>CM057455.1:451640000-452980000 GCA_016271365.2 Neoceratodus forsteri | reverse complement strand
ATATGGTCCATAGAAAAAATATATATAGTCAAATGCATTCACTGTGAGTTTTATGTAATAATAATTATAACTAGACATAGTGTCCTCTATAATAGACAAAAAATAACATTAAATACTTACAGGGTACATTGGTAGTGTTTCAGTGAAAAAATATTCTGTGGCAGGAACTATGCTTTTGAATTGGTATTTTGACTACCATGTAAGCTGGACAGTCCTGGGTCAGATGAAGTATTTCTGAGACTCTCCACCAATGTATGTGTGGGTGTGAAAAGCAGCAAAGTTGGTGAGGTGGTATTTCAAATCATGTGCTGAATATCTAAAGAACTAAGTGGGTCCTCTGCTAGTGAAATACAACTACTGTACACATTACTAGTACTGTGATGCAGTACTAGGTGGTGCTGTTCTGTTGAGGAGTTGGAAGTGCCATCTTTTGCCGCACAAGTTAAATTGATTTCTCTTCTGTCCACCTTCACTGGTTGTCCAAGAGTAATTTAATGATCCTAGTGCACTGTCTGAAGAGAGCAGAAGATGTCCCCAGAGCCATGGAGGCAAAATTCTTTCTGCCCTTCTATCTCCCCCCCCTTCGATAAAACTAGCAGTAATGCAGTTTCCCATAGCTGTGGATGGAGCATTGTTTCACTCATAAAGGCTGCTTCATTTGTCTGCATACACTCATGCAGTGCCAGGCTTCCAGATCTACAGGGATCCCCGTATTTTACAGGGAAATAAAGTCATCTACAAGGAAATTCTCTTTCTTTTCCTTCTGTTGTGGACAGATACCATGCCTACTGTGCCAGTTTCATAGGCAAATTCTGGTTTGGTTCCCTACCCTCCTACCTCACAGCCTCCCTCTCCTGTCCTCCCCACCCCCCCACTCCCATACCCTCAGACGCTCAATTGCTTCTACCCTAGTAGTCCATCCAGTCTCCATGACCATCGACAAAGCTACATTCAGCTATCGCTTCCCTAAAATCTGGAACTCCCTCCTACCTGCCATTCGCAAATCCACCTCCCCTTGGGCTCCTATCAAACCACATCCGAAGTCTCTCCTCTCCCTTCTGCAATTGTTCCTAATTTTCCCTCCACCTGTTCTAGTCTGACTTGTTACCAAGTGGGTAACCCTGCGATTTAGGCACTTATGTTCTGTTCTTGTTAATCATGTGCTTTACTGCCATTTCTCAAATATTTATTTTTAATTAAATTTCTATTTTTAATCTTGTGTTGCATTATTATTGCTCTGTATATGATTGCTGACTTACGATTGTCTATTAACACCAGTGTTTCTGTCTGTACTGTATTTGCATTTGTCGACTGATTCCACGGTACTCGTCCTGTATGGTACTATAATTAACGTATTTTTATGACTGTGAGCTACTCTGTACTGCTCTGTATATGATCTGACATCATGTATTTGTATCTATGCTATTGTGCTACATTTGTCCCTCTTGTACATCTTTCCCTTCCCCCCAGGACTCATCTGGAAATGAGCTCCCAGCTCAGTATGCCCTTCCTGGTGAAATGTTTAAATAACATAAATAAATAAATGTTATTGTTCCCATAGACTTTCATTGGTTATACAGGAAAATGAAGCAATCCAGCTTTCAAATGAAATAATGTAATCTACAGGAAAACCAGGGAGACATGCCCTGCAGTTACAGGGAAAATGCCAAGTCAATATGGGACAACTGCAGTGTGTTACCAACACCAAACTCATTACTCTGTGAAGCATTTGTAGTTATTGCTCTACCCAGAGGCTGAAACTCTTTCAGAGTAACTAAAGGCTTACAAAGTATCATTGGGGCTACTAAAATGTCAAAGATGATAGCTTAACTCGCTGCCTGAGGTAGTCATATGAACACAGAAACATACAGCAGACAATGATGGCAGAAAACAAACAAATGTCCATCCAGTCTGCCCTATTTTGCTATTAAAGTCACCCTGTGGGGAAATCAGCAGTCTGCTGTTTCTGCTACCTTGATGTATAATATAAACGGTATTTACTTAAAAAATCTTCTGCAGAAGTAATTCTCACAAGGGATTTCTGATTTTTTAATCAACTGTTGATATAAAATATTGTGATGGACTGCCAAACCTACTGAGCTGCTTGTGTGAATCCCCCATCACAGGAAAAAAAAATCACAGGGGGCTGGGTTTCCAAAATAGATTGACCACAGATGCACCTAGAAGTTTGATCACAACCCTCATGCCTGCACAGTAACCACACTTTCTCACTTTGAAGAAAATATGTTGTCAGCTCAGGCTACATGAACTCCCCAGTTGGTGGTAACCATCTGAGAAAATGGAACCATCCATTTGTGAAGAGGGTCATTATGTATGCATACATGTAAGAGCAATGCTTTCAAAGGGTACAATAGATTTAAGAGTTAAAAAAATATGTTGGAGCAAGTGCATTTTATGTCTCGCTATAGTGAGATCAATATTGTGGTCAATATTTTAGCATGAAATTTCAGAAGTCAGTTGCATACTAGCTACCCCAATACAGGTAAATAAAATTATACATAATATCCCTCTGCTTGACAGTCTGAGGTTTTGCCCTTGCATCCACTTAAAACGTGATGGTTATTTTCTAATTTTCTGTTTATTGACATAACTGATGACATTGCACAATTTATTTGCATTCAAATCTTGGCTGTCATTTGGGTGTGCATCGAAATGCACTCTACCCAAATATGGTTTTAAAATAACTATTTTCCTAAAAGTGTACTTAAGTTAGAAAAGATGGTAGAATCTTGAATAAGTACATGTTCTCTAAAAGCATAACTGTTTTTTAAAACATTAATGGTAGCTCTGTTAATTTGCTCCCTTGCCAGCAACTCTGTAATTTCTTCTCACCCCAATAATGATTTGTTCAAAAAAAATTTTTCTCTCATTCACAGGGACTGTGCCTGAACTCTACAAATGCCACATTGATGACTGTGTGGGGGCCACCTCCTGCTCCAGGGAGACCCTCCAAGTCTTCCTTGACAAGTTTACCACAGCCCATCCTTCCCTTCAATACACTGTTGAAGTATCCTCCTCTACACTGCCTTTTCTGGATATCCAGCTGTCAGTACAGAACACTGGTCTGAAGACATCAGCTTATTACAAACCCACTGACTCTCACAGTTTCCTCCTCCACAGCTCCTTCCATCCTAAACATGTCAAGAATGGCTTGTCTTATTCACAGTTTCTTAGACTTTGCAGGTTACGCAGTGAAGAGGATGATTTTGCTGAGCAGACCCAAATAATGCATAGTTTTTTTATCAACAAGGGGATACCCTAAAAGCACAGTGGACAGAGCACTCTCCCGGGTCAGTAACATGCCCCGTAACCTTGACCCCCGTAGGAAGGATACTATCACACAAGAATAATGACGAATTCCACTAATGCTTCCTTTCCATCAGAGCACACCTTTTCTTCACAGGATCATCACCAGTAACTATCCCATTTTGCAAACTGACCCTAACATTGACGCTTCCTTTACAGAACCACCTATTGCCTCCTACCCCCGGCCACCTAACCTGTGGAATCTCCTGGTTAAAAGCAGCCTACCTACTCCTAACAGTTCCTCCCTCCCTCCCAGGTACCAAACCTTGCAACAGGACTCGCTGCTACACCTGCAAATTTATTTCCATTGTGACTGAAATTCGAGGGCCTACAGGTGTTTTTCACATCACCAAGGAGTTC
This sequence comes from Neoceratodus forsteri, assembly GCA_016271365.2. Classification (NCBI taxonomy): domain Eukaryota; kingdom Metazoa; phylum Chordata; order Ceratodontiformes; family Ceratodontidae; genus Neoceratodus; species Neoceratodus forsteri. The sequence goes on along the minus strand of CM057455.1, from coordinate 452,976,313 downwards.
TCATGCACCTCTACTAATGTGGTGTATTGCATTCTTTGCAGGAAGTGTACAGCTATTTACATTGGAGAAACTGGTAGGCGTCTTGCTGACCATTTCAGGGAACATTACAGAGCAGACAGGAACGATGAAACTGCTAAGCCCATTGTATCCCACTTTATCTCCAGGGACCACGCTGTCAGTGACCTTTCTGTTTGTGTCCTTCAGCAGGGCTTCTGGGATCCTGATCATGGAAAAAACATGGAAGCCAAGCTGATCATCCGCCTTGGCTCCCAGCAGCCCTCTGGTTTAAATGATAGACTTATTTTCCACTATCTTTCAGCCATCCCTTTTTTCTCTAAAGTCTATTTGTTTTTGTACTCATTTAATTTATTTTTCATTTTCACCATAAGTCTCCATCTCTGTCTCCTTCCCACACATTTGTCACCTTTCAGCCTTCTTACTAGGCCCTGTTAGTTAGTCCCCACCTGGGAACTTCCCTAGCTCTTTCACTCCTATTATGCTTTATCTTTCCCATCATATCCTTTTTGTTTCACAGATTCTCTCCTAATCTTACCATTTATTACTTCTTCTCCCTGAGCCTCCCCTTTCTTCTTTCCCCAAATATATATATATATCTCATTTTACCTCCCCTCTACACTAACATTGTTTTTTTTTCTCTTTTAGACATTTCCTGAAGAAGACCTAAGGTCGAAACATAAATTTTTAACTCTATTTTCTATTTTTAGCATGCATTTAATATATATATATATATATATATATATATGTGTATATATTTTTTTACAGAGATCATCATGTTAAACAAAACACAAATAATGATTACTTGTCTACACATTCATTCCTAAAATCCCACTTTGGGAGGTCCAGTAATTGCCAGTTGTGTCTTGGTAAACACTGGCTAATAACATTTTCAGTGGTATCATGAGTACTTTCTAAACACAGAGGGGACCATCCCTAGTCATTTCTCTTGATTATCTGGAAATAAATGGACACTGGCTTTAGATTAGCAAAAGTGGTAGACCTTAATGTGCTGTCCAATCTTCTCCCACTGTAAATACTTGCTATGTTCCTGTTAAGTCAGTACACATTTAGATTAACGCCCTTTCATCGAACTTAGCTCTTTTCCTCTTTTTAATATCACATCTTTGTTTTATTGACCTTTTTTCTAGTATGGCTGCATTTGCACATTGTAAATGTTTTTCAAACAGATAAACTAATCTATACCAACGTCTCCAGGGCTAGGCATCTTTGGAGCATCACTGTCGATGCTCAGTCCTCCACTGTCTATAACACCACAATTACAGCTAAGGAAAGAGCCATTTTTATCAATAGCAGACTATACCACAGAATGTTGCCTTCAAATAAAGACCTTGGGCCCAATTCTAGAAGGGTGGTGCAAGTCGCCGTCAAACGCAACTTGCGCAACCCACAACTGTGACATTGACCCTGCGTTCTATTCTAGAAGTGGCAGGGTCTTCACAGCTAAGTCCTGCAACTTGTGACATGCTGTCAGGTACGCTGAACTGCGGGTGCACTTGGTGAGCATGTCGCAAGCTGCAACACAGATTGCAAGTGCCCCCCCATGCCCAGCTAGCCAGCTCAATAGGTGCCTCTGCAGGGCTGCCCAGATCAACTGCCCCCCAGGTGTACACATAGAGCCCTACAGGGCTGCCCACCCTCCTGCCCCCAAGACCTATGGTAACTGCCCTGCAGGAGCTGCCGATACCATTTGCCCTCAAATCCCTGTGTAAGTAATACCCTGCAGAGCTTCCCACCCCCACCCCTGAAGTGTGCAAGCAGAGCCCTGTAGGGCTGACCACACTGCAGCACCCCAAATACCCCATTATAAAATGCCCCACAGGATGGCGCTGTCATTCCCCAACCTGTGCCCCGACCCCCGAGTCGCCGACCACAAATGCATTAAATGACCTGACAAGCCCTGGTAGTCTAGTGGCCCCCACTCCTCCACCCAACTGTGCCAGCCCACACAGCACTCTCCCACTCATCCCCAGCTGGTGACTGGCACAGCCCACCTCTCACCTCCACGGCCAGCCACCGACTGAGTTATGTAGGAGTGCTACTGGAAAGACAAGCTCAGAAATTAATATCTAAACCCAAGAACAAAGAACCCCATGTTGAAAATTTGGTGAAAAAAAATTCCTCAAAATGTCCAAGATATGCACCAAAGTTGAAACACCCTATTTGTGCCATTGTTCAGCTTACTGGCATTTCTTCAGTTTGTGGTTGGCTTTGAAAAGTGCAGATGTGTTCTAGATCCACTGAAGATTGTCGCACTGGGCCCGGAGGTAAGTATGGGGTGAGGTGGAGGTGTGGGGAGTGTGGCACTCAGAGGGTGGGCGGGGTTGGGGAGGGGGCAAGACAGTCAGCGAGGGGCTGTTTTTTCTTACAGGTTGGGTGATTTTTAATTTTTTTTGAAAGACCATGTGGGACTTTTGCCATGCTGGGGTGGGCTCCCAGCATGGCAGCTGGAAGGTTGTGTGAGGGGGCAGTGGAGCTGACAGCGGATTAGGCACCCCAGTCAGCCATACGGACTGTTGCCATGCTGGGTTGGGCTCCCAGCGTGGCACCTGGAAGTCTGTTGGGGGAGACAGTGGAGCCGACAGGCATTGGGCACCCCAGTTGGCCTTATGGATGTTTGCCATGCTCAGGTGGGCTCCCAGTATGGTGCCTAGAAGTCTGTTGGGGGGGGCGCAGCAGAGCCAATAGGGGATTGGGTACCTCCTTTGGCCATACAGTGTGTGTGGGGGGGAGCACATGAGCATGCTGGGGTGGGCTCCCAGCATGCTATGTAGGTGTTTGTTAGGGGGGAAGGAGCTATCTATGACAGCTGTTCCAGTGCAGTGCCGATGTGTAAGCACTTTGCACACTGTTGACAGCAGTATGCAAATTGCCTACATGTTACCACCGCTGATTGTAGCGGTGTTTTGCCTGGAACTGTATGCCACTGCATCTGAACTGCTGTCATAGACAGCTCAAACATTTATTGATGTAGTGAGGCCATGCCTGCGACAAGGTGCAGGGCATTGGAAGCGAGGTTTCACACCTATGAAACTTCGTATGGTGGCACTATGTTTCTTGCACATGTGTGCAAGCAAACATAAAAAAGGTAGGATGGCTTGCTAAGAAAATGTAATTTCTTTAACTGAGAGATTATCCACTTTGGAAGAAAGGGTGGTTAACACTGAGAAGTGCTATCTACAAAAAAAAAAAAAAAGAACTCTATATGCTGCAAAGAAAAAAGGGTTTAAACAGATATACTTAGAACATGCTTCTATAAAATAAGACTGTGTCTGAAGAATGAACCACTGCAATTTGTTCTAACAAATAAATACAGTATCTCCATTTGCACAGAATAGCCACTATGTCAGCAGGGGAGGACATCAAGGCATCAGTTAAGCATACATCATATATTGTCTTGATAGGTCCATAAGTCCCCATCCCTAGACAAACCACACACCTCACCAATCTTGGAAGAAATAACCGTGGCCATGTATTTATTAAATGACCAACATAGTATTTGTCAGAGTGACATGCACAGCTAGGAGTCTTGCTAAATCAACCCCAGAAGCTCTACACCCCTTTCCCCAAAGGGCCATAACCTTGTAGGGACAGAAGGAATGATGTACCTCCCTGAGCTGGAACCCAAATGTCAGAAAAAAGGGGGGTTCAATGGGCCATGTAGGATGTGGCCTACCCCACACTGGGAACCAGGTCCTACAGTCCCCCAATTCTGACCAGGCGAAGGAGTCCTTCAGAGGAATTCAACTTTCTCCCTTTTTCCTTCTACCATCTTCCTGACAACTCCAAAGACACTACTGACTGTGACAAACTAGAACTGCCTTACTCTTAAACAGCTCTCTGGAGGAGATAAAAAAAAAAAAAACAGGAAAAAAAGCCCTTTGAGGGAAAAGCTGGGAAAATTTCTTTCTGACCCCTAGTACAGTCCCCTCTATAGGTGTAAAGGGTTTTCGATTCAACCCTGGCCATCCTGGAACCATGCTATATGAGGGTGGGAAATCTTTGGCTGAAGAGAGAGAGTGATGGATAGCCCTCAGTTGTAGCTCATTTTAATACCTTACCCTACTCCCCCAACTGGATAGCAGGAGTGTAGCCAGAAATTTCCATTGTGTACACGAAGTCTCCAACTGCTGCCATCCATTAAAAGAAAATGTACACATCCTCTCTAAATGCTGACCCCATAACAAACAAATCAGATTGTTGTCGGATGACTCATCTAATCTCTAAACAGGCTGCACACATATCTATCCCCTAAACAGTAAAAGTTTAAACAGAGACACTGCTCACTGGCCTACATTAACTTAAATAGTACAGATAAGAATGATAATGTTAACAAAAAGGATAAGAGTTGGCACAGACTGTCAGCAAAACTGTACACAAATGTGTACACTGAGTATGCCTGCCTACACCCTTGCCGAATAGCCCCACCCTGTGGGAGGCCCAAGTGGTTCCTCCCCAGGAGTGGTGCCTGGGCACCTCCCACTCCCACTGGTGGATCCATACTTGCATATCTGGATGCCAGATTTCAGGGCAGGGGCTACAGACAATACTTTATCTGCTACAGTGCTTGTGCAGACTGTTTATTGTTCTGGGATATCTTTGGGGCTGTGTCTTCATATTGACCCAGCCATAGAAAAAATATAGAATATTGACAAAGGATCCAAAATTGGATGTACTGAAACCATTAGGGTGACCTCATGATCCCAGTCCTTCTTTCTTGCCACTAAACAGACATTACCTGTTTAGTGGGCTAATACATAGAAACATAGACTTTGATGGCAGATAAGGGCTGATTGGCCCACCTAGTCTGCCCATTTCCCTACCTAGATGATAAGCTGCAGATCCTATTTAACCAACAGCCTATTTCTTCCTACCCCCCACAAAAATTGCCTTATGTCTGTCCCATGCATTCTTGAATTCTCCCACAGTTTTAGACCCCACAACCTCCTCAGAAAGGCTGTTCCATGCGTCCACCACCCTCTCTGTGAAGAAATACTTCCTTACATTGCCCCTGAGCTGTCCCTATCCCGCCTCTATCTTCAAATTGTGTCCCCTTGTTCTTGCACATCTCTTTTTCTGAAAGATGCTGCCCTCTTGGACTTTGTTGATTCCTCTGAGGTACTTGAACATTTTTATCATGTCCCCCCCTCCCTCCTTTCCTCAAGGGTATACATATTAAGCTCCTTTAACCTCTCCTCGTATGGCTTCTCTTGCAGACCCTGCACCATTTTAGTTGCCCTCCTCTGAACTGCCTCCATCCTGTGTATGTCCTTGCCGAGATGGGGTCTCCAGAACTGGATGCAGTATTCCAGATGGGGTCTCACCAACTGTCTGTACAGGGGGATAACAACTTCCAGTTTTCTGCTAGTGATGCCTCTCTCTATACATCCCAGTATCCCCCCAGCCCTCCCTACTGCCTTCTCACATTACTTGCCAACCTTAAGGTAATCTGATATGATTAACCTCAGGTCCCTTTCCATTGTTGTTGTTGTTACTAACCCCCCCCCACATTGTGTACTCTTCCCCTGGATTTTTGTTTCCCAGGTGCATTACTTTGCACTTCTTTGCATTGAATCCAAGCTGCCATACTTCTGACCATTCCTCCAACTTTGCCAAGTCCCTTCTCATCCTTCCCATGCCTCCTTGTGTATCAGCCCTGTTGCAGATCTTTGTGTCATCTGCAAAGAGGCATACTTTTCCTTCCAGTCCCTCTGCAATGTCACTTATAAAGACATTAAAAAGGACTGGACCTAGTACTGAACCCTGTGGTACCCCACTAGTAACCCCTCTTTCTTCAGAGTGGACTCCATTTACAATTACCTTCTGTGTCCTGTTGTTCAGTCAATGTTTTACCCAGGCTACCACCCTGGGACCCACTCCAAGGCTAGTTAATTTGACTACTAATCTTTTGTGTGGGACTATGTCAAATGCCTTGCTAAAGTCTAGGTAGCCCATGTCCACAGCCCCTCCCTAGTCTGCTACTTTGATCACCCAGTCAAAGAAATCAATTAGATTCGTCTGACATGACCTTCCTGGCCAGAACCCATGCTGCCTTTGGGTCCCAGCCCCACTGGCCTCTAGGTACTCAACAATTCTTTCCTTCAGAAGTGATTCCATCACTTTCCTACCACAGAGGTCAAACTGACAGGTCTATAGTTTCCTGCCCTGTCTTGCTCCCACTTTGTGAAGGGAAATCACATCAGCCTTCTTCCAGTCCTCAGGTACCACACCATCCTCCCATGATTTGTTATAAAGGGTAGTCAGTGGTGTCACTAGTTCTCTGCTTAATTCTTTTAGAATTCTGGGGTGAATTCCATCTGGCCCCATTGCTTTGTCCACCTTCAGTTTTAGGAGTTCTTTCAGAACCTTTCTTCTGTGAAAGGACTGATCGACTCCTCTCCAGAGTGCTTCTGTTAATTGGATTAGGCACCTCCCCACTTCCTTTTTGTGAATATTGAACAGAAGTATTCATTCAGTATCCCTGCTTTTCACTGTCACTCTCTGCCCACCCACCATCCATTCTATTCAGCCTCACTATCCCTCCTTTGTCTTTCTACGCTCCTGATATACCTATAAAGGTTTTATCCCCTTCTTAACTGAGTTGGCTATCTTTTTCTCAGTTTGTGCCTTTGCTATTCTGACTACCCTCCTCGCGCCCTTCAGCCTTAACTGGTACAGTTCTCTGTCCTGCTCCTTCTGTGTTTCCTTATACTTCCTAAATGCTATCTTTTTCTCCCTAACCTTCACCACCACTTCTTTTGAGAACCATAGTGGCTTTTTCTTTTGTTTTGATTTGTTTATTTGCTTCACACAAAGGCTTGTTGCCTCTGTGATGGCAGTTTTGATATTTCCTCATTGTTGCTCCACCCCTCCTCCTAGCCTGTTTGCTAGTGCTTTTCTAAGGCACTCTCCCATCTTGCCAAAGTCAGCCCTCCTGAAGTCCAGAACCCTCACTTTTGTATTTCTTGACTCTGTAGCTGAGTTTATCGTGAACCACACTGTTTGGTGGTCACTTGTTCCCAAATGGCTACCCACTTCAAGATCTGAGATCCTCTCACTGTCCCCATTTGAGAGTATGAGGTCTAGGATTGCTCCCTCATGAGTAGGTTCCAAAACTAGCTGTCTGAGGTATGCCACCTGAAGGGCATCAAGAATGGCCCTGCTTTTAGATGTGGCTGCAGCACAGGTGCTCCAGTTAACATCTGGCGTATTAAGTTCCCTCATCAACAGTATCTCCCCTTTCTCTGCCATCCTAAGTATGCCTTCTATCATATCCTTGTCCTTTCCTTCCCCCTGACATGGGGGCCTGTATACAACCCCTGTGCGGATTGTGGTGCCATTTCCAGTCTCTAAGGTGACCCACAGTACCTCATCTCCTCTCTGTTTACTCTTTTGTTCAGCTACTTTTATCCCTTCCCTTACATAGAGAGCTACTCCCCCCTTCTGCCTTCCCTGTCTCTCCTGTAGGTTGTGTACCCTGGTATGTTAACATCCCAGTCAAAGCATTTTAAATATTGTGTCTTCCTATCATGAAGAGAGTTATTCTTCATAGCTGCTAAGCTAATTAGGAAGTATTTTATGAAGGATGAAATATATTTCCGGTTGTGTCTAAAAAATGAGAAGAGGCTTATGATACAGTATGTAAGAACATGTTTAGTGGAAGAAATAATGTTGTTTCTGTACTGTCCTTAGCCAAGGTGAAAGGCAAGCGTATCTTTTAAGATATTGTAATCTATGTCAGTGATGTAGTACCTAGAGATAGGAAATAATGTTACTAAAGAAGTTTCCTTGCTGAATAAGAGATGAGATCAGAAAATGAAAATCTAAGGGATCATATTTTATTTATTTATTTGATATATTGGGTTTACAACCTTTGAGCCAGAGGCTCATTTACAAAGGTACCTTGTCACATGTAAGACAGAAACTAATACAGACAGAGTATAACAACAATTACAATAAGCATGTGTTACAGACATTTGTCACAGACATTATTTACAGTATTTGGAAGTAGATATTTACAGACATTATTTTCAGTATTTGGATTATGATATTTACATCATCACAGCAGAAAGATATTATTAGCTTGAAAAAGCATCTAAACAGAGTAGTCAGTCCTATTCATGGGTTTGGTATTGTTGACGGAGGTTGCAATCCATAATGGACTTTGTCAGAGAATTTGGATCAGAGTGGGTGAAAGAGTGAAATGTTAGTTGCAGTTACAGGAGTGGATATTGAAGAGGTGGTTGCGAAGAGAGAGTGGTTTTGAAGTGGGCGATCTTGGGTGCACTAGTAATGGTGGTTGGGAGTGCATCACTAGTGCACCCATATGATTAACCGTCTCATGGAAACACAACAGGACACTAGATATGTAGACACTCCTAATTTAAATGTGTACTTTCCTTCAACCTTCAATAATATGTCATACATTTTGTGACCAGGAGATTGGATCATAACAGGACTGTTGTTTGAATGACAAGTCAGTTCAGGGATGTATCAATCAATCAGTCAATCAAAACTTTATTTATAAAAGGTGCCTTTCCAGAACCAAGGCACCTGTACATCACATAATAAAAACAATATTACTAAAACAATAAAATTAATCCAAACCTAATAACATTAAAAAATCATTATACGCATGTTTAAAAAGATATGTTTTTAGTGCCCCCTTAAAAGTTTGGACAGTTGGGCAATCTCGTACCTGACGAGGTAGAAAATTCCACAGGGTCGGGGCCATAAAACTAAAAGATCTGGCCCCAGAGGTCTTCAAACGAACCCTGGGGAATCTCTAGCAATCCCTCGTCAGTGGATCGGAGAGAGCGGGAGGGACAGTAGGGATGAAGGAGATAGTTCAGGTAGTCAGGTCCCTGATCATGTAGGGCCTTATAGGTCAGCAAACTGACCTTGAAGGTGATACACCAGCATATTGGCAGCCAATGCAGTCTGCGGAGCACAGGCGTTATATGACTGGACCTAGAGGAACCAGTCAATAGCCTGGCTGCCGCGTTCTGCACTAGCTGCAAGTGATGAATATCAACCCCCGGTAGCCCAAGATAAAGGGAATTGTAGTAGTCAAGATGGGAGGTAACAAAGGCATGGACCAAAGCAGGAAGATCGTCAGGAGGAACCAGGTGCTTCACCCGGGCGATGTTCCTCAGGTGGTAAAAAGAGGCTTTGACAACTGCTGACACCTGTGATTTAAGTGTCAAACAGTTATCAAATACAACCTCAGATTCTGCACCTGGTCTGAGGTAGTTAGCTGGACACCACCAAGCCATAAGCCCGAGGGAGATCCTGCCAACAAACCTGCCTCCCGGTTACCTGGGTCCACGACCAACACCTCAGTTTTTTCCGGATTCAACAGCAGCCGACTCACATTCATCCAGTCCTGGATTTCAGCCAGACAGTTTTTAAAGACTGAAAAGGCAGCATCTTGGCCAGGCACAAAGGACATGTACAGTTGAGTTTCATCTGCATAGCAGTGAGAACTCAAACCGTATAGCCTGATGATCACTCCTAACGGCAGCACATACACTGCAAACAACATGGGTGCCAAAATGGAGGCCTGCGGCACCCCACAGGATGGGGGAATGATGTCAAGGAAAAAATCCCAGACACCGCCCTCTGGGTCCTATCCTCGAGGAAGGATTGAAACCAACTGAGAACTGTACCAGACAGTCCACAGATAAACCGCAGGCACTCCAATAGCACACCATGGTACATGGTGTCAAATGCCACAGAGAGATCAAGAAGGACCAAGATAGAACAGGTCCTTTGATCTCTCGCTATTAGGAGGTCATTTGGTACCCTGACCAGAGCTGTCTCGGTACTATGTCTCTTCCTAAATCCAGACTGGAAAGAATCATAAACATCGTGGCTGGTCAAATGATCATCCAACTGTGACGCGACCACCTTCTCAATAACCTTTCCCACAAAGGGCAGGTTAGAGATTGGTCTGTAGTTAGCCAGACAGTCCGGGTCCAAGCAGGGCTTCTTAAGAAGGGGCTGAACCATAGCCTCCTTCAGAGGATTTGGAAAAATCCCCCTTCCAAAGACCTCCAGACTATCTCAGCCAGGACCGGGCCAATTTTATCTACGCAGCCCACTAGGAGACGTGTAGGGCCCGGGTCCAAACCACAGTTGGTCGGATGCAATACTCGGATGACCATCACAATGTCATTGATTGTGGGAAGGCTGAAGTCGGACCACACAAAACGGGTGTCCGACATCTCCTGTTGACCATCACAACTCCCACTAAGGAGGGTCAAGCAGACATTGGACCTGATTGTGACAACCTTATCTGAAAAGAATTGAGCAAGTTCCTCACACCATTCTTGAGGAAAGGATCTTCTGGGCTGAAGACAGATTGGATTGCACAATCTGTCTACAGCCCAGAAAAGCTGAGCTGGTCTATTCTATGCAGCAGCAATCTCTCTGGACAGGAATTCTGCCTTCTTACGAGAGATTGCTGATTGGTAGACCACATAATGGTCCATCAAACTAAGTTTGTCGCAATCCAGGCCCGATTTCCGCCAGCGTCTCTCTAACTTCATACAACTCTCCTCAACTCCCTTAGGGTCTCATCAAACCAAGAAGACCTAGGGTGAAGAGTGAGGGGACAAACACGAACAGGAGCAATGGAATCCAGGGCCCCTGCTACTGCCTTATTATAGGCAAGTACCAAGTCCCCCGGGTCCATGCAATCACTCGGTAAACCCGATAGGTCCAGCACCGCCATCAGGCCATCTGGGGAAATGCCCTTCGAAGGGCGGTAGCGGACCATCTCCATAGGGGCTGGCCTACTAGGGATGGCCCCAAAACTGAACCCAATGGAATGATGGTCAGACCATCCGACTGATTCCACCACCAAATCGGATATCTCCATCCCCAGTAGGAACACCAAATCCAATGAATGACCACCAATATGGGTCGGGGAGGAAATAACCTGTGTGAAGCCCAGTGAAATCATTAACTGGCAGAAGTCTTGACCAAACCACAAGAGTTCATCATTGACCCAGGCATTGAAATCCCCCAGAACCAACCATCTGGGGGATCCCAACGCCAGGTCGACAATGAAGTCTGCAACTTCCTGCAGGAAAACATTCCTGTCACCTGGTGGATGGTAAACAAGAAGAATCCTGTGCCCCACACCCTTGTCCATGATACATTCAAAGGAGTTGGTAGTTCCCTCTGGTACTTCTACTAGGCCCAGTTCTGATCTAAAACAGATGGCAACACCCCCACCCCTACGATCCATCCTAGGGCAGTGTATCACCAAGTACCCATCTGGAATTGCTGAAGCCAAAACTGGGCCAGCATTTTCATCCAGCCAGGTCTCAGTGATGCACGCCAGGTAAGATGTTCCAACAAAATCCGCTATAATAGCGGTCTTGTTTTTAATGGACTTGGCATTGCATAACACCACCCAAGTAGGATGAGTATCCGAGGATGACTGTGCTACCTGCTGACTACCAGCAGAACCCTTGGGTATGGGAACCAGCCAGGGAGGTCCCCTTTCCTGGACCCATTTCACCCCAGGGCATCTCCTTGTCCCCACTATCCCTATCCGCCCACTCTTTTCCGGTCCCTCTCCAGGCCCAACCCTCATCCTCCCCTTTTTCCTAGTAATCCCCAGAGTCCTACACCATCTATACACCTCTGGTGACAGGGGAGGACAAAAGAATGGACAGAGGTCTCTGAGCCTGGAGGGGGAATAAAACCCGACTGTCCTGATACCATCCCAACACATATTTGCTGTGCTAACCAAATTCCAATAAATAAACAATCCCGAACTACAGATTTAGCCCATATCCAAACCCAAACATACAATAATCAACTATTTCAAAAACCATAAAATCAATAAATACCCCCCAGTCGCTCACCCTCACAAAAGAAAAAATATAAATAATCAAATTCAAACAAAAATTTTAACTGTAAATTAAGTCCATAAATCTAAAGTTTATGATGACAAATGTAAAAACAGAACAGTTCTTCAGCAGCCGAAGGCCTTCTCACAGCCTAGGGAGATCAGTAGAGCACAGGTACTCTCACTTCCTGAGTCCAAGAGCTTTATTTTTAATTTATCATTCAAACCCTGAGCACTCTCACTACTGGGGGAACCAAAGAGACACTCTCACTGCCATTCAGATGAAAGCAAAAGAAAAGTAAAATTATTTTCTTCTTCTTGAAGTTTGGTGGGGCTGTTTAAACCAGTTAACCCTAAGGAAAACTGAAAGGACTGGTCTCAGTACAAATTAATCGGAGGAAGCAGAGAAATCCTGAAAATGGGCCAGGGATGTACACAGGCAGACCAGCAGAGAGTGAGGACTACCCTCCCTCCACACCCCCAAACCGCCTAATCAGGCTCTATCACACCATCCAAGACCCTCAGCGACAGATACCCAGAGGCCAGACTAATAAGACCAACCTTGGAATAACCTAGGAGTACCACAAAAAACCTCTAGCTTCCCAGAGGCAAAGTGAGGCAACTCCTGCTCGGTCCTGAGCAGCGTAGTCCACGATCACCCAGGCACAAAGAAGGGGGGGTAGGAGCCTCCCTCAATCAATATACCACACAGGGCCTGCTTCCCCTAATTCAATGCTGGACACTCCAGATTAGAAAATATAGTCAAAAAAATAAAATCCCAAAAAAGGAGGGTGACACCGATCAATGAATCGGGTCCCCCACTCACGACACTTAGAGGCGATATCAGCAGTTCAATCCATTGACGCTTCACCAGTAATCTCCTGGCCTTTCAGTCCCGAACAACCCTGTCAGGTCCTCTGATCGAATACCTCCCCTTAGAAGACCAGCAAATGATTATCCAGGTATCGAAGGTCGAAAGTAAGTCCAACAAATCCGAATCGTGACACCAATCCAAAGAACGAGGCACTGAACCCCATAGTCAGTAAACAGCAAAATCCATGGTAACAAACCCAGTAAACCGAGCACACAAACGACAATGGATGGAAAGTCAGCAGCTCCAGAGCACACTGCATGATGGTCAAAAGATCCTAGCAGTATCGCTTGTAAACTCGGCACACTCTTCCGTCGTACTGGTTCCAACGCACCTGCTCCGGTACTGATTTGGGGCTTGAAACCACGAAACAAGCGTAGTTTATTTAATCTGTAGAGTTTAGAAAAATGCTGAAAACTAAAATAATAAAAATGAAAATAAGCAATAGGGACACAATAGGAACACACAAAACACTAAACTACAAAAGCAGAAGCAGCCGACAGCAAGCCCAGCCCGGTGGCCATCTTGGAATGAATGGATGAGCTCTAAGGTATAAGTGTAAGTGCAAGCTACAGTTATGAGTTTGGATTCCCAGTACTATCTGCATTTTTCATTAATCTCTTTATGCTCCTAGCTCCCATTTGGCTGCTGGAGGAACCCTCTCTTAGGAACACTAGACCAACAACTCAGCCCTGTTACCCCTCCATCTCCCAGGTCTTACTGTCCCTCAACTGAGCCACTGCAGAGAACACCCCATGGTTGTGTCATTATCAGGATTGCCCAAGCTCCTGTTAACACTTTGGCTGCCAGCTCTATGGGAGAAAATTGCCTGAGTCCGTGAATGCAGGGACTGCAGGCAAATCAATATCTGCCATGCTGCCTTAAGCAGGTGATTTACCTCCGTAGTTTTTGTCCAACCACCTAAAGTTCAGGTAAATCTGGACACACTCATGTACAGTGTGTAAAATCACATATTGATGTCATAGATGTCCTTCCCACTACTCATGGTCTCAGCTGTACTACTCCTAGGGAACATCAAGGAAATGGTGTTGCTGTGGAACTCAACCCCCTCTCCCCTTCCCGAGAAAGGGAGTATCTACAAGAATGATCAATATTCTTCCCCCTACCTGGCCCACCAACAACCTGAGTGCATTCATGAACTTGGGTAACCAATGTTCTGAGCAGTAGACCTATGGCTGCACAGATGGACTGGTTAGATTTCCAGCACCTTCTAAACTATGCTATAATGTATGGTAAGTGCCCATTAACCACCATAATCAGCAGTCACACAGCTTTGTTATGCACTGTCTAGAATTTTAAAAGTTGTTAACCACACTTTAGAACTTCCAAACAGCTGCATAACAAAAAAGAATTCACCAGCGTTCCATAATTCTCACACACAGAATGCAAACTGTGTTTTTTTGACCATACACTAAAAAAGATGATGGCTGGGGATCAGGTGACAACCACGCTGAAATCACCTCTCATGGTTGCTAGGGCTACAGTAAACCTCTCGAGCTGCACTCTCGAGGTTTACCATGTTGCCCTAGCAACCACTCGAGGTGATTACAGCATGGTTATCACCCAATCCCCAGCCATTATCCTCTATGTAATAAGCTGGTGAGATAATGCCCTCTTAGAATGATCAGGAATGCTGTATGCTTAGTCAGCAGTCATACATTCTCTCTAGTACAATCTAACAACAATGCATGTGAGGGCAATTATCTGAGATATGCCATTTGTGAAATATAAAGCTTCTAGTTCTCATCATGCTGACTGTGGAGCAATTGTAGATTTGTAGATTCTACTTTTTTTTAATTACAAAATACTGTTTTATTAGACAAATAGGACATAATATGCATCAGAATGATTCTCACCTCCCTGATTAGGTGTTAAGTGCAGCTGACAGCTTCAGAGGTTCCCAGCCAGGCTGACCTTTAAGGTGTGAACAAGCCCATTTCCTTTGCTGTGTCTCCCACACCAATTTAGAATCCCAGTTTAGAATCTTACTCTTATCTATAAAAGATTAACAGTGCTATTCAATGTGTATGCTTTATATTTAACCTCACTCCTAAAATTAAGAAATATTTTTTTTTTTTGTATCTAGTTTTCCATTGGTAGATAATATGTGCTTACTACTAGAGGGCCTCAGTATTTGTTTACTGTTATCCCTGCCTCACCTCCCTTGCTAACATCACTTTCAAGCGCTGTGGGATGGTGATACCTCACAACCCTATCATGCAACCAAAAGCAATAGATTTTCTTCATACCACACTAGAAATACTTCTCTTAATTGCTGTGTTCAGACAAGGAATACCACAAGAACCTATGCAACAACAATAACAGCAAGGAATCACCTTCCTACACAACATCTATTATGACCCCAGCATTGTAACCAGTAATCTGTTATACACTTCCAAAGCCTTGTGGACTCCTCCTTGGCTCCTGGTGCACCTGCAATCCATCAGGGAATGTGGGCCCTGCTGGCCACTGTCATTACCACTTAGCCTTACTGTGATGCACATAAAAAGAAGGAAGAGGTCAAACTCATGTCAGTCTCACAAGTTGAATTTCAAGCTAGTGACAGGTTTCATGCTTAGACTCATACTACTGTTGTTGTTAGTATCTGAAAAGGTGCACCCTAACCCTGGCCCAGCAAGATCTGCTTCATTTAACAATACAAACAAGATTGGTTCAATTGTGTTGGTGTCTATCAATATCTGCAGCCTGTTATTGAAGATGCATAGACTCCAAGCGTGGGTCACACAGCAAAACCCTGATATCCTGTCCATAGTGGAAACATTGTTTTCCCCAAAGATCCCTAAGTCAGCAGTTGCTATACCTGGTTACGCCATCTTTAGACAGGATAGACTCACAAAACGAGGGGGTAGCTGTGCCATATACATCAAGGATACACTCATGGGACATGCATTACCTATGGACAGCCTAGGCAATGCCACCCAGGCATTAGACATCAATGTTCTACTTGGGACCCACAATAAAGCTCTAACAATTGTGTCCGTCTACATACCATCTAAGGAACATTTCACATGCTTCCAAAGCTTGATGGAGTACATTAGGAACCTGCCACATAATGCTGAGATGATAATTTTGGGTGATTTCAATGTCAACTGGCATTCCCCTGAAGTAGATTCCTTTAAGGATGCAATCTCCACACTCAACCTTACCCAGCTTGTTCCATCACCTACTAGAGCTAATTATAAGATGGGTACGAGTACCCTTCTTGACTGGATGCTGTCCAATCATCCAGATCATATCACAAATGTAAATGTTCTCCCTGACGAATTAAATGAACACTCCCTTATTACCTTTAATTGGCCAAATAAATTCAATAAACCTCCCCCCAAAACAATTTTCAGCAGGGTACTAAAGTGGAGACACCTGGAACCCCTGAAACAACACCTTCGAAGCATTGACTGGTCATTACGTGATGCCACAAAGGATATAAATATAGCTCTGGACCACTTCATCAAGCACTTTAATGAAGCTTTCGATACCCATGCCCCCTTGAAAAGAATGAAAATCTGAGGCACCATCAATCCCTGGTTTTCTGCTGACCTCATTAGTCAGATGAATCACAGAGATCACCTCTGGTGTCATGCAAAGGCTACTGGTAAGCATGCAGATGTACAAAAATATAAAACTGCCAGGAATAAGTGCATCCAGGCTATTAGCATAGAAAAAAACAAGTACCACAGGGAACAGCTTGCTAACACTTTGGGGTGACAGTAAGAATTTTTGGAACAATATAAAAGATGTAACAGGTAAAGATACTAAGGTTGTACCCACCATGCTAAATATTAACGGAGCCCCCACGCTTGACCCATCAACCATAGCCAATGCTTTTAATAACACATTCACTGACCTGGGTAGTGTCCTCCCGCCAGACTTCTTTAAGGACATCACTGAAGACACTGAACTGTGGGCAGATGATTCGCTTCCTGCACCACCTCCTTTCTACTTCAAAGAGGTCCCACTGTACATGATCAGTAAATACCTAGTAAAAGTACTCAGGAAGTCAAGGCATAGTGGTGATATCTTAGACCTCAAATTAGTTGCCCTTACCATTGAAGAAATATTGCTGCCCATTAAAAAGATTCTAAACCTCTCACTGAGACTGGCACAATTCCTCCACATCTGGAAGTCGGCCCTTGTTACCACTGTTCACAAATGTGGAGACTGCACTATTCACACAAACTATAGACCTATCTCTTTACTTCCACCTCTGTCTAAAGCACTTGAGTGCATAGCTGCAGATCAGCTGGTGGAGTATATGGAAAAATACTCGATCCAGTGTCCCCAGCAGCATGGATTCCGAAAGTGACATAGCACTACCACAGCACTGCTAGAATTCACTGATTTCATTCAACAATCTCTGGATCAAGGTAGATTGGTGGGTGCCTTCTTCATTGACCTCACAAAGGTCTTTGATACAGTGAACCATGCTGTACTTCTCCAAGCAACTGTCCTCAATTGGTCTCTCAGCAGATACTGTGTCCTGGTTTAAAAGCTATCTTGTAGGCCACTGCCAATGGGTGAAGACATCTAATGCCACCTCTGACCATCAACATGTACACTCTGGAGTACCACAGGACTCCATACTGGGTCCACTTCTCTTTAGCATCTTTCTTAACAATCTCCCTCACTTGACTCGGTCATATACACTAGCAACACTGACCCTGAACCACTGGAACACCAACTTCAACTTGGCTTTGAGAAAATGGAGGACTGGTTCAGGAAACACAAGCTGATTCTGAACTACAAAAAAACGAAAGTCATGTTGTTCAGAAGTGTTCACAGCAGACACAGATGCAGTGCCCTAAACATCAGGGACTCTGGCATCCTGCTTGAACAAATTCAACATTTCAAGTATCTAGGGGTAACCGTAGATAACTCGCTATCATATGCCCAGCATGTTGAGAATGTTGCCAGGTCTACCAGTATCAAGATAGAGTTACTCCATAGACATAAACACAATCTAATGCCTGAAGCCCTTATACTAGCTATATATAACTCCATAGTATCCATTGTTGACTATGGTCTGGTTTTCTATTTCTCAGCTTCGACCACTACCCTCTGTAGAATATCAGTGCCACTCAATAAAGCATGCCAACTTCTTACTGGAGCAGCACACTTTACCCACACATGTGAACTGAATGTGCAGACAGGTTGGCTTCAGCTAAATGGGAGGATTCACTATCAAACCTGCTTGCTAACTAAAAAGGCACTTCTCGGGCTCCTGACTTCTGGTGTTACAAACTTACTCAACCACTCTTGCAGCTCTCAGCACACGCGTAGCTCAGTGAACCAACTCTTCTTTGTCCCAAGATGCTGGCCTACACATGGGCAATGATCATTTGCATATAGAGCACCACTATGGTTTATGCACTGCCCAGTGATGGCTCTTCTTTAAATTGGGACCATTTAAAGGCACTCTTTGTCAGCATCTTACAGCTAACAGTTTCTGTGACTGTTTCAACTGACATGGCACTACCTCAGCAGTATTGACACATCCTTGTGTATCTACTTCTTCCCCTTTCTCTGCAAATTACCACTTTCACCCTAACCACTCTGCTCTATTTCCTGCCTCCTTTCCCTATCCTTCTTTCACCTCACCCCTTTCACCCTCCATCTTTTTTCCACTGTTTGTCTTCATTTACCTGAACCTTTGTTCATCCAAATCTACCTATACCTATTTGACAAAGCACCTTGGGCTGCCTCCTTTTATTAGGTTATTTTTGATTTCCTACCAAGTAATAGTTTTAATTTTAGCTGCAATGTTAATGTCATATTGTCATTTTAAATACTTACTTGTCAAAATTTTATGTAATACCATCCGTTCAATATCTGTCACCCTTCCCACTGACGTGGAACCTTTGTAAAAGAGCTGTTATGTGCTCAAAGGTATTGTAATCCGAGAATGAATTAATAAATAAATAAATAAAATACAATAAATTTCAATGGTACAATTAGAAATTGCACTCTTTTTTTTTAATTCTCTCAACTTGGTTTTACTGAAGTTCTAAGTTTGATACAGCTTTGTTTTCA
The DNA here is from genome assembly GCA_016271365.2 of Neoceratodus forsteri. Classification (NCBI taxonomy): domain Eukaryota; kingdom Metazoa; phylum Chordata; order Ceratodontiformes; family Ceratodontidae; genus Neoceratodus; species Neoceratodus forsteri. The sequence continues at coordinate 452,957,474 of CM057455.1, read as the reverse complement.
GGGTAAACAAATGAATGTATTTCCAGATTCCCATCAGTAAATCTTGCCATTCATGGATCCTGGCTTAATTATCAGTAACAGAAATGTGTGATCCTGGGAATGATATACAATTCTTCCTATAATCACTCAATTTGCAGTATAATCTCTTACATTCATAACCCCCCCTAGTAAACCACAAACCTAGCTCCTTCACCACTCAGGACCTAACCTGTTTTAGAGATGGGTCCCTACCCTACCCAACAAAACACCCACATCCTGGTTCATACTACCTGACAGGAGAATATGATAACACCCAGACTGTGACTGTACACATGTGTGTTTGGGGTTGGGGGCCAGGGGGGCTTTGGAGAAGTGCAAATCATGAAATTTTGCATACAAAAAATTATTTTTACCTGGCCAATTAGTAATTATTTTCTCTAAATTATCAAAACACAGGCTATTGTTATTTTTCCATACTGACAGTATTAGTTTCATTAATTTTGAAGCATTTTATGCCACTTTTTAGGGACAGTAAGAACATTTTTTTAGTGTCTCAGTAGCTGATATGGAATAGCCAAGAGGTATGGTCGTGTCAAAGGAGCATGGTTACAGTAAGGGGGGGCCCAGATTTGTCTTGGGCCTAGGGCCTCAGGTTGCCTTAATCTGTCCTTGTCCTTAACTATACTGAAACTACTGTATAACTATAATGTAACTACTATGTAACTTCTGTGTAGTTACATGTAACTATAATGTAGTAGTTAACTAGTTTCACATTTGTGGTTTAGTGTAGTTACACAGTTTGCATGAACTGGTAGTTACCATAATTACTGCTGCAGCAGCTGTTAAATGTGTAGTTACACTTCCAGTATAAATGAATTTGTGCCAAAATAGACACAGTTGTGGTTGCATGTGTAACTACCACATCATGCAATTTGTTTAACTACACACCAGGAATGATCCCTACCTGTGTATCCTTCACCATTCACCACCACGCCACACAGTAGATCAGTGGTAAAGTGCATGGTATGTAGCCATGCCCCACCCTCTGCCACCCACCTGGGCTGTAGCAGGCCAGAATGGTGGGTACATAAGAGGTGTGGGTCAATGCCACAGAAGCAGCACATTTCTTAGTAACTACAGCATTGTTACAAGCCAATAAGTAAATGTAGTTGTATAGCAATAAAGAATATTAGATTGCATGTTTATTAAGCAGTATGTGCATGAGGGACTGATTTCTGAAGGAAAGCATACATCAGAACTATAGCATTGACATTCATTTCAAGTGTATAGTAGTTACACCCTTCTTTGCATGCTTTATTTTAAGTGTCAGTTTCTGCGTACTTACTTCATAAGTACATGTTATTTAGTTATTAACTGTGGAAACAGTGCCACAGAAGCAGCACATTCCTTAGTAACTACAGCAGTGTTACACTTTTCTTCTTACACTTTATTTTAAGTGTCTGTTTCTGCATACTTACTTCGTAAGTACATGTTATTTAGTTATTAACTGTGGAAACAGTGCCACAGAAGCAGCACATTCCTTACTAACTACAGCACTGTTACACTCTTCTTATTATTATTTTAAGTGTCTGTTTCTGTGTACTTACTTTGCAAATACATGTTAGTTAGTCATTAACTGTGGAAACAATGCCACAGAAGCAGCACATTCCTTAGGAACTACAGCACTGTTAAAAGTCAATAAGTAAATATGTAGCTTAATGATTTTTTATTGTATAGCAATTTACAATGTTAGATTGCATGTCTAGTTTTAGTTCTTTTTTTTGGGGGGACACACAGTATACAAGTGGTGGCTCTGGGATTCGAACCCATTTCTCCAGGTTTGAGGGCAGTGTTTTTAGCCATTACACTATCCTGTTGTAGCTTCATGAGGGAGTGATTTCTAAAGGATAATTTTAAGTGTCGCTAACTACACTGTAACTACTGTGCTGTATAACTACACTGTAACTGCACTGTGTAGTTGTTAACTAGTTTCACAATGCATATTGTACACTTACATAACTTTAAATGTGCTTCTTCTGTAAGATTGACCCACACCTCTACTGCACGCACACCCCTGTCCTGCTGCTGCTCCCCAGGTGGGTGGCTGGGGTTGGGGCATGGGCTACCCATCGATGGCAGTCCTAATTTTTCTGTACCAAAGACTAAACTGTCCCATTGTACAATGCTGAACAGTGATCATAAGTCTGATTGTACATCATGTAAATTGCACCCACACTTTAGTTGCTACTCTATTGTGTTTCATCTATATTTTTGCACTTAATTGTACCTAGCTGTACTCAATGTATTCAAAGTATTCTGTTTCCTGTACCTTTCTCTGTTATTGTAAGTGTATTGTCTGTATTTCCTGTGTACCATCTTTATGGTCTGGGTCATGCCTGAAAATGATCCACTGAATCAGTGCACCTACCTGGTAAACAAACAAACAATTAATAAATATCACCGATCTGCTGTGTGGAGTTATGGTGGGTGATGCCAGATACACATGCTGAGATGCCTCCTTAGCCATTACATGCCATTCCCACTAGCTGAATGAGATGGCAGCAATGGCACCATCATTCACACCAAGCTATCACAGCCCCTGACTATACCATGAGGGTTGGGGCATGGTGGTGAGGATGTGCATGTAACAACCAAGGAAGAGTCCCTGCATGTGTATCTGCTACCACACACTAGTACTCCACCCAGAAGATATTTGTTTACCAGGGAGGTTATAAGACAGGTGCAGGGGTGGTGACCCACTTGCTGGGAGTGACCACCAATCTGTGTGGTTCATGCTCAACATGGGCAGGGAGGTGGGTGGTACAGGGACAAGGGTGATTAATTTCAGAAAGTCTGACTTCAGTAGGATGGGTGAAATCTTAGGAGAGTACATGGCAGGAATTCAATCTCACTGGGATGCAAAGCAGAAATGGGAAAAAAACTACATTGGGGCTTGTGGAGGCTGTGAGGACCTGTACCACTCTGCAGAGCAAGTAGAGAAGCTCTAAGAAGTCAAGTTGGATGAGTAGGGAAGTTTTAAATAAGGTGAGGGCAAATAAAGCAGCATTCCGTACATACTAGAATTCGGGTAGGGGGGAAGATAGCGATGAGTACGTGAGGAAGTTCAAAGAAGTTACTAAGGGTGTTAGAGCAGCCATGGCCTCCAGGGAATTGAGACCAGCTCAGGGAATCAAAGACGGGAAAATGGATTTCTTCTGACATATTAGGGAAAGAAGGAGCTGCAAGGATCAGATAGTGTGGATCAAGAAGGACTGGGATGGGTAGAGAAAGGAGCAGAACAGGCAGAAGCACTAAATGCGTATTTCTGTTCAATATTCATGAGAGAGGAGGGCAGCCAGCTTCTGCAGGGGTGGGGAGAGTAGGCAGGGGGGAGGGGGTGACAGATGAAGTAATCACTGAGGACAGGTATTAGAGGGTCTGAGGGCTCTGAGGGTGGATAATGCACCAGGACCAGACAGCATAAATCCCAGGGTGCTGAGGGAAGTTGTGGAGGTACTGGCAGGCCCACTGGTGGACCTATTCAATACCTCCCTGGACACAAGGTGCATGCCACAGGACTGAAAAATGGCCAGTGTGGTGTTCCTCCATAAATGTGACCCTAAGGATGAACCAGGCCTGTAAGCTGGACATCCATCATGGGGGAGCTGATGTAGGCAATCCTGAAGGAGAGGCTGGTGACATTTCTGGAGGATAATGGACTCCAGGAAAGTCATCAGCATGAGTTTGTCTCAAAAAGGTCCTGTCAGACTAACCTAGTTGAGTACTATGACTGGGTACTCAGGGAATTGGACAAAGGTCATGTGGTGGATGTCATATTTTTGGACTTCAGCAAGGCCTTTGATTCAGTGCCGTATGGGAGGTTGGGGTGGGAATTGAGGTATATGGGGGTTGGGACTAAGATGGTTAACTGGATTGAAAATTGGCTTCAGGGAAGATGACAGAGGGTAGTGGCTGGGGGGAACTCTCATCTCTAAGGGCAGTTACAAGCAGGGTGCTGCAGAATTGATACTGAGGCTGGTGTAGATTGGGATATTCATATCGGACATCTCGCATGGCATCAGGAATAAGATTAGCCTCTTCTATGATGATACCATGTTGGGGCGGTGGTGAGTGGCAAAGAGGGATGGCAGGAACTGCAGAACATCCCAATTAAACTGGAGGAGTAGTCGGAGAGTGGCAGCTGGGGTTCAATGCTAAAAAGTGCAAGGTGATGCACTTTGGAGTGAAGAACCCAGGGAGGAGCTATTAGCTATGTTGAAAACAGCTAGGTACCACCAAGGAGGAAAAGGATCTAGGGGTGGTTGTAAATGGGAAAAAGAACAACTCAGGGCAGTGAAGGAATGTGGCAGCAGAGGTCAACAGGATGCTGGGTTGTATTGGGAGGAAATCTCCTCCAGGAACAGGGAAGTGTTCCTCCCTCTCTACAGGTTACTGGTCAGACCACACCTGGAGTACTGCGTGCAGTACTGGTGCCCATATCTAAAGAAGGATATCAGACTACTGGAAGGGCTACAGCACAGAGCAACTAAGATGATACAGGGACTGGGGGGAACAGCCTTATGAGGAGAGGTTGCATGACTTGAATATGTAATTCCTGTAGAAGAGGAGAGGAGAGATCAGTGGGATATGATTGAGACCTTCAAGTACTTAAAGGGGCTTAACAAGACAGGAGCAGAAGAGATATTTAAGTTAAGCAGGGGGAGGGACACAAGAGGTCATGGTCTTAGATTGGAGGAGGGTAGATATAGAAGGCAAATGAGGAGACACTTTTTCACGGAGAGGGTTGTGTCAGAATAGAAGTATCTGCCAGAGGAGCTGGTGTCCTGAAGACAGTGGGGGGTTCAAAAGGGAATAGGACAGAGTGAGATGGGAGGTTATTGTGAAGGAGTAGGGTTAGGGGCAGCTGCAAGGTAGGTGTGTTAGCTGCACATTCGAGCAGACCTGATAGACCATGTGGCTTGTTTCTGCTGGCAAATATTCTATGTTCATATGTTCCTAGGTGTACTGATCCAATGGACTGTTTTCAGGCATGTTCTGGGCCATAAAGATGGTACATACTGTAGGTAATACAGACAATACACTTACAATAGCAATGAAAGGTACATGAAATAGAATACATTGAATATATTGAGTACAGCTAGGTACAACTAAGTGCAAGAATAGAACTGAAATACAATAGAGTAGCAGCTAAATTGCAGGTGCAATATACATAACGTACGATCAGTCAGTCTTATGACTGTTCAGCATTGTACAACAAGACAGTTTATTCATAGGTTAAAAAGTGCCCCTCCAGTTTCCATTGTCTTGAGAGGCAGATCCTATAGGGTTTAGGGGGAAATCCTGTCCAAGACAAGTCCTACCCCCCCAAAAAAAGTGGTGGGGGGATTATATAAGGAGGGAGAAACACAGTCCCTGTGGTCTCTCTCCTCTCTACCCCACCTAGGGGAGATCTCCCACCACAGGACCAGATTACGTCCAAGAGGAACCCCCCTGGCTTCAAAGGGAAGGACCTACAGGGAGCCCCTAATGCCAGGGCAAGAAGCCCTACTTGCCCTCCCTCCCAGGGTGGTCCTCTGTCACTTAGGCAGGTAACAGAGAACCCAGAGGTATCAGTAGGACCCAGACCACAATTGGCCTCAAGGAGTGAGAGGGCAAGCAGGGAGCGGGCAATGCCCAGGGACTGAAGCCCAGAAGGGAAGGTGCCAGTGATAAATGGGGAAGATATAGAAGAAGATCAAGAATTGCGATAGGTATGTAATTTTTATATCTTCCCTGTGTCAATCTTCACCATTCATCACTGTCTGTGTGAGTACCGAACCCTTCCCCCCCCGAAGGGGGCCCAGCACTTCCCTGAGGGACATGAGTCTCTCAGTCTCTTGTGGAGAAAGACCATGAAAGAAGAAGACCCATTACAGGCCAGTTAGCCCTGTGACTGGTCAGGGTGAGGTGGGGTCTCCCATTGCCTGGGAGATGGAAGTTGCCCCTGTAGTTCCCACCTTGCCATGAGGGAGAAAAGGTGGGTCCCTTGGAGAGCAGAGGCAGCACCCTACACCGTGCCAAGGGTGACAACCTTGCTAGATGAAGCCACACTGTCTGCCTAATGCAGATCACTATCACCGCTAACCTTGAAGGTACCTCACTGGTGTAATAAGACACCCTTGCCTGGTGCCTTGTGAGCTCCAGGCCCTGCACAGAGAGGGCAATGGCCTGTCTGGTTGCCTTCATATCAGGCAGCAATGTCAGCACCTGACCTAGCACTGACCACAGATTCCTGTTGTAGGCAGTATGGTGTGCCTGATGAGCAGCAAAGCTGAACATGATAAAAGCCAAAGAGAACACCATCCATCTCCAGCAGTCAAACTCCACAGAGTCCACATCAGGGGGTCAGTTGCACACCAGGTGTCCATGCCCAGAAGGGGTATCCAGTACCCTCACTCCTGAAGTGGGATAAGGCAAGGTCCCTGGAGACCCCTGGTGTGTGCAATACCTGTGCTGGCAGTCCATAGGGGCTGGAGGTTTTGACAGAGGGGCACTGCCAAATGCAAGACGATGCTTCCTGGAAGGGAATTGGCCAGGAAAGGATGACCAGGTGGTCCACACTGAATTCGCTAAGGAAGACAGATGTTGTCCACTCAGTATTGCATCTTGTGATGTGGGATAGGTGCAGATCACCGACCAGCCTCAATAGGAAGCACTGATACTCTATCTGATCAGCATCTGGAAACAGATGGACAGAGGTATCCTCTTCCTTGAAGGAGGAAGATGATGAACCTGATGAATCTGAAGAGTCCAAGTCTGGCTGCTGTGGGGGAGACAGGCAAAAGGCCTGCTCATCCATAGCCCTGATATACCTGAGGCAGGCAGCAGCAGCAGTGGCTTTGAACTGCTCCCAGGTCAAGGGCCCTGAAGGACCCATGTGCCCAGGGAAATGGGGGGGGCTGCAGAGGCAATGGGGAGACACATTTTCACCTTATCTGAGTGACCTCTGCCAGGGCTAGGGGACCTCACTGGTGATCTTGGACCTCCTGGTGATCCACTGTTCTGTGCAGTTACTGGCCGCTCAACCAGCTCAAAATGGTCAGGACTGAGCCCTGAATGGGAAACTCCCCTGTGAGGAGACTTGGGCTGCATAGAACCAGAAGGGCGGACCCCCAAAACACCCAATAAAGCCTCCGTTGAAGGATACGAGGGTGAAAATAAGGGCTCAGAATTTTGAGATATTCCTGAACCCCCCCCCAGGGTCCCTGGGAAAGGCTGCTGCCCCATGTCCTGCAACCTCAACCCCATCAATTCAGAGGTTGACCTCTTTCTCACTCCCAAAGCTAGGGACTGCTTCAATCCCACAGGCCTCCTTAGGGAGGTCACAGAAGAGTGAGTCCCTGTTCTGGCCCTGGGAGGGAACAGCAACAGGACAGACAGCTCTCCAGGGCCCCTGAGGCCCAAACCACCACCCCCTCAGATGGAGGTTCACCATTGGCAGGCACTCTTTTGACATCACCAGTGGCGTGGGAGCCAGCACAGATCATAATCACCAGTGCCAAGGGAAGGGATGCCTGGGGGGGCACAGAGTTACTGGGCACCAGAGAACCCTCCAACTCTGAGGAATTGGGTAGCCAGTCCAGATCAAGCTTCCAAGCATCTGGCTCTGGAAAGAAGGAGATCCAGAAGACCTCCATACGAGCAGCCCCAGAGGTTTTCCCACCCACAGTGCCACTTGCTGTGCAGCAGGAGGGCCCAGTATCGCTCACAGTGCCGATCAACAGAGCAGCAAATGGCCCTGGGATACAGAATGGCACTGGTGGGCAGTACAGAGGAGTCACCCATGCCAGGCCCTGCAGGTGTGGGCTGTGACACCGGGGGGCCTGCACCTCTGAGGAGTTGACTGCCTGTGTGTTACTCCCAGCCCAGCCCCCGAGATGCCAGGACCAATCCTCCAGCACTGCAGAAAATACCTCCTCCCTGGCAAGGCGAGAAGAAGAGGAGGCCCCCTCCTCACAGGTCTGTACAGAATCGGGAGGTATATTAACTTACTTCTCTTCTTTTGTATGTATGTTATCTACATGTGTGGAGACAGTGGGCTGGATTTTCAGAGCCCTGGTAAGTTCTGCAGTTGAGGGGAAAAATGGCGCAAGTGGGTCTCAACTTCAGAAACTGCAATTTTCCTCGCAGCTACATTATTTTCAAAAGTGGAGCCAGCTTGCAACCAGCTCCACAACTTACGGCAGTTTGTAGTTGTTGTTTCACTGCAGCTGTGGAAAAATGGGTTACACTTTATTTTAAGTGTCCTTAACCAGGGCTGGATTAAGGCATTAGCAACATAGGCACAGGCCTAAGGCCCCTGCCTGCCAGGGGGCCCCCAGCAATCCCCAACATATATTTCCTAAGTATCCTTTTCTTTCTCCTTGGGCTACATGTCTTTTGTAAAGGACCCAGCAACTGAGTAAGGCAGGGGCTGAACTATGACGTGACTCTCACCTTCCTGATTAGGTGTTAAGTGCAGCTGATAGCTTCAGGGATCCCCAGCCAGGCTGACCTTTAAGGTGTGAACAAGCCCATTTCCTTTGCTGTGCCTCCCACACCCATTTAGAATCCCAGTTGAGAATCTTACTCTTATCTTTAAAAGATTAACAGTGCTAATGTGTATGCTTTATATTTAACCTCACTCCTAAAATTAAGAAATATTTTTTTTGTATCTAGTTTTCCATTGGTAGATTATATGAGCTTACCACTAGAGGGCCTCAGTATTTGTTTACTGTTATCCCTGCCTCACTTCTCTTGCTAACATCACTTTCAAGCGCTGTGGGATGGTGACACCTCACAACCCTACCATGCAACCAAAAGCAATAGACTTTCTTCATACCACACTAGAAATACTCTTAATTGCTGTGTTCGGACAAGGAATACCACAAGAACCTATGCAACAATAACAGCAAGGAATTACCTCCCTACACAACATCTACTATGACCCCAGCATTGTAACCAGTAATCTGTTATACACTTCCAAAGCCTTGTGGACTCCTCCTTGGCTCCTGGTGCACCTGCAATCCATCAGGGAATGTAGGCCCTGCTGGCCACTGTCATTACCACTTAGCCTTACTGTGATGCACATAAAAAGAAGGAAGAGGTCAAACTCATGTCAGTCTCACAAGTTGAATTTCAAGCTAGTGACAGGTTTCATGCTTAGACTCATACTAATGTTGTTGTTACTATCTGAAAATGTGCACCCTAACCCTGGCCAGTCAAGATCTGCTTCACCTAGCAACACATACAAGATTGGTTCAATGATGTTGGTGTCTATCAATATCTGCAGCCTGTTATGTAAGATAGATAGACTCCAAGCTTGGGTCATGCAGTAAAACCCTGACATCCTGTCTGTAGTGGAAACATGGCTTTCCCTGAAGATCCCTGACTCGGCTGTTGCTATACCTAGTTATGCCATCTTTAGACAGGATACACTCACAAAATGAGAGGGTGGCTGTGCCATATACATCAAGGATACACTCATGGGACATACATTACCTATGGACAGCCTAGGCAATGCCACCCAGGCATTAGCTATCAATGTTCTACTTGGGGCCCACAATAAAGCTCTAACAATTGTGTCCGTTTACATACCACCTAAGGACCAATTCGCATGCTTCCATAGCTTGATGGAGTACACTACGAACCTGCCCCATAATGCTGAAATGATAATTATGGGTGATTTCAATTTACAACTGGCATTCCCCTGAAGTAGGTTCCTTTAAGGATGCAATCTCCACACTCAACCTTACCTAGCTTGTTCTGTCACCTACTAGGGCTAATTATAAGATGGGTACGAGTACACTTCTTGACAGGATACTGTCCAATCATCAAGCTCGTATCACAAATATGAATGTTCTCCCTGATGCATTAAGTGAACACTCCCCTATTACCTGTAATTGGTCAAATAAATTCAATAAACCTCCCCTGAAAACAATTTTCAGCAGGATGCTAAAGTGGGGACACCTGAAACCCCTGAAACAACACCTCCGTAGCATTGACTGGTCATTACGTGATGCCACAAAGGATATAAATATAGTTCTGGACTACTTCATCAAGTACTTTAATGAAGCTTGCGATATCCATGCCTCCTTGAAAAGAATGAAAATCCAAGGCACCATCAATCCTTGGTTATCTGCCAACCTCAATAGTCAGATGAATCACAGAGATCACCTTAGGTGTCATGCAAAGGCAGCTGGCAAGCATGCAGACGTACAAAAATATAAAACTGCCAGGAATAAGTGCATCCAGGCTATTTGCATTGAAAAAAAACAAGTACCACAGGGAACAGCTTGATAACACTTGGGGTGACAGTAAGAATTTTTGGAACAATATAAAAGATATAACAGGTAAAGATGCTAAGGTTCCACCCACCATGCTAATTATTAATGGAGCCCCCACCCTTGACCCAACAACCATAGCCAATGCTTTTAATAACACATTCACTAACCTGGGCAGTGTCCTCCCACCAGACTTCTTCAACGACATCACTGAACACACTGAACTGTGGGCAGATGATTCGCTTCCTGCACCACCTCCTTTCTACTTCAAAGAGGTCCCACTGTATATGGTCAGGAAATACCTAGTAAAAGTACTCGGGAAGTCAAGGCATAGTGGTGATTCTTTAGATCTGAAATTAGTTGCCCTTAGCATTGAAGAAATACTGGTGCCCATTGCAAAGTTTCTAAACCTCTCACTGAGACTGGCACAATACCCCCAAATCTGGAAGTCAGCCCTTGTTACCCCTGTTCACAAAAGTGGAGACCGCACTATACACACAAACTATAGACCTATCTCTATACTTCCACCTCTGTCTAAAGCACTTGAGCGCATAGTTGCGAATCAGCTGGTGGAGCATATGGAAAAATACTCAATCCAGTGTCCCCAGCAACATGGATTCAGAAAGCGACATAGCACTACCACAGCACTGCTAGAATTCACTGGTTTCATTCACCAATCTCTGGATCAAGGTAAATTGGTGGGTGCCTCCTTCATAGACCTCACAAAGGTCTTTGATACAGTGAACCATGCTCTACTTCTCAAGCAACTGCCCTCAATTGGCCTCTCAGCAGATAATGAATGAGTCCTGGTTTAAAAGCTGTCTTGTAGGCCACTCCCAATGGGTGAAGACAGCTAATGTCTCCTATGACCATTAACATGTCCGCTCTGGAGTACCACAGGGTTCCATACTGGATCCACTTCTCTTTAGCATCTTTCTTAACACTATCTCTCAGTTCTGTCACCAGCAGATCCTCTTTTATGTGGATGACTCGGTCATATACACTAGCAACACTGACCCTGAACCACTGGAACACCAACTTCAACTCGGCTTTGAGGAAGTGGAGGACTGGTTCAGAAAACACAAGCTGATTCTGAACAACAAAAAAATGAAAGTCATGTTGTTCAGCGGTGTTCGCAGCAAACACAGATCCAGTGCCCAAGTGCATCAAGAACTCTGGCATCCCACTTGAACAAGTTCAACATTTCAAGCATCTAGGGGTAACTGTGGATAGCTCGCTATCATATGCCCAGCATGTTGAGAATGTTGCCAGATCTACCAGTATCAAGATAGAGTTACTACATAGACATAAACACAATCTAATGCCTGAAGCCCTTATACTAGCAATATATAACTCAATACTATCCATTGTTGACTATGGTCTGGTTATGTATTTCTCAGCTTCCACCACTACCCTCTGTAGAATATCAGTGGCACTCAATAAAGCATGCTGACTTCTTACTGGAGCAGCACACCTTACCCACACATGTGAACTGAATGCGCAGACAGGTTGGTTTCAGCTAAATGGGAGGATTCACTATCAAACCTGCACGCTAACTAAAAAGGCACTTCTTGGGCTCCTGCCTTCTAGTGTTACAAACTTACTCAACCACTCTTGCAGCTTCCAGCACATGTGTAGCTCAGTCAACAAACTCTTCTTTGTCCCAAGATGCTTGAGTACACAAGGGCAACGATTGTTTACATATAGAGCACCACTATGGTTTATGCACTGCCCAGTGATGGCTCTTCTTTAAATTGGGACCATTTAAAGGCACTCTTCATCAACATCTTACAGCTAACAGTTCCTATGACTGTTTCAACTGTCATGGCACTACCTCAGCAGTACTGACACATCCTTGTGTACCTACTTCTTCCCCTTTCACTGAGAATGACCACTTTCACCCTAACCGCTCTGCTCTATTTCCTGCCTCCTTCCCTGATCCTTCTTTCACCTCACCCCTCTCACCCTCCACCTTCTTTCCACTGTTTATCTTCACTTACCTGAACTTTTGTTCACCCAAATCTACCTATACCTATTTGACAAAGCACCTTGGGCTGCCTCCTTTTATTAGGTTATTTTTGATTTCCCACCAAGTAATAGTTTTAATTTTAGCTGCAATGTTAATGTCATATTGTCATTTTAAATACTTACTTGTCAAAATTTTATCTAATACCATCCTTTGTATGTCTGTCACCCTTCCCACTGATGTGGAACCTTTGTAAAACAGCTGTTATGTGCTCAAAGGTATTGTAATCCAAGAATGAATAAATAAATAAATAAATAAAATACAATAAATTTAAATGGTACAATTAGAAATCATACTCTTTTTTTTATTTCTCTCACCTCAGTTATACTGAAGTTCTGAGTCTGATACAGCTCTGTTTCAGGGTAAATAAATGTGGGTAAATTTGGAGACAGGCAATGGCACCACAATACGCACAGGGGTTGTATACAGACCTCCTTCTCAGGGGGAGGAAATGGACAAGGAAATGATAGAAAGTATACTTAGAATGGAAGAAAAAGGGGAGATATTGCTGATGGGTGATCTGAATATGCCAGATGTTAACTGGAGTGCAGTTGCAGCAGCCACTTCGAAGAGTGGGTTATTCTAGATGCCCCACAGGGCATGCCTTAGACAACTAGTATTGGAGCCCATTGAGAGGGAGAAATCTTAGACCTGGTTCTCTCAAATGGAGATGGAGAAAGGATCACAGATGTAGAAGTGGGTAGCCATCTGGAACTAGCGACCATCGAACAGTATGGTTCACAATAAACACAGCAATAGAGTCAAGCCATACAAAGGCAAAGTACTGGACTTTAGGAGGTCAACTTTGCCAAAATGGGTGAGTGCCTAAGGAATGCACTAGCAAATGGGCAGGAAGGAGGGTGGAAGAACAATGGGGAATAATAAAACTGCCATCACAGAGGTAACGAGCCTTTGTGTGAAGCAAATAAACAAAACAAACGATGTAAGAAACCACTATGGTTCTCAAAGGAAGTGGCAGGAAGGTTCAGAGAAAAGAAAGCATTTAGGAAGCACAAGGAATCGAGAAGGAGCAGGACAGAGAACTGTATCAGTTAAAGCAAAGGAGACTGGGAAGGCAGTCAGAACAGCAAAGGCCCAAACCAAGGAAAAGATAGCCAACTCAGTTAAGAAGGGGATAAAACTTTTATAGGTACATCAGGGAGCCAAGAAAGACCAAGGGAGGGATAGTGAGGCTTAATAAAGGGAGGGGGTGGGCAGAAGGAGACTGTGAAAGGCAGAGATACTAAACAAATATTTTGCTCAGTATTTACAAATGAAGTGGGAGAGGTACCTAAAACAAACAGTAGAAACACTCTGGATACATAAGTTTTTTTATTTTTTATTTATTTATTTAGCTTTTGTTGACCGGTAAGTGCATTAGACAAATCCTGCCTATTTTCAGGCATGACCCGGGGGAGGGGGATACAGATGAATGCCAACTGACCTTGAACCAGATTAAGCTGTTGGTACCAGCCCATTTACAGAAGAAAGGGTTCTGAAAGAACTCTTAAAACTGAAGGTGGACAAAGCAATGGGGCCTGATGGGATTCATCCCAGAATTCTAAAATAACTAAGGGTTGAACTAGTGACACCACTGACTACCCTTTTAACAAATCATGGGAGGATGGGTTGGTACCTAGGACTGGAGGAGGGCAGATGTGATTCCCTTCACAAAAGTGGGAGCAGGGCAGAAGCAGGAAACTACAGACCTGTTAATTTAACCTCAGTGATAGGAAATGATGGAATCACTCTGAAGGAAAGAACTGTTGAGTATCTAGAGGCCAGAGGGTACAGGACCCTAGGCAGCATGGATTCACAGTGGAAGGTCATGCCAGACAAATCTGATAGATTTCTTTGACTGGGTGACCAAAGTAGTAGATCAGGAAGGGGCTGTGGACATGGCCTACCTAGACTTTAGCAAGGCATTTGACACAGTCCCACACAAAAGATTAATATACAAGTTAACCAGCCTGGGAGTGGGTCCCAAGATGACAGTCTGAGTAAATAATTGGCTGGAGAATAGGACACGGAGAGTAATAGTAAGTGGAGTCCACTCAGAAGTAAGGGGGGTTACTAGTGGGCTACCGCAGGGTTCAGTATTAGGACTGGACCTCTTCAATGTCTTTATAAGCGACATTGCAGAGGGACTGGAAGGAAAAGTATGTCTCTTTGCAGAAAACACAAATATCTGCAACAGAGTTGATGCACAAGGTGGGGTGGAAAGGATGAGAAGGGACTTGGCAAAGTTAGAGGAATGGTCAAATGTATGGCAGCTTAGATTTAATGCTAAGAAGTGCAAGGTAATGCACCTGGGAAACAAAAACCCAGGGGAAGAGTACACAATGGGGGGTGAGATACTAACAACAACAAAAATAGAAAGTGACCTGGGGGTAGTCATATCAGATGACCTAAAAGTGGGCAAGCAATGTGAGAGGGCAGCAAGGAGGGCTGGGGATACTGGGATGCATAGGGAGAGGCATCACCAGTAGAAAACAGGGAAGTTCTTATCCTCTGTACAGACAGCTGGTGAGACCCCATCTGGAGTACTGCGTGCAGTTCTGAGACCCAATCTCTGCAAAGACATAGACAGGATGGAAGCTGTCCAGAGGAGGGCAACTAAATGGTGCAGGGTCTGCACCGGAAGACATATGAAGAGAGACAAAAGGAGCTTAATGTATAGCCTCGAGGAAAGGAGGGAGAGGGGGACATGATAGAAACATTCAAGTACCTCAAGGAATCAACAAAGTCCAAGAGGGTAGCATCTTTCAAAAAAGAGGTATGCAAGAACAAGAGGGCACAATTTGAAGATAGAGGGGTGGCTTAGAGGTAATTTAAGGAAGTATTTTTCACAGAGAGGGTTGTGGATGCATGGAACGGCCTTCCGGAGGAGGTTGTGGAGTCAAAAACAGTGGTGGAATTCAAGCATGCATGGGACAGTCATAAGGCCATTCTAGGGGGTGGGGGTAGGAAGAAGTGGGCTGCTGGTTAACTAGGATCTGCAGCTTATCTAGTAGGTAGGGAAATGGGCAGACTGGATGGGTCAGGTGGTCCTTATCTCCCGTCAAATTCTATGTTTCTATGTTTAAATGAATGTATTTCCAGATTTCTTTCAGTAAATCTTGCCTTTCATGGATCCTGACTTAATTAACAATAAAAGAAATGTTTGATCCTGGGAATGATTTCCAATTCTTCTAATAATCATTCACTTTGCAGTATAATCTCTTCAGTCCCAACCCCCACATACCTCAATTCCTCACCGCCCTAGTAAACCACAAACCTAGCACCTTCACCACTCAGGACCTAACCTCTTTTAGAGATGGATCCCTACCCTACTCAACAAAACACCCACATCCTGGTTCATACTACCTGACAGGAGACTATGATAACACCCAGACTGTGAGTGTGCACATGTGTGTTTGGGGGTGGTGGCCAGGGGCTTTGGTGAAGTGCAAATCATGACATTTTCCATACCAAAAAATTATTTTTGCTACGCCAATTAGTAATTATTTTCTCTAAATTATCAAAACACAGGCTATTGTTATTTTTCCATACTGACAGTATTAGTTTCATTAATTTTGAAGCATTTTATGCTACTTTTTAGGTATAGTAAGAACATTTTTTTTTTGTGTTTCAGTAGCTGATATGGAATAGCCAAGAGGTGTGGTCATGGTGAAGAAGCATGGTTACAGTGAGGGGGAAACCCAAATTTCTCTTGGTCCTAGAGCCCCAGGTTGCCTTAATCTGGCCTTGTCCTTAACTACACTGAAACTACTGTATAACTACAATGTAACTACTATGTAACTTCTGCGTAGTTGCATGTAACTATAATATACTAGTTAACTAGTTTCACATTTGTGGTTTAGTGTAGCTACACAGTTTGCATGAACTAGTAGTTACCATAATTACTGTTGCAACAGCTGTTAAATGTGTAGTTAGGCTTCCAGTATAAATCAATTTGTGCCAAAAGAGACACAGTTGTGGTTGCATGTGTAACTACTACATCATGCAGTTTGTTTAACTACACACCAGGAAGGATCCATACCTGTGAATCCTTCACCACCCACCATCACTCCACACAGCAGATCAGTGGTAAAGTGCATGGTATGTAGCCATGCCCCACCCCCAGCCACCCACCTAGCTTTAGCAAGCCAGGACTGTGGGAACATAAGAGGTGTGAGTCAGTGCCACAGAAGCAGCAAATTTCTTAGTAACTACAGCATTGTTACAAGCCAATAAGTACTTATGTTAATTATTTTTATTGTATAAGTAACCAGTGTAGTTGTATAGCAATAAAGAATATTAGATTGCATGTTTATCAAGCAGTAAGTGCATGAGAGACTGATTTCTGAAGGAAAGCATACATCAGAACTATAGCATTGACATTCAAGTCAAGTGTATAGTAGTTACACCCTTCTTTCTATGCTTTATTTTAAGTGTTAGTTCCTGCATACTTACTTTGCAAGTACATGTTAGTTAGTCATTAACTGTGGAAACAATGCCACAGAAGCAGCACATTCCTTAGTAACTACATCACTGTTACACTCTTCTTCTTACACTTTATTTTAAGTGTCTGTTTCTGCATACTTACTTTGTAAGTACATGTTATTTAATAATTAACTGTGGAAATAATGCCACAGAAGTAGCACATTCCATAGTAACTGTAGTACAGCACTGTTACACCTTTCTTCTTACACTATATTTTAAGTGTCAGTTTCTGTGTACTTTGCAAATACATGTTAGTTAGTCATTAACTTTGGAAATAATGCCACGGAAGCAGCACATTCCATAGTAACTACAGAACTGTTACACCTTCTTCTTGCACTTTATTTTAAGTGCCTGTCTCCATACTTACTTTGTACTCAGCTGGAGGCTGAGATGCTGCCCTATTTGCAGACAACTATCTGCCCTGAGGGAGGAAGTTGCCCGTCTTCAGGCCGCACTGGACAGTAGTAAGGAAACCTTCTCCCAGGCCACACTGGACAGTAGGAAGGGAACCTCCCCATCCAGGGAGCACTCAGCCACCACCACTATCTCAGAGGTTGTGAAGAAAGCACAGCAGTTGGACCACAGTGGGCTCAGGAGGGTGAGGAGGGTGGAACAGAGGCACACCCAGTCAATTGTTCCAGTCCACAATCCATACACCATTCTGGGGGAGCATAGCTCCCCTATGGATGCACCCGCAGAGAAGACTGATGATAACTGTCACAAGGGAGGCCCACAGGAAGGAGGCAGAGGACACCACAGGGAAAGGAAGCAGCTCCTGGTGGGCGACTCAATTATTAGGGGTATAGAACTGGGGGGAGCTGGGAAAAATGAAGTAAGGTGCCTGCCTGGTGCCATGGCTTGGAGGGACAGGAAGTGCATCCTCAGGATCACGAGAACAGCTGCAAGGTATTCCGAGCTGGACGTAATTGTCCACCTAGGGACAAATGATTTGGCTCATCATGAGATTAGAGCAGTGCAGGAGGACATTACAGAGTTGGGGAGGGACCTAAGACAAGTAGCACACACAGTATCCTTCTCAGAGGTGCTGCCTGTCAAAAGCATGGGGAGGCGAGGGTAATTGGCACCATGCAGTTTAATGAATGGTTGAAAAATGGTGTGGAGCACAGGGTTTGGCTTCATTGGGGACTGGGGTTCCACCTGGAGGGACACCAGCCTATACTGGCAGGATGGTCTGCATCTGTCCAGGAAGGGAACAAGTCTTTTGAGCAATCGGTTTAAATGCTTCATTGCAAGCTTTTAAACTAGTCAAAGGGGGAGGCACTGACAAGCAGCAGGAAAATCCCAGCCTCTCCCTACAAAACAGGGTACTAAATGAGAAAAAGACTGAGGTAGAACAGTCATTGGGGGAAGCTGCAATAGAAGGTAAAGCCATCAAAAAATGAAGAGCAATGAGTACTAATGCCCGTAGTCTGGGTAACAAGCTTCCTGAATTAGTGGCCTTGATGGAGGAGGAACATCTGGATATCGTGGCAGTCACAGAAACATGGTACACACAAAACCATGACTGGGACATAAACATACCAGGATATACTGTCTACAGAAGGGACAGAGAGGGTAAAAGAGGAAGAGGAGTAGTTCTTTACGTAAGGGAAGGAATAAAAGCAACAGAACAAAAGGGTAAACAGGAGAGAGAAGAAGCACTGTGGGTAAATTTGGAGACATGCAATGGCACCACAATCACTTCCTGAGGGTTCTATACTGAACTTTCTCAGGGGAGGAACGGATAGGAAATGATAGAAAGTATACTTAGAATGGCAGAAAATGGGAGATATTGTTGATGGGTGATCTGAATATGACAGATGTTAACTGGAGTAGTTGCAGCTGCCACTGAAGAGTGCAGTTATTCTAGATGCTCTACAGGGGCATGCCTTAGACAACTAGTACTGGAGCCCACTCGAGAGGGAGCAATATTAGACTTGATTCTCTCAAATGGAGATGGAGAGGATCACAGATGTTAGAAGTGGTAGCCATCTGGGAACTAGCGACCATCTAAAATTGCATGGTTCACAATAAACACAGCAATAGAGTCAAGTCCATACAAAGACAAAAGTACTGGACTTTAGGAGGGCTGACTTTGACAAAATGGGTGAGTGCCTAAGGAATGCACTAGCAAATGGGCAGAAGGAGGGTGGAAGAACAATGGGGAATAATAAAACTGCCATCACAGAGTTAACGAGCCTTTGTGTAAGCAAATAAACAAAACAAGACGATGTAAGAAACCACTATGGTTCTCAAAGGAAGTGGCAGTGAAGGTTCAAGAGAAAAAGAAAGCATTCAGGAAGTACAAGGAATCGCAGAAGGAGCAGGACAGAGAACTGTATCGTTAAAGCAAAAGGAGGCTGGGAAGGCAGTCAGAACAGCAAAGGCCCAAACCGAGGAAAAGATAGCCAACTCAGTTAAGAAGGGGGATAAAACCTTTTATAGGTACATCAGGGAGCAAAGGAAGACCAAGGGAGGATAGTGAGGCTTAATAAAGGGAGGGAGGGTGGGTGAGGGAGACTGTGAAAAGGCAGAGATACTAAACAAATATTTTGCTCAGTATTTACAAATGAAGAGGGGAAGGTACATAAAACAAACAGTAGTAACACTCTGGATACAGAAGTTGATACCAGCCCATTTACAGAAGAAAGGGTTCTGAAACAACTCTAAAACTGAAGGTGAACAAAGCAATGGGGCCTGATGGGATCATCCCAGAATTCTAAAAGAGCTAAGGGTAGAACTAGTGACACCACTGACTATCCTTTTAACAAATCATGGGAGGATGGGGTGGTACCGAGACTGGAGGAGGGCAGATGTGATTCTCTTCACAAAAGTGGGAGCAAGGCAGAAGTAGGAAACTACAGACCTGTTAGTTTAACCTCAGTGATAGGGAAAATGATGGAATCACTTCTGAAGGAAAGAATTGTCGAGTATCTAGAGGCCAGAGGGGCACAGGACCCTAGGCAGCATGGATTCACAGTGGGAAGGTCATGCCAGACAAATCTGATAGATTTCTTTGACTGGGTGACCAAAGTAGTAGATCAGGGAGGGGCTGTGGACATGGCCTACCTAGACTTTAGCAAGGCATTTGACACAGTCCCACACAAAAGATTAATATACAAGTTAGCCAGCCTGGGAGTGGGTCCCAAGATGACAGCCTGGGTAAAGAATTGGCTGGAGAATAGGACACAGAGAGTAATAGTAAATGGAGTCCACCAGAAGAAAGGAGGGTTACTAGTGGGCACCGCGAGGGTTCAGTATTAGGATCCAGTCCTCTTCAATGTCTTTATGTTTACTGATGAAGGACTGGAGGAAAAGTATGTCTCTTGCAGATGACACTAAGATCTGCAACAGAGTTGATGCACAGGGTGGGGTGGAAAGGATGAGAAGGACTTGGCAAGGTTAGAGGAATGGTCAAATGTATGGCAGCTTAGATTCAATGCTAAGAAGTGCAAGGTAATGCACCTGGGAAACAAAACCCAGGGAAGAGTACACAATGGGGGTGAGATACTAACAACAATAAAATGGAAAGGGACCTGGGGGTAGTCATATCAGATGACCTAAAGGTGGGCAAGCAAGGTGAGAGGGCAGCAAAGAGGGCTGGGGGGATACTGGGATGCATAGGGAGAGGCATAACCAGTAGAAAACAGGAAGTTATTATCCCTCTGTACAGACAGCTGGTCAGACCCCATCTGGAGTACTGCATGCAGTTCTGGAGACCCAGTCTTCACAAAGACATAGACAGGATAGAAGCTGTCCAGAGGAGAGTAACTAAAATGGTGCAGGGTCTGCACCAGAAGACATATGAAGAGAGACTTAAGGAGCTTAATATGTATAGCCTTGAGGAAAGGAGGGAGAGGGGACATGATAGAAACTTCAAGTACCTCAAGGAATCAACAAAGTCCAAGAGGGTAGCATCTTTCAAAAAGAGGTGTGCAAGAACAAGAGGCACAATTTGAAGATGGGGGCAGCTCAGAGGTAATTTAAGGAAGTATTTTTCACAGAGAGGCTAGTGGCATGGAACGGCCCAAGGAGGTTGTGGAGTCAAAATCAGTGGTGGAATTCAAGCATGCATGGGACAGTCATAAGGCAATTCTGGGGGTTGGGGGTAAGAAGAAGTAGGCTGCTGGTTAACTAGGATCTGCAGCTTATCCAGTAGGTAGGGAAATGGGCAGACTGGTTGGGCCAAGCGGTCCTTATCTGCCATCAAATTCTATGTTTCTATGTTTCTATGTAAGTACACATTAGTTAGGCATTAACTGTGGAAACAATGCCACAGAAGGAGCACATTCCATAGGAACTACAGCACTGTTAAAAGTCAATAAGTAATTATGTAACTTAATGCTTTTTTATTG
This sequence comes from Neoceratodus forsteri, assembly GCA_016271365.2. Taxonomy (NCBI): domain Eukaryota; kingdom Metazoa; phylum Chordata; order Ceratodontiformes; family Ceratodontidae; genus Neoceratodus; species Neoceratodus forsteri. The sequence continues at coordinate 452,936,307 of CM057455.1, read as the reverse complement.
CATAGCAATTTACAATGTTAGATTGCATGTCTAATTTTAGTTCTTTCTTTGGGGGGGGTTACACAGTATACAAGTGGTGGCTCTGGGATTCAAACCCAGTTCTCCAGGTTTGAGGGCAGTGATTTTAACCGTTATGCTATACTGCTGTAGCTTCATGAGGGAGTGATTTCTGAAGGATAATTTTAAGTGTCATTAACTTCACTGTAGCTACTGTACTGTACAACTACACTGTAACTGCACTATGTAGTTGTTAACTAGTTACACAATGCATATTGCACACTTACATAACTTTAAATGTGCTGCTTCTGTAAGACTGACCCACACCTCTACTGCACTCACACCCCTGTCCTGCTGCTCCCCAGGTGGGTGGCTGGGGGTGGGGCATGGGCTGCCCTTCAATGACAGTGTTAATTCTTCTGTACCATAGACTAAACTGTTCCATTGTACAATGCTGAACAGTAATCATAAGTCTGATTCTACATCGTGTAGATTGCACCCACACTTTAGTTGCTACTCTATTGCGTTTCAACTGTATTCTTGCACTTAATTGTACCTAGCTGTACTCAATATATTCAATGTATTCTATTTCCTGTACCTTTCTCTGTTAATGTAAATGTATTGTCTCTATTTCCTATGTACCGTCTTTATGGCCTGGGTCATGCCTGAAAATGGTCCACTGAATCAGTGCACTGACCTGGTAAACAATCAAACAAAAAGACAAACAAAAAAACAATAAATAAATATCACCAATCTGCTGTGTGGAGTTATGGTGGGTGATGCCAGATACACATGCTGGGATGCCTCCTTAGCTATTACATGCCCTTCCCACTAGCTGAATGAGGTGGTAGCCATGGCACCATCATTCACACCAAGTTACCACAGCCCATGACTATACCATGAGGGTTGGGGCATGGTGGTGAAGACGTGCATGTAATAACTAAGGAAGAGTCCCTGCATGTGTATCTGGTACACCCACCAGTACTCCATACAGAAAATATTTGTTTACCAAGGAGGCTGTAAAGGAGGTGTGGGGGTTGGTGACCCACTGGCTGGGAATGACCACCAATCTGTGTGGTTCATGCTCAACATGGGCAAGGAGGTGGTTGGTACAGGGACGAGGGTGGTTAATTTTAGAAAGGCTAACTTCAGTAGGATGGGTGAAATCTTAGGAGAGTACCTGACAGGAATTCAATCTCACTGGGATGCAAAGCAGAAATGGGAAAAAAAACTACATTGGGGCTTGTGGAGGCTGTGGGGACCTGTAGCAAACTGCAGATGAAGAAGGGAAGATCTAAGAAGTCAAGCTGGATGAGTAGGGAAGTTTTAAATAAGGTGAGGGCAAAAAAAAGCAGCATTCTGTACATACAAGAATTCTGGGAGGGGGGAAGATAGGGATGAATATTTGAGGAAGTTCAAAGAAGCTACCAAGGGTGTTAGAGCAGCCAAGGCCTCCAGGGAATTGAGACCGGCTCACGGAATCAAAGACAGGGAAAAGGACTTCTTCTGACATATTAGGAAAAGAAGAAGCTGTGAGGATCAGATAGTGTGGATTAAGAAGGACTGGGATGGGCAGAGAAAGGAGCAGAACAGGCAGAAGCACTAAATGAGTACTTCTGTTCAATATTCATGAGGGAGAAGGGCAGATAGCTTCCACAGGGGGTGGGGAGAGTGGACAGGGAGGAGGGGGTGACAGATGGAGTAATCACTGAAGACCAGTATTAGAGGGTCTGAGGGTGGATAAGGCACCAGGACCAGACAGCATATATTCCAGGCTGCTGTAGGAAGTGGTGGAGGAACTGGCAGGGCCACTGGTGGACCTATTCAATACTTCCCTGGACACAAAGTGCATGCCACAAGACTGGAAGATGGCCAATGTGGTGTCCCTCCATAAACGTGACCCTAAGGATGAACCAGGCAATTACAGACCTGTAAGCCTGACATCCATCATGGGGAAGCTGATGTAGACAATCCTGAAGGAGAGGCTGGTGACATTTCTGGAGGATAATGGACTCCAAGACAATCATCAGCATGAGTTTGTCTCAAAAAGATCCTGTCAGACTAACCTAGTTGAGTACTGTGACTGGGTACTGAGGGAATTGGACTAAGGACATGTGGTGGATGCCTTTGATTCAGTGCCATATGGGAGGTTGGCGTAGGAATTGAGGTGTGTGGGGGTTGGGACTAAGATGGTTAACAGGATCAAAAATTGGCTTCAGGGAAGATGACAGAGGGTAGTGGCTGGGGGGAACTCTCATCTCTAAGGGCAGTTACAAGCAGAGTGCTGCAGGATCAGTACTGGGCCCGGTGTTGATTGGGATATTTATACTGGGCATCTCGCATGGCATCAGGAATAAGATCAGCCTCTTCTGTGATGATACGAAAGTTGGGGCAGTGCTGGTGCTGGAGGATGGCAGGAACTTAGAATGATCTGATTAAACGAGAGAGTCGGAAGAATGACTGCTGGGGTTCAATGCTAAAAAGTGCAAGGAGATGCACTTAGGAGTGAAGAACCCAGGGAGGAACTATTAGCAGGGTTGAATACAGCTAGGTTCCACCGAGGAGGAAAAGGATCTATGAGTGGTTCTAAATGGGAAAAAGAACAATGCTGGGCAGTGAAGGAATGTGGCAGCAGAGACCAACAGGATGCTGGGGTGCATTGGGAGAAGAATCTCCTCCAGGAACAGGGAAGTGATCCTGCCTCTCTACAGGTTACTGGTCAGACCACACCTGGAGTACTGCGTGCAGTACTGGTGCCCATATCTAAAGAAGGATATCAGATTACTGGAAGGGGTACAGCACAGAGCAGCTAAGATGATACAGGGACTGGGGGGATCAGCCATATGAGGAGAGGTTGCATGACTTGAATATGTAATTCCTGTAGGAGAGGAGAGATCAGTGGTATTTGGTTGAGACCTTCAAGTACTTAAAGGGGCTTAACAAGACAGGAGCAGAAGAGATATTTAAGTTAAGCAGGTGGAGGGACACAAGAGGTCATGGTCTTAGATTGGAGGAGGGTAGATATAGAAGGCAAATGAGGAGACACTTTTTCACGGAGAGGGTTGTGTCAGAATAGAAGTATCTGCCAGAGGAGCTGGTATCCTGAAGACACTGGGGTTTTTAAAAGGGAATGGGACAGAGTGAGATGAGAGGTTATTGTGAAGGAGTCAGGGGGAGGGGCAGCTGCAAGGTAGGTATGCAGACCTGATAGACCATGTGGCTTGTTTCTGCTGGCAAATGTCCTATGTTCATATGTTCCTAGGTGCACTGATCCAATGGACTGTTTTCAGGTATGATCCGGGCCATAAAGATGGTACATAGGTAATACAGACAATACATTTACAATAGCAATAAAAGGTACAGGAAATAGAATCCATTGAATATATTGAGTACAGTTAGGTACAACCAAGTGCAAGATTGCAACTGAAATACAATAGAGTAGCAGCTAAAATGCAGGTGCAAGATACATGATGTACAATCAGTCAGTCTTGTGACTGTTCAGCATTGCACAACAGGACAGTTTATTCTTAGGTAAAGAAGAGCACCTCCAGTTATCATTGCCCCAAGAGGCAGATCCCATAGGGTTTAGGAGCAATCCAGTCCAGGACAAGTCCTACCCCCCCAAAAAAGTGGGGGGAATTATATAAGGAGTGAGAAAGAGAGTCCCTGTGGTCCCTCTCCTATCTACCCCACCTAGGGGAGATCCCCCTCCACAGGACCAGATCACGTCCAGGAGGAAACTCCCTGACTGAGTAGGGAAGGGCCTACAGGGAGCCCCATAAGGCCAGGGCAAGAAGCTCTACTTTTTCTCCCTCCCAGTGTGGGCCCTCTGTCACTTAGGAAGGTAACAGAGACAACCCGGAGTTACCAGTAGGACCCAGCCCACAATTGGTCTCAAGGAGTGAGAGGGCAAGCAGGCAGGGGTACAACACCCAGGGACTGAAGCCCAGAAGGGAAGGTGCCAGTGATGAATGGTGAAGATATACAAGAAGATCAATAATTTTGATAGGTATGTAATTTTCATATCTTCCCTGTGTCAATCTTCACCATTCATCACTGTCTGTGTGAGTACCAAACCCCCCCCCGAAGGGGGTCCAGCACTTCCCTGAGGGACATGAGTCTCTCAGTCTGTTGTGGGGAATGACCATGAAAGGAGGAGACCCATTACAGGCCAATTAGACCTGTGACTGGTCAGGGTGAGGTGGGGTCTCCCATTGCCTGGGAGATGGAAGTTGCCCCTGTAGTTCCCACCTTCCCATGTGGGAGAAAAGGTGGGTCCCTGGAGAGCAGAGGCAGCACCCTACACCATGCCAAGGGTGACAACCTTGCTAGATGAAGCCACACTGTCTGCCTAATGCAGATCACTATCACCGCTAGCCTTGAAGGTACCTCATTAGCGTCATAAGACACCCATGTCTGGTGCCTTGTGAGCTCCAGGCCCTGCACAGAGAGGGCAATGGCCTGTCTAACTGCCTTCATATCAGGCAGAAATATCTGCACCTGACCTAGCATTCACCATAGATGCCTGTTGTAGGCAGCATGGTGTGCCTGATGAGCAGCAAAGCTGAGCATGAATCAAGCCAAAGAGAACACTATCCATCTCCAGCTGCCAACTCCACAGAGTCCACATCAGGGGGCCAGTTGCACACCTGGTGTCTATGCCCAGAAGGGGTATCCAGTACCCTCACTCCTGAAGCGGAATAAGGCAAAGTCCCTGGAGAACCCTAATGTGTGCAATTCCTGTGCTGGCAGTCCATTAGGGGCTGGAGGTTTTGACAGATGGGCACTGCGCTTCCTGGAAGGGAACTGGTGAGGAAAGGATGACCAGGTGGTCCACACTGAATTCGCTAAAGCAGACACATGTTGTCCACTCAGTATTGCATCTTGCGACATGGGATAGCTGCAGATCACCGACCAGCCTCAATAGGAAGCACTGATACTCTATCTGATCAGCGTCTTAGGACAGATGGACAGAAGTATCCTCTTCCTTGAAGGAGGAAGATGATGAAGCTGATGAATCTGAAGAGTCCAAGTCTGGCTGCTGTGAGGGAGACAGGCAAAAGACCTGCTTATCCATAGTTCTGACATACCTGAGAAAGGCAGCAGCTGTGGCTTTGAACTGCTCCCAGGTCAAGGGCCCTGAAGGACCCATGTGCCCAGGGAAATGGGGGGGCTGCAGAGGCAATGGGGAGACACATTTTCACCTTATCTGAGTGACCTCTGCCAGGGCTAGGGGACCTCACTGGTGATCTTGGACCTCCTGGGGATCTGCTGGTCTGTGCAGTCACTGGCCACTCAACCAGCTCAAAGCGGTCAGGACTGAGCCCTAAATGGAAAACTCCCCTTTGAGAAGACTGGGGCTGCATACAACCAGAAGGGTGGACCCCCAAAACACCCAATAAAGCCTCCCTTGAAGGAGACAAGGGTGAAAACAATGGCTCAGAACTGAGAGATATCCCTGAACCCCCCCCAGAGTCCCCGGGAAAGGCTGCTGCCCCATGTCCTGCCCCCTCAACCCCATCAATTCTGAGGTTGACTTCTTCACCACTCCCAAAGCTAGGGACTGCTCCAATCCCACAGGCCTCCTGAGGGAGGCCGCAGAAGAATGAGTCTCTGTTCTGGCCCGGGGGGGAATATCAACAGGACCGACAGCTCTCAGGGCCCCCGAAACCCAAACCACCACTTCCTCAAATGGACGTTCACTATTGGCAGGCACTATCCTGACATCATCAGTGGTGTGGGAGCCAGCATCAATCATAATTGCCGGTGCCAAGGGAAGGGATGCCTGGGAGGGCACAGAGTTACTGGGCACTGGAGAACCCTCCAACTCTAAGGAGTTGGGAAGCCAGTCCAGATCAGTCTTCCAAGCATCTGGCTCTGGAGAGAAGGAGATCCAGAAGACCTCCAGACGAGCAGCCCCAGAGGTTTTGCCACCCATGGTGCCACTTCTGTACAGCAGGAGGGCCCAGTTTCGCTCATAGTGCCAATCACCAGAGCAGCAAATGGCCCCAGGATACAGAATGGCACTGGTAAGCAGAGGAGCCACCCATGCCGGGCCCAGCAGGCATGGGCCATGACGGGGGGCCTGCACCTCTGAGGAGTTGACTGCCCATGCGTTGCTCCCAGCCCGGTCCCTGAGATGCTCGGACCAATCCTCCAGCACTGCAGAAATGACCTCCTCCCTGGCAAGGCTAGAAGAAGAGGAGGCCCCCACCTCACAGGTCTGTACAGAATCGGGAGGGGATCAGAAGGAAGGGTGGAGAGACTTGTGCTTGGAATCCCTCATATAACACTGCCCTCCAAAAGTCAGTGGATTGCAGCTGACTTTCACACACAGTGCTCCAGTGCTCTATGGTCCATGGAGAAGCAAGCATCTCAACTATCAATATCATGAGATGGACCCAGGCAGGTGAGGTATTGGTAATGCTGGTCCATAATAGACATCTGCCTGTGCAGGGACACCAGCTCATAGGAGGCCAGTCTGCCTTGGAAGAGCAATTTCTGTCCCTGGATGAACCCAACATGACTTGCGGTAACTAAAATAATAAGAAACAGATTCGGTGCTGCTTCAAGAAAAAAAAAAGGAAAGATCTTACCGGATTCCTGCAGAAAAAGGCACCAAGTTACTAGCAGACAGCGAAACTGGAATGGAGCAAAAATGGTAACAATGACATTGAAACAACTAACTTGGCCACAATGTCGCAGATGAAATTTCTTCAGCAGGTGCAAGGTGCTGCACTCTCGATGGCAGGAGAAGCAGAATTGGGGCAGAGGAGGAGTAGGTGACTGTTGCTGGCCGACCCATGAGCACCACATAATGTATCAGCCTCCAGGGCGGCACTGCCTCCAGCTCTGGCTCCTCCCCCTACCAAAAAAACCTCATGCTGGGTACTGTGCCTCTGGCTGTCACCCAGACAATGATAAATAGTAAAATCTGACACAGGGAAGATCGGTAGTACTGTGTTGTAGTTACACAATTCACATGAAGTGGTAGTTACTGCAATTACTGTTGCCGCCTTTCTGCCTCAAATCAATTTTTTCTGCCAAATGTATGTCACACTTTGCAACAGATGTTACATGTGTAATTACACTTCCCACATAAATCCATTTTTCTGTTGCACTTTGCAGTAGTTGTTACATGTGTAGTTACACTTCAATTTGTGACAAAAGAGAAATGGCTGTGGTTGCACATGTAACTACCACTTCATGCAAATTATATAACTACACAACAGTCAAATGTGAAAGTAATTAACAACTACATACTATTTACAGTGCAATAGCAGTGTAGTTACTTCATAGAAATGTGTGTCTAACTATATAATATGCAAGTGTGAAACTAATTACCAACTACATTGTAGTTACATGTAACTACACAGTACTTACATAGCAGTTACAGTGTAAGTATACAGTAATTACAGTGTAGTTAAGGATACTTAAAATAAAGTGTTACCAAAAAATGTTATTGCCAGTGGGACCAGGCTTAAAATCTTCCACAGCTACAGGGAACTAAAAATACAAATCTCCACAGCAGCAGAGATTTCAGGCCAAAACTGGAGTTGCAGAGCAGGACTTGGTCCCAATTTGGTTTGAAAATTTGGCCCAGTGTGTCTAGTGGTTAAAGCACTACCTTGGAGGCCAGGAGACCAGACTTCAAATCCTGCTAGAGCAAAGTACTCACTCTGTGACCTTGGGAAGTCACTTTACTTCCTAGTGCTCAAGTCCTTCTAGCTGGGGAAATGGGTAGAAGTAGGACCCCACTGGAAATTAGATGTATCTTAGCTGCGATATCTTGGGCAAATAAATTGTAACATAAATACATTTTCTTTTGCTATGCAGGATCATTGTTGATAACAAGTGATATTAATTGTATTATATTCTACAAAGAAATATAAGCAGAAAAAAACAGATTTGTTTAAAGGCAAAGAGTAAAAATACCCATACCTCTAAATTCTGTGTAATGTACTAAGGTACTAATCCTTTTAGTATTGTACAGAATAAGAAACATTTGGAGCAAATATGCAGTGTTGATTTTCCAACATGGTCTAATTATGCATAAAAAAAATACGTATTCAGAAACTTTTGGTTGCATTAAAGTACTGGATAATTGATTCCCTATATATCTATCAGCAAGGCGTTGGTCTAAGTGGACTTGCGCCAATTCCAGACAATGTGGTGAAGGGGGAGTGTGTCTGCAACTGGGCTGCTAGGGGAAGAAGGGGCCTGGGAGGTGGCATGGAGGAGTCGGTGATGAAGCTGGGCATGGGAGGGAGGAAGTTTGCAATGGCAGGGTGCATTTGTTTTTATGACATATTCCTTAATGGCTGTCATATCACCATAGTGACCTACACAGTTCTGCTGTAATGCATTATAACAGTTTTGAGGTCTGCTGAGTTATATGTCCTTATGATGCTGTTGATATTCGAACATATTACTTGCCTCTACTTAGGTTTGTTAGCTATGAGCTGACTATGTATGCAGAGTATAAGGCATTAGTGCAGAACTGTGTAGGTCTCTACTACAACACTACTACACCATGTCAGTCAATAAGGAATAAATAATAAAAACAAATACACACCGCCAGCTGCAAGCTCACTCAGTCCCATGCCCAGCATTTTCCCCAACAACCCCATACCACCTCCTGTGCCTCTTCTGCGCCCAGCCTCCTCCTGTCCACCTGGTGTACCCCCAACCATCCTGACCCCTCTTGTGTTACAATGGGTGGGGGGGTCTGGATCCCTGCAGCAATTGCTGCAGGTGCACCAACTGTTTGGCACAGCTGTTGACTTGTGGCAAACCCAGGGAGTTTGGTGCTGGGATCCTGATTTTTCCAAAATTGAGTGCAGGATCCCTGGCACACCCATAATTTGCTGCAGCCCTGGAGCAATGCAACTTGCATCACTCTATTGGCTCTTTGAAAATTGAGCCCAGTGTGTTCACTAAGGACCACATGCTCTTGCTGGGGTTAAAAATGAAGTGTTATGTCACTGAAAAAAGTGGTTGATGAGTGAAACAAACTTCCTTTCAAAGTTATTGTGGTCAAGGGAATAACTGGATTCCAGAGGAAGCAGGACACTTATTAAGACGTTACCATTGGGAAATGGATGGAGGGAAGAGATGACCGGAAGGAAGGAAGTAGACTAGAGCATCTCCAAGTAGAGAATCTTGCAACAGACTGGATGGACTGTTCATTTCTTTTTCTGGTTGACATTTTTTATGTTTCTTGGAAAAAAGGAGGCAGAGGTAGGACATGATCCTCATCTTCAGCATAATAGTGGTCAGTAGCAACATGACTCAAAGGATGGAGCTGTTTGATCTGTTGTCCTCGGGCAGGACATGGGGACACACACCCTGCAGCTCAAACATTGTAAATTCAGGGGTGACATTAGGTGCACTTCATCTCCCAGAAGGTAGTGAACTTAAGGGACTATCTACCAGTTGGGACAGTGAACATGAAGACAGTGCAAGCATTTAAGGTAAGCTTGTAGAAATTTGTACCAAGGGATTCACTGGGTACTTTGGGTAGTACAGCGGGTAGGAACTCCCTTTAAATTAGTACATGTTAACATTGCCTACTTATTCATTCCTGTTTACGAAGTAAGGGGGAGGACATGATGGGCCTGGAGTCCCTGCTGACATTATATTACTGTGTTACGTTATTTTAATTTACATGTCAGCAATGTGAGTTTGAAATGTAGAATCACACTGTTTCCATACCAGTTATGTAAGTGTGTAATAAGAAACCACAATAGACTCATATACCAGCTTTGCAAGTGTACAATGTGGGACTGCATTGTTCACATGCTAGCTACGTGCATGTGCAACATGGAACTGGATTTTTAACATTCCTGCTAAGTGGGTGTGCATTATGTAACCTCTTTGTTGATTTGCCAGCTACAGTATGTGATGTAAAATGAAACTGCATTTCTTTCAGTCCAGCATTGTTAATGTACAATGTGAAAGCAAATTGTTCATATGCCAGCTGTGTGAGTGTGTGATGCAGAACTGTAGAGTATTTCATCTCAGCTATGATGGTGTGCTCATTACAAATGATTGCGCATGCTTGGAGCCTATAAAACTAGTCCTGGACTTAAAAAGAAATACAAAAATGCATTGTTTGGACAATGCATTGTACGAACAAAGAAATCAGAACTGAATTCTGTGTTAAGTGGAGAATGCATTCCTATTTTACATATGAAGGTCTAAAATCAGTGAAACATAGGGTCAAACTGTAGGAACATAGGAAATGCTATATAGAAAAGACAAAGGGAGATTTTTAGTGGTTCCATGTCAAAACAGCAGCTATTAATGGGCGAGTACAATTTGAGCGACTTTATTATACCAACTACAATTATAGCGGCAGCATATCCTGGCGCATGTCTGAACGGGCTACTGCAACATCAGCAATGGTCAATGTAAGGCTAATATGACACATATCAGATGTGCACTTGCAGATTGTATGCAGTACCTCAAAGATATCCCTGGTGCATATGGCTGGAGTACTGGGTGACAATACATAGCCTTCATACACGAGGAGAGGCTTCCCACGCTGGCTTCTTATGAATTCCACCTCCATCTTACACCACCTGCCCCCATGATTACACCCACCTTTATAGCACACTTCCACCCATATCATGCAGTGGGGGCTGTACCTCTTGAACCTCCCCTATCTATAGGATTACAACTCCATGGCATTCCTGGATCTAGGGGTAGGCTATATGTATGGTCACCTATGTGGTAAGTTGGTCTGTTACCCTGATTGATCAAATCGTACATTCGCTAAAGTAGTTACTCGCTTACATTTATCATTCGCCCATAGTGTTTGTGCTGTTTTGTATTCGCTCAATTGCAGTCACTGTAATTGCCACGCTGTATTGACATGATACGATTTTCAATGGGCAGGAAATGAATCAAAAATGCATACTTGGCATGTGTCTGACAGATTGAATCCAATCCTGCCCTGCAGCTATTTTTAAAAGATACATCTATTTGCAACAAAAAGTAATACTTTTTAGCAAAACATTGATGCAAATGAAATTCACATATTTGTTGTCACAATTTGGTCTTAATTTTGGATGCAAAATTCTGACACATGGAAGATGTAACAGGATGGATGTCCATTTTGAAAGTAGCAATGGGTGGATCTTGTTGGATCCTTTTGAACATCCTGCACAAAGAGTTCATCTGCTGTCATCCAGGAAGTTGCAGCATTCAACATCATGAGAAACAGTGGCAGCCACTGGTAAGTGGGAAGTGCTTCCAGTACATTTTATAGACTGGCACTATGGAGAGGAAAACAATTGGAAATGCAAGGCCTAGTGATCTGGCTTGTTATCCCTGGCATACCAAGTCTGCTATGAGGTATACTAATTGTGGCATTCCCTGTCCCTATGGATTAAATGCTTTATTTAGTAATGTTTTTCTCCATGAGGAATTAATTCAGAATGGAGTTTTAAAGACACAGCAGCACCACTTGCATCACTTCCTTCGGGATCTTGCTCCTTAGGTTTACCACTGTCTGGTTGAAAAATTCCTTCCCCAAACATGCTAATCTATTGAAATTTTTTTTTTGTGGTTACTCTCTCTCAGCAAGTAAGATGGCTGGCTTCGGTTAGCTTTTGGCTTCAGTCTAGGGGAAATTTTGAGGTGGTCATACTAAACAGTAAATATGTGCATTAGAGAATTCTACACCAGTGGGGAAGTACTGAGAAGTCTTGGTAAAGTTTTCAATGATGAATTATAAAGTGAGTTGACAGGCAATAATGACAGACATTGTAAAATGTAACCTTGAATTTCTCCTCAGTAATAACAGAGAAAATGTGGTATAGGAAGGACCCATATTCTAATTAATCAACAATGCCCGACAGGGTGTGTGTTGTGCTGGGATAACGTCAAGCCTCAGGTGGTTGGGCATGAGGCCACAGGCCGAGTGTGTCCAACAACTGAGGCGTGACCTTATCCCAAACGACACACACCCTGGAGGGCATTATTGCTATTATACAATGGCTCGTTGTTATACAGAATAAAAAATAATAATTTTAAAGATGTTTTTGTGTGGAAAAATATTTTTATTTTTTAAGAGCAGATGAAACAATCAAGTAAATGTTCAATGTGCTCAAGATCATCTGCAGGTTCACAGTGAGGCTGAGACTGGACCCGTGATGTTGTACTGGGATAACATCACGGGTCCAACCCAAGACTGACCAACCAGAGACCAGGATTTTTTTAGCCATTGTATAACGTGGGATGTAGGCCTTGTTTATATATAGCCTGGCTAGCCACCATCCTTACCAGATCTTTATTTCAATACAAAAAAATAGTTATTGAATGATTTTCTTAGAGATCAGTTTGACTTGATCAGATAATGCTATGTTATGAGCCAATGTTATGCCCAGATATTTGAAACTGCACACCCCCTCACCATCTCTCCCAACAACTGGCAGGGAATCAGATAAACTAGCACGTTTTTGTGGGTACCAAATACCATTATTTTTATTTCCTCTGGCAGAGCACCAATTCTGGTTAAGTTAAGTAATCAACTTTGAAGGGAGTTATAACTACTCTCTGGTAGGTTTTGCAGATCAGTAATGTCTGGGGTTATATAGTATAATATTGCCAGCATATACAACTACTCTTTAGTCAGTGAATACAGAAATCAGGTCATTAACAAGTAATGTGAAGAGCAGTGGGCCCAGTACTGAGCCCTGGGGACTCCAGTATTAATATGAGCCATATCCAACTCTCTCATCCACATTTCATTTGTTATTTTCACAGTTTAGTGCATTGCCCACCACTTTGATTTGATATAGATTATCAGTGATTCACTACTCTAAGTCAAAGGCCATTGAACTATGAAAACTGCCCCCGTGACAAAACTACTATGCAAGGCATCATATTGGTGGGTGGCACATCTGTCCAAAGCTATAGCTATATTGGGCCAATTCTCAAAGCCCCAAGAGTGACGGAAGGTGCCTGCAGCAAACATAAATGGTGCAAGTGGCACCTCGTGTCAAGTATTGCCCCTGGAGCTATTCTCAAAGGCAGCATGCATCAACCACAGACTGCCTGCCCCAAACGGGGCACGCACTGCCTGTGTGCCCCCAAAAGGACTGCGACAAGATACAAGGGGTTATGTGGCAGATGCAAGCTGCCACAGCCCCATAAATGGGATTCACGAAACTATCCCAGAGGGAGAAAGTCTAAGTACCCTTAAATTTCTCCCCTGGGAAAGCTGCCTATATGCATTATTGTGATGATGCCCAGGTGATCTAGCAGTCCCCCACCAATGTCCATGTAATAGTTACAAATGCCAACCCCCATAACTGGTGGTCTAGCTATCCCACCCCTTGCCCCAATATGCCCATTATTATTTAATTTATCCTCATAGCCTAGTGGTCTCTCTCCCAGCCCCAATATACCCATTGTTATTCCATTTATCCTGGTGGTCTAGCGGTCCCTCTTCCCACCCCGATATGCCAATTATTATATGAATTAACCTAGTGGTCAAGCAGTCCTGCCCCCCCCAGTAAGAAGTGCCCACCACCCCATATCCCCCAACCAGTACCCCAAGCTGGGACCAGCACAGCCCTTCTCATACCACCTCAGTCGTTCTCTGACAGAACTGTCACTGATTGCATAATACAATACAATACAGTAGGCACTCAATGATTATCAGTGAGTGGCTACTGTATTGTATTATGTGAACAGTAACAGTTTAGTCGGAGCTGGTCGAGGTGGTGTGAGGAGGGCTATGCCAGTCCCAGCTCAGGGTATGGTTTAGGGGTGTGTGGGATGGTGGACACTTCTTGCCAGGGCGGAGGGGGTGGAATCATTAGACCACCAGGTTAATTTATATAATAATGGGCATATCATGGTGGGGGACGGACCGCTAGACCACCAGGATAAATGGAATAAAAATGGGCGTATTGGGGCGGGGAGAAGGACCACTAGACCACAAGAATAAATAGACTACTAATGGGCATATTGGGGCAGGGTGAGGGACCGTTAGACCACCAGGATAAATGGAATAAAAATGAGCATCTTTCTAAAAAAGAAATGTGCAAGAACAAGGAGGCACAATTTGAAGATAGAGGGGGGTGCTGCTCAGGGGCAACGTGAGGAAGTATTTTTTTATAGAGAGGGTGTTGGGCATATGGAACAGTCTTCCAGAGGAGGTAGTGGTGTCAAAAACAGTGGGGGGAGGCGCTGAGGGATGAGGCACTGGACACCACACCTCACACTGCACCGGCGACCCGGGTTCGGGAACAAGCCTGGGTCATCGGGGGTTGGTGGGGAGGGTAAAGGATCAAGCATCCGCTGGACTGCTGTCCTTCCCCAGAGAGGGGTTGTGCTGCCACCGGTGCACTGGTGGCCTCTAGCAACTGTTAGGGGCGATGCAGTGACACAAGACAGTTGGGGGACGTGCTGGGGCTGACGCCGGGAAGGCATGCATGTGGTAACATGTGCGCACCTGTCCCTTGGCATCATTGCACACCACACACATCATGGGGGAACTAGAAAATGGAAAAAGGTACCAGTTGTGACAGTATGATGGTTGTCTCTGCTGGGGAATGCACAGCTCCGAGGGTAAGTGGGAAACATTGGATCTGGTCTCAGCAGAGGGTGTGGGGAGCTCTCTGCTGGCCCACTGTGGGGGGCAAGCCACAGGAGTACTAGCTGTGGGATCTGAATGGGAGCCAGGAGTCTCTGGGGATGGCAGCCTGAAGACCTGAGGGGATGCCAGGATGCAATAGAGGTAAGGCAGACCGGGTGCCAGGGGAGAGAAAAATTAACCCCCAAAAAAACAGTGAGGGAATTCAAGAATGCATGGGACAGACATAAGGCATTTCTAGTGGGGGGTAGGAGGAACTAGGCTGTTGGTTAACTAGGATCTGCAGCTTATCCAAAAGGTAAGGAAATGAGCAGACTGGGTGGGCCAAGTGGTTCTTATCTGCCATCAAAGTCTATGTTTCTATGAGCATATTGGGGCGAGGAGAGGGACCACCAGGCCACCAGGATAAATGGACTACTAATGGGCACATTGGGGTGAGGGGAGGGACCGCTAGACCAGCAGGTTATATCAAATTATATTGGGCATATCGGGGAAGGGGGAAGGACCACTAGATGACCAGGATAAATTGACTAATACTGGGCATATCGGGCCGGGAAGTGGGACCACTAGACCACCAGGATAAATGGAATAAAAATGAGCATATCAGGGCAGGGAGAGGTACCACTTGACCACCAGGATAAATGGACTACTAATGGGCATATTGGGCAAGGGAAGAGACTGCTAGACCACCATTATAAATGGAATAAAATGGTCATATCAGGGAAGGGGGAGGGACCGCTATACCACCACGATAAATGGAATAAAAATGGGCATATCAGGGAGGGGAGAGGGACCCACTAGACCACCAGGTTAAATCAAATAATACTGGGCATATTGGGGCAGGGGGAGGGACCACTAGACCACCAGGATAAATGAACTAATAATGGGCATACTGAGGTGGGGGATGGGACCACTAGACCACCAAGAGAAATGGACTAATACTGGGCATATCAGGGCGGTGGGTGGGACCACTAGACTACCAGGATAAATGGACTACTAATGGGCATATCGGGGCAGGTAGAGGGACCGCAAGACCACCAGGATGACATCAATTATTAGAAAAGACATATCAGGGTGGGGGGCACAAGCTACCTAGGGCACTGCTGGACTGGCACACAGCCACCTTACAGTTTGCAGCAAGCCCTCCTGCTGCGCCATGTTTGGCACCTGGTCTGGCTTGCCACAAGCCTAGGGACTTAGCCGCTGGGACACTGCCTGTTAGAAAATCAGGCACAGGGTCCCTGGCGCACCGGTTATCAGTGCAAACTGCTCTTTGCTGCAGCTTGCACCAGTCCAAGCCCACTTTGAGAATCGGGCCCACTGTGTTTTTTTCAGAAATCATATTGTTCAGGATTAGCGAGCTGTATTCATCTTGGTATGTGGATATGGTGAAACAACACATTTTTTTTTCAAAAATGTAGCAAGCACTTGGAAAATAGGAATGGGTCTGTAATTTGAGTAGCTTAGTTTATCACCATTTTTGGGTTACTGTAGCAACTGTTCTTGAGGAGGGGACTATATTTGTACAGTAGTTATGTAATGGTGGGATATAATGAATTACAGGCATATTATTTCCCTTACATTACTGATAAACCTCCATACACTCACTAGTTACCAGAACCCATTAATTTTTACAATCAACTTCAACATTTTCAACAAAATGAATATTTGGTAAATATGAATTTGGCCCATTTGAAATGTAATTTTTGAATGTAGTAATTATGACTCCTGTACGTTGGCAATAATTCATAATTATGGTGTTTTTGCACACAAAACTTTATTGTTGTTTAGGTTTTTTATTCTTCTTTCTTCACAGTTTTGTTATGATTATATAATAAGGTATTGAGTTGTTGCTGTCAGTATCAACACTGATAAAAAGGCACTGTCGACCCATTTAGATCTCAAATTGTCCCTAAATTAAAAAAATGTGTTATTATTGCTCATGTTCTGTAGAGACTGCTGACGTAGCTGATAGTTCGATTCTGATTTCTTCTTTTTCCTTTTTTACAGTAAAAAGCTGACTGCCTATCATACTGGTGATCAACTTCCATTGCATCATTTGTGGACTACAGAACACCCGAAAAACAATCTAGCCACTTGTGATGCTGTGGGAGGAGGAGACTATTGTATCATGACTGGCTACACTGTTTGGGGTGTTCCTAATTTTCAGGATGCATGCAATAAGAGTAGATCAAGGCTCTGAAGCAAAACAAGATTGGTTATAATTACACCATTCCCATGCATTTCAGTTCTATGAAGAAAGGAAGCAGATCAAAGAACCAACTACTTCAATGAGTTTTAGAGAAGTGAAGCAGTCATACAATGTGGATTTTCAACTAGAAATAATATGATGCAAAAAGGTTTGAAAGTGTCCCCTTAGAAGGATTACAACCATGTAACGTTTTATTAATAATAGTGAACCTGTTGATGCACTCCACCTTCAGTAGAAGTTTCAGGGTGATGCAAAATATAGGGGATTGGCTTGGGTGCCCAAGCTAGCTGTTTGCAAAAATGTGTGGAGAGACTTTTGTATATTTTGTACATGTTTAGTTAATATTTGTCTGCCTTGAGAATTCTGAAGAGACTGAAGGTCTGACAAACAATATGCAAAGACCAAAATAGCAAACTACAAACTTTTAAAGAGCTTGGGGGATTTTCAAAGGCAATTTGAGAATTTGTGCCATTATTGTAACACATCTCCAATGCTTGCACCATGAAGCTAGACCACCTAAGAGGTAGTCTACCTTTTTATCACAATTTGCATAGTTTTATGTACTAAAAGGGAACGGATGCATGCAGCAATATTGGTTACATTCACCTATTTTTTTTGCCATACAGCAGTTACAACTGTTGCAAATGCAGCAATATTTTTGAGACTAGTGTCCAAATGTTTTGGCACATTTTGCATGAAATAGCCTGTGCCTGCAGCTGGGAATAGTGACTGCATTGTACCTTCTAAAAATACCTCCCCCAGTTTCCCATTTTAAATAGTTAGGATGATAGGTATCGACTGTCACATCAAATTAAACCAAATATATTGTTTTTTATACAGAACATGATCACTGGGAGGTCATATCATTTTCAGGACTGTCTCTGTTCTTCTGTTGTGTATCATTCAGCCTAACTAAGGGAACTGCCGTAATGTTTTTTTTTAATAAGTGCTGTAAATCATAAGATTTTATTTTTCAGAAACATACCCTTTTCCAGTCCCATCACATTCAACTGTACAACAGAGGTGGAGACATTAGCTCAGCTCCTTCGCATGTCATGTTGGGGCAACCATTAAGTGTTCTGTTCTGTTCTATATGGGCAAACAGGACAAATTGGCTCTGTCTGCCTACAACTGGTCCCCCATCAACAAGGCACCTACGCTGGACGAGGCCCTTAGTTTTTTCACTGAGGGCTTCAATTCCATCTGTGATGTCTATGCACCACACACAAAAGGGAAAATTCAGGGGGAGGTTAATGGCTGGATTGATGGCAAGCTCCTCTCCCTCCTAAAGGAGAGGGACTGCCGCTGGGAAAAAGCCTTAAACTCAGGCAGCAAGCATGACCTACAGTGCTACAAAACGGCTAGAAATCGGTGCACCAAACTTATCAGGCTCGCAAAAGCCAATTTCCATAAGACCCAGCTTAACAACGCATGGGGAGATGGAAAGAGGTTTTGGGACAACATCAAGAACATCCTTGGTAAAGATCAAAAGCAACACCCTAAAATGCTCAACATTAATAACTCATCCTCCTCAGATCCGCTAGCCATTGCTGATGCCTTTAACCAGGCCTTTACAGACCTGTCCTCAGTACTGCCTCCAGACTACCTTCTGCCTGTGGAGGACCAAGGTTGCACCAACCTGCTCATAACTAAACACCCAGCCTTCTACTTTAAGAAGGTAACGGTGAAGGAGGCCCTAACAATGGTCAGGAAAGTCTTAGGCAAAACTAGATTGGGGAGTGACGGGCTAGACATGAAGTTGCTATCTCTCACCCTTGATGTTCTTATCATGCCCATAACGATGCTATTTAATAAATCCTTGGCCCTAACTCAATTTTCAGAGGTATGGAAGCAAGCCCTAGTAACTCCAGTACATAAGAATGGTGACAAGGCGCTGGTGTCAAACTACAGGCCAATATCTATCTTCTCCCCACTATCCAAAGCTTTGGAAAAAATCACGGCAAGTCAACTCACAGAGTACCTCAATAAGTACAATCTGCTCTGCCCAAATCAACATGGCTTCAGGCAAAAACATAGTACCACCATGGCATTGCTGGACTACACTGACTATGCGCACAAGGTGATGGATGAAGGCAAATTGGTGGGGTCCATCTTCATTGACCTCACCAAAGCCTTGACACCATCAACCACCTTCTACTAGTACTCCAGCTCCAAAGATTGGGTGTGGTACCAAACACCTTGAATTGGTTCAATGACTACCTAACACACAGGAGCCAGCGAGTCAAAATTGGGCAGACGTTATTCAGTTCCAGAGATGTACTCCTAGGAGTCCCTCAAGGATCAATTCTAGGTCCCCTGCTTTTCAGCCTCTTTGTAAATGACCTACCCACAGCCTGTGACACCAAACATTCTGTATGCGGATGATGCCGTACTGCTGAGCAGCAGCACCTCTCAGGCTGCCCTACAAACAGAACTCTTTCAATAAACTCGAGGACTGGTTCAGTAGGCAAAAGCTGCTACTAAATTGCAAGAAAACCAAGGCCATGCTACAATCCAGCCCTTACAACAAACACAAGCATGCTCCCCTCGTAGTCACCAACAAGGCTAGTGAGCAGATTGAGCAGGTACACTTGTTCAAGTACCTTGAAGTCACCATTGATGGCTCTCTCACTTATATGCACCATGTAGAATCCCTTGTCAAAGTGGTAAACGCAAAGATCGGGGTCCTCTACAGGCATAAGAAATCCCTCACCCCGGAAGCACTCCGAATCTCAGTCTCCAGCTCCATATTCTCCACGATAGACTACAGGCTGGTGGTCTATGGTGCTGCTACTGATACAGTGCTCAAAAGGGTCCAAATTGCACTCAATAAGGCATGCTGCCTCACCCTGTGTGCAGATCACTACACTCATACTTGCGCCCTGTATGAGCGTACAAACTGGCTTAACCTAAAAGACAGGATCAAATACCAAACTTGCCTCCTGGGATAGAAGGCAATCCTCGGAAAAACCCCATCCTGTATAGGAAACCTGCTTGAGGCTTCTCTCTCAACACACATCACCAGACGGAGGAAGAATGGAGCACTGTCCATACCATTCCGCCGAACCTCACTAGTGCAGCATACTTTCTCCTATTGGGCCCCCCTCTGGATAAATGAACTCCCGAGGAAATTACAAACAAACAACAGTCTGTCTCAATTCAAAGTAGGCCTCAAACAGCACCTAATGACTAACTCAAAATGCACCTGCTTCTCAGGCTCCACTTGATAGACAGGCCTACCCCAAGGTAACACCCAGCAGGGCTACCTAGAGAACCCTGCCTCCATTCCAGCCTAGCCAAGGGCTTAAGTAAGCTATCAGTCCTCTTTAAACACACTTGTTACTGCCCCTCCCAAACCACCACCCCCCACACACACACACACACACACCATACTGACAAAGCCTCTGGGCTGCTCCCCATCACAGCCCCTGCTTCACTATCCCCACCTCTCGCTCTCTGCGGTTGGTTTCAAACCCAATCCCCATTGTTTCACTGTCACCCAGCCTCTCACCATCTGGGATAGCATTGAACCCTATGCAGTTACTCTGCCATAGTCTATCAATGGATTTGGAGGTTTCCAGGGGTGTGCTACCTAGGGCAACCAATTAGAAATAGTTTAGTATTCAGTTACAACTGCTCAGTTTTTTCTCCTATTTGTCTAATTGTCATGTAATCGCTCTTTAATGCCTAATGATCAGGCCTCTCTAACCACTGAATATGTGTATTGTCTTATTGTCCACCCTGACTTGGAACCTTTGTAAAAGAGCTCATGCTCAAAAGTCTTTCCAAAATACTAATTAAACAAATAAAAAATAAATAAAGGACACCATTAATATAGAAACTATAACTCATACCTCTCAACTGTCCCTGATTTTCAGGTGCATCCCAGATTTTGCTTCAGAAATGTCCTCCATCCCTCCTAAATTTGGTATTTTTATAATTGAAGTGTGATATCTGAATCATAAAATAATGTCAGCAAGTGATGTTATTGTCTAGTTCTAAATAAGAAAATACCATTTCCACTAAGCGGCATATTGTACACAGCTTCTTGAGCTGATATTACAGTATTACAATTGTTTTCAATTGTGTCTGTGATTTTGGCCACTTGTCCCTGATTTTTTTAATCCTTGTCCCTGATTTGTGAGTCAGGAGTTTGAGAGGTATGCTGTAGTCTCATTTTTGTCATGTAATGGGGATACAAAACATAGGTACCATGGAGTGAAGACTGCCCTCTCAACAGTAAATGTGCTATTATCCCCATGTCAAAAATGAAGCAACATACTATATTTTAATGGGCCCCTATGTCATCATATACAATGGAGCACTTCCCGGTCCCCCTGAAATATTATGAAAGGGGGTGGGGCTGCTGTAATATCTCCACCTCTACTGTTACAGTGCTCGGAATCAGGGGAAGCAGGTGGGAGGGTATTTTTCTTTTTTTTTTTAAAGAAAATTTTATTTTTCTATTGCTCATTGTTAAATAAAACTACTGTTGTTCTATGGTGGTCATGCTGACTGGAAAGTCTTCTACGTGCTAGTTTCTTACCACCAGTGGGACCTTTACCAAGAAGCATGTGCAACAGGCTTTTCTCTCTGACCAGCTAGGAACAAAAATGAGAATGCTAGAGCTCCACTTCAATGTAATGCCAAATAATGCAATTTTAGTTAATTGGAAAAGTCACCAAAAATAATCAAATCCCGAATGTTTAATGGTTAGCACCACTTTACCAAGGCCATAGGTGGTCATCATGTTGTATAAATTCTCATAGTACACTCCAATTGAGGTTCAAGCTTGTGTGTTTTCCAGGTTGCTTAGTCTTGCTTCTATCTTTACAGCATACCCTCCTGGCCTGTGACCAGTTCCTTTTGATCCTTCTACATAGAAGCAGGGATGACTCTAGTGTTGTGTGCTGAAATCCTCTTTGATCAGTTAACCTGATTGCCTCCTTCTTAAGCACCCACTTGGGTAAGGGGTATGGTTTATCTGTGTTGAGGTTACACAATGCTGTTCCACAATTTTTCTCCACTGCACATATCAGACTGGTTTGAGTAGTAATGTCTCCAAAGGCATTTGTCACTGTGTTTTCTATTAAACTCAGTCCACCCACACATAAAACAATTTATAAAGAATAAGACATGGTACAGTAGGCATAAGACAGTAGTGACATGCCTTGTTGTAAATTTTACTGCCCGTGTTATACTTGAGGGCTGTAAACCACCACAAGGCATGTTCTGTTCAGGACACGGTGATATCAGTTGAGTAGAAGACTACAATGAAGTGGAACACAGTGGTATAAATATCACTTAGTCCAGGAGTCAAGTACATTTATCTATGTGTCTAGGTCCAAAAGGTTTGATGACTGTTTCTTATGTAAAAAAGTGTGTAGAATCCAGATTTATAACTCTAATTCACTCAAAGTTCAACATTTTCTTGGAAAATGCACTTCTTCAATGAAAAAATTAACTGTCAGTGAAAATTGTGTATATTTTAATTAGTAGTTCCTTCTTTAATTTCAATTCTGTAAGCTTTTATTGAAATACTACAGTCATTGTAACAAACAACAACATATGTATCAAAGGCTTAATATTAATGTTATTATTTATTTTATTCTATATTTAACTTGACACAATCAACTTTTTATGATGTTTTATGAACCTAAGTACAACAATCAGTATTCTTATTCACTGTCTTCATTATCTGACATGTTAAGCAAATCTGTCTCATCAGTATCAACATCACAGTCACTGTTGTCATCTTATTTATTTGGATTGTTGTCATGTTCATTCAATTGTTCACTTAAGGCTGGTGGTACAGCTTCACATGTGAACCACGTTGGCTTGTATTTGACATCCTCATAGGTCCAGCCATTGTTGTCTGGCTTTAGTAGTGTCATTTCTGGTTTGTCTGCATTTTTCCATAACAATGAAATGTAATTTGCATGGCAGATGCATTGTGTCAGAGTTGATTTGCATGGTGGCAGTGAGCTTGCATCTGCTTCTTTGATATTTTTTAAGTGTGTGTCTTTGTCACTTGGTCGATACTTGATGTTGAACATACTGTAGTGGGCTGTGTTGTCACTCTTTACTTTCTGTCCATACAAGGCACACAAAAAGCTCTTAATTGTATCCTCAGTTTCTTTAGACAAGTGTGGACATCTCAGTTTTCCAAATGCCCATGTGTACTCTGTATTCTTTTCCATAATTGTTAGAGGTTGCACCTTCCCCTTGCCTTTCAACGCTGGTGAATAGCCACACCCTGTCAGTGCATGGAGAGCTGGTAGAGCTGCACAAGCAGGCCTGCCTAACTCTCTTGACAAGTGGGATACATCTATGAATCTTACTGAGGTATTCCCTGAATGGCCAACGTCCATGTGCAGTTTGAGATTACCGTTTAGACTTGCATGATACAGGAGAATGACCAGAATATCAGTATAATCTGCCCTGACCACTACATACACATCTTCACCCTCATTTTGACTGCAAATGTAGTGTATGTGTTGTTTGATTCTTGTGTCTGCTTCCATGTGTTTAATTAGGGCCTTGCACTTTAGTCTGAGCTTTTGTCCAGCTTCCACTTTGTATGAGTAACAAGTTTCTCCTGCTGCATACATGAGCTTTTATCACCTAGCATGTCGCAGTGCACATCAGAATTCCATGCTGTAGCTAGAAAACCTAGGAGTGCCATCTTGAATGAAGATGAAGACAGGGATCCAGCAAAGTCTCTTGGTCGGCTTTGGTCAGGACCAGTTATGGTATAGGAGAGTGGAGCTATGCTATGCTTTCATCTTTTCTCTTGTTCAAGACCTTTGATCGATGGTGACTTGTAACAGTCATTGACAAGGTGGACTTCATTTGCTGAAGTACAGCAAACAAGAGACAGGATGGTTTTTGCCACACCGTGGAATGTTGGTGGCAGGTTTGTAAGACTTCTGATCAAGAACATGGCATCAACCACAGTGACATTTACAACATCGGGACGGCTACTTTGGACTCTGTTCTCAAGTTTCTTCAGCAGTGCTGACAACATTGTTGTGTTCATTGATTCATCAACATATCCTAAGGAGAGGGGTACTGGGGTTAGCGGGTAGGCAAACACCATCATAAGTTCAACTGTTGAAGTTGCAGAAAGATATAGCAAGCATCCAAAGAGGTCTCAAGTTCCTTTTCACTCGACGGATTTCTTGTCCTTGTTCTTAATCTTCACCTTCATTGAGCACCTATCTCAGTAACCTGTAGCACTTCATTTGCTACCTCTTGTGATATTGCTTTTCTACTACCTATTAGAAACATAGAAGCATAGAAACATAGAATTTGATGGCAGATAAGGACCGCTTGGCCCACCTAGTCTGCCCATTTTCCTACCTAACAGATAAGCTGCAGATCCTAGTTAACCAACAGCTTACTTCATCCTACCCCCCACTAGGACTGCCTTATGTCTGTCCCATGCATTCTTGAATTCCTCCACTGTTCTGGACTCCACGACCTCCTCAGGGAGGCTGTTCCATGCATCCATAACCCTCTCGGTGAAAAAATACTTCCTCACATTACCTCTGAGTTGTCCCCCCTCTATCTTCAGATTGTGCCCCCTTGTTCTTGCACATCTCTTTTTCTGAAAGATGCTATCCTCTTGGACTTTGTTGGTTCCCTTGAGGTACTTGAAAGTTTCTATCATGTCCCCTCTCTCCCTTCTTTCCTCAAGGGTATACATATTAAGCTCCTTTAGTCTTTCTTCGTATGTCTTCCGGTGCAGACCCTGCACCATTTTGGTTGCCCTCCTCTGGACAGCCTCCACTCTGTCTATGTCTTTGCAGAGATGGGGTCTCCAGAACTGCACACTGTACTCCAGATGGGGTCTCACCAACTGTCTGTACAGAGGGAAAACAACTTCCCGTTTTCTACTATTGATACCTCTCCTTATGCATCCCAGTATCCCCCCAGCCTTCCTTACTGCCTTCTCACATTGCCTGCCCACCTTTAGGTCATCTGATATAATTACCCCCAGGTTCCCTTCCATTTTTACTGTTGTCAGTATCTCACGCCCCCCCCCCATTGTGTACTCTTACCCTGGGTTTTTGTTTCCCAGGTGCATTACCTTGCACTTCTTTGCAATGAATCTGAGCTGCCATACATTTTACTATTCCTCCAACCTTGCCAAGTCCCTTCTCATCCTTTCTACTCCATCTTGTGTTTCAACCCTGTTGCAGATCTTTGTGTCATCTGCAAAGAGACATACTTTTCCTTCCAGTTCCTCTGCAATGTCACTTATAAAGACATTAAAAAGGACCAGTCCAAGTACAGAATATTGTATGCTATTGAATAAAGATTACTGTTCCCAAATGCATCCCAGAATGGATTCATGGAGGAGTCTATTGTGTTCAACAGCTTGTTTAGATCCTTCGAATCTCATTCAACTCTAAACCTCTTCAGCTTTTGGCTAGCTTCTTCATAGCTGACAAGACCAACTTTTTCCATAAGACTTCCAACAATTTTACTTCAAGCTGACCACAGAACATTCCACCTCCTCCTTGCATTGATGTTCTGTGTCTAAGAAGAAATCCCAGTTAATCTTGAAGCAGCATCGGCATTAATTGCCTGTTCTAAGATCAAGTCTACATCATTTCTGCTAAACCCTCTCTTTGATCGTGCAATGGTTAATGCTCCATTCTCATATTTGTTTCTTAGTCCAGGGTGGGTCTCATCCATGTTTAGTAAATTCACAAGGTGCAGTGTCATCTGATTGGCATAGTTATGGTGTCTAGTTGTGAAGTAAAGAGGTATCATCTTCTCCAAGCTATATACAAAGAGAGGCAAGTCATTTGTCCTGATAGAATGGCAGAAGAGTTGGTACAACTCAACCAAACTGCAGTACTGCAGCCAAAATTGGGCAGTTGTGCCATGCTCACCATGGTTTGTGGAATCTGAGAACATTTCATATGCTTCCAAGAATGTCTGGAACTAAGCTGTATTCTCTAGGTCCACCATTGAAAAACGTGATGAATCATTAAGTAGCTGCTGCAGATGCTTTGAAATTGGAAAGTCTGACAAACCTTTATATTGTACAAAGCACTGCAAATGTGTAATTCTGAATGCCACTGATAGCATCAGGAGAAGTCTCTTTGCCTGATTGAAAAATGTTCCTTGAAGAAGTCAATTCAGGGATCCCAATGCCAATACACCACTTTCAACAAGAATGTGGCCTCCACCAGAACTATTCAGGAGGTATCCAAGACCTTTGAAATATGCTAATTTTATATGGAATGGTCCAAAACATATGAAAAGTCTGTCATATTCTGGGGACTTTGTGGACTGAATTTGTAGTGCAGGTTTTGCTATGACCAAATCATAAGTAATATGCATATAGTCCTCCTGGCATTCATCCATAACCTTGATAGCATTATTCATGGTGTCTTGCACTACAACAAATCTTGTAGGAGGCTTTTCTATAAGGTCCATGTATGATATGATCTGCTGTGGCAGGTCATCTACAGAAACAAGGGCATTCCAAGGGCATTCCATCCATAACACATTGGAGTAGCATCTACACTTGCACAAGATACCATCCAGGCAATACCCCTTCTCTTAGCATGCACGAGGTGTTTTGGTTCAGAACTTTCTGTCACCTTATATTGATACTGCCTTATTTTTGGTTTTCCAGATGTATACGGCAAATGCATTTCTCACCGATATCTAGAGCTCTTTTCCCTCTGAGATGTTTGAATGTGCCTGACTACAGTATCTTGTTCATGTCATGCCATTGGCTGCAATATCTACTTCTTTACACTTGGCAAATAGTCTTCATCAAAATCTTCAGCCTTTGTCTTTGATGTTCTGCATTATTTGCTCTTTGATGTTAAAGATGATCCTGCCTGGTAGTAGACATTAACTTCTGATCTTTGCTTATCTATGTTTATTTCTATTGTGTGTTTCATTTCTTGCTGTCACTTGGTCATCTGTGTGTGTTCTTGTCATAGCTTCTTCCAGACCTTTCTTTGGGTACAGCTGCCTCCTCAATACTGCATGGTATGATTTGGTATGCTATACCCACAGTCTCATGCAAAGTGTCATGACCGTCAAGTGTCTCTGTCATCGCATCATAATTGTCAAAAGCCAACGCAGTGGCTAAACCTGGCTATATGAGCAATCCATCTAGTGTAGCCATATTCTTCTCCATTGTATTGGTTGTGACTGCAGTTTTGTGTTCCTCCACAACATGGTAGCTGACACAGTGACCAAACCCATTCAAAATAGTTAAAACTTTCTTACTGCCTGTCATGGATTTAATACCTATGCCCAACAAGAGGTGTTTATGTGGTTTGATTATTCCCCTTGACACTGCAAATACTATGTCATCTGCAATTGATAGAACTACCCTCTCCAGTCATTCACTGCTCACTTCTGATGAACCCATGAGTACATTATGTAGGAATGTCTGAAAACCGGGTGGCAATTTTACATTTTCTTCTATTAAGTCTTCAACTGTAACTAGCCCTGGCAAGAAGAAATACAGGTGAGGGGGTATAGGCAAAGTGGGCAAGCATTAAGGATGCAATACTTGAAGCAACATCCCATTGTTTTAGAGAGAAAAGCAAGAGAAAAAGAAGGAGGAGACCACTTTGGATCTCAAAAATGGTATCAGAAAAGGTCAGAGCCAAAAGGCTTGCCTTCAGGAAATATAAAGGAATACAGTGGGATGAAGACTGGGAGGCATACTTAACTTCCCTAAGGGACTCAGGGAAGTCAGTAAGGCAGGCAAAGGCCCAATCCAAGGAAACAGTAGCATGAATAATAAAACAAGGCGACAAGACTTTCTATAGATACATTAGTGAAAGAAAGTCCAGAGGGGTATTGCTAAGATCAAAGGGGATAAGAGGGAATGTGTGGAGGAGGACCAAGGAAAAGCATCTATCATAAACAGATACTTCTGCTCAGTATTTACTGAGGAGAAGGTAGGGCAGGGCCCACAGCTCAGCACCATGGACACAGGAGGGAGGTGTGCACTGGTCCCTTCACAAAAGAAAGGGTCCTACAAACTCAGGGTGGACAAGGCAATGGGACCTATCTCCAGCCAGGGGTACTGGTCAGATGTCTCCCAGGTACATCAGCATGGAGAGACACAGACCAGTCAGTCTTACCTCAGTAGTGGGCAAGATTATGGTGGTAATCCTTAAGGAAAGGATAGTGCAACACCTGGAATCCATAGGTGCACAGGATCCAAGACAGCATGGGTTTACAAAAGGAAGGTCCTGTCATACTAATCTCATAGATTTCTTTGACTGGGTAACCAGAGTTGTGGACCAAAGGAGAGCAGTTGATGTCACCTACCTTGATGTCAGCAAAGTTTTCGATACTGTTCCACATAGAAGATTGATTAATAAGCTGGGTAGGCTCAGGGTGGGTCAGAAGTTGGTCAACTGGGTGCCAAACTGGTTGACGGGCAGAAAACAGAGATTGGTGGTAAACAGTATACAGTCAGAAGAGGTGCAAGTCACAAGTGGGGTACCTCAGGGATCAGTTCTGGGGCAGTCCTCTTCAATATCTTCATCAGTGACATTGCAGATAGACTGAAGGGTAAGATTTGTCTGTTTGCAGATGACACCAAGATCTGCAATAGAGTAGATGATCCAGATGGGATGGGCAGAATGAGAAGAGATATGGATAAACTAGCAAAATGGTCAGAAGATTGGCAACTGGGGTTTAATGCAAAGAAGTGCAAGATCATGCACATAGGGAAGAGAAACCCTGGAGCCACCTATAGGCTGGGAGGGGAGTTGCTGGCAGTCACAAGGGAAGAAAGAGACTTGGGCATCATCATCACTGATGACCTGAAATCTTCCAAGCAGACTACTAAAGCAGTAGGTAAGGCTACAGGGATGTTGGGGTGTATTAGTAGGGGTATCGCAAGTCATAAGAGGGAGGTAATAGTCCCTCTTTACATGACACTGATTAGGCCCCATCTGGAGTACTGTGTGCAGTACTGGAGGCCACACCTGCACAAGGACATTAACAAAATGGAGGCAATCCAGAGAAGGGCAACCAAAACAGTGCAGGGACTGCATCAGAAAACATATGAGCACAGATTAATGGGGCTCAATATGTATACCCTAGAGCAAAGGATTGAGAGAGGTGATATGATTGAAACATCTTAAGGGCATTAACAAGGTGAAAGAGTCTAACATGTTTCAATATAAGAAAAATAGCAGGACAAGAGGACACAGCATGAGATTAGAGGGAGGCCGATTAAGGGGTAATGTGAGGAAGTTCTTTTTCACAGAAAGGGCATTGGATGCATGGAATGGCTTACCTCAGGAAATGGTGGATATGAATACAGTTCAGGGCTTCAAACAGGCATGGTATAGGTATAAGGAAGCAATACAGATGAGTATGAATAGACAGGCTATTGACAGAGTAAAGGATTATGGCACATTCGTAAGGCAGAAAAAATGGGCAGATTGGATGGGCCTTGCGGTCCTTATCTGCCATCAACTTCTATGTTTCTATGTAACTTTGGTTTTATTATAAGGCTATACCTTTAGGCGTTCTGACAACTGTTCTCTTATGTGTTGAGCTTCTCGTGCTGCTTGTGCTTCCCTGTAGTCGGCCTGTTTCTTAGCAGACCTGATGACTGTAGCCACTTTTCTACTTTTGGTATCAAATACGATACCATCTTTGAAATGATCCCCCAGTTTTGACTGCAAGCTCTGTGGGTTGTAATTTGTTTCATGTCCACTACACTCCATAAGAATGTCCATGTACCTTTTGTGTAGAGATAGCAATGATTCTTCTTGCATTCCATTAACACTGATGCACTGCACATTCTTAACAAGTCTGGAAAAAGCAACCTGGTGACTGTCACTCAACTGACTGTATTCACATTTTGTACCTGTGCCCTTTCTTCATTCTGCCTTTTTTACACACTTATTCTTACAGCTGTTGTGGTCACTTCCTTAGTATGAGATCAATATTGCCTACCATAATATCCATTTGTCAAGGCTCCATTTATTTTGCTGCATTTTTTATGCTATCTGCTCCCCCATAAGTTACACATGTTGTAGGATATTCAAATGTCTCCTTTGACCCCTTAGGATTCCTTTTCTTGTATGATTTGCAAAATATACATTCATTTGGGAATATGCCTAATGTAGATACTGCATAGTCAGATAGAGCACTATGAACTTGGGAGTGCAGCAATTTTGCTGGATAACTCTTTATGATGTCTTTTTTAAACTTTCATCAGCTGCAAGTTTGCCGGAACTCCTATATGCAGTGAAGTTCTTGTAGCAGATATAATGATACCCATGGCTGTGGGAGTAATGTTCAGGCAATTCAAGACACACCATATTGTACTTTGACAGTGTTTGACTAGAACACTGGAGT
Organism: Neoceratodus forsteri; assembly: GCA_016271365.2. Lineage (NCBI taxonomy): Eukaryota > Metazoa > Chordata > Ceratodontiformes > Ceratodontidae > Neoceratodus > Neoceratodus forsteri. The sequence goes on along the minus strand of CM057455.1, from coordinate 452,906,116 downwards.
GATTAAACAGACCTGACACATGGTCAGCTTACAATTATATTAAGAAACCAAAAACAACCTTGTTTATGTTTCCTTTAGAACAGAAAAGGAATACTCAATTAATCTATAACTAATTTTCTACAAGTTCCCAATGTGTTTTAAACTTATGGTTAAAGAGTGGTGCAGGGAGGAGGATTTCAGTTATACTGGGGACTGGGGTCACACCTGGAGGGTTAAGGGTCTATACAAGGGAGATAGATTACATCCATCCAGGAGGGGAACCACAGTCCTCAGTGAAAGGTTTAAATGCTACATCAAAAAGCACTTAAACTAGCCAAGGGGGTGGCAGTAGGAAGCAGGGTGATGTAAACTGTCCCTCCCCCCAAGCTGCACAGGGAGAACACTAAGGGAACAAAATCCCCATGGATACCTAATAACATGCAGAGCAAAATGGTAGAAATAAAGAAGGATGGGAATGAAGGCAGAGGGGATGTGGAGAGCATGCAAATGGAAAGGAGGAAGGCTGCCAGGATGGGTGGCAACAGTATTTTCAAGGCCATGTGTGCAAATGCTAGAAGACTGGGTAATACAATTTCGAACCTGGTGGCCATGATGGCAAAGGCTGACCTGGACATTGTCACCATCACAGAGTCATAGTGCAATGAGAACCATGACTGGGACATGGCTATACCAGGTTATTCTCTGTTCAGAAAGGACAGATTGGGTAAGAAAGGGGGAGGAGTGGCTCTTTCCATTAGGGATAGCATTAAAACAATTGAGATACAGGGAATACCGGGAGGGGCGGAGGTACTGTGGGTCACACTGGAGACAGAGAGTGGAGAGGCTACTGTATTTGGACTGATGTGCTCTAAAGACCTCCAGCACGGGGAGGAGACTGATAAAGTGCTGATGGAAGACATCCAAAAGATGGCAAATAAGGGTGAGATGCTGCTGGTGGGGGACTTTAATTTGTTGGCTATTGATTGGAGCAGCCCAGCTGCTGCTTCTGCTAGGAGCAGGGACATCTTGGTCTCCCTGCAGGGTGCGTTCCTCAAACAACTAGTAGGTGAACCTGCTCATGAGGGAACAATATTGGACCTTGTACTCACCAACAGCAACAGTGTTTCTGACATCATGGTAGGTGCCCACCTGGGGACCAGTGATCACCGTACGGTGTGGTTCAATATAAGAACTGTGGTGGATTCAATCTGCACAACACCTAGGGTCCTAGACTTCAAGAAGGCCGACTTTACAAAGATGGGGCAGTGACTGAGGGGTGCTCTGGAAGAGGGGGGAGGATTTGGGTGGAGTGGAGGAACAGTGGGCAAGACTAAAAGGGGCCATAGTGAGGGCAATAAACCTCTGCATCAGGCAAGTCAGCAAAAGTAAGAGGAAAAGGAGGCCACTATAGGTCTCAAAAGAGGTGGCTAGATAGGTTACAGCAAAAAAGTTAACATTCAGGTGATATAAAGAGTCACAAAGGGAGGAGGAGGATAGGAAGATGTATCTGGAGAAGTAGAGGGAGGGAGGGAGGTAAAGCAGTCAGGTGTGCAAAAGTGCAAATGGGGGAAAAAATAGCCCAGGCAATAAAGACAGGGAACAAGACATTCTTTAGGTATGTAAGTGAAAGGAGAAAGACCGGGAAGGAATAGTAAGATTAAGGAGGAAAGGGGGGGAATGTGTGGAAGTGGACCAGGAAAAGGCAGACATCTTGAACAAATACTTTTGTTCAGTGTTCACAGTGGAAGGGGAAGGTGAGGGACCATAGGTTAGAGTCAGAAGTACAGAGGGAATGGAAGTGGACACAAGTCCATTTACAGTGGAAAATCATGAAGGAACTTGCTAATCCGAAGATGGACAAGGCCATGGGGCCAGACAGTGTACATCTCACGATATTGAAAGAGTTCAGAGAGGGGTGGGCTGTGCCTCTAACCAGCAGCGCCACCTAGGCAACTGGAACCTGGGCTGTTCCAGAGAGCACATTACTCCCTCTCCAATATACAACCTGGTACTGCATAAATAATTACTTCATTTTTCAATCACATGGGTATGGTGTGCATATTTATGGAACACAGACAAACAGAGGAGAGAAAGAAGTAAGTGCCGCAGCTGGGAGTGGAATCCAGGCCCCCTGAATACTGTTCCAGTCACGTTAACCAGTTGCGCCACCAAGACAACTGGAACCTGGGCTGTCCTGGAGAACACATTACTCTTTTTCCAGTGCACAACCTGGTGCTGCACACATAATTACTTCATTTTTCAATCACATGGGTGCAGTGTGCATATTTATGGAACACATACATGTAGGGCATTCCTCAACCGTATGCACCTGGGAGATTTTAAGATAGAATAAGGTTAGGGGGTCCAGATTCTTAGACCTAATTGCATCCAATTCAATCCTAAACCAAGCCGGCTGTTCTTTTTCCGGACCAGGAGATACCCATCTTAAACATTTTGATAAATGACTGGCCCAATAATATATAGCCAGATGAGGAATCCGCAAACCTCCCTCCAGTTTTGGAGCTGCCAATTTATAGTAGGCCAATCGAGGATATTTATCGGCCCAAATAAATCTAGTGAATATGTCATGTAGCTTTTTAATCCAGAGAAGTGGGATAAATGTATTGAGAAGGGATAAAGGATAGAAAATTCTAGGGAATACATTCATCTTAATTATGTTGATCTGGCCCCATAATGAAATGGGAAGTTTGGACCACTTATCCAGGTCTTGAATTATCAGCTGTGAGAGAGATTCAAGATTTTCTTTAAACCATGTTAGGGGGTTACGGGATAGTTTAATGCCCAAGTATTTAAATGACCTGGGGGTCCAACAAAAGGCCTAAGGGACTAATGTCATTTTTGAATACCTTATGGTTTAATGGAAAAAATGAAGATTTGCTAGCATTCAGTTTGTAATTGGACAGGTCACTAAATCTTACTATTTCACTCAACAAAGCTGGTACAGAAGATACCGGATGGGATAAATGTATCAACAAGTCATCCGCATATGCAGTGACCTTAATCTCGCTACGCCCAACCCAAATGCCTTGTATAGAGGCATTATTGAGAATATTTTGGATGAGAGGTTCCAGATATAAATTAAATAACAGAGGAGATAAGGGGCAATCCTGTCTGGTCCCTGAGTGGAGTGGAAAAGGTTTGGAGAAGACCCCGTTCCCAGAGATCCTTGCTGTAGGGGTTTTGTATGGTGCAGCTATCCAGGGTATAAATACAGAGGGGAATTGAAAAGCTTCCAGAACTCGGAACAAAAAATTCCAATTCACACGATCAAATGTTTTCTCGGCATCCAGGGAAACCAGTCCTGCAGGGAACTCAGCATCCCTGGTAGCCGAGAAAACATAAGATAGGGTAAGCAAGTGGTCAGATGATGAGCGCCCTTTCATAAATCCTACCTGGTTCATACCTATTAGCTCGGGGAGAACTACAGTTAGCCTATTGGCTAGTACCTTGGAAAGAATTTTAATATCTTGGTTTAGGAGGGATATAGGTCTGTAACTTTGAACATGCTCAGGTTCTTTATCTGGTTTAGGGAGAAGAACACTCAAGGCCTCAAAGAGTGAGGATCGGCCTCTGCCCCGGTTAAAATATATTGAAATAGGCAATAAAGTACTGGTAGCAAAAGATCCCGACAAACTTTGTAAAATAAGGAGGAGAATCCGTCAGAGCCTGGGACTTTGTCTACGGGTAATCCACTGATAACCTCAGCAATTTCCTCCTGTGATATAGGGGTGACCAAAAAACCCTTGTGTTGTTCTGAAAGGGAGGGCAGATGGGAATCCCTCAGATAATTCTCCGTACTCTCAGAACAGGGAGGATACTCCATGTCACTGTACAATCTTTCGTAATATAGGGCAAATTCTTGTACTATATCAGTAGGGGATACTTTCAGAGACCCATCTGCCACTGCCCTAATTGGAGGGATAAATCTCACAGATTCTTGTTGCTTAATACACAATGCCAGTAGGCGCCCTGCTTTCTTTCCCTGATCCGTGTAACTAGCCCTTGTACGAACAATAGCTAGTTCTGCTTTTTCCCGAAGTAACTCTAGATATCTATCTTTCAACTCTAGGAGCTTCCTCTTGTCTTCTTCTGGGGCACTAGCAGAAATATTAATTTCAAGTGACCAAATTTGGGACAATAATGATAATAGTTCCTTCTCCTGTGCCCTTTTCCTACTCACCGCCATACTAATGAGGATCCCTCTCATGTAAGCCTTGAAGGTCCCCCACAAAATATCCGGCTTTGCACTGTCTAAAGGGTTGGATAAAAAAAGGACTCAATTTGCTCCCTTATGAGCTTGCAATACTTAGCATCTTTAAGAAGTTGTTCATTGAGTTTCCATCTGGTTTCCCTATTAGGTAAATTAAGGAATGCCAATTTACATAGCACCAGTGAATGGTCGGAGACAGGGCCAGGTTGAATCAAGGAGGTCTTAACTCCAGGTAAGAGACCCTGAGAAATAAATATGTAATCGATGCGGGACTGTGAGCCGTGTGCCATTGACCTGAAGGTAAACTCCCTAGAATCAGGGTTTAAGACACGCCAGACATCACAGAGCCCGCACTGATCCACTAAGTCCCTAAAAGCCTTCTGCCCCGGAGAGACCGCTCCCAGTCCACTACCTGACCTGTCAAGACTAGCATCTATGACTTGATTGAAGTCGCCCCACAAAATAATCCTGATAGGAAGCATTGGAAGAATAATGGATATGAGTCTCATAAAAAACCCTGGATCATCCATATTAGGGCCATATATATTACCAAGTAAAAGCGGAACTGACCAGAGAGTGCCTTTAACTAGGATAAACCTGCCCTCAGGGTCTTTAATGACCTGTGTAGAGACAAAGGGAATGCCCCTATTAATAAGGAGCATAACCCCACAACTATTAGTAGAACCCTGAGCATCATAAACCAGCCCACCTGTTGCCTCCTTAACCGTAAGGCTTCAGCTTCTAATAAGTGGGATTCCTGTAGAAAAGTTATCTGAGTGCGTAATAAGCTTAAGTGTTTGAGAACCTGATATTGTTTGGGTTTTTTCCTGATCCCCTTAACATTCCAAGTAGCAAAAGTCACCTCTTTGGCCATCTGATAATGGTTATTGGACTTAATATGCTCAGCCCTGCACTCAGGATACATAATACATACAACCGAACTCTAAGAGTTACTGCAGTAAAACCTTCCCTCTTCCCCAACCCCCCCACAATTAGCCCAATCCCTTCCCCCAACTACCCCCATTCCCCCTAACAGAACCCCAAATCCACCTCCCCCACCCAACCCCCACACTGCCACAAGCAACGTTTAGCACAGTACTGGGTCTTTTCCTCCATCTCCCACCTCCCGATAATGCACCTCTGCTAATGGCAGCACAAATTACATCCCAGAGTAAATATTTAAGAATGTGAACGATATTAACTACTCCCCAAAAACTAGAGAGCGGCCTTGGTCTTCCAATGCATGCCTGCACATATGTGTTGACCTGATAATGGAAGGGAAGACAGAGTAGACTACTAAACTCATGAATGTGCCAGATAACCTCGAGAACCAGAGTGAAAATTAGGGGTTACCTTGCCCTGGGAAAAAGCTTTGGACAAGTCAGAACCAGATAGGGAACCTAATGAAGGGAAATAGCCCTTTCCTCAAATTGAGAGCAGAGATCGAGAAAAACATTGAGATCGTGAACCCAAGAGAATGAAAACTGAAAAAACAACTCTTCCCTGAAATTACCAGCCCTTAGTTACGAGAATTCCCCTTGAGGAAATTTACTATCCTGAACTCGGGACTGGTGAGAAAACTGAGGGAGATCCTCCTCGAATTAAGAACAACACGGCTATACATTACATATACATGATACGCCCTCTTGTGGCCACAACCCGATCCTGACAGGGTAAATATGAGTTATGGAGAAAGCCCAAGACCGCTCCAATTTCCAGTCAATGTAATGTGAACACTAGCCCTAGAATCAACAACACAAACTCCCCTCTCTATGCAAATTACAAAACTGAATATACTGGAACATAAAGCTCTATTTCTAATTAAGCCAACCCCGATACCCCAAGTGTCTTTGCCCTGAGCAAGAGTTAACATTATAAAATTAGGGCTTGAGAGACTGTTAGCAGGTAGGCCATGCACTGATCAACCCAGTCCAAGTGAGAAAACGAGAACTTCCAAATACAACTCGTTGACATTATCTCCTCAAGGAAGGAGAAAAATAACAGTTCCAATAGGTGACTCCAAGCAGCTCTTCAGCTCACAAGCTGGGCCTCTCAGGGCTCTTGGAACAAGTCCAGTAGCATATATTTAAGGCTCGACAGGGCAACTTCAGGATCGTCGTAATTAAACCAGGATCCATTTACAAAAACTTGTAACCTGGCCGGGTATCCCATCCTGAATTTCAGGCCCGCGGCAATGATCTTAGATACGATGGGATGAAACGCTTTCTGCTTCAAACGGACCGATCCAGGGAAATCTTGTGCAATTCTCAGTTTCGTATTCTCCCAACGAACCTCTTGTAAGGCTCTCACTTTCTGCAAAAACTGCCGCTTTTCAAGGAAATTCAAAAAGTGGCAGATAATAGGTCGGGGGAGCATCCGGAGAAGGCTTCGGTCGCAGAGACCTGTGAGCTCGCTCTATAATATATACTGGGCCGAAGGGAGAAGGGCCAGCAACCCGTTCCACCAGCTTCTGTGCAAATGCTACAGCATGCTGGCCCTCTTCTCCCTCTGGTAGCCCTAGTATCACAACATTGTTTCTGCGGCTACGGCCCTCCAAATCTTCGAGCTTGGCCTCTAGACGAGATAACTTCTGTCGCATAGACACTAATTCAGGATCCAGATTCTCTAGCTTTTTTTCCATCAAGACTATTCGAGCTGTATTATCAGAGACAGTTAACGAGACTTCATCCAGTTTTCTAGAAAGAGTTTTCAGGTCACATGCCATTTCTTTCTTCTCTTCACGAAAGGGTTTAAACTCTTCTAAGAACCTATTAAGAGTTAAAGGTTCTTGCTCTCCAACTTGACTCGAAGGATCAGGCCTATCTGACCCACCCAAGGCCCGGGATTTCTTTGGGACCTTTTCGGGAGTAGCGGGGGGGGTTTCTGTGGGGCTTTCTTCATATAAGCCTCCATCTGCCAATTTAACACACAAAACAGACTCACAGGATATTTAGATAGTAGAAAATTTCAAAAGCAGAGGAAATGGAGAAATATAAACGTCTAAAAAAGATGATTTATTGATCAGGAGGTAGGAGCTTAACGGAGAAGCTGCTACTCAGCACTCTACATCATGTGATCCTCTATTCTTTTTAATAACATCATCTGGGGTGCATAATTAATATACTGATGAGCTGACATGCATTTTGCAGCATGCAATCTACAGGTTAGCACATCTCCATGTGACCAGTTCTTCACCACTTAGGAGGCAGAATTGGCAAGACCCCGTTTAAAGCAGCAGTACTTGTTAGCTACTGTGTAATTTATTTCAGCAATAATTTTCTGCAAATAAAGAGCAATATACTCACTTTTTTGTATTTGCCTTATTTCATTCATGCTCTAAGATATATGATTTTGAAGATTTAAAAAATTTCTGCTCCAAGGATATGCCCACCATGAAAAAATTTAGTAACTTGCTAAAGTGCTATGCTGTTTACCATTGAAAACATGTGGTAACACCATTCTTTATCATTCACAGTAAAAGTCTGATATATACATTTAACAAGTAACCTCAATGGAAGTGATTTTTAAAAACTGAGTTGTGGCCATTTGAAATGGCATGAGTCATTAACTATAAAACTAGCTATAAAAGAGGTTTAGAAATATCTGAGAAAATTAAAAACATACTGAGGATAAATCTAAGGACGTCAGAAATATATTTTTAAAAAATATATATATAATGAACTTTTTTGCCAACTAACAAATATTGCTTCTTTAAAGTAGTTCCAATACTTCTGTTAGAAGTCCAAACCATCCATTCCTTAACTTTGAAACAAAATGATGACCTAGGTAAAAATTAGTTACAGAAGAAAAGCATTTAATTTTATTGACTACTGATAGAGATTTGAGAGATTAATCCAGTACATACAAGACACTTAAAAACTTCACTGTACTTTTCTGATGTAAATTAGTTCAGGGTCCCAATCTTTGGACTTTCTGCTTGAGGGACTCTAAAATCATTTCAAAAACTAAATTGTCATTCTATGTATTTCCAAAATGTGTCTGGTTTTGTAAAGCAGCACTAGTACTGAAGTGTAGAAACGTGCCTTAAAAGTTTTTTGTTTATTTGTTTGCTTGTAATATAACCATCCTCTCTGAATGCATCTGCTTTATTGTGATGGATCCCAAAGTTCCCCCTGCCCATTCCCCTACCATTTATGCTGCCTTGCACAATCAGGGTGTTTTAATGACACTTATAGACTGAGAACTAACCACCAAAGGGATTCCTATGGCCCTGGCTCCATCCGTTAAGAAATTCATAATAAAAACACTTTAACTATCATTTGTAAGTTACTGACTCCTTGTGAGTACCCATGAGTGCTCTCATGTTATAGTGGATCACCTGTTCCCATAGATAGATAAATGATTCACCCTATTGTGATACAGCACGTAGATATTCTAAATATAATTATGACAGCAAGGTAATAAGTTCCTACAATAACAGTCATTAGGAACTTCCAAGATGGTGTAAATAGATGTCTATCAGTCTTAAGTAGCATATTTATTTCATGCTGAAGTCATTGCATTTCTGTAAGTTTAGTGAATTACTCGAATGACTATCTGGTATGTTTTATTGTAATTCTTTTTTTTTTTTTGCCTAGGGAACATAACATTCATTCTGAGTCTATCAACTCTAAACCTGTTATGTAAAACAGACATATAACTATACAATGATATAAAGCAACATGCATCAATAATCATGATGGCCACCCCAGGGTCTTTTGAATACTGTATTTATTATCATTGTTTAACTAGGAGCCACACACTAAACTGAAGCTTGTTTCCAGATGTGACCTAGGAGCACAAGGAAGTTAAGTGACTTGATTAGAATCACACAGTGTGCACCTAGGCAGCTGTGGGATCATATTCTTATGTTGTGAAGAAACTTCATTACTGTCTTCTCAAAGGTGTAAACTGTAATTGCTGAGCTTTGGGCAAATTTTTCTTGGGAGATGTTTAATGTGTAAAGTGTTACAGCTCTTTACTGATTTTTTGTTATGTGTACCGAAATTGCAAAGCTCACTGAAATTTTGTTCTGGATGTCGAAATTGCAAAGCTCTCAACTCGAGCCTTGATTTAAATATTTATTTTATTCTGGGCAGGAACTCGTGGTGCCATTCTAACAGCCCACTCTGGCTGCAGGCTACCAACCCCCACCTCCTGCCATTAACTTGTTAATTCTTTTGTTCAAACCCACACCCACCGAGTACCCTTTGCTCTGCTAACAACTAATTTATCCCCACCTGTTGCTTTTGTTTCTCTACCAGAATAAGTCCCACTGGGATGAAGCCCCTAGCCTGTGGTCCATGGCATGGAAGCCCACCCAGCACCACCACCTTTCGCTCGCTGGCCCCGAAGCCCTTCTACCAGGTGAGGTGACTGAGGACAGCTGGGACTACACCTCGGAAGTCCCATTGGCTGCTGTGTCCAGGACCTGGTGCCCAATTGGCTAAAGGCGAATGGTGCAGCGCTCTGATTGTAGCACCCTCTCATTGCCTTCTTAATTGGGGAAAATCTGCTTTTGCAACTTTTTGCTGTAGCTGGGTACTGTCTCCATAAGAATTTTCTCCATCCCTCCCACCCTCCCTCACCCCCACCACTTATTAAATACACCTTCTCCCTCCCACTTTTCAGATCCCCTGCCTATTGGGCTCAGTCTCTCCTTTTCCTCACTCTCCATTGGATCTGCTCATATCATGCTGAGTCCTTGCTCATTGGCCACTGCTTTCCAAACTCTCACTGACAATTGGTTTTGCTTTGTTACTAAATATGCCAGGCTTCACCTCCACCTGATCCCTTGGTTATAAGACTTGATTGCTCGCCTCTCTACCTAGTCCAGTCCTGGGTAGGCCATAATATAGAATTTTATAGCTTCCCACATATCCTCCACCCCATTACAACTTAACCCTTCCTGATCTCTAACCCACTGAACATACTTTCACTAGCAACTCCTCTAAAATTGATCGCTCTTTATTGGAATCATACTTCTCGAGCATGTACTGTACTTTCTGGCACATTGTGCACACTAGGTCTGCATTTGGCATCCTGCACTATAATGCCATGGACATGTGTCATGCAGTTGTTTCTCCCAGTGCTAGTGTGCTCCTTAACAGCTTTGCCTATATGGCTGGAACCTGATACTTCCCTGGATTACACAGGTATCTCCAACTATGACTCGTGGATTTTCTGGTGTCCCTTGCCTTGCCTCCTTCTTTTTCAGCCATGCACACAGCTAACTGTTGTTATGGATTATTCCCCTCCATGTGGCACATTTCACTGCTCTCTTCTACATCCTCAGCTCATGCTGTCTCTCCTGCTCTCTCACATGGACTATAACTGCTATCTAGTTAGGGTGCTAGTTTATGCTCTCCTGGGATCTATTAAAGAATATCATATGAATTCAGCACCTACCTTTAACATTGTTTACAACAGGAGCCAGACACGACAATTCAGGCTATTGCTAAATGCCTTAAAAAATGCTTTTGCTGCTCCTTCTTTGTGCCGGCAATATCGAACTAAATCCTGGACCCACCCTCCCAATTCCCACTCCGTCGGATCTCCTAATGCTAAAAGGCATGTCCTTCTTGCTCATCAACGCCTGCAGCCTCTTGAAAAAACTTGATGCTATACAGGCCTGGATCTACGATCTCAAATATGATGTTTTCATAGTTACAGAAACCTGGCTGAGGGCCTCCAGCCAGGACCATACCATTAATATTCCTGGCTATAATATCTTCTGAGCTGATAGACCCACTAGAAAGGGAGGGGTAGCTATTTATGTGTGTAACAAATATACTGTCTCCACGGTGGTTCCTTCCTCTGTTCCCAAGGAATTTTAATGCCTATCTCTAAAGATTTGGCTCTCTAAATCTATGTTCCTGTCTCTCATAGGTTGTTATAGAACTCCTACAGCAGGGGTCTCAGTAATGGACCACCTTCGTGACCTGTTATCCCGGACTAACTCAGAATTCATCCTTTTGGGTAATCTTAACTTAGACTGGCATGTCTAACTCCTCAAAGCCTCTAAAAGACCTTTGTAGCACCTTTTGACTCAGTCAACTTATTACGGAAGCCACACGTCCGAACTCCAAAAATCCGGAGTACAGCACTCAGCTGGATATTGTTCTTGTGAACAAACCCCACCTCTATGCTCACTCCGGAGTTTTCTTCAATGACCTCAGTGATCACTGCATTATTGCCCGTGTCAGGTCACCCCCCCCAAATCCTCCTCGCACCCCGGGTTTACCTTCAAAAGAAGTCACAGGAATTTTAATGCTGCCGCTTTCTGACTTACAGAATGCCAACTGGCAAAACTTCTACTTGGCCTCTACAGTTGGTGAAGCCTATGAGCTCCTTCACAGTATCCTACTCGATAACATTAACAAACATGCACCTCTAATTAAAATCCATACACAAAAGAGATCTTGCCATTGCTTCACTTCTGATTTAAAGGAAGTCTTACTAAATAGAGATGTTGTGTGGAAAAAAGCAAGAAAAACTAAGATCCCAGGGGACTGCACTGCTTTCAGAGCAGTGAGAAACCTCAGTACCAAACTAATCAGATCCAAAATCAGATCCAAAAAGGCTAGCTACTTCCAATGTCAACTAGAAACCTCCACTAAATCCTTCAAATTCTGGAGAACTCTTAGGGACCTGGAAGGACATAGCCCTGCAAATTCTCTACCTTCTAAGATTTGCTCAAAGGGGATTGAATTTACTGACAAACACGACATACTTGAACTAATGAACAATCACTTCACAATGGCAGGGTTGGCCTTTGACACATCACCAGCTAGCGCCCTTCAGGATCAGTCACAGCATCTGATTCTTCCTTGCTCCACCCCTACATCAGCCTTACACCATGATGCCTCTTCAGTAACCTTTTCATTCAGCCAGATGCCTGTAAAGAATGTGGAAGACCTTATCCTGGAATTGGATGTTAGGAAAAATGCAGGAGAGGATCTTATAGAACCTTTCTTTTAAAAATTTGGCTATCCCCCCCAATCACCCACCTATTCAATTTATCCCTGTCCCAGGGTGCCCTACCTACTAACTGGAAGATGGCGCATGTCATCCCATTGTTTAAATCTAGTATCAGGAGTGACCTAAACAATTATTGCCCCATTTCACTGCTTCCAGTCCTATCCAAATTACTGGAAAAAGTGGTCAACGCACAGATTAGGAATTTCCTGGAAACCAATAATCTCCCCAATCCAATCCAATCTGGGTTCAGGCCAAAACACAGTACTATCTCAGCACTGGCCAAAGTATCCAATGACTGGTTAACTTCCCTGGATTCGAAAATGCATGTTTGCGCTTTGTTCCTAGATCTGAGCAAAGTGTTCGACACTGTTGACCATGATCTGCTCCTCATTATTCTGGGAAACCTTGGATTTGACAGTCCAGCATTGTCATGGTTCACAAGCTATTTTATGGATCGATAGCAGTGCATCAAGGTGGTGGGACTACTCCCCCCAAAACCCCTGTTAAGGGCCGTTCTGCAAGGATCAATTTTAGGCCCCTTGTTATTCGCTATCTACATAAACAATATCGATGTTGGGATCAAAAAGGCTAATATACATCTCTTTGCCGATGATACGGTCCTGTACCTAAAAAGACCCACCCCAAATCAGCATGCATGGATTTGGAAGCTGATTTCAGCACCCTACAAAACAGCCTCCTGTCTCTAAAGTAGCTACTGAATGCAAAGAAAACCAAAGCAATCCTATTTTTGCCTCCAGCAAGTGCACTAAAAGCTTACATCCCCTCAATGGTACCGCAGATCTTTACTTTATTAGGGGAACCCTTGGAGTCTGTGACAAAATTTAAGTATCTGGGCATGTGGTTTGACCAAAAACTCGCCTTCTGTGAGCACGTGGATCAGCTGGCTAGGAATCTGAATATGAGACTTGACTTATTCTTTAGAATAAAGAACTTACTCACTCATGAAGCAAAGGTTAGGCTAGTCCAGTCAACGATTTTGCCTCTATTGCACTATGCTGACCTCATGTGCTGGCAGTGTTCTCCCTTCACCTTATCCAGACTGGACACACTGTATCATCGGGTAACCAGATTTATCATGGAAGCATCATACCGCACTCATCACTGCACACTCTATACTATGATGGGGTGGCCTTCACTTAGCCTCAGACGTTGCATGAACGCAGTACTCTGGACTTATAGAGTATCACCAACAAGCTCCCTCAGTATATTTCCAAGTGTTTGTCTATCTCTCCAGTGAGTTTCTATGCTCTGAGGAGCCTCTCATACATTTCATTGGTAATCCCAAATATCAGGACTCACCTTGGGGCTGCAGCCATTAGCCACACCCTCCCTGTAATCTGGAATAATTTCCAAAAGTCAATAAAACTCATGTAAGTGGTAAGCATTATGCTATTCAAGGCTCTACTCCAATGCAAACTCTCTGAATCATGTGAATGCCAAACCTAAGTGCATCTCCGCCCTGAATCCTGGAAGTACCGCACAGAGGTGACTTCTCTCCGCATATCTCCTTCCACCCCTCTATCCCCTACTAGATCCTAGTCAGGGGTCCCAGTCACTTACCCTCCCTCTGACCCTAGTGTACTCCTGCCAGTCTCCTTCCCGCTTATCCTGTCAACCTAGGCTCCATCCCCAGCACTCTTCCTACTGGATAGCACTCCTCCCACCTCCTTTCCTACTTCTTACCCTTGCTTATTGTGTACAAATTGTGCTTCTGTACCAATTACTGCCTTGTTAAATCAATGTATCACCTATCATTGCCCACTGTCTTGCTCAGGAAAATGTTAATGTCAATGAAAATTATACTTATCTATTGTTACTCTATTTGTGCCTGCCAAGGATCATTGTTCTTGTATATAACTCTCTTTTTCTAATGTGCCTATATCTGTTATTTCTATATACTTGCATTACATGTATTGCCTTGTTGACCATCCTAGGTCCACCTTGTAAATGAGATTGTCTCAATGGTGTCTCGCCTGGTAAAATAAAGATGATTGATTGATTGATTCTACATCAAACAATAAAGGTTTATATATAGAACATCAGATATGTATGTTTTATGCATACAAAAGGCAACCATTTTCTGAATGTATTTGGAATCCTCAATGGGGTAACATAGCATTGATCATTTTTGTATCGTTGTATTGGTAAACAAAATAAAGCACACATTGTGCCAAATGCTTTATGGTTGTTTTATTTTTTTTTCTTTAGCATACATGCTGACACCTAACACCACTGATGTAAATGCAAATATATATATATATATATATATATATATATAGATATATATATATACCTTCCAGGCACTATAAGGCCCTCTGCCTGCGGTGTCGGGCCTCATTACACCCCTGGGCAGTCTGGTATTGTCTAATACTGCCCACCCTGTTGGGTATTGTTGCTTGTTTACCGCACAGGTCTAGACAGCTTTTGACCAATCAGATCACTGGATTTTTGTTGCCCACTTCATAAAATTGTTTACAGAATGTTCTCTTCAGCTGTAATGATCTTTGAAACATTGGTAGATTTCACATTCAGTATTCTTTCCAGCTGCCAGTGATTATCTTGTTTTGCAGCTAAGAAATACTGTACTATTCTTCATGTTACAGTAAGAAAGAACACAGCTACGACTAAAGATACAGCTTTCTGTCTATTTTTCTATTGACATATAAGTGAGAAAAGACTATAGTTCTTCATACACAGCATAATCCCATTGTTTATTTTGTGGCTTGGTAATGTTTAGATAACCCTGTGTTGGACAAAAATACAACTCTGACGTGCATTGAGAACCAGTGGAAAAGTCCTTAAAACATGGATTTACTGTTAATATTATTTTTGTCTAACCTTTGCCTCAGTGCTATTGCATGAGTTTCTCTTCTTTTAAACTAGGTTAAACATTATCAAACTGCTGACTGGCATTCCACAGAAACATAGTCTAAACATTTTGTTTTGTTTTCACAGAAGGATGCTTTAAGCCTACAAATCTCACCTGGGCTCAAATACCAAGTGAGGAATGTGAAACCTTGTTAAAAATGTCGGTTACCAACTGAATATCTTTCAGAAATCTGAAAAAATAACAGTTTTAACCCTTGCGGTGCAGGAGTTGAGCATGTTCTGCCTATTGAAATGTGACTGTGTGGTGTCTTCTGGAAATCAGCACCGAAGAGGTTAAAGCAGATAAAAAGGATGTGTCATTCAATTAAAAAGAATGCTAAAAAGGACTAGTAACTGACATCAGGCCTCAGAGAGGTGAATAAATTGTTGGACCTAATCATCACAAGTGGTTTATTTCATTTATATACCATCACTATTTTGTGCCTGTTGATATGTTTATGTAATTGAAATAAGCCATGAAAATGCAACACTCTTCTTACATACCCCATTGGGATAAACAGCAAATTGTGTAAAACACAGGTGTGGGCTACTGTGTATACCCCTACGTTATAGTCTCCTACACTACTGCTTGCTGTTTTTCTTATCTTATTTAATTCTGAACTGAAATTCAGTGTTAATGTTGCTCTGAGGTCACATGCCAACCGATGGAATTACATGTTTGAGCACAAGGCCAAGCCAGCTATAATTCCCCAGCCACTAAAGGTGAAAGGGTTGGCTGAAAATCAGGTTACTTTTCCACAGGGCAAGCTGTGTTAAACACATTCTCTTTAGTCAATTCATTTTTATGATTAACACAGTGTAAATCTTTTGACATTATAGTTAGCCTATAACCATATGAATAATCATTATGCAGTTAGAGAAAAATCTATCTTCTATTGACAGAAATTGTTATGCTGGAATGTAAAAGCTCAGCATAAATGTCCTTTGGACAACAAGGGTAATTGAATGAGTGAGAATATGATGTTTTTCATACTGAAGTACCTACCTCAGACAGAGTTTTATTTTCCCCATTCTGTTAGGTTGAGTATTACTTTGTTTCTGAGATCTCAGTGAAGTGCTGCTAAAAAAAGATTATATATTATAAGAAAGTTAATAAAATGATGGCCTCTCAGAAGATTGCTCGAACGATGTTAGTTCTAAAAAGATGTAAGGTAAAAGAGGCACTGTTGTTTACCAATAAATGGGTACTTTCTGAGGAATATTTTTTGGGGGGTGCTATATATATATACTCAGGATAGGCCATCTCTGGTACACATCTTAATTTATTTGGGTCCTGCTTTTTACACACTATTATAGCTGGGTGGAGTGAAGCACTTTGAGATTTGACTTGCTCAGAGTCACAAAGAGAGTAAGTGCCTCTATCTAGCTTGGTGGAATAGAGAGTTGACTTTCTCAGGGTCACGTGGCTAATGCTGTGGTTAAATAGAGATTTGACTTGCTTGGAGTCACACGGCGAGTGACTACATGTAGCTGTGGTGTGATTTGAACCTAAGTAGCTTTAGTGGGATTTGAACCTGGTTCTCCTGGATTCCAAGCATGTGCTCTTACCACTGATCTGCACTGCCTCAAGAATACTGTTCTGCTTGGCTCCCTAAACTTCTCTGGCCAGACTGGATAGCCTCTGCAACTCCTTCTGCCATTTTGTTAATAATGCCCCCTCTTGTACTCATCATTGCTCACTTTATTCCTCTATAATCATTCTCCTTCTACTCTCATGTCACCAGATCCACTGTGCCTCATTCATATCCAAGTATTGGCTTGGGTCCCTTCCCTCTTACCTCTCCTCACTCCTCTCCCTCACTCCCTCGGCCTCCTTCTACCTCCACTCTAGATATCCTTGCACCTTTGCCTTCTCATTCCTGATCCTCTGTTGGGCAATCAGACATTTCCTATCATCTCCCACCACTCTGAAACCAACTGCCTCCCCCACCTCCCTCGGATATCAGTTGAAACCATTCTGTTGGCCCCCTGCTCCTGTTTTCCCTCTGCTTGACTGTTCCCCAGAATGTGCCTCCTACCTTGGTGTAGGGTTGGCTGAAATGCCTGTTTTTGTTGTTTCTACCTTGACTGCTGATTTTGCACTTACTCCTGTAATTAATTCATGTTCTCCGATTGCTCTTTACTGTAACTGTGAACTGTGTCTCTGCTATGTATTTTGTATTCCATATTCCCTTTCCCAGGGTCACACCTGGAAATGAGCCTCAACTCAGTGTGCTTTTACTGGTTACCAATTTTTAAATAAATAAATAGTAAATGATCTGTAAAACAGGACAGACTGCATGGACCAATGGTCTTTTTCTGCTGACATTTTCTTTTTTTTTTTTTCTATGTCTCTAAACATAATTCCCTTATTTTTCATCTTTTGCTGTCTTTATAGTAGGTTTATTGAGTGTATATGTCTTGGTACTGGTAGTTAAAGTTTATTTCTGAACCACATGACATCAGGGATGATATAGTTTATGTTCACCTTAATCCACTCATGCCTTCGGTAAAATATATAAGAGGTTCACAGTGTTAGAAACCATGTCATCACTGATGCCATATGGTTACCAAATGGTCCACACCATCAGAACATATGTCAGGGATAGTCACTGAATTCTCAGACAAAAATACAAGCAGTGATTTGAGACTACTCAAATGGAGGCTAGGGGTTGGTGAAATTGTGGCATTTCACTTTAGTGAATTTCTGTCATGAAATGTATAATTGTACAGTATTCTGTTACATTTCTGAATATGTGTATCGTCTTATTGTCCACCCTGCTGTGGAACCTTTGTAAAAGAGCTCACGCTCAAAGACCTTTCCAAAATACTAATTAAATAAAAAAAAAATTAGCAAAAAGCAAGAATTATTTAATATATCTAAGAATTGTATTGTTTAAATTGTCACACATTAATACAATATTAATGGTAATGAATAGATACATTGTGCGACTTTAAGAAATTACGCATGCAGAAACGGCAAAAATGTAAAAAACGTTAGTGAAAACAAAATTCTGCAAGGCAGAATACTTGGTGAAATTGACATAATTTACTTGGAATGCAAAATTAGTGGAATTTTAAACCTCGCCCACTTTTACAGGTGGAAAAGAAATTGCAAATCCTAAAGTAGGCCAAGGTGTGCAAACCTTTTCTAGAGAAAAAATAGGCTTAAAGATAGAATACAATCCTGAGTTAAACCAATTCAGTTTTGCTGATTTTATCATCTGTATATATTTATTTATTTTAGCTGAGTGAGAAAGGAGGTCTAGAAAATACTGCCTATTTTCAACCTCATCCGGGGGTTTGTAAAGAACCAGATTAAGCTCTTGGTAGTATTTTGAAGAATGAGGAAAATCTGGCCAGCACACCAAGGAAATTCCCCTTCTCTTATTGAGAAGTACCATGGGGTCTTCATCATTGGTTTAATGACTCTTCAGAACTATGGCACACCCAACCGCGAAGCATACCCTAACTACTGCACTGTGGTGCCAGTGTGTAGGGAATGAACCCAATCCTGGATTGGGACTAGAATCCTCTACTTTCTGACCCATAGCCTGATATGCTACCAACTTAGCCACACTCATATATCTATGTGTATATGTGTGTTTGTGTGTATGTTTATGTAGTGCCTGTGAGGATAAATCCTGGCAAATATTTGTGATATTTACAGGGTGGTCAGTCCTATAGTGAGGATATTGTGTTTATCCTCACTGTAGGTCCCTCTGTGCCAGAATTTATCCTCACTTTAGGTGGGGGATTGGTTGGATCCAGTAGTATGAGCAGCTCAGTTTCACTTTCACTGGCTCAAGCTTACTCACATGCTGGCCCCAAATCCCCTCTCTCTCTCTCAGTGTGCCTGAAGCCTTTGAACTGTAGAGTGCTACAATTTAAATATTTTAAATTAAAACACAAAACAGCAACAACCAGCTCACTCTTCCCATAGGCAGTTTCAATCTGCCAAATCTGTTCCGAAAAGATCTGCATGATCTCCGTCCCCCCACAGACATACCCGACAGCATCCATACCTCTGGTGGATACTGTCAGATTGTCCAAGTTGCCCTCAGGATGCCCATTCCTGGACTGCAACTCCAAGAATACTGCTGTTCAAACCACTGCTACCTCCTACAATACATGCTTAACATCGTGATGCAATACTTCACCATCAGTACTCGTCAGTGCTTATTCATTTTCCACTCAGTCATCCTGAAAAAAACATAAATACTAAAACAAAACAGTAACAAGAAAAAGGCAGAACATCAACCATGACAGTGGGTATTGCATAAATCAGCTATGCCAAAGCCCGAGATGGAGAATATCATTGATATTCTCCCTGAGTGCATCTTGACCTTTGACATCACTTGTGGCTTCACCACTCATGATGACAAACGTCATGCTGCACAGAGGGAGAATATCAATGATAGTCTCAGTTAGGCCATGGCAATTCCTTATGCAATGGGCAGCTGTGTGATATATCATTTATCTGCACAAGGGCAGTTCAACCTTGGGTGACCTCACGAGTGACGAAAGCCACGAGTGATGTGCTTGAGGTCAAACTGCCCAAGTGCTGATAAATGATATATCACACAGCTCCCCACTGCATATTTCATTTATGCAATAGGGAAGGGCTTTATGTGTGTTGGTAAGCTGTGGTTTCTTCTTTTAGAAAATACAATTTCTTAACATTTGTGTGGATCTTTTTTGTGCTCTGGTAAGTTAGTAAGTCATTGCACCCTCTGATGTGCCATTGCCATGGCCATGATGTGAGGACATCAAATTGTCCTGCAAATGTTGCTGGTGGCTGGTGGAGTGAGCAGTATTTAGGAATAAAAAAAGAAGAAAAAATGGCGGCTGTTCTTAGCGAGCACTTTGGGAGGTCTGCCTTGGAAGTGCTTGTATTTGCCAGTTTTGGCCAGTTTTTGTTTTTGATGTTGGCATTACTTAAAATATGTAGTTGTGAACCGGCCCAGTGGCATAGAGGGTTGAGGCACTGGCACCTTACCTTGTCCCATGCCGGTGACCCAGGTTCAGGAATGAGCCCGGGTCATCAGGGGTTGGCAACGGGGGGGGGGAAGGGCAGAGCTAGATGGAGCTGCCAGCAGGCAAACTCTTCTCTCTGGGGAGGTAGTGTGGCATCTCTTGACTGATGGCAACCACCAGTGGAGGCTAGGGGAAGCACAGGCTCAGAGGGTGCCCAGGCATTAGGCCATGGGGTGGGGGAAAGGGGTCATAACTGGGGCTGTATGGCACATGTGCACCTCCACACACATGCATGCATACCCCTGGGGCCCCTGGGAGAGAAACTGGAGGGGAAAATAGGCCGGCAAGAGGATGAAGACTGACTCCCCACAGGTGCCACTCCAGGGCTGGGCAAGGTAAGCGCCAGTAATTCCGGTATTTTAATTTTTTTGTTTACATGAATGGGACCTTTTCCCCAAAGGAGCCCATTATCGTGTATTTCACTGTAAACTTCATCAATTAAACCTACATTCCAAACAATTAGCACTGCATACTTCCCAATTAAAACCACATACCTCCGCATCGACACGTGTATACTGCAGTAAAAAATACCCATAGACCAACATTTTGACCACCAAAACAAACAACATAATGTCCAATTAAATCAATAAACACATCAATGAACACCAGTTGAACCAGTTAAGAAATGTGTATGATAATTAGTACATCAAATAAGCCCCCTGACAAAAACACAGCCTTATCTAATAAACTCCCTGACAAAAACACAACCTTACCTAGTAAGCCTCCTGACAAAAACACAGCCTTCAGGTACAAAAAAAGTCACCACCCCCACATATTATTTAAAATAAATGCTGGGTAACTATGGAATACAAGGCTACATACCTATCTCAGGGGCTAATTAGGGCAATAATGCCACTCACCCTTCAGGCACATGGCTTATAGCACCAATTGGCCATTTCAATAGGTATATATCCTTGTATACCACAGTTGCCACAGATACAGACATAGATATAGACATAGATACTAGGGCTGTGCGAATACCTTTTCTCAAATATTCAGCCGAATATTCTATATTCGGTTCCCAGATATTCATTGTTCGGTATTCGTTATTCAGTATTCAGCTAGCGAAAATGCCTTCTTAGAGAACTGGCATACAAGTCCTTTAAATGGCTTCAGGGAGAGTAGGATGAGCTGTCATGGTACTTTGGCTTGTACACTGATACCACAGGCTGTCATTAGGCATTGCTGCTTCAATAGGAGGATGTAGAGGCTGTGGCACTTTGGATTGTACACTGGTGCTACAGGGTACAGGCTGCCTTGTCCTGCTGCTGCTTCAGGAGGAGGATGCAGAGGTCATATCACTTTGGCTTATACACTGGTGCCACTACCACACAAGCTGTCCTGTACTGCTGATGCTTCAGGAGGAGGAGGATGCAAATGTCATGGTACTTTGGCTTGTACACTGGTATCACAGGCTGCCTTGTCCCATTGCTGCTTCTGGAGGAGTATACAGATGTCATGTTACTTTGGTTTGTACACTGGTGCCACTGCCACACAGGCTGTCTTGTGCTGCTAAGGCTTCAGGAGGAGGATGCAGAATCCATGGCACCTTGGCCTGTACACTGGTGCCACAGGCTGTCTTGTTGGGTATGGTTCTGTTGTGGAGGAGGAGGATGCAGATGTTATGGCACCTTGGCTTGTACATTGGTGCCACAGGCTGTTTTGTTGGGTATAGTTCTGTTCTGGAGGAGGATGCAGATTTTGTGGCACCTTGGCTTGTACACTGGTACCGCAGGCTGTGTTGTGCTGCTGATGCTTCAGGAGGAAGATGCAGATGTCATGGTACTTTGGCTTGTACACTGGTGCCACAGGCTGTCTTGTTGGGTATGGTTCTGTTATGGAGGAGGATGCAGATGTCGTGGCACCTTGGCTTGTACACCGGTGCAATAGGCTGTGTTATGCTGCTGATGCTTCAGGAGGAAGATGCGGATGTCACAGCACTTTGGCTTGTACACTGGTGCCACATGCTGTCATGTTGTTTACGGTTCTGTTATGGAGGAGGATGCAGATGTCGTGGCACCTTGGCTCATATACTGGTGCTGCAGGCTTTGTTGTGCTGTTGATGCTTCAAGAGGAAGCTGTAGATGTCATGTCACTTTGGCTTGCACACTGGTGCAGGAAGGCAGGCTACCATGTCCCGCTGCTGTTTCTGGAGGAGGATGCACAGGATCTGGAGGAGGATGCACAGAAAAATAGTTCATCGTGGGCATTTCATTCAGTTTCCCATAGGATTCAACTTGAAGTATAAGAAGACATAATTGTCATTTATTGTACTTGGGTGAAAAAAACAATGTGTACTACAAGAATACAATATGCCACACCATGAAATAATTGTGGCTTTTAAGAAACCAACTAATAAAACATAATTATGCCCATAGGACAACAGTATAACTTCAATAGGCTTAACTCAGTCAATACTGGTATTTAATTGACAATCTACATGTGGGACACTCCTCTTAATGGGATTGGGTATTACAGAAAACACACATGACAGATCGTTAACCAATTCTGTCCTTAAAAAAACTAATAAAAACAAAATCATGCCCATAGAACACTATAACTTTACTTCATCAGGCTAATATACAAATTCAAATCTTACCTTCATAGCTGAAGGGACGTCTGTGAGGACGGTACTCTTGCATGACGCCCATTCTGCTCATGATGTGTGGCCATAAAGATGCCTTTTAATGAATGCTACCTGTTAGGGACACATAATGAAATGAAGTGCTTCCAAATGGCCTGTACACATCCATGAAGTTTCCCTTCTCATGTGGCCATCAGATGATTCAAAATCAGTGGTCATTGGTCAGACAGCTCTATTTCTTTCTCTTTTTTTATGTATTGCTTTTTTTTTTGTCTCATCCCATGCTCTGTCTACATGCCCCTGATGTGACATGCACATGTGGAGACATGTGCATGCACATCTTGTGGGACACCCCCACCTAGCGAGTCACCAGATTCACCTACACTCATTGCTGGGCCTTCACACAGCTATGGCAGGACTACAGATGGGCACCCCTCCACCCAGGAGAGGAGAGCAGGTGCTCATTCCTACTCACACTCCCCACCCTCCACCATCCCGGCACCCTGTGGTGACCAGAAGTTGTTCCTGAACCCATGTCACCTGCGCAGCGTGAGGTAAGGTGTCCAGCCCCTCAGTCCTTAGTGACACTGGGCCAGCCTACACCATTTTATTTCAGTGATTCTCACACAAATACCACCAAACAGAAAGAAAACAATGAAATGACTGAATACTTACCTCTGCAAGTCATACACACAGTGTTTTTCAAAGAGTCCATCAGACTCATGATAAAATTCCTGCAGGGCAAAAAAAAAATAAAATAAACATGATTAATTTCCATCCAATATACAGAATTATAGAAATACAGATGCACTGTTCAATCATAATTCCCAAACCCCCTCACCCAAACAAACATAAAACAATTACAAGATTTCATACAATTTACTTACTTTTGCTGGCAGCACACAATGTGGTACTTGAAGATGAGCAACATCACTCTGGCTTAGGCGGTTATCATCATCCAGACTTCTTCTTCATAATTGTTGGTGATTTGACATGGTGAATAAATACTGGAGTGGAGACTGGTGAGGCCACACACTGGTAACTGGCATATTTCAGTCATGGGGAATACTAGAGAGCAAATCTCAGGCATGGGCAATACTGGAGACTGGTGATGCCAAACTGGTATTCAGTAAATTTCAGGCATGTGCAAAACTGAAGACTGCTGATGCCACATTGGTATCCAGCATATTTTAGGCATGGGAAACACTGGAGAATGAAGACTAATGATGACAAACCAAATATCACACTTTCAAAGGTTATGCATTGCAGTTTAATAAAAATGTGTTGTATTACCTTTGGGTGGGTAATGGATGTTTCACATGGGCACATCATGTGGTCAGGGTGTATTACATCCTATGAATTTGAAGGTTGTTTGTATTATGATGTCACTGTGTTGCCACAACACTTATGTATATATAATAGTGCTCAGTCTTGCTGTAATTGCCTTTGAAAAAGGATCCTTTAGGACCTGAAATGTGTCAGGCATTGTGCTTTTTTAGTAATCACATGAATTTGTAAACCACTTATGGTGTCCATGAAATGTGAGGTGGTGGGTGCCCAGCATAATTTTGCAACAAAAGACAGCATCACCAGTCATGATTTTTTTGGAAAAAAAGCAATACATTGAGTGTCATTAACATAATACCAGATGGGGTGTTGGTGCACTTAGTCCACAAGTTGGCCCAGGCCAGTAGCACAAGTGCAGGGGACGTGTGTCACATAAAAATAGCATTGTTATTAAAGTGCTGTGAAACTCAATTATTCAAGACTTTTACTTGTAATTGAGATGTGGTAAATTGAGCTTGATGAACACAAGTTGCTCAACATGTTCAGGGTCTAATGAGGATCTGTGAGGCTCCACCACATCCCCTGCTGTGCTAAACAACCTCTCTGATGGCACGCTGGTTGGGGGGCAGCTCAGGTATTTCATGGCCATCTGTGCTAAGTGAGGGGATGATTTCAACTTTTTGATCCTGTACTCCAGTGGGTCAACTGAGATGGGTTCAAGAGCTTCTGTCAAGAAGCATTTCAAAGCATTGCTGGGTGAGAGTGGGTGCTGCTCATTTTGATTTCTTTGCTCGGCCTGTAGGGATGACCTGAGTTGTGCCCAGCAGTCTTCTTCCTTCATTTCTGGTGCACCCTCCACTTGCTGTTCTTGTTCTTCCAGAGCTGCTTCAGTAGGCATCACATCCTTGGCACACATTGTAAAAGTAAGCTCTGAGCACAGCTGCTGACGAAACTCATTGACACGGTGGGCAGACATTTCAAGGTGCAGTATCTCACACTTAAACCTCGGGTCCAGTATCATTGAAAAAACATATAGCTTAGTGACACAAATATCCATGAACCTGTTCCCTAATTCAGTTGTTAGATTGTGTACAAGGGCCATCACTGCAGGTGCAAGATCAGCATGGGTGGAAAATCTCTGCAGCGACTTCTTCAGTATCTGGACTGCATGGATGACCTGACTCAGCAGTGCAGATTCTGCACTCATGTCACAAGTGCTTCTTTCAAAAGGACCAAGCACCTTTACTGTTCCTTCAATAACAGACCAATCCTGGTGGCTGAGAATTCCCCCAATATCTGTCTCCATACTCATTTCATGGAGAAGTCACTTCTGCTCCAGTAGCCTTTGCAACATGTAGAATGTCAAATTCTGCCATGTTGACACATCCTGTATCAGCCTGTGCTGTGCTATCTGAATGTGCTCTTGCACCTACCACAGTTGGTTTGTGGCTTTAACTGAGTGATGGAAATGGGCTCAAATTTTTCTTGCTGTCTTAAGTGTTTGATCAACCTCTGGTGTCTTGCAGATGGACTTTGTCACCACCACATTCAAAGTGTGTGCATAACAATGTATGCCTTTTAAGTGCCCATCAGACAAGGGCTTTATCATATTTGCTGCATTGTCAGTCACAATGAAACCAACACACAGTGACATGTCTTCAGTCCACACACGCAGCATGTCTTGCAAGAAGGCCAAAATGTTGGCAGACTGATGATTCACAGGCATAACAGACACATTCAGAAGTGCAGACCTGCTATGAGACATTGTGAAGCCTACACCAGGGGAATTACAGGAAGTATGTAGACCTGCACCTTTACTGCCTGTACCAGTTGGTTCTGCTGCACACCAATGTGCAGTCAGTGACATGTATGCATGGTTGTAGTTTGTGCTTTTCCATATGTCTGTTGTACAATGGAACACATCCCCAACTGCATTTGATAGTCGCTGCAAGGCTGCCTTGCACACATCCTCATAAATGTTGGGCACAACAGTACGGGAGAATGTTGTGCATGATGGTATCTGATACTGTGGATGCAAATGTTGCATCAGCAGCCTAAAACCAATGTTTTCTACCATTGAAAATGGCTGAAGATCAGGTGCAATCATTTCCCCAATTAACTGGGTGATCTGTTGTGCACATGGGTGTGACAGGTGATATTTAGTCCTTGCATGAAAGGACCGCATAATGGGTGCTGAAGAAGTCTGGGACTGCAATGGGGTCTGATGCCTTTCAATGGGAGATGTTGTGGACTGTGCAGCAGATGAATCATCAGGAGGCAAAAAGGCAACCACAGTTTGTCCTGACACAGTTTTGTGATGAACTGTCACTGGTGTGGATGGGCATGAAGAAACTGTGTCAGACTCACTGACATGATGACAATCACCACTGCTTTGTGACTGGGAATCATCAATGTGATCTGGACCCCCACCAGTACCACAGGAGGGTGTTGTCAGCATACTGTGGGGCAACACACTGGATCCCTGCAGTGCACTGGCATGCTTCAGCTTCAAGTGATTATTCAATGCCATGGTAGTTAGGGTAGAGACATTTTTTCCCCTGCTAATTATGGTGTGACACAGCCCACACACTGCTTTAGTCGGATCATTTTTGGATTAGCTAAAATGAAGCCACACAGTGCTTCTTACAGCCGTACTTGAGCCTGCACTTTTCGCACCAATAGGGCGGCCATGGCTACTCCTTTTTCCACCACTTTTACCACCAGCTGAACCATGTGCTTCAACAGTACCTTGATCTTCCTCCACAGCAGCTGTCTGCCTTTCTTGATTAGAACTTTCCCTATCTTGTGTGGATGGAGGTGACACAACCCTGCTGAAGCTTAGTGTGGATTGTTTTGGTTTTTTGACAGATGGAGGTTTAACACCTTGCTTGCTCTGCTGACCATGCCTGTGCTCATTTTGCTCAGTACTCCTAGCACCTTTCCTCAGTTTGTCTGCAGACTCTGCAGCTCTTAGGTTTTTACTAATCAGATATGAGGCATATTCTGACTCATCCCCAAAGTCACTCATGTGGGTGTCTGTGTCATTGCCAGATGCGGATGATGATGGTAGCTCACTAGGGTCCAGAATATATTCCGAGCCAGAAGACTGGTCTGCAAACTCTGCATCCTCCTCATGTAATACATCATCAACCACCTGAGCAGAACAACTGCTGCACTGGATTGCATCCTAGGGGTAGGGGTGCAGTATCCAGAGTCATGGCAGTAGCCACATTTACAGTGACTACACTGGTAGTGGTTACAGTACTAGTAGCCATGGGTTCAACATTGTCACTGGAGTCACTTGCTGAAGCAGTGGTGCTGGTGGCTATAGTGGTGGACAGGGTTACAGTGACAGGGACAGCAAAAGTGGTACTGATGACACTGGTGGCACTGGCTGATGTGCTTGTGCTACAGGTGGTCATAGGGATTGGCAGTACGCTAGTGGTGGGAAGGGGTGAAACATCAGAAAGAGTGGCAGAAGCTACAGGGTAACTCAAAACACTGGCTGTGGCCACTACTTCCTCAGTTGGAGCTCTGCTAAGCTGTAATGCCCTCCTACTACTGCCATAGAAGGCTGGGGCAGAAAATGGGTGACTGCTACTGGTGGCGGTAACAGTACTATCAATTAGGTTACTACTACTAGAGCTTCTTGCACCACCCAATGTACTATGTGACCTTACCACCTTGTTAGGTGAAAAAAATATTTTGGGACGCAAAATGCATCCAGATGAACGTACCGTACCTTCTGATTCGACATCACTGCTGCTTGCCGTGCTTGGTACAGGCAGGGCTGTGGACTTGCTGGGCTAGACCAAGTCATTTTACAAGTTTGCTTATCACTAGACATGATATTGTACATGATATTATTCCCCCTCCAGGCTCAGGGATCTTCGCCCCTTTTCTTGTCCCCCCATCCTCTGAGGGCTATAGACGTTGCAGGGCCTTGGGAATTATGGGGAGGAGGAGGAGGATGGGGCAGGGTCTGGAGGGGGAATGGAAAGGAGTGAGCGGATTGGGACAGTGAGGACAAGGAGATGCCCTGGGGCAAAATGGGCCCAGGAAAGGGGACCTCCCTGTCTGGTGCCCATACCCAAGGGTTCTGACTAAAGTCAGCAGGTAGCATGGTCATCCTCGGAGGCTCATCCTACTCAGACGGTGTTATGTAATGCCAGGTCTATTAAAAACAAGACAGCTATTATAGCTGGTTTTGTTGAGTCATCTGACCTGGCGTGCATCACCGAGACCTGGCTTGATGAAAATGCTGGACCAGTTTTGGCAGCAGCAATTCCGGCCGGGTACTCAGTGATACACTGCCCAAGGGTGGATCGTAGGGGTGGAGGTGTTGCTATTTGTTTTAAAACAGAACTGGGCCTAGTGGAGGTGCCAGTGGGAGTTACCAAATCCTTTGAATGCATTTTAGGCGAGGGTGTGGGGCGCAGGATACTTCTCATATACTGCCCACCAGGTGATGGGAATGTTTTCCTGTGGGAAGTCACAGACTTCATTGTCGACCTAACACTGGGATCCCCCAGATGGTTGGTTCTGGGGGACTTCAATGCTTGGGTCGATGATGAACTCTCACACTTTGGTCAAGACTTCCTCCAGTTAATGATTTCGCTGGGCTTCACACAGGTAATTTCCTCCTCAACCCGTGTTGGTGGTCATTCATTGGATTTGGTGTTCCTCCTGGGGATGGAGATATCTGACCTGGTGGTGGAACCGGTCAGATGGTCGGACCATCACTCCATTGGATTCAGTTTTGAGGCCACCCCTAGTAGGTCAGCCCCTATGGAAGTGGTCCGGTACTGCCCATTAAGGGGTGTTTCCCCAGATGACCTGCTGGCAGTGCTGGATCTATCGGGCTTTCCGAGAGATTGCATGGATCCAGGAGAACTGGTACGTGCCTATAATGAGGCGGTGGCAGGGGCCCTGGATTCCATTGCTCCTGTTCATGTTTGTCCTCTCACTCTTCGCCCCAGGTCTCCTTGGTTTGATGAGACCCTGAGGGAGTTGAGAAGAGTTGGACGAAGGTTGGAGAGGTGTTGGCGGAGGTCAGGTCTGGATAGTGACAGACTTATTTTGATGGACCATTATTCGGTCTATCAATCCGCAATCTCTTGTAAGAAGGCAGAATTCCTGTCCAGGGAGATTGGGGCTGCACAGAATAGACCAACTCAGCTCTTCCGGACTGTAGACAGACTGTGCAATCCAGTCTGTCTTCAGCCTGGAAGAGCTTTTTCTCAAGAACGATGTGAGGAGTTTGCTCTGTTCTATGCAGATAAGATTGCCAAAATCAGATCCGAGATCCATTTGACCCTCTCAAATGGGAGTTGCGATGGTCGACAGGAGACGTCGGACACCCAGTTTGTGTGGTCTGACTTCAGCCTCCCCACAATCAGTGACATTGTGATGGTTATCCAATCACTGCGTCCGACCAACTGTGATTTGGACCCGGGCCCCACACGTCTCTTAGTGGATTGTGTGGATAAAATCAGCCCGGCCCTTGCTGAGATAGTCTGAGGTCCTGGAGAGGGTACTTTTCCAGATCCTCTTAAGGAGGCTGTGGTTAAGCCCTTCTTAAGAAGTCCTCCTTGGACCCAGACTGTCTGGCTAATTACAGGCCTGTCTCTAACTTACCCTTTGTGGGTAAAGTTATTGAGAAGGTGGTCGCTTCACAGTTGGATGATCATCTGACCAACAACAATGTCTATGATTCTCTCCAGTCTGGATTTAGGAAAAGGTATAGTACCGAGACAGCACTTGTACGGGTACTAAATGACCTCCTGATAGCGAGAGATCGAAGGACCTGTTCCATCTTGGTCCTTCTTGATCTCTCTGCAGCATTTGACACTGTGGACCATGGTGTGCTATTGGAGCATTTGCGATCTATCTGTGGACTGTCTGGTACAGTCCTAGGGTGGTTTCGATCATACCTTGCGGGTAGGACTCAGAGGGTGGCATCAGGAATTTTTTCCTCGGCATCAGTCTCCCTATCCTGCGGGGTACCGCAGGGTTCCATTTTGGCACCCATGTTGTTTGAAGTGTACATGCTGCCATTAGGGGTGATTATTAAGCAGTATGGCTTGGGTTTTCATTGCTATGCAGATGATACCCAGCTGTACATGTCCTTTGTGCCCGGCCAGGATGCTGCCTATTCGGTCTTTAACAGCTGCCTTGCCGAAATCCAAGACTGGATGAATGTGAGTTGGCTGCAGTTGAACCCCAAAAAAACTGAGGTGCTGGTAGTGGACCAGGGTCACTGTGAGGTGGGCTTGTTAGCTGGATCATCCTCGGGCTTATGGCTTGGGGATGTCCAGCTGACTGTCTCAGACCAGGTGCGGAACCTGGGCGTTGTATTTGATAACTGTCTGACCTTTAAGTCTCAGGTTTCAGCAGTTATCAAAACCTCTTTTTATCATCTGAGGAACATTGCCAGGGTGAAGCATCTGGTTTCTCCAGAGGATCTTCCAACTTTGGTCCATGCCATCGTTACCTCCCGCCTGGACTATTGCAATGCCCTATACCTAGGGCTTATGAGGGCTGAACTTCGCCGCCTGCAGCTAGTGCAGAATGCAGCAGCCAGACTTTTGACTGGTTCTTCTAGGTCCAGTCATATAACGTCTGTGCTCCGTGGATTGTACTGGCTGCCAGTTTGTTGGTGAATCACCTTCAAGGTCGGCTTGCTGACCTATAAGGCCCTACATGATCAGGGACCTGCTTACCTGAAAGATCTCCTGCATCCCTACTGTCCCTCCCGCTCACTCCGATCCACTGATGAGGGATTGCTAGAGATTCCCAGGGTCTGCTTAAAAACTTCAGGGGCAAGATCTTTTAGTTTTATGGCCCCGACCCTGTGGAATTCTCTACCTCGTCAGGTACGAAATTGCCCAACTGTCCAGATCTTTAAAGTAGCTCTGAAAACCTACCTTTTTAACAAAGCTTTTAATGATTGTTAATTATTTAATTTTAATCTTGTTTAAATCCTGTTTTAAATATTTATTGTTTTATGTCATTTGTAAAGGCGCCTTGATTTGAGAAAGGCACCTCAAATAAATAAAAATTGATTGACAAAAATTTATTGATTGATAAATTATACTGATGCTGGTTAATGTTACAATCAGTAGAACTGCTATGATTAATTAACAACACAGGCAAATATTTTTATGTTATGGTATGCAACTATGTGTAACTGTTGGTGTGATATATGCAACTTCCAAATAAGCCCACAACAGAACTGTACCCAACAGGCCCAACACACACACACAATTCACTGGGCCACACCTGACACACTGAAAGACCCCAGAAGAAACTGATGGACAGATGTGTGACTCACTCTGGGCTTACACTCAGACGCAGTGGGGAGGGGAGACTAGGTGTCAAAATACTTTCTTTTTCTAAACAAAATCAGATTGTCATTAATTTTCAGTTACATCACAGGCCTGTCACACTCACACTACTATATTTTGTGTGGATTGGAATGTTAACCACTAGGGTTGGGAGACCACTAAACGGTGATGCTTACCAAACAAAACAAATATATCTTTTCTAACTACTATAATTGTCACACTAGACAGAAAACTTAAGCCCGACTTTACTGAGCAAAAAAAGGACTTTTTCTGACACAAAATAAATCTCTTTGAATGAAAAAAATTCACACACTGTAAGAGCAGACAGATGTGTGACTCGCTCTGCACTTGCAGCACACTGACACAGTGGGGTGGGGGAGATTAGGTGTCACACTATTTTCTTTTTCTAAACAAAATCAGATTGTCAAGAATTTTCAGTTGCATCACAGGCAGCAGCCTGTCACACTCACACTACTATATTTTTTTGTGTGGTTCGAACTTTAACACTGGGGTTGTGGGATGGGGGCCACTAAGCACCGAAGCGGCGATGCTGCTGAGCAAACAACCCTCTGTGAACAACTGTTACGGAGCCCAGAAAGACTTCCTCAAAATTATATATATTTTATAATACTATATTAACTTTACTGAAATTTCACCTAGATTTGGTGTGGACTGGAACTTTAAAGTTAAACCTGAAGGGAGGGAAGAGACTACGCACAATATGCACTGGCTGTGGCAGCTATTACTGTAGTAAAACCTTCTCTGAACTACTGTTTACTGAGCCCAGAAACAGTCAGTTACCCTAAATTATTATATTATGCTATATAATTCTGTCACACTAGACAGAAAACTAAAGCCTGACCTTTACTGTGAGCAACAACTAAAGCCTCTGCTGCCACAAAATAAACAATATCCAAACCAAACCAAAGCACACTCTAGAGCAGCATGGAATGGATGAATGCAGTGGGGAAGGGGGATGCAGACACAAACAGTCTTCCCGCTCCTAGGCTAGGCTTCTACTCCCTGTGTAACTTAGCAAAAACACAAAACATCAGTCACAAAAAAGTCTCTCTAAGACTTAAGGATTACACTCCAACAAAAAATACTAGTTCAACAACAAGATTCTGCAGTTTGAGAAG
This sequence comes from Neoceratodus forsteri, assembly GCA_016271365.2. NCBI lineage: Eukaryota > Metazoa > Chordata > Ceratodontiformes > Ceratodontidae > Neoceratodus > Neoceratodus forsteri. The sequence continues at coordinate 452,873,644 of CM057455.1, read as the reverse complement.
CTCTGAGACTGAAGCATGGTCTTTTCTCTGAGAATGCTGTCTCGCAGTGAGGAGATCACATGATCTGCAGAGCTGAGAAGCCTCTGATTGGCCAAGGAAGCTCTGTAAGACTAGGAAATCTCTTTCCCCGAATACCTTTCCCAAATACTGAATAGTCAGGTATTCGGAACAGCTGTCCAAATATTCAGAACGCCCACTATTCGTGATATTCGGGAACTAATATCCGGAGTGTGCACAGCCCTAATAGATAGATATAGATATAGATATAGATATAGATATAGATATAGATATAGATATAGATATAGACATAGATATAGATATAATACATGGTTGCTCTTTTCCCCATAGGAACCAGTATTGTGTATTTCCCTGTATACCTCATCAATTACCTTCGAATTCCAGCTGTATACCTCTGAAGGGATACATGTATACCTCCTGTGCTCTATACTTCCCAATTAAAGCTGCACCTGTATACTGTGGGAACCTCCCACCATCCTGGAGTACTTCCCCTCCAGTCCAAGGGCACTCAAATCCTAAAAAATAAAATAATTTGTAGGCAACCATTTTCCTGCACCAGGAGCTTCCTGAACCAAAAGAAATACAGTTGCAAGCCAGCTGCAGGAAAGATAACAGAACTCATCCCCCCAGTACTTACCAATAGCCTTTTCCCTCGCAGCTCCAGCTGTCTCATCAACCAGCATGCACTCCATGATCTTGCCACCATCTGAGACTCTAGGCCAACCTACTCCACTGGCTCCACAGGCCCTGAAGACACAAACCACTCCCTGACCACAAACCTTCTGCTTGACTGCCAATGCCGATCCCTTCAAAATGCTACATACAACCACACTCCACAAATCCACCAACAAACTAAAGGCTGACCAATCCAGACACACCTCCTTTTATATGGGAACTCTCAACTATGGCAATACATGGGGCCAGGGACAAGGCAAACGAAAAATGACCCAGACAATGGCTCATTAGAAAACTGATCCAGCTCTGTACAGCAGGTAAAACAAAACAAAATCTGCCATGTATTCTATAAAACAAATGATGCATATGTATGGCATACAAGGCCATATACGCATCTCAGGGGACTAATTAGATAATAAAGTCACTTATCCTTTAGGCTTATGATCTTATTATCCAATTAGCCCCCCTCAGTGTGTATATTTCCTTGCATACCTCACATACCTTTCATTTAGTCCATATACAGTATTTCTAAATATCAAAATATATATAATACATACACACACACAGTATATTGTTTGCAAAAAACGGTGTCACTGCACCAGCTAGGGTTCATAATAAATCAGAAATGGAAGGGGACACATAATTTTAGGATTTCCAATCAGAACACCCAACCCCCAACCTCCAAGCAGCACAAGGAAAACACATTACAGTTTTGGCTGTCCTGAGTCTTGGCAAATCAGGATTGGGATCTTTCTTGCTGTTATCAACCCAAACACTCTCCTCATGCCATCAGCAAATAATCTCAGATGCATAGATTATATGAAATAAGGTGAGCGTTTGGGTTGATAACCCCAAGGAAGACCCCAGCCAAAACCATGATTTTTCCTTTTGCTGCTTGGAGGGTGGGGATGGGGTGTTAGGGTTAGAAACCCTAACAACACATCTACTTTTGTTGTTTTAATTTAAATCCTAACTGGTGCATTAACGCAGTTTTTTTGCAAAGAATTTCCTTTGTTTTTGAGATAGTATAATTGTATCCTCATTCACACAGAGCCCTTTGCGACCTGTGTGAGCACATCCATATACCTATGGAAGTGCAGGGTCCTCTGGGTCCTGCACTTCCATGCCTCCAGAAAGGTAATTTGTGTTCCTGGCTGTAGTTGTTTTTTGTAGGGCTCAATATCCCTCTTAACTGCCAACACTTAATTGTATATGTGAAAAAATATGTTTTTTATTGTTTGTTTTACCCAGAAGTCAGTAAAATGTTGTCAGTTTGTTCTAACATTTGCTACTGTTGTACTGGAAGAAGAGATACATCTTTGGTGCATTTTTGATGATGCTCAAACTTGCACTGTGGATTTGGCACCATGGCGAAGATTGGAGGTAATTTTGGGGTGCAGTGCGTACCCCAAGAATGTTTAGGGAGATTATGTTTTAGGGTTGTACTACTTATTGAGACCTTTTTGGGGATATATACATTGTCCCTCAACTGCAATTATTGATGGACTTATGGCTTCTTAAAGTTGCATTGTTATCCAATGGGAATTCTCAGTTTTAAATGTTTATGTTTTTTTATACGGCTGCTAAATTTTTGGGGGTGGTGTTATGTGTTATTGTTCTAGTACTCATTAAGACCTTTTTTATATATAGATTGTTCCTTAACTGCAATTATTGGTGGAGTTATGGCTTGTTAAATTTGAAATGCGGAAAAAAGCTAAGTCCAGATTATTTTGTCATATGAAGCAATGTTTTTTTTCATGAAAACAACACAATCTCTTGGAAAAGATTCCTTTATACAAAAAAAGGAATGTTTTTTTTCATGAGAACAACAAAATCTAATGGAAAAGATTATTTTACAGAAAATAAGGAGGTTAAACAAAGTCCAAATCTTTTTTCATATGAAGGAGTCTTTTTTCAGGAGACTGTGTCATTAAGATTCCTTCATAGGCAAAAAGAATATGAAAAAGACTAAGTCCAAATTATTTTTTCATAAAAGGAATCCTTTCTCATGAGATTGCATCATTTTGACAGAAAAAGATTCCTTCATTTGAAAAAAGAATGTGAAGAAAAACTATGTCCAAATTATTTTTTTCATATGAAGGAATCGTTTTTCATGTGATTGTGTCATTAAGATTCCTTCATATGAAAAAAGAATGTGTAAATGAAGTCCAAATTCTTTTTTCCATACAAAGGAATCTTTTTTAATGAGACTGTGTCATTCTAAAAAAAAGATTCCTTCATACAAAAAAATAATGTGAAAAAAATGATGTCCAAATTATGTTTTTTTTTCTATGAAGGCAATCTTGTTTCATATGGCCCTATTCTTGTTTTGTGTAGCCACATGAAAAAAAGAAAATCGTTGCACAAAAACATAATTTTATGTGTTAAAAATGTATTTCTGGGTAATTTCTCCAAAAGTAATTGCATAATTTACCTAATGGGGCCCCGATTAGAAAGATATATGTGCTGGTGTGTTTCCATGGTACCATTGTAAGTCCCCTCTGGGACCTTACTAGCTGTGTTTCCCACATTTCTGCTGTTGGGGTTTGGGACCACCTGCTGGCAGGTGGGGCATGGCCCTAGGCAGTATAAATTAGGGTGGTTGGCACCATCAGGGGGCTCAGATTCTGGGAGTGGGAGTGGAGCAGAGTGAGCTCCCAGTTCAGGGAGTGCCACAAGTTTGGTCATGGGCCAAGGTTTGGGGTTGGGATGGCCACCCCAGCCCACCACTGTATTCTGTAGAGAAGTTGGTGGAGTCCAGTGAGCATTCACATTTGTGAAGCTGCATGGATTTTATTTATTTATTTGAATTTTGATAACTGGGTAGGCCCACTGAAACATAGTTGTCCATTTTAAGGGGCGACCTGGGGAATTACAAGTTTTCCATACACAGTCAATAAATACATAGTATTACAGAGGTAGAACTATTTACAATTAAGTAGACACTTTACTGATATTTATCAGATATTTATCACATTTGTCAGTGGCTCAGCAGGTAGCACACTCGCCTCTGAGGCCGGGAGATCAGAAGGTTGTGGGTTCTATCTCCACACCAGGCACTTGGGTTAATATCCCAATACTGAGACTGTAGTGCAGCATGAGGGGGGACGGTCCATGAAAAACACTATGAGGATGAAAGGAGAGGTCATTTACAGGTGCAGATTGGAGGATGAAAGAATTTTTCTTTGTAGAGTGTTTTAAACAGAGGAAGAGACATGCAGGTGAGTAAGCCCACTGGGAGGCTATTCCATTTGTGTGGGGCTGTAAAAGAAAAGGATCTCCTGCCTATAGCTAAGCAAGTTTTTGGAAGACTTAACATTGGATATAGGGAGAAGTGGAGGGATTTGGTAATAGGTTTCAGTGTGATTATGTTAAACAGGCTGGGTGATGGGGGAAGGTGGATAAGTCTGAATGTGGTACAGAGTAAGGGGAATTCCAGTTAAGCTTCAAAAGACACCCAACCTTGTGTATTAAGCACAGCACAGTGGTGGGTTTGTGCTTGTGCGGCTGCTGCAAATTGGACTATTCTGTGATAGGCTTGCTTAAGTTTATTTAGGACTGGGGGCTTAGTTTCAAGAATCAGTGGAGCTCTGTGAAGGAGACCTGGAAGTAGTGTAGCAGATGCAGCAGTTATCCTGGATTGTTGTGCAAGGTAGGGGGCTGTATGGTATAGTAGGCCTAGTTTCTGATGAGTAGCTTTTATCACTTCTTCATTATGTGTTTCAAAAATTACGTGTTCATCAAGAATTACACCAAGATATTTGAATGAGTTTAATCCTTCAAGCACTTCCCCAACTGAGGTCTCAATTATCAGCTGAGGTTGGGTGGAGAGTTCATAAGATGTATGGAGGAATAATGTTGTTTTTATTTTTTTGATGTTAAGCACGAGTAGGTTATTATTGAACCAACACTCCAGCAACTGGAAGTCCACTTCCAGGTTGAGATTGATGAAAGAGATGTCTTTTACTGATCAGTATAGGATGGCGTCATCAGCGTAGAGTTGTAATGAAGCTCCTCTACAGTTCGAGGACAGCTCATTAATAAAAACTGAGAATAGTAAGGGTCCCAATATGGAACCCTGGGGGACACTATCTGTGATGGGAGATAGGGATGATGTAGTGCCAGACCATTTTACACACTGTCGCCTATTGGTCAGATAATTGATAAACCACGAGTAGGAGAGGTTATCAAGCCCTAGGTTACAGAGTTTGGCTGGGGGGGGTAGTAACAACAACAAAAAAGGAAAGGGACCTGGGGGTAATCATATCCGATGACCTTAAGGTTAGAAAGCAATGTGAGAAGGCAGTAGGGAGGGCTGGGGATATACTGGGATGCATAAGGAGAGGCATCAGCAGCATAAAACAGGAAGTTGTTATCCCTCTGTACAGACAGTTGGTGAGACCCCATCTGGAGTATTGTGTCCAGTTCTGGAGACCCCATCTTCTCAAGGACATAGACAGGATAGAGGCAGTCCAGAGGAGGGCAACTAAAATGGTGCAGGGCCTGCAAGAGAAGCCGTATGAGGAGAAACTAAAGGAGCTTAATATGTATACCCTTGAGGAAAGAAGGGAGAGGGGGGACATGATAGAAACTTTTAAGTACCTCAGTGGAATCAACAAAGTCCAAGAGGGTAGCATCTTTCAGAAAAAGAGACGTGCAAGAACAAGGGGACACAATTTAAAGATAGAGGGGCAGTTCAGTGGCAATGTGAGGAAGTATTATTTCACAGAAAGGGTAGTGGATGCATGGAACAGCCTTCCTGAGGAGGTTGTGGGGTCTAAAACTGTGGAAGAATTCAAGAATGCATGGGACAGACATAAGGCAATTCTTGTGGGGGGTAGTAAGAAATAGGCTGTTGGTTAACTAGGATCTTCGGCCTATCCTGTAGGTAGGGAAATGGGCAGACTAGATGGGCCAAGTGGTCCTTATCTGCTGTCAAAGTCTATGTTTCTATGTTTCTATGAGGAGCTGGTGGTTGACAAGGTCAAAAGCTTTCATTAGGTACATGAAAGTTGCCCCAGTTGCCTCACCCTGATCCATTGCCTGAAAGATTGGGATCTCTGCAGCCAGAAGGAGTGGGATCTGGCACCTGGAGTATGTTTGGAGCCTGCCTTGTGATCACTGACACCGAGGTAGGGTGGCATAGAGGTCCCAGTGTGTTGCTGGGCCAGCCAGCTGCCACAGGGTACTGGTGCATGAGCCCAGTGGTGAGATTTCGAGTTTCTGGGAAGCAGTGGTGGCAGCAGCCTGCTCCCAGTCATCTTTTGGACTTTTTCTGTGTCTGTCTGGATAGTTCATGCCGCTTTTGGATGCCCCCCAAATTATCAGGGCTGCGGGACTATTTTAAGGCTGTCCCATGGGGTGTTCACCGGGTAGCATGGAATCTGAGTGCAGTTAAGGAAAGTGGGTCCCTAAGTTTGTGCAGGAGGAAGTTTTGACTGAAGTGGCATGGGAAGAATTAAATTCCAGTCGATGTGTGTTACTGCCATAATCAGTAACAGCCTTATTCAGCTCCAAGGAGAAAGGTGCAGTCAGGATCCCCGGATCAGCTTTTGCAATTCAGTGCAATTTTGGCCCTGGCCATGCATGACAAAGCCGACACACCATGTATGGTTCCCCCACGCTCCATAGAGTGGTCTGTTTTATCTTTCTGCAATTAAATCTGTTTTCCACTTTGAATCATTGTGGACAATGAACTTACATAATTTACCTCAATGTACCGCTTAACAGGTTTTGCCTCTACAGCTGGCAGCCACCTCAAAGAGACAATCAACACCCCCAGAACCAGTGATGAACCAGGTAACTGAGCAAATCTTGTGACTGTGTTACTGGCTATGAGTGCCCCTTCCCCCATCTGGCATACTCCAGAAAACGGGAGGGGGGCTTACATCATTTTAAGGGGTTTGCAAAAAATGTTTTATGAAAACAAAAAAACAGAAACCTGATGGTGGCCATATGAAAGAATATTTTTCACCCAAAACAAGATTACACTCCATACAAAACAGAACCCTTTTTTGCATGGCCCAAACTCTTTTTTATATGAAACCGCCATTCAAAAGAGTGTACTGAGGATGCTCAGAACCGAAATTTCAAATCCTTGTAATCCTTGCAATTCTGGTCCAATCCCTTTCTAACCTGAGCATTTCAGATCAAAACTGTCTGGCCACTAAGTAATGACAGTAGCAAAAAAAAAAAAAAATAGCACCCCCCCCACGACGTTTTCACTTTTTGCTATCCAGATCTCAGAATCTGCACATCTGACTGGAGCAATACTTGGAAAGTCAAGAGATCTTGTCCTCAAGACCATGCATGTGACATTTTGTGCCAATCAGTTGAATGGTGGTGAAGTTATTAAAGTGCAAATTTAGGGCTTTAACATTAAACAGCCTACTCAACCCTAACTATAGTGTGCTACCACACTACTATAATATCTATAGAAATATATTCTTTGCAAACAACTGCATTAATCCACCAATTAGAGTTCAGATTAAACTGACAAAAGTAGGGAAATGTGGCATTAGAGTGTCTAACCCTAATACCCCATCCCCACCCTGGAAGCAGCAAAAGGAAAAAACATAACAGTTTGGGTGTCCTGAGTCTTGCCAAATCAGGCTGGAGTCTTCCTTGGGGTTATCAACCCTAACTCTCCCCCATTCCATCAGCAAATAAGCTCAGATGTGCAGACTATAGGGGAACTGGGTGAATGTCAGGGTCAATAAATTTTTGTCGGGTTGCATTGAAATTTGATATGATTATAGTGGAGGAGTAGTTACAGTACATCTGTGGTGCATTTTTGATGATGATCAGACTTTCATTGTGGATTTGACACCGTGCACTGCATACCCCATGAATGTTTAGGGGGATTATGTGTTACTGTTGTACTACTCATTGACACCTTTTTTTATATGTACATTGTCTCTTAACTCCAATTATTGATGGACTTATGGCTTGCTAAAGTTAAAATGTTATACTATTGGAATTTTTTAATTTTTATGTTTTTTATTTATTTATTTTATTGAATTTTGTTTACCCGGTAAGTCCACTGGACCTAGAAGTCCCTTTTTCAGGGGTGACCAAGGGAAGGGGGGATACAGATGGCAAGCAACTGAAATTGAACCAGATTAAGTTTTTTATATTGCCCTAAACTATTTGTGGGTATTATGTGGGGTATTATGGGTTAGTGTTGTAGTACACATTAAGACCTTTCTTTTGAGATATATATATATATACATATATATATATATATATAATCCCTTAACTGCAAATATTGATGGAGTTATGCCTTGTTGAAGTTGAACTTGAAATGTGGGGGACAAAACGAAGTCCAAATTCTTTTTCATATGAAGAATCTTTTTTCGTGATAACAACACAATCTCCCCCAAAAAATTCCTTCATACAAAAAAAGAATGTGAAAAAACTAAGTCCAAATTCTGTTTTTGTATGAAAAGTCTTCTTGTGAGATTGTTTCATATTCACAAAAAAGATTCCGTCATATGAAAAAAAGAATGCGGAAAAAAAAGCCCAAATACTTTTTTTCGTTTGAAGGCATTCTTGTTTCATATGGTTGTTTCTTGTTTTGTATGGCCATATCAAAAAAAGAAAATCATCTCACAAAAAGTTTTTTAGATGTGTATACATTTCTTGGTAATTTTTTCCGAAAAGTAACTGCAGAATTCACCGATTAGCAAAATACATGTATTGGTTATTGGTGTGCTTCCATGATACCATTTTTATGGAGTTTGCAAATTAATATTTTTAAGAAAAATGGAAACAAGATGGTAACTTATGAAAAAAGATTTTTTTCTAATGAAAAAAGGTTATACCCCCCCCCCCCATGCAAAACAGAATCCTTTTTTGTATGGCCCCAAGTTCTTTTATTCTTTTGTATCAAACATCTACCCAAAAAGTGTCAGTGTGGCTCAGTTGATAGCACATCCACCTCTGGGCCAGAAGGTTGTGGATTCTAGTCCCTCACTGGAAGTGGGCTCATACCTAAACACTGGCACCCGAGTGCAGTATTAGGGGGCTGCTTTTCTGTCAGTGTGTGCCATCCTCCAGATGAGATGATAAATCGAAGTCCCTTCTGCTCATCTCAGGTGGTGTCCTGGTATGTGTCCAGATGGAAGCAAAAGTACCCAAGGCACTTTTCACAAAGAGTATGGGAACTTTTATTGGAAAAAGTACAAAGCGTACAAAACAATCAGCACAGTTATACAAGGCACTGTGTGATACAATAAGAAAAATAGCAACCTAATACAGAGCCAAAACTAAGTCAAAACAGGATCTAAAAATAAATCAAATGAACTCAATCAGTGATATAAATAAAAGTGGGAGGGGAGAGGAGGGGTAATTTTGTAGGGCTTAAAAAATGATAGTGGAACATAAGGGGACATGGAACAGAGGTTACTGTGTGTGGCCTCCAAGCTGTTGGATGCTGCGAAAACAAAAAAGGGAGAAAAGCCAAATGGGAAGAAAGAATAGAAATACTCAATGAGCAATGTGTATATCAAGGGGAGGGGATAGGAAAAACAAATAGGAGAAGGACATCCAAAAATTTTCGAACAAATGGCAGCAATAGTATGCCAAAGTTTGGCAAGGGGAGGTGGCCAAAATATATAACTTGCTTTGACTATTTCTAAGTACAGTATGTGTCATAAAGAAAGCAACTAGCAACTCTACAGTGTGTATAGAAACAGAAACATAGAAATTGTCAACAGAAAAGGACCGGTAGGCCCATCTAGTCTGTCCTATTTTCCCTGCCTAATACTTAAATAGTATAATAGTTTCAAATTTGTAACAATTCCACTGCTTTGTGGAGGATCTGCAATATTGTGTGCCGAGTAAGGCATATGTTATAATGGATGTACACCTTTGCATGTATGCATCCAAAAGTATAATTATTACATATTTACAATGTGTATGAAACACCAGACCTGTGTGGCATGACTCCAGTTGTTGACCATCAGTCATGAGGGTAGGGGAGGTGGGGCTGTTGATTAGGGTTGCTATATACTAATTTTCCTACATTGACCCTGGATGAGTTATCAAACCATTGATATATGGCCCTGTAAATGTAGGCTGCCCTTGATTCATGAGGGTAGGGAATGTGGTGGGGTGGGTGGGAGTTAGACATAAAAACCCAACTAGCACATGTTCAAACTTTGTATACCTCATTGTACTCTTCCCTTTGTGGACATTGTGTTTGCAACCCTAATAGTTTATTTCCAACCTTTGTGCAGTTTGTGATTTGTTCAGTAGCAACCCTAATAAGCATTACCATGTTTTTTTTGCCATGAATTTCCTTTTTAAGAAATTTTGTAGTAACTTAATTTACTCATGGCTTTCAAAACCCTATGCAAAGCTGGTGATGTCTCCTAACAAATTTTTCACAGGACCCTTTCCAGTTTGGACCATCAGTGTCACTGACTCAGCAGATTCTGCACTTGCCTCTTGAGGATAGAAAACCAGAAGGTTGTGGGTTCTAGTTCCATGTCAGGAACTTAAGGTAAATTAAAATTTTTATTTTAAACAGGAAAAGTTGTCATACAACCAGCTGAGCAAAGCTCCTTAACAATGGTCTCCTGGAATATGTACAAATTACATTAAGACAAGTTACAAAAGTACAGTAGCAAGAGTTAGCAGCAATTTATTTTTAAAAAAACAAGTGCAACATATCACAGTATTTACATCATACAAAATTATGAAATCATATAAGAATTACAATGTACCCAGCAAGAAGATTTAAACCAAAATTTCAAAGTCGGCAACAAAGGAAGATTATCGGGACTGGAATGCAACTCACATGGGAGAATGTTCCATGACTTGGAACCCTTATAGGTGAGGAATAAGTCACCCATATATGAGGTTACTCTCAGAATCTTATATTCAAAGCTTTTTGTTAATCTTAATCCTGGCTCAAGGAAACAATAAGAAAACAAATCAGTAATGTAAAAAGAAATAATTTTTAGCACATTTCTACATAAAGGTTAATGTATGCAGCTGTCTCACTTGCTCCAAAGGCAGCAAGTGAAGGGTTTTTAACAAAGCACAATGGTGCATTTGTCTTGGGGCAAGCAAGACAAATTAAGCCAATTTGTGACACAATGGGCTCAATTTTATAAGCTCCCCCATGAGCAGCGCACCTTGCACTGAAACCCCGACTGTGGCAAACTCAAGTGTGCCAGAGAACCTGCACCTCATTTTGTAAAAATTGGGGTCTTGGCACCAAACCCCCTCAGTCTGCAACAAGCTGTCCTCTGTGCCGCTCAACCAGTGCATGGAAGGGGAATGAAGCAAGTGGTGGCAGTGTCAGGCAGCAGTGGCAGTCATGTTAGGGACCCACCAGCCATGCACTGGATGGCTAGCAAGGCATGTAGGGGGCTGGCAACAGACCCCAAATGACAAGGGCATGGCAGCTTCAGTGCCAGGGACTGGGGTGGTCATGTGACTGGCAGAGGGGGAGCCTTGGATGTCACTAGCTATGACTACTCCACTGCCTGGACACTCAGCCAGGTACAGAAGGGCCACAGACATCCACTGACAGTAGCTGCTACATGGGTCATGGACCACTCTCCACAATTCCATGGCATTCAGAATGGTGCACTGGCCGTTAGACCATCTCCTGGCTGGTCTAACATCAGCAGCCTGTACGGACTGAGGAGAGAGGGTTCTGGAATGCCATTTAAGGGGATGAAGCAGCCAGGATGAAGCACAAGGACTCTATTATAATGCTGCAGCCATATGGCTGGTGCAGTGCCAGCACAAGTTGGTCTGGTGCAGGGGGCCCTGGGGCTGCCACAATCCTCCTTAGAAAATCTCGAGTGCTGCAAAGTCTGATGCAAGGTGCTCCTTGAGTCACTTTCTTTTGACCCAAGGCCCTTTGCGTCAGACTTGGACCTTTGAAAATCTGGACTAATATGTCTAGTCTCTGGGAATGAGTCTTCAATACACCGACATATGCAATGTCCCCATAATCAAACAAGGGCAGTACTGTGGTTTGTGCTATTCTCTGTTTTACATCCTTAGAAAAACAAACTTTGCTTCTATACAGGAACCCTATCCTGGTGTTCACCTTCATTTCTAAAACATTCACATCATGGTCTCATTTCAAGTTTTCATCTACCCATAAGCCCAGGTATTTGTAACTTGGGACATTCTGCTGTTTTTTTTTGTTTGTTTGTTTGTTTTTTTGGTTAAAAGTAAAAATGGATATATGTGCATTTTGCCTGTTTCTGCATACAGAATGGAACTGTAAAACTTGGGTTTTTTTTGTTCATTGATTAAAAATCTGTTACCACAAAAAAAAGTCTCACTGAATCTCATCAAAAGTCAACTGTAGCTTAAACTGTAACATTGTGACATCACGGTTCCAACTACGCACATCAGTGTCATCTACATAGAGATGGACAGCTGTGTTAAGATGTTGAATTTTGAGATTATTAATAAAGAATGAAAAGAGGAATGGTCCCAGGACAGAGGCCTAATACTGACACTATAGTGCAGCATGAGGTGGGGGCTACACTCCTGAGGTGCCATCTTTCAGATGAGACTTTAACCGTGGTCTCATCTGCCTGTTCTAGTGGTTGTTCAGGTGGATATTAAATGCCAATCCCATGGCATTTCTTGAACAGAGTAGTGGTATTTTTATTTAAAATAAAATATAAACATAAGCATAATACAGAGAGAAACATATTGAGATCAAACATAAAATCCAATACAAAAAAACGAAAACAAATTAGAGTTACATAAAAATACAAAAGAGACTGAAAACACAGAAATTCTAAATAAAATACCAGAAAGAAAGGAACAAAACCAAAAAACAGAATAAACAAAAAACAATTAATTATACTGAGCTAAATGACTTATAGGAAACAACAGCACAAAAAGATTATATGTAATTATAACAAAAGGCAAACAGTTATATTCTGGTTGAGAAAAGCATAGGGGAGTTTCCTCAGTGTCCTGGCCAAATGTCCTTGATTCACAAGAAATTCTTCCAACAGCTTAACGTGATTCAGTATGTGCATATGTATCTCCCCCCCCCCACCCTTGATGAGGCTAAAACTAGGCAGACTTGCCTAGCCCTCTTTTTCTGGTCAACAAAAACAAAATAAATAAATACAAAAAAACATAAAAGCCCCAAGGACTTCTGCAGAGATGCACACATCAGTTATTCTGTGAACTGTATCCCATCTTGCCAGCTCATCCTGGGGTTGTGAGAGCTCGCTGTAGCCCTTCCCCCACACTGCATCGCTTCCTGTTGGGAGATAAAACTTGAGGAGGGGAGGAGGAACTTGGAGGAGACTGGAGGTGACTTGTTGTGAGAAAGAACTTGAAGACAGAGTGTTGCAGACAAGAAAGACAAGAAAGAAAACAACATATTGAAGAAAGACTTCACTATTAAGTGCTAGAGTTGGACTGTCCTTTTTTTTGGGGGGGGGGTAGCAGTCTAGTAGAGATGGTGAAGTCTGTTGAACTGTACCAATGTGTCACCCAAAACCATATCACTCCCAGTTAACCTTCTTTCTGTTTGCCCAATTGTCCCCCAAACAACAAGTCAACTCTTTCAGTTCTACTGCCTGTGCTCAGTCACTTCAGTGGGGATTTCTATTTTTTTTATTTTCTATAGTATACAATGTGTGTGTGTGTGTGTGTGTGTGTGTAATAAAAAATCTGCCAGCCAGTAGCAACTGTGGCAGACAAGTCCCTTATCTCTCACACACAGTCGCTTTCTCATTCTGAGGAGATCATTTAGCTAAATGCGCCTTAAACAGACTGATTAAAATTTTAAAATGTTGCTTAGCTCTGTTTTTCACTACTATCAGGGTGAAAAACAAAGCTAAGTAACATTTCAGACTGCCTGGTACTCTGTCGTTTTTTGCCACGTTGCTTAACGTCGTGTTTCATACTGAGAGCCATTGCTAAACAAAAGCGGTGCCAAACATATCCCCTTCTACAAAGAGTCAGACTTCAGACACTGGTTAAAAAAAATAGAGATCTGGGACTTGCCTGCCTTCGGGCCAGATCATTGCTATCCTCCAGTAGGCACATACACACTCACATTATTCACTCCTCATCTCATTTCACTACTCATGCTGTTTAGTACTACTAAACAGTGGTTTAATTTCTTTTCTCTATTAATATGTTGATTAAAAGCTGTTTAAAATGATTTTTTCCACACACAGTTACCATAAAACCATAATGGTTATAAAAGGTTTGTATAAGGTTCAAATAAGCATCCAAACCTTTTTTTGGTATTATGAACTTTTTAGAAACTCAGAACCTTTTGAGGTTCCTCCATCTCTAATTTATTCCTAACCTTGTATTTCTAAAGAGCTTGCCAAACCCTATCTGAGTGTAGTGGAAGTTACAATACTCAGCCATACATATTTGTGCTGAGACTTTGTTTCTCTATCCTGGTGAAGGCTGAATCTAGAGCTGTATATACTGTGCATAATTTGCCCTGACTCCTTTCCTTGGGTACCTATTACGTCTCAAATTATGTAGAGTGTAGTTTGTCCTCACCCCTCCCATTAAACACCTGAGCTGATTCCTCCTAACAATGGCCCTGAAAGGGCTGCTTGTTGCAGCTTTATACTCGCCCTTGATCTTAGGGCTAGACCACTTCATTATACCTCCAGACACACCCCTACTCCTGGGACCCAGCCTGGAGACTACTGTTGACTCATCTCCCTTTTTCCTCTGGTGCGGTCCAGATCTCCTCTTGCTAGCTCTCTGTGGTATGTATAGCAGGACTAATTGTTATAAAGTATTTTGCTTCCTGGAGTCTGTAATAAAATGGCCTGCCTGGTTTATCTCATATCCTTGCTTCAGGGCTGTGCTACACCTCCTGCTGCTCCTTGCTGGTAATATCAAGCAAAATCCCAGCCCTAACCCTCCTAATTTTAAGATCACCTCCTCATCTGATATAGGGTGGTCCAAAACTTATGGCCTGATGTTTGTACATAGGAACATTATGTAGCCTTAGTTTCAAGCTCCAGAAACTGGAAGGCCGGGTTGAGCTGTATGCCCCTCATATACCTCAGATATCTGAGACCTCCGCTTAAGCACCCTTTGCTCCATCACAAGGTTGAGCGCCCAGGTTTCGCTACTTTTAGGAAGCATAGAGTGGGAAAGAAGGGGAGAGGGTGTCCTCCTGTAAATCAGATCTCTACTTAATGCTTCTTTGATTGCTATCCCTGCCCTTGAAGGATCAGAATGCAAGACTATATATGTCAAAGTTCTGCTTGGGTGCTCCAAAATCCTCTATGTTGGTTGCATCTATAACCATCCCAGGTGACTACCTCTGCCCTTGATGCTCTCTGTAAGGCTATTGCTGACAGGCCATTAGGTGAACTAGTCCTCCTTTGGAACTTTAACATTAACTGGTCTCTTGGTATGGGAAGCAGACCCAAGTCTAGGCCCACCTTGCCAAGGTCATTAATGAACCTACAAGGTTAAATAATAAGTTTGGCAACCACACATTATTAAAATGGGATTGTGTCACCAAAACTGAAAGAATCAGAGCTGCAGGGTTTTTTGAAGACTCTCTTACAGACCAGTCCCCCAGTCTATTGCATTTGGAAGAACAATGCCCCCCCAGCCTTCACCCAGGATTCTCTTGACCCATGATTTCTCCAAATTTGATCCCAGCTCCTTTCTGGCCACCCTATTTGACATCCACTTGTCCTCTATTAGCGACCCGCCTGACACTGACTCCACGTTCTATTTCTTTGTTAAAACTTTCCTGCCAGCTGCTAATTATCATGCCCCATAAAACAGGTCAGGTCAAAGATCATCACTCTAAATGGATGGACCCTAAACTTAGAAAATGCTTGAACTCCAGGACAAGGTGTGAAGGCTGCATAAGTCCACAGGCCGCTTGGCTGACTGTATCAATTATAGGGCACTTAGGAATGCCTGCAAAAAATGTCTCAAATGTGCCAAGAAAAAAAACATAGAAACAAAGAAGCTGTTGGCAGATAAGGACCTCTTGGCCCACCTAGTCTGTCCAGCTTTCCCTGCCTACTGTGCCACCGCAGACCCTACTCGATCTCCTGTCATCTTCTTCCTTTGCCTTACTACCAAGGTCCTCTTGTATCTGTCCCATACATGCTTGAATCCCATCTCTGTTTTGGCACCCACTATCTCCACTGGAAGTCTGTTCCTGGCATCCACCACCCTCTCCATGAAGAAGTATTTCCTCATGTTTCCTCTGACCCTTCCCCCGCCAACTTCATAGTGCGACCCCTTGTTGTTGTTGATTTTCTTTCTCTATAGAAAATGCTACCTTCCTGTATCTTATTAATACCTGTTAGGTATTTGAATGTTCCTATCATATCCCCCTTTCCCTCCTCTCCTCCAGAGAATTCAAATGATAGAAAGTATACTTAGTATGGCAGAAAAAGGGGAGATATTGCTGATGGACAATCTGAATATGCCAGATGGTAGCTGGAGTGCAGTTGCAGCAGCCACTTCGAAGAGTGGGGTTATTCTAGATGCCCTACAGGGGGCATGCCTTAGACAACTAGTACTGGAGCCCACTCGAGAAAGAGCAATCTTAGACCTGGTTCTCTCAAATGGAGATGAAGAGAGGATCACAGATTTGGAAGTGGGTAGCCATCTGGGAACTAGCGACCATCGAACAGTATGGTTCACAATAAACACCAATAGAGTCAAGCCATACAAAGGCAAAAGTACTGGACTTTAGGAGGGCAGACTTTGCCAAAATGGGTGAGTGCCTAGGAATGCACTAGCAAATGGGCAGGAATGAGGGTGGAAGAACAATGGGAATAATAAAACTGCCATCACAGAGGTAACAAGCCTTTGTGTGAAGCAAATAAACAAAACTAAACGATGTAAGAAACCACTATGGTTCTCAAGGAAGTGGCAGTGAAGGTTCAAGGAAAAGAAAGCTTCAGGAAGTACAAAGAATCACAGAAGGAGCAGGACAGAGAACTGTATCAGTTAAAGCAAAAGGAAACTGGGAAGGCAGTCAGAACAGCAAAGGCCCAACCCGAGGAAAAGATAGCTAATTCAGTTAAGAAGGGGATAAAACCTTTATAGGTACATCAGGGAGCGCAAGGAAGACCAAGGAGGGATAGTGAGGCTTAACAAAAGGGGGGAGGTGGGCAGAGGGTGACTGTGAAAAGGCAGAGATACTAACAAATATTTTGCTCAGTATTTACAAAGGAAGAGGGGAGGTACCTAAAACAAACAGTAGAAACACTCTGGATACAGAAGTTGATACCGCCCATTTACAGAAGAAAGGGTTCTGAAAGAACCTTAAAACTGAAGGTGGACAAAGCAATGAGGCCTGATGGGATTCATCCCAGAATTCTAAAAGAACTAAGGGTAGAATTAGTGACACCACTGACTACCCTGTTTAACAAATCATGGGAGGATGGGGTGGTACCCAAGGACTGGAGGAGGGCTGATGTGATTCCCTTCACAAAAGTGGAGCAAGGAGAAACAGGAAACTACAGACCTGTTAGTTTAACCTCAGTGGTAGGGAAAATGATGGAATCACTTCTGAAGGAAAGAATTGTCAAGTATCTAGAGGCCAGAGGGCACAGGACCCAAGGCAGCATGGATTAACAGCAGGAAGGTCATGCCAGACAAATCTGATAGATTTCTTTGACTGGGTGACCAAAGTAGTAGATCAGGAGGGCTATGAACATGGCCTACCTAGACTTTAGCAAGGCATTTGACACAGTCCCACACAAAAATTAATATACAAGTTAGCTAGCCTGGGAGTGGGTCCCAAGATGACAGCCTGGGTAAAAAATTGGCTGGAGAATAGGACACAGAGAGTAATAGTAAATGGAGTCCTCTCTGAAGAAAGGGGGGTTACTAGTGGGGTACCTCAGGGTTCAGTATTAGGACCGGTCCTCTTCAATGTCTTTATAAGCGACATTGGAGAGGGACTGGAAGGAAAAGTGCTGTCTCTTTGCAGATGACACAAAGATCTGCAACAGAGTTGATGCACAAGGTGGGGTGGAAAGGATGAAAACAGACTTGGCAAGGTTAGAGGAATGGTCAAATGTATGGCAGCTTAGATTCAATGCTAAGAAGTGCAAGGTAATGCACCTGGGAAACAAAAACCCAGGGGAAGAGTACACAATGGGGGGTGAGATACTAACAACAACAAAAATGGAAAGGGACCGGGGGGTAGTGATGTCAGATGACCTAAAGGTGGGCAAGCAAGGTGAGAGGGCAGCAAGGAGGGCTGGGGGGATACTGGGATGCATAGGGAGAGGCATCACCAGTAGAAAACAGGAAGTTATTATCCCTCTGTACAGACAGCTGGTCAGACCCCATCTGGAGTACTGCATGCAGTTCTGGAGACCCAGTCTTCACAAAGACATAGACAGGATAGAAGCTGTCCAGAGGAGAGCAACTAAAATGGTGCAGGGTCTGCACCAGAAGACATATGAAGAGAGACTTAAGGAGCTTAATATGTATAGCCTTGAGGAAAGGAGGGAGAGGGGGGACATGATAGAAACTTTCAAGTACCTCAAGGGAATCAACAAAGTCCAAGAGGGTAGCATCTTTCAAAAAAGAGGTGTGCAAGAACAGGGGTAATTTGAAGATAGAGGGGTGGCTCAGAGGTAATTTAAGGAAGTATTTTTCACAGAGAGGGTTGTGGATGCATGGAATGGCCTTCCGGAGGAAGTCGTGGAGTCAAAAACAGTGGTGGAATTCAAGCATGCATGGGACAGTCATAAGGCAATTCTAGGGGTGGGGGTAGGAAGAAGTAGGCTTCTGGTTAACTAGGATCTGCAGCTTATCCAGTAGGCAGAGAAATGGGCAGACTGGGTGGGCCAAGCGGTCCTTATCTGCCATCAAATTCTATATTTCTAAGTTCTTTGAGTCTTTCCTCCTAGGACTGTTTATGCAGACCCTGCACCATTTTGGTAGCCCTCTTTTGTACCTCCTCCACCTTATCAATGTCCTTCCACAGGTGGGGCCTCCAGAACTGGACACAGTACTTGAGTTGGGGTTCTTACCAGTGATCTGTACAGGGGTAACATTACCTCCTTCTTCCTACTAGTGATTCCCCTCCCTATGCACCCCAGCATCTTGCTAGCCTCCCCACTGCCTTATCACACTGCTTGGCTACCTTCAGGTCATCAGAAATATTACCCCCAGGTGCCTTTCCTGTTTGGTGGTTGCCGGTATCTCCCCTCCCACTTGGTAGATAGCCCCCAAGTTTCGGTGCCCCAAGTGCCATGATTTTGCACTTTTTTGCATTGAAACCCAGCTGCCAAAGCCTTGACCATTCTTCTAATTTTTTCAAATCATCTTTTATTTTTCCACCCACCCTGGTCTGTCTACTCTTTTGCAGATTATTGTGCCATCCATGAACAGGCATGCTTTCCCTTCTAGCCCTTCTGCAATATCACTAATAAAGACTTTGAAGAGGACTGGGCCTAGTACTGAGCCCTGAGGCTGTTCACATTGCCTTCTCCAGAGTGAACACCACTTACCACCACCCTCTGACTCCTGTAGCTTAACCAACGTCTTACCCAGTTTATCACTTTTTGACCCATTCCCAGACAGACCAAGTTATTCACCAGTCTTCTATGTGGAATGGTGTTGAAGGCCTTACTGAAATCCAGAAAGGCCATATCTACCACTCCTATCTGATCCATTACCCTAGTAACCAAGTAGACGAACTCAATCAGGTTTGTTTGGCAAGACCTTCCCCCCTGTGAAACCATGTTGCTCTGGATCCTGAAATCCACTGGTTACAAAGTATTTCACTATCCTTTCCTTCAGTAGTGTTTCCATTACTTTGCCCACTACTGAAGTCAGGCTGAAAGGTCCATAATTTCCTGCCTCCTCCTTTTCACACTTTTATGAAGTGGAACCATATCTGCTCTACTTCAGTCCCTCTGCACCTCCCCTGTTTCTAATGATAAGTTAAACAGAGTTGTCAGAGGTGCAGCCAGCATCTCTTTGAGCTCCCTCAGTATCCTGGGATGCATTCCATCAGGTCCCATTTCCATGTCTACTTTTAACTGTGCTAGTACCATGAGGACTTTCTCCTCTGTAAAAGGACTGGTGTCCACCTTCCTACCATTTATGCCCTTATTCCTTATCTTTGGCCCATTATCTACCTCTTCTTCTGTAAATACTGAACAAAAGTATTTATTCAATATGTCTACCTTCTTTTTTTCCTCCTCCTCACAACTCCCTTCTTCCCCTTTTATCCATACTATTCCCCCTTTGGTCTTCCTCTTCTTGCTTATATATCTAAAGAAAGTTTTATCCTCTTCTTTTACTGATTAGGGAGTATTCTACTGTGCTTGGGCCTTTGCGCGTCTAACTGCCTTTCCTGCCTCCCTCTGTTCCTCCTGGTAGTTTTCCCTATCGTCCTTCTTCTGTGCCTTTTTATACTTTCTAAATGCTAGTTTTTTTGCTCATACTTTTTCTGCTACGTCATTAGAGAACAATAGTGGTCACTTTTTTCTCTTGCTCTTGTTAACATGCTTGACATGTCCCTGGTGCATTCTCAAATTTTCCTGAAATTAGCCTCCTGAAGTCCAGGACCCTCATCTTGGTGTGGCTCGATTCTGGCCCAGTCCTTATATTGAACCACACTGTATGGTGACTGCTGGATCCCAGGTTGTCAACCACTGCGACATCAGCCACACTGTCCCCATTTGTCAGTATCAGGTCCAGTATCGCCCCTCCCCCCCACGTAAAGGCTTCTTAACTAGTTGCCTGAGGAACACCCCTTCAACAGAGTCCAGGATGTCCCTACTTCTGACTGTTGCTGCAGCTGGTGGATTCCAGTCCATGTCTGTTAGATTGAAGTCCGCCACCAGCAACACCTCCACACTGTGTGCCAGCCTTTGGATGGCCTCCATCATGTCCTTATCAACCTCTCACCCCTGTGCTGGAGATCTGTAGATCACTCCTATGTGAATAGTGGCCCGTTACATGTTTCAGGGCAACCCACAGTACCTCAGCTCCTCACTGCTCTCCCTGTATTTCCTTGGCTTTTATTTGTCCCTAACATAAAGAGCCACTCCTCTCCCTTTTTTTACCTAATATGTCTTTTCCGAACATAGTATGCCATGATATAACAACATCCCAATCGGGGTTTTCATTGCATGATGAATTGGTAATTTTATATCCATGTCTACTTATTCCATGGTGGTCTCTAGGTCTGCAATCTTGTTGTCTGGACTTTGAGCATTTGCACACATGGCTCTCCAGATTGTGCTGCCATCCCCCCTATTGTCTCCCATTTTCCCCCTTTGTTTCCTTCACTATCTATCTCATTATCACCCTTGCCTTCTATCTCCTGGATTCCTTTGGTATGTGGTTCTTTTTGCGGTTTCAGCCCCCTCAGGATTCCCCCTGCTGACTTTGTTTGCCTGTGGGGGGGGGCAGTTTATGTCTCCCTTCACCTTTTTGCCTGCCCCTTGGCTAATTTAAATGCAGGTCAGTGTAGCATTTAAACCATTCACTAAGAACCATGGTTCCCTCCTCAACAGATGCAGGCTGTCACCCCTGTACAGGCCCTTATCCCTCCAAGTGGGGCCCCAGTTCTCAATGAAGCTAAAACACTTCTCTCTGCACCATTCCTTCAACCATGCATTGAAGAGCCTGGTGCAGAGAATACTGTCCTCCCTCTACTGTAGACAGGTAGTACTTCTGAGAAGGTCCCAGATCACGCCACCTGCCTAAGACCCCTCCCAAGTTAGATGAACTCCTCCTGAATTATTGCTGGCTCATCCCATTCCAGGTCATGAGTCCCCAGATGGACAATAATGTCTAGCTCTCCCTCCCTCCGTTCCTGCTGCCCCAGCAATCCTTAGGATCTCCTTTCCATCCCTGCAAGCTGTGGCATCAGGAAGGCACTGAACCTCCCTCTCCTCATTCTTACCTGTCTCCAACTCTATCCTCTCACTATGGAGTCCCCCACCAGGATTTGCTACCTCCTGCTCTGGGTTACTCTGCCACCCTCCTTTGGCTCTCTGCTATGGAGGATCCCCAAATCCATCCCGGTCACTACTTCAGGTGCCTTTGTGGGATGTTCCCACTCTGCCAGTGTGGCATAGGAGTTTTGCAGTGGAACTGGGTGTGGGATGTACCTACGCTCCACCACCCTAACCCTCCCCATGTGCAGTGTTGTCCAGTCACTCCACCTTCTGGGCAACCGCTGAGGTAGCGGCAGTGGACTGGATGGTCCCTGAGTTGGGGGGGAAGGACTTCCAAACCCAAACCAACTCGATCTTGAGCCTGGCAACCTATTCCCTCAGCTCAGAGAGGTGCATGCAAATTAGCTTATTTTAGCTCATCTGCAAAACAAAAACTTTTCAGACCCCAGGACGTTCTGGTACAAATTACCGCTCTTCTAAAAGGTCATACTAATTCTTCTGAATTTGACATAGTGCTGGATGGTAAGATCTTTAGTGACCCCTTGCCTACTGTCAATGTATTTTACATCTTCTTTACAGACCTAGATAGAGTCAAACTCTCCTCCTTTGGACCTCCCTCACAACACCCTGCCACACCCAGTACTAACAGCCTTACCTCTGAGTTCCTCTTTTGCAGGGTTACACAGAAACAAAATGATAGTTCTTCCTAAAGAACTGAAGGTGGAATGCTCAGTGGGTTCAACAAACTTTAGACAAAGCTTTTTAACAATAGGTGCTTCAGTCATTGCTTCACCAATTGCCAAGCAGAGTAGGCCCAAAGGTCTATCGAGTCTGTTCAAATTCTGGAAAACCACCCTAGGTGTACCAGTGCACAAGGGTGGTCCCAAACAGCCCATGGAAAATTACCACCCTATTTCCCTTCTCAGCTCCCTTGCCAAAATACAGAAAGGACTTGTTTATGGCCAGGTTCTAGACTACTTTGAGCAGAGACACTTGTTGCCTGACAGGCAGCATGTCTTCAGAAAATGCCATGGAACTGACACTACCCTTGTTAAGATGACTTCCAGCATTCTGAATGGTATGAATAAGGGGCTTCTAATTGGTATGTCTTCATAAACCTCTCAAAAGCCTTTGACTTGGTTAAGCATGATCTTCTCTTGACAAAGCTAAAACTGTTGGCCTTGACAACATATCCCTCCAGTTGTTCTCTCACTACTTTAGTGGCTGGTCTCAGATGGTGAGGTGGAAGGGTTCCCAAGCCTCGAAATGAGTTATCACTAATGGTGTCCCTCAGGGCTCAGTTCTGCACCCATTTCTGTTCTCCCTATTTGACAATGACATGCTGGGTAACTGTGGATGGACTAACCTACAGCTTTATGCTGATGATGCTGTGCTTTACAGATGCTCTAGTCATCCCAACCTAATCTGTACACTGCTTATGAGTACGACCTCTCTGAGCTGGAAAACTGGTTTGCACCTAACAAACTGGTCCTTAATGCCAAAAAGACCCAGAGGCTCCTCATTGGCCCTAGAAATGTGAGTGCATCTAGGCAGCATCTGCTAATATTGTCTATGACCTCTGGAGCCCACATTGAGATGGCTGAGTGTATAAAATACCTTTGGGTTTACCTGGACCAGGAACTCACCTGAAGGACTCACATCTATTATACCTCCAAGTCCCGTCACAAAAAAATTGGTTTGCTCCAATAAAATCCACAAAGGCAGCTCACAGGAGGAGCTAGGTAACTACAGGCCTGTCATTTTGACATTGGTGTCAGTCAAGATGATGAAGGCCATCTTGAAGAAGAGGCTGGAGGTGTTTCTGGGAACAGGGGGCCACCTGGATGACCACCAACATGGCTTAATTCTGGGTAGATCATGTCAGACTAACTTTGTGGAGTTCTACGACTGGGTGACAAAGGCATTGGACCAGGGAAGGCCAGTGAATGTTCTCTTTTTAGAATTTAGCAAGGCATTTGACTCAGTGCCACACACAGGGCTACTCTACAAGTTGGGGGATATGGGGGTGGAGGAGAGGATGGTGATGTGGATAGGGAACCGGCTAACTGGGCAGTTTCAGAGGGTGGTGGTCAGGGAAGAGGTATCAACTCCTAGGAGGGTGATTAACGGTGTCCCACAAGGGTCAGTGTTGGGACCACTACTGTTTAATGCTTACATCTCAGACATCAGGGAAGGTATCAGGAGTGAGATGAGCCTCTTTGCTGATGACTTGGAGTTGGGAGTAGTGGTGGATGGAGAGGAGGATAAAAGAGCCTTGCAGGGGGACCTGGAGACTTTGGAGAGGTGGTTACACAACTGAGGTTTAATGCCAAGAAGTGCAGTGTTCTCCATTTGCAGATTAGAAAACCTGTTCATGAGTACTTTTGGGGTGGGGAGAAACTGAAGGTTTTTTTGGGGGGGGAAGGATCTCAGGGTGGTCGTGAATGCCAGAATGAATAACTCTGAGCAGTGTAGAAGGGCTGCAGTGAAAACAAATAAAATGCTCAGGTGTATTTCCAGGGGGATAACATCGTGGAGTCGGGAGGTACTTCTCCCTCTGTATAACTGCCTGGTTAGACCACACCTGGAGTACTGAGTGCAGTTCCTGTGCCTGTACTTGAAAAAGAACATTGCACTTCTGGAGAGGTTCCAGAGGAGGGTGACCAGGATGATGCAGGGCCTGGGAGAAAGATTCTATGAGGAAAGACTTGAGGAGCTAAACTTGTACTCCCTGGAGGAGAGGAGGGATAGAGGGGATATGATCAAAGTCTTTAAATATCTAAAGGGAGTGAATAGGGTCAGCCTTTATAAGGTGTTCCAGCTGAGGGAGGAGGGAGCCACCAAGGGACATCCTTTAAGACTGGTTGGTGGGAGGCTCAGGGGGGAGAGTAGGAGACACTACTTTACTGAGAGGATGGTGGACCCATGGAACACACTGCCTGCAGAACTGGTGGCTGTTGATACAGTGGAGGGATTCAAGAGAAGCTGAGACAGGTATAGGGGGAAGGTTAAACTTGGAAATGTCAGATCTGGAGGTGAAATCCTGATGGGGGATGGGATCCGGGAGATTTATGAGGGGGGAGGGGAGGGCAGCATCGCTTTCATGACTGGGTGCTAATTTTCAAGCAGACTCGATAGACCTTTGTGCCTACTCTGCTGGAATCTTAGTATGTAAAATTGGACACTTTGCTTCCAAAGCCCCAGGGAGCATCACTGTGATGTCTTTCACTCTTTAAACTGGCCTTTGGAGGGGTGTTTAGAGTACTTTCTCCTCTCTCTGGCCTTTAAGCTAGTTAAGGGTCACTCTCCTCCCCATACTATATGTTATATCCTGGGTATTAAATCCTTGAGGAGAACTCCATTATGAGATTCAGATCCAGTGCAGGGAAAAGATTCTTTGCCACCTCAACATCTTCCCTCTGGAACTCCCTACCTGCAACCCTGCAAGCTGATTCATCACTAGAAGGATTCAAAAAAGGACTCAAAGTTGTTCTGTTGGAGCACAGCCTATACTCCTCTGATTGGTGACTAATTTTTGCTGAGTTGTGTCTTTGCTGGGCTTACCCTTTATCACTGCTCTTCCTATAACTTGTGTCAGTTTATGGTTTGTCTGCTTCAGATTATACAGCCTGTGATATGCAAGTTACCTGTTTGTTAGTCCTGTTGTCAATACACTATTGCTTACTACAGTATTTCTTGGTCACCCCTGTGTTTATAGTTAATGGTTAATACACAGGTACATAGATACATAGATACTGATGGCAGATAAGGGCCTATGGCCCACCTAGTCTGCCCATTTGTGCATGTAACTGTGCTTCTTCAAGCTTCCCTAGAACTAGGTTGCCCCATCCCCCAACTACCAGGATCCTCTTACGCCTATCCCATGCATTCTTAAATCCTGTAATCATTTCTGCCCCCACTGCCTCTTCCAGCACGGTGTTCCATGTGTCCACATATTCCCTCTGAACTTCCCTCCCTCCAGCTTCATTCCATGTCCCCTAGTCCTGGAGCATCTTTTTCTATGAAACATTGTGTTTCATGCACCTTGTTCCTCCCGTGAGGTACTTATATGTCTCAATCATATCCCCCTTCTCCCTCCTCTCTTCCAGAGAGTACATATTTAATTTTGTAGCCTGTCCTCATAAGTTTTGTGATGTAATCCTTGCCCCATCTTGGTTGCCATCCTCTGAACTGCCTCCACACTGTGTATGTCCTTATGTAGGAAAGGTTTCCAGAACTGGACACTGTATTCAAGGTGTGGTCTGACTAATGTCCTGTAGAGTGGAATTATGACCTCCCTTTTCCTGCTGGTGATATCCCTGCCTATACATTTCAGCATCTTGTTTGCTTTTCCTGCTGCCTTGTCGCACTGACTCCCTACCTTGAGGTCATCAGAGATTATAACGCCTAGATCCCTTTCCTGCTTAGAGCATTCTATATCCCTCCCTCCAGCTGATGTGCTGTTCCTGGGTGAGTAGACCCACCTTGAAAGGGGATTAATAATTTGTTTTGTTCTTGTACTCCTGGCATTACTGTATGTATTTTCTTCCCCTACTTTTTTCTTCTTCTGACTGTAATATTTAATTTATTTCTGTAATTAACTCTGTGTCACCTCTGAAAAAGGGACTCCTAAGTCTCAGTTGGCCTACCAGGTTGACAAAATTAATAAATAATAAATAAATAATACTTGTACATTAATCCCCTGCTCCTGCAAGCTATGGGACCATTTGGGTCTTCAAACTGAGAGCCAAGTGCCCTAACACATTTTTTGGCCCACTATGTGTTTGACGCATTTGAAATGTTTATTTTCAGATGTCTGGCTGACATCAGTTAAAACTGAACAGAATACCTGCAGATGAAAGCAAACAGAACTAGGTTTGCTCAGGTAATCCATTTTAAAAAATGGACAGTTAGGATAATATAGTAGGTGTTTTTTTAGGATATTAGGGATTTTAGGATATTGTCCTTAAAATCCAATATCCTAAAAACACCTCTGATGTCAAATTGCATGTAGGATATTGGACATTTGTATGTAAGATATTGGAGATTCTGACATCCAATATCACAAAACTGAAATCTCCCCCTCCTTATAATGAAATAATTGATGCCTGCTGCCCCCACTAAATTCTACTTCCCCTCACCCTTCCACATTATATAACAATCCCCCTGTTCCTGGGTCATAGTAAAAAACCTTCACCCAACACCCCCACTCAGGAGTCTTCACGAATCAGTGTTGTGATGTCCCTTGAGGTTGTCAGCTCTAATGTCCACCCTCTCCCTTGACAAAGCAAGGATATACATGGTCTCTTGCTTCCTGCAGGGCTTGCTATGACTGATTCTGTTGGCCACTTGTATTCCTATTAGGCACTGTCTTAGATCTGTACCTGGTGCTTCTGACAGGAGGCTACAGGCTTGGGGGGGATTACTAAGTAAATAAGGTTTTATTTCTTAAGCTCTCTTTCCCTGGGGTGGAGGGTGCTGTACAGGATACAAACAATAATTAAAAAGTGCTATAAATAAAAAATTAAAAAACATGTAAATTTCAACATAAAAGAATTACAGCAGCTAGGCTAGCAAATGGTAGATGATTACAAAACCTCAAATGCCTCTCTAACTGTATCAATGTACCTGTTGTACCCTTTTGTACTCTCCCGGGTCGTTTCTGAAAATAGGCATAAAACTTGTCTAGTGTACTTACCCGGTAAACAAAAACTAAATAAATAAACATATGCGCTTTCAGATGCTGTTTGAAGGCTTCCATTGAGGGGGGCCCCCCTCAAGGACCTTGAAAGTGAGTTCCGCAGGGTCAGTGCTGTCATCTCAAAAGAAGCATCTCCCAAAGTTGTAAGCCATGCCCTTGGATGCCCTTCTTAGAGGAACAGAGAGAGTGTAAGGGACAGGCAGGAGTCAGAAGATTACTCAGGTAGCCAGATCTGGTGCATATAAAGCCTTTTAGGTGAGTAGACCCACGTTGAAGGTGATCCTCCACCTCACCAGCAGCCAGTGCAGATCACACAGGACTGGGGTCACATGACAGTACCTCAGAAGGCTTGTCAGCAACCTGGTCATTGTGTTCTGCACCAGCAGCAGGAGACACAGGACCCCTCCATTAATCCTGCGGTAGCAAGCATTGCAATAGTCAAGTCTGGATGTCACAAAAGCAAGCCCAAGTGAGAGCAGATCATCTGGCAGGATTAAGGCTTTAATCCAGGCAATATTCCTAAAGTGGTAGAAACCACTCCGGACAACAGATGACACCTGAGCCTCAAATGTCTGTCTGTCATCCAGGATCATGACCAGATTTTTCACCCTTGTGGATGCTGTAAGATCGGTGGGACCAAGCATCAAGTCTGTTCCCACCCCAGCAGCAACAGCATCTCACAGGTAACCACACTTAATCACCAGTACCTTGTCTTATCTGGATTGAGCCTCACCCAGTTAGAGGACATCCAGTCTTGGATCTTTGCCACAGTGACTACTGGAAAGGCAGTGCACTCCTGTGGAGAACTCACAAATGCGTACATCCAAATCATAAACCAGGAAAATTCCAACCTGAAGTATGCATGTATCAGCTAATAGCTGAAAAATAGAGTCTGAGATCCAATAACGTTAAAAACATTTTATTGCAAAAATGCAGAAGTAGGCTGCTAATTAACTAGGATCTGCATTGTATCCAATAGGTAGGAAAATGGGCAGACTGGGTGGGCCAACAGTTCTTATCTGTCATCATAGTCTATGTTTCTATGTTACGTTACACAATTTTTTACTTATTAGTTACATACAAACTGTAAAACTGATCCTTTTTCTAGGTCCTATATTTTAATACAACAATTTGATATTTTTAATAGGAATTTCATTATTTATAGATCAGTTCAATTATATTATTTATCATATATGCTGCTAACAAACAGAAACTTGGAGAAACTATGTCTAAAGCACAAACACATTAATATTGGCAAATGGCATACATAAAGGATAAAGCAGCATTACAGAAAACATATACAGTAAGGTCCACATTGAATATCTAAGACAGTATGGTGGGAGGAGAGAGGGAAAGAAAAAGAAGTGCATATGATAGATAAAGTATATTCACAAATTAGTAAATGTGTGTGAGTTAAAAGGGTCAATCAACATTTTATTTAAGGCTTCATTTTGTGGATCAACACAGTTTTCCAAACTCCAAGTTCAATGAAGTTTCTAAAAGAAGAAATGACAATTAGTAAACATCAAATTAATTCCATTTCAGTATTTGATAATACCTACACATATGTTCCTGTTCCAACAGGTCAAAATAACCAAAATGGAACTGATACTAGAATCAGTTAAGTATGTGGGGGGGGGGATAATATGAAGACTAAAAATATGTTTTTCTTTTTCTTTCTTTAAATCAGTTTATTAATGGACTTAATGTCCCAACAATCATTCAGACCAACTGGTTTTACCAATTTTAAAGCAAAGATCCAATAACTCTCCCTCTTCACAAGATGATTTTGTCTGTCTCCTCCATTCTTCACGTGTGGCAAATATTCAAATCCCATGAACCTTAAATCTTCTCATTCAGAGTTATGATTATCAAAAAAAAAATTCCCTAGTGGAGAGTCAGAGCATTTGTTAATAACTGATCTGACATGCTCCTGTATCCTCTGCTTAACAGGTCTGTAGTGCAACCTACATAAGTCAGACCACAGATGCACCACAGGCAATACATGCAAAAGGGCATATCACAGGTTATGCATTCCCTGATATCTATCGTTAACTTCCTATTATGTGGTGTTCACATTTCTTACCAGGGCATGCATATTTACATATATTGCTCCTAGTGCACATGAAAATCTCATTAGTCATTCTGGGAACCATTACCTTCCAGTTTTAGGTTCTTCTCAAAGTCTTCTTTGTGTACGCTGATCCCTAAGGTTGTTAGCCCTTCTAAAGAAAAGTCTTGGCTTTTGCCCTACTGCCATCCCAATATTTAAGTCTGCTTGTAAGATAGGCAAATGCTTGTATACTATGGATCCTATTCTCCCCCTATGTTATTAAATTCAGTTGTGAAAGTAACCATCCCTTGATCCATACTGTTATTTTCTACATCCTTATTTTTGAACCGTGGTCCTTTTCTATCTTTCATCATCACCATATTTCTTGCTTTGTCTAATCGTGTTTCAGCACATCCTCTTTCCAAGAACATTGTTTTGAGTTCATCAGCCTGCTTTTCAAAATCATAATCATTACTACAGCTTTGATACAATCACAAAAACTGGCCATAAGGTATAGATTTCTTAAGATTTCCAGGATGTGCTACCAAACTTTAGCAGTGAATTGGTAGCCACACTTTTTCTAAGGGTCTTAGTTTGAACTATTTTGTTGGGCTCAGAATACAGAGCTAAATCCAAGAAATTGACCTCCTGTCACTCATATAATGGGATAATGTAAGGTTACAATAATTGTTATGCAACCAAGAAAGGAACTCATCAACTTCATTTAGTTCTCCTTTCCAAACACAGATAATATCATCCACAAATCAGTGCCAGCTGTCAATTTTTTCAAAAAACGTGATTATTTTTTGCATTTAGAATATGGACTGTTTCCCACCAACCCAAAAATAAGTTTGCTTAGCTGGGTGCCCTGCAGTCACCCATTGCAGTACCATACACCTGTAAAAAAATATTCACTATTACATTCCAAAAAATTATGTGTGAGAATAAATTCCAGGCTTTTCAGGATAAAATCAGCTGGCATCTCAGCACTATCCCGGTTATTTTCTAAAAAAGAATGGCATGCTTGAATACCCTTGTCATGCTTCATCGATGTGTATAATGAATTAACGTCTATTGTAACCCAATCAATCAATCAAAATGTTATTGTTTGACTATTATAGTCATAAACAATAAAATGCACTACAGTGCATCATATAAAATTCTAAAAACATGACAGATTTGACAAAACATTACACTTATACAATAATACATAAAACATTACATATCATATATATCATCCCTATATCAGTTATTTCCTGTCTCTATTAGAATACATTCTCCTGTTATTACAAATTTGTTAAACTTACAGTACTATTCATTTCTATTGCACATTTCTCTACTTTAGCCTTCTTTTTGTTCACAGTCATGAAGTGCTTGGCAAGTCTTTCAGTTGTCCAAGTATCTGCTGTATGGATCAATATTACAGATAAAAGTTCTGGATTAATATTATATTGCTCATTAAGAAAAGGCAGTCTTTCAATCAACAGAGGGAAGTGGACCTTGCTTTACTTTTGTTACAATTGTTAAGATTTTCAGTGCAGGAAGAGTTTAAACCCATAGGGACTGAATACTGTTTACTGTGTCTGTCCCTGTGCACAGCTGACTTGATTGGAGTTAGTGATTGACTGTTTGCATTGCAATATTTGTAATACTGTGAGTTATTCACTGGGCTTAGAATTTGTCATAAGTCCTGAATTGAGAGCAAGTTACAGGCTGTGTAATGGACCCAGACAGTGCCTAGGGGGTGGAAACTGTTTTTTTATTTTGTTTATCTCTGTGTGCCCTAAAAGGCCAGGCCAGACTGTGTCAGGAAGTGCTTACATCACAGCTACTTATCAGCCAATAGCTCTGGAAGAATCTTACAGACCTTGATAACAGTACTAATTTTAGCAGGCTCATCAGATAACCTAATATTCTTCAGGTGATGCTACCTCTGGCTGGAAGCTGCCACATTGGACTTAAGATTTGCAAGAAAGAGAGTTGTGCTCACAACAGAGGGAGGTAAACCTTACAATTTACAATTGTCTTTGGTTTGAAGCAGATTCCTTAGGAAAGTTAATATTCTTCAGGTGGAGGATACTTCTAACTGAAGGGTGAAATAAGAAACTTAGAATTATCAGAAAAGGCAGTCTTCCAATCAACAGAGGGAGGTGGACCTTGCTTTACTTTTGTTACAATTGTTAATATTTTCAGTGCAGGAAGAGTTTAAACCTGCTGGGACTGAATACTGTTTACTGTGTCTGTCGCTGTGCACAGCTGACGTGTTTGGGAGCTGACTGCTTTCAGACCACAAGTCACCAGGCTGTTTTGGGGCTGGGGAGGTTTACCTGTGTCTGATTTGGATGTTTGGATTTTTCTCTGTTTGATTAGCAGGGTATTTTCTCTGTCAAAGTGTCATGTAGGGCATCATGCTGACAGGAAGGCACTCATCGCAGCGGTAGGTCAGAGCTTTTAGCTGATTGTTTTGTGAGGGCACAGTTTAGGCCTAAACCCTTCCCACCTCACCCCACCCACCCCTGGAAATAGTTCCTTTATACCTGGGGTTCTGACATCATTCCTCAAGAGGGCAAGGTGCATATCACTGTCATATCCTCTCTAGCACACTGCACTGACAATATAAGCATACACATTATATAATACATATATTCTTATATAACAAACCAATCACACACACACACACACACACAAAAATAACTAAACAAGGTAGATAGACATGTGAGGAGTAGTGCAATGTAATGGCTGTGGGGCAGCAGTCTTCTGGGAGTCTTTCTGGAGGCTGAGAAGCAGCCCTGTTTGCAGACAAACCTCTGCCCTGAGGGAGGAAGTTGCCCATCTTTAGGCCACACTGGACAGTAGTAAGGGAACCTCTCTTATCCAAGGAGCACCAGAGCCACCACCACTACCTCAGAGGTTGTGAAGAAAGCACAGCAGTTGGACCACAGTGGGCTCAGGGAGGGTAAGGGAGGTGGAACAGAGGCACACCCAGTCAGTTGTTCCACTCCACAATCCATACACCATTCTGGGGGAGTATAGTTCCCCAATGGATGCACCCACAGAGGAGACTAAGGAGGTCACAGAAAACTGTCATAAGGGAGGCCCTCAGGAAGGAGGCAGAGGGCACCACAGGAAAATGAAGCAGCTCCTGGTGGGGGACTCAGTTATTAGGGGGATAGAACTGGGGGGAGCAGGGAAAACAGAAGTAAGGTACCTGCCTGGTGCCATGGCTTCGAGGGACAGGAAGCGCATCCTTAGGATCATGAGAACAGTTGCACGGGAGTCTGAGCTGGATGTCATTGTCCACCTAGGGACAAATGACTTGGCTCATCATGAGATTACAGCAGTGCAGAAGGACTTTGTAGAGTTGGGGAGGGGCCTAAGACAAATAGCACACACAGTGTCCTTCTCAGAGGTGCTGCCTGTCAGTGGCATGGGTGAGGTGAGGGTACTTTGCACCATGCAGTTTAATGAATGGTTGAAAAAATGGTGTGGAACCCAGGGGTTTGGCTTCATTGGGGACTAGGGTTCCACCTGAAGGGACGCCAGTCTATACTAGCAGGATGGTCTGCATCTGTCCAGGAAGGGAACAAGTCTTTTGATCAATTGGTTTAAATGCTTCATTGGCAAGCTTTTAAACTAGTCAAGGGGGGAGGCCCTGATAAGCAGCAGGAAAATCCCAGCCTCCCCCCTACAAAACAGTTTACTAAATGAGAAAAAGACCAAGGTAGAAAGGTCAGTGGGGGATGCTGCTACAGAAGGTAAAGCCATTAAAAAATGGCGAGCAATGAGTACCAATTCCCGTAGTCTGAGTAACAAGCTTCCTGAATTAGTGGCCTAGATGGAGGAGGAACATCTGGATATCGTGACAGTCACAGAAACATAGCACACACAGAACCATGACTGGGACATAAACATACCAGAATACACTATCTACAGGAGGGACAGGAAGGGTAAAAGAGGAGGAGGAGTAGCTCTCTACATAAGGGAAGGAATCAAAGCAACAGAAAAAAAGGGTAAACAGGGAGGAGAAGAAGCACTGTGGGTCAATTTTTAGGCAGGCAATGGCACCACAATCCGCACAGGGGTTGTGTACAGATCCCCCTCTCAGGGGGAGGAAATGATAGAAAGCATACTTAGAATGGCAGATAAAGGGGAGATACTGCTGATGGATGATTTGAATATACCAGATGTTAAATGGAGTGCAGTTACAGCAGCCACTTCTAAGAGTGGGGTTATTCTAGATGCCCTACAGGGGGTATGCCTTAGACAACTAGTATTGGAACCCACTCGAGAGGGCGCAATCTTAGACCTAGTTCTCTCAAATGGAGATGGAGAGAGGATCACAGATGTAGAAGTGGATAGCTATCTTGGAACTAGCGACCATCGAACAGTATGGTTCACAATAACACAGCAATAGAGTCAAGCCACAAAGGCAAAAGTACTGGACTTCAGGAGGGCTGACTTTGACAATGGGTGAGTGCCTAAGGAATGCACTAGCAAATGGGCAGGAAGGAGGGTGGAAGAACAATGGGGAATAATAAAAACTGCCATCACAGAGGTAACAAGCCTTTGTGTGAAGCAAATAAACAAAACAAAATGATGTAAGAAACCACTATGGTTCTCAAAGGAGGTGGCAGTGAAGGTTCAAGAGAAAAAGAAAGCATTCAGAAAGTACAAGGAATCACAGAAGGAGCAGGACAGAGAATTGTATCAGTTAAAGCAAAAGGAAGCTGGGAAGGCAGTCATAACAGCAAAGGCCTGAACCGAGGAAAAGATAGCCAACTCAGTTAAGAAGGGGGATAAAACCTTTTAGGTACATCAGGAGTGAAGAAAGACTAAGGGAGGGATAGTGATGCTTAATAAAGGGGAAGGGGGCGGGCAGAGGGTGAAGGTGAAAAGGCAGAGATACTAAACAAATATTTTTCCTCAGTATTTACAAATGAAGAGGGGGAGGTACCTAAAACAAACAATAGAAATGCTCTGGATATAGAAGTTGATACCAGCCCATTTACAGAAGAAAGGGTTCTGATAGAACTCTTAAAACTGAAGATGGACAAAGCAATGGGGCCTGATGGGATTCATCCCAGAATTCTAAAAGAACTAAGGGTAGAACTAGTGACTCCACTGATTACCCTCTTCAACAAATCATGGCAGGATGGGGTGGTACCTGAGGACTGGAGGAGGGCTGATGTGATTCCCCTTCACAAAAGTGGGAGCAAGGCAGAAACAGGAAACTACAGACCTGTTAATTTAACCTCAGTGATAGGGAAAATGATGGAATCACTTCTGAAGAAAAGAATTGTCAAGTACCTAGAGGCCAGAGGGGCACAGGACCCAAGGCAGCATGGATTCACAGTGGAAAGGTCATGCCAGACAAATCTAATAGATTTCTTTGACTGGTGACCAAAGTAGTAGATCGAGGAGGGCTGGACATAGTCTACCTAGACTTAGCAAGGCATTTGACTCAGTCCCACACAAAATATTAATATACAGTTAGCCAGCCTGGGAGTGGGTCCCATGATGATAGTCGATAAAAGAATTGGCTGGAGAATAGGACACAGAGGGTAATAGTAAATAGAGTCCACTCTGAAGAAGGGGGGTTACTAGTGGGGTACTACAGGGTTCAGTATTAGGACCGGTCCTCTTCAATGTCTTTATAAGCAACATTGCAGAGGGACTGGAAGGAAAAGTATGTCTCTGCAGATGACACAAAAGATCTACAACAGAGTTGATGCACAAGGTGGGGTGGAAAGGATGAGAAGGGACTTGGCAAGGTTAGAGGAATGGTCAAATGTGTGGCAGCTTAGATTCAATGCTAAGAAGTGCAAGGTAATGCACCTGAGAAACAAAAACCCATGGGAAGAATACACAATGGGGGGTGAGATACTAACAACAACACAAATGGAAAGGGACCTGGGGTAGTCATATCAGATGACTTAAAGGTGGCAAGCAATGTGAGGGCAGTAAGGAGGGCTGGGGAATACTGGATGCATAGGGAGAGGCATCACCAGTAGAAAACAGGAAGTTGTTATCCCTCTGTACAGACAGCTGGTGAGACCCCATCTGGAGTACTGAGTGCAGTTCAGGAGACCCAATCTCTGCAAGAACATAGACAAGATGGAAGCTGTCCAGAGGAGGGCAATTAAAATGATGCAGGGTCTACACCAGAAGACATATGAAGAGAGACTAAAGGAGCTTAATATGTATAGCCTCGAGGAAAGGAGGGAGAGGGGGACATGATAGAAACATTCAAGTACCTCAAGGGAATCAACAAAGTCCAAGAGGGTAGCATCTTTCAAAAAAAGGGGTATGCAAGAACAAGGGGGCACAATTTGAAAATGGAGGGGTGGCTCAGAGGTAATGTAAGGAAGTATTTTGTTCACAGAGAGGGTTGTGGATGCATGGAACGGCCTTCCAGAGGAGGTTGTGGAGTCAAAAACAGTGGTTGAATTCAAGCATGCATGGGACAGTCATAAGGCAATTCGAGGGGTTGGGGGTAGAAAGAAGTAGGCTGCTGGTTAACTAGGATCTGCAGCTTATCCATTAGGTAGGGAAATGGGCAGACTGGGTGGGCCAAGCGGTCCTTATCTGCCGTCAAATTCTATGTTTCTATGTTTAAGCCAATATGTCCTCTCCATTTCTTACCATGTGCAATTCCACAAAACATGGTTCAGATCCTCTATTCCTCCCTCTGCACATGAACAATTTTCCAAACCTTTGTAAGATTTATCTTGTCTACATTTCAGGACATTACTGGAGAATATTTCAAATTTATAGATGTTAAACATTCTCCTTTGTTTTGGGTCCATCAAAATATCTAGGTGAGGTTTAAAGCCACAATCCGGGGGTACCTCATCAACTTAACCCCCAAAACCACCACTACACAGATTCTTCCTGTCAAGATCCTTCTCGGTGCACACAATAAAGCCATCACAGCTGTTACGGTCTACATTCCACAGAGAGAGCAATGTAATGGGCTTAATGTAGCCCTGGAGTTTACCAAATCTCTCTCACTTGATTCAGAAACCATCCTCCTCGGTGACTTTAATATTAACTGGCCTGCTGCAGAGGCAGGAGCATACAGGGACTTGATAGCAGCAGCAAACCTTTCTCAGATGATTAGCTCCCCAACCAGGACAAGCTATAAAACAGATACCAGCACCCTTCTGGATTGGATCAAAACAAGCCATCCTGCCAGGATCACAAACACCACTGTCCTCCCTGACACACTTAGTGACCACTCCCCCGTCATCTGCTACTGGTCCAATAAATTCATCAAGCCCCCCCAAATCCATTACTAGCCGGGTTCTACCTAGAGGCAAGCTACTTTATCTCAAAACCTTCCTTCATCAACAGGATTGGTCCCCAGTTCTCACTGCAACCAATGTGAACACCGCACTGGAACACTTCATCAGGATCTTCAACCAAGCATGCAACATATTTGCACCCTTCAAGAAGAGCAAGGCCAAAGCCCTATGTAACCCCTGCCTCACCGGAGACCTACGTAGATGACTAAAAGCTTGAGACCACCTTTGGGAGATTGCCAGAAACACTGGGAGACAAGTTGATATTGCTAACTATAAACATGCACGAAATGACTGCACCAAATATATCCGGGATACGAAGACCACCTATTTCCATAATGCTCTCACTGACTCATGGGGCAATGATAGGGACTTCTGGAATAACATTAAAGAAGTCACCGGGAAGCATTCTAAATCACCCCCGTCAGTACTCAGCATAAATGGTAAAACTACACTTGACCAGAAACTCATTGCTGATACATTCAATGTCACCTTCATGGACCTCAGTGCTGTACTCCCACAGGGTTTTTTCGATGAGTCTCAGCCAGTTCCCTGACTTATGGAAATCTGCCACAGTAACCCCAATTCATAAAAGTGGTGACAAAACAGCTACTGAGAATTACCATCCAATTTCCATCCTACCTCCACTCTCCAAGGCCCTAGAATGGATTGTTCCAAGATTGAGCCCTGGTCTGGTCTGGAGTCCCACAGGGCTCAATCTTGGGCCCCCTCCTTTTCAGCCTTTTTCTGAACACACTGCCAGAATCCTGCCCTGAACAGATCCTACTCTACGTGGATGATGCTGTCATCCTGGCATCCCACCATGATCCAGTCCATCTACAAGGTAACCTCCAACAGGCCTTCTCTGCAGTCTAAAACTGGTTCACAAAACACAGACTTATACTTAATCAGAAAAAAAAAAGACTATGATCTTCTGCAGCTCCCAGAACAAACACAAACAATATCAGCTCTCCATTAAAACCAAGCAAGGAATCACCATCAAACAAGTTCATACCTTCAAATACCTCAGCCTCACCCTCGACTGTAATCTCTCCGATGTTCCATACATCAATAATGTGGCAAAAGTAGTCAACACCAGGATGGGTCTAGTATTCTGACATAGGAAACATCTAACCCCAGAAGCTCTGTCCATAGCTGTCCAGAGCTCCATCATCAGCATCACTAACTACAGTCTCATTATCTTTGGATCTGCCACAACCTCATCTCTCAGGCATGTTTCGACTTCCCTCAATCAAGCCTCCCGGCTCGTTACTGGTTCCCACCGTCTCACCCACACCTGCAACCTCTACTCCAAAACAGGCTTGCTGCAACTGAACAACTGAATCAAATACCAAACTTGCATCACTGCTAAGAAAATCATGATGGGAAAGGCACCACCAGGAGTCAGCACCCTCCTCAAACCCCAAATTACCAACTGCAACACCAGGAGCTCTAAGCCCCAAATTCTTCAAATCCCCTGCTGCCGCACATCCCAAGGCCAAAGGTCGTTTGCATACAGGGCTCTGAGTTGGCTGAATGAGCTCTCTAGTGACACCTCATCCACAGCAATGCTTGGAGCGTTCAAAAAAATGCTCCGCCACTCCATAACATCACCTCCACCTGTGCTTGCTCCCCACAACATCTTCATTCCCTACGTTGCTTCTGACCTTATAGGTGTCAGTTTCTGCCCTCTCTTCTGGCACTTACCTGTCCAATGCAACTTCTAATGCACTTGCCCTGTGTCTGTCCTGACAAGGTCCCTCAGCTGCCTCACCCTGACCCTCTACACCTATGCCTTCCCCTACCCTCAGCCCTCTAACCCTTCTTGCCTTCTTCCTCCTATGGGTTCTTGAGTTACTCATCGCTCAGTTTGATTTTGTCAAGCAAAGTTACTGTCTAAAACCATGTACCTGTAACTGTTTTATGTTTTAGTGTCTGTTACCCTGTAACCAGCATGATGTGGAACCTTTGTAAAAAAGCCTTGGCTCAAAGGTACTTTGTAATCCTAGACACAAATAAATAAATAAATAAACAATAAGTGTTTTTTGCATACCACTTCAAATAGGCTGAACAAGTAATACTTTCCAGATCTTTTTGGATCCAAAACTGAGCTATCTTTTTTGTTATGTATTTGTTA
Organism: Neoceratodus forsteri; assembly: GCA_016271365.2. NCBI lineage: Eukaryota > Metazoa > Chordata > Ceratodontiformes > Ceratodontidae > Neoceratodus > Neoceratodus forsteri. The sequence continues at coordinate 452,834,865 of CM057455.1, read as the reverse complement.
TACTTATGGCTTATCACAATCCCTGTTTGTACATATTTTAGTAAAGTTCCCAGCTGATGTTTCCCACAAGCCGAAGTACATTGTTATACCATAAGCCTTTTCCAGTGCCCCTAAGATGATATTCCTGTTTTTCTTGTAAACAAATATATGATAGTCTAATCTCTTCTTACTTTAAAAGGTGTAACCAGAATAGCACTTTTCTTGTTTCTATTTAGGCATTCAAATCTAACAGTCCTAATTTAGCTCTTAGATAGGAGGCTGGGCAGCCTAGCCCTAGTCCCAAAGTATTTCTAAGTAACTTATTTAATGGAATACTTAGCCATTCAGAATTAGTGACTTCCCAAATGTGTGCCCCATAAAGGAGCTGAGCTTCATATTTTGCATTGATTGCTTGTACCAGCGGTCTCACTCTAGAGCCTCCATATTTGTAGTTAAACTTATTTAAACCTATTATTGTTTTTTCAGTGTTGTCATAACTTTCATATAATGTCCATTCCATTTAGTATTAGCACTAATTTCTATCCCCAAGTAAGTGAATGTATTTACTTTCTCTGTTCTCTCTTCACCCAGCCACCAGTTTCTTTTTTACTTGCTCAGATTACTCTGACCAAAAGTCATTATCTTGGTCTTGGTCAGATTACTCTTTAATTTCATAGAATGTGATCTGTTATATAAATACTTAATCTGTTTTTGCAGACCACTTTGGGACTGAGAGAATACGACCAAGTCATCTGCATATGCCAATATTGCACATATATTTTGTTTAATATTCAAGGCATCAGAATCCAATGAGTTAATATCCCGTATTAGTCTATCAATATATAGAGCAATTAAGACAGGAGCCAGTATACACCTCTGCCTAACTCCTCTATTTATCTCAATTGGTTTTGAAAGTATACCTGATATACCTAGTCTAACTTTGGCCCAATTATCTCAGTAAAGAGAAAAAAAATTATTAATAAGTGATCTTGTAATACCTTTATTGAGCAATTCTAGCCACAGTTGTTTCCGATCTATAGAATCAAAAACTGTGGAATAATCCACAAAAAGCGTAAATAATTTTTGTCTACATGTTTTCACATACTTTTCAATTAGGTGATGCAGTACAAAAACATTATCCAGAGTGGAAAATTTTGCTCTAAATCCAGCCTGTGAAGGTGTCAAACCTCCATTTTGAGCAATCTGAAATTCTAATTTTTCCAACAAGTTCTTTGAGAAAATTTTCAGGTTTACATCTAGTAAACTAATCGGCCTATACATGGCTGGGTTTGCATGATCGCCTTTTTTTATAAAGTGGCATAATAACAGCTCTTTTCCAAGAGACTGGAAATGTATTTTCATCCATACACCTGTTGAAAAATACTGTTAGAAACCTACACCATAGTCTAGAATTGCACCGATAAGCTTCAGCCTGAACACCATCCGGACCTGGCGCTTTGTGGGATTTTAAGGAATTTATATCTCTATATACTTCCCCTGTACTAATAATTATTCCAGCCCCATCACATTGTTTCCAAATATTAACCACTGTGGAACCTCCTCGTTCAAAAAATATTTTTTCATAATAATTTATCCATACTGCCTCTGAAATATAGACATCTATCGAGTGGCTACAGTTTCTCATTCTTTTAGCTACTGACTGCCAAAATTCTCTATTATCCTTTTTTATTATTGCATTGTGCATTTTCTCCCATTGTTTTTTATAATACACACTCTTTTTTTCTTTTATTAAAATTTTATAGGCTTTTCTTCTAACTCCTATTTCTTTTAGAATAATCCTGTCAGTTCCTAATATTTTACGGGCTTTATATAATAATCTAATTTCTTTTTTAAGGAGTCTACAATCGTCATCAAACCATGTATCTCTGTTTTCCTGTTTTATAGTCCTACTGACAATGACCCCACGCTTTCCACTTATTTCCTCTTATAATAGAGAAAGAATATTACTCAAATTGTCCAGATAATATTCCTGTAGCAGTCTATACTTTGTAACTATTTTGGAACTAACCAATAACTCTGTAATGTCTAATTCAATATCCCCATTCCATTTAAGTCTTTTCTTTGCTATGACTTCTGCTATCCCATTGGTCTCCTGAGAGTTTTTCATTACTTCCCCTAAACCAAACAAGGCAATCAGGAAATGATCAATTTCAGCTCTTTCAAGTACTCTCATGTTTTTCCATGCACTGCCTAGACCTGACCAAATAATCAGGCCAATCAGTTAGGAGCTTTTAGGTGAAATAAAGATGTATTCCCCCCTTTCATCACCACATAGTCTTCCATTTAAAGGGAACAAGTTGAATTCGCTCAATATAGTAGACAGTTCCTGACCTGATGCATTTATTTTAACATCTCTTGTTTGTCTTAGAAGGACTGATTCTCTATTCCCTACTGCAAAGAAAAAAGACTTATCAGTTAGACCATCATAGGTACCTATCCTTGCATTAAAATCTCCCACCATTAAAATTTCCATTTCAGAGAACCTTAGCATTAGTTGCTCCACTATATTTCTAAGCTGTGCCCATACAGCTAATTTAAAATATTTAGAATTTTTTGAAGGAATATAACCATTTATCAAGAAAATGTTGTAATTTGGTGCTGAAATTGCTACAGTCACACAAAAAGGGAGAGTGTGTATACATTCGGGTGTATAAGGTATATCTACTTTTTCAAAAGTTATGATGCCACCAGAACATTTCCCTAATTTACCATTTTTATGTTGCTTGCACGCACGTGCAAGAAACATAGTGCCTTCATCCGAGTTTTCAGAGGTGTGGCACCCATCTTCCAATTCAGTCAGTGTGTTTGCAGGCACGGCCCAAGTTCCCCAATCACTGCTGCAGCTGTCTATGACAGCAGTTGAAAATGCAGTGGTTGCACAGTTGAAAGGGAGAGCTCTGCTTCAGTAAGCAGAGCTCCCCCTCCACACACACACACACGCATGCATGCTGCATACTCATGCACCTTTTCCCTCCCCCATGCACACACTGTACAGCCGATGGGGGTGCCCAATCCCCCGTCAGCTCCATGCCCCCCCAAAGCTTCCAGGTGCCATGCTGGGAGCCCATCCCAGAGTGGCAAAATGTATTATGGCTGATGGGGGTGCCCAATCCCCCATCGGCTCCAGACCCACAAAACAGCCTTCCAGCTGCCACACTGGGAGCCCACCCCAGCATGGCAAACGTCCCTCGTCGTCTTATTAAAAAAAACTGTAAATACAAAAAATGTCCCTCGGCACTTCTCCCTGCCCCCCTCCCACAACCCGCACCCACCCACTGCACACCCTGCCTCCTCACCTCCCCACCCTATACCTACCCCTGAACCTCAGCACGATGATCTTTGGTGGACCAGGAACACGCCTGCACTCTTCAAAGCCGACCGCGAACTGAGGAAATGCCGGTAAGCTGTATAATGGGATAGATTGGGTTTTTTCAATTTTGCTGCATATCTCAGACATTTTTGGGAATTTTGGCACCAAATTTTCAACATGGGTTTTTTGGGACCCCTCCTCATGAATTCTGTCACTGTCATGGCGTTAATCGGGCCCGAAGGGTGATTTCACGGTCACTGCATGAAATCATCTTTTGGGACTGATTAATGAAATGACAGTGCCAATGTTCATAAGGTGGGTTCTCAAAAGCCCATGTTGAAAATTAGTGAAAAATTCTAAAAATGACTGTTTTATGAGTGTGTGTTTAGCAGGTCCCACGACGCCAGTTATGAGTGCAAATTTTTAATATTTGCACTCCAGATTTTCAACATTGCCATTTTACCACACCTCCTTATGAGTAGTAGCTGTCATTTTCACATCTCACCAAAACATGTTTCCGCCCATGTGGCGCTTTAGTGGCGCCGAGTCGGTAAGTAAATCAATGTATGGGACACATTAAGAAAATCACAGTGACACTGTTCATGATCAGAGGTCTTAAAATGGCTATGTTGAAAATTTGGTGAAAAATTCCTAAAATGACTGTTTTACGAGGCATCGTTGCACAGTTCCTCATGCGACTCAGTAAGTTCGCTAATTTTTAATATTTTCACTCCAAATTTTCAGCATTGCCATTTTACTACACCTCCTTATGAGGCAGTACAGCTGTCATTTTCACATGTCACCCAAAATGTGTTTGCATGCATGTAGCGCACAAAGGCGCCAGTCGGTGTCTTAATCAATGTTTGGGACAGATTAAGAAAATCACAGTGACACTGTTCATGAGCAGAGGTCTTAAAATGGCTATGTTGAAAACTGGGTGAAAAAATTCCCCAAAATTACTGTTTTATGAGCATTTGTTGCACTGATCCTACACACGCTCGTACGTTCGCGAATTTTCAATATTTTCACTCCAGATTTTCAACATTGCCATTTTACCACACCTCCTTATAAGTAGTACAGCTGTCATTTTTCACATCTTGCCTAAAACATGTTTCTACCCATGTAGTGCACAATGGTGCAGTCAGTGTGCGAAATCATTGTATGGGACACATTAAGAAAATCACAGTGACACTGTTCATGAGCAGAGGTCTTAAAATGGTTAGTTTGAAAATTTGGTGAAAAAATTCCTAAAAATTACTGCTTTACAAGCATACATTTCGCAGTTCCACAGCACGCTCGTAAGTTTGCAAATTTTTAATATTTGCACTCCAGATTTTCAACATTGCCATTTTACCACACCTCCTTATGAGCAGTACAGCTGTCATTTTTGATGTCACCCAAAATGTGTTTCCATGCATGTAGCACAAAATGACGCAGTCGGTGTGCACAATCAATGTTTGGGACAGATTAAGAAAATCACAGTGACACTGTTCATGAGCAGAGGTCTTAAAATGGCTATGTTGAAAATTTGGTGAAAAAATTCCCTTCAGACATTCTGCAATGTTACTAATGAAGACATTGAACAGGAACTGGCCCCAGGACCGATCCCTGCAGCACCCCACTGGTGACCCCCTCTCCCTAGACTGTACACCATTTACCACCACTCTCTGCCTCCTGTCTGTTAGCCAGTTTCTAACCCAGTTTACCACCCTTTCCCCATGCCCAGCCTACCCAGCTAGTTTTTCAGCCTCCTATATGGGATGGTGTCAAAGGCTTTGCTGAAATCAAGGTAAGCATTGTCCACTGCCCCACCCTGATTCACTTCCTTGGTCACCCAGTCAAAGAAATCAACCAGATTTGTCTGACATGATGTCCCCACTGTGAATCCATGCTGTCTATGGTCCTGGGCTCTGATGGCTTCTAGATGCCCCACTATCCTTTCTTTAAGCAATGTCTCCATGATCTTCCCCGCTACTGAGGTGAGGCTGAATAGCCTATTATTCCCTGCCTCATCCCTGCTGCCGGACTTGTGTAGAGGGACCACATGTGCCCTCCTCCAATTCCCTCATGTTGAATGACTTAGTAAACATGGCTGCCAGAGGTACTGCTATCTCCCTTCGCAGTACTCTTAATATCCTTGGGTGTATGCCATCTGGTTCCATTGCTTTGTCCACCTTCAATTTAGTGAGCTCCTGCAGGACTATTTTGCCTTTGAATGGACTATTGTCCACCTCTTCACCCCCTTGGCAACTGCTGTACTGCTGTGCCCCTTGCCCCTCCCACTCTTCTGTGAATACTGAATGGAAATACACAGTGGATGTCTTGGGAGGAAAGCATGGAACTATCACTTCCAAATACCTAAACAGCACATACAAGCAAGCAACATTCGGCATTGACAAATGCTTGTTAATACCTGAAGTACTGAAAGCTTCAAAACCATTTAATCTTACAAGTTCTATATTTTCATGCCAAGTTTCTTGGAAATAGATTATATCAAGTTGTGCAATTAGCTTCATCCATTCACTATCCTGCATTTTATTCATTAGACCGGAAATATTCCAATTCAAGAGTGAAATTTTGCTCTTATCTTTCTTCAGGGTTATATCCAACTCCTCTACCTCATCCTGTGTTTCTATTAAATCTTGGTTTTGTTCCAAATTATTTAACCTTCAATCCTGAGATCATACTACCAGATTCCTGTTGACATAGCTTAAAGGGTCTCCATTTTTACCTTGGCCTATAATTACATGTTGTGTGCTGGAGTCAAACACCTTGGAGTCGACCAGATGAAGTCCGTGGAGATCCAAGATTCCTGTCTTCTGTAAAATCTTATCTTTTATATTTCTATTTTTCACTATTATAACAATCTGACTATCGATTCCCAACCTTTGTACTGATGTTACCCCTTCCTTTCCTAACTCCACTTTGAGGCAGTTCCTTATCAAATTGCATAGTGAGCCTTTTAACTTATAATTATTTTCTCTCCTAATGGCATCTAAACCAAACAGATTCAAACTGACAGGACGATCCTGTTCTGAAGTAGTCAGCATCACTTTATTAAATTGATGTCTGTTTGGGAACGTTATCACAAAATCGTGGTTGTCATTTTTACTTCATTCAGACCATTTAACCAGACACAGTTTGCATATCTGGGGGAGTAAAGATATATACCTAGCATTACTGCCTCTAAAAGTGAGTTATTTTAATCCTCTCTATCTCATTTAAGTCCAAGTCCAAATCTAATTCCTCATTAACCTTTTTTATCAGCAAGTTTGCCTCAGTTTCTTTCAAGACCTGATGTCTCCTTTCTGGAGACAACCATGATGGAAGCCCCAACAATCTAATCAAAGGAAGAAACTCATTTTCTCCATCATCTTTTTTCCCTATTAAGGACTGATACTGCAGGAAGCCTCTCTAGAATGAAGGTGATCTGATACATCTATCTGGGACAGCACTTTGGACACAGCTTTGTCTCTATTTTCCAAATTATCATACCTATTAACTTCATTACCCTTATTAATTCCTAATTGATGCAATCTCTGTTTCTAATTTATTTAAACAAGTAAGAAGTGAAGAATAATTAGACCTTTCCCAATTCACCTCACCTTGCTTTTCTTCATCGTGTATTATTTCATTGTGCTTCTCTAGCAGATCTACTGTTTTCCTGGGTTCATATTAACAATGGTCACACTATCTTCCTCACATGAGTGTGTTTTTCTTCCCAGTCCTAAAATAAACCCCTCATCTATACCTTCTTTTTTCTTAATACCATCACACTGTTTCTTTTCCTTTTTTCCTTTTATTTTTATTCTGATTAATCTGTTTCTTTTGTTCATTCCATTTTCTTCCCCTGTGTTTATGCTTTTTCCTTTTGATCTTATTTACTTGTACATTTCTGGAAACAAAATAGAACTAAAATCTGGCCTTGTTGGCTCATGTTCTTTCATTTCCGCCCCACCATAGTTTGCTGTTCATATTTATTTATTTATTTTTATTTATTTTTTGTTGACCGGGTAAGTGCACCAGACAAATCTTGCCTATTTTCAGGCACGACCCGGGGAAGGGGGATACAGATGAATGCCAACTGACCTTGAACCAAATTAAGCTGTTGGTGGTATTTTTAGTGAATGAGGGAAATTTGGCCAGGACACCAGGGAAATTCCCCTACTCTTTTCGATAAGTGCCACGGGATCTTTAACATCCACCTGAACTACCACCAGTCCAGGCAGATGGGGCCTCGGTTTAACGTCTCATCTGAAAGACAGCACTGCAGAAGTACAACACCCCTCTCATGCTGCACTACAGTGTCAGTACTGGGATATTAACTCAAGTGCCAGATGTGGGAACTGAGCCCACAGCCCTCTGATCTCCCAGCCTCAGAGGTGAGTGTGCTACCTACTGAGCCACTGACACTGCTGATATTGCAGATCATAATGCAAATCATAATGTAAAAGGATGTCCTAGATCATTGTCTTCATCTTGATTTCCTAAATCTTTAGATAACTGATTTGTTATCTGCACCAGTTTGTTTCTATTAATAGCCACATCGGTTTTAAAAGATTCCAGAATGTCTTTATTTATATTTAATTGTTCTAGTAATAATATATTTGCTGAGTGTTGATTCCTAAGTGAGTTTATCAGATCCCTGTTTAATACGCTGGGTTGAAGGCTGTCAAAAAAATGCTGATCCCCACTATCCTTAGCACCATCAGCCCCTATACTCCCATCAACATTTAGCTGCTGCCTATGACAGCAGCAACTACATTTATTCCTTGAATTGTTTTCCCTAATTTAACTTCAGATGACTATAGCCCAAAAATAACATTCTGGAGATCCTCTGTATCTCCAATAAGGCATTTTTCTCCCTCAAATTTCCAAGGTAGCTCTGGGATCCATCCAAAATCCCAGACATAGACTTAGCACACTGATGGGCCTCATTTTCCTGCTGATCACAAACAATGGGTAGATAGTTTATATCAGAGTCTAGTATACAGGATATTTTCTTGTAAAATGTTTGTTTTTTACCTATTGTAGTGGAGTTTAACTCACTTGCTAAAAAGGCCAGAGGTGGAGAAATCGCTACCACACTCTCTACACTCATATTTGTCTCACAACTATTCAATTTCAATGTGGAAGTTATGTTAACCAGTTCTTCGTGCTTTATTAAATGTTCTGTTATCTTTGATTGTTTTTTCTTACGTTCTAATTAACCATCAACACCTCTTAAATCTTCTACTAATGGTGGTGTGAGGTTAGGATTGTTTAACCTCTGTAATCTCATGTTCACCATTTTTAGAGGTAACTTTTTTTTTTACAGTGCAATAATAGCTACTCAATAACATTCAATAGCACAATATCAGCACAATAACCGTGCAATAGCAGCAAAATAGCAGCACAAAAAATAGCAGCTTAATAACACTCTCTACACAGAAAATACTAAATGTGAAAGAGGGAGAAAAGAAAAAGAAGAAATATACTAATACAATAAGATGCAGGGCAATTCAAAAATTAGTCAAAGTCCAATGCGGTCTCGGCACAGATAAAATCCAACAAGGTCAACAGGGTCAGCGACTTCATTCAGTTCATCCAATTCCCAACAGCTTTGTTTATCTGCACAGAACACCTTTACTTTCCAAACCTTTCCAAACCTTTAGTTTTAGCTTTTAATGTTCAACACTGTTTGGCGCTGCATTTGTTTTTGTCAAGCGCATCAAGCTGCATGACAATGACAAAGAAATGGGAGTAGCAGAATATTCTAAGATATAAATTCCAAATCAGTTGCACGTTTCTGTTCAGTAGAAGGAAGAAGGGAAATCAGCCACAGAACCCAGGCTTCAAAAGCCTGAACACAATCCCATGTCCATGTATCCAGCTTCCACCTGTGGCTCCTATTCTTCCCTGAGAGTCCTTGAAAAAAATGCTTTTGGTAATACTGTACCTCTAAAAAATAAACCCAGAAAAGGGTGTGAGAGGAATGGGTCCCAATAAGCTTAATAGGCTTATAAAGCTTACAAACAGTTATCTTTAAGCAGATACCCACTAAGACTAAATTAAGCAGAGCCAAATATTTCATAAAACACTTACTTAAGAGCAAATGGTGCTTAGGTACTGGTGCAGGAAGCAACATACTTCATGCTGCTTTAGGCAAAGATTCGGCACCTTGGAAAGTCTGCTGTCTAGTAAGCCATTTCTTTAAAGATAAATCTCAAAGTGAATAAATTCACTCAACTCAAGACTATTCCTCCGATTCTTACATGCCAACCAGACTCCGGGGAAGTTACAAATCGATCTGGCTCAGCTTGTGTAGCTCTGCTTCTTTTAAAGCAGAACTCACGTGGGCTGAAGCAGCCAATCAACAGCCAGAAATCAGTTCTGGTGCGAATTTATAAAATCAATAGTTTTAAACATACAAAATACAAAGCCATACAACATAAAACTAAGACAAAAAGTTTGAAATGTTAAAACAATAACAAAGGCTAAGCAAAGTTAAAACATTAAAAGAAAATAAAAGCAGTACTAGTATTCTTGTACTTGCACACTTCAGTCAGCAAATATAAATGGATAAAAGTTCAAATGTTCAATTTTGCTAAGATCTCTTTGCTTTCTATCACTTCTTAAGTTCACAAATTACCAATCTCAGTTTCAGACAGCAGATAGGGTTATTCAGGCAAACAGCAGAGAGTCGGTAATCCCAAACATTCATCTGGCCCAGCACAATCCACAGACTAGGATCCTGTCCCAACCAAGAGATTTTCTCCCTGATTCCAGCCTTTCCAAAGGGCTGCTCTGGCCCCCACAATCCATCCAGTCCAATGCCTCCAGCTACATTGGATCTGGTTTCTTCCTGCGGAAAACAGAGAACACCGGGGAGCACACAAAAAGCCAAGCAAACACAAGACAGTCCAGTAAGGCTATCTAAGCAATGCAACCAGTGGCATACCTTTTATAAAGGAAAATAAAGCTTTTAGATAGCCCTGCTGTGGCAGCTCCAAACTCACGCAGCGTGCAGTCCCCTTCAGCTCGGCTCCCATAGTTGACTCCTTCCCTCCCTGTTGTAACCTAGACAAAATCCTTATGCCAAACAAATTCATTCAATTTCTTGATAACATCAGTAGAGTCTTTCATAAAATATTTCAGATCAGGGACACAACACTGGAGAAAGAAGTCCACAAACTGCCTTAATTTCTCTTTTAAGGCACCAACCCCTGAAACAATTGGTCTCCCAGGGGGTTTTGTAAGTCCTTATTGATTTGGGAGAGTATATAGAAGCCAGCTATTTTCAGATTATCAATCAAAATGAAATTATATTCATTTTCAGTGATCTCCCCTTCCTTAATCTCATCCCGTAACAGTCTGTGGAGTTATTTTTTGTAAATCGTAATAGGATTACTGTAAGCCTCCAGTAGCTATTTGAGTCATTCAGTAGTGCTATCACAATTACCTTGCATTTCTCTAATTCTAACAGCACAATATTGGCCACTTTGTCTGCCTGCTTTATTATCACATTCTTTAAAGCTTCAAGTTCTATCAAGGCATCGCATTACATTCTCATTTCATTAAATTATTCTATTTGGGGGACCCAATTTTTCTAATACATCTGTAACCTGTTTGTGTACTGCTCATTCATAAGTAGAGATCGTGGCATTATATTTAATGGGACAAAATAAAGATTTACCTTTAAACAGGCATTTTCTCTGTGCTCTATGTGACTCAGTTGCTTGTAACATTCTAGGATAATCCAAATTATTCTGTGAGCTAATATTTCCAAAGTTTGAATCAGTAACCACATTTTCCATTAGTAACACCTCCAGTGCCTCTAAATCATTCATCGTTGTGTTGCTGAGTCCCATCGGTTGATCCACTTCCAAATCTTCCATGTTTTCTATAGCTGCACTCTGATCAATCATTGATAGTAGAGCATCTAAATCCTCTAAGCTCAAAGTGAGCTGGATCTCAGCCAGACATTTGTTTAGCACTGCCACTGCACCACATATCCCTGGTGAAAATGATATACAGTTGGGTGTCATCTGCATAACAGTGAAACGTCACGGTGTAACATCTAGTGATCTCATCCGGGGGCAGTAGGTACACTGTGAACAGCATAGACGAGAAGACTGACCTTTGGGGAACTCCACAGGGCAGGGGCATCAGACAGGAGGAGAAGTTCCCTATCACCACCATCTGTGTCCTACCTTTGAGAATGGATTCGAACCAGCTGATGATAGTGTTGGTGAGTCCACAGAACTCCCTTAGGTGATCCAACAATACCACATGGTCCACAGTGTCAAACATGAGGAGAGATCAAGGAGAACTTGAACTGACCACTCTCCTCTATTTCTAGCCCTGAGGAGATCATTATGCACCTTCACCAATGCAGTTTCAGTGCTATTCCCAGAGCTAAATCTCGATTGGACAGGCTCATAGATGTCAAAGGCCATGAGGTGCACCTCAAGCTGCAGAGCCACTATGTTACTGATAACCTAACCCAAAAAGGGAAGGTTTGAGACTGAGCTATAATTTGCCATGATGTCAGGGTCAAGAGATGGTTTCATCAGGAGGGCCTTCATCAGGGCCTCTTTCAAGGTGCTAGGAAACAGCCTCTCTGAAAGTAAGCAACAGACTAGCTTGGCGAACACTGGACCTACGGTCTCAACACATCCCACCAGAAAGTGGGTTGGGCCCAGATCCAGCTCACAATACGTGTGCTTGACAACTGCAAGGAACAGCACACCACTGATTTGCCAAGACTCCAGAGATTCAGAACCCTATGTTTTTCATAAATTTACTTTGTGTGCTTTACGTTCTTCAATCCTAATATCAGTATTAATGTAATCTTTTGCAATGCATATCTATCTGTCTCTCTCTCTGTCTGTCTGTCTGTCTATCTGTCTATCTATCTATGTATACACATATACACCTTGTCCTTAAAGAGTTAGTGGAACCAAAACAGACAGATAGAAAAATGATACAAATTTTAGAAACATAGAAACATAGACTTTAACGGCAGATAAGGACCACTTGGCCCACTTTGTCTGCCCATTAATTTTAGGAAGTAATCAGGTGGAACTTTTTATTTCTGTAGTATTTTTCTTTTTTCTTTTGCTCATCAGAATGTTTTGTATCTGATAATGCTGTGCTGCATGTGTGGACTAGCTCTCAACCTGGCAGCTGACATGCATCTCTAATCCCCCCCAACTACATCATCAGCATTGTGATCTCAATGTCATCATAGGTGACTGACCTTGCACTTACTGACTGGCTGTACCTAAGCAGAAGTGATATCACAGTCAGTGAGGTCACAATGCTGATTACTTAATGGATGGAACAGAGCTAGATATGTCATTTGCCAGACAGAGTGCTGTTTCACATAGCACACCTACTAACATCAGGTAAACTATCTTCTAATTAACCAAAGGGAAAAGAAAAAGTACCTCAGACATTAAAGGTAATGACTGAATGCTTTTAAAAACTGATATTATTTTTAGGCAGTGCACTAGCTTTTTAAAGGAAATGTCTCACACCATACTTCTGCAATTGATGTCACCACTTTACTGACCTCTGACTTAAATATTTACCACGAATTATAATTTTCTAATGCCCAGAACATTTTAAATTGAATAAAAAATTATTTTTTCCATCCAAGGATGGCATGTTGTGCGCATAGCTCCTTACTTTGCCTGCAGTTCCATGCACCAGATAATGGAATAATGTGATTTAATAATAATTCTACTTTATCAGTAATGATTTCCCAAATGCAGTACACAAATTATAAATCACCCTCAAATATTTTTCTGTGGTTTTAAAAAAAAATTTAATCTCATGCACTGGCAATATTGTTGCTGCTACCATTGCGTCAAGACTCATATTTCACACTCCTCAGTTTTCTCAGTAATACCGCTATACCTATACTTATACCCAGGGGTGTCAGCAGGCATACGCACTATACTCAGCAGAGTACAGTAAAATAAATTAAGGCAAGGGCAACAAATCAGGCAGAGGCAACAAAAAGAGAAAAGCAAGGACATTGTGAGTCACATTGTGTCTGTGTGGCACTGAGCCCTTTTGCCCTTGTTGTTCGCTATGGGGCACCGATGCCACCAGCCAAATAAACAAACAAGAGCAACTTAACAGGTAGGCAGAAAAACAAAGGAAGGAGGATTACAGGAAGAAACTGATTACTTGGAACTCAGACATGGTAAATGGGGGGGCTACTGTTGGTGTGGTGTGACAGTGCATATTTTGGTTTATGTTTACATAACGGGGGGGGGCAACAGTGCATCAGTTTTGAGTACAAGTTTAAAATTCCTGGCTAAACCCTGCCTATACCTTTATCTAAATATGCTGAAGAGTGCATTTCTGAGCCTTGACAGCTGATGTAGTGAGTGAGGGGGGCAGCAACAGCAGGGTTTCATGGTTTGACAGCAGCAGTGTGTTATGATCAAGCAGCAGCAAGATTTCATGATCTGGAGCAGCAGGGTTCTATATTTTGGTGGGTTAGTGAGTGGGTGAGTGAGTGAGTGAGTGAGTGAGTGAGTGAGTGAGTGAGTCAATGAGTGATCAGCAATCTGGATAGCATCTCTTTCTGTATTATCATCCTTGGTCTTGCATGCTGCTAAATAAATTAAATGGCACTGGTACTATTGGTGACATTTTAAATTAAAGTACCTACTCAACCCTGCACTCTGGTCACTAATGCATGGATTCACAACACTGACAGCTGAGAAAAAATTACAGAAGCACACCAAATTGCCACTGTTACCCACAATGCTGTATATGAGTCAGGTCATGACCATCCTAATGGCACTAAACATGATTTTAAATGATGTGCAAACAGGCTAAATATTATTTCAGACTATTAAAATTTCCAGCTAGGACACTGTAAATTATAAAACTATGTTGTCTGACATAACATTCATACCTAATATAGGATAAAACTGCAGGTGAGCCCTTTCTATTAATAGGCTGTCTTGTAACAGTATCATACAATGGATATTTGTATGTATTTGTTTCTTGAGTTATTTCATTAAAGTTGTTTACACCAGGGAAGGAAAAGAATGATACACATGTTTTATTTTCAGTTGGAGAGTTTTAGTGCCAAGTTTTACCCACAAGAATAAACCTGCATTGTTGTATTTTACCTGCAGTTTTATTGTGTGTGCTGACTGTTTGTGCAGGTCTAAGATGTCACTGAGTTTGCCAGAGTACCAGTCCATCCTGGTGCTTGTATCAATTTTGTGAGTTGATCATTTTCAGTTGTGACCGAGGAGAAGGAAAAGGGTGTATTCCGGAATAAAGGGAGATTCTACATGAAGGGGATACATTAATGCAGTATGCAGTTATGAAACAATGTAAACCAATGATTCAAAGCAAGCAATCTGAGTACAGTGGATACAATACAAGATACATGATTTGCAGCTAGCAAAGAATTGTTAGGCTATGCTGCAGTGGGCAACAAGTCCCACCCTCTCTGAGCACTATTTTAGGAGCATGCTCCAAGATATGAACTCACATTTCTTTTCTGTCTCATCTTCTAAATTTGTAAGTAGCAAACCTGTTCCCCACCCCACTCCCGCCCCCTCATTACTCAGTGCCAAGCTATGGATCTGGAATCATGGCACACATGTCTGGTGGTTCATACATATCCTATAAATTCTAGATCTGTAATTAGAATACTTATAAGGTATACCTAAAGAGGCTGACCTCCAGTTATGATCTCTGCCTTACCTTTCACATAATACTGTAGACCCTGCACAATGAGGCGGACGTGTTACAAATGTGTAACTACTATGCACATTCCATACTTGTAACCTGCTGTCTTTGGAACACTTATTTGGAAATATTCAAAGCACATTACATGTTTAGGACATGTTTACTATTTTATGCAGGGTCTTGTTGTACTTGTATAAAGCAAGCTACAGGTGGATGGAACATACTGTACTGTACTAGGCAATATATGATACAAAATATTGCTGTTAAATGTATGACATACTATACACAGGGTCCACAACACCATGCACTAACAAATATATTACTGTGTGACAACTGCAGCTTAGCACTGGACCTTCAAAGACTCACATAAACCAACACAGCCATGCAGCATACAGCAAGGCCTGTAATTCAGCCTTTGGTGATGAGGGTAGAGAGTTGAGAGTAGGGTTGCTATTTACAAATTTTGAATATGTTGGCCCTGTAAGAGTTACCAGATCATTGATGTATGCCCCTGTATCTGTAGCTTGACCATGGATCATGAGGGCCAGGGGAGGTTGCAGCAGTATGGGAGTTAGGTTTAACAACCTTAATAGCACATTTCCAAACTTTGCTGGCATTGAGTTTCAGCCCTAATATCACATTTCCAAGCTGGGCATTGTCTTGAAAACTCTGCTAGGTCAGTTTCAACCTTACCATTTCCTAAAAAGGCAGTATAGCATAGTGGTTAAGGGCACTGAGTTGCAAACCAGCAGACCTGGGTTTGAATCCCATCTGCCCCCGTTTGCATACTGTGTGACCCAGAGCAAGACACTTAATTTCCTTGTGCTCCCAGGTCACACCTGGAAATAAGCTCTGGTTTAGTGTGCC
This sequence comes from Neoceratodus forsteri, assembly GCA_016271365.2. Taxonomy (NCBI): domain Eukaryota; kingdom Metazoa; phylum Chordata; order Ceratodontiformes; family Ceratodontidae; genus Neoceratodus; species Neoceratodus forsteri. Next base: position 452,818,979 of record CM057455.1, on the reverse strand, counting down.
TTTCCTGGTTAACGCCCCCTTTGCGAGGTGTGAGTTTTGTGTGGTAGCAGCCTAATAAGCATTAACATAGTTTTGTGCCATGATTTAAAATATTGGTAGAAGCCTGCAGGGAAGGTGACCTAGGCCTTATGTCCCTAGAGGTTTTCTCCACATGGGGCTTTTTGTCCACTCCATATTTAAGGTAATAAAATAAATTTTGCCTTGAGTTGGGGTCTGGACAGTATCTCTGCCAAAAATGTCTCTATTGCCACTTTCATTCCCTCTTCTTATTGAAAAGCAACTTGTGCCTTGTTAATACTTCGTCATGCCTTTGGCTTTGTCTTTTCTAGGGGTCATTACTACAGCATATTCCTGAAGGTACATTTAGTCAATGGGGCCTTATCCCAGATGCAACTCTTGGTATGGAACACTCCTTAAGAAGGGTTCCTTTGCTGCATGACTGAGCTCAGTGGTACTTCAAAAGGGTGGTTGTCCCATCTTGGGACGGACAGAAGAATGATCAGTTTACATTCATAACCATTCTTACACATATGTTGGTTGCTCGCTGGCCAGTAAACTAATAATAAAAGAAAATGATGATGTTTTTGAGAGTCACAAAATACAGCTTATTCTTTTTGTTAAATCCTTGCTCTCTAGTACTGTGCTTGAAATAGATTACAAAATAGTGGAAAACTTGAAACAGCTTGCATCTGAAAAGCCTGTAAAAATAAACATTGATGGAAAGATTAATAACGTATACTTTTTTCTGTGAATGAAGTTCTTAGAAAAAAAAAGGTTAACTAATAAAGTGCTAAAAAGTTATGACTTACTGAAGAACTGTAGCATTGGCCATAATATTGATGTGTGTAAGGTGTTTTAAATGAAAAAGCCTCTGTGCACTGGGGAGATGTTGTGAGGGATTTTAATATTGCTGCCAGTTGATTTAAAATATTAGCAGTTTTTTATAGTTCTGTATCCTGGTCTCTAACATGTTTGAAATGCTGAGTTGCTCAGTAGCCAAAACCTTGCTAGGGACTGATAGTACCAGTATTTAACCCAGGTCTACACCTTGGTTCACTGAGTCATTTTAGATTTCCAAACTAAGACACCATAGTCACTGTCTGCAATGCTCATTGCCTGTTGCAATAGTGTTTGAGTGCTTAATATTTGCTAGGTAAACAAGGGAACAGAGGATGAAATATACATGCACTGCTAGTGCTGCTAATAATTTAAGATGGCATAATCACATTTATAAAACAGCTATGAGAAACCAAAGAACTGGATTGGCTATTGAGTATTCCATCCTGCGCAATTATCTTATCATCTCTTCACCTGGGGGTAGGGACATCCTACTCAATAAAAATATGTATTTTTTAAACAAAACCCCCTTATCTTTTAATGTAGTTATCTACTTTAAAAGTAATTTTGTAAGTGCAATGAGACTGTTAAAGGAGAAGACTCCTGTTTATGAATTGAATATTTCTGACATATTTGTCATACATTATATAAATTACTGCAAGTATGTCAATAGGAAATCAGTCACTTTTTCTGTTGTAACACATATCTGCATTCTGAGACTCTGACACATGCTTGTAAAGTTTCAAACAAGTCACCATTTACATGCGAATGAGGCACTTGTAATAAAACCCCTGCCATTTTTAGGTATCACTGAAGCAGCAGAAGAAAGCATACGTGGACGACATACTGCTCACTTTGGAATTCTCCTGTCAGTCCCTTCCTTGTCATCTTCTATCAATGTGCTGAACTCTCTGGTCTAGTTATTAATATATGCAAGACTAGTTTAGTTCCTTTGAACTCACTCTGTGATAGCTCCTCTGTTTCCAGGTCCCCAATTAAATGGGCTGGTAATGTGTTTAAATATCTGGGCATACTAATTACGGCTCAAACTATACTTTGTTACTCTCTGATTTAGAGTGTGAGACACAATGATGCCTTAAATTGTGACTGTCTCTAGTGGGTAAAATTGCCGTACTTCGGATATTTGCTCTTCCAAAGCTGATATATTTGTTTCACAATATCCTGTCTGTTATTCCTCCCATTTTCTTTAGAGAATTAGACCACATCATCAGTCAGTTTCTCTGGGAAGACAAATCTCCTTGTCTTAGAAAAATGAAGCTTCATGTCCCATGGGTTAAAAGAGGACTCCGTCATCCCTGGTTTGAGGGCTATGCATTGGCATGTTGTATGTCCTAGACCTATTGGTGGTTTCGTCCCCCATTGATGGATGTCTGTGAATGGGTCTGCCTGGAAGCAGCAATGGTGAAAGCGCCCTGTCAGCCTAATTTTGGGGTATAAGAACTTGGCCCATCCCACTATAGGTGTGACCCTTCTCACTTTGGACACCTGTATGTCCCTTACTGCTGTCCCTTTCATGGCTAAGTTTCCTCCTAGACTTCTAACCTATCTCTGGGGCAACCCCCATATTTTTGTTGCTGGTGAACCCAGTCGATGGCCTATCTGGGTTGATAAGGGTATTTAGCTTTTGTAACTCTGGGCTGCCATCTGAGATTATGGGAAGAGACTGCCCCCTTGAAATTCTTGGGACTGGCTTACTAATCTCTATAGGGTCAGTCATACCAAGGGCTGGGTGGGCAGGACCTACTGTACTCTCTGTCAGGCCTTACCCTCAGCCATTAGTCATTGCAATGGCAAATGGGAAAAGGGACTCCTTGCCTCTATCTCAGATGATGACTGGTTCATCGGTATTCATCTGACCCTTCAGTCCTGTTGCAATACCAATAGCTGCCTGATTCATTTCAAAATCCTGCACTGTTTATTTATTTAGCTTTTGTTCAGCAGGTAAGCACACTAGACAAAAAATACCTATTTTCAGATACAGCCCGGGAGGTTACAAACAAAAATAAACAAACAATATAACAAAAAGGGGATGTACAGGCAGTAAACAGTGAGCATGAACACAATGATAAAGACAATAATACAGTAAAAGGTAATTTACATTTCATGGAAGAATACATGAGCATTAAGGCAGAACAGGGTACAGTGAACTTTATAGACAGTAATTGCTTAAGTACATGGAAGTAGTAAAGTTTAGGACACCATACTTGGTTTAGGGTAGGGGTCAAAAGACCATGCAGGAGTAAGATACAACAAGCACTCTAGGGACAGTTATAGGCTGATGCAGATTTCAGGTGTGTCCATAAGGATCTCCGAAATGTGTGATGGGTGGGAGTGCATCTGCTGTGCACCGGAAGGGAGTTCCAGAATCTGGGGGCATAGACAGCAAAGGCATAGTCACCTGGCAATGTACAGGATTTAGGCACAAGGAAGGACTATGAGTCATTGGACTTAAGTAGGTATGATGGTCGAGCTGGTTGGAGAAGTTTGGACAGGGCAGGAGGGGTGGCAGTATGGACTATTTATCTATGAGGCAGCCTAGGACAAAAGAGCGATACTTACTTGGGAACAACCAGTGAAGTTTTCCATATAACTCACAGTGGTGAGTGAGTTGATGGACAGCAAGGGCAAAGTTACAGATATTATTATAGACCACTGCTGGTATAAAATCTCTCAGGCCCTCCAGTCAATGGGCCTCATGGTGGACTCATCTTGATGGAGTTGTTCCCAACGTAAGGCTGATTTGCTACATATCCTTTGGAGTTTCCCACACCTTACCAGGTGGCGGGAAGCCTTCCTTTCCTATTGTACTAAGTTCTGCAAGTACCTATTCCATCCCTTCCCAATTTAGTTCTGTTAGGCCTTCCATCTTGGTTCCCTCTGCTTTCCTTGCCTCAAAAGTGCTGGTTGGTTGCCTCACTTTTGGAGACCAAGAGGTTATTTAAATTATGGAAAACCCCCTCTCCTCCTTCGATACTGTAATGGCATTCTGCCCTTTGGTTACTCACACTTTTTGATTGGTTAACCGTAATCTCATTTTACAATCCTGATGCTTTTTATATTAAATAGGATTCTTTCCTACACTCACGTCTATGCACGGTGCCTCCCCCTCAACCTGCTAATCCTCCTACTGCTTAGGCCTGAGGCTTCCTGTCAGACTGCTCTATATTATTTATGGATTCTTGTTATTTCTTTATTATGTTATCCTTTTACAATATTTAGCTCATGCTTTTAGAGTATAGATGCCATTGTAACTGCTACTGATATGCCTTATATCTGTAGCAACGGTTTGGGGATTCTGTTGCTTATGTGTTGTTTTATTTGTATTTGCTGTGTGGTGTGTGAATAATGTTCATTTTATTTGATCATCTTCTCTATCCCCAGTGAACTTTTTATAGTTGGTGTATGCTTGACAGGTTTGTAGTATCTTCCATGTTTATGGCTGTTTTCCCGTGCTATTTCAGATGTTTATCGTTGGAAAAGTTCACTAAAATATTTCATGTTAAAAAAAGAAGAAAGCATAAGGTTTTCAGTGCTTTCTATCCATATTCTTTTTATGTTTGCTTGCACGCATGTGCAAGAAACATAGTGCCATCATCCGAGTTTTCGGAGGTGTGTCACCCCCTCTTCCAATTCAGTCAGTGAGTTGGCAGTTGTGGCTCCAGTCCTCCAATGCATGCTGGAGCTGTCTATGACAGCTCCAAAATGCAGTGACGTACAGTTGAAAGGGGGAGCTATGCTTCAGTGAGCAGCGATCAGATATCGCCTGCTCATGCGCAGCTCCCCCTACACACACACACAAACACATGCACACATACTGCGTGCTGCCCCCCCCACGCACGCACTGTATAGCCGACGGGGGTGCCCAATCCCCTGTCGGCTGTGCTGCGCTATCCACCCCAAGCCTTCCACATGCCACGCTGGGTGCCCACCCCAGCATGGAAACTCATGGTATAGCCGATGGGGTGCCCAATCCCCCGTCGGCTCCACTGTCCTCACCCCCCCAGAGTACATGCCCGAGGGTGCCACGCTGGGAGCCCACCCCCCGTGTGGCAATAGATACTATGGCTGATGGGGGTGCCCAATCCCCCGTCGGCTCCACACCCCCGCATCCATCCTTGTGCTACGCTGGGAGCCCACCCCAGTGTGGCAAACGTCCAGCGTCGTTGTAATAAAAAAAACAACCTGTAAAGAAAAAACGGTCCCACGCAGTCTCCCTGCCCCCCCACAACCCGCACCCACCCACTGCGCACCCTGCCTCCCCACACACCCCCTCACCCCATACTTACCTCCGGAGCTTGGCGCGACGATCATCAGTGGACCAGGAACAAGTCTGCACTCTTCAAAGCCGACTGCGAACTAAGGAAATGCCGGTAAGCTGTATAATGTAATAAATAGGGTTTTTCCAACTTTGCTGCATATCTCAGGCATTTTTTGGAATTTGTGCACCAAATTTTCAACATGGGGTTTTTGGGACCCCTTCTCATGAATGCTGTCACTGTCATGGCGTTATTCGGGCCCGAAGGTTGATTTTGCAGTCACTGCGTGAAATCACCTTTAGGGACTGATTAACCAAACGACACTACCAGTGTTCATAAGGGGGGCTCTCAAGAAGCCTATTTTGAAATTTTGGTGAAAAATTGCAAAAAATGACTGTTTTTCGAGCGTGCATTGCGCAGTTCCTACGCATGCTTGTAAGTTTGCGAATTTTCAATATTTTCACTCCAGATTTTCAACATTGCCATTTTACCACACCTTCTTATGAGTAGTACAGCTGTCATTTTTCACATCTCACCCAAAACATGTTTCCGCCCATGAAGTGCACAATGGCGCAGTCAGTGTGTGAAATCAATGTACAGGACAAATTAAGAAAATCCCAGTGACACTGTTCATGAGCAGAGGTCTTAAAATGGCTATGTTGAAAATGTGGTGAAAAAATTTCTAAAAATGACTTTTGCGAGTGTGCGTTGTACAGTTCCTACACACGCTCGTAAGTTTGCGTATTTTCAATATTTTCACTCCAGATTTTCAACATTGCCATTTTACCACACCTTCTTATGAGTAGTATAGCTGTCATTTTTCACATCTCACCCAAAACATGTTTCCGCCCATGTAGTGCACAATGGCGCAGTCGGTGTGCGAAATCAGTGTACGGGACAAATTAAGAAAATCACAGTGACACCATTCATGAGCAGAGGTCTTAAAATGGCTATGTTGAAAATTTGGTGAAAAATTCTAAAAATTACTGTTTTACAAGCGTGCATTGTGCAGTTCCTACGCATGCTCGTAAGTTTGCGAATTTAATATTTTCACAGCAGATTTTCAACATTGCCATTTTATTACACTTCCTTCTGAACAGTACATCTGCCATTTTTCATATGTCGCCCAAAATGTGTTTTCACACATGTATCGCACAATGGTGCTGTTGGTGTGCGAAAGCAATGTTTGGGACAGATTATGAACATCACAGTTACACTGTTCATGAGCAGAGGTCTTAAAATGGCTATGTTGAAAATTTGGTAACAAAAGTCCATAAAATGTCTGTGTTACGAGTGATCATTGCGCAGTTTCCACGCACCCTCGTAAGTTCATGACTTTGTAATATTTTCAGTCCAGAGTTTCACCAGTGGCATTTTTCCACACTTCCCTATGAACAGTACAGCTGTCATTTTTCACAACATGGCTGAAGTGTGTTTTCACACTTTCAGCACAGAGATGCCTGGTCGCTGTGGGAAATCATTGTTCGAGACAGATAAAGAAAATCATAGTGACACTGTTCATGATCGGAGGCACCAAAATGCCTGAGTTGACAATCTGCTGTAAAAAATCCCCAACCTAATTATATTATGGGTGTGTGTTGCACAGTTTCTATGTACACTCGTGACTTCACCAGTTTTTAATATTTTTACTGTAGATTTGCAACATTGCCATTTTTTACACCTCCCCATGAACAGTATAGCTGTCATTTTTTACATCCTGTTCGGAATGTTTTTGCACCTGTGGTGCTAAATGCCGTAGTCACTGTGCATACGCAGCTTTCAACTAACAAACTGATATTGCCACTGTTCATGAGGTGGGATCACAAAAAAACCATGTTGAAAATTTGGAGTGAAAATACCAACGAATGCCTGAGGTATTAGGGTTTCCAACCTTAACGCCCAACCCTGTAGAGAATAACAGGCATCAGGTGTGTGACTTGGGATTCTTGCCTGTAATGCTCATATCATTCCACACCCTGCAGCCAGTGAGAGGCATCGAGGTATGCCTTGGACTCTTCCGGCCCCAAAGTTCACCCCATTCTCCTATATCGCACCCATCTAACCGTATTTCCTAATGGAATGGGGTGTGCATAAGGGCCAAAGACCCCAAGCAACACCGTGACACATGTCAGTGTCTGCAGGGTGGGGTGTGGTGAAATGGCATGGCCGTTATGCCTGACGACCCAAAGACACACCCCTATGCCTGTCACTCTCTGCAGGGTGGTGGTGGGGTTGGCTTCAGTTCAGTACTTCAGTACTTCACTGCCATTTCTATTACGCAGCTCTGTAACTTCTACATACCACTGTCAATGCCAGCAAGCAAACATTCGGCATTGACAAATGCTTGTTTAAGTTTGCAATGGCTTAAGGCGCGGTCTTCTTATGCCACTTACACAGTGTGTAGTACTAGTAGCCATTATTTTTGCATAACAAATAATACATTTAAAATAACTATATTTCATTCATAAGAAAACAACCCATTTCTTTGTGCTGCTCATCTCACACTGTAAGACAGTTGTAGCATGTTGTGGGGGGGGAGTAGAATGAATGCTTCCTTTACTCAGATGACACACATCCTCCTTTCAGCAGCTGGAAAATGGAGAGCTAAATCACTTACTTTAAAGAGTGTATTTTTCACATTTCAGGTGCTCCTTAAATCACAATTGCTAACTGGAAATACCACAAGAGGGAATGAATACAACATGGGAGGTGTGAGGTAAGTAAATACACAGCACTGCAAATGCAAGACTTCTTTTTCAAGAGGTGTATAACTGTAGCAATAAATTTATTTATGTATTGAAATGTTTCACAAGGAAGGCACACTGAGCAACAAGTCGGTCATCTCCCAGTGCAACCTGGGGGAAGGGGTGCAACTGGAATGAGACATTATACATTCAAGTTACAAGATCAACATTAACATACAGTTGTAAGGCACACACACAAACAGTGTTATGACAGTGTTGCACATAACATGTAGAAAGAGTGGATAATAATAAGTGATGGGTTAATAAGTAAACAAGTGCTTACATGAAAGAAAAGGGAGAAAGGTGAGAGAGGGATGAGGTGGGGGAAGGGAAAAGTTGTGCCCCTGAAGACCCCTTCAGGATGTGAGGAACCCTGCAAGGGGACTGGGGGGACCAGAGAGAAGGGGATAAGGCAGTGTCCCAGAGAGACCCTTTTAAGATGGTGGGATAAGGGAGTAGATGAGAGATACAAGTCCCTTGGGGAGCAGGAGAGGGACCCATGGAGAGCATTCAGGGTCCTTTACATTCTGTGAGAGATCAAGGGAGGCCAGTAAGGGGAAGCAATTGGGGGAAGGGGAGAAGGGCTAGACATTTTGGGGTGGGTGTGCAAAGGGTAAAATGAAGGTGGGGGTAGGGTTTATCCAGGGCTTAGAGGAGGGAATTAGGGAGGGATATGGTAGGAGCAGTTAGGTGCAAGGTAATTATTGAGAGCAGAGCTGATGAAGTAGGTGGAGGATGAGTGCTGGATTTGGGGGGATTCCAAATTTTTGGGAGGCAGTGAGAGTAACTGGATTGGCCAATTGGGTGGATCTGCAGGGTACGAGAGTCATTTGATCTAAGGGAATGGGTGGGTGGGGGCGTTATAAATGAGGGGTGAGCTAGGAAGGGCCTCCCAACCAGTGCTTGGAGGTGAATTTAGCACAGTGGGAGAGTCACCTATTTTTAAGAGAGGGGAAGGATATGGCACAATAAAGATCGCAGTGATGGGTGCGAGCAGGGCTGGATTAAGCCATAGGCAACATAGGCACAGGCCTAGGGCCCCTGCCTGCCAGGGGGTCCCCAGCAGTCCCCAGCATATATTTTCTATGTATCCTTTTCTTTCTGCTTGGGCTACATGTTTTTTGTAAAGGACCCAGCCACTGAGTAAGGCAGGGTCTGAAATGTGACATGATTCTCACCTCCCTGATTAGGTGTTAAGTGCAGCTGACAGCTTCAGGGGTTCCCAGCCAGGCTGATCTTTAAGGTGTGAACAAGCCCATTTCCTTTGCTGTGTCTCCCACACCCATTTAGAATCCCAGCTGAGAATCTTACTCTTATCTATAAAAGATTAACAGTGCTATTCAATGTGTATGCTTTATATTTAACCTCACTCCTAAAATTAAGAAATATTTTTTTTGTATCTAGTTTTCCATTGGTAGATTATAGTTGCTTACCACTAGAGGGCCTCAGTATTTGTTTACTGTTATCCCTGCCTCACTTCCCTTGCTAACATCACTTTCAAGAGCTGTGGGATGGCGATACCTCACAACCCTATCATGCAACCAAAAGCAATAGACTTTCTTCATTTCACACTTGAAATACTTCTCTTAATTGTTGTGTTCAGCCATGGTATACCACAAGAACCTATGCAACAACAACACCAGGAAGGACTTACCTTCCTACAGCACATCCACTATGACCCCGGCATTATAACCAGTAATCTGTCATACACTTCCAAAGTCTTGTGTACTACTCCTTGGCTCCTGGTGCACCTGCAATCCATCAGGGAGTGTGGGCCTTGCTGGCCACTGTCATTACCTCTTAGCCTTTCTGTGATGCACATAAAAAAAAGGAAGAGGTCAAACTCATGTCAGTCTCACAAGTTGAATTTCAAGCTAGTGAAAGGTTTCATGTTTAGACTGATACTAATGTTGTTGTTACTATCTGAAAATGTGCACCCTAACCCTGGCCCAGCAAGATCTGCTTCATCTGACAATACAAACAAGATTGGTTCAATTGTGTTGGTGTCTATCAATATCTGCAGCCTGTTATGTAAGATACATAGACTCCAAGCTTGGGTCACTGAGCAAAACCCTGACCTTCTGTCTGTAGTGGAAATGTGGCTTTCCCCGAAGATCCCTGACTCCGCCATTGCTATACCTGCTTACGCCACCTTTAGACAGGATAGACTCACAAAATGAGGGGGTCACTGTGCCATATACATCAAGGATACACTCATGGGACATACATTACTATAGACAGCCTAGGCAATGCCACGCAGGCATTAGCCATCAATGTTCTACTTGGGGCCCACAATAAAGCTCTAACTATTGAGTCCGTCTACATACTATCTAAGGACCAATTCACGTGCTTCCATAGCTTTATGGAGTACATTAGGAACCTGCCCCATAATGCTGAGATGATAATTATGGGTGATTTCAATGTCAACTGGCATTCCCCTGAAGTAGATTCCTTTAAGGATGCAATCTCCACACTCAACCTTACCCACCTTGTTCCGTCACCTACTAGAGCTAATTTTAAGATGGGTACGAGTACCCTTCTAGACTGGATGCTGTCCAATCATCCAGATCTTATCACAAATGTAAATGTTCTCCCTGATGCATTAAATGAACACTCCCCTATTACCAGTAATTGGTCAAATAAATTCAATAAACCTCCCCCCAAAACAATTTTCAGCAGGGTGCTAAAGTGGGGACATCTGGAACCCCTGAAACAACAGCTTCGAAACATTGACTGGTCATTACGTGATGCCACGAAGGATATAAATATAGCCCTGGACTACTTCATCAAGCACTTTAATGAAGCTTGTGATACCCATGTCCCCTTGAAAAGAATGAAAATCTGTGGCACCATCAATCCCTGGTTTTCTGCTGACCTCATTAGTCAGACGAATCACAGAGATCACCTCTGGTGTCATGCAAAGGCTACTGGTAAGCATGCAGATGTACAAAAATATAAAACTTCCAGGAATAAGTGCATCCAGGCTATTGGCATGGAAAAAAACAAGTACCATAGGGAACAGCTTGCTAATACTTGGGGTGACAGTTAGAATTTTTGGAACAATATAAAAGATGTAACAGGTAAAGCTACTAAGGTTGCACCTACCATGCTAAATGTTAATGGAGCCCCCACTATTGACTCATCAACCATAGCCAATGCTTTTAATAACACATTCACTGACCTGGGCAGTGTCCTCCCACCAGACTTCTTTAAGGACATCACTGAAGACACTGAACTGTGGGCAAATGATTCACTTCCTGCACCACCTCCTTTCTACTTCAAAGAGGTCCCACTGTATATGGTCAGGCAATACCTAGTAAAAGTACTCAGGAAGTCAAGGCATAGTGGTGATTCCTTAGACCTCAAATTAGTTGCCCTTACCATTGAAGAAATACTGCTGCCCATTGCAAAGATTCTAAACCTCTCACTGAGACTGGCACAATTTCCCCACATCTGGAAGTCAGCCGTTGTTACCACTGCTCACAAATGTGGAGACCGTACTATACACTCAAACTATAGACCTATCTCTATACTTCCACCTCTGTCTAAAGCACTTGAGTGCATAGTTGCAGATCAGCTGGTGGAGTATATGGAAAAATACTTGATCCAGTGTCCCCAGCAGCATGGATTCCGAAAGCGACATAGCACTACCACAGCACTGCTAGAATTCACTGATTTCATTCACCAATCTCTGGATCAAGGTAGATTGGTGGGTGCCTCCTTCATAGACCTCACAAAGGTCTTTGATACAGTGAACCATGCTCTACTTCTCCAAGCAACTGTCCTCAATTGGTCTGTCAGCAGATACTGTGTCCTGGTTTAAAAGCTATCTTGTAGGCCACTCCTAATGGGTGAAGATATCTAATGTCACCTCTGACCATCAACATGTACACTCTGGGGTACCACAGGACTCCATACTGGGTCCACTTCTCTTTAGCATCTTTCTTAACAATCTCCTTCACTTGACTCGGTCATATACACTAGCAACACTGACCCTGAACCACTGGAACACCAACTTCAACTCGGCTTTGAGGAAGTGGAGGACTAGTTCAGGAAACACAAGCTGATTCTGAACTACAAAAAAACAAAAGTCATGTTGTTCAGAAGTGTTCACAGCAGACACAGATCCAGTGCCCTAACCATCAGGAACTCTGGCATCCTGCTTGAACGAATTCAACATTTGAAGTATCTAGGGGTAACCATAGATAACTTGCTATCATAGCCCAGAATGTTGAGAATGTTGCCAGGTCTACCAGTACCAAGATAGAGTTACTCCATAGACATAAACACAATCTAATGCCTGAAGCCCTTCTACTAGCTATATATAACTCCATAGTATCCATTGTTGACTATGGTCTGGTTATCTATTTCTCAGCTTCGACCACTACCCTCTGCAGAATATCAGTGGCACTCAATAAAGCATGCCAACTTCTTATTGGAGCAGCACACCTTACCCACACATATGAACTGAATGCACAGACAGGTTGGCTTCAGCTAAATGGGAAGATTCACTATCAAACCTGCTTGCTAACTAAAAAGGCACTTCTCTGGTTCTTGACTTCTGGTGTTACAAACTTACTCAACCCCTCTTGCAGCTCTCAGCACACACGTAGCTCAGTGAACCAACTCTTCTTTGTCCCAAGATGCTGGACTACACAAGGCAATGATCATTTGCATATAGAGCACCACTATGGTTTATGCACTGCCCAGTGATGGCTCTTCTTTAAACTGGGACCATTTAAAGGCACTCTTCATCAGCATCTTACAGATGACAGTTCCTGTGACTGTTTCAACTGACATGGCACTACCTCAGCAGTATTGACACATCCTTGTGTATCTGCTTCTTCCCCTTTCTCTGCAAATGACCACTTTCACCCTAACTGCTCTGCTCTATTTCCTGCCTCCTTCCCCGATCCTTCTTTCACCTCACCCCTTTCACCCTCCACCATCTTTCCACTGTCTGTCTTGACTTACCTGAACCTTTGTTCACCCAAATCTACCTATACCTATTTGACAAAGCACCTTGGGCTGCCTCCTTTTATTAGGTTATTTTTGATTTCCTACCAAGTAATAGTTTTAATTTTAGCTGCAATGTTAATGTCATATTGTCATTTTAAATACTTTCTTGTCAAAATTTTATGTAATACCATACGTTCAGTGTCTGTCACCCTTCCCACTAATGTGGAACCTTTGTAAAATAGTTATGTGCTCAAAGGTATTGTAATCTGAGAATGAATGAATAAATAAATAAATAAAATACAATAAATTTCAATGGTACAATTAGAAATCATACTCTTTTTTTTTTTAATTCTCTCATCTTGGTTATACTGACGTTCTAAGTTTGATACAGCTCTGTTTTCAGGGTAAACAAATAAATGGATTTCCAGATTCCAATCAGTAAATCTTGCCATTCATGGATCCTGGCTTAATTATCAGTAACAGAAATGTGTGATCCTGGGAATGATATACAATTCTTCCAATAATCACTCACTTTGCAGTATAATCTCTTAAATTCATAACCCCCCTAGTAAACCACAAACCTAGCTCCTTCACCACTCAGGACCTAACCTCTTTTAGAGATGGGTCCCTACCCTACCCAACAAAACACCCACATCCTGGTTCATACTACCTGACAGGAGAATATGATAATACCCAGACTGTGACTGTACACATGTGTGTTTGGGGGTGGGGGCCGGGGGAGCTTTGGAGAAGTGCAACTCATGAAATTTTGCATACAAAAAATTATTTTTACCAGACCAATTAGTAATTATTTTCTCTAAATTATCAAAACACAGGCTATTGTTATTTTTCCATACTGACAGTATTAGTTTCATTAATTTTGAAGCATTTTATGCCACTTTTTAGGGACAGTAAGAACATTTTTTTTGTGTTTCAGTAGCTGATATGGAATAGCCAAGAGGTATGGTCATGGCGAAGGAGCATGGTTACAGTAAGGGTGGGCCCAGATTTTTCTTGGGCCTAGGGCCCCAGGTTGCCTTAATATGGCCTTGGGTGCGAGGGGGGCATCCAGGGCAGAGCGGCAGAAGGAATTGAAGAAGGTGTCCAGTCTGACCAGGGAGGACTTAGTGGCAGCACCATAGACCACATCACAGTAGTAGAAAATGGGCATTATCATGTTCTGAACAAGTTCACTGCTAGTCATAGGAGCGATGCAACTACAGTTCCTGAACAGGGCACCAAGCTTTGGGAGCAGATTTTTCTGGATGGTGTCAATATGTCCAGAGAAATTTAGGTGTTGGTCCAACCAAACACCTAAGTACCTGAAGGAGGATGTGTACTCTAGTAAAGTCCCCTCAAGGCTGTGAAAAGTGGGTAGGGAGGGAAGCCTAGAGAGTCTCTGCCTTGTGCCAAATGTCATGGAGACAGTCTTTTTGGTGTTGAGGAAAGGTTTATGGTTAGCAAACTAGAGCTGCACCTTGTCAAAGTCTTACTGTAAGCTGATTATAACCTCAACAGGACAGGAGCCAGATGTATACAGGACTGTATCATTGGCATACATATGTATAGCGGAGGATGGGGAGAAAACAGAGGGAAGGTCATTTAAGAAGATGGAGAATAAGAGGTGCCCTAATTCTGAGCCCGGGGGGAACTCCAGTGCTAATTGGGAGGGAAGGGGAGGGGACGTGGCTTCCAAGATCTTAACCAATTGGGTTCTACCTATAAGGTAGGCCTTGAACCAGTTTGTGGTGGAGGGAGATAGGCCAGCCACTGGGAGTGAGTTGAGGAGAAGGGAGTGAGAGATAGTGTCGAAGGCCTTGGTCAGGTTGACACAAATGGCAGAGGTAATTTGCCCATTGTCCATCTTGGTTAGGATGGAGTCTGTGAGCCATAGGAGAGGTGGTAGTTGAGTGTTTTTTCTTGAAACCATACTGGAAAGCGGTGAAAAAGGAGGTGTCAGATAGAAAAGAGGTGAGTTGGGACAGGACAATGTGTTCTTGAAACTTGGCAAGGGTAGGAAGGAGAGAAATTGGGTGATACTTGCCAGGGGATAAGGAGTCACCCCCTTTGGGTAGAGGGAGGACCACAGCATGTTTCCATGAAGAGGGGACAGAGGCAGTAGAGAATAAGAGATTTTGGATTATTGAGAGGGGGTAGGCAATGGCCATAGCAGAGAGGGTGAGGAGTTTTGGATCAAGGCCATCAGGGGAGGCACCTTTAGAGGGGTTGATGGTGAGGAGGACACGTATGGCATCATTTGGAGTTACAGTAGTGAAAGAGAAGGGAATGTGGGAGGGTGGTGGTGGAGGGAGCACACCGGTAGAGGGTGGGGAGGGGGATGGCAAGGAGAGAAGGGATTTCAGTAGCTCAGTGGCACAGGAGGTATAGTAGGAGTTAAATTCTGCAGCTACAGCTGGTGGATCGGCACTAGTGAGCTATTTACTTTAAGTACCGGGGGCGATGGGAGAGATGAGGGAGTAAGTACAGTGTGCACCACCTTCCAGATCTTTGAAGGGGAATTTATGTTGGTGATGAAGGCAGATTTGAAATATTTGGACTTGGCTAACCTTGTAGCCCTGGTGCAAGTATTTCTGAGCATGCAGAAGCCTGCAAGGTCACTAGGATGCTGGGTGGCTTTATGACACTTCCAGGCTCAATCTCTAGCCCTGAGACAGGCCAGAAGTTCTGGGGTTATCCAAGGTAAGTGGTTACCCCTGATTCTGGTTTGTTTGAGTGGGGCAAAGGTATTCCAGTTCACAAGAAAGATTTCTTTGAAGTAGGCAAGGGCCTTATCAACTGTGGGGAAGGAGGTTAGAGGGGACCAGTAAGAAGTAGCAAGGTTACTCAAGAGAGGTTCAAGGTCAAGAGACTTGAAAGAGTGCAGTTGTATGGTTCTGTGTGGCAATTTAGTTCTGTGGACTTTCCTAACTATGAATATTGGGTTATGGTCACTGAGAGCATCGGGGAGGATGCCAGAGGTGATGATGAGGTGGGGGTGAGAGGTAAGGACCCAATCGAGTAGGGAGTGTTGTTGTATCTTGTGGTTTGGGCAGGTGGGTTCGGAGATCAGTTGGGAGAGGTTTAGGGCTCCAATTTCATTTTTAGTTTTGGTAGTTTTAGGTGACAACCAGTTTATATTTAAGTCGTCTAGGATGAATAATTCCCCAGAGTGAGCAAGGGAAGTGATGGAGGTCTAGTGCAACTGAAGGATGGACATTTGGGCGGCAGCATGCACCAGCTACAAAGACTGGAAGAGTGAAGGGGAGGGTCACATGGATAGTTAGGGCATCACAGGTCTCAGGATTTGAGGTGAGTAGATGATGGAATATTGGATGGAGGCTAGGACATAAATAGCCACACCACTACCCCTGCCAGCACGGTCATGCCTTAGCAGTGAATAGCCAGGAATGGAGACAGAGTGGTCAGGGATGCTGCTGTTTAGCCAAGTTTCTAAAATAATTAGCATGTTTGGTTTTAGAGTGCACACCATGGTCTGAATCTGGTCTATTTTTTGCAAAAAGCTGTGGGTGTTTAGATGCAGGATCTTTAAGCCCTTTGGGAAGGCTGAGAGGAGGGGGGGGTAGTAGAGGAGGAGGAGGCACCAGAGGAGCAAGGGGCAATAGAGCCTGGGTTAGGGTGGATATCCCCAGTGGAGAGCAAGAGGAGGGCAAGTATGAGAAAGTGGAGCTTAGATGATTTTAAAGAGGCTGAGAAGGAGGTTGGGAGTTTTGAGTAGAAGGGAGTGGATGAGTGCGGAACAAGAAGGTGGAGAACTGCAGTGAAAGTGGACACCATTATCAAAGCCGCATGAGGAATAGTGGTACTGTAGAGTGAGACCATATTTCAAATGGCAGAGAGGGAGTGATAGCATGGATGTGGGTAGGGAATTGGAGATAGTAACTGATGGGTTTGGGAGAGTTGTTAGGAATAGGTTCTAGTAAAGTACATTCAATAGACATAGACAAAGAGGAGAAAGCTGTTATGGTTTGAAAAATATGTGCCCACCAGTTAAAACTCTGGCTAGGAGGCATACAGCAAACTTCAGACAGTGAAAAGAAGTAGAGAGACAATTAGGAGCCCGGATTTCCCAGCTCTGTCCAATCAGTAGCTCGAGGTAACAACGGGGAGAGAGAGTGGGGCAAGATGCAAGGAAGTTCATACCTGCAGAGATGGAAGGTGAACTGGAGATGCAGGGCCTACGGCAAAGCTAAGCCGCATCCCAAGGTGCTGTTTCTTGGCAGGTTGGAGTGCCCTGGCCACGGGATGCCTCCTAGGAAGAAATGAGAAGAAATCTAATTAGCATTTTAGGGCTGTCAGTGCACAATACACCCAATATGTGTGGCCCATGATTACACATCTTGTGGTGTCTTACTGGTTACATAACACCTCTACCTCATAAACCCAAGGGATTTAACACTAGTACCCATTTCCCAGGCATAACCCACTAAAGCAAAGGCCCTGGTTTGGCCAGTTATACAGCACATAGTGAATAGCTTGTATACAGAATAACACTAAACAAGAAATTAGATACCATTGATAAATGACACATGAATGACTATAACAGAGTTTAAGTATGATGAAAGGCTTGGAGCTAGATGTTCAGTTTTAATTTCTCACTCTCAGTCATGTTTTTGCAGTGTGCTACAACCGTGAAACTGCAGAATATTTTCAGTGGGCTGCTGTAGTTTAACCTCTTACAGCTGGTAAAACTAGTTCTTGTACATCTATTGATCAGAAACTTTGGGTTATTTTGGTATTAGTTTAGCCTGCTATATGGTGCAACATGCTACACCTCAAGTCCAACTGTTACAAAATATGACTGCCTGTCAATATTGCCTCTAACTTATTGTTGTTCTGCGTTTGCAGCATGTCTGCAGCTTGTGAGAATATTTTATTCAGCAGTCACAAGGCATGGAACATGTATCCCATAGACTCTTTGCTTCATACTCCACTGCTCATTACATTCTTTAAAAACAGAATCCAAGGTCATTCTGTAGCAAATACCCTCAAATTAAAAAAAAAACATCAGTGGTATAAAATTATGACTTATTTCAGAGTCAGTCTGGAGAGATTTCCGAAGCCTCGACACCTGTGATGTATAAAGGACAATACTCAAAGGGGCAGCATCAGCCATTTGTTCCTGTATTAGTAATGTCAAAACCCACTAAAGTTTACAGTTCTGGTATAGAATTTTTTCAAATAGGGTTCTAAACACTTTTAGAACATCAACTCTTTTTGTATATAGGACTGGCGAGACAGGAAAGAGAAACAGAGAGCTACTGTTTTCGCAGCACAGCAGTAATATTCAGTTTCATTGCACATCCAGGAAAAGAAAGAGAAAAACTGTGGCCCATGCAAAATGCAAATGCACAGAGTCACACCTGATGTGTTGCAATTTGGCACAGCTGCACATCCAAGCATATGAGCAGAACGTTCCCATATATGTGTCACTCTGAAACATTCTAGAATGTAATTTCCGATAATTAGTTTTCCAGGCTGGCATCTTTTGTTTTTGAAATGTATGAACAAAAAGGCATTTAATTTAATATTTAGAACCTTTGCTACTTAGAATCCATATGTGTTCTAGTTCTATGTTAGAACTCAAACCCAAGTTCTTAAAGAGTTTGAATCATTGTCAAACTAGTTCTGACAACCATACCCTGGGCACAGCATTACAGCTTCCCAGCATGAATAGGGGCAGCTAAGTGCTAAGTCAGCTAGACTAGTTATTTTGATCTAGGCTGGTTTAGTCTCTGCCAGCAGATGTGTCTGCAACTGGGCATATGCCACTGGAAATAGTGTGATTGCTGCATATGAGATGCAGGTTTGAACATAGCATCCATTGTTTCTAAATCAGGGGTGATAGGTGCCGTGGATGGCACTGGAGTCTAGGATAGACCATTGCCATGCCCTCTACTTAGGGTTATTTGGAGGCTTAATGCACCACCTTAAGCTGATTCCAGCCTGGCTGGCAGCTGGAACTTTCAAAGTGACCACATCATGCTGGTCCAATGTGCTCTGCACTGGCTGCCATTCCAGTGGCAAGTCACCTTCAAGATCTGCTTGTCGACATTCAAGGTCCTATATGGTGTGAGTTATGATTACCTCACAGACCTCCTGGTATCTTACTCCACTACCCGTCCCTAGAGTGAGAAGTAGAATTTGTGCTCAGGAGTGGGCCCAGGTACTCAGAAAGGTTGCAAACCAGAAGAGAGATGAAAAATGAAATTCAGCACTCAAGGAGTTATCGTGATGCTATTTATTTTGAAAAGGAAGGCAGCGACATAGAGAGCACACCAACTACCACAGCCCCAGCGCTTCGACCATTAGGTCTTCATCAAGCGGTGTGCCTGCAGTTAATTACAGACCTCTTTTATACTGTAATAATTTAAAGAGATAGCATACATTCATTTAAGATGCACTGTAAAAACATGCTGAGTTTTCACATTCAGGAAATCAAAAAAAGGTTAAATAAAACCATAACAAGGTCTGACTCAATGCCTGCTAACAATACCAATAAGAAATAAACATATTGCGGATCTATTTATTTATAGACCCTAATTTATATGTACATTTCATTTTTATTCAATTTGGAGTTGCCAGAACTGGTTGTAAAATAGTTTCCAGGTTAGGTTGGAAATTAAGTCAATTATTATTTTACTTTTTCTAAACCTCATTCATTTTGCTACATATAACGATAGCCCCATTATAACCTAGAAGCTATAGTACTAATAATTTAGGCATACATCATACAGTTATTGTACTTAGACACTACATAACTGGGCACATTAATATCATGTGATAACCCCTCATGTTTAATAAATACACATATGTTTTTAGTATATCAGATGCATGCCTATTAAAGATAAGAAAAGAGAACAGTGAGAGGCCCCTGCCCCATCACAACAGGTCAGGACACAATGATCCATACTGAGAAATAATAAACAATAAAGAAAAAGGGAAAATATAATAAAAAAGAAATAGATGAAAGCTAAATAAATTTGATTTTGGCAAATGAAATGTCAATTTAATAGGCAAGAATTACTGTTTTTTTGTATTTTTTTATATTTTGTTACATTTAACTTCTAAATTAGTTACCTGTTTACGTATTCTTGTCTATGTATAATGATGGGGGAGGGGGATTTTTTGAGATATGAGAAAGTTGGGGGAATTTTCAAATAATAGATGTAGGTATATTTCAGTTTTTAATAATATTTTTATAATACCTCCATGTTCAAGAGAGAAAGAAGGGGTGTTACAGGGATGGACCAATTGGCTAAGATTTAACAACAACAGTTAGATGTGAATGATATTAGACTCAAAAAAAGTTGTTTTTAATAACAAAAATAGTATTAGACATTAGAAAAGTAAAAAGCAAAGGCCAGATCCTACATAATAAAGTAGAAAAATATATATTCCTTGATGATTCTGATGAAAGTGCACAAAATTCCTGGAACTGTCCAATGATAAAATTCCAATTAAGAATCACTGAAAAAGTAAGGTCCCAATGTCAACTTGACCATCGAACACATCTTGAGTTGAAAATACTAAAATAGGAAAAAGAGAAATTAGGAAGAATAAGTATACTGGGGATTACACACAAAAGTAGACGCATTCATAATAATTCTAGAACCATATGCCACATCAGAATTAGAGCAAGTCTATTGTAAATAACAAGTTCAGACTGGGTAAATTGTGTAAACCAAGCTAGAGTTGATAGTATATTCTACTTTAAATATGGTGTAAGGTCCATTTCCTCATTAATACCATAGGGAGACAGTGCCTTGAGGTGGAAAATCCACCTACTTTGTTTTTGCAGCAGGATATTCAATCTGTCGCCCCCTCTAGGTAGAGAGGGTGCCCTTTCCAGGGCTGTGAATTTCAGACCTTGTATATTGGAATTACGTGTCACTGCAAAATGTGCACCAATAGCATTATATAGATTTCTGTTGTAAATAGTACGTACATGTTCTTGTATCCTTGTTTTGAGAAATCTTTTAGTTCTTCCCACATATTGTAAGCCACGTGGGCACCAGGCCAAGTATACCATGTATGTGCTTCTACAATTCAAAAATTGTTTAATTTCTACTGATAAATCTCTGTTATGTGGATGCATATAGATATTACCCTCTGAAGCAAATGTGCAAATATTGCAGAAGCCACATCTGTGGAATACCTGTGGCTGGGGTGGAAGCCAAGTGTCTTGAACTCTTGGTCTGGAAAAATGGCTACTTGTGAGAATGTCACCGAGTGATTTCCCTTTCCAGAATGTCACTCTTGGTCTGGTGCTCATGCAGGTCCATAACTGGTCATCTGATTGTAATATTGGCCAAAATGTGTGCACTATGCTTCCAATTTGTCCTGATAACAGTGTATAGTCAAGAACACGTGTCACATTTAACATCCTGCTCGCTTTTATTTGTTGGTGTCAATAAATCTTGTCTTTCTAATAGTCTAACCTTCTCAAGTGTTTGGTTTAAAATATTTCTCTCATAGCCCCTAGAGAGCAATCTTTGAATGAGTTATTGTGCTTGTTTTTCAAAGGTGTCATAGTCTGAACAGTTTCTACGAATCCTGAGATATTGGAACTATGGGATTGAGTTTTTAATTTCTTTGTGTGTGCAATTTGGTAGTGTAAAATTGTATTGGCTACTGTTGTCTTCCTAAAACTACTGGTGGATACTATTTTGTCTGGTATGCCATACAATGTGATGTCCAGGAATTCAACTGAGTGGCTGTTAATTACTGACATAAATGAAAGATTGAAGTTATTGTCATTCAGGTACAGTATAAACTTATTGGCTTCCTCTGTTGTTCCATCCCAAATAAAGAGTATGTCATCAATAAAATGCATCTATCCCTTAACGTTTTCGGTGAATGGATTGATAGTTTCATTGTAGACATAAATCTGTTCACAATATCTCATACAGAGGTTGGCATAAGTTAGGGCAAAGGAGGCCCCCATTTCCATGCCCTGTGTTTGAAGATAGTATTGTGAATCAAAAACAAAATAATTTCTGTTCAAAGCAAACTCCAACCCTTCACAAATAAACTGTATGGGAATAGATGCTGGGTTTTGTATTTGAGTTAAACAATGTTGTACAGCTTCCAGACCTTTAGTGCGAGGAATGCTGGTGTAGAGACTGTTAACATCTATTGTTAACCATAAAAATCTGGTGTCCCACACAAAACCCCGCATTTTGTGTAGGATGCTCATGGTATTCTGTACATAGGATTTTAGCTCTACCACCAAAAGCTGTAAGTGAAAATCCAGAAAAGTGCCAGGGTGCTGTGTGATGGAACCTATGCCCAAAACAATAGGTTTGCCCAGGGAGGCTCCTGTAGGTTTTTATGTGTTTATGCGAAAAACTGTGGCGCATGCAAAATGCGAATGCAAAGAGTCACACCTGATGTATTGCAGTTTGGCACAACTGCACACCAAAGCATATGAGCAGAACATTCCCATGTATGTGTCACACTGAAACATTCTAGAATGTAATTTCTGATAATTAGTTTTCCAGGCTGGCATCTTTTGTTTTTGAAATGTATGAACAAATAGAGGATAATGGATGGGCAACAGTGAACAACAACAATGTTGTTCACTTCAAGAGGTTGTTATGACAACCATGTAAACCTCGAGAGCAAAGTGCGAGAGATTTTCCATTGTCATACAATCTCGAGAAGTGAACAACTGTTGTTGTTTACTGTTGCCCATCCATTATCTTATATACAGTAGTGTATGGGGCAACAGTAAAATCGGCAGCTGCTCACTTAGCAACACAATTATCTGACTTTGGCACTCATCACACCCTGCTCATCTGGAGAACAATCTCCACTCTGTCCCGGTCTCCTCCTGCCTGCCCGCTCTCACATAAAAAACATTTTTTATCTATAAAACATGGCCCCTTGCTCTCAGATAAAAATGAATTTTTTTTAAATGTGGCCGCTTCCTTTAATTAGGATTTCCTTCTCCTTCATGTGGTTCTACTCACTGGACCAGAGTAGTCACAGTGACAGCCGTTTCCCCGAGTACAGCACATTGAAAGAGCTGCACATGCGCAGTCTTGACCGATGCTGTTGTACCATTGATGTGACATACTCAAGATGGTACAACAGCATCCTGACATCACATCAATGGTACAACAGCCCTATGCTTCCATCGATTTTCATACACAATAGCCTTTATCCATACACTATAAAGGCATTTTATTTAATATTTAGAACCTTTACTACTTAGAACCCATATGCGTTCTAGCTCTATGTTAGAACTCAAACCTTGAGTTCTTCAAGAGTTTTAATCATTGTCAAACTAGTTCTGACAACCATACCCTGGGCACAGCATTCCAGTCTCCCAGCATGAATAGGGGCAGCTAAGAGCTAAGTCAGCTAGACTAGTTATTTTGATCTAGGCTGGTTTAGTCTCTGCCAACAGATGTGTCTGCAACTGGGCATATGCCTCTGGAAACAGTGTCTGATTGCTGCAAATGAGATGCAGGTTTGAGCATAGCACCCATTGTTTCTAAACCAGGGGTGATGGATGCAGTGGGTGGTACTGGAGTCTAGGATAGACTATTGCAATGCTCTCTACTTGGGGTTATCTGGAGGCTTAAACTGATTCCGGCCTGGCTGGTAGCTGGAACTCTCGAAGTGACCACATCATGCTGGTCCAATGTGCTCTGCACTGGCTGCCATTCCAGTGGCACATCACCTTCAAGATCTGTTTGTTGACCTTCAAGGTCCTACATGGTATGAGTCCTGATTACCTCAAAGATCTCCTGATCTTACTCCTCTACCTGTCCCCTCTGCTCCAGTAATACAGGATTGCATATGATTCCCTAATCCCATCTAAAGCTGATGGCAAACTGAACATTTGGTGCTGGATCTCACTTCCTTTGAGTAGTCAATCTATCCACATAGCAGAGGCCTTTAAGACCTCTCTTAAAACTTACCAGTTTAACAAGGCCTACTTAGTATGACTATATGTTTATTAAGCCTGTTGTTTCTTTAGTTTAATGAAATGTTAAGGTTTTTCTTTTTATATTTTATGCATTTACATATTTTGCTATGACTGTATGGCACCCGGAGCCCCAGGGACAGAGTGCTTAATAAATAAAATTGACCTTGCCTTTAATTGCAACATATGCAATAAACAGTGTTGCTTACAAATCACTCCCTTTGTGGCTTGAAGGTTGTCAGCAGAATTTCAGGAAGAGAAGGTCCAAGTAGTGTTGAAGGGGATGGGTTAGGTTCATGACATGCTGAGTTAAGACACAATGGTCAAACTTTAAAAATGAAAAGGAATGACCAGGTCATTAGCGGTGTCAGGAATTAGGTACAGTGAGCTGCACTCAGTAATACACATGGAGGGAACTTGGAGGAAGTCAGTTCAAGAGTGAAATCAAAAGACTGATTTAGTTCCAGAAGAAAAATGAGAAAGGACTACTCCTATGTAAAATTTACCCTCTTAAAGGCATAAAACTCACTTCCCTTGAGTATCCAATCTGCCCACATAGCAGAGGCTTTTAAGGCCTCTCTTAAAACTTACCAGTTTAACCAGGGCCACTGCTATTTTCTATATTTATTAATAACATCACCTCCAATATTACTTCCGCTCCTCCCTCCTCTACTCCGACGATATAGTCCTATACACCAACACAAAAAACATTTCTGACATCAATCTGCGGCTCTCCTCTGACTTTCAGTGCACTCAAGCCTGGCTCTCACATCACAAACTAGTCCTTAATGAGGCCAAAACCCAATCCATGCTATTTGGGACAAATTCTAAACTCAAAACCTGCCAAAATAATTTCATCATCTCTTGTCTGGATGGCTCCCTTATTGGTTCAGTGACCTCATGTAAGTACCTTGTGGTAACATTAGACCAATCCCTAAACTTTGATCTTCACATCCAGAATTTGTGTAAATCTGTCAACTATAAATTAGGTAAAGTGTACCGGACCAGGTATGCACTAACCCCTGCAGCGAGGCTTGCCATTGCTCATGGTATTCTTCTACCCACCTTTACATATGGAGTTGTGACCTATTCTGTCTTACCTAAATCCAATCTCCATAGATGGGACATCACCTATAATAATATCTGCCGCTATACCTCCTTCTCCCATCGACAGAAACACCACTACCTTCTCTAATCAGGTCTAAACTGGCTGTCACCAAATGCTGCTAGACTTTACTCCCTTGTGTCGACTGTCGACAGTATTATGCAGTCTCAAATTCCAAATACCTTAGCTCATCTACTTGTTCCTCAGATGTCTGGCTATGGCCTATGCTTGGCTGGAAAATCCCTTCTATGTGTCCCGAAAAGTAACACTACCGAAGGCACCAGTGCTTTTGCCCCTCCATGCTCCTCAGCTATGGAATGCCCTCCCTTTAGCGATCCGCCAAGCACCCTTCCATAATGCTTTTAAAAAGGAGCTTGTACCAGCTCATCTTCTGTAATCAATGCCCTTGCTTCAACTTCCCTTAGCACCACTCCTACTGTCACTGCTGTGCACTTGATCTGCTTTCTACCTAATGCCTTGCACTTAATCATCTCCCTATCTGTCTACTTGTGTCTCCTCCCAACTTGATGTGTTTCTCCTCTTTGGCTTGTTATCTCAAACCCCTTGCCCTTCCCTACTATAACTAATTCTCAGCTTCTTAGATCTTTGTAATCATTGTCGAAAAGCTCCTACTTGCAATACTCTGTGCCCTATCTCCCAAACCATGTGAATGTTTCTCCCCTAAGGATCTGCCTACTGTATGTTATTTTGTAATTTTCCCTGCTCATTATACCTGATAGTTCCTTGCAAGTATGTGGTTGTTTGTTTTTAATGAACCTCTTGCCGAACTTTGCATCATGATAATTTCTTGCAGATATGTGAGCTATGTCCTGCACCTGCCAACAAATTGCCTTATCGCGTGTTTTGTCATGACTCACATCGTTTTGTACCCTGCTCTCATCACCTTGCTTGTATTTTTCCTGTAAAATCTTGTTTAGTTTCTGTATTTTATGTAATTCCACTCTGTAACCTCCCGGGCCGTGCCTGAAAATATGCACCTACCAGGTAAACAAAAAATAAATAAATAAATAAAGCTAACTAAATAAAGTGTAAAGTGCAACATATCATGTGGAAACATGTCCCGAGATCCCTGTCATGTGTTTTCATTCAAACATCAAAGGGGGTGGATTCCTCCAGTTAATTTTTTCTATTTCCAACACTGCTCCCACCTAGGATGGCCACCCCACAGGCCCTCAAAACATTATTTTGATTTATTGATTGAAATCCGTCTCCCACCCCCAGAATAGCTTGGCTTCTGTTATAATGAGTAAGCCTGTCTTCTTTTTCATCATCTTCTTCTTTGTTTAGCATTAGAACAAACTGGTCAGCATAGTGGCTGTGGCAGCTTCTGTAAGAGATTTGGTCCCTGCAATGTGTCTTAAAGCAACAGTATTTGTTAGTCAGCAGAAAATGTCACCACATTTATTTTTAGCATAAATGCACTTCTGACATCCTTGCTCACCACTGGTGTAATTTTACTTTTCTCTGACATTTTTTTTTTGTTAATCCTTTTTTTACCTGGCACCTCGATCTCCTTCATGTCCTGGCATCAGTTCCATCCAGCCACCGTCTGGTCTGCCATGGCCCTGGAGAGTCCCACTGCTAATTACCCTCACGGCTTGCTCCCCACAGCGGGACAGTGGAAAGCCCCCCATACTCCCCACCGAACCAGGATCCAGTAGCCATGGTGAAGTCCCCCAGGCCATGCATCCCTTGTAATGGCCATCAAGCCGCCATGACCATGCGCCATATTTCTTCCATTTTCTCCCCTTGTGAGAGGGGCATGCAATGACGCCAAGGGGGGAGTGCGCACTCGTCCACACGCCCTCCCTCCTGGCACCGTGCCAAAACTCACCAGCCCTTAGGAAGGCATCATTGCACCATCCAGCAGCCTCTGCTATAGGTCATCGGAACTTCCGTTGCCTAGAGACCCCCTCCCCAGAGAGGGAGAGCAGTCCTATGGATGCTCTATCCCTCCCTGCCCCACCAACCCCCAACGACCCGAGTCCATTCCCAAACCCGGGTCACCGGCGTGAAGTGAGGTGTGGCATCCAGCACCTCAACCCTCAGCGCCACCGGGCCAGCACTTGGACATTGTTTTAAACAGCTTGTTTAGCTTATTTTGTGTTTAATGACTCATATCATTAAAGATGACTGCCACTTATGATTTTTTATAAATTTCTTCTGTTGTGGTTACCTGTTAAATGTATATACTAGAGTCATACTGTGAATATTTTTATTTATTGATTTATTTAGTTATTTAGACAGCAGTTTGGAAAACCTTTGAGCCATAGGCTCATTTACAAAGGTACCTTGTCACAGTAAGACAAATGAAAATACACAGTATAACAGTATAACACAGTATAACAGTAACTTAAGACATAGATACAAACAAGCTGGTACAGGTAGGATTGATGCAAACAATACCAGAGTTATGTTGTCCTTAGCAGCTTAGTAGTAAGCTTTGTCATTAGTATTGAGTATGGCTTTGACTAGTGGCAATTACAGCTTCAGTGTTAACAAGGTGGCTCCGTAAGGAGCGTTTTGAAGCATGATATAGTTGGAGCTTCGGAGATGGAGGGGCAGTGTGTTGAACCAGGAGGGGGCCCTAAAGCTGAAGGCTCTTTGGCCGTGAGAGGTCCTAGCTCTAGGGATAACAAGAGAGGTTTTCCCAGAGGTCAGAGTATGAACTAGTGGGACAGAGTGGCGGATGGTGGTGGTCAATCCTGGTGGGGATAGCCCAAGGAGGGTCTTTTTTGTAAGGGTACAGGTCAGATATTTGAGGCGCTCATCAAGATCAAGTACCAGCGCTTTAGCGTACAGTAGACAGGTGTGTGTTAGCCTAGGTGCCCCAGTAATTAACCTGCAGGCCTTATTCAGAGTAGTGCAAATTTTATGGAGTGCGGTCTGATCAGCAGCACCATACACTGGCAGTCCATAGTCCACTAGGGACAGGACAGAGGAGGTGACTGCGAGTCAAAGAGCCTCCGGGGGGAGGCAGTGTTTATACCGATGTAAGATGCCCAATCGGATATTAGTGGCAGTTGCTAGGGCAGCGATGTGTCCACGGAAGGAGAGGGAGGGGTCAAAATGGATCCCTAGGTATTTATAGGAGCAAACTTGTTCGAGTGGGAAAGAGGACCCAGAGTGAATGAGGAGTTTGAAGTTGCAGGACTTGTTTTGAGGATGAGTGAAGAACATGGTTTTGGTTTTTTTAAGATTTATCACCAATCTATGTTCCTTGAACCAGCCCTCGGCTTCAGCGAAGGACTTCTGCAGTGAAGGACTTCTGCAGCGAGTCCTGGAGGGCAATAGGGTTATGGCAGCTTAGGGGTATGGCAGCTTAGATTCAATGCTAAGAAGTTCAAGGTAATGCACCTGGGAAACAAAAATCCAGGGGAAGAGTACACAATGGGGGGTGAGATACTAACAACAACAAAAATGGAAAGGGACCTGGGGGTAGTCATATCAGATGACCTAAAGGTGGGCAAGCAATGTGAGAGGGCAGCAAGGAGGGTTGGGGGGATACTGGGATGCATAGGGAGAGGCATCACCAGCAGAAAACAAGAAGTTATTATCCTCTGTACAGACAGCTGGTGAGACCACATCTGAGTACTGTGTGCAGTTCTGGGACAACTCCACAAAGACATAGACAGGATGGAAGCTGTCCAGAGGAGGGCAACTAAAATGGTGCAGGGTCTGCACGGAAGACATATGAAGTGAGACTTAAGGAGCTTAATATGTATAGCCTCGAGGAAAGGAGGGAGAGGGGGATATGATAGAAACTTTCAAGTACCTCAAGGAATCAACAAAGTCCAAGAGGGTAGCATCTTTCAAAAAGAGTGTGCAAGAACAAGGGGCACAATTTGAAGATAGAAGGGGCCTCAGAGGTAATTTAAGGAAGTATTTTTTCACAGAGAGGGTTGTGGATGCATGGAACAGCCTTCCAGAGGAGGTTGTGGAGTCAAAAACAGTGGTGGAATTCAAGCATGCATGGGACAGTCATAAGGCAATTCTAGGGGTTGGGGGTAGGAAGAAGTAGGCTGCTGGTTAACTAGGATCTGCAGCTTATCCATCAGGTAGGGAAATGGGCAGACTGGGTGGGCCAAGCGGTCCTTATCTGCTGTCAAATTCTATGTTTCTATGTTTCTATGACTTGAGGCAAAGATGACTGCATCATCAGCGTACAATAGAACGTTCCCCGAGCAAGAGCGTGAAAGGGTGTTAAGGTAAAGGAAGAATAGTAAGGGGCCCAGAATGGAGCCCTGGGGAACCCCAGAAAAGATGGGACAGATGTCTGAGTAGGTCCCATTAATTTTTACACGCTGTGAGCAGTCACACAGATAACTGGTGCAACAGGAGATAGGCCCAGCAACAAAACCAGAGAGACTAAGGGCATCAAGAAGGAGGGGGTGGGAGACAGTGTCGAAAGCTTTAGAGAGGTCAATGAAGACTGCACCAGCCAGAGAACCAGTGTCTAAGGAGGAGTGGAGAAAGTTGGAGAACTCTAGGAGGGCTGTGTTGGTACTGTGGCCCACTCGGAAGCCATGCTGCTCAGGACATAGGACATTGTAGGTGGAGAGGTAGTCAGAGATTTGAGAGGCTACCACTTTTTCCAAGGCCTTGGAGAGAGGAGAGAGAACAGAGATTGGCCGATAGTTTCCAGCCACAGTCCTATCACCACCTTTAAAGATAGGGGTGACAGTGGCAACTTTCCAGGCAGTTGGAACCTCCCCCAGGCAAAGAGAGTGGTTGATGAGGCACGTGATCAGAGTAAGGACTGTGTCTAAGACCAACCGTAGGATACACAGATCCAGGGTGTCACTGCCCATACTATTACTCTTGAGGGCAGTGACAAGGTGTGGCCTAAGTTCTTGGGCAGAAACACGGCGGAGGAGAAAATAAGGGCGAGAAAGATTTACGGCAGGCGCTGGGGGAGGAGGTCAAAACATTTGTAGGGAGGATAGGGCTAAGGTCAGTGAATGAGGTGTTGAGGTGGTTGGCTATGAGGGCTGAGTCTGAAGAGATCACGCCATTAATGTTGATCTGGTGGGTGGGGGAGTTTGCACTCCCATTTAACTGTTTAATGTTATCCCAGAAGGTTCTGGGGTTCCCCATGAGGCTGTGAGTGAGGACCGATGGTGCTCAGACTTGGCCTTTCTGATGACCGAGTGCACTTGTTTCGGGTGGCAGCATATAACTGCCTGTCACTGGGCCGCCAGTCTCAATGGCACGGTGCCCAGGTTGTCCTTATGTTTGAGTTGGTGGATCAAAGCTGGGGTTACCCAGGGGCATTCTGCCTTTTAGAACCAAGCGGCCCACATTGGGGCAAAAGATATCACAGGCATTATTAAAAGTTTGGGTAAAGAAGGAGAGAGCTGTGTCAATGTCAGGAGTTGCCTGTATAGGAGACCAGTCAATTTGGGACAGAAGTTCCTTAAGTTTTGTCAGACCACCAGGTATTAGACGTCGCCGGCATGTGGACTGTGCTATGGGTTTGGGGACTGAGGATGACCAGTGGAATAGAATGGGGGAGTGATCACTGAGAGAGTCCGGGAGGACTTGTACATTGGGGATCCCATTAGGGCGGTTGGTGAGTACCACATCAAGCAGGGTACTGGATTTTTGGATGCTGATTGCATGTATTTTTGAAAGCAAGCAGCACAGCACTGTACTAAGATATCCAATTTTTCATGGTAGTCATGGTGCGGGAATGGGACATCTTAAACTTCAAAATCCCATATCTTAGTTCAGGAATGAAAGAAATCAAAAAGATAAATGGGTATATTGACATTTTTTCCAGAAAAAAACATTATTGTTAAAATACATGCTGTAATTAAAAAATACATTACTGCTGCTTTAAGAAAAGGGTAAGCAAAAATAAGTTTAAAGGGAAAGTCGCCTCAACCTACTTTCTGTATACCTGTGTAGTTTCTAGCCAATAACAATGACTCCCTCTCTTACATTCCCCCTAATTTCATCCTGATTTAAATTTACGTGAAGTTACTTCACTCTGTTCTGCCCTGGTGTGAAAACCTGTTTGATGCCGTTGCAAAGATCATGACCCCTCTCATGCAAGGGTTCATGGGAGTTGATGATGTGTACATGCACAAGTCAGCAGAAGTGCTACTTTCAGTTGGTTCTGTTGTATTCTTCTGAAGTCCCTGTATTCTTGTCTTACGCTAGCCATCAAACTTTTCAAGATAAGTTCACGAATGCTTTCTGTTTTTTAAAGTGTGCAGGAGTTTGAAAAATGTAGCTGGATAGATGCTGGTGCATGTGAAGTTGTGTCAGTCAACTCATTGATTCCTATGTGCTAGGAGCTCTTTGCTTACTCCCAGTGCCTTTGGTGTACAAATATGCATTATCAACTCCCATGCTTCCTTTATGAGTGGGGTCACTCATATCCTTTGCTATGGCGTCAAACAGGTTTTCGCACCAGGGCAGAACAGAGTGAAGCAACTTCATTTAAATTTAAATTAGGATGAAATTAGGGGGATGTGAGAAAGAGAATTATTGTTCATGCTTACACACTACACTATCAAACAGAAAAAAAAAATGTGAGGGGGCTTTCCTTTTAAAGTACTGACTGGAAATTCAAAATTGACCCCTTTTAAATTATATTTTTGTTTCCCTTCTCAACTTCCAAGTCCAAGATTCCTTCTCTACCATCTGCCACAGTATCAGCTTATTGGGGTATTTCATCCAGGATCTTAACTGAAGAAGGATTCTCCCATTTTTGGTCTCACTGCCCTCTATTTTAGGAAATTTGGTCTAGTACTTAGAGTACAGAGTTGTGAACCAGGAGATCTGGGTTTGAGTCCCACAACTGACAATATGGGTTAATTGGTATCACATTCACCTCTTGGTCAGAAGGTCATGGATTCAAGTACCCCATCAGGATTGAGTTCATATCATAAATGCTGCCACTCAAATGCTGTACTGTCAGACTGTGCCATCATCTGAATGAGAGATTAAACTGTGGTTCTGTCTGCCTTTTCTGGTGGTTGTTTAGGTGGATAGTAAAGACCCCATAACACTTCTCAGAAAGTGTAGGGGGAATTTTCTCACTGTCTTGGCCACATTTGCCATTCATCAAAATACCAGCAACAGCTTAATCTGGTTCAATTTCAGTTGGTTTGCATCTATATTATACCACCCTCCCCCGGATGAGACTAAAAATAAGCATTATTATCTAGCCCTCCATTCCCAGCCAAAAAAATGCATTGCAACTGCAGTTTAAAAAAATCTAAATAAGTAACCTGCCACACAGACACACTGTGTGACCCTGAACAAGTCAGGTAACCTCCCTCTGCTCAATCTATCTAATCTCTCTCTATTCTATTTCTGTGCTTTGAATCACCCCATGTCTACTGAAAGTGGCAGCAACATTCTATCCCCTTCCCCTCCTGATTTGTAAAGCATTTTCGGAAATAGTCTTCATGAAAAGTGCTATATAAAACCAAATCACTTTCCTTCCATCCCTCTTAACGACTAGCACAGATGCACTATCCTTCAGTCTGGAAAGCAAAACCAGTAAGCACCCTCACATTAGGCAGTCTGTCCCTTCTTCCTAGACATCAAATGAATCTTTGCAAAACACCTCCAAATCAGAAGGCATACTTTCCTCCTCCTCCTCCTCACAGACCTCTACAGTGGTCCCTCAAGATTCTGTCCTCGACCTTATTTTGTTCAAAGTATATACAAATGACCTAGGGGATGAGATTGAGGATGTTAAACTCCACTGCTACATGGATGATACAGTGCTTTTGCAACCAGACCCCGTGTGTCAGAGGGTATAAATGACCTCCAGAATGCTTTTGATGCTCTATAAATGAA
The DNA here is from genome assembly GCA_016271365.2 of Neoceratodus forsteri. Taxonomy (NCBI): domain Eukaryota; kingdom Metazoa; phylum Chordata; order Ceratodontiformes; family Ceratodontidae; genus Neoceratodus; species Neoceratodus forsteri. The sequence continues at coordinate 452,786,264 of CM057455.1, read as the reverse complement.
ATTGTGTGTATCCAACTTACTCCTTGATGCCTCAGAAATTAAGCATATAATTTTAACAGTTCACTGGACACAGGTGTTGTCCCAGAGGACAGAAGAAGAGCAAATGTAGTCTCACTTCACAAAAGTGGTAGCAAGGAGGAGGTGGGCATTTATAGGACTGTCGTCCTGACTTCAGTGGTAGGGAAGTTAATGGAAACAGTATTAAAGTAAAGGATTGTGGAATACCTGGAATCCAATGAACTGCAGGACCCGAGGCTGCATGGCTTCACAAAGGGAAGGTCATGCCAAACAAATCTGATAGATGTTTCTGACAAGGTGACCAAGGTGGTGGATCAGGAAGGGGTGGTGGTCGTGGCCTGCCTAGATTTCAGTAAGGCTTTTGATACTGTTCCACATAGGAGACTGGTAAAACAGTTGGGTAGAATGGGGGTAGGTAATAAGGTGATAACCTGGGAGAAACTGGTTAGGGGATAGGAGGCAGAGGGTGGTGGTAAATAAAGTTTACTCTGAGGAGGGAAGAGTGACCACCAGGGTATCTTAGGGGTCAGTGCTGGGGCTGGTCCTCTTTAATATCTTTGTTAGTGACATGGCAGAGGAGCTGGAAGGGAAGGTCTGTTTCTTTGCAAATGACAAGAGATCTGCAACAGAGTGAACACTCCAGGAGGTTAGAAAGGATGGCAACTGATTTAAAACAACTGGAGGAGTGGTCAAAGGTTTGGCAGTTAGGGTTTAATATAAAAAAAGTGCAAAATAATGCACTTGGGCCACAAAAACCCAGGGGTGGAATACAAAAAGGGAGGAGAGATACTTGCAATGACCAATCAGGAAAGGGATCTAGGGGTAATCATATCAAATGAACTAAAGGTGACCAGACAAATGTGATAAGGCAATCAGGAAGGCTAATGGGATGCTGGGGTGCATAGGTAGGGGTATGACCAGCAGAAAGAGGAAAGTGTCATTGCCCCTATATAGGTCACTGGTAAGACCCCACCTGGAGTACTGTGTCCAGTTTTGGAGACCACATCTCAGGAAAGACATAGACAACGTGGAGGCGGCCCAGTGGAGGGCTACCAAGATGGTGCAGGGTCTGCATCAAAAGCCTTACAAGGAGCAGCTAAAGGAACTCAATATGTACACCACAGAGGAGAGGAGGTGGTGGGGGGACATGATCGTGACCTTTAAATACCTCACAGGGGTGAATAAGGTACAAGTAAGAGGTATTTGTCAGAGAAAATGGTTCTGTGCTGTAGAACAAGGGGTCATGACATGAAGCTGGAGGGTATCCCATGATATGGGCTACTGAAATTGGGGCAGTAAATAAGAGCGACTCAATTTTAAGTGCCTGTAAAAATGGCAACAGTGACAAAACAGCCATATGTTAAAACAGCTAGTCCACAACATTGTGCAAGGGTGAAGCATGCTGGGGTACTGTGGCACTCAGTGGTACAATACTGTGTGGTCTCTTAGTGTGTTATAATTATAGAGGGGGGAGTGGGAGGTGGATATCATGCAGTTGGCTCAATTTGCATATGTTTTTGTATCTGTAAAATGGGGCTGTGTGAGGTTATAGTAGAGCATGTTATGGATGGGCTGCAGTTGTAATTTTTCATTGGGAGGTCATTGTTTTGATGGTCACTGTTTTTGGTGTGGGCAGTGTTTGTCTTTGCCATTTTGTTTTCACCCATGTGCTCCTGTCTATTTTGTTTTCACTGATATCACATAGAATCAGCTTGAGGGGGGTAGGTTCAACAGAGATGTGAGGAAGTACTGCTTCACAGATAGGGGTGGGTGGATGCCTGTAACAGCCTTCCAGCAGAGACAGTGGAGCATAAACAGTGGTGAGATTCAAAAAAGCCTGGGACAGGCACAAGGGAATCAGAGGAAAGGAAAGGAATGGAACAGACAGTGCCATAGACCATGGCTTGTATGCAGCATGTGGCTGACAGTATAGCCTAGAGGTTAGAGGAACGAGGTGTGAACGAGCTTGATACATCCAGCAGACCAGACCTGAGTTTGATTCTCACAACCTCCACTTGCATACTGTGTGACTCTGAGCAAGTCACTTAACTGGCCAGTGCTCCCAGGTCACCCCAGAAAACAAGCACTTGTGCCTAGTGGGCCTTACCCGGTTACCAAAGACTAAATAAAAAAAAATAACAGATCACAATGGAAATGGGCACACTGGATGGCTAACTGGCCCTTATTTTTCTATGTTTCTATGTATGTAACAGCAAGCGGTAACTGGCTCCACTACTCCTGAAATTCTTACCTTACTGAGTGACAAACTGAAACTAGTAGGTCATTTCAAATACCTGGGAATATGGCTACATAGTAAGCTTTCTTTCAGTACTCACACTGAATACTTGTGTAAGAAGCTGCACCCTAGGCTGGGCTTCTACTATAGAAACAAGCTCAGTCTCCCTGTGGATGCCCACAAAACCCTAATTAGAGCCACATTCCTACCTCTTTTGGACTACGGGGACCTGGTGTACAGAGGTGTTGCTGCCAGTCAACTTGCCAAACTAGACATCCTTTATCACGAGACACTAGGATTCATCATTGGGCTGCTTTCAAGGACCCATCACAGCAATCTCTATTGGTTGGCCATCCCTCACCACTCGGTACTATGTCAAGTCCTCAAGAGGGAAGCCAGCGCGGTTAGAAACAGTGCAGACAAAGCCGCAAAAGTCAAAACTGCACATCCAGAATACAGGCCAGGAAGGGGAAAAAAGCAAGTTACAAATTTTCACTGGAATACTGGTGTTGTAATAATAAATCTTACTTTCCCCAAAGTCGGTGCCAGTATTCTGGATGCGCGGTTTTGAGTATCACAACTTTGTCTGTGCCATTTGTACCACGCTGGATTTCCTCTCGACAACTTGTCGTGGAGCCTTAGCACTCAAGGGCTGAAAAACCTACACTTATCATCCTACAGGTCTCTCAGACATACAATAATGTTCCACAATACATCTCCAACATTTTTGGTGCAGCCTCTGGTTTGTACAGTCTAAGAACACATAAACTCCCATATATATATATATATATATATATATATATATGGCAAAATGGCTTTCAGCTAGCTAGCCCCTACATACTAGAACAAATTGCCAGCTTCTTTCAAACTGAATTCGATGGTGAGCCTTCATACTTTCAAATGGCTGATTGACACCCACTGCACTGATAGTTGTTCTTGCATCTAGGTTCTCCTTTTTTACACAATGTAATTTGATTGCTACTATTTAAGTCGATTTTGTTTTTTGTAACAACCTGCTATTGCTTTTATTATATTATGTCCTGTATCACACTTACTTTCCTTGTTGCTATTATATATATCATCATTTCATATTTTAGTCTATCTACTGCATGTCAATTTTTGTATTATCTTTTGTCTTGCATCTTTTGTAACCACTACATATTTTTTTCTGTACTGTAGCTATCCTAACCAGGATCTCCTTGCAAATGAGCATCACCCAGTGGAGATTTTCCTGGTAAAACAAATAAATAATAATAAAAAAAAAAACAGACTTTGGACCTTATGCTAGCCTGGTGCTAAAGTCCTGACTGCACGTTCTAACTGTTGTTCTTCTGCCAATTGCCACAGTATCTGGGGGCTGACTCTTTCTGAAAACCTCATCAAAGAAAACACAACAAGTTCACTCTGCTCAAAGGTGTGTTGTGTGTATTATTTCTAGTGCTGATTCCATTAGGTCAATAATAGCAGATTAACCAATCATAACATGTTGCAATTAGCATGGGTTCTTTTTAACTTTGAGGCTGTGGGATTCAAGTTCAAACCATAATGGTGTGGTGACAAGCATAAGCTCCTTTGAATCGAGACTTTGGGACTAGGTATCTTAGAAGGGATTTGCCATCAGCCTGGATGAAAGTCTACAATTAGTACTCTGTGGTAACTGTCAGGGGACAGGAGATGTCCTGCTTGGAGACCAGAGAGGGAATCACTTGGGACCAGACCTAGCTATTCATCCCCAAACCTCTGAGCTGAGATCTCTTCCTCTCCAATACTATGTGATCTAAACCAGAGTCAGACTAATTTCTCCATCCTTACAGAGTGGCACACTTGAATAGAAGAAAAACTAGGAAGACAATACTTTACGAAGATAAAAATTTAAAGGAAAAAAAAATCTTCCTTCATATTTCCCTCCCACTGGCAAAGCACAGTACTTAATTGGCTTACAATTTTCCTAATATATTCCTTTATGAAGCTTGCCTTAGGCCATGGACACATGATTGTTCACAAGGAGTTGTGCCTCATTTGTTCCCATAGATTGTGCCTAATTAACGCTAACTTGTCTGTACATAAAAAGTACAATAGGCTGTCCTTTCCCATTTAATTCCAGCACTTTAATCGACTCTGTATTCTTTCAAAAATAATTAGATCATTTACACTTCATTAGCATGTAATGTAATGTTGAACCATTCATCATAATGATTTCTTATTTTTTCTTTGCAATATTATCTCCTCTAATGAAACTGTTAATACTATAAGTGTCTTAATTGGCTCTTATCATATCATAGGCATTTTCTGAGACATGCAGTTTACAAAGCATATTTCAATAATAGGGATGGGTTAGGTGGATACATGTTCTCCAGAATACCATAGTTAGACATTCCTTGAGTACATTTTCAAAATTTACAAACCAGTAATGATCACCAACCCAATCCTCCTCTCCCCAGAATACCAAACCTAGATATCCCTTGAATACATTTTCAAAATGTACTTACTAGTAATGACCACCAACCCAATCCCCTTCTCCCCCATGGTTTGCAATAAGGATTCCCAAACCAGTTGTAAAACTAATTTGAGCTGCCTCCAACTTTGCAGTATTTATGGTTTCCACCCATCTAAACTGATCTAAGTTTTTTTAGTGGTTCAAATAAAAAACAAACAGCAGAAAACACGAAAGCACCCCCCCCCCCAAAAAAAGATGTGACCTCTGACTCCTAGAACATGCTCGTGTAATATAGTCACAGCCTCAGAGTTTACCCAAGTATACTCTGCATGTGACATTCAGTACTGGTCCAGAAGAACAGGAGACACAGAAGGAGACCAACTATACAATGTATCATGAAAAAAAAAACTGAATACTTTAAAAATGTTTTCTGAAAATGAGGCAAGCTGCATTTCCTTTTGTAGAAACTGAGGCAAAGGCAGTCCCAGACTCAAGAATCAACTGGTAATAATTTAGCATGACACGGGGGGCTGTTCTAGGAAGGGCAAAACACTTTTAAATGCCTGATTTTCAGTTCTCAGAGATATCAACAGCACAAAACAATGATAGTGCTACCGATTGTCTATGGCTATATAGAGCAGATATCCAATGACTGCAAGGTTAGCTTTGTAGCTACCGAGTGGGCAGCATTAAATTGTGCTTTTCTCTGTGGCCTGCTTCTTATTCTGTCTCTATCTCTCCCTCTCTAAATACATCTGCTAAAGTGGGGGCTAGTAGTACTAGTGACAGCAGCATCAGTTAGGATTACTGCATTTTAAGAAACCCAGATCAGGAAGTTCATACTGAAACATAATTTTTCACAAGCCAGTATGTAACCTCAACCAATGCAACATACTTCTTTTCTCTTACTATTCAGAACTAAGACTAAGGCCATTATTTATAGAGAATTGCAACACAATTCTGCCACTCATGTATTACTTGTGATATGACTGTTAGTTTACAGAGGGCCCTTTGCACAAAGGTCTCCGGATCCTATGCAGCCCAATAGGTAGCACATAGGGCTGGGATACAGTATGTACATCTCAGGTGTCTGATGGACACCCATGGATGCATGACCACTGCACAGCTGCTTTGCTCCCCTGCTGGCGACTGTGCTTGGGGATCCTGCACAACTACAATGCCTGTCCAGGCAGAGGGTGAGAGTGGGCATGCCCACAGAGGGCTGGCAGAGCTCAGCATGTATGATGCCCTTTGCACACTGCCAGGGTAGCATCAGAGGGCTTTCCATTATGCCAGCAGGAGGACTGCCATAGCAGCTGCACCTCCCCTCAACTGGAGCTCCACCCACCACACAGCACTGTGCAACCATGGACCCCAGTTTCCCTCAATGCCACAGAAGGCTAGGGGATGGTGGCAGGCCACAGGGCACCAGCATCCAAACTAATACATTTTACAGTGGTCTCATTGTGGAAATGACAACCTGGATGTGGGCTGCCATGTCCTATGACCTCAGAGTTCCACTCTGGGGCCTGGTCAAGCCCACATCTGTCCTCCTGGCCATCCCCGTCCCATCCATGGAGCTACACGGCTACACTAAGGCCATGCTGGGGCTACCCAGAGGGTCATGCATACAAGCCCCACACACCCTGCTGGAGCTGGCTATGTGGCATGCAATAGCGGAGCCTGGTGCGTGCCTCTACTGGCACATATTCGGATTCTTTGTGCATAGGGCCCACAAAGCAAGGTTTAATTTCATGCAACAAGTTTCATATCAAAAATGACACATTATATTTCTACCATAAAATGAGCAAAGTCTCACAAATATGTCAAAATGTTTGAAAATCACACAAACATTGGATGCATTTGCCATGATGCAGCTGTGGCAGAATAACTGCCACCACTCCTGCACCCAAAGCTTTGAAAATACAGTCCCAAGTATTTCAGTTCTTTAGTTGTTCATATTGTGTCCAGTCATTATAAAGTATTTTATTTAAGGTGATGTAGTTTTCTGCAACTTCTAGAGGAAAGTAAGAACAATTTTTTTAAGTCTAAAATCAGGACATTTTGCCTTTTTCCTGTTTTTGTCAGGACACAGGTCCCCAAACCAGGACTGTCCAGACAAAATCAGGACAGGCAGTAACCCGTCATCTTGGGACTCAGGGAGTTTATTCCCCCCCCCCACGCTGAAGTACAGTGATAGCCTTTGACATCAGTAACAATAGCTAACATTACAGTATGCTGTGATACAACGACGGACACAATCTGCAATGTCAGTCGAATATTTGATGCAAGTTATCAGTACTGTGGTTACAAATGCCATGGGGTTTCGGCACTAGTAATGGTGTTGGCTGCCAATATAGCTGCAGCAGTTCCTTGTCAATGAGGATGTTTTCTCTCCCCTTCTCTCTCTCTCTCTCTCTGTTGAGAAAGTTGCTGCAACAGTACCTCTGATGGGGCTCAAGGAGTCCCACCCCCCCCGGTTGAGTAAGTGGCTGCAGTAGTACCTTGTTATGTGATTTAGCATACCCCTCAACTCACAGTCACACATTATGAGGCATTTCACTCATTTGCCCTCTCAATAACCCTCTGTCATACCATAGAGAAGGCCAAATTCAGCATTCTCCACTGAGACTTTAAAGCAGAAATTCATGGTGATATATTAGGCTTGATTAACAGCAAACATTTTATAAATATAAGTGCACTGGAGCCTACATTGGTCTGAGATCGTAACGTCATCTTTGATGAAATGTCACACATTTTACAAATTTGTAACACATCTTGTCACACATTTGGGTGATGAGAGGTATTGGACTTGGGAAGTTTATTTCTCTCTCTCTTATTCTGTTGAGGAAGTGGCTGCAGCAGTACCATGTTGTTGGGGCTTAAAGAGCTTATTAGAAACACTAAAACAGAACAAGACAGCAGTAGAAGGCCTTGTGGTTTATCAAGTCTGTTCAATATAGCAGGGCTTGTTCATTACAGGTCTAACCCCCATTATGTCTCTCTATCTAATGTGGGAGTGGCTCCAGCAGCACCTTGTTAAAGAGACTGAGGAGTTACACGAATCAGTGAGATAGTTTGTAGTCAGGTTGTATTGCCTGGTGTTATAAAAGTACGAAGACAGTAAAAAGTAAAAGAAAGAAAAATTCAGTGGTAAAACTTTTCAAACTGCTACAGAGTTCTTCTTCAGGTACAAAGAACCCTAAACAGGTAAAGGAACATACAGGCAGTGATACGGTAAACTGGCCAAGGGTCTGTACTATGGTGCAGCAGCTCTTTGTTCCAGAATTTCATACTCTGGTCTGGTGGTGGTAATTCACAGAGATATTACACTTGATATTTGGGGGGTGGGACTGGAGCATGTCACTGTCAGTACCTTTTGTGACCAAACATTAACCATGACTTGGTGAAATCTCAGTCGAGCCAGCCATCTACATTCCCTGTGGTTGAAGTGAGGTTTTGCAGTGCAATCTATGGAGTCTGAGGAGGAGGAAAAAAAGAGGTACATGGAGCATCTGGTCACAGCAGAAATAGAAATACAGAGTTATGGCAGGAAAGAGGGGACCAAAGCAAGAATAGGCTGAGAGTGATGTGATTCCCATTCATGAATCACCTACCCCCCCCCACACACACACACTCAAGGGAAAGGATTTGGTTTTATATAGAGCCTTTCATACGCATTACACCCCTTCTTTAAATATGGTGTGTAGTTGTGGTCCCTCCCATATCTGAGGAATGATATTAACATCATCCCTCCCACTTTCTATCTCTCCACTCCCATCCACCCAGGCCCCTCCTCCTCCCCTATCCCCTCATTCCCCCCTCCCTACTAGACTATTCCTCCCTCTGACTTCCCCAACCCCCTCTTATCCTCCTCACCCCAGTTCATTCCCTCCATAACCTACCGATGCCCTCCCCTGATATTCCACCTGCCTAGCACTATTTCCTCCTCCTTCATCTCTCCTCCCACACCCCTTCTCACTCTCCCTTCAGCTTTGACAAAGACACCTCTATCTGCTGTTTGTTCCTAACTCCTTCCATAGCCCGCTCCCTCTCTACCTCCTGACATAGTCAGCTCTGACTGCTACTATTCACTCTTGACACCTCTCTTTACCTCCCTAGTCATGCTGTCCACCTGCACCCTAATTGTCAGAACTAGTATAAGTCCAATGTGTACTTTTGCCCTATGTATTAACAGCACTTCCTCTTGTATAAAGTACTGATTACTATTGTTTAGTTTTTTCTCTTCATTTAACACTAGGAACCCACCTATGTCTTGTAGCTTATGTTTTGAACTTGCCCATATTCTGTACCAAATGTTCCTTGTATCCAAAACTGTACCTATTGCCCGAACTGTACCTTGACGTGGAACCCTTGTAAAAGAGGTATTAGCCCTAAAGTGTTAGTCTGAGATGAATAAATAAATAAATAAACAAATAAATAAATAACAACATTGTTTAGAAAGTATGGATGTGAGTGATCAAGCTGGATGAGGGTTTGCAAAACCTGGGCTATAAGGAACTGCTGATAGAATTAGAGCTGTTTTCCACTGAAGAAAGAAGAATCCAAGGGCACAGGATTATGGTCTTCAAACACCTGAAAGTAATAACTCCACCAGCACAAATGTAGCTCTTCAGGATACATACAGATGAAAGGAAAAGGGAAAACACAATGGCATTGACAGGAGGAAGATTCACGGGGAATGTTAGGGATACCTACTTCATAGAACGTGTGTTGGATACATGGAACAGACTTACAGAGCTGGTAGAATCAGCTGTAACCTTCATGCTCAGACTCAGGGTGCTGATATTCCCACAGAATCTGTGGGATGGAGAAACTCAATGAATCAGTGGTCTTCTTTAACTTCCTAAAGATGTACGGTATGTATGTGTACAGCTACATATATGTAACATGCACATTTTAGACTAGCAGAGGAGAATCCCAGTTTTGTTTAAGGGATAGCAGTTTTGTCAAGGGCATAGCAGTCTCACCAGAAAAATGTTAAATGCTTCCCTTTTACAATTCAGTTTGGGCTAAAACAGCTACTGTTTGCTGGATTAGAGAAGTAACAGGTCCTGCTTTGGCACATACAATAGCTGGCTCTGGTTGTGGAGGCTACTTCAAGGGAAAAACTTGCAAGGTCAAACTAGTTGCAGACATGTCTGTATCCTATTAAGGATATCACAATATTAAGGCTGCTCTACAGCAGTGCCAGCATGCACGTGATTTTTGCAAGACCAACGCGCACCGCTCTGCACCCCTGGTGGATTCCATATCATATGGAATCCATAGTACCCGACTTCTCCAATACTCTTTTAAGGTGTTTCTTGTGAGGGCCTGGGGGATTCTGAGAGACTGAAGCTGAGCTGGCAGCACAGTGGATTTACTGCTCCATGTGAAGCAGAGGATTGTGGAATATAGCCATATGTCAGTCCTACAAGCAAGTATTCACACAAGAAAGGCAGTGAGCAGCTAGAACATCCAAAACAGAGTTTAACACAAAAACAGTGGTGCTCTGGAAATGCAGGTGCTTGTGCCAACATTTATTCCAGAGCTCAGTTTGTTAAGCACTACAGGCTCCTATGGAAGTGGAAGTACTGCACTCCATGAAGTGCCAGTGGAGCCTGCTGAGCTTATCAAACTGAAGTCCGAACATAACATTTTGACAGTAGCAGCACCTGCATTTCCAAGGCACCACAATTTTTGTGTTTTACCTTGGCAGCCACACAATGACTACCATATCCATGTACGTGGGAACTTCTTAAAAATAATTTTTTTTTTTTTTATTTTATTTTTAGTTGTTTAACCAGGTATAGCACACTAAGCTGAAAGCTTTTTTACAGGAGCGACCTGGGAGCTCTGTGCCTCTCTGCTTACCATTTCATATCAGAGAGGTGGCAAAACAGCTGCAGGTGACATTCAAACCCCACAAGACTCTGGGGAGGTTATTACTGAGGGTATGAATGTGCTATGCAGAGGTAACCCTGGCACAGTGCCTGGACCCTCCACAAGTCCTCCACGCCACATAAGATGAGTTTTGAGTCTTGTGGATTGTGTCCCCACCACCCTGCACACCCTGATCGGACTGTCCACATATTGCCACAGACAGAGTGGAAGTGAGTAATGGTAGTGGGCAGATCTGCCAACAACTCTGTTGCTTCTGCAGTGTGAACTGCATGTGTAGACAAGGTACTCTGCATCCACCAACAGCCCTTTGCACTGGAAGTAAGATTCAGAACCCTTTTTTGGATCAGGATCTTAGAAACCAAATTAGCATGAGTTCTGTCATGTGGGTTATTGTTACATAGTTTACATTCATCTTGATAATCACTTAACTGATTGTGATCAGTCATACCATACAAATTACTCTTCATCTGGTTATACACCTACAGATCTGCCAGTCACTGTTGACTGCAGTATATTCCATGGTCCACCCTGCCAACTTTTTCATGATATGGAGACCAGTTTGGTTCTGTTGCTTATGCCCTTCTTTGTGTGCCGATTAGGTACCAGTACTTCTGTGTGCACAAATGTATGATATTCAGTGCTGGATAGTGCTGAAAAACTAGCATAAGGCCAAGCTCTCACTCTTAAACAGCATCCATAACTTCACTAGAAGAGATGCACTGTGTATAAACTTCGAAGACACATTGGTATTGGTCCAGTGGCACTAAGGGTTGAAGCACCGGATGCCACACCTTGCGCTGCACCAGCAACCCAGGTTCGAGAATGATCCCAGGTCATTGGGAGTCATTGGGGGTCAGTGGGCAGGAGGGAGGAGCTGGATTAAGTCATCGTCAGGCAGCTCTCCTCTCCGGAAGAGGGTTGGGCACCTATCCAATTAGCGGAAGGTGTCGGGAGGGGAAGGCGCTGTTAGGTGCTTGGCAGAAGCCGTGTCTCCACCTGGCTTCCCACCTGGACCCCAGTCCTTCACACCTATGCTCTCGGGGGGAGTAGGGCTTACCACAGATACTTCAGTATCTAGGAAAAACCCACACCCCCTGCAACTCACTGTGATCCCAGCATGGGGGGACAGAATGGAAAGTCGATACACCACCAGTGATCCTCGACGGCAGTATGGAGAAAAGCTGTCCCTATAAAAAATTAAAAAATAAAAGACACATTGGTATTGTTATGAGCAAACCTTTTATTTTGCAACCATTGCCAACACCTTGTACATAAACAGGTAAAAATATCTAAAGTTCTGAATCCTCAATCTATCCTAGCAATATTGCTTTGTTTTATTGACCTTACTCTGTTGCTTATCTTTCACTTGTGTATGTGCAAGGTGTTGCCAGTCATTTTTTTTTGGAGCCTAGCTTGGACCTATATAGGTGTAGCACCCTCTCTAACTTTTCACAGAGCGGAAACCCTTTTATCTTTTGGGAAGCCTATTTTTTAACCATATTACACATCTGTTTGCAAGCTGTCCCTCTATGCTTCATACAAATTCTCACTCCCACGCACTGCTCTTTTGTCTTTTTTTTCTGTCATTCTCTGTCTCAATCTGTCTTTTTGTCTGTCTGTCTGTCTGTCTCTTCTTCAGTCTACTTCCTGTTGGCATTCTCTGTTATTACTTAAAGCAACCAGTGCATGCACATTATTTCTTTCTTACAAAACAGCTGCAAATTCAGTTCTACCCAAGAATCAAATTTGTTATCAGCTCAGATTAGAAGTTTGCTGGTCCTGCTTAGAAGTGACCAAAGTTAGAAAACTTTACTTTATGGAGAAATTCACAAATTTTACTGAATTTGCAAAGTTCTCCTTTAAGGTTAATTTCTATTTCGCCTTAAAGGAGAACTTTGTGAATAGCAAAATTGTGAACTTTGCCTGTGAATTTTGGCTCGAAGTTTGTAAGAATCCATGGGATTGGAGGTCACATGATACTGCAGTGAGCTGTATTGCCATGTGTAGGCTGAATTCAGTGCAGTGGGAGGAAGAGACAGTTCGTGTTAAGTGTCCTCTGCATTTTTGTGCCTGAAAACCTTTCAAAAGCACTGAAGGCATGCAGTTTTTCTTTCCAAAAAAAATCACTCGATTAAGTGTCTGCTGTGTCTTGTGCCTCTAGATCGCCAATTATTTGTGTTATTTTTGTGATTTAGTTAGTTTAAAGTTGTAGTTTCATTTGCTGTAGTTAGCTTAGCTGGAGCAGCTTCCAGCAAAAAAAAAGAAGGTTAGCAGCCTTTTCCATCTTAGCAGTACTAGTGCTGTGGTTGTCAATGTTTTGTGTGAGTGTTTTTCCTTGTTTTCTTTGGTTTGCAGTTTTAGCCCTGTAGAATAGTCAGGTGTGTTTTACTAAATTATTTTTGTCACTGTAGTTGGACTATATTGATTTCATTTCTATTTATTAATTGAAGTTTTTCGTGTACACAGTAACATTATTATAATTACCTGAGTTGTTGTGTCTTGTGAGTGTCCCCTTAGTTCCTGAAATCCCTGCTGTGTCTTACTTGTGTAACCCCTAGGTGGCACTATCCCAAGGGCTACTACCCCTGCCTGCTTGGCTAATAGCAGGTTAAGGGGACTGAGTTCTGAAATGGGTGCCTCCACCCAGAGGTCAGTGTTGGTAATGGTCAAGCTAATCTGGGCACAGCCCTCCGGAACACTGTAACCCCCCTCTTTCCTTACTAGTGGCCGGAACAATAAACAATAATCATTTTCAAAATACCTGTGATACACCACACAAGTACCCACACTGTTTGAACTTACCACCAGGGCTTTCCTCTGGCTCAGCCCTCGGGGACCCCCTGTAAAACAAGGTTATACTCAGCAAATAACAGCAGTGCAGTACTCTTGCACAAACTGGAACCACAGTCAGGGTAAATGCAAAAAAGAGTTAGATCTGATTTATTTTAAGGGACTTGAACAAGGGAGGGGCGTAATCAGGTTAATTTGCTTAAAGGCTGTATCAATCAAACAATATGCATGCACTTCAGGGTCCATAAACAGTCACATGCTCTGGGTACCCAGATGGAGAAAGGTGGGCTAGCCAGGAACGTTGCAGCTGGTTGGGGCCCTGTGATGGAAGAAAACAACATGCACAACACAAACTATTTGTAATCCAGAGCCAGAGGGCTCAGTTCATGAAAAGAAAACAACAAGACAATCAGATGACACACTTTTAGATTAGGCTGTTGTTGCAGGGAGCTACCCTGATGATTACTCATGATACCCAAGACTGGACACAGGCTGGATGAAAATTGAGACAGCAGGTGGTTAATCTGGAGTGCCAGGAGAAGCAGGACCCACACGAGTAGCCAAGGTGTCATTCCTGTTCAAGCGTGGAGCAGGGGCCTGATCCCCAGGCAAGTCTCTCATTGGTGGCTTTCTCTGTGCGGTGGGGTAGTCTGGCAGGGCCAGCATGGCATGGCCCAGGCTGAATGGAGATGAATGCGGATTCAGTCCGATTAGGCTGGATAAAGCTTCCAGCAAGCAGAACACAGTTCACACAGTGGGGAAACAAATCATGACCCACTTTCAATACACAGCACATTTACATGAAAAGGATTCTACGGTACCAGTAAGCAGAACACAGTTCACACAGTGGGGAACCAAATCACGACCCACTTTCAATACACAGCACATTTACATGTAAGGAAATTCTACTGTACCAGGCAAACCGTTCTCTGGTCACAATTGCAAAGTCTCTGCACAAGCCGGGGGATTCAAAAGCAGCTGGAAATCCTGACAGGCCGATCGCATTCAGCAAAATCTTCGGTCTTCTTCAGGTATGAGCCTGGTAAAAAATCAGTGGCTTACTTCATTCTCACAAACTTGTATTTAGTCCAAAATAATTCTCTTCTTTCCCTCTCAGAGGCAGCAGGCAGACATGCAGGCCACAACTCAGGCCTTTCCACAGTTCTTCCACGCGAAACTACTCAAACGGCTGCTTGACTGTCTCAAGCTGTTGCCTCTTCAGCTCCCAACTTAGATCTGACTCAACTGCCAGCAAACCTGGGACTTTCCCCAGAATCCAAAAGGTTTGGTTGGCTGATCTGTCTGTCAGTCACAACAAAGGCTCCCCCTTCAGGTGCAAAAAAGGCACCAAAATCCCAAAACTACAATTTCTACAGATTTTGACTCCAGACAGCTCCTGTATTCTGGCTCCATTTTAGGTCTCATCAGTACTGATTGGTCCAATTTGGCAGCCCAGGACCAAAATAGTGAAGATAAACAAAACAGTCCTTGCTGCAAAGAAGGCAGGTTAGACAAACTACATTATCATTATCGCTCTAAATGATTTTCAGCAAATAGTTACATCTTTCAACAGAGCTCCCTCTCAGATTACTTATGACTGCAATCCAGGCAGCTCTTAAACAGACAGTGCACAGAAGCTATACAGGCACTCTCTGGCATTCACATTTAACCTGCTAAAATGCAGGACACCAGCCTGGCAGTGAGCATTCAGGCAAGCTCAAGGAAGACTTCTCAGGAACCCTCATTTGTAGGGGGGTTACACTTGTGTAAAAAAAAGAAAAAACTGGTGGTAGTGAGGGTGCTGTTGATAATGGTGGTTCAGGAGGAGCCTGAACTTCAACAGAGGGTGCTACTGCTTCCACAGGGTGTGCCCACTGCCCCACTGTGACACAGCAACTTCTCTTGTGCCCTCCACAAACCACTGCCAGCACAGATAAGCTACACCTCCACCACCGCCCCATTCGTCACTTCCCTCTGCTTTTTCTCCCACTCAGCACAGTGATTTGCCATGAGATGGGTCCTCTTGCCCCCAGTACCCATGTGGGTCCCCTGCTTGCCCAAGGTGGCACATTTATTGCATAGATTGCTAATGAGCACACTAATCCTAACCCTAGTGTCCCATAGAATAACATTGCAACTTTAACAAGCCATAACTCCACCAGTCTTTGGATATATAGAGTCTCTCTTAATGTCAAACAAAGGTCTCAATGAGTACTACAATAGAAACACATAATACCACTGAAAGAATTCATGGGGTATGTACAGCACCACAAAATTAACCACCAAATTTACCATGCTGCAAAATCCACATATTAAGTTCAATAATAATCAAATATACCCCAGATATGCATCTTCTCCTGGACTACAATCACACCAAGTGTCAGACAAATTTGACAAATATTGACTGAGTTATGCTTAAAAATCCCAAAAGGAGTAGTTTGTGGAAGTAGGGTGGTGGCATTCATGTTGCCAGAGTATTCTCTGCCACATCAGTGGCATCCATGGTGGTGGGTGCTGGGGAGGCATTAGTAAGAGGATCAATCTGAGAGGTAGCAAAATCTCTGGCTCAGGAACAGTGGTCAAGGAGGAGGAGGTTCCTGGTGTCCCCTTGACTGTTGGTGGTGTGGTGGCACTGACCCATTATCTGGATAATAGGTCCCCAGTATGGATATATGGACCAGTGAGCAAACAGCTGGTAGCTCCATTCTGTGCATTACAGCACACTGGGCACATTTACCTGGGGTAGTATTTGACTCTGGCCAGGGGGAAATAAACTGTACAAAGCCCAGTTGCAGTGGTAGCAACACTCTGGGTATTTACCAGCATGTCACACTGGCAATGAAGAGTGTAACTACATCACACACAGGTCAGAAATTATTAGAATTATGCCTGACTGAGATTGATGAGTGGAAGCAGCCTGTGGTGGTGATACCATGGGGGGTGGGGTGGCACAGAGTCTTCAGGCCATGGAGTGGGAGTGGCAGAGAACTGCTGACCGTGAGATTGTTGTGTATCAGTAGCTTCATTTTCACCCAGTTTTGCCTTGGTGTGCCCCAAGGAGAAGTTACAGGTAACACTGCAAGACAAACTGACCCAACATTGCCTCTGTGTCCCCCAAGAAGAAGCTACAGGTGAAGTTGCAAGGCGAAGTTACCAATGGCTAATTTTCTATTAAGGAGCTAGTGTACGGTCTGAAACTAATATTAGATTTTAAAAGCAGCCAATCATTACCTTTTATATCAGAAGTAGTTTTTCTTTTCCCTTTGTTTAATTAGAAGATTGTCTACCTGATGCTAGTAGGTGTGATGTATGGAACAGCTCTTAGCCTGGCAGCTGACATTTCTTGCTCTACTACCCCACACTACATCATCAGAATTATGACCTCACTGACTGTGACATTACTGCTACTTAGGAACAGCAAGTGAGTGACTGTCAGCTCATTCGCCTGTGATGTCACTGTCAGTGAGTTCATAATGCTGATGATGTATTGTGGGGCAGTAGAGTTAGACATGTCAGCTGCTAGGCTAAGAGCTGTTCCACACATGCAGCACAATATTATCACATAGAAGACTTTCTAATGAGCAAAAGGAAAAGGAAAAATACTTCAGAAATGAAAAGTTACAAATGACTACTACTTAAAATGTGTATTATTTTCCTGTCTGCCTGTTTTAACTTCACTAGCTCTTCAAGCAGAAAACTTTGCAAAAATATCCATGGAGGTGAATTTGGTGACTTTGCCTTAACTGTGCCTGCAAATTTAAACTTCGCAACATCTCTAGTCTGCTGTTCTTCCTGGGGGGCCAAATACAGTCTTCTGTGAATGTACATAGCTCATAGGACAGGAAGACCAGCAAACAAAAGAGCAGCACTTCTAAAAATTCTAGCACACACTGCAGGCTGTTGAATCTCCCACTGCTGCAGACCTGCTCTGATGTCAGCTGCAGGGGATTCTAGGTTATTTAGTTACAGAAAATGTCAGCTTGGAAGTCAGCAGAATCAGTTTGCTGTAATCTACTAAACTGCAGTAAACAAAACATAAAAAAGGTGTGTGCACACCAAGTGCAAATTGGGACAATTTCCACACTTGCATGTGGTGCTCTCGGTGTTGACTGTTCCACCTTAAAAATAGTTTTTAGCTCCCAGTCCTGAGTCAGGAGCCAACTTCAACTCTTAAAACACATTACCCCCTCCCTAGCCTAACCCCTCCAAAGACCCCAAAACAAGTTTATTTACCATCTTCCTCCACTTACTCCTGACCCATAATTTGTAAAGGGCGCAATCAACCAACTTTACCAGGCTAACTCAATTGTTCCCTTCCTTCCTTCACATTAAAAGAAAATCTTACCAGCTCCCTGCCACTGCATCATGAGCCAGCAGCATTGTAAAATATCAATCCCCACCCCTACCCTCCACCCCGCCAGAGCCTCAAGTTTCAGCCCTTCTTGACACTAATACTATTTGGGGGGGGCTATGTCCAAGATTCCAAGACTACACAGTCAACCCCCATCCAGTAAACCAGCTCAATTCACTCAAAATAGTAGCCTCACAAGCATTTCACACCAGCATTTTGGTCTCCACTCAACCCTCCTTGGATCTTGCATCTGGAGTCCACTATGGAGCTACTGGATTTACTTTGTGATGAGACCAAGCTGTAGTTCTCAAGATCATATTGAATCAGTTAGATGAGAAATATTATGTAAACTGTTTGAAGGCAGAAACTTCCTATATTGAATAGAAGATTACCTGATTACTTAGAGGGCAATTTAATATAGATTGGAAGGAAAGGGGCATTCATAATTGATCTGGTGTGGGCCTTATTTACCCCCAGTTCCCTGTTGTAACAATATACGAATTGGAAACAAAGCAGAAAGGGAACACAGTCCAGTGGAAATATATACTGTATGGACCTATGGTTCACATAAAGATCAACTAAAAGGGATACAGACAAAATAATAAGAATAAGAAAAAGTATCAAGTGAGAGTTAATAAACAATAAATTTATTCTGAAATTTAATAACTGATTTAGGCATACAGGAAAAAATTATAAGAATTGTAAACCTAACTGATTATGATAATTGTTTGCAGGAATTAGAAACAGTCTTTAAGCAAATTGCTTCAATGATTGTAAAAATCTCATGTATAATGGAGAAAAATGGCTCTAAATGGTTTGATAAAGAATGCAGATTAGCCAAAAAGAAAGGAAATAATATTATATGGTTGGTAAGACAAAGGTCATCTAGGGAAAAAAAAGATACTAAATACAGCAAGAAAGGAATATAATTCATTGATAAAGACCAAAAGGGAGAAATTTGGGGAACAATTAAGGGAAGAGTTTGAAAAAAAAAAACTGATTGGGAGAAGAATAACAAAAAGTTTTTGAGGATGGTCTCAAGAGTTATGGACAATTATAATAATGAAATTGAAACCCATATTGAACCCTACATATGGGAAGAATACTTTCAAAATGTATTTTATGATGAAGGGGTAAATAGACCTGTAATAACTAGGGACAGTTGGGTAGTTTTAGAAAAAGAAATTACTAGGGAAGAAATAAGATCAGCTATTTTATCTTCACACTGGCTTAAAGTCCCTGGCCCTGATGGGGTCCCAATTGATGCAATTATGAACAATATCAATTTACAGGTACCATGTATGTACAGTATATGGCATTTAAGTTCATAGTTGAAAGAGGCCACATTCCAAGTTCTTGGAAAGAAAATATAATTGTTCCATTCTTTTAAAAAGGGACTAAAAAGAAGCCTTTTAGATAACACACAAACAAAATTCTGAATGAAAGAATCCTTTCATGGGTACTTGAAAACAATATAATAGATGAGGCAAAGGCAGGCTTCATACCAGGCCACTCAGCATCTGACCCGTGTTTCACCCTGACCCATCTGATCCACACGTATGTTAAAGTGAAAAACCAAAAAAAGTGTACTGCATATTTGTTGACTTAAGGAATGCCTTTGACAGAGTGAATAGAGTAAAGCTATGGTAAACCCTGAAAAGTTGTAATATAGATGAGGCTACCCTACATATTATAGTTGCTCTCTATACAAATAACAAAACTAGCAAAAGGTTTAATAACAAGGGAGATTAAACAGTTAAATTTGAAACAAACTGCTGTGTCAGACAGGGTTGTGTCCTGTCACCCATTTTATTTAATCTTTTTTTGAACAAGACACTGATGAATTGTAGAGTTCCATATGCCCAGGGTGGGCTCCATATGCTGTCCCTACCTGGTATATGTAGATGATGTGGTATAGTTTTCTATGAGTTTTTTTGGTATACAAAGTAGCTTGGTAAAGTTTCAAAAGGAGTATATGGATCTTTGTTTAGAAATAAATTATGACAAAACCAAATTATAATATGTGAAAACTATAGAAGAAACAAGCACAGTAAATACAAATTAAAATGTAACAATCAACTAGTAGAAACAGTAAATAGCTTCTGCTATTTGGAGATTATATTTACTTGTCATTTAAATTGGAATAAACATAAAAAAAAAAATTGAACAAAAAAAAAGTGTTTTACCAGCAGTGGATAGTTTCACACACAAATATGGTGGAAATTTAGTAAAAGACTGTTTAAATGTATTAAACACAAACATAAAAAGCCAGTTATTATACAGCGCTGAAATTTGGGGGTTAGATAATAATGAAAGAATGGATTCATTAATGAATATATATTATAAAAAAAACTATTGGGACATCCCAAAGGAGCTCCCTCAACATTAGTTTGATTGGATTTGGGGTAATTGTCAATACCATGTAATATAGAAGAAAGATTAGCAAAATACTGGCTAAAAGCATATGGCAAGAATGAAAATAGATTCTCCTGTATTTGTATCGAAGAAACAATTACATATAAGAGCCATCAGATATTCTTCCCAAGTTTAGCAGTTATTGAAAAAATTATAAAACCATATGGATTACTACATTGTTTGTCAGAGATCTTTTTGAGGCCCCCTCTAGAAGTGGAAGGATTAATAAAAGAAAGAATGAGTGAGATCCACACTCAAAATGAGCTAGGGCTGCTCAGGAGGTACAGGATCAGTAGGTGTTTAGTAGACAACAAGATGCCATTTGGCTTTAAACCCTATTTGAATGTAATCAAAGATTAAAAAGTAGAAAAATATTAACCAAACTCAGATTCAAATATTACGATAGTCAATGAATCAGAGCTTTTTATGGAAAGAAAGTGGAAAAAAGTTGAAAGTGTAATCTAGGGTACTAAACAAGCAGTTTTTTAACACTGCAAATTCCAAAATCTGGCTTTATATTGAGGTAAAGTAAAGGCTGCTGTTTACAATCATGCTAAAACTGCATTTACATAAATAACATAAATGCAGTTTCATAGCTTTTGAAAAATGTAAACATCAGCCTTTCACTTTCAAAAAACAGCCTTGGTTTCTCCCTAAGATGGCTGCCAAGTCTGTTACGTGATGAGTCATGATGACATCATAGGAGCCAGAGATAGAGATCTACTTATATATCTATAATGCTAACTAGTTCTTCTTTCCCTCTTTATTTTGAATTGTTGTACCAGAATGATCAACACCATGTATTAACTTGTGGATTATTTTGATCAGTACACATGTTGGGCTATGATTTTGTTCATTTTGTTTACTTTAACTAGCGGAAAATGTTTTGCAATCCAGCTGACTTTTTCATTGGCAAACTGCATTATAGTATAACACTTCAAATACCTGATGATCTAGTAGTTGTATAATGCACTGCATTTTGTTTTTTATTAACCAGGAGAGATGCACTAAGCTGAAAGCTTGTTTACAGGTGTGGCCTGGGAGCACAAGGAAGTTTAGTGACTTGCTCAGGGTCACACAGCAAAATACCTGTCTTGTTCAGTTCTAGAGGGTTCCAAAGCTCATGCTCTCTTGTTAATCCACAAATAAGGCTTTCTTTTTCCATGTGAACCCCCTGCACCTAGCCTGCCTTCTGTTGCACACCACACCATCCATACCCTGTCCTTATTACTTCCTGTGGCTGCATATGAGCTTGCAGTCTCATGAAGAGAATTATCACACCTCAGATTGTAATATTGTACCTCAGAGAGTTGTGCACACCTATACTGATATGCATCCCCAGCTGGCACTGTTAAAAATGCCTCCCAAATCACTCTCCAGTCCACATTCTCAATGTTTGACTTCTGTTCCCACAGTAAACAGAGTGGATCACCGCCCTTCTGCACAGTGAAGGTAGTATGTACAGTTCCCTGTTGTGATTTTTTCCCACCTCATTAACCAACAACTAGGTCTTCCTGGAGGGGCAAGCAATAAGCATCATGACCCAACAGAAAAACTGTTGCTCATGCCCTCATAAGGGTTGCACTTAAAATGGATAACAATGTTATTTGCAGGAGAGGTATACTAATACATTGAGTGAATCCACCTGACTTCCAGTGTCAGTCTACTCCTCTACCTGTGATCTGCAGAACCATGCAAGACAGTTCCCAGCAATTCTTCTCTAGTACTTTTCTGTGCTCTACTCCACAATATGAGTTGGCTGGCTACCACCCTTCCAAATCTTGAATGAGCTGCCAGCACCATGATCAATACCTGACCCCATTGTCATGGCCAACATTCCCCTTCCTATAAAACCAGTTCATGCAATTGTTCAAGGCTGTGTGTGGATATTAAAGTATGCAATGGCTGCCTCTACATGTTCTGTCACTTCACTACCAGTCTAGCATTGCTTGTAAAGCACTTTGGGCTACAGTGTGCATGAAAACCACTATATAAATGCTGATTCTTATTATTATTATTATTTCCCATGGAAAAAGAAGACAAGACAAGCATATATTTGAGTTTCAAGAAAGTATGAACTCTAACATTGGACTGCACAAGAACTTTGCTACAAAAAAGTGGTGGCTCTAGGGAGTGGTGAAGGTTGTGGCTGCAACCCCCCCATAGTAATGTACTTGCTTGCTGCTACTGCTGTATTTCACTTTGATGAAGAAGTCTGATTTATTGATTGTACAAATGTTTACATTCAAGCTATGGATTACATTTTTAGGTTCTGTCAAAAATGTACAAAAAAGAATAATAGCAGAAAATATAAAGGTTTAATAAAAATGTTAAAAATGTGCATATTAAGCATGCACACCACCCCAGCACCCCCATTGTAACATCCTGGATCCACCATAACCACTAGACCACCAGGTTATTCAAAATTTGTATGGCACTGCGGTTTGCCACAGAGAAAGTTGATTGGATTAAAACACATTTTCAGCATGTTAAAGTAAACAAAATGAACAGAACCATAGCCTAACATGTGTATTATATAAAATAATGCACATGGCTTTGGCCATTTGGGTGAAACAATTCTATACAAAGAGAAATAAGAACTAGTTAGCACTATGGAGAGTCATATATCTCTCTGACTTTGGCTCCAATGATGTCATCACATAACAGATTTGGTGGCCATTTTAGAAAGCAGGTAAGACAGTTTTTTTGAAATTGGAAGGCTGATTTTACAATTTTCAAATGCTCTGGAACCACATTTAGGTAAATTATGTAAATGTAGTTTTAGCATTAATGAATACAGCAGCCTTTCCTTTAGTCACCTCCGAAGTCAAATTTTTGAATAGTTTGAAGTCAAAATGTTGTTTAGGTATCCTTTAAGTGGATTTTATGGAATATTAATGTTTGTATTTATATGTGTTTATTTCATGTACAGTGCCTTGGCTTTGAAAGGTGCTTTATAAATAAAGTTATTATTGTCATTAAGTTATTATTACCCATCTGCTGATTTTGTGCCCGCATACAGCAAACAAAGGAATAGTTTTCTGGAGGATATGTTAGCATCATTGGAAATGGAACCAAAATACCAAGCTGATTCTTTACCAAAAGGAAGTGATCCTCAGGTCCTAGAGAAAGTAATCTTTTGTAAGGTTATAAATAATATAGAACTTTATGTAGATAATCAAGAATAATGTCACATGTATTAGTAGGGTACTTTGGTGCCTAGATGAGATAAATGCAATAGAAAAGGATCTGTGATAAATATATTTGCTTTATGCTATTTTTAATACAGTATCAGCTTCAGAAATGTGCAATATTTTATGTCATACAATTAAGAAAAAATTGTGCTATGTATTGTCTGATGTTTATCCTACTTTTACTGTATGTGTAATGACAAACAAATTGTCAATGAATAAAAATGGAACTGAACTTAATCTTCATCGGAGGCCCCCGAGGAGGGTTGAATGGAGACTGAAGCATGGTGGTGAGTTTCAGAGGCTTTCAATGCTCCAGGCCAAACCAGTGTTTTTAGAATTACAAATTTATATCTTGACATTTTTGAAATGTAGCAATACGTGTGCATGTGTTTGTGTCACCCTATATTACAGAAACGTGGATTCCTTTGGTGTGCTTTTAGTGGTGCTGTTATACCTTTGCTGCATTTACTTGGAATTGTTTTGGGCTGTTGAAAATGTTAAACCTAGTTTGGCGTGCTTTTAGTAGTGCAGTTATTTCTTTGCTGCCTTTACTTGGAATTGTTTTGTGGCTGTTGACAATTTGAAACCTAGTTTGGTCTGCTTTTAATGGTGCTGTTATTTTTTTTTTTGCTGTCTTTACTTGCTGCAAATTTTCACCCACCCTCACTCTTAATTAAATGTCTTGTTAAATCTGATTGGCAGGAGCCAAGCACAGGGAATAGCAGGGGTTGAGGAGTACGAGAGGCATAAGGGGGAGTATGCCTGCCCTCGGCACAAGTGTTTTGACTCATTTTTTGTTGCTGTTTTCCTTCTTTAAAAAAGTATTTGAGGATTGGTGGTAGAATTTTCCGCATAGTAAATTAATAAAGAGGGAACTAAAAGGAGAGCTTCAGTAACAGACAACTATTGGAATAGCAGTATAAGTGCAGCATAATGTGGGGAGTGGTGCAATGCAGTGGATGAGGGGCAGTCATATTCAGGCAGACTTTCTGGATGCTGAGGTGCAACTCTATCTGCAAGCATCTCTCTGGACTGTGGGATGAGGTAGCCAGAGTCATAATGGAAGTAAACAGTACTTCACCCCTATCCAGAGATCACCCATTCCAACACTGCTGCCTCAAAGGATGACAAGAACAAGGAGCACTTGGATAGCAGTGGGCTCTGGGAGGGTTAGAATGGTCAGGCAGAGGCACATCCCAAATCCTATTCCACTCCAGAACAAATATGCTGCACTGGCCAATGAGGACAACCAAACGGAGGCACCCAGAGAAATGGAAGGGAAGGGAAGGGTAACATAGAAACATAGAAGTTGACAGCAGATAAGGACCGCAAGGCCCATCCAGTCTGCCCATTTCTTTTTCTACCGTATAAATGTGCCATCGGCCTTTGCTCTGTCAGTGGCCTATCTATTCATACTCATTTGTATTGCTCCCTTATGCCTATCCCATGCCTGTTTGAAGCCCTGCACTGTATTCATAGCCACCACTTCCTGAGGTAGGCCATTCCATGCATCCACCACCCTTTCTGTGAAAAAGAATTTCCTCACATTCCCCCTTAATTGGCCCCCTCTAATCTCATGCTGTGTCCTCTTGTCCTGCTATTTTTCTTATATTTAAACATGTTAGACTCTTTCACCTTGTTAATGCCCTTAAGGTGTTTGAATGCCTCGATCATATCACCTCTCTCTCTCCTTTGCTCAAGGGTATACATATTGAGCTCTGTTAATCTGTCCTCATATGTCTTCTGATGCAGTCCCTGCACCATTTTGGTTGTCCTTCCCTGGACTGCCTCAATTTGGTTAATGTCCTTGTGAAAGTGTGGCCTCCAATACTGCACGCAGTACTCCAGATGGGGCCTAACCAGTGTCTTGTAAAGAGGGATTATTACCTCCCTCTTATGACTTGTGATACCCCTACTAATACACCCTAACACCCCCTTAGCCTTACCTACTGCTTTAGAGGTCTGCTTGGATGATTTCAGGCCATCAGTGATGATGATGCCCAAGTCTCTTTCTTCCTTTGTGACTGCTAGCAACTCCCCTCCCAGCCTATAGGTGGCTTCAGGGTTTCTCTTCCCTATTTGCATGATCTTGCACTTCTTTGCATTAAATCCCAGTTGCCACTCTTCTGACCATTTTGCTAGTTTATGCAGATCTCTTCTTATTCAGACCACCCCATCTGGATCATCTACTCTGTTGCAAATCTTGGTGTCATCTGCAAACAGACAAGCCTTACCCTCTAGTCCATCTGCAAGGTCACTAATGAAGATGTTGAAGAGGACTGGCCCCAGGACTTATCCCTGAGGTACCCACTTGTGACTTGCATCTCTTCTGACTGTATACCATTTACCACCACTCTCTGTTTTCTGCCCGTCAACCAGTTTGCCACCCAGTTGACCAACTTCTGACCCACCCCGAGCCTACCCAGCTTATTTATCAATCTTCTATGTGGAACAGTGTCAAAAGCTTTGCTTAAGTCAAGGTAGGTGACATCAACTGCTCCCCCTTGGTCCACCACTCTGGTTATCCAGTCAAAGAAATCTATGAGATTAGTTTGACAGGACCTTCCTTTTGTAAACCCATGCTGTCTTGGATCATGTGCCCCTATGGATTCCAGGTGTTGCACTATCCTTTACTTAAGGGGTGCCTCCATAATCTTGCCCACTACTGAGGTAAAACTGACTAGACTGTGGTCTCTGCCTCCTCCCTGCTACCACTCTTGTGGAGCGGGATCACATGAGCCCTTCTCCAGTCTTCTGGAACCTCTCCTGTGCTCAGAGACTCACTAAACAGTTCTGCTAATGACTCTGCTAGTTCCACCTTTAGCTCCTTAAGTACCCTGGGATGTATGCCATTAGGTCCCATTGCCTTGTCCACCCTGAGCTTAGCAAGCTCTTGTAGGTCCCTTTCTTTTGTGAAGGGAGTAGTGCTCACCTCCCTCCCCCCTGTGGCCATGGTGCTGAGCTGCGGGCCCTGCCCTACCTTCTCTTCAGTAAATACTGAGCAAAAGTATCTATTTAGGATAGATGCTTTGAATGGTCCTCCTCCTCACATGCTCCCTTTTCTCCATTAAGCTTAGCAGTACCCCCTCTGGACTTTCTCCTTTCACTAATGTATCTATAGAAAGTCTTGTCACCTTCTTTTACTGTTTGTGCTAGTGTTTCCTCAGTTTTGGACTTTGCCTGCCTTACTACCTTCCCTCCTTCCCTTAGGGCAGTTTGGTATGCCTCCCTATCTTCATCCCACTGTGTTCCCCTTTATTTCCTGAAGGCCAACCTTTTGGCTCTGACCTTTTCCGCTACTGTATTTGAGAACCAAAGTAGTTTCCTTCTTCTTTTGCACTTCCTTTTCTGTCTAACACAATGGGATGTTGCTTCAAGTATTGCATCCTTAATGCTTGCCCACTTTGCTTGTACCCCCTCACCTGTGTTTCTTTTTGCCAGGGCTAGCTTAACTCTGTTGGCCATCTTATCAAAGTCAGCTCCTCTGAAGTCCCATATTTTTGCCTTGGAATGGGATGAGTAAGGAGGTCAACCGAGGAGGTGACCTCACTGGAGAAAGCAGTGGACCCCAGAGGAGGAGGAAGTGAATCCTGGTGGGGGACTGTATCATAAGAAGGATCCAGCTAGGAACACACAAGGGGGAGGACAGGGACGCGAGGTGCCTACCAGGTGCTATGGTATGGAGGGATGGGAGAAAGATCCTCTGGATCACCGTGAAGGAAAGAAAGGAGGGTGATCTGGATGTCATTATCCATCTAAGTACTTATGACCTGGCAAACGGGCAGTCTAAAGAAGTTCAGGAAGAGTTTAGGAAAATTAGGAAGGGGTCTCAAGCAAGTAGCTACATCTGTCACATTCTCAGAAGTACTACCTGTGAGAGGAATTGGAGAGCATTGGGGCACATGCACAAGGAACTTTAAAACATGGTTGAAGAACTGGTGCTGCGAGGAAGGGTTTGGATTCATTGGTGACTGGGGACCACCCTGGAGGAATGGTAGCTTGTTCAAGCCTAATGGCCTGCATCCATCCTGGAGAGGAATCCAAGCACTCAATGATAAGTTTAAATGCTACATGGACAAGCATTTAAACTAGCCAGGGGGGCAGGCCAGCAAGGAGGGTATATAATTGCACACCCCATAGCTAGTAGTGGAACCAGTAAGCAGGAGGAGGGGATATATCTACAAAGCAGTGTGCAAAAGATGGAGCTAGGCACCCAAGGAGTAGATAGGCAGAATGGGGCAAAATATAACAGAAGAGCAGACATCAGGGAGAACCAGGGATAAAAGACAACCAGGGAGGGGGCTGGAGTAGAACAGCTAAACAGTCCAGGGAGTTCACATCATGGAATGCCATGTGTACCAATGCCAGGAGCCTTAGCAACAAGATGGAGGATCTGGAGGCTGCCATGGCATAGTCAGACTCGGACACTGTGGCTATCACAGAGACCTGGTGTAATGATGACCATGTCAGGGAGATGGCCATAACCGGCTGCAGTATATTCAGAAGAGACAGGGCAGGCAGGAAGAGAGGAGGAGTGGCACTTTATGTAAATGATGGCATAAAGGCCACAGAGATATAGGAGGAATAAAATGGGGGGGGGGGAATAATGTGGGTTAAGCTGGAAAGGAAAACGGGGTCAGCCATCTGCACAGGAGTGGTCTACAGACCACCAGACCAGGAGGAAGAGACAGATAGGGAGTTAATGCTAGCCATCCAAAGGATGGCAGACAAGGAGGAGGTAGTACTGGTTGGAGACTTCAGTATTCCAGACATGGACTGAAGCTTCCCAGCAGTAGCATCAACCAGGAGCAGATTTATCCTGGACTCCCTTCAAGCCTCCTTCCTTAAGCAACTGGTCATGGAACCAACTCAGCAGAAGGCAATACTGGACCTTGTGCTCATATCCGGGGATGGTGTGATAGGGGTAACAGTGGAGGAGCACCTGGAGAACATTGACCAATGATCACTATTGTCTGAAATCACAGAAGGAGCAGAACCAAACTATACAAAAACACTTATCCTGGATTTTAGGAGGGCAGACTTTGGGAAAATGGGGACATGCTTGAAAGAGGCCCTAATGGGAATGGGGAGTTAATCGGGGTGGAGGAACAGTGGGCAATATTTAAAACAGGAATTACAAGAGCAACAGAATTATGCATTAAGCAGGTTAGCAAGGGGAAAAGGAAGAGGAGGCCATTATGGTTTTCCAAGGAGGTAGAGGAGAAAGTGAAAGCCAAAATGATAGCATTTGGGCAACACAAAAATATGCAGGCAGAAGGGGACGGGGAGAAGTACCAGGAGAAGCAAAGGGAGGCATGGAGGTCAGTAAAGGAAGCCAAATCTCAGACAGAAGATTGCAGAAATCAGTGGGTAGAGGGGACAAAACCTTTTACAGGTGTATAAGTGAAAAAGAATGGCAAAAAGCAGGATAGTGAGATTGAAGGGAGAGGAAGGGGCAGCGAGGAGGATGACAACAGTAAAGCTGACATACTGAACAGATATTTCTGCTCAGTGTTTACTGAGGAAGGGGAGGGTAAAGGGCCTGAAGGGAGTACAAGTGGTGGAAAGGGTGCAAAAATGGACACAAGCCCCTTTTCAAGGGAAAGGGTCCTAAAGGATCTGGAAAGAATAAGAATTGATAAAGCAATGGGTCCAGATGGGGTGCACCCCAGGGTCCTAAAGGAACTAAGAGCAGAGGTGGCTGAACCTCTGGCAATCCTGTTTAGCTGATCACTAGAATCAAGGGTGGTACCCGCAGACTGGAGGACAGCAGATGAAGTCCCCTTATACAAAAGCAGGAACAAAGAGGAAGCCAGGAACTACAGACCAGTCAGCCTTACCTTGGTAGTGGGGAAGATCAATGAAGCACTACTGAAGGAGAAACTGGTGGAACATCTGGTTGCCAACGGACAACAGAAAACAAGGCAGCATGGTTTTACTAGGGGGAGGTCATGCCAGACCAGCCTCATTGAATTTTTCGACTGGGTGACAAGGGAGGTGGATCAGGGTGGGCAGTGGATGTGGCCTATCTGGAATTCAGCAAGGCCTCTGATGCTGTGCCACTTAGAAAACTTTTAACAAACTGGGGAATATAGGGGTGGGCAGGACAGTAGTGCAGTGGGTGGGAAATTGACTGGGTGGCAGGACACAGAGGGTGCTGGTAAATGGATGTATCTCCACAGAGGGAAGAGTGACCAGTGAGGTACAGCAGGGATCAGTGCAGGGACTGGTCTGATTCAACGTCTTCATCAGTGACATTGCACAGGACCTAGAAGGCAGAATTGCCTGTTCACTGGTGGCATGAATCTCTGTAACAGATTGTACATGCCAGACGGTGTGGACAGAATGAGGAGGGACCTGCAGAAGCTTGAAGAATGGTTGAGGGTTTGGCAATTGAAATTCAATGCAAAGAAGTGCAAAATAATACATATGGGGCACAAAACCCCTGGAACAATACATCAGCTGGAGGGTGAGGATATAGCATGCACCAAGCAGGAAAGGTACCTTGGGGTTATCATCTCTAATGACCTCAAGGTAGGGAAACAGTGCAACAAGACAGCAGGTAAAGCAAACAGGATACTGGGATGCATAGGCAGGGGCATCACCAGCAGGAAAAGGGAGGTCATAATTCCACTATACAAGACACTAGTGAGGTCCCACCTGGAGTACAGTGTACAGTTCTGGAGACCGTAGCTATGTAAGGACACAGACAGGGTGGAGAAGGTTCGGAGGAGGGCAACAAAGATGGCACAGAGATTGCATCACAAGTCCTATGAGGGCAGGCTGAAGGACTTGAATATGTACTCCCTGGAGGAGAGGAGGGAAATAGAGGATATGATAGAGACATACAAGTTCCTTAAAGGGTGGAACAGTGTGCAGTAATACACAATTTTCTGGCAAAAAAGATGTTCTAGGGCTAGAGGGCCTGGGATGAAGTTGGGGAGAGGGTGATTCATAGGAAATGTGAGGAAGGATTTTTTCACAGAAAGGGTTGTGGACAAGTTGAACACCCTGCCAGGGGAAGTGGTGGGGGCTGAAACAATCATGGGATTTAACAATGCATGAGATAAGACATAAGGGAATCTCTGAGGTCAAGGGTAAGGGGCAACAAACTTCTAGAAAAGAGTAAAGGGAACTTACGAGATTAAATGGGCAGACTGAGTGGGCCATAGGCCTTTATCTGCCAACAGTATCTATGTATTTGCAGTTTATCTGCATGATGTTTGTATTTTTCCATCAGTATGTGTGCCGGTACCTTTGGTTCTGTGTAATGTTGAGAGCCACTCCTGTGGGGCAGGTCCCTGTTTGCAGCACCAGTGTGCAGCTCCCATTTGTGATACATTAATGACTGCATTACCCTGGCAGGTTTAGCTGATTGCCCACAGGCCCCTAATCACATATTTGGGATCAGTAGGTAGGGGAAACTAGTAAATAAACGTGTTTTGGGACCATAAGGAGCTGGGGAAGGGGGATTTTAAAGACGATGTTAACTCCTGGCTAAATGTCAGCAGATGGTAACTTTTTTTAATGAATGGAAGGGGGAGGGATGGAGATTACTGGGCTTGGGGATGGGTGACCAATAGACTACTCTGGCTACCTGGAGAGAATGGATGAGTCATTTTCAAATTTGTATTCTGTAAATGCACCAACAGCTGGCATTTTGAAAAGCAGTAAAGCAGCTCCAAAGGAACTTGATTTCCCTTCGGTATCTCAGTTATGATGAAGCACTTTTGACAGGATGCACACACTGAACATGTACAAGTTGTGGGCAAGCCATATGACCTCTAACAGCCAATCAGTGACACTAGTGATCAAGACCTCTTCATGCTGTACGCATCTCATTGCCATTGGGAAGAAACTGTTGCAGGAAGAAGCTCCTTTTTGAAAAAGGGTAACCTTTGATCAGAAAACTTTAGAAATCATTAGAAAGTTATGCATTATCATTCCAACTGGCTAATTCTCACTATTCTAACTGTAGTTTTAGGCAGGCAGGTTAGTAAAATTATGCTAAAGAAGAGAAGAGAGAGAGCACAGTTTTGAGCCCGTACTGCCAGCTGCAGGCCCTGCAGCAGGAGCAGGGCAGAGTGTATTTAGCAGAATGGGAAAGGTGCAGGAGGGATTTCTCAAAGATCTGTTTGACACAACTTTTTTTATTACTAAGTGCTGGTGGTGTATAGGGCACATAAATACATTTTCTTTTAATTTAATTTTTCCTCCTGCAGTAGAATCAGGGCAGATTGAATTTATCAGACTGCGAAAGGTGCAGGGGGGATTTTTAATTATTTTATTAATTTATTTATTTTAATGGCAGCTGGTAGTTCCACCATGCCAGTTTCACCAAGTACAAGTTTTACAAGCAGTGGTTGTGGAGCCTGGAGTTGGTCATATTAGAACAGAGACTGGGAGTCATGGTTAAGGGGTTGTGGTAATAACAGTTGGGTGCATGATAGTAGAACCAAAGAAACCATAATTAATTAGTCCCTAGAAATCCCCTAGATTCACTCCCCTGCAGTGCAAGCAGCCTTTCTTGCAGTCATCCAATGTATCTAGTGATGGCTGGAATGATATCTGCTAAGTATAGCATAGTGGTTAAGAGCACTAAGCTGCAAACCTGGAGACCTGGGTTTGAATCTCATCAGCTCCCACTTGCATACTGTGTGACCCTGAGCAAGTCACTTAACTTCCTCATGCTCTCAGGTCGCACCTGGAAATAAGCTCTGGCTTAGAGTACCTTTCCTGGTTAAACAAGTCCCCTTTCCCTTTCCCTAAGCAAAATAGTAGGCCCCTCATATCTTTAAGCCTCCAGTTACCCAATGTCCCTAAAGTCAGGTCATCACAGGGACAGAGGTCGTTCTGCCAGCATCCCGCCTCTCTGGAATGCACGTCCAGAAAATGTGCAGGTTTGTTATTCTCTCAGGGTGGGGGGGAGGTTCAAAAAGGGACTTAAGGCTCACCTGTCAGAGCTCAAGCAATGTACTTGCTACTGTTGAAATATGGTTAATCCTCATTGTGAACTAAATTTGCCTGTAACCTTGAATGCTACCTAATGAACTAACATATGTTGAATGCTGTTAGGTGTCGAAATGTAAACAGTATTTGTACATTGTTATGTGAGACTGTTATGTGAGAAATTCACTGATCCAAGTTCTCTGTAATACTGGTTGCTCGATAGTGTGCAAATTTAATGATTGTCTGCCTGTAAAGTGTATAAATCTATGGAATGTTTTACCTGTAATTAATTCCGGGTCACCCCTGAAAAAGGGACTGTCATGGTCTCAGTGGGTCTACCCGGTTACCAAAATTAAAATAAATAAATAAATAATGAAACCATCATAACCAATCCTGAAGCACACCAGTATCCCCCTCATCCTTCTTCAAGTGCTACCAGTTTCCCTACTTGGGATATTAATTATTTTACAGAAATGTTAGATCTAGTTCCTGAAAACAAATCATTTTGTATTCACTGCATAGTTCCACATAGTACTGTACCTCCTACCACCACTGTCACTAGCAGCTTCTGAAAACAGACTAAGAGAAGAGAATCAAGTGGCAAGTCAAACTCTTTAATTCAAGTTCATAATTCATGTTTTCTTGCTACATAGATAAAAATAAAAACAGAGTAATGCATGAGAAAGTGTGGTTTACAAGGATGTTATGCACACCCAAGGTGTGTGATGCCCCATAAACCCAGAGGGCGAAGCCTGAGGGGTTTATCTGGGCATCATACACTGAGGGTGTGCATAAAATCCAAGTCAAAAACCACACTTCCCCATGTTTGATTTTTTATATTTACTGGTTATAGCAAGAAATGAAGAAAATGAGCCTCACATAGACTGTTGTGGGCATCTGTAGTAGGGCATTGTTGCCCAGGTTCAGCATCTGTACATCACTGCTGTTGTGTGGCAGGATAAGCTCCCCTCCTCCTCCTTCTGGGACAGTGTTGGCGGTGGTTGTGAAAGTGTGTTTCCACAGGTTGTTGTGGAGCTTGTGGAAGCGCAGTGCTGTGTCCCGCCACAGCCAGGTGGTCTTCAAGTAGTTCGCCTTCTGCGATATGGCTGGGGACCCAGCCATCCACCTTTGTCTCATCAGGCACCAGGCTGCAGCAGCCTGCAGGTGTGGTGGGGAGGTAGCAGTACCCACAGAATTCCCTCAGCACTGTCAGCTCCAGCAGCAGACGTGAACTGTATGACTGCCCATCTCCCCATATTCCTTTTCCATTTCCATTTTGTTAAACTGTCAGAGAGACTGTCTTTCAGGCTAATGGTTTTCTGTAAGCAGTGCTAGCAAATGGCCTGTGCGAGGACAGTTTATTGCACAGGTGCTCAGGTGCACTCATGCATGTTTTTGGAACCGTGGTTTATGGAACTCCGTAATTCATACTTCTGAATTATGGAGTTTGTGAAGTTGTGACAGCAGTTGTTCATAGGCACTAACCAGTAAATATATAATAATACAGAATAATGTAATAAAAACTATCATATATTAAGCTGTACTATGTCATATCAATTTTATATCAGACTAAAATAGCTGGTGAGAATTTTCCATGGGCCAACCAGTTTTACTTCCTGTAATAACCGAATGGTTATTACAAGAGGTGCAAGCTGCCCAATACAATCATAATGTGACAAGCAAAGCAATTCCACAAAAGCCAGAGAGAGAGTGAGGCTAGTAAACACCAGAGGGAGAGGCAGGGCATTCTGACCAAACAATGCTGTTTATTCTTTTGCATTTCAGATAAAATTAACATTTGAAAAAGCAATTATGTTATAAAAAAAGGGGACCATGCTTTCCCTGATGAAGCTCTTTTAAAAGGGTGAAATGTTGAGCATTATTGTATGAACATGGTCATGGCCTGAAGTTAAACACAAATACAAATCTTGAGGATTTGACAATTTGATTTGGAGTTTGGCTGATGCTTTGTGGAGTTGCTTGTGGAACTGTGAATCCATATCAGACCCCACTTTAGTATGTATGCAGTGAACTTTGGAGGGTACACAGAGGAACCTTTGCTCTTGGAACAGTCATAATTCAAGCACATTATCACAGCCACAAAGCTGCTGTCATTATTACTTCCTACTGCAGCTGTGAGAACGGTTACCCTTGTACATGTAAATGGCAAGAAAAATCTATTTGGACTGACTTTTCACTACAAAATAGAATTCTTAGCAGCACTTTGCCCAAAACAGTGCAGTCTCCATATTAGTAATGCAAGTTCAAAATAAGCAGCATTTTCAGCACCTTGGACTCTTGTTTTCAGTTTTCTGTTTTGTAGTTGCATCCTGATTCTCACATTAGGAAATGAGGTTGAGAAATGTCCCACTAAAGGTATTTACAATATTATTTATTTATTTTTATTTATTTAATTAATTAAAAGTTTGCTAACCAGGAAAGGCACACTAAGCCGTGGCTTATTTCCAGGTATGACCCTGGGGCGGGGTGTGAGAGTAGGCATACAGCCAATTACAATAATCAGTACTGTAACAAGGGCAAGTACAAGTGCAGAAACACAATTGGCAGCAATATAAATTAGCTAATATACAAAGACAGCAAATGAGCTTAGATGCTCACATTATACATGGATAGAATGTTCAAAAGCTTCTAGGTGTGTTTTGTTGAGTTTAACCCTCATGAGAGCAGACTAAGGGAATTCTGGGAACATCAGGAAAGAGAAGTCTTTGGCTTCAGGGAGAATAGTAACTGTTGTGAAAAAGGAAACAGAGGACTCAGGAAGAGGGGTGACAGGTACACAGATGGGGAGGAGAGAGTGTTAGTCAGCATGTTAGTGTTTAGAGGGAGGGGATAAATGAAGGGAAGGGGGGAGTAGGTTACAAAGGGAGCGGAGCCAGTAAGAGAAAGCAGCCTGACCAGTATGTGAGTGAGGGTGATTAATAGCAAAGGTGTGGGTGTCTTTTGAGCACAGAGAGTAAGAGGAGGGAGTGTGAGAGAGAGAGAGAAAAATATACAGGTAGGAGAAAAGATAGCCACACTAGTATTTGACAAGAAAGATGGAGCATTAGGACTGACAAAGTAAGGGTAGGGGGAGATGGAAAGGGAGGAGTAGAGGGAGCAATGGTGAGTGCAGAGAGGAGAGCTGGTGGCAAAGCGACAGAAAGCATTACAGATAGTATCCAGTCTGGCAAGCAAAGAGGAAGGAGCAGAACTATAGACCACATCTGCATAGTCATAGATGGGGTGGATCATTTTGGTTAACAGCTCCAGGCAGACCTGGGTAGAGAGGTTGTTCTTGGAATAGAGCACTGAGCTTTGTAAGAAGTTTGGAGTTGATGGTGTCTTTGTGGGCAGAGAAATCTAATTTACTATCTAGCCACACACCAAGGTATTTGAAAGGCATGGACAACCTCAGTTATGTGCCATCAAAGGTAGAGAAGACGATGAAAGATGAGAGCCTTGTTAATTTCTGGCTGATGGCAAAGGTCATGGACACAGTCTTCTTGGTATTAACTGGTTAGCATGGAACCAGTGCAGCACACTGTGGAAGTCGTGCTGAAGTGAGGCCTCTACCGTAGAAGTAGAAGGACCTGATGAGTAAATGACCATGTCATCCGCATGCATGTGTAGATGCAAAAAGACACAGATGGAGGGGAGATCATTACAAAAAATGGAAAATAGTACAGGGCCCAAGTTGGAGCCCTGGGAACACCAGTTAAGATGGGGAGGACAACACACCACCCAGCTGAACTAACTGTTGATGGCACTCACATGAACTAAATGTTGATAGCCCATTAGGTATGAGCAGAACCAAGCAACAGCAGAAGCAGAAACACCAGCTGAGCTCAGCTTGTCCATGAGGAGGGCTGAGACACCAAGTCAAATGCTTTCGCAAGACCAATGAATATGGCTGCAGCGATATGTCCCTGATCCATCACAGTAAGGATGGAGTCAGTTACATGCAGCAGGGAGATGATGGAGTGGTTCCTTCTAAAGCCAGATTGGAAAGGAGAGAGGAAAGATGAAGCGTCTAGGAAATCGGCAAGTCTGAAATACACTAGGGACTCTTGAAATTTAGCAAGGGAGGGAATGAGTGAAATCGACCTGTAGTTTCCTGGGGAGGAGGGATCACTAAAATCAATCAATCAATCAAATCAATATATTTTAAAAAAGAATCTCTTGTCAAAGTATAATGTCTCCTATGAATTGTACTACCCTGCATTCCCAACCTACACAGCTTAAGTTTTTATAGTTTCTGGTTGGAAAACATTGCTATCCCAGAAATTATAAAAATGAACGCATGGGCTGGAGTGTCAGCTTGAATTTAATACACACCCTTGGTGTGTGATGCTGGATAACCCCCTCAAGTTTTGTTCTCAGGGCTTATTTAGCATCACACACCTCAGGTGTGTATTAAATTCTCATAATACACTCCAGCCCATGCATTCTTATCTATATAATGTTTTCTCATATATCATATATTATATCAGGTTATATTATTTTGTCATATATCACATTATAGCATATTATATCAAAGCATATTATCTTCTCATATATTATTTTATATTATATCAGATTATATTATCTACTCAAATCATATTATCACTTTTCCCTGCATTTAACAAAGCCAAGTAAAGGAATAATAGTAACTAATAATTATTACCTTAAAATAAAAACACAGAAGTTGACTAGTTCAGACAGCAACACATCCTCTTCTTCATTCTCCTTCCGACATTATGAATCACGTTTTCCTTATTATATGTCACTGAGGATTGTGGGTTGCACCACTTTCTTCTGTACCTATACACTGCACAGAGATGGTATAATATGAT
The DNA here is from genome assembly GCA_016271365.2 of Neoceratodus forsteri. Lineage (NCBI taxonomy): Eukaryota > Metazoa > Chordata > Ceratodontiformes > Ceratodontidae > Neoceratodus > Neoceratodus forsteri. The sequence goes on along the minus strand of CM057455.1, from coordinate 452,749,135 downwards.
TGGTATTATCACTATAACTGGTGGTTTTGCGTGCCATAGATGTAGACAATTGCCATTCTGCCTTGACATACTATACGTCGTGCAATTTATTATCATCCACATAACTCATCACGCGTTACGTATGAACAGCATAGCACCGTTTGCCAGTGCCACTACAGTCACCTATTCAAAATGAATGGAGACAATAGCTTGTCCATTTTTTCCCACATTCTGTTTCTTACCTTGGTTACTCGGACTACCCCCCATCTTGACCTATACTTCAGCCCCGTCACCCAACATGCCAAGGTTTTACCGTCTTTGTAGTCTTCCTGCCATTGGTCCTGGCTGGGGGTATGCAGTCATCAGTGTGGGGCCTGTGAGGGGCCAGGCCATCACCATGCATCGGTCAGAGGATTTGTTCTTCATTTTCTCTCACTGGTGTCCACACAATGATACTTGTGCATACTCCAGCTCTATCTAGATACCCCAAGCATCCGGCATGGGGTCCCCCTCCCTTGTTGTCCCATGTTGCTACCACGTGGAGTTCTCTAGGTGGCAGTCAAATTGTGGGAGAGGAATTCCCCCCTTCTTGAGAGAGGAGAGCTGTCCTATGGATGCTCAGTATTCCCTCCCTGGCCAGCCCCCAAGTGACCCTGCTTTGTTCTCAGACCTGGGTCACTGGCGTAGCAGGTCTTTACATATGGTAGCAACTTCTGCTGACTACAAAAGCAGACATTTCCACATCTACTAGTTAACCACAAAGGTGGCTATCGTATGCATTGCCCATGAGTGTGGAGGGCATCAAACCCATCAAGCATGAGTCTGGGGTCAGAATCCAGAGGTACTATATAAGAAATGTCTAGCATGTAACTGTTTATAGGATTTCTCCAGCCACTCATTGAATTAAGAAGGCTCTGATGGAAAGTGCCACAGATTTGTGTTTATTTGAGGCCCACTAAAACCCCAGCACTTCATTTCACACAGGCACCATGTTAAGAAACACCCAATGATGACGTGCCTGTGTCATATGAAATGCCCAGTTGTTGGGCATATTTTTATTTGTAAGCAAATTAAATCACTTGGATTAGCTTTATAATTTTCCAGTGATCTGAAGAAAAAGAATGGTATGATATAGTGTGAGACAGACATGACATAAGGTGGTCAACATGAAGCAGTGGTTAGGCTTACTGACATCTCAGTTGACCTTTGATAACCAAGAACCACTTATAGACAGCAGCTGTGCCTACTGTAATTTTTTCCAGACTAACCAGCAAAGCATCACTGCTACTCATAGAAGCGTTACAGACCATGGAATCATCTTTTAACACAGAGCACATTTTAAAACAGTAAAAGAAAAAAATAAAGCAATAATGAAATATATTTGGAGTCAGCAACTGACTGGGCAATGAGCAGCTGGTAGTGGGGTGCTTCTTACAAATGTTGGATCTGAGATGAAATATGACAGAACTCACATTTACAAAAAAGTAATCTATTTACATTTTAAGTGGCAAGCAATAACTTTAGGGCCTACTGTCACATTTACTCTTCTCTGCAGATTCTCTAGATTACTATTATGTTTATTGTGTGTGTCAGCTGTAAAGAGGTCAGCATAGTACATTTTCAGCAGAATGTAGTATCACTTAAGATGTTTCCTATTCAATGTATCCCCACCACATATTTACATATCCTTAATGCTTTGCACTGGATTTTAAGATGTATAATGCATGTTTGTGGCTGCAAGAGATTAGGAAAAACCAAACAATTGGAAATTATCTATAGTTTTGTAATGTTTATGCCTCCTGCATACTTCTCCTCTTACAAACTGCCACTTTGTTACAATGCTTCTTTGGTATTGTATGTACAACTTTAAGGGGCGCTTCATACATTAGGCTATAGGAATCTGGCAGCTTTCCTGAAAAGTGATTGCATTGGGCTGATTGCATCGTCCTGTACTGTACTGGTCTGGTAGTGATTACACAAGCTGAGCTGCTTCACAAAACAAGGGGTGGACACTTGAAACAGATTTCCCAAGGAAGTGGTGTTATTCAACAATTTTATCCTTTAAAGGATACGTAAACAACATTTTGATGACAAACTGTTCAACAATCTGACTCCATAGGTGACTAAAGGAAAGGCTGCTGTATTCATTAATGCCACAACTACATCTATATAATTTACCTAAAAGTGGTTCCAGAGCATTTGAAAATTGTAAAATCAGCCTTCCAATTTCAAAAAAACTGTCTTACCTGCTTCCTAAAATGGCTGCCAAATGTGTAATGCGATGACATCATTGGAGCCAAAGTCAGAGAGATATATGGCTCTCTATAGTGCTAACTAGTTCATTTTTTCCCTTTGTGTAGAATTGTTTAACCCAAATGGTCAAAACCATGTGCATTATTTTGTATAATACACATGTTAGGCTATGGTTCTGCTCATTTTGTTTACTTTAACATGATGAAATTGTGTTTTAATCCAACCAACTTTCTCTGTGGCAAACCACAGTGCACTACAAATCTTAAATAACCTGGTGGTCTAGTGGTTATGGTGGATCCAGGATGCTACAGTGGGGTGCTGGGGTGGTGTGCATGCTTAATATGCATTTTTCAACATTTATATTAAACCTTTATATTTTCTGCCATTATTCTTTTCCAGTACGTTTTTGACAAAATATACAAATGTTATCCATGGTTTAAATGTAAACGTTTGTGCAATCAATAAATCAGACTTCTTCGACAAAGTGAAATGCAGCAGCAGCAGCAAGCAAGTATGTTACTATGTGGGGGGGTGCAGCCACACCCTTCACCGCGGCCTAGAGACACCACTTTTTTGTAGCAAAGTTCTTGTGCAGTCCAATGTTAGAGTTCATACTTTCTCAAAATTCAAATATATGCTTGTCTTGTCTTTTTTTTCCATGGGAAACAATAATAAGAATAATAATCAGCATCTTTTTTTTTTAATTTTTCATTTTTGTTGACCGGGTAAGTGCACTAGACAAATCCTGCCTATTTTCAGGCACGACCCGGGGGAGGGGGATACAGATGAATACCAACTGACCTTGAACCAGATTAAGCTGTTGGTGGTATTTTTAGTGAATGAGGGAAATTTGGCCAGGACACCAGGGAAATTCCCCTACTCTTTTCGATAAGTGCCATGGGATCTTTAACATCCACCTGGACTACCACCAATCCAGGCAGATGGGACCTCAATTTAACGTCTCATCCGAAAGACGGCACCTCAGAAGTGCAGCACCCCTCTCATGCTGCACTACAGTGTCAGTACTGGGACATTAACCCAAGTGCCAGATGTGGGAACTGAACCCACAGCCCTCTGATCTCCCAGCCTCAGAGGCGAGTGTGCTACCTGCTGAGCCACTGACACTGACAATTTATATTGTGGTTTTCATACACACTGTAGCCCAAAGTGCCTTACAAGCAATGCTAGGCTGGTAGTGAAGTGACTGAATATGTGGTGGCAGCCATTTCATAAATTAAAATCCACACAGCTTTGGATAATTGCATGAACTGGTTTTATAGGAAGGTGAATGCTGGCCAGGACAACAGGGTCAGGTAGTGATCATGGTGCTGGCAGCGCCACATCTTACTTCTCACAATAATCTGCTCATGTTTCTGTCCTTCTGTCTTCCCCTTCTCTGAATATAGCAAGAGTGGCCTTCTCATTCCCCCTCTGGTATTCATTCTCCTCTATTCCTCCTCACACCAAAAACTGGTGTGCTCATCACCCTTCTGCATCATGAATGCAAGTAGTACAGTCCCCGTTTTATTTTGACATATCAAATATAAACATATCTTTCCAGTAAGTTAGGCTGATAGCAGCAGGAAACAGGAGGAATGATGGGCTTTCCTATTCTTAAAAGATCTAGGCTAGGGCTGGCTCACTGGCGCAGAGGCATGGCAGCCATCTGCGACGTTGATGACCCAGATTCAGGGATGGATTCGGGTGTTGGAGGGCCAGCTGGGGGGGCAGGAAGCATCCATAGAACTGCTCTACTGCTCCAGGGGAAGGAGGGTTGAGTCTCCGTCACAATGTGGACCCCCAGTGGAGGTTACGGGTATCTCACACATGCCAGCACCTGCATGCAAAGGGGTTGGGGGGGTGGATGCTGGCTGTTATTTCATGTCCCAACCCCTCCCCCCAAAAAACCCTGGAAAAATCCCAGCTCCCAGCTGATGAGCCGGCTGTATAGCCAACCCCTCTGACCACCTAACTCTGCCTCTGGCTACATTCCAGGGGGATCAGCCACGGGCATGTGGGGGTCAGTCACAGCAGCAGGGCGAACCCTGCTTGTGAGGTTAGGGGATGCCCTGGGGAAAAAACTAAAATACATATAAGAAAAAAAAGAAGATCTAGGCTACCTTTGATTAGGCACTATTAAATGATGGGTGTGCACATCATTATGCACATCATTTAATAGTGACTAATCATAGGTGGCTTAGATTGTATATGGGTAGAAAATCCTATTTTTCCACTTGTGCCATGCTGCTATCAGCCTGGCTTACCAGAACATCAAGTTTATTATTAATATTTAAAAATAATATGGGAGACTGTACTAACCACATTCATGATGTGGAAGGGTAGTGAATTCACCAGTTTTTGATGTAGGGAGCAGGAGGGAAGAATGAATGACAGAGAGGGACAGAAGATGCCATTCCAGCAGGGTACAGCTGTATTCAGGTTAGCTGAAGACATGAAGGAGGACGTTGAGCAGATAACTGTGAGATCTGAAATGTGGGGCTACCTGCTACTACCATCATGATCACTACCTGGCTGTGGATGAGAGTAGCCATCAATGACAAATACTCAGAGTGGCAGGGCTGCACCTAAATTGTAGTGTAGGGAGATTACCCTTGAGTGGGGGGGTGTTGATGTTTGTTAGGACAGTATTGAGGGAGTTGTGTATAGCTCATTCAAGATTTGGAAGGGTGGTAGCCAGCCAACTCGCATTGTGGAGTAGAGCATAGAAAACTAATGGAGAAGAACTGCTGGGAACTATCCTGTGGGGTCTGCAGATCACAGATAAAGGAGTAGACTGACATTGGAAGTTGGGTGGATTCACTCAAGGTATGCCTCTCCTGCTAATTATATTGTTATCCATTGTAAGTGCAGCCCTTATGAGGGCCTGAACAGCAGTTTTTCCTGGTGGGTCATGATGCTTATTGCTTGGCCCTTCAGGAAGACCTAGTTGTTGGTTAATGAGGTGGGGGAAAAACAACAGGGGGACTGCACACACTGCCTTCACTATGCAGAAGGGTTGTGATCCATTCAATGTTATTCAATGTTTACTGTGGGAGTAGAAGTCAAACACTGAGAATGTGGACTGGAGAGTGAATTGGGAGGCATTTTTTAACAGTGCCAGATGATGATGTGTATCAGTATAGGTGTACACAATTCTCTGAGGTGCAAGATTACAATTTGAGGTGTGATAATTCTCTTCACGAGACTGTAAGCAAATATGCGGTCCCAGGTAGTACTATGGACAGGGTATGGATAGTGGGGTGTTCAACAGAAGGCAGTCTAGGTAGAGGGTGTTCACATGAAAAAGAAAGCCTTATTTGTGGATTAACAAGAGAGCATGAGCTTTGGAACCAAACCAGACTGGTACTTTGCTGTGAGACCCTGAACCAGTCATTAAACTTCTTTGTGCTCCCAGGCCACACATGTAAACAAGCTTTCAGCTTAGTGTGTCTCTCCTGGTTAACAAAAACAAAATTCAGTGCATCATATAACCACTAGATCATCAGGTAATTGAAGTGTTGTACTGTAATGCAGTTTCCTAAGGAAAAAGTCAGCTGGATTGCAAAGCATTTTCCACAAGTTAAAGTAAACAAAATGAGCAAAATCATAGGCTAACACGTACTGATCAAAATAAACCACAAGTTAATACATGGTGTTGTTCATTCTGGTACAACAATTCAAAATAAAGAGGGAAAGAAGAGCTAGTTAGCACTATAGGAATATGTGTGGGTCTCTGTCTCTGGCTACGATTATGTCATCATGACTCATCACTTAATACACTTGGCAGACATCTTAGGGAGAAAACAAGGCTGTTTTTTGAAAGTGAAAGGCTGATGATTGCATTTTTCAAAAGCTATGAAACTGCATTTATGTTATTTACATAAATACAGTTTTAGCACAAATGTAAACAGCAGCATTTACTTTACCTCGCAATGATGCCAGATATTGAAGTCTGCAGTTTAAAAAAAATGCTTGTTTAGGTACCCTTTAAGCTTAAAAAAGATAATTACCTTAAAGAAAAAGTGGTTACAGAGCTTTCCAACTGAGTGGGGGAAAGGATTTGATGGGCAACTTGCCTTCTTTTTATCCCTAAATTCATATCTCATATATTCATATTATTTCATTTTTTTTTTATAAAATAAATCAGTCAGTTGTTTGAGCTGAAGCAGAGCTTGTATAATTCAAATCAGAAGAAGCTAAGAGAGCAGTAAGCAGCACAAATCATTAATACATTGTAAAACTCCGTAAGACGAAAAGAGAAAAGTCATTGTCAATAGCAGATTTCTGGCCATGGAAAGCAGTAGAACAGCACGGTTACAAATCATATGTGAGTGAAAACGGTTTTGAAAAAGAGAAGTAGGGCCTTAGTGAAGGAGACAGATGGCAAAGTTGCTATTGGTGGTAGACAGAGTAAAGGAGAAAGCTTTATTACCAGTGATAGCTGCTGCCCCATCTTGATGCTTAACAATAATTATTCATGGCTTGCAAGGACATCTACTATGAGGACTGGCTTAGGGCACTGAACATGTACTTGCTGGAGGATTGAAGGGAGATGGGGATATGACAGAGACCTTTTAAGTTCCTGACAGGAATGAACAAGGTCAATTTCAAGAAAAGGAGCTATTCAACAGTAGAAGAGCAAATCTAGAACACAGGAACAGAAGTAGAAGCTAGCAGTAGAGAAATTCAGGTGGGATGTGAGGAAGTTCTTTTTTACTGACAGAGTGGTTTAGCTGTGGAACAGCCTGCTGCTGAGGTAAGTAAGTAAGTAAATCTTTATTTCTCCAGCACTCAATCCCAAAGGCTCTGGGTGCTTTACAAAGAGGTGTAAGAGACATACCAAAATCACATGCAAGAAATACAGGGTCAGTAAAGTAACTTCAAACAATTATGTTGAAAGTGGTCAATGGCCAAAGTTTAGTGACCAGTGGCCAAGGTTTTAGTGACCAGTGATGAAACTTTTAAATAAGACCAACATATAAGTTAATATGGCTAGCTAGTCAATGGCTGCAAGTGGCTAAGTAAATGAATGATACCACCATGTCAGTTAATGTGCATGCATGTGTAAGACTTTAAAATGTTAATGGTTGAAATGAAGAAAATGAAATAGTTCAAGGAGCACAAAGCAAGGTCTAACTTGGAATTGCCCTGTTCAATGTCTTTTTAAAAGGTTACAGCTAAGATAAGAATGCAGCTGCTAGTAACCTCGGCTGGCCTTGAACATTGAGTTCCCCAATTTAGCCACTGTCTGGTTTTTTATCTGTAAACTGAGTATTTTTTAAAACAGTCACATCCCCTTGCATGTTTTCTGTATCCTAAAGTAAGTATTTTTGACAAATAAAAAAACCCTGATTACTTGTTTTTCCATTTAAGAATGACCGAATGTCTCGGCAAAGTGTCAAAAAGTATCTTGTGACCGAGGTATCTGATAGCCAGTGTATTTTTGAACCAGAGTCTTATGACTTGTCGAATGACATATTGTCTGTGTTTAAATCTGCTGTCATAGTTTTTGGGAAATACCAGCCTTGCATATTTTTTTCTAAGCTTGCTACACATAAATATGGGACCTATGGTTATGTCCAGCATCCCTTTGAGAAAGACGCAGTCTCAGACAATCTGCAGTCTGAGACTATCCATAAATTGCTCGGGGGATCCAGAGATGTATGGTTTCTTGTGTCTCTGAAATTCTGTAGCCCTGTGATGCAAATATTACCAGCTGTCTAGATTACATGTTAGAAACACTCCAATGGACTGTTCTGTGGACTGTTTCATTGACTGTAAGATTAAATTGTATCAGGTACACTTGGGTAGTAGCAGGCTACCTGATGCCTAGAAATAATAGACTATCTCAATAAATTACAACTGATTTGGCAAAGAAATAGCATGGTGGCTTTATTGAATTACTGAGAATTACCAACCAGGAACCTGTGTAAACTGTATAATTGGATCCAGCTAACAATTAGAATCAATAATAAATAAATAATAATAAGACCAATGCTGTAGCTAACTAAAAAGGCTTCTTTAAAAAGTATACCAAAAAGGTGTACCTTCAGACCTCTCTTAAAAGCCTCCACTGATGGGGCCCCCTCAGAGATCTGGGGAGCGGGATCCAGAAGGCAGGGCTGGCCACCTCAAATACACAGCCTCTCGAGCTTTTCAGCCTGGCCCTAGGAACCACCAGGAGGCTCTTGGTGGAGGAGCAGAGCAGGGATCAGAAGGCCACTCAGATAGCCAGGGCCTGACCTGTATAGGGCCTTATAAGTGAGCAAGCTCACTTTGAAGATGATCCTTCACTTAACAGGCAGACAGTGCAGGTCCCACAGGACTGGGGTCACATGACAGGACCTGGTAAGGCCCATCAGCAACTTGGCCACTGCATTCTTTACCAGCTGTAGTCAATGGAGGTTTCTTCCAATGACCTTGAAGTAAAGAGCATTACAGTAGTCTAGCCTTGATGTAACAAAGGCTTGTACTTGTGCAGGCAGGTCATCAGGTGGAACTAGGGGTTTAATCTGGGCAATATTCCTTAAATGGTAAAATCCACTCTGGACAACAGATGACACCTGAGCTTCAAGTGTCAAACTGTCATCAAGAATGTCGCCCAGATTTCTCACCCTAATGGCTGCTACCAGCAGAGTAGGGCCAAAGAACATGCCTGTTCCTGACCTGGTAGCAGCCACATCATACTGGTCACCAGGCTCAATCACCAGTATCTCTGTCTTGTCAGGGATCAGTCACAGCCATCTAGAGGACACCCAATCTTGGATCTCGGCTAGGAATTTATTTAGCACTTCCATGGCGTTACTTGTCCTGGGAGCAAAAGACATATACAGCTGGGTATCATCTGCATAACAGTGAAAACCCAGACTGTAACACCTATTGAGCTCACCCAAGAGTAGCATGTACACCGCGAACAGCATCAGTGACAAGATTGAGCCTTGAGGAACTCCATAGGGCAGGAGCTTCAGAGAGGAGGAGAAATTCCCAATCACTACCCATTGCATCCTGCCCATGAGAAAGGACTCAAACCAGTTGATTGCAGTACCTGTTAGTCCACAATACTCTCTAAGGTGATCCAGAGGCACAGTGTGGTCCACTATGTCAAATGTTGAGGAGAGATCTAGGAGAATGAGAACTGACAGTTTTCCTCTATCTCTCACCCTGAGGAGGTAATTTTGCACCCTGACTAATGCCATTTTGGTGCCATGCCTTACCCTACACCTAGACTAGAATGGCTCATAGATGTCAAAGGCCACAAGATGTACCTTGAGCTGCAGAGATACCACTTTCTCAACAACCTTCCCCAAAAATGAGAGGTAGGAGATAGGTCGATAATTCACCAAGACATCAGGGTCGAGTGATGGTTTCTGCAGCTGGTTATTCACCAATAGCTCCTTCAAGGTGTCTGGAAGAACCCCTCTAAAAGCAAACACTGGACTGTCTCAGCAAACACTGGGCCAATGGACTCGGCACATCCCACAAGGAGACGTGTCAGGCCCGGGTCCAGTTCACAAAAGGTAGACCACAGCTTTGAGATTACCTAAATGACCTCAGCCACCTCCACTGGCTAAAACTCACCTCAAACAGCAAGAGTGCCTCTGCATACACAAGGCCTACCACTGCAGGGCTGATCCTACCCCACTGGGGAGATCCAGGATCGAATGGAGGATACCCTGTCAGAGAAGAAATTAGAAAACTCCTTTCACAAAGTGACTGAAAATGCTCTTTTTGGCTGCAGATAGGCAGGATGAAGTAGCCTGTCCACAGTCCAAAAATAGCAGAGCTGGTCTGTTCCTCCCTGCAGCAATCTCCCTTGACAGGAACTCTGCATTCTTATGGTTGATTGCCCTTTGATATTCATGGTAGTGAACTCTCAAAGGCAGCTTATCCTCCTCGGACTGGGTCCTCCACCAGCAACGCTCCAACTTCAGGCCCTTTGTCATCACCTCCTTGATAGCCCCATCAAATCACAAGGGTCTCAAGTGAAAAGATATGGGTCATATAGGTTCCATGTCATAATAACGATTGCAGACTAGCCATCACTGTTAAGGCGAGTGTACATCGCCGAAAATGAATTTCAGTGATGCACACTCGCAGCATGGACAAAAATGACACCCAAGACCTATGGGTCTCATTTTTAATGTGGTGGCTGTGGTTCCCACCCCCCCCCACATCCCTACTTATGGATTCTCAAGTCCAGGGGGGTGCATGTCGGGGGGGTTGAAAAATTAAAAAATATTGAAAGCCTCCTGCTGGCAAAAAAAAAAATCTATGCTGCATCAGACCCAAACCCTGCACCCTGCACCTCCCAGCTGACCACCCACCCCACCATGCTACTAGGCCAGCTTGGCAGCTGTCTGCCACACCCACTCTCATATACCATCCCTCCCCTGCCTCGTGCATGTGCGTGCACGAGTATACCAACGTACTTTCCATCAGAGTATTTTGCCCACTCCAGTATCAGGTCACCCTCCTGGTAGGTAGCCATGAACACAGGTGCCATAACTGAGTTACTATTTTTGTAGGCACCCAATTTTTGTCACCTTGTTCACTGGACACTGGTCAGATACAGACCAGTGTGATGGCATCGAGCACACTGGAGACAGCACTGTTATTGGCTGTCACCACCTTGCCTGTGCCAACTACACATGCAATACTCACATCAGAAAAGTCCACTACAGCAAAAAGTCCCTCTGAGGACAGTCCTATTAATGGGCAATAATGGATAATCTTAACAGGGGAAGAACTGTCGGGGGGGCCCCCAAATGAGAACTCCATCATGCAGTGATCAGACCAAGGGACCAGATCAATCCTGAGGTTGGTGATCTCAAGCCCCAATGAGAAAACCAAGTCCAAGGTATGTCCATGGTGGTCAGTCGCAGAAGTAACCTCTTGTACGAGGTCCAGTGATATCATTATCTGAGGTGGTGTGCTCCATAACAATTAATGACTTCAAACATGGTTGGGACAGAGTAAAGGACAAAATAGTCACTCAGGCTGAAGCAGCAAGGAAGGAATATGGGGGCTGGAAGTGTGGACATAGCCCTGTACAGACTCTAGACAGCAGAGGTAGGATAGGATTTTACAGGCAGACTAGATGAAACAATTATCTGTTTCTACCATCAGCTTGAATGTTTCTATGTTACATTAGGTTGATTTATAAATGCATTCAGCTCCAAGGCTAAACTCAAACACTCTCAACCTAATTTAAGTGTCTCTGATTTAATTGGCTCATCTGTTTTGGTGGTACCCTCTTTTAAATATCTGGGCGTCACTCTTAATCTGTCTCTTACCTTTGATCTCTACATCCAGCAGACCAGTAAGATGGCCAATATGAAACTTGGCATTGCCTATCACTCCAGCTATGTGCTCACCCTCTCAGCCAGGCTTGCCATAGCATGTGGTATACTCCTCCTGTTGCTCACCTATGGAATAGCTACTTATGAGAACAGACAGAACACCAGGAGGAAGGAGCTACTGGTATAACTAAAACTTCTCTACTGGGACTAAGAACTAGATCTCTTGTACTGGGACCTTCAATTTAGGGTAAAAAAAAGGAGTTGGTGTGTTTGTCAGAGGTAGTTGAAGTAAATTGTTATCTGTGTTATCTGTGTACTTATCTAGGTGCTTGTCACAGATGTCAGAAGGGCATTGTTATCTGTGAAATTAACTAAGTGTAGAAAGATTTGCAAAGTAGGGGGAGTGGCTTAGCTAGTAGGAACAAGGTTAAGATCAGATATAAACACTGCCCTAGATAGCGTCTGCCAGAGAACAGACAGAACACCAGGAGGAAGGAGCTACTGGTATAACTAAAACTTCTCTACTGGGACTTATCTAGGTGCTTGTCACAAGTATCAGAAGGGAATTGTTATCTGTGAAATTAACTAAGTGTAGAAAGATTTGCAAAGTAGGGGGAGTGACTTAGCTAGAACGAGCCAGGTTAAGACCAGATATAAACACTGCCCTAGATAGCTTCTGCCGGAGAACAGACAGAACACTAGTTGGAAGGAGCTACTGGTATAACTTAAACTTCTCTACTGGGACTAAGAACTAGATCTCTTGTACTGGGACCTGTAATTTAGGGTTAAAAAAAAGGAGTTGATGTGTTTGTCAGAGGTAGTTGAAGTAAATTGTTATCTGTTATCTGTGTTATCTGTGTACTTGTCTAGGTGCTTGTCACAGGTATCAGAAGGGAATTGTTATCTGTGAAATTAACTAAGTGTAGAAAAATTTGCAAAGTAGGGGGAGTGGCTTAGCTAGAAGGAGCCAGGTTAAGACCAGCTATAAACACTGCCCTAGATAGCTTCTGCCAGAGAACAGACAGAACACCAGGAGGAAGGAGCTACAGGTATAACTAAAACTTCTCTACTGGGACTTATCTAGGTGCTTGTCATAGGTATCAGAAGGGAACTGTTATCTGTGAAATTAACTAAGTGTAGAAAGATTTGCAAAGTAGGGGGAGTGGCTTAGCTAGAAGGAGCCAGGTTAAGACCAGATATGAACACTGCCCTAGATAGCTTCTGCCAGAGAACAGACAGAAAACCAGGAGGAAGGAGCTACAGGTATAAGTAAAACTTCTCTACAGGGACTATATTGCCCACCTTCCCTCCCCTCCCCTCCACCCTCCCACCCAAAGCTAGTTCTACTTTTATAGGCACAGGATTTCACTGACAACAGGAACTTACTGTTTGGGAGCAGGAAGTGAGTGATCACAGGGCCACCAAAGACTCACCCTCCTAGAAGGGCAAGGGTAGCTCTCCGTCCCCCCCCCCAGCTGCTGGAGGTCTGACTCTGAGCAAATAAGGTGACTACTGAAAAATATAGGAACTTCTTGTCTCAGAACAGGAAGATCAGGAGCTAAAAGGTGCACAGAGGCAGTAAGTAGAGAGAGAAAAAAAAGAAATAAACAAACAGAGGAAAGACTAAGTATTCCAAATAATAGTTAGGGGGCCAGAAAAAAGACATGATGGGAGTGGTGCAGTGCAGTGGCTGTGGAGCATCAGTCTTCCAGGAGATGTTCTGGAGGATGCGGTGTTGTCCCATCTGAAGACACCTCTCTGGGTTGAGGGAGGAGGTTGCTCATCTCCAGGCTGAGTTGGCCAGGATTTGTGGGACCTCCTCTCCCACCCAGGGACCACCAAGGTCACTGCTGTTGCCTCAGAGGTTGCCCAGAAAGAGGAGTGGTTGGACCACAGTGGGCTCAGGAAGGTAGAACTGGGGGAGGAAGGGGATAGGGAGATAAGGTGCCTGCCTGGCACCATGGCTTGGAGGGACAGGGAGCAAATTCTCAGGATTTCAGAAGCAGCTGCACAGGGAAGGGAGCTGGATGTCATTGTCCACCTAGGGACAAATGACCTGGCTAAGAAACAGATCAGAGCAGTGCAAGAAGCATTTGTGGAGATGGAGAGGGGCCTTAGACAAATAGTACACACGGTAACCTTCTCAGAGGTGCTGCTTGTCTGTGGCACGGGTGAGGCTAGTGTGCGCCACACCATGGGATTCAATCAGTGGTTGAAAAACTGGTGCAGAGCTCAGAGATTTGGCTTTATTGGGGACTGGGGGTCCACCTGGAGGGATGCAGGCCTATACTGACATGATGGTCTGCATCTGTCCAGGAGGGGAACCAGGATCCTAGGTAATAGGTTTGAATACTTCATTGACAAGCATTTAAACTAGCCAAGGGGGGAGGCACTGGAAAGGAGCAGGGAAATCCTAGCCCCCCCAAAATATCAGGGTACTAAGTGAGGTAGACACCAACACCGAGATGTCAATAGGGAGAAGTGCAGGGGTAAATGGAGAAAATGACAAATGCAATAAGTACAGGGATGGGGCAAAAAGGGGTAGGGCCATCAAGAAATGGAGGATAATGAGTACCAATGCCCGTAGTCTGGGCAGCAAGCTCCCTGAACTGGTGGCCTTGATGGAAGAGGGATGCCTGGATATTGTAGCAGTCACAGAAACATGGTACACAGAGAATCATGACTGGTATGTTAACATACCAGGGTACACAACCTACAGGAGAGACAGGGAGGACAGAAGGGGGGGAGTAGCTCTCTGTAAGGGAAGGGATAAAAGCAACTGAACAAAAGAGTAAACAGGGAGGAGAGGAGGCACTGTGGGTCACCTTAGAGACTGGAAATGGCACCACAATCCCCACAGGGGTTGTATATAGACCCCCATGTCAGGGGGAGGGAATGAACAAGGATGTGATAGAAGGCATACTTAGGATGGCAGAGAAAGGGAGATACTGTTGATGGGGAACCTTAACATGCCAGATGTTAACTGGAGCACCTTTGTGGCAGCCACATCCAAAAGCAGGGCCATTCTTGATGCCCTTCAGGTGGCATGCCTCAAACAGCTAGTTTTAGAACCTACTTATGAGGGAGCAATCTTAGACCTCATACTCTCAAATGGGGACAGTGAGAGGATCTCAGATCTAGAAGTGGGTAGCCATTTGGGAACAAGTGACCACCAAACAGTGTGGTTCACGATAAACTCAGCTACAGAGTCAAGCCATACAAAAGTGAGGGTTCTGGACTTCTGGAGGGCTGACTTTGGCAAGATGGGAGAGTGTCTTAGAAAAGCACTAGCAAACAGGCTAGAAGGAGGGGTGGAGCAACAATGGGGAAATATCAAAACTGCCATCACAGAGGCAACAAGCCTTTGTGTGAAGCAAATAAATAAATAAAAATGAAAGAAAAAGCCACTATGGTTCTCAAAAGAGGTGGCAGTGAAGGTTAGGGAGAAAAAGGTAGCATTTAGGAAGTATAAGGAAACACAGAAAGAGCAGGACAGAGAACTGTACCAGTTGAGGCAGAAGGAAGAAGGGAGGTTAGTCAGAACAGCAAAGGCACAAACTGAGGAAAAGATATCTAACTTGGTTAAGAAGGGGGATAAAACATTTTATAGGTATATCAGGGAGCATAGAAAGACAAAGGGAGGGATAGTGAGGCTGAATAGAATGGATGGTGGGTGGTCAGAGAGTGACAGTGAAAAAGCAGGGATACTGAATGAATACTTCTGTTCGGTATTCACAAAAGAGGAAGTGGGGGAGGTGCCTAATCCAATTAACAGAAGCACTCTGGAGAGGGGGGGTCGATCCCAGTCCTTTCACAGGAGAAAGGGTTCTGAATGAACTCCTAAAACTGAAGGTGGACAAAGCAATGGGTCCTGATGGAATTCACCCTAGAATTCTAAAAGAATTAAGCAGAGAACTAGTGACACCACTGACTACCCTTTTTAACAAATCATGGGAGGATGGTGTGGTACCTGAGGACTGGATGAAGGCGGATGTGATTCTCCTTCACAAAAGTGGGACCAAGACAGAGGCAGGAAACTACAGATTTGTCAGTTTGACCTCTGTGGTAGGGAAAGTGATGGAATCACTTCTGAAGGAAATAATTGTTGAGTACCTAAAGGCCAGTGGTGCACAGGACCCAGTGCAGCATGGGTTCACAGCGGAAACATCATGTCAGATGAATCTAATTGATTTCTTTGACTGGGTGACCAAAGTAGTAGACCAGGAAGGGGCTATGGACATGGCCTACCTAGACTTTAGCAAGGCATTTGACACAGTCCCACACAAAAGATTAGTAGTCAAATTAACCAGCCTGGGAGTGGGTCCCAGGGTGGTAGCCTGGGTAAATCATTGGCTGAACAACAGGACACAGAAGGTAATTGTAAATGAAGTCCACTCTGAAGAAAGAGGGGTTACTAGTTGGGTACCGCAGGGTTCAGTATTGGGTCCAGTCCATTTTAATGTCTTTATAAGTGACATTGCAAAGGGACTGGAAGGAAAAGTATGCCTCTTTGCAGATGACACAAAGATCTGCAACAGGGTTGATACACAAGTAGGTGTGGAAAGGATGAGAAGGGACTTGGCAAGGTTGGAAGAATGGTCAGAAGTATGGCAGCTTGGATTCAATGCAAAGAAGTGCAAAGTAATGCACCTGGGAAACAAAAACCCAGGGGAAGATTACACAATGGGGGAGTAGTAACAACAACAAAAATGGAAAGGGACCTGGGGTAATCATATCAGATGACCTTAAGGTTGGCAAGCAAAGTGAGAAGGTGGTAGGGAGGGCTGGGGGGATACTGGGATGTATAGGGAGAGGTATCACCAGCAGAAAACAGGAAGTTGTTATCCCCTGTACAAACAGTTGGTGAGACCCCATCTGGAGTACTGCGTCCAGTTCTTGAGACCCCATCTCTGCAAGGACATAGACAGGATGGAGGCAGTTCAGAGGAGGGCAACTAAAATGGTGCAGGGTCTGCAAGAGAAGCCATACGAGGAGAGACTAAAGGAGCTTAATATGTATACCCTTGAGGAAAGGGGGGGACATGATAGAAACATTTAAGTACCTCAGTGGAATCAACAAAGTCCAAGAGGGTAGCATCTTTCAGAAAAAGAGATGTGCAAGAACAAGGGGACACAATTTGAAGATAGAGGGGGGCGGCTCAGAGGCAATGTGAGGAAGTATTTTTTCACAGAGAGGGTGTGAGTAATGCATGGAACAGCCTTCCTGGGAGATTTCGGGGTCTAAAATTATGGGAGAATTCAAGAATGCATGGGACAGACATAAGGCAATTATTGTGGGGCGTAGAAAGAAATAGGCTGTTGGCTAAATAGGATCTGCAGCTTATCCTCTAGGTAGGAAAATGGGCAGACTAGGTGGGCCAAGCGACCCTTATCTACCGTCAAAGTCTATGTTTCTATGTTATGCCTCTGCAGGTAAATCTATATTTCGGAAATGGGATATCACTTGCAAAAATATCTGTCACTATGCTATCTCTTCACATCGGATGAAACACCACTTCCTCCTCTACTCTGAACTGCATTGGCTTTCTCCTTCTGCCTCTAGAGCCTATACATCTGGCTCAATCATAGACAGCATAATCAGAACCCAAACACCCAAGCCACTGGCAGGACTATTCCTTAACCAAACATCCAGCTATGATCTACGCTCGACGGCCAATGCCCCTGTCCTTGTTCCCAGGCACAACTCTTCCAAAGTTGCTAGTGCTTTCTCCTGTCATGCCCCACTACACTGGAACTCCCTCCCTCTAACTATATGCCAAGCTCCATCCCATGCCTCGTATAAAAAACTGCTATATGACCATTTTGCAGAATCCAGCACCTGTACTTGTTTTAAACCTCCCTAGCCCTTATGTCTCTCTCCTACCTCCTGCACCCTCCAACCACCCACACCAGAATCTTGCCCCAAAATTATGCTTGGCACTTTCCCCTTGTCTCCTTTCTGCCCTATCTTTCTTTTTTCTCCTGGTCCTCTTCTCCTATCTTGCTTTAACTTCCCAAGCCATCTAACCCATCCCTTTCATATCTTCCCAATCTCCTATCTACTTCCCTATCCTCCATTATCCTTCCTGCTTTGACTATTTATAGTATTACAGTCATCATTGTATTATCCTACTAGATTTGTCCTTCTATGTTGCCTTTCAGCCCTGTTTATTGTATTGCTTATTATAACTTCCTTAGACATTGCTATTATACTCAATTATTACCTGTTGTTTTTCTCCCCTACCTGCACTGTATTCCTATTGTACAAGTATGGATTGTTTTATTGTCTACACTGCTACTATTGTTTCTCTTACGTATTATTCTGTAACCTCCCGGGTTGCGCTCGAAAATAGTCATTGCCATGGCTAGTGCACCCTACCTGGTCAACAAAACTAAATAAATAAACGTACAGTATATTATTGTAAGCTACCAGTATATAAGCTAAACATAGCAGAATATTGTCTATAATTATAAAGCTAAACATCTCAGCAGGATTCAGATCAGAATGCCCAGTGGTGTCTTCTAAGACTCATGAATGAATTGCAAAGCAATGGATCCCATCATGTACATATCTAAGCTGCAAAACAAAGGATGCTCTACTCCAAAAAGTCATGGTTTTTCTTATTTTATTTCAACGTTATGAAGTCTCCTCTCTTGGGCAACATTATATGACCCTTATCATGGCTTTATTGTGGTATCTTATTCCTAACTTTTGATCTGTATTTCATTTACTTTGTTCTGCTTTCTTGTTTGTAAATCTGGCTCTGCTGATCAGTCATATTCATCCTAGTTTTTCCCACCCCAACCAGTTTTAAATAATTTTTCATCAGTGCTTTGGCTGTCCATCCCTTCCCCCTTTGCCTATCTACTGTATTAGAAAGGAGAACCAATTAAATGAAAGATAGACTAGAAGACAAAAATAAGATATGACCATGATGCAAGATGGAGTGATGTGAAGGCCACAAATGGTCACCTCAGAGAGGTGGCTTGGTAACATAAAATGGGAACACTCATGCCCTCTGGGAGACAGAATATTCAGTTCCAAAATCCCACCTGAGCCATCCATGAAGCAGGTTTCTCTCAGTAATATTGTACTGTTGGTTTGTCTCAGCATCTCCTGCATCTTCTTTCTTTTCTTGCATTTACATTTTGTTGACTATGCATTATTTCTTGATACAACCTTTCTATGCAGTATTGTAGTGCTTAGTAGGTAGGAAAGGATGCTATACAATGATTGGTTCAATTGTGATTACGCAGCTGGATGAGCTGGATGCTTGTGCGACTTTGATACATTGTGGCTGCTCGCTTCTCTGTCCATGGGATACACTACCCTTTAGGGATACGATGCAAGGAACCCTAGAGGAGGGATCCCCCCCCATTGGTGCCATGGGAATTATTCCTTTGGCAAAAAGTAGCTTAGGAAGAAGCCCAAAACGAATACCCAAAATGGTGTCAAGCATTGAAGAGGCGAGAAATCAGAATAGGTCGAGACCAGAAAGTAAGGAGATTAACAGACATGGGAAGGACAGGAGAAGAACAAGATATGTTGAGGACAAAGAACGTAAAGAAAGCTGACAAGATGCAGAAGGGCGACTTCCTAAGGAGAGAGGGAACAGCCAAGGCCACCATCTGACTACATCCAACAGCGTAACCTAACTTTGGAACCTATGAAAGCACTAACCCTGTCTAATATTATGACCATCAGCAAGGAGGAGTGGAAAAAAAACCTTTGAGGAGGAAACCTTTGGGGATCCAAGGCCTAGGTTAGCCTTCCCTCCAGGCTGAAGGATGTTTTGATTAGTGACGGCTCAGCTACTGCAATTTAGAGTCAAGATAGAGGGAGGAGGAAAATATTCCAATTTAGAGGAAGCTCTCACTCTATCCATCTAAATGGACAGCTGTTGAGGGTTGCGAGTGATGTCTCTGCAATGAGACACTCAAAAGCAAGAGAGGATAGAGATGACTGTTGAGGAAATCTACTAGTCTATGTGAGCCTGTGAAACAGAACAGGTGAACCAGAGGTGATCTTGATGGAGACTAGCGTAGAAGTTGCCCCCCAACCATCACAGGCAGCCAAAGGAGCTCTGATGATGAGAGCCCCACCCTTCACAGCTGGAAGTAGTAAATGCTACATCCAGAGGTGTCGCAAGATGAGGGATGACTAAAGGTCCACCCGGAGTGAAGACATTCTCACAATGGGCCAGGGAGAAGGACTCTGCTCCGAGCTTCGCGTGCTCTAGATATGGACTTCATGAGTGCAGAGCAAGACACAGAAACATAGAAACATAGAATTTGATAGCAGATAAGGACCACTTGGCCCACCTAGTCTGCCCATTTCCCTACCTACTGGATAAGCTGCTAATCCTAGTTAACCAACAGTCAATTTCTTCCTGTCCCCCCCACAAGAAATGCCTTATGTCTGTCCCATGCATTCTTGAATTCCAACACTGTTTTTGATCCCACAGCCTCCTCGGGAAGGCTATTCCATGCATCCACCACCCTCTCTGTGAAAAACGACTTCCTCACATTGCCCCTGAGCCGTCCTCCCCCCATCTTCAAATTGTGTTCTCTTGTTCTTGCACATCTCTTTTTCTAAAAAAGATGCTACCATCTTGGACTTTGTTTGATTGAAGACCGTCGGATACAGGCTAGCCCTAAGCCATGGAGCAATGGACAAGGAAAGCATGTCTCTGAATGGAGAGTAGTTTGATGAGGTGGCATAGGACCCAATGAGAGGTATGCTCGATTAATCAAAATGAATGAGTAGACCCTGAGATCAGACTGAGTGAAGGAAAATCAGACTCATGCCATGAGGAAGCTGCCGTTATTGGTAACTATGGGAGTGCATGCTAACTGGGTCCATTGACAGCTAAATTAGGAATGGATAGAATTGCATGGAGGTAGAAGCGTGAGTGGCTGGGTGAAGCTGGCAACCAATGGTGAAGTAGGCAATACCAGGAGGACATCTGAATAGGTTTGACTAGAATGAGGGAATAGGATCGGAGGAGGAGACATGTAGGCAGGGTGATATGCAAGACGGAATATTAGGCGATGTGAATGTGTATGGTATGGCAGTAGCAGGAGGGAATAGCAGGATGGCAGGATAGGGAAACCCCCAATAAAAAGCAGAGGTCGAGGAAGGACAAGAAAGAAGGGCAGAGGGAATCGGAGGAGGAGGGTGAGCACCCACCATAAGGAAGGAGAGAGGTGAGGGTCAAGGGAATGGGCTGACAGCTTGGGGATGAAACAAGGAGGCCTGGGAAACCAGCAAGAGAATTAAAAGGAGTAAGAACCTGCAGCAGTGACTAAATAGATATGCAAAAGGAAAAGTAAGCAGAGGGAAAAGCAGAGAATGAAGGCACCAAGGAAGAGGTCAGAGGGAGAACAGAAGCCATACCAAAATACTATGGCCGATATCCCACGAAAGCCTGCACAACATACTGGGAGGCAACAAGAAGAAGAAAATGAGAAGAAATACATCCAAGGCATGCACCCATAGGATCCCGACTGACCTACTCCACAACCAAGGAGCAGGAAAATCCAGAGCACTGGCCGTCAAAATCACAGCAAAGGGCCAGAGAGTGGACTTTTTTTGGGGGGGGATGTAAAGGCAGAATGATACAGTGGTTGGCGTACAGGCTTCAGAAGCAGAGGCTCCAGGGTCAACAAGCCTCTAGAACCACTTACTCACTATGGACATGGATTCTGTCACATGACTGATCAGGACTGCACTTCAGTCCATACACCAATCTGTAACAATAGGGGAGAGGCAGGACCCCACTGCATATGTGAAACTATATCACAGGTAAAAAAGAAAATCTGGGTAAATGAACCAATGATAAAAATAAAGGTTTTTTGACCCACTACTCTTCCCTTCATGTTGTGAGGAAGGGAGTCATGCAGCAACAAATGACACAGTAGCTTTTGATACTGCCTTGGTACTAGTTTGTAAAGGTGCTCCAAACTAGGAGATGAGCAATGAAAGCCTCTGCTAACCCCCCCCCCATGCAGGCAGGGAGTCACGAGGGAGGAGAGGCCTAAAGAAAGCTGCAATGCACTCGCCCGGATACCACTAGTGAGAGAAGGGTAGTGGAGCACACCAAAAGGTGAGACAGCAGGCATGGCTGAAACGGAACTCTGGAGGATGATGCCACATGACGGAGGCGCTCACGCAGCCAAGGAATGATGGATCCAAAAATGGCGAGGATAGCGGGGCAGAGGCTGGTACCCACAGGCGTGAGAGAAAGGAGATGGGAAGTGTAGACTTGGTGATGCTGCAGGTAAGCAGCCGCCAAAAACAGAAGTGCGGCCAGCGACGCACACCCAGAAGAGTCAAAGAGGAATTGGGCAGCAGTCTGCAAGGCGAGAAAAGGCCGAAAAGAAAGAATATTGAACTAACTGGAAATGAGGAGGTACGGAGACACCCAGGACAGGGATGGGGTAGGGAGTAGATGAGGAAAGAAGCTATGAGGATCAAAACAAGGTGGGGGGGAGAACGATAGGAGGGAGGAAAACGAGCAGGGAAAAACACACACAAGGTAAAAAAGCAGGAGGTAATCGGGGACAGTGAGCAGGCGGCTGGAGGTTCATAAAATGCATCAACTGAAGATGAAGGAGGACCAGGGTAGGAGTGAGGAAGGACAGTGCCTCCGACTGCAATGAGAAATGAATCCTGGAATAGCCCAGGAGGAGTAGCCTTTTAAGGCCTGATGAGAGAGTGATGTGGTTGCTCCACACATTGAACCTCAGGCTTAAAGCCTTCCCAAAGTGCTCAGGTGAATTTATTTACAATATTTACAGCCCAGCTTCAATTAACTTTCAGGTAGTCCTTGTCTGGAAAATATCTAATCAATTTAAATTACTTCTGGGAACCAATCTTGAGAGAGAATTCAAAAGAAATGTGTAAATTCTCACCACCCTGGATATTCTTCTCAGAAGGAGCCGAGCATGACTGTAACCATCCCAGAACTTTTCCAGTTGGAACATCCAACAAACAGGTACTAGAAGCTGATACAGAGCTCTGCCCTCTATAAAGCCCTGAACTAGACTGATTTCACATCACAAACCTTCTCACTTTATAACCCTTTATGGACTGTGATAGGCTCTCTGGGATATACCTACCAACATCATCACACAAAAATATAACTTTCATATTTACAGGACAACAGATTATCTCAACAGATGAAAAATATGTGAAACAGACATACCATTTTATGTAAATGGCAGTCAATAAGTTTATTTCTGATGGAACTGACCATGCAAAAGGGTGGTAGTAATGGCTGACCCGTTTCTATGAAGTCCCAGGGGTGAGGAAGCCAGAGAGAGCCACCATCGGCAGACAAAAGAAAACAGGGGTGTGCGGCTGTAAAGGACATTAAAACCATCTGCCTGTGTCCCAGTGCTCAGGTACCTTATCTACACAAAATTTTCTCCATTGACATGTCTTTATTTGAATGTTTAAGAAAACTGCTTTGTAAATCAAAAGGGGGTATGAGGTCTGAAACAGAAACAGAGCAGTAGCTAATGAAAGAAAGCAGGAGAGGCAGGGTTAAAAAGAAAGAGCAAACTCGCCAGCACACAGCTGAGTCAGTGTTCACCCATTACTATCAGCTGATCTCAGGAACTATCAGACCAGTAGAGCAATGGAGAGGTCAGAAGCCTGAACAAGCGGTAAGGTATTTTTCGTACCATCCATGCCCAAAGACCAATAGGAGCTGTGAGACTTGCTAAAAGTGTAAACCTGAATACTGAAGTGCTTTCCAAACTCCATTCCACAGGAGTCACATAACAAGAGCTTTGCTTCCAATCCTTGCCTTTCACCTTATAGGAAGCAAACAGTTTTAAAAGTCAGGGAGAACTGTGAATTACAGAAGCACTCAGAAGCACAGCACCCATTTAAAACCTCCACAACTCCACAGGTCAAACAAGCCAAAGAAAGAAGAGAAACAAAAATAGAAAAGAAAAGACAGGATAGCAGAACAGCTTTAACAAAAAGAGAGCAAACATCAGAAGAAGGTGAGAGATCTCATAACTTGAACAGAGCTTTTGCAATGAAGCAAACTATTGTTTTCTTCTTTTCATTTATGTCTCAGCACCTGTTTATCACAAACATAAAGAATGGTGAAAATGTTTTGCTAAAACATTTGTGTTGATGTGTATTATAAGGCACTATATTAATTAACATAAATATTGTTTACCTTGTATTTGCTATATACAAACACTATATTTCACAGATTTTGACAGCTAGGCCACTAACTTTATCTCAGCTCCTTTTTTAATTCAACATTTTGGTCCCCATCGCTTCCTTTCACCAACTGGTGATGGGGACACAAATGTATTTTTTCAGATTTTCTCCCCTGACCCCCGAGGCCCCAGAACATTTCCGTGCGAGCGTGTAGAGGCATGCTTCACACCCTGTGTTGCCAGCTCAGCCCCTTCCACCTCCCAATACTCTGTCGCCCCCTCTCCACCTATGCTCCCCACTGGACCTCCACCCGTTGGGAGCCGAACTACGGGGGGGGGTGCCAACCCATCCTCACCACCCTCAGGAGAGGAGAGCTTCCTACTGGCATGCTCAATCCGGTCCTGCCCTACTGCCATACTGGCACCCTGATGACCCAAACCTGGGTCATCGGCGTAGGGCTAGGTAAGGCGTCCAGCACCTCAATCTTCTGCGCCACGGGGCTAGCCCCATCTCAGCTCCTTAAAAAGCATAACGTACTCTGATTTAACTGGTTATCTACAGTAATGTCTCATTTTATCTGCATGTTCTGTCACTACTGTAACTTTCATGGTGCAGATCCTTTGAAAAAGAGCACATGTGCTTAAAGGTTTTCCAGTAATAATAAAATAAGAAAATAAAAGAAAGTCGCAACTCTTACAAAAACATTTATGATAACATTATTGTGTAACTGCTTCCTTTTGCAGTTGTGATAATTTACACATGAAATGAGTTTTATCCAACAAAAAATGTTAAAATTCAAGTACTGTCTAGAGATAGGAAAAGTGAAAAGGGAAAGACTGGGAGAATGCTTTGTAAATAAAACATACACAGTAAATAATTGCTGCTAAATATTTTAAAGTATGGATTTTTTTTTCTATTTTTACATTCTAGTATCTTACAAGTATAATGTAATGGAAGGAAAGGGAGGAGAAAGGGTAGGACTTGACATCAGGAGATACCTTGTAGGGATGTTGAACTGGTAGTTTGACTTGAGTACTGATCACCAGAAGTCATGTGTTAGGAGATTTGTTAGTATTCTGCCATGATTGCCTTTTTTCATCAATTTGTACCACTGTCACTTTTCAGGTTTTCAGCTGCTTTTAGTTATCACGGTTCCTTTTTTATGTTCGTTGTGCACACATGTGCAGCGAACATTTTATTAGGAGTGTGGCTTTTGAAGGGTGTGACACTGTTAGTCCAATCCAGAGTGTTCTGCAAGAGTCTTATCAGTGTCATGCCAATCATCAGCCAGGCTGATTGTGACAGTGGTCTGGATTGCTGGGCGAAAACTTTATGTAGTTCAATGAAGACAGCCAACCCAATCATGGATTGGCTTTTTCCTTTGATCTGAATAGCTGCTGCCCAACAAGCACAGCTTATCTGTCATGATCAGCATGCTGTGGCCTCCCCTCAACATCATCCCTGATGCCATCCTGTAGTCATCCCTCCCCCACCGTGCCTGTTTTCATTGTGCAGCTACTCCCAGTGCTGCCAAAAATAAGGACCCCGCCACCTCCATTATGCTAGCTGCTACCCTCCCACACACACAGTCGACACTAGGCCGGTTTTCCAGGAATCACATTGGTTTCAGCCAGTAAAGTAGTGCCAGGTTGCAGCCGAACATGCTGTAACACTAGTCAATGGGCCAAATTATTCAAGAAAAGTAAAACAGCACTGATCCGTTTCTCCCCCCCCCCCAAGAAGGCTGCTGTACTTAAGCACATAAGCTACACTGCACTAATATGCTCCCCTCCCCGCACTGACCTGAAAAGTGCCGATCTTCTTCCCTTCCCCTTATGAAGGAGCCATACTCCGTGGCACTGTTACTAATCTGCTCTCCCTAAGACCTAGCCATGCTCTACAGCACTGTTACTGATGTGTTCCCCTTCACCGAGTATATCCAGCAGGTTCCTTGGAGTCTGCCACAGCTAAGCCCATGACAAAAAAGGGGGAGGCGGCAGGTGGGCATGTGAGCAAGGCTCTGGCACAACAGTAAACACCAGGTGGGTTGTATAGAGACAGTATCAGCCTCAGTTAGTAACAATCACCAACATTGACAGGCATATCATTGTTTATTTATTTAGTTAATTCTTGGATTACAATTACCTATGAGTTAGAAGACTCTTTTGTGTAGGTTCCATGTCATACAATGACAAGTAACAGTACAGGCAAACAAATTGCTAAAAACATCATCATATGGATAAATACAATTTCAGCAGACAGATTAGTGTATCATAGTCATACAGAGCAAAGGCTACTTGAGTAAACTGAGTAACAGAAGCATGTATTGCACATAATAGTTAAAAAAAAATAATGTTGCCCCATACAGGAATGGCAAACAGCTGGAGGCAGACAGAAATAGCTTTGATGGTGTGAGCTAGTCTGCCTAAAAATAAGGTTTCAACTACGAGGTGTGGAGGGGGTGGGAGTTGTGTACACTGTTGTTACAAAAGTTTTCAAACTAAAGTAGCATTCTGAATAGTTGAATAAGGCCATACGTACTAAGATTTGCAAGTTTTCTCTGCTGCTATGATGCCATCACCATTTTGGCAGATTCCTTGCCAAGAGAACTTTGTGCCTGAGATGTAACAGGGAGGTGGGGCAAAGTGGTGGCAGGCATAGGGCAAGGCATCAGTAGGACTTACAGTAGAGGTGGGCATGCTGTTGCTGGTTAAGGATGTTTTTATCACTACTGATTTGTGGCTGTGTGAGGGGGTGAGGTATGCCTAATTAGGCAGTAATTTGCCATTGACTTCTTTAGGTAGGGGTAGATCATTGTTTCTTTAAATCATAAAAAAAAACTGCTAGGTTCTTGGCATCCTTCAGTTCCTTACCCTGCCCACATCTGCCCCTGTGCTGGCTGCTACCCCTCCTCCACTCTGCCTTTTTTCATAATGCGACACCAGGGAGCACACCCCTTGTGCCGCCAAACATAACACTGACACTGGGGTGCCCAATCCCAGTGTTGGTACTTGAAATAAAGAAAAGTGTCCCTCGTAGTTTTTTTTAAACACCCTTTGAAAAATAAAAACGTCCATCGATGTCTATTGCCACCGCTGCAATTACTGTCCAACTACCCTACATTCCACACTCAGCACCAATCACCTCACATCCCCCCAAGACCTTACTTAGCCACTAAGGGTGCAATGCTGTAATCCTTCGAAAACCGCAGATACGGCTTCACTTTACAATGCTGGACAGTGAACTGAGGAAATCAGGTATGCGGATCAATGTATTTCAGTGAGGTTTTGAACTTACTGGCGTAACTTGGTCATTTTTGAATATTTTGCCCCAGATTTTCAACATTCCTTTTTGGGACTCCACCTCAGCCTTGAGCAGCAAAATAAATTAGCAGCAGGCTCGATGGATGAGGTAGAACAATCTGGCAGCTCGTCACCTTCTTCTTTCCTGGAGTACAGGAGCACTATGCAAGGCTTCCCAGTTCTCAAAGAGCCCAGACCCAAGCAGTGACCCTATGGTCTGACTCCCCAAGATAGATTAAGAGTGCCCTAGCACTCAGGCACATGCCCATGGCTCCGTGCGTTCCATTCCACCCCACTTGGTAAGAGCCGACTGGTTCCTTACCTAGCTCCAGAGTGGCCTGAGTACAAACATTTCTACAGACAACTTCAGGTGGCTCCAGACTGAACAGCACACAGTCTCTCAGCAGAGATACAGGTTTCAAACAGCAGAGGTTCACAGTAGTCTCTGGCTCCCTGGCACAGGAGCATCCACAGGCTTCTTTCCACTTCTGGCTTCAATTTCAGGCCAAACTAGGCAAACTGCAATTTCTAGCGGACAAGTCAAATGCTTTTAACAAACTGAAAGTTTCCTCAGGATGTTGCAGGATTCAGCAGTAGATACTTTCGCCCTGGGGCTTCCAGGTTCTGAACGCAGGCAAATCGCTCAGTTTTTGGCTGTGGAAGTCTTGGGATGCCTTCCAGACTTTCCTCCCAACACAGTCAGAGCCATTCTGTTTCACTGAGAGCTCAAGCAAGACTACCCCAAACTGTAACGGTACTTTATGAATGGCAATCTCTAACTCTTTGGGTGGGATATTCAGAAGGGTTGCACCCTGGCGTGATATTCAAAAGGGGAAAGTGCGTGGCACAAATCCAGATGCATGGGGTGCATCAGTAATGTATGCAGAGCAAGTGGGGGGGCATGCCCATGCATACTCCGCACATCCTGATATTCAGCCCGGGATGTGCTGAGCAGATGCAGGTGCAACCCCTACCTGCACCGCACACAGTTGAGCCAAAAAAAACAGGAGCAACAGCTGGCCACCCACAGGTGAGCTGCCATATTGCAGGGCGCAACACGGCAGCTGCCAGCTGTGGGTGGGCACCCGAGCTCTGGCGGCACTGTCAGTCGTGGTAGCGCCCCCCCATGCCTGATCGCGGGCATATGTATAGAAATATAATGTCCAATATTCCTGGTGGACCAGTGGACTGCATCCAGCCTGATTGCGGGCATAAGTATAGAAATATAACGTCCAATATCCCTGGTGGTCCAGTGGACCATTTCCAGCCCGATCGCAGGCATAAGTATAGATATATAATGTCCAACATCCCTGGTGGTCCAGTGGACTGCTTCCAGCCCGACGCTGGCATAAGTGTAATAATGTAAACATCCAAACCATCCCTGGTACTCAGCGGTACCTCCCTCCACCGCCCACTGAGCCCCCACCACCCGGCTCCAACCCCCGGTAACGGCAGCTCCCCACCTGCAAGCCTCCTGGCCACCTGAGGACTGACTGCGTACAGTATGGCTGTGTTCCCATTGGTTCTCAGCGTGGGCCAATGGGTGTGCAGATCGTACCGTACTACACAGTCTGGATATGTGAATGAATCCATTTACATATCTGGACTTTGTAGTACGGTACAGTCTGCATGCCCACTGGCCCACACTGTGGACCAAAGGGCATACAGCCACACTGTAAGCAGTCAGTTGGCGGGCGGCCGGATGGCTTGCGGATGGATGGAGCTGCCACCCACCACTGACCGGGGGCTGGGTGGTGAGGCTCAGTGGGGTGGGGAGGGGGTACAGCTGGACCACCAGGGATGGTTTGGATGTTTACATTATTACACTTATGCCCGCGATCGGGCTGGAAGCGGTCCACTGGACCACCAGGGATATTGGACATTATATTTCTTTACAAATGCCCGCGATCAGGCTGGATGCAGTCCACTAGACCACCAGGGATATTGGACGTTTAAGTTTTATACTTATGCCCTTGATCGGGCAATGGAGCACGTTACTGGTGGGGGCAGGGGGCGTCGGTCCCCGATGGCTGCTGCCTGGCAGGGCGCCAGGTGCAAGTCGCTGGGGATCGGCGCACCTGCATGCAAATGGACCATAATGACATGCTAATGGCCCCATTTGCACCTTGCGTGCATTATGGCCCCATTTGCACATCCACCACTGAATATTGTGGTTGATATGCCTAGCTCAATGGCACTTGCACTAGCGCATCCCCCTGCTCCTCTCTGGCTACTTGCACTGGCGCAGTACCACTGCACCATGCACAATGTGGGTGGCCACAGTGTCATATTCAACAGTGCTGGGCCATGGCGCAGCACCGTTGAATATCACCCAGTCCACGCCCTGGAGCAACCCAGTTGCGCTATGCCTGGCTTGCGCCCCTGCCATGTGTAGTTCTGAATATCCCACCCTTTGTCTTTTTCCTTTGTTATTTTAGGTCATTCTGTCTTTACCTCTGGAGTCCTGGAACTTGGGCAGATCGCTACACTAGGCAGATCCCCTCAGATCCACCTCTCTGCACTCTTTTGGAGCATTGATTGCATAGAAACTAGAGTGTCTACCTTTTGTCCATTAGTACTTAAAATGTATTCTAACATTTATAAATTAATTTACTGACTAGTTCTTTTAACAAATTATTGACGTCAATAAAGATATAATTATTGTGATTACAAACAGTATGCATAAATGTAATAACACGTGCAGGCTCTAGGAAACATTAATATAATTTTTTTGACACTTTTTGACATTTTGTACTTTCGTTTTTGTTTTTCCAAACAGTCACTAAGGTGTCAATCTAAAGTAGACTTGTATGTTTAGTATCATTGTGTGTTTATGCCTTACACCTGTGGTGACATCAAACTGCATATTTAAGTGAAAGTCTTTCCTTTACTTGCCATGTCACCCGATGAATGGTTGTATCCTGAAGTGCTGGGGCAAGTGGTAGCATGGTTGCTATTAGCTCTAAACTGCAACTGCAATAAATACTTGAACTTTATTTCATGTTTGTGCTTTGTGGACTATAGTCGGGGAGTGCAGTCTGCCTTGGTTTCATGTTTGATTTTGGGTTGGTAGCCCACTCTGACTGCACCCACTGCTGTTGACAATTGGTGAGAGGAGCATCTCACTACCTCATATTGGAATTTCAAACAGTAACAGTCCCTGGGGCTTCACTGAGCAAATGGCAGCTTCTGATTGGCTGAAATTAGCTGTCCATCAGTAAAATTATTAGACATCAAATTCTTCAATTATTGATTGGAAATTGCTTTGGGTGCCAAGAATAATGTTCACACCTTCTCCCAGAAAGCAGTACTTTAAGTTTTGTGTGCCTAGGATTCTGATTGGCTGGCTCTGGGGTCAAGGGTAACTAATATGGCTGCTTAATATACTGTTTAATTCAGTTTATATAGAGTTCCCAACGTTAGAGATAGTGATGAGAAAATGGCAATGCACTACTATG
This sequence comes from Neoceratodus forsteri, assembly GCA_016271365.2. Classification (NCBI taxonomy): domain Eukaryota; kingdom Metazoa; phylum Chordata; order Ceratodontiformes; family Ceratodontidae; genus Neoceratodus; species Neoceratodus forsteri. Next base: position 452,718,661 of record CM057455.1, on the reverse strand, counting down.
CATGCATGGACAGCCACTCGCACATTTAAGGTGCGAGTCAGCTTGGTGGTACCGTCTTTAGTCCTCTGAACCCTCTCTCAAAAGGAAACTAAAGCAGGGGCCAGACAAAGGGTTAAGAGGCCACACAGGACTCTGGACTTGTGGCAGTGAACATTGGGGGAGTAGGAGAAAGAAAGGAGCTCTCGAGGGGCAAAATAAGTTAAGTCCCACCCATGGGGAATTGCATTCAAATTAGCGAGTCCCTTCAGGGTGCTCTCCTCTGAGAATGAACTAGTGTCCATCTCACTCCCTCCAATGCTACTATTACTTTTTTGTGGCCCCTCCCATTCTCCTTCCTCTGTGAACACTGGATAAAAGTATTTGTTCAGGATACCTGCCTTTTCCTGTTCTCCTTCTGCACAGTCCCTTCCCCCCCCACTTTAACCTTACAATCTCACCCCTGGTCTTCCACTTTTCGTTTACATACCTAAAAATATTGTCACCTTCCATTACTGCCTGGGCTAATCTGTCTTCTGTTTGTACCTTTGCTCTCTTTACAGGTCTCTCTGCTTCCCTTTATTTCCCCTGACACATGTCCCTATCCTCCTCCCTTTGCATCTCCTTCTACCTTCTGAATGTTACCATCTTAGCATTTACCTTTTTTAACCAGCTCTTTCATGAACCATAGCAGTCTCTTGTCCCCTCTTGCTTTTGTTCACTTGCTTGTTGCAGAGGTTTATTGCCCTCACTGTTGCTCCTAATTTCTTTGCCCAGTGCTTCTCCAACCCCCCAGATCATCCCTGAAGCATTTACCCATCTTTATAAAATATCCCCTCCTGAAGTCCAGGACCCTTGCCCTTGTGTGACTTGATTCTGCAGTTTTCCTTATACCGAACAACACTGTACAGTTACTGCTGGTCGCCAGATGGTCTCCCACCTTGACACTGCCCTGTTAGTGAATACTAAGTCCACAATTGCCCCATCATGAGTGGGTTCACTGACTAGTTGCCTGAGGAATGCCACCTGCAGGGAGCCCTGGATGTCCCTGCTACTAGCTGAAGCCATAGCTGGGAGGCTCCATCTGGAAAAAGGGATTTCTGTGTCCTACATCACAACACCAGAATACAGTAGAATAACAAGCAATGACTGTGCTTTGTTTTCTCCTCTGCAGCAGCACAGAAATTCTTGGTGTGCCTTGCATAGGAGCTACAGTTCCCTAAACGGATGTTAACTAGATACAGTAATTATACTAAGAAAAAAAGTATTCTCTGTTCATTTTTATATTTTCTCTATTGCAAAATTAGTCTTCCTCAAAATTGATATACTCCTTCCAGTAACCATGTCTTTCTCTGCTGGGAGAAAGCTTGAAATGGCACTGAGACTTGCAATATGCAAGGAGATCAGAGTCTGCAACTTTGCTGATTATCTTCTGCAGCCCAGGCCATGTGGTTTGCATTAGTTCAGTGAGTCATCCACGACAAGAGCACAATATCATGATGTCAAAGTGACAAAGGGTTGAAGCCCAGAAGCTTCAGAACCAACTTATCCAAGTCAAAAGTGTTGGCTTTTAGTATGTCTACCAAATGCCACTTCAGCATCAGATCACTTAGTTCAATGTGCCATGCAGCATGCATCTGTTAAAACAACATGCAAGTTTAAAGCATTTTTTTTACAATATCTTTTTTTAAGTGGAATCTTGCTATTGTACATTATAGCCCAGATATTCAGACTTGCACCCAAGGTGTGCGCAATGATGGTGCAGTGCAATGCAGATGTGCCATGTGGCAAAGAATGCCATATTCAGAAGATGTGCCATCAACATGCTTCGGCGCAACCAGACTGAATATAGCAATGATGTGCCACAGTGCAACCACAGATGCACTGGTGCAACTATGAATGCATGGGAGCAGGCCAGAACACTCAACCCAGTGGGTTGAGCATGGGCAACAGGCAAGAGTGACACACAGGTAGGGACACACAGGTGCAAAGAGGCACAGTACCCCACAAGTACTGCACAACAGAGAACAGGGGCTCACTGTCCTGGAGGCAAAACAGGGCACCAGGGGATGGCTCAAACAGGATCTCGGTCCACCATCCATGGCACAAGCACCAGGCCAAGACACCGGCACCACTGGCATGCCAACAGCAGAGCCACACAAGAGATACCTAACTGACCATGTCACAGGGTGCCATGGCCATGGTGCCAGGAGAACACACAAACACAGAGGTCTGTGGGTCAGGGGCGAGGGAGGCACAGGCCACCCAGGGGCACACAGGCTGCCACCTGGAGTGGAGATGGGCACAGCACCATGGGGCACACTGGTGTTGGGCAGCATGACAGGCAGACAGATGAGCAGGGCAGGCAGACAAGGGCACAAGGTGCAGGGGCAGTCACAGGCCACTGCGAGACACACCACACAGGGATACATACAGGACAGGGACACGACACACATGCCTGGTGCACACATGTGCAGTGGCCCAAGGGGACAGCAGCGGGACAGCAGTGGGACACCAGGGACATGGCCAAGCACAACACAACAGACACCTGCAGCATGGCTCCACACACCACCTGCAAAGGAAACACTGTCACAGAGATGTAGCAAAGAAAATGCTTTAATCACAATAAACTACCAAAAGTGAGCCAAGTGGGCAACTATTTACAATGTGCAACATAAGGGACTGGAGAGGGTAATGGGAGCTGAAGAATAGGGTCTGGGGGCTGTACAATGGGATATGGGGATGGGCAGGGCAACAGGGAAAGGTCAGGGCAAACAGGGACCGTGCCCCAATGTTAAGGGGCTAAGGTCTTGCATGCAATGTCTCCACCAGCGTGTGCATCTCCCTCCACAATGCCATCATTGCCCACAGCTGCCGCACCATCAATGATGCCATCCGCCACTGCTGGATCAAGGTGTTGCACAGGGCCATCACCACCCAGTCCATCCTCTGCTGCGGCTGTATCCTGGTCCGACCTAGGGAAAGGGACAGAACAGGCAATAAGTGACATGTTCAAATGAGCCCCAGCCCACCCACAGTGTGAACTGGACAGTGGAGGCACACATCAGTGGATGGACCCCCAAGGCCCCGCACATGGAGGGCCACACCAGCCATACATGGAGCACAGCACACCAGTGCAAACAGGCACACAGGGCCACACAGTGGGTGCAGCAGTGCATATTCAAGTCACACGACATGGACCACAGGAACCCGTGGCTACATAACCCCCACCCTGGGCAGCACAGTGGATATGGGCATGGTAGAAGCACATGCAGTGCAACACCGGCACATCCACCGGACATTGCGCCCACCAAGGCAGTGCCCACACATGGCAGTGGTGACTATGTCAGACTCTGCAACCCTCAGAGACCCACACATGCACAGTAGAGTAATGTGAACAAGCCTACCTGGCTGTCGCTGTCCTGCCATCCCAGCTACCATCCCATCAGCGTGTCCGACTGCCATGGCCATGGCCGCCCTGACCCTCCTGCAGTCATCTGGTCCTGTGGATGGAAATGAGAGTGGTGGACATGAGGGAACAGTCATGCACAGACAGCCCCCTGCCACACAGCTGGCATGATGCAGGGCGTGACATCGCCCACCCCATGACCCTGGTGCCTGCATGACTGCAACACTCACAGCAGCGTTGTGCATGTCAGCCATGCAGGACACACAACAACTGCCAGGACTGTGTCTGCCTCCTGGCAGTGGCACACAATGCACACCCATATGCCCACTACAGGTACACCTGGTGTATGCATGGCACATGTGAATACTAACCTGGCTGAGGCACAGCCCCAAGCTGAACATGCGCCTGGACCCATCTCAGCCATTCTGGGTCCTTCTGGTGCATGTTACCATAGCGGTGCCAGCACTGCTCCACATTTTGCTGCACCCCCATGCAACATTCCAAGTCCATGACACATGAGCCCACACCTTGCTCCGCTGCTGCTGCAGTGGAATCAGCCCATACCGCTGGGGTGCAATGGGCTCCACTAATGCAACTAGGTTGCACATTTCGACTTCGGTCCAATTGACTGCCTGACGTGTGCCCAGTGTGTGGCATGACTGCAGTACAAATCCACCATGGGATGTGTTATGGCCAACACAGCATGCATGTGGTGCAGCCCAGGGATGTTACACAATAGAGTACCATTGTACATGACTGTGCAGCACCTGGATGCATGATTGGCATGTGTTGTGGTGGTGTAGTGCATGGCACCACACATGTGCGCAGTAGCATGGCCTGGTGGGTGCATGGGGTCACTTCTGTGACCCTGACAGCACAGGGTATGACCCTGCACAGCACCACACATGATCCTGACCTGCACTGTATGTGGCATAGTGCATCACGTGCAGCTGCATCATGGGTCAGTGTGCTGTGATGCGCTCAATTGCACGATAGGTGACCAACACTGTATGTGCACTGGGGTCATATCACGCACTGCATATGGTTGCACAAAAGGCCAATGCACAGGGGTGTGCACATGTGCACTGCAGGCCCATGCACCGCGCATGCACTGAACATGCACCACATGATTGCTCCAGCACAACAAGATTGAGCATGGTGCAGTAACGTGATATTCAGTCGCCATATGCAAATCACCTCATGACTCTATGTGCGGCACAACAGGGTGCATGAGCATATCATTACCATTGTGCACAGGCTTATTTGCATGCATTGCACCTTATAAGTGCCAAGCCACAGCACAGGTCACGGACCGGTATTGCAGCCTGTTTGGTAAGGGGATGCTAACGCTGGGATAGAGAGGCCCATACCTACACTGCAACAGAGCACTGTACTGTACCATGCTGCCACTGACATCAATTGCTGTCACTGTCCACAAGTAGCAGAATGTCCAAGGCTGAGGGAGAGAAGGAGCATGGGCCTGCCTGCAAGTGCAGGCCCAATTTCACAAAGGAGGAGCAGCAGGCCCTGTTTGAGGCCTACCTCAACAGGGAGGATCTGCTGAGTGGTTCCATGGGTACAACACAGGAGAGGTCGGCTGGGTGGGAAGCGGTGGCCACCTATGTGAATGCCCATGGCAGACACCAGAGGAACACCCAGAAGTGCCAGAAGAAGGTGGGGATGGACAAGCACTGCATTAAAGAGAAAGTGGCAGCCATCAGGGTATCATGCAGCAGGACCAGCAGAGAACCACCTATCACACTGGCGCTGACAGTGACGGAGGAGCTGGTGGTGGCCACCATCAGCCGTGTTGCCATAGAGGGCATACCTGGTGGTGGTTTTCAGATGGGTGGCAGTCCCTCACAGCATGGTGCATCAGCACACAACATACATGGGTGGGGGTTATAACATACATGGGCTGTACCATGCAGGTGGGCCTGCCACTGTGCTGCATGGCCCATGCATGAATGCCCTGCAGCTGTACATAGCACAGCAGTGGATGGCGGCCATGGCAGCATGCACCCCTGGGAGCAGGTACCACCTGCATGGGTGCTACACCACCGCTGACTCTGTGTTCCTGTTTTCAAGTACCATCACTTCTCAGCAGAGCAGTCCAGAAGGAGGACAGACCAACATGGGACCAGAGTAGGTGGTGCCGTTGACGTCCAAGGGCATCCGTGACAGGGACCGACCACGATGCAACAATGTGGGGCTGCTGGACATCCTGGGGCTGGAGTCAGACAGTGTGCTGCTGGATCTCCTTTTATTTGCAAATAAGTTTATTTTTAGTGCAAAGTCTGACAATACAATCAAAGAAAAAACAAAATACAGGCATCAAAAATTGTTGCAGAGCATACATAGTCTTCAATGTAGAACAGACAAAAAGAAAAAAAAAGTGGTAATAATAACAATGTCCCTCTCCCCTTCCCATCCCACTAGCACACACAGTCTTTATTTATCAAACTGCAGCAAGGAGGACATTACCAAGGGGTCATTTTACAGTTCTTTTTAACTCCAACTGAACAACCAAAGAGAGAGAGGAAAAAAAGGAGAGATGAAATAAGGAAAGGTAGAGGAGGATGGGGGGTAAACAAGTGGGAAAACAAAAGGAGAATTAGATTTATAACCAAATTTGCCTTAAAGAATAGAAAAAAAAGGCCCCCAACATTTCTGGAATCTTTTCTAGGAATGAGGCTCTAGCCACACACCGTTCCGCATTCAGGGTAGTGAGGAATTTGGCCCACCATTCTCCAAAAGATGGTTCTCACTTTTCTTTCCAATGCCTTAGGATTAACATTTTTGTGATCATGGAGACTATGGCAAATTGCACTTTTTGGGAGAATGTGGGAATAGAAGAGTATAGTCCTAAAAGGCAGGTATCCTCCTCAAAGTAAGGGGATACATTTAGGTAGGGTAAAATATGTTTTTTAATCATCTCCCAAAATTTAGAGATCTTAGTACATGACCAAAGCTTATGGTGTAATGTAGCATTGTCAGCTCTACAATCATTACAGATAGTGGAGGATACACTGCCCATTCTGTATAGCTTACTAGGCATATGATAGATGTTATGAAGTATGTTGAATTGGATGCTCTTCAAGTGATCCTGTTTAATTAGAGCAAAAATGTCAGACCAGATTATTTTCCATGACTTATCTGAAAAAAGCTTGGAAAAATTGTGATTCCAGTAATAAACCACAGGAGAAGGGTTAGTCCAGGGATGATGAGTAATTTCATGGTATAGTTTGGCGATCGATTTTTGACCTTTAGATAAGTCTGAGAAGGTAGCTAGAAAGGTACCTGCTTTATCCGACCATGGAGGTTTACCAAGGAAGGCTTTAATACAGTGGCATATTTGAAATAATTGGAAAACATACAGTACTTGTGAGGAATGCTAAACTTTGTTTGCAGGGCAGGAATTGAAAGAAGTGAATTTCCCAATGTGAAGTCTTTTAGGCATGATTCTGGATATAACCACCAGTTCTGAGGGTTAATGGTATTGTTAGCTACTTTCAAATTCGGGTTGTTAAACAAGGGTTGTGTTAAGTATTTCCTAGAATGAATCTGAGTTGGGACACAAGATTCTTGGAATGCTTTTACATCCCATCTGATTGGAGAATCTTGAATCATTGTTGGCGTATCTGACCATGGACTATATAACATTGCTGCCGAGGAAGACTTATAGGAATTTGCTTGGCCAAGGTCTAATTGCAACCAGGCAGGATTCTCCTGGGGAACTGACTTAGGGACTACCCAGTGTAAAAACCTATTAGCGTGGATGGCCAGATAGTAGGTGTAGAAGTCTGGTAGTTGTATCCCACCCAAGGACCTAGGGTGAGTGAGCTTCCCATATGCCCTGCGTGGGGATTTCCCATTCCAGATGAAGTCAGAACAAACTCTCTGGAGAGACAAAAAGAAGGACCTGTGAAGCTCCATATTGAGATTATTTAAGGGATAAAATAATTTAGGCAGAATAACCATTTTTAAAACATTTGCCCTACCCCAAAAGGATAGTGATAGTTTTTTCCATCTGGCCAGATCTTCTTTTATTGACTTCAGTAGGGGATCAAGATTGAGTTCTTTAAGTTTTTCCATCTCCATGGTTATTTTAATGCCTAGATAGGTTGGAGTCTTGCTTTCCCATTGGAGACCCAAGCTGCCAGTTTGCTCCTTCCTCGCCAGAGGAGAAAGGGGGTAGGCTGTAGTTTTATTTCTATTGAGTTTATATCCAGAAAATTCACTAAATTGGGATATAACTTGGAGGGCAAGGGGGAGAGATTGCCTGCCATTTGAAAGATGAAGGAGTAAGTCATCTGCAAAGAGAGACAACTTAGATTCTAAATCTCCCACTTGAATACCCTTTATCCTCGCTCTAAGTTGAGTACCCTAGCTAGGGGTTCAATATACAAATTCAATAAATAAGGGGAGAGGGGACATCCTTGCCTAGTCCCACTACAGAGTGGAAAGGAAACCAATAGGTAATAATTGCACAGTAACCGTGCTGAAGGACACAAGGTAGAGAATATGAATATGGTCAATAAAAGACTCTGGGATACCAAACTTAGAAAGGGCAATAAACAAATATGGCCAATCTACTCTATCGAATGCTTTTTCTGGATCCAGGGAGACCAATACTGCTTCATGATTGGGGTCCCTGGATGCAGAAATGAGGTGGTGTAGCTTACAAAAATGGTCAGACGAAGTATGGCCAGCCACAAACTTGGCTTGTTCAGGCCACAACAGACTAGACCACACATCTGCCAGCCTATTAACCAAAATGTTAGCGTAGATATTAACATCTACATTAAGTAGAGAAATAGGTCGGTAGTGATAAAATACCGTAGGATCTTTTCTGGGTTAAGGGAGAAGAATTATTCTTGCTTCAAATAATAAGGGATCTGTAATTGGGGAGGACTCCCAATAGGTAAAAAGCTGAAGCAGCAAGAGGAGAAGTTGGTCCTTAAAAGTCTTATAGAAAAGACCAGAAAAAACATCTGGGCCAGGTGCCTCACCAGGTTTTAATGAATCGATAGCTAGTGAAATTTCTTCAGCAGTTATTGGTTCAGCTAGACTGGACTGATTTTCCCTCGTGAGACAAGGGAGATTTGCTCATTGTTAAGAAATCATACATTGCTTGAAGTTGAGAAGCTGATAATGAGTGTGGAGAGTATAAAGATTGATAAAATTCTCTAAACAAGGATAGCATATCTTTTGAATTTGAAATTAGGGTCCCTGTTTGGGGATGTTTGATAACTAAGATCCATTTTGATGCTGATCGCTGTTTTAATTGCCAGGCAAGTAATTTGCTGGCTTTACTACCCTGACCAATGTACGTTGCTTTAATAAGGGACGCTGCCTTTTCTACTTTTTCCAATCGAAAGCTGGAGTAATGCACCTTTAACTGGATAAGTTCTTGTTTGTCCACTAAAGAAAGTTTATCTAGCCCTTTGGTCTTGAGTACTAGAATTCTGTCTAGACATAGATTGGTGTGATATAACTTTTTCTTCTTCAGTACTGTGGCAACTCGGATAAATTCCCCCCCTCCAAGTAGTTTTAAGGCAGCCCATACCATGTCCACTGAGGGGATACAATTTAGGTTCATTTGGATAGAATCTTGCAAGAACTGCTTGTACCGGGAAATCGTTTGGCATTCTTTCAACAGAGAATTGTTTAGGGACCAAGTGTGCATCTAAAGGGAGTATCTGGGAAATCTATGGTGACAGAAATTAGGGAGTGGTCTGAGATTACCCAAGCATGAATCTGAGAGTCGATTATGGAGGGACCTAAGTGTTGGCTTATAAGAAAAAAATCAATACATGAATAACTTTTATTAACAGAGGAATAAAAGGTGAAGTCCTTGGATAAGGGATATGTGAGTCTCCAGGGATCTATTAGGCCTAAGGAGGATATAAATTCACATACGGCCTTCTGGGCTGGCGAGGACCCAGTTCCTCTATGGTATGTATGGTCCAGGTCACTTGATTGCACAAGATTCCAGTCACCTCCTAATATGATTGGGCATTGAGAAAAGGGGGCCAGGACTGAGGCTAGATGGGTAAAAAAAGAAAGAGTTTCTGTGTTGGGGCAATAAATTGAGCCCAGTACCATGTCAAGATTACCCAGTTTACCATGAACCAACACATAACGTCCCTCAGGGTCACTAACCGTTTCTACCACAGCAAAGAGCAAACCTTTTGCAATTAAAAAAAGGGCCACTCCCCACCTATGAGGGCTAAAGCCTGCCCCAAATACCTGACCTACCCAGCACTTTTGTAAGTACTTTAACCAATCTGTGAGCGACTGTGTTACCTGAATGAAAACAATCTTAGGATCATACTTTGCCAAGTGGTTCAATACAACATACTTCATAGTGTTATCCCTCCCTCCCTTAATATTCCAGGAAAGAACAGTTAGCATGTTAGCCATAAGAGGTTGGATTAATCATAAGTGGTTGAACAACCCCTAGACGAGACTGTGCTGCCTCCCTGCCCCACCCCCCACTCCCCAGATAAACATCCCCAAAGTGGTATCCCTAAAAGAAGAAAAGGAAAAAATGAAAACAATGGAACAGTGTAACTATTTACAATCCTAGTAACTCGAGTCCTAGGCCCACTCCCTATGTTGTGGACCATGATACTCTCTGAGGGGGAGCTGTCGTCCACTCACTGACCTGCTGGAAAAAAGAGGATAAGCCAGCTTAAACACCATTCTTAACATAAAATCAGGTCTGTATAACCCCATCTCGGTAAGTCCAAAATTAAGGGGTGGAGACATTTTCACAATCCTGTAAACCCTGTAGAACATATTTAAATGCTTTGCCCCCTAGTGAAAACTAAGTTTAGGGTGAAAACCCAGCAGAATCTCCAAGCAGAACTCAACATTATAAATAGTAACTATGACAAACAAGTGTATCTTACGCAGCGCTTCCATTAGTGGTATGAAAATTATAACCTGAAAGGAAAATGAATCCGGAATTTGAAAAACAATACAGTGATGCAATCAAAATATTAAGTCTCTTGGCTGGATTGTCCAGTTTACAAATGAGATCTTGAGGCCATCTAGTGGAGGATAACAAGTAGCGCCCTTGTAGTACCAATGTGTGAAAGCAAAACTTGTACTGCATTTAGTATTAACTATTCCTTCATGACCAGTACTAAATGAAAAAGGAAAACAATCTAGATACTAATCTTGGCTGATTTAATCCAGCCTAGACAGTAATCAGTACCAGGTGATCTACTTAGCCTGAAAAAAAGCACAATGAACCCAGCAGTAAATAACGCTGCAATTTGAAAGAAAGAAAAGGGGGGGACACTAACTGGGCTAAACACAAAACTGATACCTTCCTGTGCTGAAAATGTGTAAGAAGGCAGTTTTATGCTATATAAGTCACTGCAAAGCCCTCCCAAATCTTGTAAGGCTCCATACTTGGAATCTCCTCATAAACATCAGAGAGAGAGAGAGAGAGAGAGAGAGAGAGAGAGAGAGCAAATAAAAAAAGTTATGAACTACCCAAATAACTATGGAATACTTGCAAGAGAGAGAGTCCCCCAGTTCACTTAGGGAATAAATCTGGGAAACATTGCCATAGATTCTTCATGGCTTCTGCTGAATTGAAAAGCTTGGCTCCCTCCAAAATGATTATTTCCAGTCAGTCAGGGTACAAAATATGATGAAAGAATTCAGCCGCCCATAACTTTGAAGTGATAGGCTGAAAAGAATCACATAGTAGCCAGGTTTTAAAAATAAGATCTGGCACCACCCTCAGCTTTTTCCCCTCCCAGAGAATAGCAGAAAGTTTTCTGGCTTCTTTCAAGATAAATTCTCAATCCAGAAAATTTAACAGTTTAAAGATGATTGGCCTGGGTGAGTCGGCCGGTGGGGGTTTACCCCGGAGTGATCTATGGGCTCATTCAATGACAAATTCAGCGCCATTAGGAAAAGACCCCACTGTTTTCTTTTAGAAAGCACTGGAGGAATTAGATAGTGTTGGGGCCCTCCTCACCTTCTGGGAACCCCAACAAATCCAGACAAGGTAGGCAAAAATGCACATTTAATTGTCTCCCACTACATAGTGGGGTTATCTCAACTTTCTGATACTCAGGAGGTAATCATCCAGCCTTATTTTAAACTGGTCAAATGTAGATGCTTCAACAATATGGTAAGGTAATGAATTCCATAACCTGGTAGTATGCACATTATAAAAATTCTAACGTTTGACTGTAAGTACATTAGAAACTTGGATTTGCATCTTATGTGACCTAAGGTTAACCTCCCTATCAATTAATTGGAAACCACAGTGTTCCCTTATGGTGGGGTCCTTGATAAGTTTGTATAATAATAACAAGTCACCCCTAATTCTTCTGGTTTTCAAAGAATATAGGTTAAATATCTTTAACCTTTCATTATAATCATAATTTTTCTAACCCATAAACTGATTTAGTTATCCTCCTCGGGATTCTTTCTATTAAATTAATATCTCTTTGGAGATAGGGACTCCAGACTGGAGTTCCATACTCAAGATGTGGCAAAACATATGTTTTATATAATTTCATAATACTTAATCTATCTCTGGATATAAATGTTCTTCTTATGGAATGTATTATTTGATTACATTTAACAAAAAGTTTTTTAACATGTGTTTTGGAAGATACATAGATACATACATAGACAGTGTCGGCAGATAAGGGCCTATGGCCCACCCAGTCTGCCCATTTAAGTTTGTAAGTTCAGTTTATGTTTTCCAGGAAGTCTGTTGCCCCTTACCCCTGACCTCCAGAATTCCTTTATGTCTATCCCATGCATTCTTAAAACCCGTGATTGTTTCAGCCCCCACCACTTCCTCTGGCAGGGTGTTCCACTTGTCCACCACCCGTTCTGTGAAGAAATTCTTCCTCACGTTTCCTCTGAATCGTCCTCCCTCCAACTTCATCCCATGCCCTCTAGTCCTGGAACATCTTTTTCGCTTAAAAATAGTGCATTCCTGCACCCTGTTCCTCCCTGTAAGATACTTGTATGTCTCTATCATATCCTCTCTCCCTCCTCTCCTCCAGGGAGTACATGTTCAGTGCCTTCAACCTGTCTTCATAGGACCTGTGATGCAATCCATGCACCATCTTGTTGCCCTCCCTGAACCTTCTCTACCCTGTCTATGTCCTTCACGTGAGGTAAGATCTCCAGAACTGCACAGTGTACTCCAGGTGCGGCCTCACTAGTGTCTTGTATCGTGGAATTATGACCTTTCCTGCTGGTGATGCCCCTGCCTATGCATCCCAGCATCCTATTTGCTTTACCTGCTGCCTTGTCACACTGCTTCCCTGCCTTGAGGTCATCAGAGATGATAACTCCAAGATCCCTTTCCTGCTTGGTGCATGCTATATCCTCACCCCCAACTGATATATTGTGCCAGGGTTTTGTGCCCCATATGCATTATCTTGCACTTCCTTGCATTGAATTTTAACTGCCAAACCCCTGACCATTCTTCAAGTTTCTGCAGGTCCCTTCTCATTCTGTCTACACCCTCTGGTGTGTCTACTCTGTTTCAGAGCTTTGTGTCATCAGCGAACAGTGAAATTCTGCCTTCTAGATCCTGCACAATGTCACTGATGAAGATATTGAATAGTACCGGTCCCAGCACTGATCCCTGTGGTACCCCACTGGTCAATCTTCCCTCTGTGGAGTGACAGCCATTTACCACCACCCTCTGTGTCCTGCCTGCCCAGCCAGTTACTTACCCACCACACTACTGTCCTGCCCACACCCATATTCCCCAGTTTGTGCAATAGTCTTCTATGTGGCACAGTGTCAAAGGCCTTGCTGAAGTCCAGATAGGCCATGTCCACTGCCCTCCCCTGATCCACCTCCCTAGTCACCCAGTCAAAAAATTCAATGAGGTTGGTCTGACATGACCTTCCCCTGGTGAAACCATGCTGCCTTGGGTCCTGTATAAGATAAATTAGAGTCCATCCACACCCCCAGATCTTTTTCACATATACTAGCCTTGAGTGCTTTGTTGTTTAAAAAATATTGATACTTAGGATTTCTGTTATCAAAATGTAACACAGAACATTTATCTTCATTGAATTTCATATTGTTTTCCATTCCCCATAGTTCTATGGAATGAAGATCTTTACACAATTGTCAATATTGAATAAGAGAGGAAACACCCCCACCAATTTTTGTATCATCTACAAATTTGGTTATTACACTGCTAAGTCCTTTACCCATATCACTTATATATAAACCAAACAACACTGGAGCCATTATGGATCCCTGAGGGACTCCACTAGTAACATCTCCTTCTTTGGAAAATTCTGAATTTATTCTTACTTTTTGTTTCCTGTCAGTTAGCCAGTTATTAACCCATCTCAGGATATAATCATTTAGTCCTAAGTTATGTAATTTAGAAATTAGTTTATCATGGGGTACTGAATCAAAGGCCTTTCCTAGATCCAGAAAAATTACATCTCTTGGTACTCCTTTATCTAGTTGACCACTAACAAAATTATAGAAGGAAATCAAATTTGTATTGCACAAAAGAGCCTTCTTAAAACCATGCAGCAAAATATCTTCTAATCCCAAAGAGGTTATTTCAAGCTCTAATACATTTTTAATTATTTGCTCAAATAATTTACAACAGACTGATGTAGGACTAATAGGTCTATAGTTAGAAACACAGGCTTTGTTTCCCTTTTTATGAATCAGGACAACTATAGCAGTTAGCCAATCAGTTGGAATATCACCAGTCTTAAGGGATTCATTAAACAGCATGGTTAGTGGCTGAGGTACAATATCAGCAATTTTTTTTCCAGACAATAGAGCTTATATTGTCGGGTCCCAATGAGGCTGATGTACGTAATTTATTTAATTTGTTTAATACTGTTACTTGATCTATGTTTATTTCCACTGAGTAATCAAAGCCAGATGTAAATGTTGCTGAATCTTTCTGATGTAATACAGAAGTAAAAAATAAATTGAAGGCTTTGTCTATATCCATATTGTTTGTTATTGACTTACCATCAACTATTATTGTATTGATTTTATTATTTGACTGTTTATTTTTATTTACATAAGCATAAAAAGCTTTACAGTCTTTGGAACTAGTCAATTTATGCTCCAACTTAATTTTTTTCTTTTTTAATTAAAGCTTTACATAATCTTTGTTGGGTCATGTACTTTAATTTGTTTAATGGGGAAGGGTTTAATTTATATTTTCTAAAAGCTCACTGCTTCTTACTTATCACTGTTTTGATAGACTTGGAAAACCAGAGTGGGATATTACCCTTACTATTAATTTTTTTATGTCTTGGAACATGCAATGTAATTGCCTCCTGTATCTTAATTTTCAACATAGTTCACATTTGATTTATAGTTAAATCTTTAAGGAGAAATCTCCAATCAATTTTATCAAGTTCAGTTGTTAGTTTTGACCAATCAGCTCTCTTGAAATCTGGTATATCAGTTGTACAATAAATTTTAGGTTTAAGAAGTTTTAGTGTGCATTCAATAGTTTTATGATCACTAGATCCCAAATGAGCACGCACATTTATGTTGCAAATATGTTCCTTGTAATTTGTGATCACAAGTTCCAGGATGCTGTTGCCCCTAGTTGGATTCCTAATTAGTTGATTACAACCATGCAAAATTAGAGCATCTAACAAGGCCCGTTCAAATGTAGTTGTCCCTCTTAACACCTCCCATGATATGCCTGGAGCATTGAAACCACAGATGATTATAGTATCACCTAAATTGCAAACTTTGTTGATTTCATTTATTAACTCATAATTATAACACTGATTGCAATTAGGGGGGTCTATAACAGATGTCTAACCTTATTTTTGCTTGATGAGTGAAAACTAAGTCTATCCATAATGATTCAGTTAACTTATTGGACGTGTTAAATATTTCTCATTCCTGACATTGTATATTCTCTGAGATGTAACAATAAACTTCACCTCCTTTCTTCCCATTTCTGTTTTTATAAAATAACCCGAATCCTGGTATGTTGTTAAACCACTCACTAGAATCATCCTACCATGTTTTGGTAACACAAACTATATCCACACCCAGTTCTTTGATAAGGATTTTTAGCTCTGTCAATTTAATCTGATTAAGGCTTCGAGCATTAATTCCCCAAATCTTAACTTGAGTTCTTTTATCTGTATCAAAGATTTTATTCTTCGAGACCTTGTACCCCTTATCAATCAGTTTAAAGATTTGCAGATAATGCTTTCAGAGACCCTACCCAATTTATATGCACCCTGTTTACTCAAGTGAAACCCATCCCAACAAAATAACGACCTATTAACAATGAATGTCTCCCAGTGGGATAGAGAGGAGAAACCTTCCTGAAGAGTCCATTTCCTAAGCCATTCATTATCACATTTTATTTTGTTCTCAATACGGTAATTAGCCCTTGGCACTGGTAAAATTTTGGAAAAATAGACTTCACACTTTAGTTCCTTTAATGTTTTCCTAAACTGATAAACTCTTCTTTTATAACATCAACTGAATGTTTTTTTAATATCATTGGTACCAACATGTATAATAACAAGTGGATTGGCACCTGAGTTATGAAGAATATCAGTACACATATCATGGATATCCTTTATTCCAGACCACCTAAATGATGAACATGCAATATTATGTTTATCTTTCCTCAAACAATTTTATCTGTGTATTTAATAATAGAATCACTGATTACAAAATACTGCCTATTAACCACTCTGGAAGACTCCATGTCTATGGGTAAGGAAGTATTTGTTGTAACAACTTCCGATATATCCAGATGTTTAGATTTGGATTTGTGTTTTCCACTTTTACCCTGGGTCGGGGAAGGGCGGATCTGTACTGACGGTGTTTCAAGTGCTTATGTACTTTTAATTTGGGTCAGGGTACGATGGATATGTACTAACAGTCTTTCAAGTGCTTGTGTACTTTGTTCATTCAAACCACATAGTGTAGGGTTTGCATGAGAATCAAATATATTATCAGAAGCAGTATCCAGTTGTTCCTCATTAGCACTATAAGGGAACTTATCAATAGAGATCTCACAACTGTCAAGATTTATTAAGGTTCAAATCTATAGTTTAATACAAGATTATTTCCCAAAGCCCTACATCTTGTTTTGGGCCTACGGCCAACCAAGATTTTGGTCCAATCATCATTCTTCAAACTACTAATGGGGTTAATATCAGCTTCACACTTGCGTTTATCAGTATGATTACCTATACAAACATTGTTATCCCTCATTAAATTAGGCTGGGTTGTTTAGTCACTGTTACTAGATAAGGTACTATTCTCAGATGAAATATGGACTTTTCAGACCAAAGTATTTTGCTGTAATTCCAACACTGCAAGTCTTTTAAAAAACATTTCAATATCTTCCCTCAGAACACTATTTCCAACACACTTCATACAAACATAGATAGTGTTCATGGACAATGTATCAAACAACATATACATATTGCATGAAGTACATTTAAGTCCAATTTCACCATCCAATGTCATAATTGTCTGTTTTGGATTGGGTTGTGGGGGGCTAACAGGATTTATTGTTAAAGCAGGTGATGATTCTAAACTAAGTAAGTCACTCATTTTTGTAAAGGAAACCAAGTAGCCAATTCCACAAACCGGTAACAGTAGTGTACTTACTTACTTACACACTGTCGACTGTATTTTAACAGATTCACTCCCCTCTTCCACTCTTGACATGTGCTAAGATGCGTGTGTCTCTGCACACATCTCTGCGCACTAACCCACGTGGCCACCCTGTGCACACTCGCCCCGCTAGCTTTAGGAAGCTATTTAAGCCAGAAATCAGGAAGTATCAAGCTGTCACTTCCTGTCCAGCGAGTACAGCATGCCTAAAGTTCTTATAAAATAAAATAATAAATCCTTCTGCCACCTCATGTGGTGGACTTCTAAGGAAAGGAGTGTCCCCTTTGTTCCTGCTGTCACTAACTAGATTATTCCTTTGGTTTCTCTCTTCTGGGTCATCAATGTGGTCTTCCAACTTGGAAACATTTCTCTTAAGCGCAACAACCTCAGGCTCCATCTTGTCCTGCTTACGCTTTACAGAACCCACTCTGACCTCTGTATCAGCTACTATTTGGGATAGTTGCATGAGAGCAGGCTTAATATCGGCGACCTCCTCGATGAGCTTTAGAAAAGCTTTTTATTGTAGAAAGCTCAGAGTAAATATGAGAGGAGGATAGCTCTTTGGGAGCTGACTGGGGAGATGAGCTGCAGCATGGATGCTTGGCCTCCAACTCCTGTGGGGTTTCCATCTCAGGCTGAAAATCTGAAGATCTTGGAGGCAAGGCAGTCTCCATCTAGCAAACAAGGATGTCCACACACTCTGTTTAGGGTCACCTTTAATTTTAGAGTTATTTTGCTGCAATACCTAGTGTTTTTTAGGGTGTTTTGTTGGTAAGTTGGAAGGAGCTGTGACAAACATGTCTTACCCCTTCCTCAGCATCATGTGACCCCCACTGTTGGAGCTCTGGATGGGTGAGTGCCTGCTTGTTGTACATGCACCCAGCTGGGCAGTGCATCCAACTCTGATGATGATATTGCTTTGATCCCGGACAGTGCCAGGCATGTGGTGCCAGCCATGGTCCAGGGACAGACACAGGCACTGTCAGGGTCCAATGCTGTGCCTGCAGCTGTGCAGCTGCTCCTGTTCACACCAGCACAGTGGTGTGTGGTGCCATTGCTGTGCCTGATGGGGGGTGCTGTTGGAGGTGTGGCTGTGCTCGGCACAGACCAGCAGATAGTTGGGCAGTGGCAGCAGTATGCAGTGACCATCAGGCAGCATGCCACAGAGGCCACCGCCAGTGCACCAGTTGCCACACTATCTCCTGCGGCTCCCCATGACAGGGGCAAGCCCTCGCTTCCACAGCTCGATTTCTCCCTAGTTGGACGGTGCCTCTGAAGCCACCGACCCCTAAGCCAAAGCTGGATTCCCAAGCACAAAAGCAGCTCCCTGTGACAGGGGTAAGCCCTCGCTTCCATGGTTCGATTTCTCCCCCGGTTGGATGGTGTCTCTGAAGTCGCCGACCCCTAAGCCAAAGCCAGATTCCCCAGCAGAAAAGGTATGGTCACCTGCCGACCAATCGGAACGTGGGCGCCTCCAAGGGAATAGCCCCGATTGGTCCAGAGACATGAATTTTGAACTGGGCTTCTTTCCGCCCTAAAGACTCAACTCTGTCCCTGATTTTTCTTCCCTGCCCCTCCCCCTCCGAGGCCCCCATTAAATACGCTCTTGTCCCGCACTCAGCTGTCCCTGCAATCTCCTTATTGGACCCCTGCTGGGCCAGTCACAGTGCCCTTCCCCCTCACAAACAGGTTATGGTGCTCTGTCTGCCTTTTTATAGCACCTCCCTTTGACACCATGGCATATAGCGCGCTCATTATTGTATCATTTTTTTGTAGTGCACCCATTGTCCTTCGCATGAATGATGCTTATGGGCCCTGCCTGTTCTTCATCCCTACGGCTTCAGCTAGCCCCACCCCCTACCGGGGTACCTTATTCATCCCCGTGGTTTCCTCTCCATTAGTTTACACTCATTTATTTTCCCACTAATACCGCCCACTCCCCTCTCCTCTGTCTCTCAGCGTGCTTTCTCTTATACCCGTAAAATCCCACTCTGCCTACACACATTTCAGTAGATTGAAGCCTCCTCTGACCACCTCCAAAAAGTGGGGTAAAAGGAATAAAGCTCTTAGGTCCCTCTTGAGTTCCCTAAATAAATTGTTACTCCTGCTCTTTCTATGTTTGCGAAATGTGGAATTAAACCCAGGCCCACCCAACTTGCTCACCTCATCTTCCGAATTTGCGACAGCTTCAGGTCTTAATGTAATGTTGGTTAATATCCAAAGCCTGCCGAAGAAAATTGACCAGCTACAAGCATGGGTTCTACATACCGAGCCTGATCTTATTATTATTACAGAATCTTGGCTAAAAAAATCCAACTTGGGCCAACAAGTTACCCTTCTGGGCTATAAGTTGATTAGGGCTGACAGGGGGACTAGGGGTGGGGGACTAGTTATTTAAACCAAATCTAAGTTCACAGTTAGTGACATTCAGTGTAACTCAAAACAAAATGAATACGAAATTGTCACCTTAAAGTTACATCTCCCTTCCACGGAATGCATTACCATCATCGGAAGCTACAGGCCCCCTAGTGGCGAAACTGACCTCCTCAGTATCCTCAAATCGCTAACAGCTGCTGCCAAGAACGAAGTACTAATTCTTGGGGATTTCAATATGGACTGGCTATCACACAAATCGCACAGGATGAAGTCTCTCTGTGATGAAATTGGTCTTACCCAATTAGTGTTGGAACCCACAAGGCCCAGCAAGATAAATGTAGATAATAGTTTGATTCTTGATATTATATTATCTTCCCATGCCCATAAAATCTCTCACTCAGTAGTATTTCATAATGATATGAGTGACCATGGTATTGTAGTCTGCACAAGATTACAAACCAAAATTTGCCATAATCTTAAAATCATAATTAAATGCTCATTCCGGAAGTTTAGCATGCCGAACTATCTCTATGACCTTAGCCAGGTTAGATGGCAAAACCTTTATCTCTCAAAAACCCCCGATGAGGCGGCAGCAGTCCTAAATGACACTCTCAACATTCTAGCAAATAAACATGCACCATTTATTAAGGTCAGGACACGAAACATCTCACACCCCTGGTTCACTGCCAAATTGAAGAATGCTTTCTCTGCCCATGATAAATTATGGGCCTATTCTTAGCCAAAAGCCAAAAGCCTGGAGGATTGGCAGGCCTTTAGAACTGCCAGAAATGGCTACTGAAACAAATTTGTGCTGCCAAAGCCAACTTCTATGTTTCCACTCTCAAGCAGACCAAGGGGGACTCCCAAAAAATCTGGAGGACCCTCAAGTCTATTGAAGGGTGGCCGGTGGCCCCCTCCCTACCAACCAAAATCATCAAACATGATATGACTGTGGATAATAGTTTAAATATCCTTGAAGAATTTAACTCTCACTTTACCACTGCTGCCATAGCGTTTGACATGTCCCTGTATGCATCACGTGCTATTAGCCAAGGCAGCACAAATTATATCTCTTCAGAAACAAGCCACTCCTTTCAGCTGCATCTCATTAACTTTAAAGATGTCGAAGACTCCCTCAAGAACCTTGATACCAAAAAAAGTGCCAGGATGACGGAATCTAACCTTTTTTCCTAAAACTTGGGTTCACCTACCCTACGGCCCCAATCTTACATATTTTCAACCTCTCTATCTCTTCTTCTATTGTACCGTCATGCTGGAAATCAGCCCACATCCTCCCCCTATTTAAATCTGGGGACCCATGTGATTTAAATAATTACAGATCCATTTCCATCTTGCCTATCCTCTCTAAGGTTTTTGAAAAACTGATCTACGCTCAATTAAAGCATCACCTAGAAACCCATTCGCTCCTAAACCCAACCCAATCTGGTTTCCGCTCCAACCACAGCACCGTCACTGCCTTGGCCAAAGTAACCGACAACTGGATCTCAGCTATGGATTCCAAAAAGTTTACAGGAGCTGTCTTCTTAGACCTTAGTAAAGCTTTCAACATGGTAGACCACAGCCTTATTGAATTCAGCCTTGCTAAAATAGGTGCCACACTTTCTACCATTCAGTGGTTTAATAGTTACCTTTTGGAAGGATGCAAAAAATCAAAGCTGATGGCCTGTTCTCCTCCCCCCTACCAATTACTAGGGAGTACCACAAGGCTCCATCCTAGGTCCCATCTTATTCTCTCTATACATTAACGACCTCGACCACCACATATCCAACTCTAAATTGCATTTCTTCGCGATGATGCAGTCCTCTTTACTTCTGATGCCTCATTACTAAACGTTAGAGTCGTCCTCCAAGCTGACTTTGCCAAGCTTGAATCCAATCTCATAAATGCTAAACTCCTACTAAACGCTAAGAAAACCAAAGCTATGATCTTCTCCCCCAATTCATCTCCCCCCATTTGACACTTTAAAGAACGCCTTCATAGTAACCTCCCTAGGTGAGCCTTTGGTAGTCACCCCCAAATTCAAATACCTTGGGTTTTGGTTAGATAGCAAGCTTACATTCTTTGAACATCTGGGTGACGTTATAAAAAGATTAAAAATAAGGCTAGGCTTTTTTTACCGCAACTAGCCGCTCTTTCCAGTCGAGGTCAAAATTAGGCTTGTCCAAGCCACATACCTCCCATTATTAGACTATGGGGACATAATATATAACTCTTCTGCAACTTCAAAACTTAACAAACTGGACATTCTGTATCACCATGCACTGCGCTTCATTATGAATTCCCCTTACCGGACACATCATTGCAACCTGTACTCAGCAGTGGGTTGGACATCCCTTACCACTAGATGCATTCTCCATGCCAGTGCATGGACTCTAAAACTTCTCCTTAACAAGCTTCCGAGCTACCTAACTTCCATCATCCATACCTGCTGCAGTACATATGCACTCAGGAAATTGGATTTCATCTTCCTGGATGTCTCCAAGACCCGCACCTCCTTCAGGAAGCGTGCCTTCTCCATAGCCCTACCGGTAATCTGGAATCGACTATAATCTTCACTGAAACTATCAAAATTAGTCTCTGTCAGTCTCTTCAAAAATGTAATTACAGGAAAAATAAAAGATGTTTGTTGTTTTTTCCTATGGCTGTTTAACATATTGTCAGATACAAGGTCCATATGGACTGTATCCGCACTTTGTATATGAGTATGATGACCTACTCTATGATATATAGTGTAATGCCTGTACAGCTGCTATTCATGTACCTTATTGGCACTTGTAATCTTGTTGTGTGCTATTACTGTAACCTTCTGTGAGTCTTCTAGTATATGTATTACAGGACCTCCTTGTGAATGAGCTTGCTCAATGGAGTTTTTTTCCTGCAATAAACTTGAACTTGAACTGTGCGGTTGCCTGTGCAGCGTCCACTTGAGCAGGGCACTGACCAGCATGCCACATCACCCCCAGCAGTCCGGCATCCAGACCTGGATGAGCAGGATGCCAATCGCCTGGCAGAGCACATCCAGCTGCTGCCGGCATCGGTAGACAACCAGGCACTGCTTGCCATGGAGATCTATGCACTGTGGGCTGAGGTGCGTCAGCTGGCCGAGCATCAAGACAGTGGTCATGCACAGCTCACTAATGAGCTCCACCAGCTGTAGGAGGCCACAACCACATCTCTGTACCATATGGCTGGTACCATTGCAGCTGGGTTTGCATCCCTGGCAGGCACTGGGCACGGCTGTGCACATAGGACCCCCCACAGTGCAACATCAACTCCACGGTCCCAGAATCTGAGACCCCTGCATGACAGACACCGGGTTCTGATATGGCCATCCTGACACCCTGGCGCAGGCCTGTTTGGCTGGCTCTACACCCCAGCAAGGATTCAGTCGCATTCTCAGGCCTCCACCACCAGGAGTGTGTTGGACACTCCCTGGTGGCTGTTGCGCAGCCTGTTGCTGCTGAACGACCTGGGGGCAGCCACCCACGTGGCCGTGGTGGCTGTGGAACCACATGGTAAGCCTGCTGGGTGTGCTGCCCTTCCCTGCTGTCTGCTGCTGCTGCCTAGTGCACACTTGGGTGGTGGTTGTGCCCTGTGCATATGGTGGTGTGCATGTGTGGCTGGGCTGCTGGGCCTTGTGGTGTGGGTGTGATGAGAGCAGCTCTGTGTTGGTTGTGCCCATGCACTGGTGTCATGCATCTGATCCATGCCATGTCCTGCAGCCCATGTGTGTTACCGTGCCTGTGTTGTGTGTGTCTGTGTGGCACTGCATCCACCGTGCATGCAGTTTGTGCCTGTGTCACTGCATGCATCCCTAAGTGCCTGTCCAGCTCTGTGGGTGAGGTGGTGGTCTGTGCAGGCCATGCACTCATGTTGTTACACTTACCTGCATTCTCCATAATGCTCTTGTGTGATGGTGGCCCTGTGCCTCCTGGCCTCTGCCACCAGCCTGGGGTCCCGCCTCCCCATGGGTGGCTGCGCACCCCCTCCGGCTCTTCTTCAGTCTCCTCCCCACTGCTGTCACCCTCATCCACCAGGGCAGCTATCCCATGGTCAATGGCCATGTTGTACAGCATGCAGCTGGCCAGGAATAGGCCACAGGCTTTCAATGGGCTGTACTGTAGGGCACCACCTGACCTGTCTAGGCAAAGGAACCACATCTTGAGCATGCCAAAGACACACTCAATGACACTGTGCATCGTGGTGTGTGCCTTTTTGTATCTCTCGTCCATGGGAGAGGATGGTCGCTGGTAGTGGGTGAGCAGCCAGGGCCTAAGCTGGTATATGCTGTCACCTGTGTGGGAAGAACATTTGGTTATCTCTGTGCTGTGCTTGTGCTACCTCCTCACCCCTGCTGTCCTCTGCCTTCTGCACCCCACCTCCCCTGTACCTTTGCCTTCCTCCCCCAGCATTGCTGCACCCACCTCCTTCCCCATGCCTTGCTCACCAAACAGGTGCCCCGTGGGGATATCCCCACGCTCAAACCTCTGGCACAGTATAGAACTGTGCCAGATGTAGGCATCATGTGCACTCCCGGGGTGTGTGTTGCAGGCATTGGTGTGCCCCATGGCATTGCACACCATCTGTCAGTTGATGGAGGGGTATCCCTTCCGGTTAATGTATGCCGCCCCCTCTGGGCCAGGTGGTGTGAGTATTTCCACATGGGTGCAGTCTATAGCCCCTATCATGCCTGCCACCCTGTGGAAGTTCTGCATGTTTGTTGTATGCTCTGTCTGTGTGCTTGAGAATCATATGAACTCTGAAGCATGTGGCAGCAGACCACTGAGTAACTGTGTGAAGATGTGGTTGTGGCCAACGGGTGATCCCTGTGGTGGCACCTGTTGGTCTCTGGAAGGTGCCCATGGCAAGCAAGCACATCACTGCTGTCATCTTGGTCTCCACAGACATGGCATGACTCCATCTGGTCGATGCCTGCAGCTCATGACTGCACAGCTCACAGAACTGCCTCAGAATTTTCCCTGTTCAGATGGTACTGGCCCACGATCTTCACATCACTGTAGTCCTCGAAGGTGAGGCGGGCATGGTACTGTCTTTGTTGGGCATACCACTGATGGGCCCTTCGTCAGCCACATTGCTGTTCCTCCCTCCTCCTCACACCCTTCATTGCCTGCTCCATCAGGAATGGTGCTGCATCCATAGTGCTGGGTTTACTTGTCAGGGTTGCGCATCTGCTGTGTGTGTGTTTGAGCCTGTTCTTATAGGTTCAAGTCCGACTGGCACATTTTGTAGTTTGCTCCTGACTTGTGCCATGGTTTTGGGTTGAATATGCCATTGCGCTGCATAGTCATGGGTATGTCCCTTGCACTTGCGCTGCATACATTACATTTGTGCTGCAGCTCACTGAGACTTGTGCCGCACAGCTGCGGTGGTTGAATATCGCTCTGTGGCGCAAGTTTGTGGTTGCACCGGCACAACTCGTTGTGCCATGCACAACTGCTCTGAATATCTGGGCCCAGATGGAAAAGTATGTAGCCTTAATGCAATAAGATTGTGCAGTGAGATCTAACGGTTAAAGCTTGGGACAAAGAAGTGGAAGATCACAAGTCTGAATCACAGTCAGACACTGGCTCACTGAGTGACCTTGGGCAAGTAACCTGATCTCACTGTGCTTACATCTGTCCAGTTTGCAAACTGGAAAGAAGTAGAACCCCACAGTAAATGAGTCATAATGACTGGACCTTGTGAAATAAGTAAACTGTAAAATAAAAAAATCATACAGAGCCTCCCAGCTCTGGAACAAGCTCTCTCTTCCCATACAGGAAAGCACATCACTTTTGTTCTTCAAAAGACAGCTCAAAGGAGTCATGTGATATGCCTAGAGTAATTAGAAGTTCCCTTCTAGACTCAGAGACTTGCGGCTATACAATCATGGTAAAAAACTACTTTAACCTTACAACAGAATATAACAGGGGAATACTGGTACTACTCACGTAGCGAGTTTGAAATGAAAAATGGCTAATTTCAAACAGTAGCAGATGGATTTGTTATCAGTGTCACCTGTGCCACCTTGCTGTCAGCCTACTAAGCAGCAGAAACAGGATTGCCCTCAGACTCGAACAAACGAACATATGAAATTTGCCAGCAGAAAAAGACCACTTGGTCAATCAAGTCTGCTCAATTTTACAGGTAGCAGCCCTATTCTGAAGCTGCCCCTCCCTCCTCACCGAGCTCTCTTTATCCTCCCTCTTGCCCTGTCCTAGCCCCTTTTGAAGTAGCCCACTGTTTTACAGGCCACCACCTCTGCTGGTAACACGTTCCACCCTGCCACCACCCTCTCTGTAAAAAAGTGTTTCCCCATTTCCCTCCTGAAGGGTCCCCCCTCCAATCTCATGTCATGGCCTCAAGTGTCCCTCTCCATCCTTACCCTGAATAGCCCCCCATACCAGCCTTGTTTATCCATCTCATGTACTTGAATGTCTCGATCATATCCCCTCTGTACCTCCTCTCCTCCAACAAGTACATACTAACATACTAACATACTATTTGCCAGCAGATTAGGCCTTATGGTCTATCGAGTCTGCTAGAACCTTAGATTCTTAGTTGGGTGCCGAGACCCTCCCATCCCTTGTGCTCCAGAAACCTGTATCATCCATCCCCACCCCCCTGGGACAGGCCATCATCTGGTACATCCACTTTCTGTGTCTGTCCCACCCTCTCTTGAAGCCCTCCACTGTGGATCTCTGAACCAGCTCACCAGGCAGTGCATTCCAAGGGTCCACCACCCTCTCAGTGAAAAACCTCCTCCTCTTTTCCCCCCTCACCCTTCCACTTTCCAACTCAAACCATGCCCTCTGGTGATACCTCCCTGCTTTAGTCTAAAGGCTACATGTTCAACTCCTTTAGCCAACTCTCATATGGTAACTTTCCCATTCCCTGAATTATCTTAGTTGCTCTGCACTGCACCCCTTTCAGTAATTTGATGTCCCATTTCAGGTACAGGCACCAGTACTGCACAAAGTATTCGAGATGAAGTCTAACTAATGATCTATTTAGCGGCAGAATCACCTCCCCCTCCTCAACATTATCCTCCTTGCGATGCAACCCAGGATTTTATTGGCCCTTGCTGCTGCCTTCCTACACTGCGTTGAGCTGTTCATTGATCCCATGAAGACCACCTCCAGATCCTTCTCCTCCTCCTCAGTCTCTGCCAGCTGCACTCTCCTCAGTTGGTAGTTTCTCATTGGATTTTTTGCCCCAAAATGCAGTACCTTACACTTTTTGGTATTGAACCGCATCTGCCAAGAGTCTGACCAGGTCTCCAGCTATTTGAGATCTTCCTGTAATCTCTGCCACTCCTCTGTGTCATCCACCACTGCCCCATCTTGGTGCCATAGGCAAACAGGCTGATTCTGCTCTCTATGCCCATGAAAATGTCTGCAATAAATATCCCAAGTAACACTGGTCCCAGCACTGAGCCCTGTGGAACCCCGCTCATTACTGCCCTTGGGGACGAGAGTTCCCCTCCCACCACCACCCTCTGCTACCTTCCCTGCAGCCAGTTTGTCACCCATCCTACCATTTTTACTCCTGCCCCTGTGCCTTCAAGTTTTATTCCAAGTCTTCCATGTAGCACTGAATTGAATGCCTTGCTGAAGTCCAGGTACAGGACATCCATTGCATGGCTCTTGTCCATCTGCCTATTTATCCAGTCATAGTAATCTACCAGGTTGGTTTGGCAGGTTCTACCTGCGACAATGCCATGCTGTCTACTGTCCTGCAGCCCACTGAACTCTAGCAGAGACACCAGCCTCTCCTTCAGGATCATTTCCATTAGCTTCCCCACAATGGACTTGAGGCTCACTGGTCTATAGTTCCCTGGTTCGGCTCTACCATGCTGGTGCGACATAAAGGATTGCGACCGGCATTACAGCGACGGCCCCATGTTGACTGAAAGTTGCAGTCGGCATGGAGCCACACAGTTTGGATCTATCTTTTACACTGGGGGGCTTTGTCCCTGAACCCCCCACACCCCCTGAACTAAAGGATTCTAACTCCAGGTCAGAGTTAGTTTGGGAAGGGAGTGCAGATCAGGGGAAGTGGTTGCCCCCTTCCAGCGGCACTTCTATGGTGGCATGGTGCTGTTGCTGATATTGATGCATGTTGCCATAGAAATGTCACTGTTAGGGCAGCATACCCCCTGGTTCATCTTTGGGGCCTCACTTATGCAGGGGAACCACATGAGACAACCTCCAATCCTTTGGTATGCATCCCGAATTCAGTGAGACATTGAATAGGCCTGCTAAGGGACCTGCCAGGATCTCTGCTAGCTCCTGCAGTACTTTGGAGTGAATGCCATCTGGTCCTGGTGCCTTTTCCACCCTCAGTGCTCTCACGCCCTCCAGCACCCTACCTTCTGTGATCACCCCATCCATTACTCCTTCCCCAGTCTTTACTGCCCTCCATCCCCCTTGGGTAGCACTCCTCCTCTCTCTTTCGTAAACACTGAGCAGAAGTAGTCATTGAGTGCTTCTGCCTTTTCTCTCCTCTCCTCTACCCATTGCCCATCCTTCTTAATCCTTATTATCTCCCCACTAGAGCTTGGGGCCTGGGAAGAAATCTCAGAAAAGCTGGATCACTTTTCAACGTACTTGTATCAATAAAAGTTACACTGCTGGAGCTGGTCAGGATTTCCATACCCTTAAACCTGCCTTTGATCAACTGACTATAAGGGTCAGAGATATGGAATCGCGAATTAGCTCATTTGAAGATGGACAGGATAGAGAAACTAAAGAGGTCCAGCAGCTTAAGAAAAAGGTGGCAAAACTGGAAGACTGTACTGAGGATCAAAAGGGATGGAATGAGAGAAATAATCTGGTGATTGTGGGGATTCCGGGCAAAGCAGAAGGAAACAACATGCTTATGTTTATACAAAAACTTCTGCAAGAGATGGCTGGGCCACTGGAGTCTGGCACTGTGTATGTTATTGGGAGGGATCACAGGTCTCTGAAGCCACAACCATCTTCAGGGGGCAAGCCCCCTGCAATTATTTTATGATGCATCAATGTTCAAGATAAGATTTTCATCCAACAACAGGCAAGGAGGCAAGGCACCCTAATGTGGAACAGCCACAGATGCCACATTTTCAGTGATGTGACACTAATGGTTTGGGAGAGGCAAATAGTATATAAGTATATCAAGCAGGTACTCCATGAAGCTAAAATATAATGCTGTACCCAACCAGACTTGTAACCACAGCTCAAGGCATCCATGAATTCCCAAATGCTGAAATGGGCGGTAAGGAACTGCCTAAAATATTACTGGCGATTTTCAAGCTCCCACCATCCTGCTGAAGAAATTTCCTAAAATTACAATGTCCAAAATGTATTTTCAAGCACTGGATTGAAGGTTCCACGGCTCTCCCAATGCTCTGACTGACATGCACAAAGATATGGTTCTACTTTTCTTTTATTTTCTGTGGCAAGACTTCTGAGGATTCATGCATTTACATCCATTAACCTGGGACCTATAGCTTTTATGTGGGGTAAGACTGTTTGATTTTGCTGTCTGATCATATGCAGTCAAAATGATGATTCCAGGGAGACCTGTTCTTTTTTAAAATCTCAGATTGTCATCTTCCTGCTTACTCCCCCATTCCTGCCTTACCATAGATTAGCACAGCCGCAGCTGGCTCTCTGACAGACTGTATCGTCACTGCCAATTGTAATCAACTATCAAGGCACATTTCCTTAGCTGGATTAACCTAGGAAATGGATCTTCCTAACAATGGTGAGCTGGAATATGTCATCATTCCTTGGTGTGTCCTTTAAGTCGACGAAATTGTGATCATCCGCAAGTTCGTATAGCCTAGTTTGATTTTGCCACCTCTCCCAACTACCTAACACTCATAAATTGCAGCCACCAACATTTACCAAACTCTCTACATCACTTGTCCAAATGGTGTACCATGGGGCGAAGCTCTCCTCAATGTACTAACTCCTTTTAATGCATTCCCTTCCTTTAACAGGGGTTTCCAGCAGACGAGATAAAACGGGACATGTTCTGCATAACTGCAAAATCCCTCTGACCCCATGTTACAGAATTTGTGTTGATCTACCTTGCATGGCACAATAATATTCAGGTGGGGTTGGAGAGCAAGCACTGGTAAATAGAACAGACAATTTGGAACTTAACAAATACATACTGTGGAACAAATCTACAGAACACATACTTTATTGAAAGGCAGTTTGTCCCTTTCAACTTACAAGGGAGAGTACTGGCAGCAAGATTGTTTTTGATATGTGACAAATTATGTAGGGATCTTGAAACTGGGGGGTAGTTGGGGGGAGGGGACAGAAGGAGTATTTAGATGTTTCCCTGGGCTACCAGTTATGCATTTTGTGCATCAGTCTGCCAGCAATTCTTTTTCTCTCCTTTTATCATTTCATTTTTCTCTCTCTCAAGATTTAAACTTAGGGAAACTATGTATATCAGTAAAAACTGTTTTTTGCCAAAAAGTTTTTGTTTACCATGCAAAATAAAAAGTGTGCTCCAGAGTGGAGGGTCACCTTTCACACAAGTCCAGCTCAGACCAGCCGACTGTGGTTGGACACTGCACCAGCATTGACACCTTCTGAGGCGTTAGTTCCAGCCAAATAACATTTGTTTACTTATCCAAGTTTCCCCCTGCATGTCCATAGCTTACTTCTTTTTTGGGGGGTGATGGGGCTGTTCAGTGAAGTTCTCCTACAGTTGTTATTTGTGTGTTAAACAAGGTTTATAATATTTAATGTCATTAATTAATTGCTGATACTTATGTACATAAGGCTACTTACATTATCCGCCCAGACCAAAATATATTTATTTTATTTATTGTGTCATTCAGACAACCTTTAAGCAAAATGCTCTTTTTCAAAGGTTCCACATCTTGACAGGAGGATAACACAGAAAGTAGTTACAGAGTATGGGTGCACAAGCACAGAGACAAAAAACACAAGAAATAACAGCAATTGGTCTATTTACAATTGTTGGCTATCTCATAAAGAGGTACAGCATATTGCAGTTAGTACAGCCCAAGGCACATGTTGAGTGCTGTGGGTTTAAGGACACATTTATCAGGAGATAAAGCAGCCAGGGAAGGCATTGTCATTATTTCATGTAAAGTTGGAGTGGGGGAGATTCAACACAGGCTTTCATACTCTGTATGTTAAGACAGCCAGCAGGAAGCTTTGCTGTTAATTCTAGTCAAAGGGGTGGAGGGTAATTTTGTGTGTAGGACTGACCTAGTAGGCATACCTCTCAAGTGTCCCTGATTTTCAGGGATGTCCCTGATTTTGCTCTCTAAATTTTACTCTGTCCCTCCTAAAATTTGCGTTTTTGTGGCTAAACAGTGGGGACTTTAAGCACAAAACAATGTCAAGCATTAAAGTTATAGACTTTTTCTTCTTTAGAGAATGCATTTTGCACTAAGCCCCATATTCTACGAGCGTTCTGGGTGGATATCTCTAATTTTGAACGTGTCCATGATTTTGGTCCTTTGTCCTTGATTTTTTTAAGCCTCATCCCTGATTTATGAGGTAGGAGGTTGAGAGGTATGCTAGTAGGAACATACTAGAGAGCAATGTGAGGGAGGACCATACACAGAATAAGCTGGGGGAAAACAGGTGCTTTGAGATAATCATATTTGTGCAGAGGCAGTGGCAGAGGAGGGACTGAAAACAGAGTGCTGAGCTATGGGCAGTAGATAGTAGGCTCGTCGACAGACTGTGGCTATGGAAGGCTCAATTTCGAGAGCTGGCAAGTAGTAGGAGGAAATAGGATTTTAAAATCAGGGTTACTGGGCAGCAGGGTAACAAATCAGAGAATGCAGCCCAAGAGCAGGCTGAGTCCAAGCTATCAGGTGATAGTGCTACAGGTTACCTGTAGCTACAGACTTCAGCCTTGGCCAGGTGATGTCTTAGTTCTGCCTTGAAGAAGGGGAGGCTGTTAATGAGTAAAAGGCATGCTGGAATCTCATTTAGCCAAGAAGGAGCCCTGTAGGCAATATGCTACAATGCTTGTTTTAGTTTTTATGAGCTTTACAAGGTCTGATCTACCCTTAATGCATTACATTTCTGCCAGCCTTGTGTAAAACATTAACAAGGAGCACACTATGGCTGTAAGCCCGTATAACTGTGTATCATGGAATGTGAAGGGAACCCAAAGAAGGAGAAGAGATACTAAATATTGAAACATCTGAAATCTTTAGGGACACAGGTGGCCTTTCTGCAGGAAATGCACACACTTGCCCTTTAGTCAACTCTATGGAGCAGAGAGTGAGTGGGACAAGTATTTGCCTCTGACATGAACAATAAAAGGGCCAGAGTGGCCATTCTTATCCACTGAACCCTCCCCTTCCAAGCATCAGAACAACATATAGACCCACTTGGTCTATACGTCATTGTTAGAGGCAAAACTGGTCACACAGACCTCATGATGGCCTCTGTGTATGGCCCAACTAAAGAAGATCCCCAGTTTTTTACTAACCTATTGGCTAATCTACTAACCCCACCCCATGGTCATATCATCCTGGCAGGTGATTAGAACTTGGTGATTAATAACTCATTGGGTAGGGCTAGGTTAAAAAGACTAGCCCTTTCCTCCACACAATAAGCCTTTAGAGAGCTACAAGATTTGTTAGTCCTTGTGGATGTTTGAAGGGTTTTGCATCTGGGTGCCCAAGAATATATCTTCTGGTCAGCAGTTTATGGCTCCTAAACAAGACTAGGTTATTTCTGGTTAATCTAGATATCCTTAGGGTCTCCTCCTACTGTGAGATACAAGTTAAAATGATCTGACAATTGCCCAATTTCTCCTGTTTCTTACCAACTCAGCTAGCTGAGAGGGACAGAATGTGGAGAATAAACAACAACCTCCTGAAAGATCCAGGTTGCCTAGAAAAAAATAAAACAGTGTGTTACACAGTTTTTCCTAATTAACACTCCTACAGCATCCAATAAGGCATCTCAGTGGGGGGCTTTCAAACATGTAAATGGGAGAGCTGATAGAAATGGCCTCCACTAAAAAAAGAAAGAGGGAGGCTGAAGCAAGCAATTGTTACAATCAATTAAGGAACTCGAACATAAGGTGTTGGGAAACCATGTATCTACTACAGTACTTCAACTAAATGCAACTAAAGCAATTATGCACAGCTACTTAGAGGGCAAGCTGAATTTGCAATATTTAAAGCTAAAACAAAATACGTAGACCAAGATGAAAAAGCCAGAAGGTTGCTGGGTCTCAGACTTAAACAACAGGAAAAGAAGCAGGATAATTCAGACTGTAATGGATACATCTGGGAAGCTCCTCTCACAACCTAAAGAAATAGCCAAAGCCTTTGAAGAGTTCTTTTCAGAGTTATACATTAGAGAAATGCGCTCCAAATTTCTGAGATCCTGCAATTTCTCCACCTAGCTAATCTTCCCAAACTTTCTGAGGAACTATCTAGTGACCTGGGCAGCTCTATTTCCACATAAGAAATCAGACAAGTTATCTCCTTGCTTCCCTTAGTTCAATGTGTGGTACATAGCTTCACGCTTGTGTATACTTATGAGCTGAATGGTATATACTTGGTGTTTATGACTTGAGCTTTGGCACTTCTCTGCATCCCACCCTCTGTAGGATACTGGGTAGGTGTAAGACTTAAAGCCCATTGGAGAGGGTGAGGCAGGGGAGGAATGAGGGTGCTGCTGAACACTTGAAGCAGAGCGAGAGGTGGCCTGTCGTTTAAGTATGGGATGGGGGAGAATCTATTTCCTCCCCATTGAACATCAGGCTAAAAGCCTTCCAAAGATTGACTAGGTTTGCTGGCATAAAGCACCTAGCTTCACCTGAGCTCTTTTCTTCTAGGGTTTGCTTGAAAGGACAGAACAAGGAGCAACATTAACAGAGCAAGGAGAAACATTAAGGCTTCTTTTGGCTAAGCAGATTTACTGTTGTGCTACTGTTGTGTTTTATGCTTACAGGTTGTGCTTACTAGTGTTGTACGAAATTGGAATATTTCACGTAATTAACGCATTATGTGAAATATTTCACTGGGTGAAATGCAAAATTTCACCTGCGGCTGTGAGTGAAAATTTGCCCCCAAGCTGGCAGAATTTTGCCAGTGGGTGAAATTTTGCCACCAGAAGCAAAATTCCACCACTTTTGGTAAATTCCACCATTTTGGGTGAAATTTCGCCACCTGTGAGTGAAATTTTGCTTCCTGCAGGTGAAATTTCTCTACTGGTGGTGGACTGGTGAGCTAGCGAAATTGCGGGTGAAATTCCACCGCAATTCCGTGAAACATTTTGTGTGGTGAAATTACCAATTTTGCAGCAATTTCACCTGCGAAATGTAATTTCGCTGCATCTCTAGTGCTTACAGGTTTTATTACTGTTTTGTGCTTATAGGTTGTACAGTTTAATGCTTTATTTTTCTCTGCATCAAATAGTTTTTTTGCAGGGTATATTTTCTTTAAAATTATTTGTGCAGGTTGTCTTGCTGAAAGGAAGGAAAACACTCACTGGGGTGGTGGGTCAGAGCAGTAGCTTATTGTTTCTGGAGGGAACTGGGCACAAGCTTGATCCCACCCACCCTGCCCTCATCACACCCACCCCAAGTGCATCATTTAATTTACACCAGAGGTTCTGACATCACTTCCCCAAAAGGACAAAGGGCATACACCTGTCATAACTTTAACAGCCCAGCATGCTGCATAAAGGAAAGATGCACACACATGCTCACACACACTAAAAAAAATAATAAACAGGAAGGGAGAGAGACATATGGGAAGTTGTGCAATGCACTGGCTGTGGGGTGGCAGTCTTTCAGGAGACATTCTAGAGGCTGTGATGCTGCCCTATTTGCAGGCATCTCTCTGGTCTGAGGGAGGAGGGTGCCTGTCTCCAGGCCAACCTGGTGAGAATTTAGAAAGCCTCTTCTCCCACCCAGGGACTACCAGGGCCACTGCCACTGCCTCAGCAGTAGCTGAGAAAGAGGAGCAGTTGGACCACACTGGGCTCACAGAGGGTGAGGGTGGTGGATCAGAGGTGCATCCCTCCAGTTGTACCCCTCTGCAATTCATATGCCATTCTGGTGTAGCTTGATTCCTCTATGGAGGCACCTGCAGTTGAGACCAAGGAGGATGCTGGAAACCTCCACAAAGGAGCCCCATAGGAGGGTAGCATGAGACCCACAGGGGAAGGAAACAGGAAGACTTGATCATTAGGAGGGCAGAACTGGGGAGGAAGGGAGAGGGAGGTAAGGTGCCTGCCTTGCACCATGGCTGGGAGGGACAGGAAGTGAATCCTCAAGAGAGGGAGCTGGACATTATTTTCCACCTGGGGACAAATGACCTGGCTGAAAATTGGGTCAGAGCAGCACAGGAGAAGTTTGTAGAGTTGGGGAGGGGCCTTAGACAAGTAGCACACATGGTAACCTTCTCAGAGGTACTACCTGTCTATGGCATGGGTGAGGCTAGGGTACTCCATGTGACATGATAACTGTCTACTAGTTATGTGCATATGGTTTTGATATAAATATATGTTTTAGACTTCTGCTTAGGAAACAGGCCAAGCAGCAAAACATTGTGCAACATAGGATTTGAACAGAGAGAGAAGAAGGGTCTGCCCTCTCCCGAACCAGTGGATAAACTAATTAAGAGCTTCCTTTTGACATCTACCTGTCAAAGCCTGTCTTAGCTGATATAACAGGTTGTAAAACCAGCTACTGTTTTGAACCTAGGAAGCCTGTTATAAAAGACTGCATTTTTACGACCTCAGGAAGTAAGCCAATTCTGACAGTTACCTGTGACAATTCACACAACTAAGAGAAGTGTCTTTCAGGATGTTCTTCTGAAGATCAAAGGGGTAATTCTGACCTGTCATAAAGCATGCTGCTCACTAATTAGGAAGAATATATATATATTTTTAAGTGGAATATTTAGCAGTGTGCAGATGCATGTGACTACTTCAGTGTGCAGGAATGAAAGTTACCTCACAGCCAGCATCACCACAGAGCTGTGACCCCACAAGCTGGGTGGGACCCTTTTGCCCCCCTGATATTGTCAATTTGCTGAGGGAGCATTGCGTACTTGTGTTCTGGACTCTTAAGAAGTACGTCTACCAAAATTAGGTAATTTCAGCATCACTGTTTACCAACTGAAACTAGGGTAGGATTAGTTACTCAGTATAAGGTGATTTGTCTATACTTGTCCATTTATTTTTATGACTGTACCATTAATGTTCTATGTTCTGTGTTTTGTATTTTATTTACTATTTTTAATTTTAGTAAACTCTGTTTTCCTTGAAATCCTACCTGAGCCATTTTCTTATTTTGATTGTGAATGCTGGGACAGTGTTGATAATTCTGACATAACTGCTAAAGTGCTTATAGTGTGTCCCCATATGTTGCAAGGTAAGAAAATACATAGGCCTCGATTGAGTCAGAAGGGTGATTGTGAACCAGGTTGTGTGCCCACTGGGTTAAGTATTGCACTGCTTTCCCTGAAGAGGGTGTGATATTTGGACCTGTTACCTGAGCATGCTAGAGAAAAAGGGTTCATATTTGACCCCAGGACTCGAGACTGATAGTTGCTCAGACCCAAAGCAGACAGGAAAGTGTCCCTGTTTGTCTCCTGTTCACATGTTGCACTTCAAGGTTGGGCACTGTGGGAGCAGGGGGCTTGACCCTCGGAGTGTGTCTGTGACAGATCTGGTTTGCAGTGGCGTGATCTAAAAGATCTGGTTTGCAGTGCTGCAATCAAAAAGATGTGTTTGCATATTGTGCAATTATTTGGTGACATGAACATTAACAGTCCAGTGCGTCAGATTGATAAAGTGTAACGGTTCACACACAAAACAAGGCAGTGATTAAAAAAAAAAGATACCATTTTGGTTACAAAGTTCCCTGTCTGTTTTATTTTTTTTTTTTGGGTGCAAGCTAGTGTAGTCATAGATTAGAGAAGAAGATGACTTCCACCTGCAGCGAGTACACTGTGGAATATCTGAGGCTTTTGTGCCAGGAGAGAGGAGTCAGTTGTGAGATATGAAATAAACACCACTTTGTGGAGGTTCTTGTGGCAGCCGATGTACAAGCGACTGCCCAAGACCTTGAGTCACTGTTAGTGACAGAAAGGGACTGGACCTTGGGTGTGGAGGGGCCAGGGTCCACTGCAGTGTCCAGTCCCAGGGAGGAGGACAGTGGGACCAGTGAGAACCAAGAGTCACAGCACCAGGGTAGGATCACCACAATGTTGGAGCCAGAAGGGATCAGGTTGCAGCTAATGTTGAGGAAAATGGGGCTGGAATTCTAACAGAGAAAGTTCCAGATGGAGCTGGAGAAGTAAGAAAGAGAAAACGAGCTTCAGAGAGAGGCAGAGACAAAAGAGTAACAGCTTCAGAGAGAGGCTGAGTGAGAGGAGAGAGTGTCGGAGGAAATTTGAACTGGAGAAGCTACAACTCCAAAGACCAGTGCCAGAGCAGGTAAGTGGCATGGGTGAACCTGGAACTCCAGAACTAGCTTACAAGTTAAATTCTAAATTGATAGCTGAATTTAAAGAATGGGAAGATATGGATGCATTTCTAAATACATTTGAAAAGGTAGGCATTCAGGCAAAAATTCCCAGAAAGTCCTGGAGCTTCCAGCTATCCCCACTGCTTACCTGGAAGGGAAGTATTGGGTCAAATGGACAATCTGGACAGTAATGATTATGGCAAATCTAAAGCTGTATTGTTAAAAAAGTATGACTTGACAGCTGAAGTGTACAGAGTTAAGTTCCATAAGCTCAGGAGAAGCCCTGACATGAGCTACAAGGAACTAGCCACAAAACAAAGTAAATTTTTGAAATGGTGGGAGAGGATAAAAGCAGATTCTGTAGAGAAAATTGAGGATGTTATACTTTTGGAGCAGTACTTTTGGGCTTGCCCAGCAGAGCTGAAAACCTGGCTAGAGGATCAAGATCCAAAAACAGTGCAGGAGGCTACAGAGCTCTCAGACCACTATGCCAGGAGCAGGCCTGCTCTGAGAGGGAGTGGGGAAGGTGTGGCAGTGCAGAAAGGAAAAAGCATGCAGAAAGGGATGATAAAATCCTCACTGCCTCCCCAGAAAGTGGGCAGCCCCAGTTTACAAACAAAGGATTTGCCTGATAAAAGAAATGATTGTTGGTTTTGCAAACAATATGGGCATATTGCAAGACAGTGTCCTAAAAAGGCAGAGAGTGCGCAAAGTGGTGCTGGGAAAGAGGTATTTTTTTTTGTGTGTGTATCCCGGAAAGCATACCAGTAAACACGAGGGAGCACATACACCCAGTTACTGTGAATGGGGTGCAAACCCATGGGTTAAGGACACAGGGGGCGTCCCTTACTTTGGTAAAAGGGGATTTGATTGAGCCTGAACATCTTATACCTAATCAGTTTGTTACATTATGGGGATTCACTTGGAAGGAGAAAACTCTACCACTTGCTAGCATTCTCCTGTACTGGGGTGAGACAGGACAGACTGTGCAAAAAATTGCAGTGGCATAAAATCCTGCCCTGGATGTGATTATAGGGAACAATCTCCAAAAGGGGGTGGTGTGTGCAGTTACCTGCAGTCAGGCGGCAAAGGCAGATTATAGTTCCCTGGACCCCATAGAAGTCCCTGTGGAAAACACTGGGAGGATGGTTCCCCAGCCTCTGTCTCCTTATATGGAGAACAGTGAACTGGGGTTAGAAATCCCCCAGGTAGCAGTTAACAAAACAGTTACAGAAGGTTACTCTGAGGAGGGATGGGTAGCCAATTGTCAGAGAGATAGGGACCCTAGTTTAGGAACTGAAGGGGACCAGTCCCATGCCTTGGGAATGTGTAAAGATTTTGCAGCTGCTCAGAAAAATTATCCTTGTTTAGAGAGGCTGAGGGCTTAGGTAGAATCTGACTGGACACATGGAGGCAATGGGAGACATAGAGTGTATTGGGACAATAGACTACTGTATACACAGGATGTAAGGACAGAGGAGGGGATAATAGGCAGGAAGCTTGTTGTTCCCCAATAGTAACATGAATGGCTGCTCAAGATTGCTCATGATTTCCCCATGTCTGGACATCTGGGAACTGTGTGCACTGCACAGCAATTGGCCAAGAATGTCTGTTCGCCCAACTTCACCCATTAAGTGAAGGAATATTGTAGGTCTTATCACTGGTGTCAATAAATAGGGAAGGTGGGTAGTAAAACCCAAGCCACCCTAATTCCCTTGCCCATAGTAGAGGAGCCATTCCAGAGGGTAGGAATGGATATTGTGGAGCCTTTGGATACCCCCAGCTCCTCCAGGAAGAGGTTTGTATAAACAGTGGTGGATTATGCCATCCGGTACCAAGAAGCAGTTGCCCTATCCTCACTGAGGACAGACAAAGTGGCAGATGCCTTACTAGGGATTTCTCCTGTGTTGGGTTCCCACAGAAGGTTATTATATCACCGATCGAGGGGGTTCCTTAATGTCGGACCTGATGAAGTGTTTGTGGGAAAAGTGTGGGGTGGTACAGAGATGCACGACACCTTATCATCTCCAAGCCAATAGGCTTGTGGAAAGATTTAATGGTATCATTAAATCAATGCTGCAAGCATTTGCTGAACAGCATGGGAAGGACTGGGAGAAATACCAGCCCCACCTGCTGTTCGCATACAGGGAGGTGCCCCAAGAGTCGATAGTGCTTTCCCTCTTTGAGCTCTTATACGGATGCAGGGTGTGTGGGCCCCTAGACTTGATCTGGGAGGACTGGGAAGGGAAGCGTGCCACCCAGAGAACTCCCATAGTGGATTATGTCCTTACGTTTAGGAAAAAGCTGATGGAGCTTGTGGGAACAGCCCAGAGCAATCTGGCAGCAACCCAGCAGAAGCAAAAGGTATGGTATGACCACTGAGCCAGAGCTCGCTCATGCACTGTGGGTCAGGAGGTCATGGTCCTAATCCCAGTCTGGAAAGATAAGCTACAGGGCAAGTAAGCAGGAACATACAAAGTAGTCAGAGAGATAAATAACATAAATTACATTGCAGAACTGCCTGACAGGAGACATAACCAAAGGATGTACCATGTCAACATGATAAAGCCATATGCAAATAGGGCTGACATGGTCTTTGCAGTGTGTAGTCCTGGGGACGGGACGGATGAAGAAGACCTCCTTCTGGACTTGCTGGAAGAAAGCAAGTGGGAATCCTCTGTGGAGGCAATCAAAATGTAGCTGCAGTTGATCCTGGACCAGATCCAGGAAGTAAGGGAGGTTTTAGTAGACTTTGCCTGATTGTTTAATGCAAAACCTGGACTAACCCCCTTAGTGACACATGATGTAGATACGGGGACGCTAGCACCCATACAGTGGACAGCATATTGGGTGTCAGAGGCCATCCTAAAGGATATTAGGAGGGAGGTGGAGGAAATGCTGAATTTAGGGGTAATCTAGAATTCCCACAGGCCCTGGACCTCACTCGTAATCTTTGTTCCCAAGACAAATGGCTCTGCTCATTTTTGTGTGGACTATCATGGACCCAACACAGTCATGAAGTTGGATGCCCACCCAATGCCATGGACAGAAGAACTACTGGACAAGTTGGGAGGGGTGACATACCTCACCACTATTGACCTGATGAAAAGATATTGGCAGGTGGAGCTAACTGCCAGAGCTAGGGAGAGATTGGCCTTCATCACTCCAATAGGGTTATTTGAGTTTAAAGTAATGCCTTTCAGAATGAAGAACACCCCTGCCACCTTTCAAAGGTTGGTGAACCAGGTGTTACATGGTACTGAAGAGTATGCCATGGCATACCTGGATGATATTGCCATCTTCAGTGCCAGCTGGAAGGAACACCCGTCCCACCTTGAGGAAGTGTTGGGCAGGATAAACTGTTCACTGTAAAAGCTGAAAAGTGCCAGGTGGCCATGGCTGAGGTGGCATACCTAGGGTATGTAGTAGGGTGGGGACAGCTCCACCCTAATCAAGCAAAGATTGAGGCAGTTGAGGAGTGGCCCAGACCTGAAATACAGAAGCAGGTTCAGAGTTTTCTAGGGACTGCAGGGTACTATAGAGAACTTGTATCAAACTACAGTGCCCTGGCAGTTCCCCTATCTGGCCTGCTAAAGAAAAGGATGCCAAAAAAGGGAAAATGGGAACCAGCTTGTGAATGAACCTTTACATTGTTAAAGGAGGCATTGTGTGGTGCTCCTGTATTATCCTGTCGAGACTACAGTAAACCATTTGTAGTCCAGACAGATGCCACAGATGTGGGTATTTGGGCAGTACTTAGCCATACTTCTAGCCACGGGAAAGACCACCCAATAGTGTACCTCAGTAAGATATTACTTCCCAGTGAGTAGGCTTATTCTACAGTGGAGAAAGAATGCCTTGCAATGGGGTGGGCACTAAAGAAATTAAAGCCATACCTATATGGGTGGCATTTGGAGGTACAGACAGATCATGACCCTTTGGTTTGGCTGGCAAGATGGGTAAAACAAATGGTAGGCTTTTAAGATTGAGCCTTGCCTTGCAGGGTTACAACATGACTGTCACTCATAGGGCAGGGGCAGCAAACACCAATGTAGACAGGTTATCCTGACAGAGCACTGAACTGAATTTGGAGAACTCATCCCATGTCTAGGAATAGATTAACCCAAGTTTAGAATAGGAGGAAGGAGTGTGACCTGATAACTATCTACTGGTCCTGTGCATATGGTTTTGATATAAATATATATTTTAGACTTCTGCTTAGGAAACAGGCAA
The DNA here is from genome assembly GCA_016271365.2 of Neoceratodus forsteri. Classification (NCBI taxonomy): domain Eukaryota; kingdom Metazoa; phylum Chordata; order Ceratodontiformes; family Ceratodontidae; genus Neoceratodus; species Neoceratodus forsteri. The sequence continues at coordinate 452,677,499 of CM057455.1, read as the reverse complement.
AGCAGCAAAGCATCATGGACCATAGGATTTGAACAGAGAAAAAAGAAGGGTCTGCCCTCTCCCTGAACCAGTGGATAAACTAATTAAGAGCTTCCTTTTGACATCTACCTGTCAAAGCCTGTGTTAGCTGATATAACAGATTGTAAACCAGCCACTGCTTTGAACCTAGGAAACCTGTTATAAAAGACTGCATTTTACGACCTCAGGAGGTGAAGCCAACTCTGAAAGTTACCTGTGACAATTCACACAACTAAGAGAAGTGTCTTTCAGGATGTTCTTCTGAAGATCAAAGGTAATCTGACCTGTCATAAAGCATGCTGCTCACTAATTAGAAGAATATATATATATATATATATATATATTTTTTTTTTAAGTGGTATGTTTAGCAATGTCCAGATGTATGTGACTAATTCAGTATGTAGGAATGAAAGTTACCTAACAGCCAGCATCACCACAGAGCTGTGACCTCACAAGATAGGTGGGACCCTTTTGCCCCCCTGATATTGTCAAGTTGCTGAGGCAACATTGCATACTTGTATGCTGGACTCTTAAGAAGCACTTCTACCACAATTAGGTAATTTCAGCATTACTATTTATCAACTGAAACTGGGGTAGGATCAGTTACTCAGTATAAGGTGGTTTGTTTATACGTGCCCATTTATTTTTATGACTGTACCATTAATGTTATATGTTCTGTGTTTTGTATTTTATTTATTATTTTTAATTTTAGCAAATAGTTTTCCTTGAAATCCTGCCTGAGCCATTTTCTCATTTTGACTGTGAATGCTGGGACAGTGTTAATAATTCTGACATAACTGTTAAAATGCTTATAGTTCACCCCCATATGCAGTAAAATAAGAAAATACCTAGGTCTCAACTGAGTCAGAAGAGGAATCGTGAACCAGGTTGTGTGCCTGCTGGGTTAAATATTACATTGCTTTCCCCAAAGAGGGTGTGATATTTGAACCTGTTACCTGAGCATGCTAGCTAAAAAGAGTTCATATTTGACCCCAAGACTCAAGCCTGGTAGTTGCGTGGACCCAAAACAGACAGGATGATGTCCCTGTTTGTCTCCTGTTCACATGTTGCACTTTGTGGTTAGGCACTATGGGAGCAGAAGGCCTGACCCCCGGAGTGCATTTGTGACACTCCACACCTTGGGATTCAATGAATGGTTGAAAAACTAGTGCAGAGCTCAGGGTTTTGGCTTCATTGGGAACTGAAGGTCCACCTGGAGGGATGCATGCCTATACTGGGGCAATGAGTCTGCATCTGTATGGGAGGGGAACCAAGATCCTAGGTGATAGGTTTACATGTTCATGGGCAGCATTTAAACTAGTCATGGAGGCACTCCAAAGAAGCATGGAAATCCCAGGCCTCCCCCCACAAAACAGGGTAGTTAGTGAGGGAAACACTAAGATAGGGAAGTTGATAGAAAGCAGAACAGGTGTGAATGGAGAAAAAGGCAAAGTCAGTAAGGACAGGGATGGGGCTAAAATGAGTAAGGCTATCAAACAATGGAGGGCGATGAGTACCAATGCACATAGTCTGGGTAACAAGCTCCCTGAACTAGTGGCCTTGAAGGAAGACGGACACCTGCATATTGTGACAGTCACAGAAACACGGTACACTAAGAACCATGACTGGGATGTCAACATACCAGGGTACACAATCCACAGGAGGGACAGGGAAGGTAAAAGAGAAGGAGGAGGAGTAGCTCTCTATGTAAGGGAAGGGATCAAAGAAATGGAACTAAAGGGTAAACAGGGAGGAGAGGAGGCACTGTGGATCACCCTGGAGACAGGAAATAGCACCATAATCTGTACGGAGGTTGAATAGAGACCCTCATCTCAGGGGGAGGAAATGGATAAGAAAATGATCAAAGGCATCCTTAGAATTGCAGAAAAGGGGAATATATTGTGCATGGGGTACCTGAATATGCCAGATGTTAACTGGAGCAACTTTGCTGCAGCCACATCCAAGAGCAGGGTAATTCTCAATGCCCTACAGGGGGCATGCCTCAGACAGCTAGTGTTGGAACCCACTTGGGAGGGAGCGATCTTAGACCTGGTACTCTCAACCGGGGATGGAGTGGAGATCTCTGATTTAGAAGTGGGTAGCCATCTGAGAACAAGTGACCACCAAACAGTGTGGTTCACGATAAACACTGCCATAGAGTCAAGTCACACAAAGGTGAGGTTATTGGACTTTATGAGGGCTGACATTGGCAAAATGGGGGAGTGCCTCAGAATAGCACTAGCAAATGGGCAGGAAGGTGGGGTGTAGGAACAATGGGGAAAAAAATCAAAGCTGCCATCACAGAGGCAACAAGCCTTTGTGTGAAGCAAATAAAACAAAATGAAGGAAAAAAAAACACTGTGGTTCTCAAAAGAGGTGGTGGGGAAGGTTAGGGAATAAAGGATAGCATTCAGGAAGTATAAAGAAATATAGAAGGAGCAGAACGAAGAACTATACCAGTTAAAGCAGGAGGACGCAGGGAAGGCTGTCAGAATAGCGAAGGCCCAAACTGAGGAAAAGATAGTCAACTCAGTTTAGAAGGGGGATAAAACCTTTTATCGGCATGTTAGGGAGTGAAGAAAGACCAGGGGAGGGATAGTGAGGCTTAATAAAAGGGAGGGGGTGGGCAGAGGGTGACAGTGACAAAACAGAGATACTGAATTAATACTTCTGCTCAGTATTCACAAAAGAAGATGAGGGGGCAGTAACTAAACCAAATAATAGAAGCACACTGGATGGGGGGTCAATACCCATCCATTCACAGAAGAAAGGGTCCTGAAAGCGCACCTAAAACTGAAGGTGGACAAAGCAATGGGGTCTGATGGGATTCACCGCAGAATTCTAAAAGGACTAAAGGGAGAACTAGTGGCATCACTGACTACCCTTTTTAACAAATCATGAGAGGATGGTGTGGTACCTGAGGACTGGAGGGGGGGTGGATGTGACTCCCCTTCACAAAAGTGGGAGCAAGGCAGAGGCAGAAAACTACAGACCTATTAGCTTGAGCTCAGTGGTAGGGAAAATGATGGAATCACTTCTGAAAGAAAGAATTGTTTAGTATCTAGAGGCCAGCAGGGCACAGCACCCAAGGCAGCATGGATTCACAGCAGGTAGGTCATGTCAGATTAATCTAATAGATTTATTTGACTGAGTGGCCAAAGTAGTAGACCAGGGAGGGGCTGTGGACATGGCCTACCTAGATTTTTTTTTTCAGTTGTTTAACCAGGAGAGACACACTAAGCTGAAAGCTTGTTTACAGGTGCAACCTGGGAGCACAGGGAAGTTAAGAGACTTGCTCAGGGTCACACAGTATGCAACTGGGTGCTGTGAGATTCAAACCCAGGTCTCCAGATTTGCAGCTCAGAGCCTTAAACCACTGTACTATACTACCTCCCTATTAGCAAGGCACTTGACACAGTCCCACACAAAAGATTAATAAACAAGTTAGCCAGCCTGGGAGTGGATCCCAGGGTGGTAACCTGGGTAAATATTTGGCTGGACAACAGGACACAGATGGTAATAGTAAATAGAGCCCACTCCTAAGAACAGGAGGTTACTAGTGGGGTACCGCAGGGTTCAGCACTGGGACTGGTCCTCTTTAATGTCTTTATAGGTGACATTGCAGAGAGACTGGAAGGAAAAGCATGCCGCTTTGCAGATGACACAAATATCTGCAACAGGGTTGATACTCAAGAGGGGGATGGAAAGGATGAGAAGGGACTTGACAAGGTTGGAGGAATGGTCAAAAGTATGGCAACTTAGATTCAATGCAAAGCAGTACAAAGTAATTCACCTGGAAAACAAAAACCCAAGTGAAGAGTACACAATGAGTGGGGCAGGTATTAATGACAACAAAAATGGGAAGGGTCCTGGTGTTTGTCATATCAGATGACCTAAAGGTAGTCAAGCAGTGTAAGAAGGTAATAAGGAGGGCTGGGGGGATACTGGGATGCATAGGGAGTGGCAACACCAGTAGAAAACAAGAAGTTGTTATCCCTCTGAACAGACAGTTGGTGAGATCCAATCTGGAGTACTGCATGCAGTTCTGGAGACCCCATCTCTGTAAGGACATAGACAGCATGGAGGCAGTCCAAAGGAGGGCAACTAAAATGATGCAGGGTCTGCACTAGAGATGGGCAAAATCCACAAACTGCGTTACACAAAATATTTCACAAAATTCACGCATTTCGCAAAATATTTCACAGGTGCGAAATGCAAAATTCCACTGGCAAAATGCTGAATTTTGCCAGTGAATGATGGAATTTCACCATTTGCAGGTGAAATTCCATCACTTGTGGGTAAAATTCTGCATTTCACCAGCAAAATTCCACATTTCGCACTCGCAAAATATTTCTTGGAATATGCAAATTTTGTGAAATGTTTCAGACAGTGTCATTCATAATTTCACCAGTGAAATCAAGTTTCTCTGCATCTCTTGTCTGCACCAGAAGCCATATGAAGAGAGACTAAAAAAGCTTAATATGTATACCCTTGAGGAAAGGAGGGAGAAGGGGGACATGATAGAAACTTTTAAGTACCATAAGGGAATCAGCAAAGTCCAAGAAGGTAGCATCTTTCAGAAACAAAGATGTGCAAGAACAAGGGGGCACCATTTGAAGGCAGAGGGGTGATGACTGAGGGGCAACACGAGGAAGCATTTTTTTTTATGAAGAGGGGTGGTGGATGCATGGAACGGACTTCCTGAGGAGGTAGTGGGGTCAAAACATTGGGGGGATTCAAGAAGGCAAGAAGGCATAGGACAGACATAAGGCAGTTCTAGTGGGTGGTAGGAGGAAGTAGGCTGTTGGTAAAACTAGGATCTGTAGCTTATTCAATAGGTAGGAAAATCGGCAGACTGGGTGGGCCAAGCGGTCCTTATCTGCCGTCAAAGCCTGTGTTTCTATGTTTTATGTTTCACTGGGTCCAGATGGATTCTCCCCAAACCTTTATAAGGCTTTGACTCCTGAGCTATACCAACCACTTATTGCATTGTTTAATGAAGCTCAGACCAATCAAAGCAGGGAAGCATCCTTACAGAAAGTTTTAATCACACTACTCCCTAAACCAGATAAAGATTCATTCATGACTGGCAGCTACAGGCCGATCTCACTCCTAAATATTAATATTAAAATACTATCAAAGATATTGGACAAAAGATCTAATAGAATCTGGCAAGCTTTAATTGGCCCACAGCAAGTAGAGTTTATGCAAGGCAGACTCGCAGTGGATCATTTACACAAGATAGCATACCTTTTCTATGCATCTTGGGACTCCAGAACACCAGCTGTCCTTCTTTTCCCTGGATGCAGAAAGACATTTGACAGGGTGTCTTGGTCATTCCTATTTGAGACACTTCTTGAATTTGGGTTTCCATCAGCCTTTGTTGACTGGGTAAAGTTACTATACTTACACCACTCAGACAGAATGTTTTGCAGTGGTATTTGTTCCTTTCCCTTTGCATTGGAGAAAGGCACCAGACAAGGGTGTCCCCTCTCCCCATATCTATGTAATCTATATCTGGAGCCACTGACCAGACACTTACTGGCTGATGGAAACATAACAGGAGTGTCTGTGGGAAACCAAAATTTTAACATTTTTACTTATGCAGATGATGCACTGCTAAACCCTGTGCAATCCATTCCAGCTGCTCTGTACCTATTATAAGAATTTGGCTGCCTTTTGGGGTATAGATTACATCTAGATAAAACTTGTATAATGTCACTCAAGTGTCATACTCTGAAAGAACAAATAATGCAATGGGGAGGAGCCTGGTGCCAAGAATCGATTAAGACCTGGGTATCTTTATATCATAGAGTAAAACATTTATGTGCACTAAAAATCTGGACCTTCTTTTGGCTAAAAATAAACAAGACTTGAAGTGTGGGTCCTCCCTTTTCCTATCACTCTGTACAAGGATTAACATTGCTAAAATGAACATCCTTCCTAGAATAATATACCCAATGGGAATGGCAAATTGATTTTTATTGAACAAATTGTTCAGACACACCTTAGAGCATCCCTCTCTAACTTTCTTTGGAGTGGGAAATCTCCTCGAAGAGCCTACCAAAAATTTTCTCAGCTGAAAGTACAGAGTGGATTGCAACTCCCTGAATTCTGATTATACTACCTTGCAATACATTTTAGTAAATTTCTCTGGTGGAGAAAATACTCCAAACAGGTGGATGCTACACCATACCACCCTCAATGGAAGGTCATGGAGGTCAGGTTATGCACACAAGCTGGGGTAAGCATTAATACTCTCCTTCATATACCATATGCTAAACTCCCACTGATGTTTAAAAGCACTCTGATTGATACCTCAGTATTAATACGCAAACAATTACACAGGCTGTTGGAGACAAATCCTATCCCTGTCCCATAGCAACCATTACCTGTCAGTCCCGACTTTAAGATACAGCAGAAAATACTCTCATTAAACTTTTTTGGTAATGTCCCCTTAGGTAACCTAAAAATGTTCCTAGATGACAACTCCCTTATTTCCTACAATAAACTCAAATGGGTACTAGCTCCTGCCCAAATACCCATTTTCCCCTTCATACAGCTCTAACATATATTGGCATCAGCACTAGGCCCCAGACCCTGGGATACATAGAAACATAAAAGCTGATGGCAGATAAGGACTGCAAGGCCCATCCAGTCTGCCCATTTCTTTTTCTACCTTATGAATGTGCCATAGGCCTTTATTCTGTCAATGGCCTATCTATTCATACTCATCTGTATTGCTCCTTTATGCCTATCCCATGCCTGTTTGAAGCACTGCACTGTATTTATATCCCTCACTTCCTGAGGTAGGCCATTCCATACATCCACCACCCTTTCTGTGAAAAATAACTTCCTCACATTACCCCTTAATGGGCCTCCCTCTAATCTCATGCTGTGTCCTCTTGTCTTGCTCTTTTTCTTACACTGAAACATGTTAGACTCTTTCACCTTATTAATGCCCTTAAGGTGTTTGAATGTTTCGATCATATTACCTCTCTTCCTCCTTTGCTCTAGGGTATACATATTGAGCTCCATTAATCTGTCCTCATATGTTTTCTGATGCAGTCCCTGCACCATTTTGGTTGCCCTTCTCTGGACTGCCTGCATAACTAGTGTCTTGTAAAGAGGGATTATGACTTCCCTCTTATGACTTGAGATACCCTACTACTACGCCCCAACATGCCCCTAGCCTTACCTACTGCTTTAGTGGTCTGCTTAGATGATTTCAGGTCATCTGGGATGATGATGCACAAGTCTCTTTCTTCCCTTGTGATTGACAGGGAATTTTAGTAAATGAGATGAACTGGAAACCATGGCGAACCAGCAGCATACCACATCCCTACTATACAAGACGTTATTAGAATTTACCACCCCTGAAGGCAATAATAGATGTATATACTGGCAATCTGAATTTCCAGAACCTGCAAACCCCAACTATACAACTAAACTGTGGAACAATACCTATGGTCTTCAATTGATGCAGTTCAAGGCTAACCATAATTTATATTACACTTCTGTTAAGTTACACAAGATGGGAAAGCCGGAATCAGATATATGTTCTAGGTGTAAGATGTATCCGGGATCTCTTAAACACATTGTTTGGGATTATACAAAGGCCCAAGCCCTTTGGAGAGACATTAATACAAAGATGGGGGGGGCGGGGCCAGGACCCGATAACAATGGCGGTGTGAAGTGCGAGCTCCGTTCGTATCTGGTGAAAAAATGGCTTAAAATCCGATATCATGCTGGTTTGACTGTTAAACAAAACCACTGGAAATCCCTCCCTTAATATCATCAATCCATGAGCGGAGTTTTGGGGGAAGAAGAGCAATACCTGAGATAGTTATCTGAGGAACTGATCTGGGTGGATAGGCCACAGGCGCCTGTGCAACTAACAGCTTAAACAGCTAGATGACCATCCACACCGCTCCACTAATCACCAATGTTTCTTAGCGCTCGTTGAAAACGAGTGGGTTGCTTCTAGCTGGGTACTGCAATCTTTAAACGGATACCAGGGAAGACTGCAACTGCTCTCACTGCCAGCTATCTTTTTGCTCTGTACTCCTGATGGCAGGCTCAGCTGGATCGATACTGGAGGTTTGCGATGCACAGGCCCCACTGCCTCCTAACAATATGCAACTCAGTGAAGCCCTTACGAATATAACCAAAATGCTAGAAGCTGTGCTCACTAGAGTAGATAATATTGGAAACTCACTGGCCGGGAATGTAGAAGATGTCCGCAGACTTGAGGATAGACAAAGCGTGTTGGAACAGCGGACGGAGGACTTAGAGCAGCAGCATCTGACCATATTGCAGCATCTGAGAGAGCATGAAAGAAAGCTGTCTCAGCTCTGGTACCACACTGAAGACCAGGAAAACAGAAGCCGCAGGAATAACGTGCCCTTATTGGGAATCCCAGATGGAATAGAAGGACCTAATATGGAGCATTTTCTGAATGAGTGGATACCTTAATTATTGGGAGATAGGTGGAAAGACCCAATTGGGGTGGAAAGGGCACACAGGATTCCAGGCAGAGCTGATTCTAAATCACCGAGAACAATTGTGGCATATATTCTAAAGTATTCCATTAAAGAGAAGCTCCTGCAGGCAGCCAGGGGTATGGGGGAACTCACCTGGAAAGGGGCCACAATCTCGTTCTGTAGAGATTTTTCTGCAGAAGTTGCTGTGAGGAGAAGAGAATTCGGGCCAATTAAAAAGTTTCTACAAGCTAATGCCTTCCAATATAGATTCCAGAAACTCACTGCTCTTCACATCTAAAAAATTGGCAAGACTTTTCTGGCAGAATCCCCGAGAGAGGCCGAGGCCTGGATCTCAAAGCAGTAGCAAACTTACAGAGAAACATAGACTTTGACAGCAGATAAGGACCACTTGGCCCACCCAGTCTGCCCATTTCCCTACCTATTGGATAAGCTGCAGATTCTAGTTAACCAACAGCCTACTTCCTGCAACCCCCCACTATAATTGCCTTATGTCTGTCCCATGCATGTTTTAGACCCCACAACCTCTCCAGGAAGGCGGTTCCATGCATCCACCACTCTCTCCATGAAAAAGAATTTCCTCACATTACCCCTGAGTCGTCTCCCCTCTAACTTTAAATTGTGCCCCCTTGTTCTTACACATCTCTTTTTCTGAAAGATGCTACCCTCCTGGACTTTGTTGATTCCCTTGAGGTACTTAAAACTTTCTCTCATGTCCCTCCTGTCCCTCCTTTCATCAGGGGTATACATATTAAGCTCTCTCAGTCTCCCTTCATATAGTTTCTGACGTAGACCCTGCACCATTTTAGTTGCCGTCCTCTGGACTGCTTCCATCCTGTCTATGTCCTTGCGTAGATGAGGTCTCCAAAACTGCATGCAGTACTCCAGATGGGGTCTCACCAACTGTCTGTATAGAGGGATAACCACTTCCCTTTTTCTACTTGTGATGCTCCTCCCTATGCATCCTAGTATTCCCCTGGCTCTCCTTTCTGACTTCTCACATTGCTTACCCACCTTTAGGTCATCTGATATGACTACACCCAGATCCCTTTCCATTATTGTTGTCGTTAGTACCTCCCCTGCTATTGTATACTCTTCTCCTGGATTTTTATTTCCCAGGTGCATTACTTTGCACTTCTTTGCATTGAATCTAAGTTGCCATATGTCTGACCATTCCTCCAACCTTGCCAAGTCCCTTCTCATCCTTTCTACCCCCCTTGTGTATCAACTCTGTTACAGATCTTTGTGTCATCTGCAAAGAGGCATACCTTTCCTTCCAGACCCTCTGCAATGTCACCTATAAAGACGTCAAAGAGTACTGGACCCAGTACTGAGCCCTCAAACTACTCAAACTACTTCCCCCAGGCACCTCTGGGTTCCTGGGGACCAAATGCCCATGGGAACCACAGACAGAGGGAAGCGCTCACCAGGGGATGAATTAAGCAAGTGGTCAGGTCCCTCAAGAACCAGATCCCCCAGTCGCACTGGTCAAGCCTCACAGTATACCTCAGGGAGTAACACCAAGACTCGGATCCTCCCCACTCAGCAGAAACTTAGCAGGTCTCCTATGGTAGATCTCAAGCAACAGGACGCAATGGATGACTCGACCCATTCAGTCGCAGTCTGAAGTCAACAAATGTCGAGGAGCCCCACTCAGCAGAAGGTTACAAATGGCTCTTTCTCTCCCCCTGTTAAGCTCTTCCAGGCAGAAGCGGCACAGATAGACGACTGGCAAAGTCCAGAACCAGCAGATGAAGACCTGATGGATAGTGCTACCCCCCGAGAGTGGGCTACTAAGGTTGAGGAGGAAGAAGCTAAAAGAGCAGCAGAAATGGGAATTTTACGACCTGGACTTAAAACATTCTCAGAAGCATTGGGAGCTTCTAACAGATCCAGTGGAGTTGCATCATCTGGGACTAATAGCTGAACATTTGGACAGTTTTGCTAGTCAAGCACTGCATAATTACTGGAGGGCTAGTGCATCTCAACAGGGGGTACTCCTTTTAGTCCCCCCTTCCTCATGCTGATCATATTAGGGCATTGCATTGCCATTGATCTGTGACTCCCTATTCAGCCCCAAGAGAGCTCTAATGTCTGCATAAGATATCCCAGAGCTAAGGATCAGTTCTGAGAACTACGATCTCCCTTGTTTGCTCAGGGGCCATCTAACCTATCTAAGGCCTCATACAATGAGTCGATGAAACTCCCCCACTATGATAGGCGTCAGGTGGGCCAACCCAGACAAGCCTATCTTACTGTAATCCTGTATTTAATGGGTGGTGTTAAGGAAACCCCTTTCATCCCCCCCTTTCCCTTCCCCCTCCCTTCCAGATGGTTAATGTATGCCTCTATAGGGAGGCAGGAGCTCTTGATAACGGTGTATTGACATCATGGTCCAACTGGGGATGGCACACCTTTGGTGGTACCGGCTCATCCACGATACTTGGTGCTAGACACAGTGTGGCACAGAGCTCATCTAGCTCTTTTGCATGCGCACGTTAGCACCATTAAATTGTGCTGTACCTATTTTGGGTGCAGGTATTAGTATCTGTTAGTAGATAAGCGTTTGAACTTTAAAGTGTTTAACTCAGTTTAGGTAAATAAGGATATTTGTGTTTTTCTCTTTAGAAAGCCTACACTGACTAAGCAGAATACGTTGCAGCAGGATCACGTGATGCAGAGTGCTGAGTAGAAGCTCCTCCACTAAGCTCCTGCTTCCCGAATACAAATTCGTCTTTTTATATCGTTAAAACCTATCTAATTCCTCTGCTTACAATTTTCTCTTGTGTTTAAGCATCCTGTGCTCCAGTTTTGGGTATCAGAATGGTAAATGGAGGCTTATATGAAGAAAGCCCAGCAGAAACATACCCCCCGCCACCACTCCTGAGAAGGCCTCAAAGAAACCCTGAGCCTTGAGTGACCCAGACAAGCCCGATCCTTCGTGTCAAGCTGAGGATCAAGAACCTCTAACTCTTAACAGGTTCTTGGAAGAATTTAAGCCCTTTTGAGAAGAGATGAAAGACATTCACTGACTTGAAATCCCTCTCCAGAAAATTGGATGAAGTTTCTATCACGATCTCGGATAATACCGCCTGAATAGTCTCGATCAAGAGAAAACTGGAAAGCCTGGATCCTGAATTTCTATCAACGAGACAAAAATTATCTCGCTTAGAAGCTAAACTCGAAGATTTGGAAGGCTGTAGCTGAAGAAATAATGTTGTAATACTCGAGCTTCCAGAAGGGGAAGAGGGCCAGAATGCAGTAGTCTTTGTGCAGAAGCTGGTAGGCCGGGTTGCTGGTCCCTCTCCCTTTGGCCCAGTGTACACGATAGAGCGTGCTCATCGGTCCCTGCGACCAAAACCCCCACCTGTTGCTCCCCCTCGCCCCATTATCTGCCGCTTTCTGAATTATCTGGAAAAGCAGCATTTTTTGCAGAAAGTCAAGGCCTTACAAGAAGTCAGATGGGAAAAGGCGAAGTTGAGAATTGCTCAAGACATCCCTGGTTCAGTTCGTCTGAAGCGGAAAGCGTTCCACCCTATTGTATCTAAGATTATAGCGGCAGGGTTAAAATTCAGGATGGGGTACCCAGCTAAGTTACAAGTCTCAGTAAATGGCTCTTGCCTTAATTTTGAAGATCCTGAAGCTGCGCTACTAAGCCTTAAATCAATGCTGCCAGATTTGTTCCGGACGACCTGAGAGAGAGCCTCTGGAGTATCGGGATTCACTGAGAGCTGCTGAGTGAACTGTTACTCATTTCTTTCGTGGAGAATGCTTTTTCCAATGACTGAGTTCTGCTGTGTTTATTTTCTCAATTGGAACTGGGCTACTAGTATACGGCCTGACTGTTACCATTTTCATGCCCTGGCTTTTTGGTGTTAATATTGTTTCAGGGCGAATCCTTTTGGGGGTTCTGGTGATGGCTTATTTGGGACTGCATTCCGGAGAATACTACCTACTCAGTTTCTGGGGGATATCGGGGGAAGGTGTTTGGTTAATGGCTTCCTGATTAGATCTTATGTTAGTTTTTCAAGTTTCAGAGCAGTTTCAGGCTTACTTTGTGCATTTGGCAGGCCAGTTGGACTGGGATATGACCACAAGAGGGCGCGGTTTGCCCAATTAACATATGTCTGGGTGATTTTGAGGTGAGAGGGATCTCTTTCAGTCTCTATGCCATTCCGGTTTCACAGGGGGTATTTTGGAACTAGGGGTTGGTAACCCCTGGGTAGTCACTCCTAGTTGTTTTCTCATTTCAGGATTTCGTTTTGGCTGTCATCTTGTTTCTCGTTTTCTCATGTTCTCAGTTCAAGATTTGGGTTACCCCTCCTTGCTAGCTTCTCCCCGGCTCTGGTTTTTGGTGCAGTTTTCTATGGGGGACAGGCAATTTCCAGTTCTCATTTTGGAGTCTCCTGGTTACCTGCCATATTCACGTCTTTGATAGCTGGTTTCATTTTTCTTTTCCAGTTCTATTGGATTCACTATCATATGTCCACAGGCTCTGGAAGCCCGAGGCCGCTCCTTAGGCATTAAGGGCTTGTCAATGCAATTCATAAACTACTTTATACCTAGAGATATGTGGGTCTTCTTTAGCAGAGGATATTCTCGGGGGATGGGAGGGGGAGGAAATGACCCAGTGCTGTGCTAAGCGTTGCTTGTGGCAGTTTGGGGATTGAGAGGGGTGGGTGCTATGGGTTCTTGTTGGGGGTGGGGTGTATTGGGGGTTTAAAGTTGGGCTTTTGATGGGGGTTAGGGTGGTGGGAGGGCCTTACAGCAGCAACGGGTAGGGTCAGATTACACATGCTATATACCCTTAGCGCAGGGCCGAATCTATTAAACCTAGTAGTCTTTAGTAGGTGGCCAAGGAGGTGACTTTTGCAACATGGAATGTTGAGGAGATCAGGAAAAAATCTAAGCAATATCAGGTTCTTAAACATTTAAGCCTACTACGCTCTTAGATAACTTTCCTACAGGAATCGCATTTATTAGAAACGGAAGCCTCACAAGTGAGAAGACAACAGGTGGGGATGGTGTATGAGGCTCAAGGCTCCTCCAATAGTTGTGGGGTCATGCTTATTATTAACAGGGGCATTCCCTTTGTTTCCACACAAGTCATCAAGGATCCTGAGGGTAGGTTAATTTTAGTTATAGGTACTTTCTGGTCAGTACCATTGTTACTGGGCAGCATATACAGCCCTAATGCAGATGACCCGGGGTACTTCATGAGACTTATAAATATAATCCTGCCTTTCCTTCCTATAAGGATACTTCTGGGGGGTGACTTTAATCAAGTCATAGACTCAAACCTCGACAGGTCAGGTGGTGGATCGAGGGGGGTTACTCCAGGTCAGAGGGCTTTTAGGGGTCTACTGGATCAATGCAGGCTCTGTGATGTCTGGCGTGTCCTAAATCCAGATTCCAAGGAGTTTACATACAGGTCATTGGTGCATGGCTCGTAGTCCCGCATTGATTACATTTTCATTTCTCAGACTATCTTGCCTGGGGTCAGGACCTCATTGATCCAACCTGGTCCTGTCTCCGATCATTCTTTGGTGTTGTGTAAACTGGCATTTCAGGATGTTTCAAAGAGAGAAACAAGATGGAAACTTCATGATCAATTGGTTAAAGATTCTAAATATTGTGAACTCATAAGGGAACATATTGAGGCCTTTTTTTTGTCCAGCCCTTTAAATAGTGCAAAACCGGACATTATATGGGGGGCTTTTAAGGCCTACATGAGAGGCATTCTTATTAGTATGGCGGCGACTAGGAAAAGAGCTAGGGAGAGGGAATTATTATCATTATTATCCCAAATTAGGGTACTTGAAATTATTGTTTCAGCCAATACTCCAGAAGAAGATAGGACAAAGCTCCTATTGTTGAGAGATAGATATTTAGAGTTACTCCAGGAAAAGGCAGAGTTAGCTATCATATGTACTAAAGCTAGTTACACTGATCAGGGAGAGAAGACGGGGCGCCTATTGGCACTCCGTATCAACCAAAAAGAATCTGTGAGATTCATCCCTTCTATCACGGCGTCAGCTGATGGGTCTCTGAAAACATCTCCTACCGAGATAGTTGAAGAATTTGCAGTATACTACAAAACACTGTACGGGGACATGGAGCACCCCCCCAGCCCTGTAAGCGTGGAAAAGTAGCTGATAGACTCCCACCTGTCCTCCCTCCCAGCATGTCACAAAGACTCTCTTGTCTCTTTTATATCACAGGAAGAAATTGTTGAGGTTATCAATGGTTTACCTTCGGATTAAGCTCCTGGTCCAGACGGATTTTCTTCTCTTTTCTACAAGATGTTTCGCGATCTCTTACTACCAATACTTAATAGATTATTTCAACATATTCTATCCGGGACAGAGGTTGATTGTCACCTCTTTGAAGCCTTGATAGTGCTTCTCCCCAAACCAGACAAAGACCCAGAGCTTGTCCAAAGTTATAGGCCTATATCTCTCCTAAATCAAGACATTAAAATTCTTTCAAAGATTTTAGCTAATAGGCTAGCCGTGGTACTCCCTGAGTTAATAGGCATGAATCAGGTAGGATTTATGAAAGGACGCTCATCGGCGGACCACTTGCATATGTTATTTCACATCTTCTCGGCTACCAGAGACACCGAGTTCCCCGCAGGCCTGGTCTCTCTGGACGCCGAGAAGGCGTTCGATCGGGTAAATTTGAGTTTTTTGTTCAAGGCATTGAGTGCCTTCAGATTTCGTCCAGTATTTATATCATGGGTTGCTGCACTATATAAATCCCCCATACAGCAAGAATCTCAGCTAATGGGCCTTTCTCTAACTCCTTCCCACTCCATTCAGGTACTAGGCAGGGTTGCCCCCTATCGCCTCTGTTATTTAATTTATGCTTGGAACCCCTCATAAAAAACATTCTCGAAAATATCTCTATACAAGGTATTTGGGTTGGGCGCCATGAACTAAAGTCACCATGTATGCAGATGATTTGTTGATACACCTCTCCCATCCGGTTTCATCAATACCGCCCCTACTGAATGAAATAGCCAGATTTAGCGAGCTATCTAATTATAAGCTGAATGCCAGTAAATCCTTATTTTTCCCATTAAACCACAAGGTACTCAAGAACGATATTAGTCCCCTAGGCTTATGCTGGACTCCTAGAGCATTTAGGTATTTGGGCATTAAGTTATCCCTTAACCCCTCAACATGGTTTAAGGATAACCTGGATTCTCTCTCACAGGTTATTATTCATGACCTTGACAGATGGTCTAAACTTCCCATATCATTATGGGGCAGGATTAACATAATTAAGATGAATGTCTTTCCTAGAATTTTCTACCCCCTATCCCTTCTCAATACTTTTATCCCTATACACTGGTTTAAAAAAATTATGGTATATTTACTAGATTTATTTGGGCTGATAAATACCCCCGTTTGGCTTATTATAAACTAGCTGCCCCAAAATTTGAAGGAGGGCTGAGGATTCCCCATATGGCATTATACTACTGGGCCAGTCACCTAGTAAAATGCATGAGATGGATATCCCCGGGCCTTGAAATGGAACAACCAGTATGGCTTAAGATTGAATTAGATGTAATTAAAGCTAAATGTCTAGACCCCTTAACCCTATTTTACCTCAAACTGTCACAGGTAAAGACAGCTGACTGTCCTACAGTAGGTATCTCTTTAAGAGTTTTTGCACAGTTAAATTTATTTCTTCATTACTCCTTCCAGACTGACTTAGCTCAGTCCATTTGGAACTCTCCATCTTTTACTATTAACAGGAAGCAGATTCCCAGTAAGTGGTTGCCCCAATTAGGTGATGGAAAACTGCTTTCCTTGGTGGATGGGAGGGACACTGGTTGTCCCCAGGTGGAATTATTGAAAAATTTCTCATTCCGGTTTCATCTCACTTTAAGGTTATGCAGTTAAGAAACCTACTCACAATAGTCCTGGGGAATACTCCCCCTTCCCAGAAGGTGTCAGCCTTGATACCTGAAATCTCCCTACTGTCTGGATCTTCAGGCACTGTATCTAAATTATACAGAGTGTTGTATCATAAAAAATATGGGGACTCCTTTGGACCTACTAAATTCTGGAACTCACTCCTTCCTCAGTACCAGTTGGATTGACAATCCCTATGGAGATCCTGTCATAAATATGTTTCCCAGGACAGATTGCATCTCGTGCAATACCATATATTACATAATATGTATTGTACCCCTGTTAAACTAAAGAAATGGGGTTTCTCGAATTCTAGTACATGTATTAAGTGCATGCAGGAAGAAGGATCGCTCCTTCATATGTTTTGGTCCTGTCCCAAAGTTTCTCCTCTATGGAATTCAATCAAGATGTCTCTGGATCCCCTTCTGGGCCTTCAGGAGTACTTTATTCCTGAGATATGTCTCCTAGGGGACATGTCCCTTGTCAGGGTCAGAATCAGGAAATTTCATATTTCCATGATTGCTCTATCTGTTAACAAACTCATTTTACGCCATTGGAAAGACAAATCCACCCCATCTTTCCAAGAGTGGTTGCAGGAAATCATTGCTAATCTCCGAACAGAAAAGGTGATTGCAAGCTTTCATAATAGACTTGCAGCTCATAGTAAAATATGTGATCCCCTCCACTCCTTACTCTCATTGTCTCACTTATAATTATGCCATACCTCAGTCTTTCTCATATGTCCAATGGAAATAATCACTGCACTTTAGGGTTATATGGTCTTGTTGCTGCTGTAAGGGGGATGGGTGGGAGAGGTGGGCTGGGCAGTTCTTTCTGTACATGTGGTATGTCACATCTTGTTCCGCTGTAACTGCCCTTTATAAAGGGAAATGTGCCAATAAAGTTTAAATGAAAAAAAAAAGAATACGTTGCAGCAGTCCGATTCTGACATACAAGTTTATACTCTCCACTGCTTAAGCCCACCAGAGGATTAGAGACCTGTTAGGCCTGATCTACTGCTGGGATTGCCTTCTTTCCTTATACTACTTTCTGCTCCTACTCTGCTGAAGGAGGTGTACAGACGCATCTGTCCTAACTTGAAGCAGTGGTAAGGCGGCTCCTGTCTCCTTTATTGATTCTGTTCTGTATCTCTGCTTGGAGGGTGAGTACCCTTGTTTTCCTTCTTTCTTTCTGGTGGTAGTGAACATTAATGGCAACTTGCCTTAACGTGCGGGAAGACTGGAAATGCGTCTCCTGGAATGTCTAGGGCCTGAACCACCCAGCTAAAAGAACTAAGGTTCTGCAATATCTGTGCACCTTGGGAGCAGATATAGCCCTACTCCAGGAGACGCACCTCATAAGCCATGCAGTAAGTTGGTTAAAGAAGCTATGGGTAGAAACAGTTTTGGCCAGCTGTGCCACTACAAAGATCAAAGGAGTGGCCATCCTACTGAGTAAGAGGTGACTATGGGCAGTCGAGACTAACTAGTCTGACTCCCAGGGGAGATGGATAGCTGCCAAACTCTCTTACCCAGGTGGTAAAACCATAATAGCCAATGTTTATGGGCACAATTCCAACATAGGTGAAATCTATGTAGAGCTTAGTCAGGCCCTCACAGAACTGACAGAGGGAAAGGCGGATTTGCCCATTCTCACAGGAGGGGATCATAACCTGGTTTGAGATACATTCCTGGATAAATCCTTCCCTTCCTCACAAACCCGTCCCAAAGCTTTGGCAGCCCTAAATGATTTGACCACAGAATGGGCCCTAGGAGATTCCTGGAGGATGAACCACCAAAAGGGAGAGATTATACATTTAACTCTGCCATGTATGGTACATATAGCCATTTAGACTTTTGGCTGGCCAACAGCATAGCTCTGTCAGGGATAGGAGGAGCAGACACTGGGAACATAATTATTTCAGATCATGCCCCGGTCACAATCACCTTCTCCCGGCCAGGGCAAAGCCCTTCCTCCACGAGATGGAGATGCAACCCTAGTTCACTCCAGGATGAGGCCTTTCGAGTGTATATCAAGAGAGAGGCACAATATTATTTCTCTGTTAATACCCCAGGAGAGACAAGTCCAACCAGTGTTTGGGAAGCATTTAAGGCAGTTTTTCGGGGAAGAATTATCTCGTACTCCACAGCTAAAAATAGCGGAAAAAAACAGATACAAGACTTGCAGGACTCAATCACTAAGCTGGAGCATCAGTTTAAAGCATCTTCTAAGAAACCCCTCAATTCTCCATTTTTAGCTTGGATCACAGGCCTGAAATATCAGCAAAATGTGCTGCTGAACAAGAAAGCAGAGTGGCAACTGATTCGAGCTAAACATAGAGTTTGGGAGGGTGGGAAAAAGGGCGGGAAGCTCCTAGCCTACTGGCTATGGAAGCAAAAGGCATCTTCTAGGATTTTGGCCCTTAAGAATAGACAGGGCAAATTACTGGTGACACCAAAGGACATTAACAAAGAGATGTTCAGCTTCTATCAGGAGCTCTTTCAATCCCAGAACGTGATATCCACAGAGGTGCTTTCACAGTGGCTGAGGGTCTTCTCACAGACCACCCTGATCCCTCAGCTATCAGCAGACCACTGTAAGGATTTGGATGCCCCGATCACAGCTGAAGAGTTAAGCACTGCTGTATCCCAGATGGTGAAAGGGAAAAGCCCCTGGACCAGATGGGATGTCAGTGGAACTTTACCAAATCCTTAAATATGAAGTCGCTGCTCCACTGTTAGAGGCTTTACAGGAGGTCCACAAAGATGGTATCCTGCCCCCCACTATGCATGAGGCCCTCATTACCCTAATCCCAAAAAAATCTTCAGATGTGTTACTTTGTACAAATTTCAGACCCATATCTTTGATATCTGTAGACACTAAGATACTTGCAAAAGTCTTGGCGAACAGGCTATCGGGAATTCTGACTTCCCTACTTCACCCGTCACAAACTGGATTTCAGAAAGGAAAATCCAGCACAGATAACATCCGGCTAGTTCTAAATCCCAAATGGTTAGCATTACAGTCTAAAACCCCAGCAGCTGCCCTTGCTATAAACTTCGCCAAGGTGTTTGACTCGGTGGAATGGGGGTATCTCCATAATGTTCTTAAACTATATGGGTTTGGGGATTCCTTTTGCTCCTGGGTCTCCACATTGTACCACTCACCCTCAACTCGTATTGTCACCAATAAGGACACTTCTTGCCAATTTAGGTTACAACGAGGAACCAGTCAGGGGTGTCCTCTCCCTCCCCCCTATTGTTTTTGATCGCTCTGGACCCACTAATTAGGAAATTTAAACACACCCCACAAATCACCGGTATCCCTGTAAAGACATCATCCTACCTAGTTAATGCATATGCGGATGATATGCTCCTGACCCTTTCTAATCCCCAAAGCTCCCTACCCACTATTTTAACTATCTTGCAGGAGTTTGCCTCTCTGTCAGGTTTAACAATAAATCAAAATAAAACAACCCTGTCCCTCCTAAATGGAGCATGCACCAGGCATTGTCTAGCCGGCATGGACATTACCTGGGCTCACCTGGGATTCCCGTATTTAGGAATACATATCCCCTCATCCTAGAAGGACATAGAGCCAGCTAATTTCTCCCCTCTTTTGGCATCACTAGCAGCCGAGGTCTAGCGATGGAGAAAGCTTAATTTAACTCTGAAAAGTAAGATTGAGGCCATTCGAATGCTTGTTTTTTCTAGAGCCTCCTATCTGCTAAACAACCTCTCCATTCCTCTCACAGCAAAGCCATTTAAAGACCTAGATAAATTAGTCTCCCTCTTCTTGTGGGAGGGTAAGGCCCCAAGATGGGGCGTACAAAGCTACAATCCCGTAGGTCCAAGTGTGGGCTCGGGCTCCCATGGTTTGCAGGCTACCACCTGGCCTTTTGAATGGCTCAGACCGCCACTTGGTTCCTCCCCTGGACTACTCCCCCACCTCAATGGGTTACCCTGGAGGCAGCCTTATCAATGGATAGGCCACTGTACTCCCTATTAGCCAAAAGAAAGCCTAGAATGCACCATTTTACACTGGTCATGATAGAAACATGCACAGCCTGGTGTAGGGGGATGGCACTTACTGGGACCCCAAGCTCAGACTATCTCCCCCCTATTATATACGCCCCATTATGGGATAACCCTCTCATCACAATAGAACATAAAGTACTTAAATGGCCCCTGTGGCCTGCCAAAGGTATTCATATAGTGGAGCATCTTCTTCCATGCAATAGGACACTACTCTCTTTTGAGCAGATCCGTGAGCAATATGGGCTACCCCAGACGGACTTTTGGAAATTTCTGCAGATTAGGAGCACCTTATCCCCATTGTTAAAGGCACCTGCAGACCATTCCTCTTGGCATGACTTAACCACTTCCCCTAACTGCAGGAGAGGCCAAGGCCTGGTAAGTTTATTCAACAAGACCTTTAGGGAAGCACAACCTGACACTACTTTGTTGAGTAGAGTGGCCTGGGAATGTGAGCTGCAGAACCCCATATCCCCTCAACTGTGGTCAGTATGCCTTAGGGATGCTCAAGTAGCATATGTAGATGCCAGGAATCAATTAATTCAATTGAAAATCTTGCTTAGGTGGTACAGAACCCCTTCTGTCCTCTATAGTTTAAAAATAACTCCCTCTGATAGTTGCTGGAGATGTCATATTTCCCCCACCCATTTACTTCACATACTGTGGACTTGCCTGAACTTGCAAGTTTTTTGGATGCCGGTTCTTGCTGATTGCTCTAGGATTATAAACAAATCCATCTCTCTTGACCATCCATCTCTTATCCTAGGAGACACTATGGCTTTGCACCCACTATCCCCCCTACCAGGGCATGACTTCTGGTAGCCCTAATGGAAGCTAAAAGAGTCATCCTCTTGAGATGGAGGCAGCCGGTATCCCCCTTTCTAGTGCAGTGGCAAATGGCCATGGCTCAGCTACCTGTCTTTGAGAGGCTCACTGCTGTGGCCAAGGGAGGCCTTAATAAATATTTTAAAAAATGGGATGCGTATTTAAACTCCCATATATGCTCTGTGGCACTCCCCCACCACAACCCCCCACTTTCTAGCTAGGTTTAGGGATGGTCCCTGGGGCACCAATCGAGGATGTCTGTGTGCTCCTACCACCATCTGATGTTGCATTTTACTCTCCTAGCTCTCTATTGGACAAAGTTGAGTATTATATTTAGCTGTTAGGTTGAAGTTAATAGGTGATCAAGAGATGTACCTAGGAGACTATAACCAAGTAGATATACTAGGGAATAGACTATGCCATACTGTCTTTAGAGGCTTCAGTATAACAATATCAAAAGGCATGGTGTCTATGGAGATTGATCTAAACAACAGTACCACTTGCTCATTGGTATAAGGCCTAAGTTTCTCAACTATATTTTAGATAAATTAGTGCTTTGTTAGTTTATGAGCTATGTAAGATGTGGAAGATTTTAGTAACTGCTTTGACTGCTAGTCTGTAGTAATATGGCCCTTTTGGAATAGGGCATGGATGTGTCTTTGGATGGCTAAGTGTACATGGAAAATCAATAAAATATTATATGTTAAAAAAATACAAAGATGGGTCACATGCTAGACCTGGAGAATGCTTTAACACCACAAATTTGCCTTTTGGAATACAGCTTGGACCTAGTCTTTGGACAGAGAAAATACCACGTTACTAATTACAGCAATAGCTAAACAAGTAATCTTTAGACACTGGGTTGAAGAAATAACACCTTCTTTAAGGAATGGAATAACACCGTTTTAGAAGCCTTAAAAGTGGAAATAATTATCTATTCCATGAGGAACACCGATGCTGTCTATCAGAAACATTGGAGCATGCTTGTGGTCTTACTCCTAAATGTTCAGATACTTACAGCATTTAATAGCCTTACAATGTTAGTCTGATTGTTGTATCTGTTGTTCATTCATTACAATACAATCTAATTTGTATCAGCACTCCATACTTCATTATCTGTCCCCTGAATGTTGACGGGACAAGTAGAGCATACAGTATAGGGTTGCACCATTAGTGTTTATTGTTGTATTTTAAGTGTTTTTTGTGTTTAACATTTTACATAATTCAATAAAATTTGCTATTTTCAAAAAAAAAAAAAGAGATAGCTCAAAGATTGTCCCCTTCTAAATATAGATGTACTTGTATTCAGTGATTCCTGCTAAGTTATCCTGTCTACTGAGTTGAGGTATGCAAACAGGTAGTACATGTAGTACATATCGTACTCTGACTTTCTGGTTTTGAGAGTACTACCATTTTTGCTGTTATTGTTCTGTGTTTGATATAATATTCATTGTTATGCTGTGAATCTTGTTACTACATCCAGTTTCTATACCGAATGGAGTTAATCCTGGTCTCTCCTGGAAAATGGACTCATGTCTCAGTGAGCATACAGTACCCAGTTAACAAAATCCAACCAATATAATAAGAATAAATACATTTAGAAAATGGGCTTCATGAAACCCAGGCTCTGAATGGCTGAGTCCCTCGGCAATGTGGGCGTCTATCAGTCAGTAGAGCCCGCAACAAAACTAGAGCCTGTTCAGGTGCCTCATTTCTCAGTGGATCCTTGGGCTCCCCGAATGTTCAGATGTGCCAGCCACCATTTCTTCCCCACTCACCAAGCTAGCAAAAAAATAGCGGCTGGGCCTTTCTCCTCTTCCAATCCAAAGACGCACAAAAAAGTACTTGTTCGCAACAACAAATAGCAGTGGGCACCTAAAGCTGCTTTCCTGCTGCAAGAGTGTAAACTGAATTAAGTATCAGAGAGCATTATCTCCGGTACTGCCACTGACCATGACAGCAGCGGTAGTTTCTTAATTTTTCATACCGCAGATGGACGTTCATCTGCGGTATGGAAAGTGAAGAAAATATCGCTCTTCTCCTGCTCCATAGTGATATTGTAGATACTGCTCTCTTGCTACTTAATGCAGTGACCACTTTTGCAACAGAAAAGCACGTCAGTTGAAAGGGAATTTTCTTGTTCCCGATTGCCCTGTCACTGCTCAATGAATGTAATTTAAAAAGGAGCAACAAATCCCAAACGAATCTCATTAATGTAAAAGAAACATCAGCAACCCCCCAAGTGACTAACTGTCCGGGGTAACTAGTATATAAATGCCAGCTTCCCCACTAAATAATGAAAATATAAAGTACAGCCTTTTTAAAATAATATTAAATAAAATACAGAAAGAGACACATATTTAAAAAAAATGAATTAAGAAAAGAAGGAAGTTGTCAGTTCACCTAACTTGCAGTCAGCAACGCGGCTTTCAGAATGGCAGCACACCTCTCATCAGCAGCTAAACAAGTGTTATTTTGGGTCACTGTATGTTATTTGTAACACAATAAAATAAAATTAGGAAGAAAAAAGGCATGTGTCACAAGTGCCTCGCTGTACCAGACTGCCTGCATGAAAAGTTTCAGTTTAGCGTGGTGAAGAAGTTTGACGATCAGACACTCCAGTAATTAAAACAGCAGTCGCAGTAACTTTTTCTTTCTTCTGCACTCCGGTCTTGCATTCTCTGAGAGGGCTGTTAAAAAACTTTTAACTAAGGTGGTGAAAGCATTGCAAGAAGGAAAACAAAAAAAGATGGGGGGGACTGAAATGGCACAGCAAAGAAACATAATAGCTCCCTCTTTGGACAATGCCAGTGCTCTCCAATGCCAGTAGTAGAGGGACTACTTTACCAAAAAGGGAACAAAACTGAATTGTAACTTTTTATAGCATTACTTTATTTTTTTTTTTTGTAATCCTATAAAAAATGACACATGTAGCCCATTTTCTAAGTGTAACAATACCCTCCAGGGTGGGTGGTATTGTGCTATATCAGCCCACCCAGGGGCTATAAGGCCCGACGCCACCCCTGGGTGGTCCAGTATAGCACAATACCGCCCACCTTGTCTGGTATTATTGTTTACTTAAAATAGCCTTTCTATATTTATGGTTTTAAAAATAAATCTTAGTATCTAGTCACAAATGTATAGTTCTAACCTACTGAGCTCTAGTCAGATAAGCCCTTCTCATCACTATTTGATTCACAAGAGCCAAGGCCACGAACACAAAATACATCATCTGCATCAGAAACCATCCTATTATGAAAGAGTTTGGCTATCTGAACTTTTGCTGAACTAGGCTTGAAAAAATCTAATAATTGAAAGTTTTCATCTGTGGTTAAATGGAATCTGCCAGACTCCTCCCCTCATTCCACTGGAAGTATAGCCTAGAGGTTAGAGCAATGAGCTGTGATTGGCCAACTGACCTGGGTTTAATTCTCACAACCTCCACTTGTATACTGGATGACTCTGAGCAAGTCACTTAACCAGCCCAAAGCTCCTGGGTTGGCCCGGAAAATAGGCCCTTGTGCCTAATGGGCCTTACCCAGCTAACAAAGAATAAATAAATAAATACATTTCTTGCTTAAGCCACATATTCCCTCCTTCACTGGATAGTGTTTACATGTCTGGCCTTAGCTGCCTTTTGTTTGGCTCCATGAGTTGCTAGTCTGCTTGCTCATTTACTGTTCCATACCTTCTATGTTGTTCTTTTCCTGTGTTCTACTCTTCTTTTTGCTTACCTGTCACTTTTTCCCCTGCTTTGCCTCTCCCCACTTCTGCTGCTTGATTTTTCCTTTTACATTTCCTTCCCTGATTCTTGCTCCCTTAAAGTTTTGAGGCTCCAGCTGCCAGTGTCTAATTTATCATCCTTTCTGCACCCCCACCTTGTAGCTTTGACATTTCTCTCTTTTGCAGTCATGCCACTGCTACCCTGTTCATCATTTCTTCTATAGTCTCCATCCTCTACACTTCCCTTCTCATGGCTCCTGTGCTGCTGTTTCCTCTGCAGCCTCACATTACTCATGTGTTCCTTGCTGTCATCTCCCCTCTTCCCACCTCCTCTGTCCTTCCATTCTGTCTGTCTGTTTCCTGTTGTACTTTTGCAATGTGCTATTGTGACCCACTGCCCCTCTGTTGTCATTGCTGTGCCGTGGCTCTTGGCATCACCCTTGTGTGCCTTTCTAGGTCAGCTGTCCTTGCTGGGTTTGATCACCTGCATCATGTCACCCCCCCAATGGCCTTTGGATTCTGACACTGTTGCATCCTTGCAGCTTTCCTTGTCAGCCATTCTTTAGGTCCTGGCCTACAGTACTATATACTGATCCTAGGTAAAAGCTAAGAGGGTAGAAGGTGATGCAGAGTGAGGAGGATAAGAAGGCATATCAGTGGACATAGATAGAAGCAGGGACAGCAGTAAAGAGATCTTAAGGTGCAAACTAAAGAGAGATTAGTCAAGGTAGTAATTAAAGGGGAGAAAGTATTTTCAGGTATGTAAGTGAAAAGAAGAAGACCGTGGTGGGATTGTAAAGTTAAAAAGGGAAGGGGTGGACTGTGCAGAGTGGGAAAAGGAAAAGGCAGACATCCTAAACAAATACATTTGTTCATTGCTCACTGAGGAAACAGATGGGGAGAAGCCACAAAAATGTAACAGGAGCACTGGGGAAAGGGAGACGGAAATTAGTTCTTTTTGGATGAAAGAGTCCTGAAGAGACCTGCAACTCTGAAAGTGGACAAAGCAATGGGACCACACAGAGTCCACCCAAGGGTATTGAGAGAGCTCAGGGAGGTACTGGCTGCCACTCTGATAGTCATATTTAACAGCTCATTGGAAACAGAAGTGGTCCCCAAAGACTGAAGGAGGGCAGATGTAGTCCCACTTCACAAAAGTGGTAGCAGGGAAGAAGCTAGCAATTATAGGTCAATCAGGAGAAGTTAATGGAATCAGTGCTGAACAGAGGTGGGCGAAGTGTTCTCACTTTGCTACGTAGACCACTTCACGTATTAACCCTCAATTTGCATAGTGCTTAGCAATGCAAAGCGTATTACTCTGCCTTTATTTTTTATAGCAAAGTGCATTGAAACCAGTGGACTTTGCACTATTTCATCTTGTTTTACTGCTTTCCCTTAATTTTAATGCCAAGTGCCATTGATATTAATGGACTTTGCTTTACTTCACTTTTATATTGCTATTTGAGGTGAATTTTGTATTGATTCATTGGCTGGCAGTTCACATGGACTCTATATTGTCTTGCACAGCCACAATTCTGCATAGTGTCAGCGTAGTGTGTGTAGTGGAAAGCTGGAGATAGTTTGCTCTCAGAGCTCTGAGAATCAAACCATCAAAAAAGCTTTAAAAAATCACTTTTAGCTGGCCCAGTGGCGCTGACGGTTGAGGCACTGGACGCCACACGTCACGTCACTCCGGCGACCCAGGTTCGGGGAATGAGCCCGGGCCATTGGGGGTCAGTAGGGCAGGGAGAGGATTGAGCGTCCAAAGGACAGCTCTCTTCTCCTGGGAGGGAGGGGAGTACATGCTCGGCACCTGACTGGCCTCTGGTGGAAGCCGGAGGCATAGCAAGTGCACAAGCATAAAAGAGAGGGTTGGGAGTGGAGGACATCGGCAGAGATGCCTTGATGTTGAGGCATTCACCACTCTCATAGAAAAATGGGAAAAACACCCCGCAGCGCTCCTGGTAATGGATCCCCAGGCCCCAATCCCCAGTGCCCCTGCCTGATCTGGTACCAGCATCCCGACAAGGACAAGAAGGACTTTGGGGGTGCCCCTAACCCATACCCGCCTGGGGGACACAGCCATGGCTACATGGAGGATGGACTGCATTGGGCTCCAGGTAAGACTGTGGGGACTATAAGGCCATAGGTGTCTCCTGAAGAGTGGGAGCACTGTGGGCAGAGGGAATATAAAGAGTAAGTAAAAAAAAATCACTTTTGATCCAATTATTTTGGTCCACATTTAGTACATCGATTGTGCTTAGATCATCTAGTGTTGATTCTTTTTCTGTGCATTTTGAATGTTAATTTAGAAATTTCAGCCTGTGTAATGACAGACATGGTTGAAGTGTGTTTCAGGGAAGGGGCGTATCTGTGGTGGAGGGAGATTCACATGAGAAAGGCAGTCTTTCTGTTTTGTACTAGTAGTGTGTATTAGTATTTGTGTGTTTACATACACACAGTAATTCTTGAAGTCATTTTTGATAATTATTTTCTGTTTGTTGTGGTGCAGCGCATATTTTCATTCTGTTTAAAAGATTTGGTTATATAGTGTACGGCACTGTTAAATTTTCTGCACGTGACCTGTAGTGTGTGAAAGTGTGTGCATGCTATTAAGTCAGACACATTGTATTGTGCCACACAGTAATCACAGCAGTCTGAATCTGTTATCCATCTGCGATATTTTCCACTGCTTCATTCTGTCTAGGTAATGGACTGGTACTGCAGAGGTCGCCCCCCCCCCCCAACCCGCAAAAGGTATTATTTTTCCAGTTTAGGATTTGTGTGACCTTTGGTTAAAGCACTGTTGTCGTGCCTATGTTGTTGCTTCTCTTGAGTATGCAGTCTCCATCTGTCTGTGTGTTTGCATCTGTTTAGGGCTCAATCTGCATCTGTAAGCCATAGTTGTTGTTTTTTGGCTTCCCATCCACCCCAAAGTTCAGAAATCTAAATTTGTTGTGAATTTTCTGTGTAATCCTTAACATAATGCCTCCAAAGAGATGTAGAAGCAAAGATGTTTCTGGTCATGACACTGCTGTGCCTAGCAAGAGTGGCCATGGGCGTGGTAGTACGCAGCATAAGTGCACAGTTGATGCCAGTAAAGGGATTTCTCTGACTATGTTTTTCACAGTGCAATTAGTTGTTTCAATGATGGTTGTAAAAGCTGTTGTCCCCGCTGGTGGTGGTAGTGAAGTTGCTGATGGCATGAGTATTGCCCCAATTTCAACCCGTGACAATGTAACAATGTAAAGGGGGTAAAATTTGAAAATAGAGGGGGGGAACGGATCAGGGGCTACATCTGGAAGTATTTTTTCATGGAGAGGGTGGTGGAAGCATGAACAAACAAAAACTAATGCTCCACATTATGGTGTGAGAGTAGCAGTTGGAGCATGGCCATAATTTGGAATTGGTGACCCCTGATGCTCTCCAACCGCTGCTCAACATTCACAACCCTGTTGTTCAGGTGTTCCAGCTCACTCTACATCAGGCCCAAATCAGCCTGTGTGGTAGGCATTCTTGCAGGGTTGCCAGTGTTCCCTGCAGGTTCTGAAGTAGCCACTTGCTCCAGGACCATGACCCAACTATGCTTGACCCCAAGGGCAAGTGGAGTCCGTGCTGCCACCTGTTGCTCAGCAGGGGCAGCAGGTGCATTCTGTTCCTGTTCAGCAACCTTATTTATTATTTATTTATTAAAGTCTTGGATGACACCTGTGAGCGGATGCTCATTGAGAGGTTCCACATCAGATACATTAACACAAGAAGACACAATATTGTTACAGTAAATTATACATACAGATTACAAAAAATTCAATAGTACATGGGTTACAATGACAAGTAGTTCACAAATTGTGCTAAGGCATTGTACATGGTATGCTAGTGTTCTGCGGAAGAAAGAGAGGCAGAGGCAGACTGTTTAGGTGAGGTAGAGAGGGGCAGGGAGGGGTGGTGGGAGCTGGGATAGGGAGGGCAGAGGGAAAGAAAGGAGCCGATGGATAGGGGGTGGGAGGCTTCCCACTGTACATGGTGGTGGTTTGCAAGGTGGGTGCACTGCCCACTTGTCCCCAGATGTCTCCTCTATCACAAAACCTTTGTCTCCCACACTAGGTAAGGCAAAAGTGAAAGTCTTTCACTGTCTTGCCTGATTAACCTCCTGCCAGAGTCATTTGACCGGCAGACTATAACACATGTGATCTGTGGGCAGTTTCAATTATGACTCACTTAGAGTTCAACAGAAACCAACGTGAAGTGAACACAAAGCCACCTTAATGTGAAGTCATAATGGGGTGAAGTCATTATAAGACAAAGTTGTGTAATTCTATGGGGACTTCACGTAGCGTTTAGTGATGCAGAGTAGACAGCTTCACCCCAACTTCGCTGGTGGAGTTAAACTTCGCTGCATCTGTAGTGCTAAAAAGAAAGGATTGTGGAATATCTTGAATCTAGTAGGTACAAGGCCCAAGACAACATGGATGGATGGGGTGGGGGTCATGTCAAACGAACCTGATAGCTTTGTTTGGCTAGATGTCAAGGATCTAGATCAGAGTGCAGTGGTGGATGTCACCTACTTGGATTTCAGTAAGGCATTCAACACTGTTCTACACAGGAAACTAGTAAGCAAGCTTGGTAGCTTAAGAGTGGGTCCAAAAGTGGCAAACTTGCTAATGAATTGCTTAAGGGATAGGCAGCAGAGGGTGGTGGTAAACAGATTTCAGTCTGAGGAAGGGAGGGTGACCAGCAGGGTACCTCAGGGGTCAGTACTGGGACCAGTCCTCTTTAATGTCTTTATAAATGACATTTCAAAGGAGCTGGAAAGGAAGGTCTGCCTCTTTGTGGATGACACCAAACTCTGCAAGCTATGAACCTGGAGTGAGGTAGATTGAGGATAGGTGTGAGGAATTATTTCTTCACAGAAAGAGTGGCCGAGTCCTATAACAGCCTTCCAGCAAAGCGTGGTGAGGGGCAAAAACAGTGGTGGGTTTCGAGAATGCATAGGATAGGCATAAGGAAATCTTAAAGGAAAGGCAGTGGGGGAGGGAGAATGTGTCAAAGATAAAGCAGGATCTGTGGTGATACTGCAGTTAGGGAAAAATGGTCAGACCGGGTGGGCCAAGTGGTCTTCATCTGCCAGCAAATTCTGTTTCTTTACAGAAAAGCACTTTACTGGGCTTGTTCCTACTCCATTTCAGGTGCCTATTTTCTACATATCCTGCTTGTAATATTGTCCTGTGTCTATTTATTTATTTTCCTTATAGCAGCCTAGCCCTGCCTCTGACATCATCTGCTCAAGTGTTTTATGCATTGCTTTCCCTCCAGATCTTCTATGTCAAGCTCTGATTGGTGCCAGATATAGAGCCTCTTCCTCTGCCTCTATTGCATAATTCCTGGGATAAGCAATATAGCAGCAGTGCAATTACCTGCAGAAGCACTATAGTGTGGCCATGTACCTGTATTTGAAACCGGGTTCCATGCCCAAAGCATAACTGGGGACACTGGGGATCATATTTTGTTAGTTAATAGTGTTCATGTTGTTAGATAATAGTTTGCTATAGTTAGAAGTAGCGAGTGATTTGTTAAGTGAGTTAAGTAGGTAGTGAATGTACATTTTTGGGTTAGAGTGCTGTAAGGGGGAATGCCAGCCCTAGTATAGTAATATTGTTGTAATGTGTTGTAATGTAGTGGATGCTGAACTATTCACTTAGCCTTCCTGCTGTTAAAACATATGTTTTGTATATGGCACTAGTCACGTATTTGCTAGTGCTTCTCGTCATTTCTTTTATTTACCTAAACCACCCACATGGAGTTTGGACTGACCCGGGAAGCCTGAGGACTTTGTAAGAGCCAGAGGAGTAGCAGACAGAGGGAATCGAAAGATTGGTGGAGTTGTCGTCAGAGGGAGTTTGGAAGCCTGGAAGATCTGGAAGAGCCATTGGAGGAGGCGTTGTGTCCAGAGGTTACACTCAGGACTGCTGATTGCCTGACTGAAGATATGCTTAAAGATTTGTGGAAATTTAGTTGGAGGGATGTTGTGAGTACTGGGGACATGATTCACTTGCTTTGGGGATGGTCATCCTGTTCTTGACTTTCCTGCAGGGGTGTTTGGGGATGTCCGCTGAAGGGTGGATGTCATCCTGACTGCCTTGGGTTATTTGGGGGTGTCAAATGGAAGGCGGACGTTACCTCAGGTAACTCAGGGGGTGTGTGGGCCGAGATGACCACTTTTGGGGTAAGTGTTCAGGGGCCCTGTTCTCTCTTTTTGCCTGTGGCCTGTGCCGTTTCTTCTGTGTCTGTTATGGCAGTGGTGGGCACAGCATGGGGACTCCGTGGAGTGGCAGACTAAATGTGGCAGTGCGCAGGAAAGAAGTGGAGGCTTCCAATGAAGAGGTGTGAGAAGAGCAGCACTCGCTATTGAGCATGAGAAAGGATATAATCTTGTGGTACTTCAATCTGGGTAGAGTTTGGGTTTGACTGAGTGGAATTTTAATGCAGTGAGAGTGCTTAACTCCTATTTATATTTCCTTTTAAAGCAGCAGTGCAATGAAATTGGACAAAAATTTGACCCCACATTTTTTTTTCACTATAAAAGACTCCTGGCATCTTCCTGTTTAATTTGGTGATGCAATTTTCTAAATCCTCCCAAAATTGATTATTTTATAAATGTTTTAATTGAATTTTTTTTCTCAAGAAAAAAAGAGGGCCACCACAGTTTCCATAGAAATGACATTGTAGAGTCGGCAAGGGTTAGGGCAGAAAAACCAAAAATGTTTCATGGTATACAGCATAGGAGGAACCTAGACAAGTACATTTGACAGGTATGCTAATATTTTTCTTAATTGTAGCTGAAACTAGCTTTTATGGGAAAATCATTTTTCATTGCACTGCTGCTTTAAAATCTGTATAGTACCAAAGTTTGTGGAAGTGTGAGTTTTGCAAACTTTGGGGTGTCCTTTAGTACTTTGGTTGGTGGAGGTGAGAGCTTCAACAACCAGCCATCATAGACTATCTGAGACTTGGCAAATCTCGACAATCTGCTGCAAAAGACTGCAACATTCTGAAAGTGGACTGTTAAAGGACTGTCTACCACTCCATTACTATTTTGTCTTTATTATTTATTTCTTTTATAGTTTATTTTGTGTAGGTTGGGTTTAGGGTTGTTGTATTTGTTTAATTGTAAGGGGTGGGGATATAACTGTTGTATTTGTTAAATTGTGGGGAGAGAGGGATAAAATTGTTGATTGTATGGCTGTGTGCATGAGTGTGTGGATGTGAGTGTGCTTGGTGTATCGTGTGTGCTATTGTCTGCTCTTTGATTGCTTTTAGCTAATTATGTGTTGGCAGTGGTCACAGACAGTCAGGCACTAGTCTCCCTCCAGGCTCAGGGATCTCTGCCTCTTTTTCTGTTCCCCATTATCTGCTAAAGTGTATGGGTGTTGAAATTTATATTTTGCAGCCTGAAGTGTCGTATACTTTATACCTGCACTAGGAGATACCTGTTTAAAGTATAACATTTGTAGGTAGCTTTCTGTACCCTGAGAATAATTACTTATGTATTAAGCAATACAAAAGTAATAATTAAATGTCTGATTATATTGTGTGCTTGGTGTATGAGGGCCGTTTTCACGGCTTATGATACCTGGAAAAACCCAATAAAATTTTACATGATAAAAAAAATAAATAAAGTGTACAGGTGTTGCTGTACACTGGGTATAGCTAGGAGGAGGAGGAGAAGAAGTGGAGAGGAACTGGGCCTGGTGGGGTTGTGGAACAGAGTGGTCAGATTGGGGTTGTGGATACAAGAAGATGCCCTGCTGCAAAATGGGCCCAGGAAAGGGGTCCTCCCTGCCTGGTTCCTATACCCAAGTGTTCCACTTTTGTTGGGCAAGTTGTGTGGTCTACTTCGTCTACCCATCCTACTCAGGCGGTGTTGTGCAATGCCCCCATCCACTACAAATGCCACCAACAGCTTAATCTGGTTCAAGATCAGTTGGCATTCATCTGTATCCCCTTCCCCTGGTCGTGCCTGAAAATAGGCAGAATTTGTCTAGTGCACTTGCCTGGTCAACAAAAACTAAATAAATAAATAAATAATGCCAGGTCTATAAGAAGCAAGACAGCTGTTATTGCTGATCTTGTGGGTACAACTGACCTGGCTTGCATCACTGAGACCTGGCTGGATGATAATGCTGGCCAAGAATTGGAATCAGAAGTTCTGGCTGGGTACTCAGTGAAACACTGCCCGAGGGAGGATCACAGGGGTAGGGGAGTTGCCATTTGTTTTAAGTAGTAACTGGGCCTTGTGGACACCCTGGTTGGAGTGACCAGATCCTTTGAGTATATCATGGGTGCAGGCATATGTTGCAGGATACTTCTCATTTACTATCCACCTGGGGTGAGAAGGAATTCCTGTAGCAAGTCACAAACTTCATCATCGACATGGTGCTGGAATCCCCTAGATGGTTGATTCTGGGGGATTTCAATGCCTGGGTTGACAATGAACTCTCTCAATTTAGTCAGGAGTTCCTCTAACTTATGACCTTGTTGGGCCTCACACAAGTAATTACCTCTGTGACCCACAACCATGGTCACTCATTGGACCATATGTTCCTACTGGGAATGGAGATCTCCAATCTGGCAGTGGAGCTGGTCGGATGGTCAGATTATCATACCATAAGGTTCAGTTTTGAGACACCCCCAATAGACCTGCCCCTATGGAAATGGTCCGGTACCACCCTTTAAAAGGCTTGACTCCAGACGGTCTTATGTCGGTGCTGGACCGATTGGGTGTGTCGAGTGTAAGACAGGAGAAAAGGGATCTGCTACTTGCCTATAATGAGGCAGTGATGGTGGCCCTGGACTCCCTTGCTCCTGTCCATGTTTGTCTCCTCACTCTTCACCCTAAGTCCCCTTGGTTTGATGGGATTTTGAAGGAGTTGAGGCAAGGGGGTCGAAGGTTGTAGTGGTGCTGGCAGAAATCCGGCCTGGCTGATGACAAACTTAGATTGATGGTTCATTATAAAGACTATCAATTGGCAGTCTCCGATAAGAAGGCAAAGTTCCCATCCAGGAAGATTGCCACTGTGCAGAATCGACCAGCTCAGCTCTTCCGGACAGTTGACAGATTGTGCAATCTAACCAGTCTCCAGAGCTGGGGAGCATTTTCACACTAAGTGTGATGAGTTCGCTCGATTCTTCACAGATAAGATACCACTATCATGTTAGAGATCCATTCAGCGCCCTCTAATAGACATTGTGGAGGTTGGCACAAGATTGCAAGCACTGTTTGTCTGGACTGACTTTGGCCTGTTGGCAATCACTGACATCATAAGGATCATCCAGAGTATGCGACCAACCTATCCTGGTTTGGACTTGCGCTCAACACGTCTCCTTGAGTGGTGTATTGAGGTGATTGGCCTGGTCCTGACTGAGATAGTCTGAAGTTCATTGGAGCTGGGGTGTCTCCTGACCCCCTGAAGGAGGCGATAGTGATAACTCTCCTTAAGAAATCCTCCCCTGACCCCAACTGCTTAGCAAACTACAAACCTGTCTTTTTTTTTTCCATTTCTTTTTCTGCTCTGCCCACGGGGAACTCTCTCCAGCTTCCTCTGTCCTCCAGTCTCTACCTCTCACCTGAGACACTCTTTCTCTCCCTTACTCCTTCCTGACAGGTCCCCAGGCTCTGAGCCCTCTGGGGAGGGGCCATCCTATCAGCCCAGGGCACTCTATCTTATAGTACAGATTGTTGGGTTAAGTGAGCTGGGCATGGAGAGGAGAGCACCCAGTGTTGGAAGTGTGGTCCAGGGCAGAGGTGCCTTCTCCTAGCCCCGAGGATGGGGATTTTCCTGTTTCTTCCCCAAGGAGTGCGGCATGCAATGACATCTGTGCACGGCTACCCTGCTGGCATCTGCCATTCTCCATCCCTGATGTCGACCGGTGAATCTGCAGTACCTCCAATCTGCATCGGGGGCTGCCAGGACACTGGGAATCCCTGGATCCCATCCGGAGAGGAGAACTGTCCTCCAGACACTCAATCCTCTCCTTCCTCTGCCAAACCCCAGCCACCCAAGTCTGTCACTGAACCCAGGTCACTGGCGTGGCACGAGGTCTAGTGTCCAGCGCCTCAACCCTCAGTGCCACCAGGCTGGCCTACAGACCTGTCTTTAACCTGCCCTTTGTGGGTAAGGTTATTGAGAAGGTGGTTGTGTTGCAGCTGGAGGATCATCTTACTATCCACAATGTCTATGATCCTTTCCAGTCCAGATTTAGGAAGAGACATAGTAGCAAGACGGCACTGGTTTGAGTACTTAATGATGTCTTAATAGTGAGGGATCGAAGGATTCGATCTTGGTTCTCTTGGACCTCTCTGCAGCATTTGATACCATGTACCATGGAGTGTTACTGAGTGCCTGCAGATGCTCTGTGGACTGTTGGATATGGTCCTCAGGTGGTTTCAATCTTTCCTCACGGGCAGGACTCAGAGAATGGTGTCTGGGATCTATTCATCGGCCCCTCCCCCCCGTCCTGTGGGATCCTGCAGGGCTCTGTATTATCACCCATGTTGTTCGCGGTTTATATGCTGCCATTGGGAGACATTATTAGGTGGTACAGTATGGGCTGAGTTTTCACTATTATGTAGATGATACTCAGCTATACGTGTCTTTTGTGCCTGAACAAGGTGAGGGCTGCCTCAATTTTTAATAGTTGCCTCTCTGAGATCCAGGACTGGATGAGTGCCAGCTGGCTGAGGTTGAACCTGGATAAAATTGAGGTGTTGGTTGTGGACCCAGGTCATTAAGGTGTGTGGCTGCTGGCTGGACAACCATCTGAGCTTTGGCTTTGGGGGAGCCAGCTGTCTACCTCAGATCAGGCGAGAAATCTGGGTGTTGTCTTTGATAGCGGCTTGACACTTAAATCTCAGGTGTCTGCTGTTGTCAAGACCTCTTTGTATCATCTGAGGAACATCACCCGAGTTAAATGTCTGGTTCCTTCTGTTGAGCTTCCAACTTTGGTCCATGCCTTTGTGACCTCCTGCCTTGAAAACTGCAATGCCCTGTACCAAGGGCTTCTGGGGGCTGACATCCGCTGCTTGCATCCGGTGCAGAATGCAGTGGCCAGGCTGTTGACTGGTTTGCCAAGATCTTGCCATGTCATGCCTGTGATCCATGGCCTGCACTGGCTGCCTATACAGTGGTGGATCACCTTCAAGGTCGAATTACTGACTTTCAATGCCCTACATGAACAGGGACCATGGTATTTGCAAGATCTTCTTTGCCTCTACCACCCCCTCTGATCACTTTGTTCCTCTGATGAGGGATTGCTAGAGGTTCCTTGGGTCCAACTTAAGATCTTGTGGACTTAGGGCCCAATTCCAAGACAGCAGGGAAACATAGAAACATAGACTTTGACAGCAGATAAGGACCGCTAGGCCCATCTAGTCTGCCCATTTTCCTACCTACAGGATAGGCCACAGATCCTAGTTAACCAACAGCCTATTTCTTCCTACCCCCCACAATAATTGCCTTATGTCTGTCTCATGCATTCTTGAATTCTCCCACAGTTTTAGACCCCACAACCTCCTCAGGAAGGCTGTTCCATGCATCCACTACCCTCTCTGTGAAATAATACTTCCTCACATTGCCCCTGAACCGTACTCCTTCTATCTTTAAATTGTGTCCCTTTGTTCTTGCAAGTCTCTTTTTCTGAAAGATGCTACCCTCTTGGACTTTGTTGATTCCACTGAGGTGCTTAAAAGTTTCTATCATGGCCCCCCTCTCCCTTCTTTCCTCAAGGGTATACATATTAAGCTCCTTTAGTCTCTCCTCATACAGCTTCTCTTGCAGACCCTGCACCATTTTAGTTGCCCTCCTCTGGACTGCCTCTATCCTGTCTATGTCCTTGCGGAGATGGGGTCTCCAGAACTGGACACAGTACTCCAGATGGGGTCTCACCAACTGTCTGTAGAGAGGGATAACAACTTCCTGCTTTCTGCTGATGATGCCTCTCCCTATACATCCCAGTATACCCCCAGCCCTCCCTACTGCCTTCTCACATTGCTTGCTAACCTTAAGGTCATCTGATATGATTACCCCCAGGTCCCTTTCCTTTTTTGTTGTTGTTACTACCTCCCCACCCATTGTGTATTCTTCCCCTGGGTTCTTGTTTCCCAGGTGCATTATTTTGCACTTCTTTGCATTGAATCCTAGCTGACATACTTCTGACCATTCCTCCAACCTTGCCAAGTCCCTTTTCATCCTTTCCACAGGGAGAGCATGGTGCAAAGTATGCCAGTGCGTAAAGTTATGCCAAAACCCCTGCAACATGTGAACTGTGCCATCTTCCAAGAGAATCACCAGATATGATAGAAAATGGCGAATTACGCATGTTGCAAGTTACACCCACAAGCCATGTCGTAACCCACAATAGTAGTATAGCATTACACATGTCGCAACCCTACGACCATATAAACATGCACAAGACGCAGACATGGCATAGGGGCTACAGTAAAGATGTCGGGTAGTGGTAGAGAGGCAGCAAGCGGTGGAAAAAAAGAAAGAGAAACATCACACACAAGGAGGCTGACGTTCTTCTGGATGAACTGGAGGCCCAACCAGACCTGCTCATGGGCAAGGGAGGAGAACAGGAGCAGCGTGGCAAATGGAAGGAGGCATGGGAGGAGGTGGCCAAGAAGGTCAATGCCATCGCAAATGTGAGGCACACCGTGCATGATTTGCATAAACGCCTAAGCAACCTGAAGTGCCATGCCAAGGCCAAGGAGGCCCACAACAGGTGGCAGGCAGTGGCCACAGGAGGTGGGTCACAGGAGGTAAGACCCCACAGTAGCCATGAGGAGAGGGTGCTGGCATTCATGAGCCAGCACAGTGTCCATAGGGACACAGACCTTGACACATCATGGATGGATGCAGGGACAGGTAAGTGGATGGCCAGCAGTGCCCGCAGTGGGTGGGACAGTGCTACAGGGGTGTGAATGGCGGCATGCATGCATAACATCCAACCAGCAGTCCCCCTAATGTGGAACAATGCCCCACACAATGTGGAACAATTTGGTAATATGTGGAACACCAAAGCAAACAGTCCCTAAGAAGCCCAGGGCACTGTGTAAATGTGTGCTGTATGGTCAGAATGTGTAGTATGAAGGAAGGGAACAATGCCCAACAGGGAAGGCAACATGCTGGGGTAACAACCTGCCTTGGACGGTGTGGCCTGAGACCAGTGGCTGAGGGCATGCAACACCCTTAAAGGGATGTAATCTCAGCAGAACACCCACCCTGGAGGGCAGTATGCCCATCACATAATGGCATAGTATAGTATACAGACAACAATACCTTCCAAGAATGTGTTAGGTAGTGTGTAGCAATAGCAATGAGTCAAAAGACATAATGCAAACAATCAACATGTGGCAACAGCCAATGTGTCAAGAAATAGCAAGGTGAACAGCAAGGATGTTATGCCAGGATAACTTCCCTGCTGTGATGGCCAACTGACCAATCAGAAGCCCGGAGTTGTGCATACCATTGTATAATAAATAATATAACATATGTATCGTACCATAGAGTGTTGCTGTGTGATCAGAACTGTGAAGGTGGGGCATGGCCTCACAGTGTGGCACAGAGACCGGATGGGAGGTAATATGAGGGACTGGACCCCGTAATGTGGGACAGCCTAGAGGCATCCATACAGTGTAGGCAAGACATGGGGAGGCAGCACTGATGCAATGTTGTTCCCCCCACAGGTGCAGTAGCAGCGGATACAGGGGCAGGTAAGCCAATGGCTAGCGTTGCCCCCACTGCATGGAATGGCGTTGCATGGGGGGTATGGAGGCATGCACAGTAGGCATGTGATGGTGTTGCAGCACTGATGCACTGTCGTTCCCCCACAGGTGCAGTGCCAGTGAACACTGGGGCAGGTAAGGCCACGACAGCGCTGCCCCCAGTGCATGGGACAGCGATGCAGGGGTTAGGATGGTGGCAGGTGGCAGGCATGATAGGCACGACATGGGAGGTAGCACTGATGGATTGATGTCTCCCCATAGGTGCAGCAGTGGTGGAGACAGGGCTGGTGGACAGTGGTGCAGACATGGCACAGCAGGACACAGCCAGGACACCAGTGGTGGGGGAGTGCGAGTCGGTGGAGTAGCAGCAGGAGGAGGAGGGCCTTAACTCATTCACACCACAAGAGCTCTTTGAGACTTCCACCACTTGTGCCCTGTATACTCTTAGTACTGCATCCTGGGCCTTTCTAAGCAAAATCAAGCCATAATCAGCATGCCACAAACAAATGTGAATACCTCTTGAACCGTAAGTGCTACACACAAAGTATGAGTGACATAGTTGTTCAGCACAACGTTACCTTTTCAATGGTGCTATGCAATCAGTTGTAATCAATTTAGTTTTTATTTTATACTAGCTGAAATACCAAACAACTGATTTTTTTCAAGGTCCTTAGGTGACGCATGAGAGACAAATGTCAGCCATGCACACCATACCTTAAACAAATGCAAATAACTCCTAAAGTATATGTGGTAGACACAAAGTATCAGTGGCAAATTGTTCAGCACAAAATAACCTTTCTAATGGTGCTATGCAATCAATTGTAATCCATTTAGTGTTTATTTTATAGTAGCTGAAATACCAAACAACTGAATTTTTTCTGATTTTTTTCAAGGTGCTTAGGTGACGCATGAGCGACAAATGTCAGCCATGCACACCATACCTTAAACAAATGCAAATAACTCCAAAAGTATACATGATAGACACAAAGTATCAGCAGAAAAATTGTTCAGAGCAAAATTACCTTTCTAATGGTGCTAATCAATCAATTCTAAGCAATTCGGTTTGTTTAATAGTTAGGCAAAAACTGCTGACTTCCTCAGACGTTTCTAGGCCTGAGTGAAAGTCAGTTGAGTACGTCTGCAGGCGTTATTGTCCTGAGTGGCTATGCTTTCAGACCCCACCTACAGACGTATCTAGGCCTGAATGAGTTAACCTCAGTGACTTCCTCAGCTGCAGAAGCCTGGGGGACGAAATTGCCCTAGACATAAGCCCCGCGTTATACTGCAGGCTGGAGGAGGCCTTGGACAGGACCACACCATCCCTCGTGAAGAACCACCCTCAGACCCCAACTGACTATGCAGGGTTCTGCCGGACCCTTGTAATGGCACACACAGAACAGGGGCAGATGCTGGGCTGCATCAGGCTGAGCATGGATGCACACTACGCTGTGTTGGAGGAGCAGATGGGCACCCTGATAGGGGTACTCGAGACAGGGACTCGCACCACGGAGGCAGCCATTGATCGGTTGGTGGATGCCGTGGTCATCACCCAGGCCTGTGCGCTTGCACAGATGAGAGCCATCACCCATCTGGCCATGGTTGTGGGGGGGAGTGGTGGCCCAGCAGATGAGGCAGGTGGACACACTGTCAGCCATGCTACAGGCCACACACGCAGGTCTGAACCCATGAGGCACTGCGGTGAGGGACACCACCACACAGGCACCACAGGAGTTGCAGCGGCGACAACACCGACACTGCCAAGGGTGGCGGGCCCAGAAGCAGCCCCCCTCACCACCACTTCCACTCCTGGAGCAGCAGCACCCACCTCCACCATCAACACCCCCACATGCAACAGTGCAGGTGGCCCCACTACAGCTGGCACCACTGGCAACACTTGTGCACTGGGCACCACAGCCCCCTGTGCCATCACCACCCACAGTGCCGGTGTAGCAGCAGCCATCACCGCCCACAAGACAAGCACTGGTGGCACCACAGGGGGCCAGAGCACCAGGGCAGGGGGCAGCAGCAATACCTGTTGCCAGGGCCATGGGGCAGAAGGTGCTGAGTACAGGGTGCAGGACCAGTGCCACACAACTGGAGGCAGCACAGGTGGCAGTGCAACAGCAGGCCATGGACGGCAGTGTGCCAGAGGGTATGGAACTGGTGATAGCACCAGGGCAAGCAACAGCCATCCCAGGGAGGCACGGAAGACCACGGAGGCCAGCAGTACATG
This sequence comes from Neoceratodus forsteri, assembly GCA_016271365.2. Lineage (NCBI taxonomy): Eukaryota > Metazoa > Chordata > Ceratodontiformes > Ceratodontidae > Neoceratodus > Neoceratodus forsteri. Next base: position 452,636,460 of record CM057455.1, on the reverse strand, counting down.
TAGAACCAGTAGACAATGGTGGCCCTGCAGACATGCACCAGGGGAAGGGTGGGCCCAGTGCTACCACTGGGGCAGTCGAACAGAAGAGGACTGGGTGGTAGAAGCAGACAACAGACTGATGTGCCACAGTGGCATGCTGCTGCTATGGGAGGTGAGCAAGGGGCGGTCTGACAATCCGGGAGTGCACGGGGTCCTGACGTGTGGTGTGTGTGAGGGGTGTGCATGAGCGTGTTCATGTGTGTGAGCGTGGGTGTGCTGTGAGGGAGCACTGTAATGAAGCACGTGTGTGTGTGTGTGTGTGTGTGTGTGTGTGTGCATTGCACTGTCACTGGGTGTGGGTATGTGTGAGGGCTTGTCACTACAAAACTGTTATACTGCACTGTGCCACCAATGTCCTATGTCACCTGCACCGTATAAAACAATATGCACTAAACATCTGTGTGGTCTCCTTCATTACCACCACTGGACATCTCGCATGTCACACATGGCTGGTGCCTTTGTGACAGACATACCGGATATTGCATATGCATGACCTACACGTATGCTGCAAGTGTGTACAGGCTGCACGTGCATCCCACAGTTGTTATCTATGGTCTGCGGTAGCACATGATGCAGTTGTAATGTACCAACCTGCAATGCGTGTGTAGCATTGTACATGCGACATGTGTGAGGCGAGGCACATAGGTTGAAGCTAGGCCACAGACCGAGCATGCAGGAGAGACTGGAGGATCTGGCAGGAGCTGCAGCCATCATACACCAGAGTGTAGCTACAGAAGGCACTGCCACACAGCAGGCCCAGGTGGGAAACATCCTGATCACTATTGAGTACTGGTACAGTGCAGAACATGCACCTGCGCTACAGAAAGTGCTACATACAGTTGCTAATGTTGTGTTACACTATGTTTCTCCAGGAGAGTCACACCCTGAATATTGGTGAGCACTGGGACAGTGCACAGCCTGATCCTATGCTACAGGCAGTACTACAGACAGGTGCTAATGTTGTGTTAAGCTGTGTTTCTCCAGGGGAGTCACGCCCTGACTATTGGTGAGTACTGGAACAGTGCACAGCCTGCACATATGCACCTGCTGTACGACATAAAGTTGCTGATGTTGTTGTCCAATCTGTTTGTCCAGGACAGCCACACCCTGAACAATGGCAGGTAGTAGGACAGTGCAATGCCACCGCATTTGCAATGGTCAATGTCTAGGAGGAGCATGCTACACTGTATGCCCACCCACAGATGTGAGCCTGGAGCTCAGGGAAGGTAGGTGCCCTGCTGAGTGTCACACTGTATGCATGTGGGGGCAGTTGGAATGCAACCCTGGGCATGGGTGTAGCATCCCATGGATGTATACCACTGCACATGCGGCTACACATCCCAACTGCAGGGTGGTGGGTACAGGTGTCACCAGCCATTCACACTGTACACAGCTGTTTCCTTGTGGGCTGTGCCACTGTTGTGCAACCTGTGCCATGTACCACCACATGACAGCCAGGTGTAATGTGCCAGGAATATGCCACTGCGCATGGACACAGTGCAGGCTGCTGTCTTGTGGTGGATGGCCATGTACCCAAACACCCCTTTGCATGGGAATGGCATTAGGGTGGTACACAGCTGGGTATGGCAGGTGACGATGTGGTGTTGGCAGCCACTGTGGGGTCACCCATTGTGCATTGTATGCGCATGGCATCACACAGCCCTGACATGCTGTCTGTGGTGTGTGGTGGCGTAATATGCACCATTGGTAGGAGGAGTGGCATGCAGGGGCATGTATGTGCAGCATGGCACTGTCATGCTACACCATGGGTGCAGCGCGCATAGTGCAGTGCTGTACCCATTGCCACTGTACCCCAGCCCTGTACACTGTGCCACCACCGTCGGACATGCCGGGCTGCATGGGGGGGGTGACAGTATGGACACCACACTACTGTGCACTGACACGTGTGCTATGCATTGCAGATCTATACCACACATGCCAGACACCCCTGTGCCAGGTCCACAACAGCAGATGGAATGCCACAGAGCGCAGGCCTCATCCTAAGTGGGAGGGCACCGAATTACACACCCATGGAGATGACAATGCTCATCAACATGATACTGCAGTGCTGGAAATCCTGAGAAAGGTCTACCCAAAGAATCATGAACAGTAACATTGTACTTGTACCACTGGCAGCCATACACTCAATTAAAATGGTTTCACTTGTCATTCAGTTGAAGGCTGCCCGACTCCTCCCCACTTCTGTACCAAAGCCACACACATTGACTTCTCTGCTGCCTAGCATTTATACAATCTCTTTCCATTCTTTCTCCTCTTCCTTCAGTGCTCTGTCTCTGGTGTGGCTCTTTTAGCTACTGATTTCCTTTAGCCTCGAGAATTTGCTCCTGGCACCTCTACTGAGGGTGGAAATCCAGAGGAAAGAGTCAAGCAAAAGAATTACAAACATTAACGTTGCACATGCACCTATCCACTGGCAGCCACATGCTGAAACAAGAAAAATGTAAAGCAAATCTCAAATGAGCACTTCTGCTTAGAAATCTCACTTGGTCTTTAATAGAATTCTTCCTACAGCCATTTCAAAATGGTATAAATGGAGGCTCAAATGGCTCTCAGTAGACTGACTGAGGGTTAGTTACAGAGCCATTTATCTCCAGATTAGGACTCCAGATCTGACCCAGGTTATTGGATGGCTATCCAGTGACCTATGCAAGACAAATTGCAGTGGTCGCAGTCCAGTTCATAGGGCACAGATGGCCACAACACCAAAACCTCACCACAACTGGCACTAATTGGTACCCTTTTGCCAGTCTCAAAACAAAGTCCAATAGCTGTAGGGGCCTGCAAGCTAATCAACCGTCTTACCCACTAGAGGAAAACCCTCTGTGTTAAGGCAGATGCTTATTTGTATGGTAGAGTATCATAGCATATATTGTGGCTTGCAGTGTTGTACCTCTTGTGGATATCTTGTGTGACAGTCTCAAGTGCTGTCGATCTGCTACCTTTACAAGCACTGTCATTTCACTATAAATGTAAAAAAAAGTAACAAGACAGTAAATGTACTTCAGTGTGACGTGACATGCATCACACTAGATCCGTAGAAATATGATGCTGGGATTTTTTTATGATCTTATCCAGCATGATGTGGTTCATATTCAAGTTTGATTTGATTTATGTTTAACTTGCAGGTGGACTGGGTAAAAAATACCTTTACACCTATGTCAGACGTATAGGTACAGACAATCATAAATCACAAACACGTACAGTCACAGTACAATGCAGATTAAGTCATGCATATGTGTTAAAAATTGTTTAGGCGTTTAGTTTGAAACCACAAATATACAAATTTGGACCATAGACCAGCTCTACTCAGGCTACGCTTGAAAACTTGAACTCCCAAAGTACGGTATAGAAAATGACATTCATTATGAGAATTTGGCTCAGATTATGCATTTATGTCTGTGTGGCGGGGAAGGGGATGCTAGCTTTGTTTTCTGTTTAGGCTGATAAAGATGAAGACCAAACATGGATAAACAAGCACATCCATCAAGTCTTTCACAGAAAAAAAATCAAGAACATACTCAGAAAAGCACAGGAAGATAACAAAAATAAGTGGAATGCTGTAGAATTGATGTAATAGGAGCTGTGAGAATAAATGGACATGAATGAAAGGAACTTTTGAAGGAGTTCTTAACTAGATCATTAGGACTCAGTCTATTAAGCATGTTTTCTTCAGTAATGGTTTAGCATGCAGTAAGTGTTTGTTTTTGAGTTTTTAGATCAAATGTCCTGTGACTCAGCAGTATTTTCAGACTGCTTAAAATACTGCTGGACATATATGCAGCAGATACATGCGTGTGGATAAGTATCTCAAAATATAGGTGGTCGGGAGGTAATAGAGCAAAATCCCTGATTCACACCCCCATTAAGCTACTCATATGGTATTCCATAAGCCAAAACTGATCACATCGTTCCTCAAACACTCAGCATAAGCCATTCCATTTTGAGCATGACTAAATGATGGCAGATTAACTTCAAGATCCCCCACCAACCCCTAAAGTGATGACATGAGCATACTAGCATCATAGAGAGTATCAATCGTACTCATTGGAAATGCCCCCCCCCCCACCACCACCACCACCACAAGAAAAAGACAGAAGCTTTACTTTCTGATGAGTTCTCTGGTACATTAGTAAAATGTTTCATTCCTGCATTTTAGGTATGGAATGGTTTGTGTCTGTGCTCCATTTAGCCAGAAATCTGATCCCGTCCACTTCAGAATTAGTTGACACAGTCCCCATGCTCTGATGTTTCATGATGTCTAAGACTGTGACACATACTTTATAGAAGTCAATTAAAAAACTTTTAATTTGCTCTTGTTGATATTCATTTTAGAGGGCAATCTGTGGAAAGTCTAAGACACTATTCAACTGGCAGAAGTCTTGTCATTTGAGCTGTGCTTTATTTATTAGAAGTGGCCCTCTAAAATATAAAAAAATTAGTTATTAAGCAACTTCATTTGTTTCTATAGAGTACATTCCTGCACTCTTCCAAACGTAGGGCTCCAGCTGCAGAAAAGTGTGTGTGTCTACCCTGAAATGTGCATAAAGCCAATGCACAGTTCTGTGCCATGCAACAGCAATGCAGGGGATGTGACCCTCAGCTGCCATGATAGTGACCAGCAGTGTAGATTGCACTGTAGAGTGGCACATAACATAGTTCTGGGATCTTCTGGAAGCAGCACACTCCTACAGAATTCTCCATGACAATGTCATAAAAGGAGTGGGCACTCCACCTCCCCAGTCAGTAATGTGAAAACGTCTACTGTGGATGCCTCTGGCATGGAGCAGCACTTCACAGATGCTGGATAGGTAGCAATGGAATGGCACAGCCACTGGAAACAGTACACCCCTATGCAGCAAATGTGCTTTTGCGGGATGAGTAGGAGGCAGCAGAGGCATCCGTGACCACTACTGCTGCCATGGACACTAAACTTCACCATGGAGGAGATGTCCATCATTGTGCAGAAGTACATACAAATTATGTGATCCTGTATTGCTCTGGGGCGCTGAAGGGTACGTCCACACATAAGCACCTCATCTGAGTTGGCATTCAGCATGCCACCAACATCACCAGGAACACCCCTCATATGATCATTTTGATAAAACACAAGTGGCATGACCTGTGGGGTACTGTGAAGAAGAAACTGGTACAGTGGTGGTGGGTACAGCTGGTGACAGGTGGGTGTGGGCTCACAGGAGGACCCCAAGATTTTATTTTATTTTATTTTATACTTTATTAGTCAGGTAGGTGCACTGGTGCCAGTTGCCTTTTTCAGGCTCAACCCAGGTGCTACAACTACGAGTGATTTATACTGTGGTTCACACTGTGGATAGTTGGAGCTGAAAAGGCATTGATGCCCATTGGTGGATCCTCTTAACTATTATAATATACAATGTTATTTCCATTTAGGAAGTATTTGTCTAGTTTTGTCTTAAATTCCTTTTTAGTTTTACTCATAATTATTTCAATTGGTAGTGAATTCCATGAGTTAATTATTTGTTGGGCGTAGTAGAATTAAAGGTCTACGGAAAATGATTTCCTGTTATTTATAGTGGACGAACTCTGGTATCCTTTTTGTCAGTCTTAAAACTGATGTTTACTTCATTTCATAAGTATGGACCTTGCATAATATCATACATAAGTAAGAAATCTCTACATACACCCCTTGTAGCAAGTGATATTAGATTTAAGGAACAGTCTTTCCTCACAAAAGTTATTTCTTTTTTTTTTCCAACTTTGTTTCCCTCCCATCACCACTGGCTGGGGCTCCTTCAATTGACCTACCTGTTCCCCTCCTACCTGAAATCATCCCAGCTGTACCCCAGTCCTTGGCACACCCACGCCAAGCTTAGTGGAGCAATCCCTCGGAATCCACCCCCTAAAGTGGGGCCACCTTCTGCTCCTCGCCGTTTTCTTCCAGTGCTTCCATGGGTGGAGGTGACACGGAGACCAGGTTCACAGAAGGCAGGATCCAGTGTTGGAAGTGGGGGCAGGTGACATCTACCCCCCAGCCAACGGGTGTTTTCCCTGTTCTTAGAGAGCTCCCCTAGGAGCCCGGATGTGCAATGACATACAGAGAATCCAGCACATTCCCACACCCAGCCTGTAGACATCTACAGAGGCTCCTCTCCTTGCATCAGCATGATCCTGGACTGTAGTGCTCCCAGACTCCACTGGGAGCCACTCACATCAGGGAGTCATCCACCCACCCTTCTCAAGAAAGGACAGCAGTCCTCAGGATGCTCAATCCTCTCCTTCCCCACCGACCCCGGCTGACTCGAGCTTACTCCTGAACCCAGGTCGCTGGCGTGATGAGAGGTGTGGCATCCAGCATTTGAACCCTCAGCACCACTGGGCCGGATCAAAAGTTATTTCTTAAGTGTGATATACATGTTGTTGCCCTCTGTTGTACTCTTTCTAATTTGGTTATATCTTGCTTTTTTTATGGACACCTGAATGGCATTGTGTAATCCAGAAGCAGCCTTATAGATGCTGAGCATAATGGGAAAAGGACCTGCAGATCCATAGGTGTAATTTTTTTTTAATTGACCCCATAATTTTATTTGTTCTACTGATATTTTCATTACATTGTTTCTCTTGTTTAAGGTCAGATGATATCAGCATGCCTAGGTCATTTTCTAGAGTGGTGTCGGACAGTGTATGTCTTCCTAAAGTTTTAATTTTTTATTTTTATTCTTTTGATAACTGGGTAAGGACCACTAGGTACACATGCCTGTTTTCAAGAGTGACCTGGGTCCTGCACTGCAGTGCACTGGGGTAGTTAAGTTACTTTCACAGAGTCACACAGTTTGTAAATGGAGGTTGTGAGAGTCAAACCCAGGGCTGATGGACGTACCAAGCTCATTCACAGGTTTCATAGGTTGTTTCTAGCATAGATGGGCAACTTGCCCTTTTCTGCTCATTCATCATTATTGATTGTAACCCTTATTATTTCTATTTAATAAATGATTTTCCAATTTTATCTTAAAATACTGCATACTACAATTTCTCACAACCTCCAATGGCAGACTATTCCAAATACTCACCACCTTCTGTGAGAACCATATTCCCCTCTTTTCCATTTTGCTAATTTTTCCTTGTAGCTTAAGACTATGAGATCTAATTGTAAACTCCATTTTTTCATGTCCATCCCTATGCAGTCCCACAAATCATTCTTCTCAAATGCACCATACACCAAACATAGATTCCCACTCATCCTCCTTTATTCCAATGAATAAAGTCCTGGGGCCCAATTCCAAGATGGCTTACACATAGCGCAAGCTGATTTATGCCAAACCCCCATGGCATAAATCGCAACTTGTGCCATGCATTATGTCATTTGCTATTCCAAAAGGCACCTTGTGCCATGCCATATGTGGGTTGCACCAAATGTAGGTTATGCCACCCACTATGCCCGCAGCCCACAATGGCATGGCGCAAGAGTGGATTACAGCAGCAGCTGCACCCTATTCCGAAAGGGTAGCTGCCATAACCCACTTATGCTATTCCAAGAGCCACAATGGCACAGTGGAGGTAGACTATCTTGGAGATGGTCTAAGGGGCATCTGTCCATGCCAATCAATGGATGCCTACTCCACAACACCACGGCAAAGGTATTGCAGCACTCCCTGTGCCCCCAAACACATTAATGTCCCCAACCCCCTGAATGTTGAGGATCCCTTGGGTCTGATAAGCAATATGCCCCCCAAACACCAGCCCCCCAATGCCCCCTGGTGCATGCAGTGGTGTTCCAGGGGAGGGGGCTCCGGAGGGCAGTTTGCAGTGGGCTATGACTTGCAGCATGCAGGGCCATTGCACCATGCTCGTGGCACTAGCCTACACCTGCTGCAGGTTGCAGGACATAGGTGCCGGGGACCCTGCCTGTCTTGGATTATGTCACAGCGTCCCCGGTGTAGTGCTGCATGGCGCAACTCGCATACACCCGTGAGTTGCACCATGCATCTTGGAATCGGACCTCTGGTCTTTCCAGTCTTTCTTCATAACCCAAATCCTGCATATCCACAATCTTCTTGTTTGCTCTCCTTTGCACCCCCTACAAACATCTAATCCTCTCCTTTGTATATAGCGCCCAAAAAACTAACTACAATGCTCCAAATGGGTCTCACCAATGCTTTATACAGAGGCATCATCACCCTCCTGTCCCTACTCTGCATGTGTCTCCTAATGCAACCCAGTATGTTGTTGCATTTTTATGCTGTATTTCACCACTTGTTACTCTAACCTCTAGGCTATACTGCCACATAGATGCATATAGACTTCAAGTTATTAGTTCCTAGATGTGTTGCTTGCACTGATCTATGTTAAAATGCATTTCCCAAGTTTTTGCCCATTCGGCAATTTTATTCAGATCACATTGTATAAAAACTTATTTTTCTCTTGTAATAGAAGGTGCTCCTAATTTTGAATTGTTGGCATATTTTGTAGTGTGACTAAGCAATTTTGTAGACCTGTCTGAAACACAAATATGGAATATGACTGGCCTCAACACAGATCCCTGTGGGACTCCACTTGTTACATTTCCTATTTTTGATAAATGCCCCTGAATTTGTACCCTCTGTTACATAGATACATAGACAGTGTCGGCAGATAAGGGCCTATGGCCCACCCAGTCTGCCCATTTGAGCTTGTAAGTTCAGTTTGTTTTCTTAGAAGTCTGTTGCCCCTTACCCCTGACCTCCAGAATTCCTTTATGTCTATCCCATGCATTCTTAAATCCCGTGATTGTTTCAGCCCCCACCACTTCCTCTGGCAGGGTGTTCCACTTGTCCTCCACCCATTCTGTGAAGAAATTCTTTCTCATGTTTCCTCTGAATCGTCCTCCCTCCAACTTCATCCCATGCTGTCTAGTCCTGAAACATCTTTTTCGCTTAAAAATAGTGTTTTCCTGCATCCCGTTCCTCCCTGTAAGATACTTGTATGTCTCTATCATATCCCCTTTCTCCCTCCTCTCCTCCAGGGAGTATATGTTCAGTTCCTTCAACCTGTTTTCATAGGACTTGTGATGCAATCCATGCACCATCTTTGTTGCCCTCCTCTGAAGCTTCTCTACCCTGTCTATGTCCTTACGTAGGTATGGTCTCCAGAACTGTACACTGTACTCCAGGTGGGGCCTCACTAGTGTCTTGAAAATTTTATTTAGTTGTTTAACCAGGTATAGCACACTAAGCCGAAAGCTTTTTTACAGGAGCGACCTGGGAGCACAAGAAGGTTAAGTGACTTGCTCAGGGTCACACAGTATTCAAGTGGAAGCTGTGGGATTCAAACCCAGGTTTGGTCTGGTGGATGTCACCAAATTTGCAGCTCACAGCCTTAGACCACTGCGCTATACTGCCTCCTCCTGTTGTTTATGTAATAGCCATGCTTTTGCCTAGTTAATCATCTGTGGATTTATATTTAAATTTTTGCATTTTGTTAATGATTGCCCAATGCAGAACCAAATCAAAAGCTTTACTGAAATCCAGAAATATCATCTCACATGGTATTTTATTATCTAATAGTGAGTTGATTCTTTTCATAAAATCAGATGAGATTTGTTGTACATGAGCGACCTGTAGTAAAACCATACTGTTCAGGGTCCATGACATGTATAACTGACCGTAACTTGCCCTTGGTAATACTCTCTAGAATTTTACAAGGTACTGATATTAGACTAATAGGTCTCTAGTTTGATACATGAGTTTCACTACTTTACTTTGTATGGGGGGTCACATCTGCAAGTTTCTAATCATCCAGAATATTTCCCATATCCAGCATAGCATGGAAGATATTTTTGGAGTAGAACAGTAATTTTTGAAACTTTGCTAGAAATGTTATTTGGGCCAGGTATGGTATCCTTTTTAAGGTTTTTGGTTTTCTCCTTCATAGTTTCTTTGGATAGGTTCCACCTATGTAGAGCGCCAGCGGCAGTGGGCCTGGTCATTATGGTGCCAAATCCGAAAGTCACTGTCCTCTCTTTTTGCAGGAAGCTGCACCCCTCACACACACACCCCTTTCTAAATATTCTACCTCTAGGGGGCAGACGTCAGGGAGGGGGAGGCAAACATCAGGATTTGGCGCTCTAATGATGGGCGCACAGCCGCCTGCGCTCTGCAGGTGTTGAAGGCTTTGGATATACTTAACCATTCTGCCATATCTGTATTGACAGTGGGTAGAGAAACACGGGCCAAATTTTCAAATTGTCATGGGACTAAATCCCACTCTGCAACTCCAGTTGTGGACTGAAATCTCCACATCTGTGGAGATTTGTATTTTCAGTCCACCACAGCTGCAGGAGATGTTACTCCTGGTTCCACCAGCCGTAACATTTTTCCACATCTGTAGGGGAAAAAAAACAATTGCAAGCTGCCATAAATTGTAGAGCCAGTCATAAACTGACTCTGCTTTTGAGAATACTGTACAGTAGCTGCAGGAAAAACTGAGTTGCTACAAGAGGACACCTACTTGAGCTGAGTTTTTTCCACAGCAGTGGGATTTTCATGGGCTTTGAGAATCTGGCCCGCATGTCTTTTTTCGTAAGATGGAACAGATATATTCATTTTGGACTTCTACAATTTCTGATATCTTTTTTCTACTGCAGAGCTATAGTGTTCAATTGGTCTCATGTCATACTTTGATTTCTTTAAGGAATTAATGTAGCTATAGAATATTTTGCTTTTCTCCTTTCTGGCATTAGCGGCTTTGTATTTCATTCTTACATTTCCTTCTAAGGTTTTTAAATTTTAGCCATGATTCTGCTATATCTGTTTTTAAAGGGTCTTTCTGTGATTTATCCTTTTTGTTTAGGAGTATTTTTTTATTTTATATAAGAGCCATTCTGGACCGAGTCCCTTTCTATGTTATTTTTTAAAACTTGGGATGTAACTGTTACACATAATCATGATTATGTCTTTTAATATTAGACACATTTCATTTACTGGCATATTTCCAGTAGTTTTATCCAGGTGAAATTTTTAATAGCATTATCTATCTGTTGTATATCTGCCTTATTATACCGGAAAATTTCTGTTACCCCACTGTTGTTACCATTTGTTGTCGGTATGTTAAACAAAATTTTGTTATAATCCCTGTTACTTAACTGTCATTCTGTCATACATTTTGTAACTTCTATGCTATGTTTGTCAATATATGATCTAATATATTATTTTCTCTCTTCGGAGTTGATACATTTTGGAATAGTTGCATTTGCTCAGTTAGATCAATTTAACTGCCCCCGATTTGGTTTCTGCTTTGTTTTGTTCACAGTTTATCTCTTTTATATTGAAATCTCTAAGAATGATTGTTTCGCTCTGTTCACATAACATAAAAACATAGAAGTTGGTGGCAGAAAAGGACAGCAAGGCCCATCCAGTCTGCCCATTTTACCAATTTGCTCCTGCTGCCTCTACTAGGTCAACAGCCTCAGCTATGCCCCCCTCATATGTATGATTCCCTTGTGCCTGTCCCATGCACTCTTGAATCCCTCTCTGTACATGCTCTCAACCACCTCCTGAGGCAGGGTGTTCCATGTATCCACCACTATCTCTATAAATAAGAACTTTCTCACATTACCCCTTATGTGACCCCCCCCCTCCAATTTCATGTCATGCCCTCTAGTTCTATCGTACTTTTTATACTGGATGATGCTATCCCCTTCCAGCTTATTTACGCCCTTAAGACATTTGAAAGTCTCAATCATGTCCCTCCTCTCCTGTTTCTGTTCCAATTTGTACATATTAGGTCCGTAAGTCTATCCCCATATGCTTTTCATGAAGACCCTTTACCATCTTAGTTGCCCTCCTCTGCACTGTTTCCACCCTGTCAATATCCTTACACAGGTGCGGTCTCCAGAACTGCACACAGTACTCTAGGTGAGGCCAAACTAGCATCTTGCACAGTGGGATTTGTCTCTATTTCTACCCATAAATCCTCTGTATATGCACTTGAGGCATCTGGCAGGCTCTAACATACTCATATAACTATACTCTTGATGTTATTGTTTATCATTTTAGTCCAAACAGTTTCTGTATTGTCTGTGGTGTTTCATTTAACTTTTGTGATGATACCTACTGCATTTATTCCATCCTCTGGGTACAATGCAACACCACCACCCCTTCTATCTTTCCAATCCCTATAGTATAGTTTGTAATCACTTATTCCTCTGCCCATAACGTAGCTTTCGTCTGCCAAGTTTCTGTGATAATAATAAATGAAAAATCATTGTTTGATATTAGTGCTGTTAGTTTATCCATTTTTGTGACAATACTCCTTGCAAAGATTAATGCGTCTCTCCAGATATTTATTGCTGTACTGTTTCTTTGATATTTTTTTTGATTTGGTCTTACGCTGGCAGACTGACATGTCCTTATTTCCCCCTGAGGTTTTGGTTTAAAGATAAGCCGAAGCGTAGTATCGGTGACATCCTCTGATGCTTTGGCTCCTTTATTAATCAAATGATGTCAATCATGACTGAACATATGGTGATTATTATGGCATTGCTTCCATGTGTCAATGCATTTGATATTTGAATCAGCATACTATTTTCCAAGCCTAATATTGATCCTCTGTACGGTATTGTTCTTTTCCCTCTAGACTTATGGTACTGGTAAAATACCAGATATTGCTAGATGACACCCCTTAGCAGTCAAGTTTTTCCATATGTCAATCAAATCATGACATACAGTATATCTTTTTCATGTTCCCTTCCTATGTCATTGGTACCAGCTAGGAAGATAGAAGGGATGTGGTCAAGTCTGTCAATTACTTTCTCTATTCTAGCCTCAATATCCCTCATTCTAGCCCTAGGAAGACAAGTAGCTGTTGCACTGAATTTCCCATTCTGTCCTGCATTTGAATCTGTGAATCTAATTATTGAATCTCCTATTACAACTTTTGTGAGGTGGTGCTGGTTAGTTGTTGAAAGTTGTGGAGTATCCACTTCTGTGTGGATAATGACTGAGTCTATTTCTGTTGCCTCCAGGGGAGTGAATCTATTTGACAAAACAACCTCCACCTATAGTTTTGGGCCTTATTCTTTTCTCTCTGTTTTACTTTTTGCTAACTTACAACACACCATTCATTGTTACTAGATCAAGATAATCTCTTCCACTTTTTGAGCTATTCTAATATTTATTTGGCGTTGCGTTTGTGCTATTTTTCCATATTTCTCTTTATGTTAGGGTGGTCATATTGTTCAAAGAACAAAAGTTTGAGTTTACACAATAAGTGATGCAGGTTATCATTTAATGATTCACAGATTACTTCAGTTGATGAAATTGTGGTGGATTTCTTCAGCCAGCAATCAGTTGGGACAAGGAAGAAGGCCTAAACACACTGGAGGATGAGAACTGTTATGCATCCACATGGGTACCAGCCAAGCATATACACAGTGCTAACACAATGCTTTCCAAAGATGTATGCCTGGCAACACCTGTATGTGATGAGGACAATGACACTGATGACAATGGGACACAGGGAAAAGGTAGGTATGACACAGGCATTCCACAGGATGTAGGCAACACAACCCATGTGCGGATTCACAGTAATATATGTCAGCAGATACAGTAACAACCACATCTGTACCATTCACTGGTTCCAAATCCACTGTGCCTCAGTGTTTCCACGACATCACCAAAAACACTACGGACAGCACACAGGTGGCATCAATGGCACAGGGATGCCACACAGTCTGCACCTAGCAGACACAGCCCTGAACACACATGGTTCTCCCAAAGGTCTAGCAGCTGTCATATGTGTCATACCGCCAACACCACAATGTATGCACACACCTGAAACACCCACACCCACTGTGGCAGGTGCACTGGGCACTGCCACAACTGACCCATTTCAGGGCACAGAGTACAGACACAGAACACTAATGGGGCCACAGGGGTACAAAATTCTGGCACCAACCTCTGGAAGTTTGAACACGGACACAGGAGGCAGACATTGCATGGCATGTATGCTGAGGTGCGTGCCCTGGAATAGCAGGGACTATGGTAGTCATGGTCATGACATGAGCAGCTGCAGCACTTCACCATCACTGTTGGTAGCCTATACACAGAGAGGACAGATATGCAAGAGGAGCTGGTGGCCATCAGGCATGCCATAGTGGTAGTCCATGCCATCTGTCCAGTGTCCTGGAGCATTGTCTTTCTGCTCTGACACAGGCTTTGCTGACAGTTAATGGGATACAGGCTGGGCAGTACAAGCCTCCTCCACAAGGCCCAGTGCTGCGCCCATGGAATATAAGCTACATCTATGAGTGGGTGCAGAGCACCATGCATCCACTGGCATACCATCCAAAGGTGAAATGGCTGACTCAGAAGTGAACACAGCCACAGAAAAGTTGTCAGCCAAGACATAAGGTGGCAAGAGGCACAGAAAACACATGCAGATATCTGCACCAGAAGTCCAAAATACCTACAAACACTTGGAATTTGATGTGGTGCACCTTTAATGTTTGGCAAGCCCAATACACTGCAACAATTCCAAAAGGAGTGCACTCAAAAAGCAGGAATGACCATGACACTGGTATTAGACTTCACTGATTTATTTTCATTTAGAAAACAGAATGTGGACTGAAAACATGATAGAGACTATTACTTGCCCAGGTGCTTCAGGTCAAACTAACCCTTCGTCAAGGTTATCTGCACCACAATACAGCTAACCAGTCACAGAGAATGAACATGGGACACACTGAATACACACACACACACACACACACACACACTCGCACGTACACTACACAGGATTCTTTATACACATCACTGACCATGGCACCTTTATTGCACCAGAACATGCCACTGCCAAACAATCCTCACCACCCTTCCTGTACTCACAACTGCACTATGTAAAATAGTTCTGCTCTACCCCCACCCCGCATGCCAACCCAGCCTGGTTTCCTGCATCCTGTCCACTACGCTGTTCATGGATGACTGGCATGTCCACAGCCTCAGCCTCTGCCATTTCAGCAAGACACAGAACAACACCCTCTGGTAAAGGTAAGCAGTTCCTTATGAGTATGTTGTGTAACATGCAGAATTCAATGACTGCCCTGCACATCTTGCTGGGCATGCACTGTGGTGTCCCCTCTGTCTTACCAAGGCACCTGAAGCACCTCTTACTTGCCTGAGCACCCTGTCTGTGATGCCCCTTGTCTGGCGATGTGCCTCTTTGTACATCTGATCTGTCTCTGTCTGGAGATACGGGAACGGGGTAATCAGGAGCATGCATCATGGAGCAGGCCTTTGCCATTTTTGCACCTAGAGTTTGGAATGCCCTTCCACCTCAACTCTGACTTGCTCAGTCAAAATACTGTTTCAGAAAAGCACTTTACAAATTCTTAAGCAACTCTAACATCTGCTCTTGCAGCTGACTCCCAATGCTCTTTGTCTCATTGCTCACACTGTTATTTTTCATTTTACGGTGCTGATTGGGACCCTCATACTGTGGAAGGGCAGGTGAGAAGTCCCCAGAGTGAGCCCAATATATGTGACCCAGCAATAGATCAGGACCCACAGGACTGGCTGTTGATGGGTGATGATGATGACGATGACGACAGAGCCAGTGAAGTATCTGTGGTAGGGATGTACAGCACAGCAGTGATATCTTATTAGTGATATCTTCTATGATATTAAAAGAACTGTAAATAAACACTGGCATGTATGAAATTGTCAAATATGGGAGAAAAGGCATTCTCCCCAGGCCCACAAATAGTTGCCAAAAAGGTGAAATCTTTACAAGATAAACTGATGCACACTGACCATATCATACCTGCTCAAAGGCAAGGAAGCTACTTCACAACTGAAGATCTAAAAGGGAATTGCCATTCAGGGGCTGTATACATTGTAATAGCACCTATAAACTGGAAACAAATGAGAAATGTGTACTAAAAGAAATACACTTTGTTTTAACTGTCATTTTGTTTTCCCCACATAAATCCTGTCACATGAGCATTTGACCCCATAAATCACCCCTGTAGTCTGGCATGTGGGCTCCATAGTGGAGCCTCTGTCAGTCTGTGTGGGCTACCATATGAGGGAGTATGTGGAAAACGCAGCATCTTATTTAAGGGATACTACACATTTTATTATTTTCTGGGAGGAATTAGACAAAGAAAAGTTTGATCTGGGAAACTGTATACAGGCAACATTAGATGTGAAGGATTTATATACTTCAATACCACACAACTTGGGATGTGAAGCATTAAAATCCATACTTGAAAAAGAAAGGGAAAGTGAAAAAACCACCTAATATACTACTGATTAAGTCTGCTGAGATTGTTTTAAATCAAAATTATTTCCGATTTGAAAGAGATTATTTTGTGCAGGTGAGAGGAACAGAAATGGGGTTCAGTATGGCCCTATCGTATGCAAACATATATATGAACGATTTTGAAGAGTAATTTGTGTACAGCAATAACCCATATGTGACAAAATCAAATAGTGGAAGTGTTTTATAGTTGATGTGGTAGTTCTATGGACAGGTACAGAGAACTATTTGTTACGATACCATGAATATCTGGATACTAGAACAGACCATCTAAAATTCACACTGAATTATGATAAAAGTGAAATAGCTTTCTTAGACCTAACCATATTTAAGAATAATGGTCAGCTTTGTACTAAAGTGTTCTGCAAAGACACAGATCATAATATAATCCTGCAGGCTGAAAGTTTTCACCCCAGGGTGCTAGTAGAATCTATTTCTTACACTCAGTTTCTAAGAGTGAAAATAAACTATGTTACACACAGATTTAGAGGAAAATGTGGAAGATATGGAACAGAGATTAAAGGGAAGATGGAACTCAGAGAGAATTTTAAAAACAGCAAAGGAGAAAATGAAGTTAAAACCACAGGAAGACTTATTGGTTACTGGCAGTGGACAAATACAAACAGCTGTTTAAAAAGTGATATTGGTTGCCAGCCCAGTGGCACTGAGGGCTGAGGTGCTGGACACCATACCTCGAGCTACGCTGGCGACCCAGGTTCAGGAACTAACTCGAGTTGCCTGGGAACCGCACTGGGAGGTTGGAGGGATTGAGCTGCTGTAGGCAGCTCTCCCCTCCCAGGGATGGTTGACCACTCCCTCCAAAGTTACACTGTCATCGGGTGGAGATCCATTGGGAAGGGTAGGTTGGGGGGGGCTGCAGTGAATATCAGGGTTGGGGTGGAAGGGGCTGAGCCAGTACCTGGCATGCGCGTGCTCCTCCACACATGCACACATACGTGTCTGCCAGGGTCCCAGATCTGGAGAGCAAACAGGGAAAAAAGCATAAAATTTCATACAGACAAAAAAAGTGATGTGGGCAATAACATTTAGTAATATCTTTTATGATATTAAAAGAACTGTAAATAAACACTGGCACATTTTGAAATCAACAAATATGGGAGAAAAGGCATTCTCCCCAGGCCCACAAATAGTTGCCAAAAAGGTAAAATCTTTACAAGATAAACTGATGCACACTGGCCACGTAATACCTGTTCAAAGGCAAGGAAGCTACTTTGCAACTGAAGATCTAAGAGTGAATTACACATGCTGGAGGTGTATGCATTGTAATAGCTCTTATAAACTGGGAAAAAAAAGAAATGTATACAAAAAAGATATAAATATCAGAGAGTTTACCACATGCCAGACTACAGGGGTGATTTACAGGGTCCAGTGCCCATGTGACAGGATTTATGTGGGGAAAATGAAAAGAAGAATCAGCATTTATATAGCACTTTTCATACATCCCAAAGTGTTTTACAAGCAATGCTAGACTAGTAGTGAAGTGACTGAATGTGTGGTGGCGGCCATATCGCACATCATCACCCACAGCCTGGATAATTGCATGAACCAGTTTATGGGAAGGGGAATGTTGGCCAGGACACCGGGAATGTTCCCTACTCTTTGCAAAGAGTGCCCTGGGTTCTTTTACTTCCACCTGGACACCCACAAGGACAACACCAGGATGGGCAGAAGGAACCTCGGTTTAACGTCTCATCCGAAGGACAGCACACCCCAGCAGTACTGCACTTGGATGCCAGCGATTTTTAGGTGCAAGTACAATCCTGGTGTGGGACGAGAACCCACAACCTTCTGGTCTAGAGGCGGATGTGCTACCAACTGAGCCACGCTGACACCTGGCAGTTAAAACAAAGAATTGGGGAGCATAAGGGTTATATTCGGAACTTCAATCAATCAGTCAATCAATCAATCAATCAATCAAGTCTTTATTTACCCAGGAGAACTTGGATGTGAATTCACCATTTACCAGACATTTTTTAGAAAATGGATATCAACTTCTCACATTCAGATTCTTTGAAATAGAAAAAGTCACCAAGAATATGAGAGGGGATGACTTTAACTGGAAATTACAATTAAGAGAAGCATTTTACATTGATTATTTTCCATAAGCCAATTCTTGGTATGGAATGAATGAGTGAATCAATTGGTAACCTATTTAATAAGAAATTACATAAATAGAACTAGACCAGGAGTTAAAGCCAGATTAAGGTTTGATATTTTTTAAGGGTGAGACACATTAAATATAATTGTAAAGATTGAGTATTTTATACTTGGGCCTTAAAGCCTTGTGGGTGGTCAAGGCACCAGGACCAGATGGTGTACACCTAAGAGTCCTGAAGGAACAGGTGGAGGTGTTGGCAGGCCCTCTTATGGACCTCTTCAACACTTCCTTAGAGATAGGGAAGGTACCCAGGGACTTGAGGATGGCTCACGTGGTGCCTCTTCACAAGAGTGGACCCAAAGACCAACCGGGCAACTACAGGCCAGTAAGCTTGACTTCCATAGTGGGGAAGTTCATGGAGTCCATTCTAAAGGAGAGGTTGATAACCTTTCTCAATAGTAGTGATCTACAGGATGAGAGACAGCATAGGTTTGTCTCAGGAAGATGGTGCCAAACTAACCTGACTGACTTCTTCGACTGGATCAATAAGGCAGCTGACCAAGGTCACACTGTGGATGTTCTGTACCTGGACTTCAGCAAGGCTTTTGACTAAGTGCCCCACGGGAGGTTAATGAGCAAGCTGAGAGACATGGGGGTGGGGGAGAAACTGGTGGAGTGGGTTGAGGGCTGGTTGCAGGGCAGACAACAGAGGGCAGTTGTAAGGGGGATGACATCACAGACAAGGCCAGTAACAAGTGAGGTACTGCAGGGTTCAGTGCTGGGCCCTGTTTTGTTCAATGTCTTCATTGGAGACATTGCGGTGGGGGGGGTCAAGAGTAAGATCAGCCTGTTCGCAGATGGCACTAAGATCTATGCAAAAGTGGACAATGAGGAAGGGAGACAGGCACTCAGGGAGGATCTAGCTAAACTTGAACACTGGTTTAGGGAGTGGCAGTTGGGGTTTAAGCACCTCAGAGACAGAAATCCCAGGACCAGCTGCTGGCTGGAGGAAGTGCAGGTAACAGCTTCAGAGGAGGAAAGGGACCTCGGGGTAATAGTCACAGGAGACATGATGGTATCAGCACAGTGTAGGAGGGCGGCAGCAAGGGCAAATAGGATGCTGGGGTGCATTGCCAGAGGGATCACCTCTAGAAAGGAGGAGGTCATCCTGCCCTTGTATACATCACTGGTGAGGCCACTGTTGGAGTACTGTATGCAGTACTGGTGCCCATACCTCAAAAAGGATGTGAGATTACTGGAGGGGGTGCAGCGAATGGCTACAAAAATGATCATGGGACTGGGGGAGTTGCTGTATGAGGAAAGATTGAGGGAGCTCAACATATATTCACTGGAAGAGAGATGGGAAAGAGAGGTCAAGATAGAGACTTTAAAGCACTTGAAAGGCATACACAAAGCAATTTCATATGTTCATATGTTCATACTTCAAAATTAATGAAAGCATAACTGGAAATTAAAGGAGAGACACAATAAATATGAGAGATGAAATTAATCTTTTTTCATGTTCTATAAAAGATTAATAGAAACAAATATTTAGTAAAACAGTATAAATATATTGAAAGTTATTTGGTGAGTGGATCGTTCTTTCCAATCTGTTTGCATTCCACTATGTGTAATTTCACCATCGTTGCCATTGTGCTGTCATTGCTCATTTTCTCACATTTTACTGCATATTTATTGCTGTTTCTTGTCTCATTGCAGGGGTCTATGGTGCTGATTGGACCCTCATACTGTGGACAGGCAGCTGAGAAGGCCCAAGGTGATCCCACTATATATGACCCGGCGATAGATTAGGACCCTCAGGACTGGCTTTTAATGGGTGATGATGATGATGACAGAGCCAGTGAAGTGTCTGTGGTAGGGATAGCCAGCACAGGAGAGGGCTAGCTGGTTCAGGACAGGGGCAGCAGGATCATGTGTGATTGGCAGGAGAGGGGGCTGAGGCTGCCAACAAACAGGTCCTAGGCAAGTGATGGACCAGAAACAAAATTTGCCAGATTTATGTTTGCTGCTGTCATGGAAGGGATGGACAGGTCTGACAGGCTGTGATGTGCCCAAGGATAGGGCAAACACTTTGACACTACTGTACTGGGATGTGATGTAACAACCCTGTGTGATGGACAGTGCAGGGCTTACAGATTTCTGTGGTGTTGCTGCACCTGTTGATATATGTGTAACATTCTAATAATGTAATATACTTCATTTGGTGGACTGCATTGCTTTGTGTCAGTGTCATTTTGGGAAACAGGATAGTGGGCTACTCCAGTGCAGGTGGGTTCTAAGATGGATGGGCACTGTGCATGCTGTGTGAGCATCTGGCCATACCTAGTTCAGCATAGAGGCTTGCTCTGGGGAATCTTCTGTTAGGAAAGACACATATTCACAATGTGGATGAAAAGAAGTATGATGAACCTGTTACATTTGTTACTAAATTCAATGGACTGGCTGGAAGGATAGGAACATCATCCATCACAGTTGGCCTATACTATTATGGGACAGAGAAGTGGGTTTGACCATAGGAAATAAACCTAGTGTCTCCTTTAGAAGGGTACCCAGTATTAAGAATAAGGCTGTGCACAGCAGACTTGCAAAAATCCCTTCACCTACCACCAATAAAAATTGGCTACCACAAATACCATGTGGCTTTTTCAAATGGCAGAGATGCAGTGTATGCAAATTTGCACAAAATGGTAATCAGATTAAACACCTGGCAGATATAAATGTCACAGCAGATCTTAAAGAGAGCAGCACCTATGATACACCATTTACAATTTATGTATTATGGTGTCCATGTAATTTGATTTAGGTGAGGTGGACAATAAGACCCCTTAAACAATGTGCCAGGAACATGTAAGATCAATTTTGAATAACAGACAAGATAACCTGGTAGGGGTTCACTCTTTTCAGCATCACAACTCAAATCCTGCTTGTATTCATTTTATGGGTATTGAGCATATCAAATCAATGAAAAAAGGTGGGAATAGAACCAATCGCTGATTGAAACATGAAAGTTTCTGGATTCTTACCTTGAAGGGGGTTAAACCTGATGGTCTAAATGAAAATTGAGATATTAAGCCTTATCTTATTTTATTTATTTAAATTTTGATAACTGGGTAGGCCCACTGAGACCAGTAATAATCCCTTTTTCAGGGACGACCTGGGATTAACTACACATAGTACAATAGGATATAACTTTTACATTAGATTCATCAACATACAGTTAATTACAGTTCATGAGAGGAGGCAAACATTTGATGGACAAACTACATAAAGGGTTAGTTCTTATAGATTGAAACAATGAAAAAAATGTGTTTACCACTGTTTTTATTTATTGAATGCCTCTCAATAGTCACCCGGGTGACTTGAGCTAATATCCTTTTTTTATTCCTTTGTAGTTTTCTTGAAGGGGTATTACTGTAGGATCCTATTGACCATAGAGATATTCAGCATTTTTTAAAAGTTTTATTTTAATGCTTTGTTTTGCCTCTAGATACATAAGATGTCTCTAATAGCCAAGTTAGTAAAATGTGTAATTTTGCAGTTTACATATTTTTTGCATTGCTGTTTTTATGGTCCTTTACTCATAGTTGTGTTGTTTTCTTTCTTCTTTTGTAGGAAACCTCTAGTTGCCTATAATTCTACCATGGAGGATGGTTATTGCTGATCGCAGCATATGGCAGATCACAGCAGCCCTTTAATTTCTTTTCTGCAGTGGTATAACTTTCTTATGGTCTAGTTTAAAATTATGCACTGTGCATCTAAATAATTGTTCCACTGCTGTGATTACCTCTAAGTAGACTGAGCAGCTTTCCTATAAAGTGCTTTTTTGATTTTGTGCTTCATGATTCTTTCGATATATTTGTGTGTTTTCTAATGATGTTTTGCATTACTTGACATTTATTCATCAGTACAGAGTATTTAGTGGCTGTCATTTCTCCTGTAAACCACACCCCCTGACAAAGAGTTCTGACTCAGAGCGCTGGGGCAGTTGGAGGTGTGCAGTGTTTCTTTCACACACATGAAATACTCTGCGTTTAGCCTTTAAATTGTTATTTCATGTGTGAGAGTGTGCTTTATTTTGGCTCAGAAGAACAGGCTCCTTGAACTTAGTACTCTGTGGAAGCCACCCTGCATGTGTAGGTGTCGGGTCTGGTCTTAGCCTGCACAGCTGCCCTGTTAGGGCAATGGATCAGCATACACACATGATGCACATGCATACTGCTGGGCACATCCAGGATACCTGAAAAATGCATCCCCTATGCAGCAGTAAAGCAAGGCTAACATCGTACAAAGTAAGCATACAAAATTCAGTGAAAATATTACTACAGAGCAGCTGTGCAGGATGTGCAGCTGTGTTGTGGTGCGAGCCCTTAAATATCTTGAAATGTTTGAGTGCAGGGGTGAAGCCAACTGACACAGAAGGGAATAGATCAAGTTCCTGGCTCCACAGAGGCCAAATATAATCCCTTCTCTCCGTAAATCCCAGGGCATAAACATTTTTAATAATATACCAGATGGCTCACCAGGAGGTAAGGCTCCTGTTCTTTTTTTTGTTTCATTTTGTTCAAATTACTGTACACTGAAAAGCACTATAAAAAGGTATAAAAGTGTTAGTTATCAGGGATGCTGCCTGCATTATCAAGCAAATGGAGTAATGCATGCATTACTTACATATCAACATGTTTTAAAGCAGCAGTGTTTGTTAGCAGAACATCTTATCATGTAGTTTGTTAGTAAAAATGTATTTGTGACATACTAAGATTCCTCCTCAGTATATTTTTAGTTTTCTCAGATATTACAGCTTTCATAGCACATTTTTTAATGAATTACTCACATCATTAAAAATGGACACCACTCGCAGTTTTTAAAAATCTTAATCTGAGGTTACCTTTTGAATGTACATGCTAGATTCATAATGGGGATGGATTAGGATTGTGCTGCCACATGTTTCTGATTGTGAACAAAACAACACTGTACAAAGAGTTATTTTTTCATTGCCGGCATGGCACAGGAGTAGGAACTTTAAAAAAACTTCAAAATCCTGTATCTTGGTTCAGGAATGAAAGAACACACAAAGTAAAATGGGTATTTTGATATTTTTGCCAGAAAAACATTATTGATAAAAAAAATATGGTGACTAACAAATACTGATGCTTAAAATGCTATGTTAACATAATTCAGTGAATTTTAAATCATTTTAAAATGTAACTACTATAAAGATTCAAACAGGCAATGAAAAGGAATATGTGCCTTAGTTGGGATTTGAGCCCAGGCTACTCAAATACACTTCTGCTGTGCTACCAGCTACACCACCAAGGCAACTGAAAAGATGGGACTACAGTTACTTGGATTCCAAATCATGGAGTTGGATTTTTCAGATTCCTGTCCAATTTCTCAGAGTTAGGATTTTCAGAATAGCAATCTAAAAATCCTAATTCTGAAATGTAAGGCTAAAACATGTTTTTACATAGGAATTTAAGATTTAGTAATTAGTAGTCAGATTCCGATTTTGATGCCCTTTTCAGAATTGGACAGGATTCAGATTTGGAACTAGAAATTCCTAAATTCCTAAATGGTCCAGTTGGATTGGAGTTGGCCATTTATGAGCATTCCTACTTGGGACTCCCAGAAGTACCTTACTCTTTCTCAAATGCAGAACCTGGGGTTGCACAAATTAATTACATTTTTATTTGCCATGATATTGTGTGCATTCACATATGTACAGAATACAGATAGGATAGAGAAGAGAAAGAAATAAGTGCCTTGGCTGGGATTTGAACCCACGTCACTCAGAATCCATTTTGCTGCACTACCAGGGGTGCCACCAAGGCAATTGGAACCCTGAGATTGCCAGATGAACCTTACTCTTTCTCAAATGCACAAACATGTGCTGCACAAACTAATTACATTTTTTTCATAAAAGTGTGGTTTTGAATTATAGTGTTTTGAGTGTCATCCCTGTGAATAACACTGTAAAAATTTACCCTGCTGTAGTTAAGTCCCCCCCACCACAATCCCTGCCATACTGCAAAACATCCCAGAGACCCCATTTCCATAGTGTAGGGACCCACCCTGCCCCCAGGTAGGCATTAACCCACCCCTGCACCTCCCCATCACGTCCCATACTGGCACCTGGCGCAGCCCTCCAGACCCTGCCATGGCCAGCTGCCGACTGATCGATACCCACTCGCATACAGTAAATAGTATACACTCATAACATGAAAGTCAATTTCTGTTCAGTTGGCACAGTAGTTTTGCCATTCAGTGAGTCATTTCTATCAGGTTGTCTTGCTGTACAGTACAAGTTCCTTAACCGCTTCCTCCAGTTCAGTGGTTTAGCATTTTTCAATGGCCTGCTTAATGTGTGCACTGCTTCTTGCAATGAATTGATAAAAGTTTCCTAATGGCTTGTCTCGTGCTAATATTTAGCTTCAGCTTACTTTGCAACTCTCTGCTTAAGAGTTTTCTTTAAGTTAATAAAGCAGTGCAGTGCACTGTGTAGCTTGTGTGATTACAACCCGTTTCTGTTGGATTAAAAGGACACCATCAGTTTTGCTTTAGTTCCCATAGCCTGTGTTTTCATTTAGCCTGCTGGCATTATTGTGGCCCCCAAAAACACAAATGCACCTGGATTTACCTGTAAAGCTCAATGTTCACCCTTTTTTCATCTCACATTAAATTTTACTTGTCCCTACCAGAATGGCCATGGGTTGATGCTCCTGCATGTCCACAGTGCTAAGTTGAGGGGACATTTGCTTATGTGTGGAACTCCTTCCAGGGTTGGGTACTGCAGCACCAATCGGATGTCATAGCAGTGTGTGAAACTTGGATCACCCCTCGGACCCCGGATTCTGCTGTATCACTGCCCGGGTTTATCCTTTACCATGCTGAATGGCATGGTAAGCGAGGGGTTGGCTGTGCCCTCTACACTAAGGATACCTTACAAGGGCACCTACTCCACTCCCCTCCCCTCAACTGGGAGCGGGCACAGAGGCCCTAACAGTCAAATTGGCACTGGGAAGAGCCCAAAACCCTTTATACATAACAACAGTATACATTCCCCCAAGGGACCAAAAATCAGCTTTCCAAGCATTACTGTCGCATCTGGACACACTACCATCACAATCAGAAGTACTAGTACTTGGTGATTTTAATATCAACTGGCTAAGTAAGGATGCCACCCCACACATTGATCTCGCCACAGCCCAAGACCTAACTCAGCTGGTCACTTCTCCCACTCGTTTGGATCCACATAGTGGCTCCTCCTCCCTATTGGACCTCATCTTCTCCAATCGCCTGTGCAAGATCACCAATGTTTCTGTACTGTCAAATGCCCTCAGCAACCACTCCCCTGTTATCTGCTCCTGGTCCTGCAAAATCCCTAGGTCCCCTCCCAAAATTATTGTGCAACGTAAACTTGGTCCTGGTAAATTGGCACAACTAAAAGCGCACCTCAGGGTCATGGACTGGTCCCTCATTTTGAACACGGTTAACGTTGACAGTGCCCTGGACCTATTTACCCGGTCCTTCAATAATATATGTGACCTCTATGCACCTCTCATGAAAAGAATGGTTAAAGGCAATCACGTACCCTGGTTCACTGAGCGGCTCAAGACTTTAATGCGAACCAGAGACTCACTATGGCAGCTCTCCATTGAATCTGGCCTCCCTCTTGATAGACAGAATTATAGAATGGCTAGTAACAAGTGCACTTGGGTCATTCGCAGGGCAAAAGCGGATTACTATAAATCCGCCCTAACCTCGTACTGGGGTTCAGGCCACAAGTTTTGGAACAACATTAAGGAAATTTGTGGTAAGGTCCCCAACCTGGTCCCCTCCCAAGTCATGTCAAATGGGTCAATGACCTCTGACCCTACACACATTGCTGCAGTTTTCAGTGAAGCCTTCTCCAATCTTAGCCATGTTCTCCCCCCTAACTTTTATGATCCACCAGCTCCTAGCACACCCACACCTCATCTCTGTGCCCCCCTTTTACTTCTGCTGCATCTCTCTCAAGTCAGCTGAACCCTACCTTACCGCTTCCCTTAGTCATGCCTCTTCCAACGCCGATTCCCTTGAGCTCAGAATTCTTCGGCTCTCCCTTAAGGAAGTCCTTGTTCCTCTCACCCACATTCGAAACCTCTCCCTATCACTAGGTAAATTCCCTACCATTTGGAAATCTGCCTCTATCATGCCTATATTTAAAGGGGGTGACTGCTCCTCTGCTAACAATTACCACCCTATCTCCATACTCCCCACCCTCTCCAAGGCCTTAGAGAGGATAGTTTCGGATCAGCTCACCGACCACCTCAATAAATATGACCTACTCTGCAAATAACAGCATGGTTTCCATAAAGGTCACAACACAACTACGGCCTTGCTTGAGCCAACATCACACATCCATTCTGCATTGGATAAAGGCTACATCACAGGGGCGGTCTTCATTGACCTCACTAAGGCCTTTGATACTGTCCACCATTCACTACTCCTAACCTCCTTGCTCAACCTGGGTCTCTCACAGGATGCTATGGGATGGTTTTCTGACTATCTTACCAACCGGACCCTTCAAGTTAAAATTGGCAATACACTATTCTTCAAATCTCCAGTCCTCTCAGGGATTCCACAAGCGTCCATTTTGGGTCCCCTCCTTTTCAGCCTCTTTCTAAACTCCCTCCCCACAACCTGCACCTCCAACATATTACTCTATGCAGATGATGCGGCCATCTTCTCTTCCAGCCCAGACCCCTCTCAACTCCACCACTCCCTCCAGTCCTCCTTCAATGCTGTTGAAAGCTGGTTCACCTCACAATGCCTTATTATTAACTATAAAAAAACTAAAGGTATGCTCTTCGCACATCTGCAGAACTCCAGGAAAGGGCTTTTTCCCCAAATACTATCAGCGTCCTTGACCCCTCTGGAATTTGTGCACACCTTTAAATACCTGGGCATCACTTTGGACACTGGCCTCACCTATCATGAGCATATACATCAATTATCCAACAGCTAACATTTTTCAAGTCAAACTATCTCTGGCTGGAAGCTGCAATACTGAACATAGGAGTTGTAAGAAAGCGAGTTGTGCTCACAACAGAGGGAGGTGAACCTTACAATTGTTTTTGGTTTGGAGCAGATATTCTGCAGGTGGAGGCTACTTCTAGCTGAAAGGTGAAATAAGAAACTTAGAATTATCAGGAAAAGACAGTCTTTGTTACAATTCTTAAGATTTTCAGTGCAGAAAGAGTTTAAACCTTGGGCTAAGAATTTGTCATAAATCCTGAAATAAGTGCAGGTACAGGTTGTGTATTTGACCCAGACAAGTGCCCTAAGGAGTGGAAACTGTTTTTTGTGTTTATCTGTGTATGCCTTAAAAGGAAATTCCAGACTTTAGCAGGAAGTGCTTACATCACAGCTACTTATCAGTCAATAGATTTGGTAACAGACCTGAGAACAATTGTATTATAAGCGCGTGTTTTATAGCAAACTCATCAGAACAGCTAACATTTTTCAAGTCAAACTATCTCTGGCTGGAAGTTGCAATACTGAACATAGGATTTGTAAGAAGGTGAGTTGTGCTCACAACAGAGGGAGGTGAACCTTACAATTGTCTTAGGTTGGGAGCAGATATTCTACAGGTTGGATGTCTGGATTTTTCTCTGTTTGATTAACAGGGTATTTTCTCTGTCAAATTGTTGTGTAGGGTATCTTGCAGACAGGAAGGCACTCATCGCAGTGGTGGGTCAGAGCTCTTAGCTGATTGTTTTGTGAGGGCACATTTTAGGCCCAACCCTTCCCACCCTCACCCCACCCACCCTGGAAATAGTTCCTTTATACCTGGGGTTCTGACATCATTTCCTCAAGAGTGCAAGGTGCATATCACTGTCATATCCTCTCTAGCACACTGCACTAACAATATAAGCATACACATTGTATAATATATATATATATATATAACAAACCAATCACACACACAAACACACACACACACAAAAAAAAAAGTAGATAAACATGAGGGGAGTAGTACAATGTAATGGCTGTGGGGCAGCAATCTCCCAGGAGTCTTTCTGGAGGCTGAGATGCTGCCCTATTTGCAGACAACTCTCTGCCCTGAGGGAGGAAGTTGCCCGTCTTCAGGCCACACTGGACAGTAGTAAGGGAACCTTCCCCCAGGCCAAACTGGATGGTAGGAAGGGAACCTCCCCCATCCAGGGAGCACCAGAGCCACCACCACTACCTCAGAGGTTGCGAAGAAAGCACAGTAGTTGCATTACAGTGGGCTCAGGGAGGGTGAGGATGGTAGAACAGAGGTGCACCCAGTCAGTTGTTCCACTCCACAATCCATACACCATTCAGGGGAAGCATAGCTCCCCTATGGATGCACCCACAGAGGAGACTAAGGAGGCTGAGGACAACTATCACAAGGGAGGCCCACAGGAAGGAGGCAGAGGACACCACAAGGAAAGGAAGCTGCTCCTGGTGGGGTACTCAATTATTAGGAGGATAGAACTAGGGGGAGCAGGGAAAACTGAAGTAAGGTGCCTGCCTGGTGCCATGGCTTGGAGGTAGAGGAAGCACATCCTCAGGATCACGAGAACAGCTGTACGGGAGTCTGAGCTGGATGTCATTGTCCACCTAGGGACAAATGACTTGGCTCAACATGAGATTAGAGCAGTGCAGAAGGACTTTGTAGAATTGGGGAGGGTCTAAGACAAGTAGCACACACAGTATCCTTCTCAGAGGTGCTGCCTGTCAGTGGCATGAGTGGGGCGAGGGTACTTTTCACCATGCAGTTTAATGAATGGTTGAAAAAATAGTGTGGAGAACAGGGGTTTGGCTTCATTGAGGACTGGGGTTCCACCTGGAGGGACACCAGTCTATACTGGCAGGATGGTCTGCATCTGTCCAGGAAGGGAACAAGTCTTTTGAGCAATAGGTTTAAATGCTTCATTGGCAAGCTTTTAAACTAGTCAAGGGGGGAGGCACTGATAAGCAGCAGGAAAATCTCAGCCTCTCCCTACAAAACAGGGTACAAAATGAGAAAAAGACCAAAGTAGAAAGGTCAGTGGGGGATGCTGCAACAGAAGGGAAAGCCATCAAAAAATGGAGAGCAATGAGTACCAATGCCCGTAGTCTGAGTAACAAGCTTCCTGAATTAGTGGCCTTGATGGAGGAGGAACATCTGGCTATCATGGCAGTCACAGAAACATGATACACACAAAACCATGACTGGGACGTAAACATACCAGGATACACTATCTACAGGAGGGACAGGGAGGGTAAAAGAGGAGGAGGAGTAGCTCTTTACATAAGGGAAGGAATCAAAGCAACAGAACAAAAGGGAAAACAGGGCAGAGAAGAAGCACTGTGGGTGAATTTGGAGACCGACAATGGAACCACAATCCGCACAGGGGTTGTATACAGACCCCCTTCTCAGGGGGAGGAAATGGACAAGGAAATGATAGAAAGTATACTTAGAATGGCAGAAAAAGGGGAGATGTTACTGATGGGTGATCTGAATATGCCAGATGTTAACTGGAGTGCAGTTGCAGCAATCACTTCGAAGAGTGAGGTTATTCTAGATGCCCTACAGGGGGCATGCCTTAGACAACTAGTACTGGAGCCCACTCAAGAGGGAGCAATCTTAGACCTGGTTCACTCAAATGGAGATGAAGAGAGAATCACAGATGTAGAAGTGGGCAGCCATCTGGGAACTAGCGAACCACTCGAACAGTATGGTTCACAATAAACACAGCAATAGAGTCAAGTCATACAAAGGCAAAAGTACTGGACTTAGGAGAGCTGACTTTGCCAAAATGGGTGAGTGCCTAAGGAATGCACTAGCAAATGGGCAGGAAGGAGGGGTGGAAGAACAATGGGGAATAATAAAAACTGCCATCACAGAGGTAACAAGCATTTGTGTGAAGCAAATAAACAAAATGAAATGATGTAAGAAACCACTATGGTTCTCAAAGGAAGTGGCAGTGAAGGTTCAAGAGAAAAAGAAAGCATTCAGGAAGTACAAGGAATCACGGAAGGAGCAGGACAGAGAACTGTATCAGTTAAAGCAAAAGGAAGCTGGGAAGGCAGTCAGAACAGCAAAGGCCCAAACCGAGGAAAAGATAGCCAACTCGGTTAAGAAGGGGGATAAAACCTTTATAGGTACATCAGGAGCAAAGGAAGACCAAGGAGGGACAGTGAGACTTAATAAAGGGGAGGGAGGGTGGGCAGAGGGTGACTGTGAAAAGGCAGAGATACTAAACAAATATTTTTGCTCAGTATTTACAAATGAAGTGGGAGAGGTACCTAAAACAAACAGTAGAAACACTCTGGATACAGAAGTTGATATCAGCCCATTTAACTAAGAAAGGGTTCTGAAAGAACTCTTAAAACTGAAGGTGGACAAAGCAATGGGGCCTGATGGGATTCATCCCAGAATTCTAAAAGGACTAAGGGTAGAACTAGTGACACCACTGACTACCCTCTTTAACAAATCATGGGAGGATGGGGTGGTACCCAAGGACTGGAGTAGGGCAGATGTGATTCCCCTTCACAAAAGTGGGGAGCAAGGCAGAAGCAGGAAACTACAGACCTGTTAGTTTAACCTCAGTGGCAGGGAAAATGATGGAATCACTTCTGAAGGAAAAAATTGTCGATTATCTAGAGGCCAGAGGGGCACAGGACCCAAGGCAGCATGGATTCACAGCGGGAAGGTCATGCCAGATGAATCTGATAGATTTCTTGGACTGCGTGACCAAAGTAGTAGATCAGGGAGGGGCTGTGGACATGGCCTACCTAGACTTTAGCAAGGCATTTGACACAGTCCCACACAAAAGATTAATATACAAGTTAGCCAGCCTGGGAGTGGGTCCCAAGATGACAGCCTGGATAAAGAATTGGCTGGAGAATAGGACACAGAGAGTAATAGTAAATGGAGTCCACTCTGAAGAAAGGGGGGGGTTACTAGTGGGGTACCTCAAGGTTCAGTATTAGGACCAGTCCTCTTCAATGTCTTTATAAGCGACATCACAGAGGGACTGGAAGGAAAAGTATGTCTTTTTGCAGATGACACAAAGATCTGCAACAGAGTTAATGCACAAGGTGTGGTGGAAAGGATGGAAGGGACTTGGCAAGGTTAGAGGAATGGTCAAATGTATGGCAGCTTAGATTCAATGCTTGGAAGTGCAAGGTAATGCACCTGGGAAACAAAAACCCAGGGGAAGAGTACACAATGGGGGGTGAGATACTAACAACAACAAAAATGGAAAGGGACCTGGGGGTAGTCATATCAGATGACCTAAAGGTGGGCAAGCAATGTGAGAGGGCAGCAAGGAGGGCTGGGGGGATACTGGGATGCATAGGGAGAGGCATCACCAGTAGAAAACAGGAAGTTATTATCCCTCAGTACAGACAGCCGATCAGACCCCATCTGGAGTATTGCATGCAGTTCTGGAGACCCAATCTCTGCAAAGACATAGACAGGATGGAAGCTGTCCAGAGGAGGGCAACTAAAATGGTGCAGGGTCTGCACCGGAAGACATATGTAGAGAGACTTAAGGAGCTTAATATGTATAGCCTCGAGTAAAGGAGGGAGAGGGGGGACATGATAGAAACTTTCAAGTACCTCAAGGGAATCAACAAAGTCCAAGAGGGTAGCATCTTTCAAAACAAGAGATGTGCAAGAACAAGGGGGCACAATTTGAAGATAGAGGGGTGTCGGCTGAAAGGTAATTTAAGGAAGCATTTTTTCACAGAGAGGGTTGTGGATGCATGGAACGGCCTTCCGGAGGAGGTTGTGGAGTCAAAAACAGTGGTGGAATTCAAGCATGCATGGGACAGTCATAAGGCAATTCTAGGGGGTGGGGGCAGAAAGAAGTAGGCTGCTGGTTAACTAGGATCTGCAGCTTATCCATTAGGTAGGGAAATGGGCAGACTGGGTGGGCCAAGCGGTCCTTATCTGCCGTCAAATTCTATGTTTCTATGAGGCCCTAAACATCCGGCTAGGGCTCTTGCACCGCTATAAACATTGCCTTACCCCAGAGGCTCTTAAATTTGCTATCTCCTCCTCGGTTCTCTCCCTACTTGACTGTGGCCTTCTGATTTTTGAAGGGGCAAACCCCTCAGCACTTGATAGTCTTAGACTTGTGCTAAACAAGGCCTGTCATCTGATTTTAGGGTGTGACAGACTCACCCATACCTGTGTGCTATATAAGGACACTAATTGGCTTAACCTTGATAACAGAATCAAATTCCACACTTGTGTCTTAGCTAAAAAAATTACCCTTGGCCTCTCCCCGGCATCCCTCACCTCCTTAATCACTTTGGACTCTAAAGTTAAACATACCCATATAAAGTTAAACATACCCGTAGCTCTGATACCCTTTGTTTCTCCATCCCTTCCTGTCGCACTACTCAATTTCAAAGATCCTTTTGCTACAGGGCACCCTTGTGGATGAATAACCTACCCTCCTCCTTGCGTCTGGATCAAAGAATTGGTCCTTTCAAAATGCACCTCGGGGCCCATCTTCGCTCCTCAAGTGACTGCGACTGCATATGAACTAGTGCCCCTGTCCCTCTATTACTGACAGTGGCCTCTGGCTTGCCTCTGCATACTGCTCTCCGCTCCATTAACTCTGGGATGTTAAGTTTCCAGTCTCTTTTAACTGTCTCAAACTGCACTAAGATCCTGAATGTTAGCCTAGCATTCCTGTTGTAACTTAGCCTTACTCTGTAATAATCACTCTATTTGTATCTGTATCTGTACTAACTGTATTTGTGTAACTGATTTGTTACATGTGACGTGGAACCTTTGTAAAGGAGTCTATGACTCAAAGGTATTTCTGATTCTTCCAAAAATAAATAAAAATAGAAACTAAAAATAAATGTGTGAGTTTTAAGTTTTGCAAAGTATGAGAACCAAATATATAATAATGCTAACTTTACTAATGTTGGCAAAGTCACTATGTTTGTAAAACAAGGGCTGAAACTAGGTTAATGTGCCATTTGAAAATTGAAACCATGACTCTGGGCTTATACATTTTTTTCAGTTCCTAATATCTACCATTTTTTTTCTTAATTAAAAAGCCTGGAAATATAAAAAATATTCATTTTAAAAAAGAACAAACACCTGTACTTAGCTAAACTGGACATGTACCTAACTAAATTGGACCTGTTTAGATAGATTCTGATGGGTTTTTTTTTCTAAATTGACCTAGAAATGTTTTCTGGGCATCTGTGTTCTCAATAAGGTGCAAAATTGAGTAGCCATGAAGCAACTACAAAGCAATCAATAGTCTTTAAAGGTAACATTGTTCTCTGCCCTCCCCTGTCCCCAACAGTGAAACAATGGCAAGTCTGTATCAGTAAAATTGGTGAACAGGGAAAAAAATGGAACAGCACCTAGGACTCTTGCGAATGCACTCAAGGTTCAATCCCCCTCCACGCACTTACAGTGGCTGATAGGGATGCAAATCATCAACTGATTCACAGAGAAATAGATGTGGTATATTTCTACAGTTACCATACATAACCGGGAAAAAGTAGCTTAAGATTTATATTAGTTCTCTTATTTGCATTTTTTAAACAGTGTTGCCTGCTACTGAAATGCAGACTCCTTCTCCTGCCCAACCACTTCTCTCTTCTGTCCAATCACATCATTTCAGAATCTCAAGGATTTAATGTACAGTAGCTGTAATAACATTTCAAATTATCTGCAAATTGGAAGTCGCTAACTTCTGTGTTCTGAAATTGAACTGGTATCCTTGATTTGAACACCCAGATCAGAAACATATAATTTGATGGCAGATAAGGGCCTAGTCTACTAATTTTTCCTACCCAGTGCTTAAACTACATCCCTACCTGACCTGCAGCTTGCTCACCTTCATGTAACTTGACTGCCAAATACACACCGAGACTACCGGTACTTTCATGAGTATAGCTACTGCAGATGGTAACATGCTACTGAATGGCACCTCATGAAATCTTGATGTCTGTGTATGTTTCTTTTTTCAGCTCATCACATCCAGAAGGAAAACTTGAAAAATCTACTTTAAATCAGCCCTTAAAGTCCTCTAAAGCTTCATATACATTCATTTTAATCAGCCTATTGTCCAAGGCTCCACCAGACTGTGACTCCTAGCACTTACGGTTCCCCAGCTGATGGCATTAGACTTATCACTCTCTTCAATCTCTTCTCAAAAAATAGTTGTAAGTTAGTAAGCAATAATCCACAACAGGGTGTGCAGTTATTGGGGATTAATCAACACCCCAGGTGCATTGCGAAGCATGAGGCTGTAGGCCGAATGTAATCACAGCACCCGGGGTGTTGATTAATCCCCAGTAACCACACACCCTGGAGTAGGTTATTGCGCTAATAACATGGGGTGCCACCAAAGGTGAAAAAATACTAGGAAAGCATGATTAATTGAAGAAAAGATAGTATCTTTTTTATGTGTTTTGCCACCAGCAGAACTACTGTTCTGCTGACACTGCTGAATTGCACTTTAGATCCACTGCTAACACTGCTGAATTGCACTTTAGATCCACAGCTAACACTGCTGAATTGCACTTTAGATCCACTCTTGACACTGCTGAATTTGTGGCCACTGAGCACACAACACAGTTCTGCACACTACACACATGCACAACATTAAATGTATCACAGGAATAATGCACTGAGTGGCTCTTGGTCCATGATGGCACACTCACACTGACTTTCACTTACAGCAATTTGTACTGCCGTTTGCCTGACTGCTTCTTCTTGTGTCTCTCTCAATCTGTGGCTGCAGTGAGTTTCTCTTTCCTTCCCCACATGATTAAGCAAGCTGTTCTGGGGGGACTGTGTATCTCCTGCTCTCACTCTCTGTCTCTTGCTCCCCTATGCCTCTCTGGGTCTGAATCAGGGAGTACTGTGTGTCTGTCACTGTTGACATAGGGGACTGTTATTTCTCAATTCCTGTTCACAGACCAGAGATTGCTGCAACTATTAATTGCATGTGTGGCTCCCTGTGTGTGTGTGTGTCTGTCTCTTTCTTTACACTGGGTCCCATTCTCAGTGATCACTGCAGAAAGGGGAAGTGCAGATAGTGACATGGATTGGGGGGAGCTGTGCCTCTCTACACACAGGGTACAGTTGGAAACATGCCTCAGAGAGAGAGAGAGACAGAGACAGAGAGAGACAGGCAGAGACACACACACACACAGAAGATATGCCCAAAGTGTTGCAGAAACTTTGTTGTACGGTGCAGTACTTTGCTTCATATGCTGCACAAACAGAGAGAGAGAGAGAGAGACTACATTCTCTTGCCTATTGGTGCTGTGCTGCAGTCCAACTCTGCAAGTGCGGGTGGCAAGCACTTGGGGGGGAGGCTGATGCACTGTACTTAACAGAGTGGGCAACACGGGGGATCTGGGAGCTGGAGTGATAGGGGGTGCCTGGGACCTAGAGTGATGCTGGGGAGAACTACAGAGACAGACAATGGTGGGGGAACACTAACAACACTGCGGGATTTTACAGGATACTGACTGACTGTGAGGCGGCAAATGAAACCATTAACGAACAGCGGGAATGAGGTATGTGCTATAACTCAACAGTCCCTCTCCCCATTCACAAGTCCCAGATTGAGCCACAACTCTCGTGGGGGTTGTTGCTGATAGCAGGTGGCTAGCCCAAATACATGCAGAAACTCCAAGAAATCAGCACTCAGAAAAGAAAATTGCCAGCAAACCAAATATTATGCAAAATGCTGTGATTTATTCCTGGCAAGCCAGGGCTGCTCCAAACTGCTCCAGCACTTCAGCGATCAAGCCAATAGTGATCAAGCCTTCCTCAGGGGGTGTGGCCTGGGAACACATTACGCATTTAAATATAAAATACATTATAACATCACAACTTCAAAGTTCAGTGAAACATACAAAGGACATACAATATCAAAAAGTGTCTAACAAAATTCTCTACACATACTTACAATGAACTAATCTATAGTTAATGGATCATATATGCAAATGATTTATATTTTTACACAATAGTGGCATCATTGTGAAATGTTTAAAAATAAATGTCCCAATAAACTATAAGAAACTTCTTCATACACTCATTAATAACAAAATAGCAAGAATAGAGAATGAAAGAGCAGCAAGGTTTAAGGGACTGTGGTATGAAAGAACAGATTCAGTAAGAGGTGGGGGGGGGAGTGAGAGGAAAAGAGGAGCTGCTTGAGTTGCAGAAATGTTATCGCCCTTAGAATTCAGTTTCCTGTTAGTTATGGGGTTCCACAAGATTGTATACTCACTGGATCTAGCTAGCTCCTGTAAAGAAGAAAAGAAGACAATATTTGTCATGAACAACTAGCTTATAATTTGATATGTTTCAAACATTTCATCTCTTCTTTAACAAGCATTTGACAATGCCGAATGTTCATCATGTGCACTGGTGTCATGGTGGTGGGGGGTTATGAGCCGGTGTTAGCAAATTTCAACACAGGTTCATAACTTCCTTGTTTTTTTGATATTTATACACCACAGCCCATATATTCAAAAGAGTTGAGCCATGCGCAATAGGGTTGCACCTGCGCAAGTCCGAAATTGCGCCATTCTGCGATATTCAGCAGGAGGCAGTTGCGCCCCCGAAATCATGCTGAGCAACAGCACAATGATAATGAAGGCATGTGCAACCAAAGGGGGAGGAACCATGCATAAATGGCCACAGTGTGATATTCAAAGACTTGTGCAATGCGCAACAGTGGAGCAAGCGGAAGTTACGCCATAGCGGAAATGAGCCAAAATAAAAAGGGGCAAGGAAGAGGCGCAAGAACGCTACAGGAAAGCCACATGAGGCAGAGGCAGAGGCACACAGACAGAGCAAGTGGCAGGAACAGGGCAGGCCAGAAAAAGGCCACAGTCAACAGCCAGGAACAGGGAAGGTGTGGGGAGCCACACAGCACAGAGGCCAGCACAGGCAGGTGTACCCGGTGCAGGGGAGGTAGCAGCCAGGACAGCGGGGGAAATAAAGTAACAGCTGCCAGTGGGGTGAACACAAGCCCGGGACATGGCCAGTGCCACCTTTCACATGGAGGCCATAATGAGGGGGGTGAGAAGGCGGGTGGCAGAGGGGTGTGGCTGTGGAATGGCTCGTCGGCGGTATACCCCAGCAGGCAGTACCGAGCCCACACCAGCTTTGAGCTGTACACAGATACTGACATTGTGGGCCGGTACCACCTGAACAGGACAATTCTGAGGTGACTCTGTGAGCTGTGCAGTGATGTGATGCAGGCACCCACAGGGACGGAGCCATGCCCTGTCAGTGGAGACCAAGGTAACAACCTGCAGGTGCTTGCTCACCATGGGTATCTTCCAGAGACCAACTGGGGACACCACAAGCATAACCCAGTTGGCCACGTTACGCCACCTCACCAAATTCCTCAGCGCACTGCTGCCACATGCTGAGGAGTACATCCATTTCCCCAGCACAGCGGCGGAGCACACAGCAAACATACAGGAGTTCCACAGGGTAGCACGTATGCCTGGCATGCTAGGGGCAATAGACTGCACCCATGTGGCTATATGCACACCACCTGGCCCCGAGGGGGCCGCATACATAAATCAAAAGGGCTATGCCAGCATCAACTGCCAGGTGGTGTGCGATGCCAGGGGGTGCATCATCAATGTCTGTGCCACGCACCTTGGGGGAGCACATGATTCTTACATTTGGCACCAGTCAGCACTGTGCCACAGATTCGAGAGTGTGGACATCCCCACTGGCCACCTAGTGGGTGAGTATGCAGACCACATGGACAAATATAGGGCCTGGGGGGGCATGGCCAGAGGTGCCATAGGTAGTGGCCTACATGGCCTGGGGCAGGGCGATGCTGATCACCAAACTAACCTCCACCCTCTACACACAGGTGACAGTGGATACCCACTCAGTCCCTGGCTGCTCACACCCTACCGGCGGCCCACAATCCCATCACAGCAATGCTACAATGAGGCACACGCCACCACACAGAATGTCATTGAGTGGGTGTTCAGGATGCTGAAGGCATGTTTCCATTGCCTGGACACCTCTGGCGGTGCCCTACAGTACAGCCCCTTAAAGGCCTGTGGGATATTCCTGGCCTGTTGCATCCTGCACAACATGGCCAACGAATGTGGGATAGCCATAAAGGTCAAAGAGGGTGACAGTGATGGGGACGATGGGGATACATAGATACATAGATACATAGACAGTGTCAGCAGATAAGGGCCTATGGCCCACTCAGTCTGCCCATTTGAGCTTGTAAGTTCAGTTTGTTTTCCTAGAAGTCTGTTGCCCCTAACCCCTGACCTCCAGAATTCCTTTATGTCTATCCCATGCATTCTTAAATCCCGTGATTGTTTCAGCCCCCACCACTTTCTCTGGCAGGGTGTTCCACTTGTCCACCACCCGTTCTGTGAAGAAATTCTTTTCATGTTTCCTCTGAATCGTCCTCCTCCAACTTCATCCCATGCTCTAGTCTGGAACATCTTTTTCGCTTAAAAATAGTGTTTTCCTGCACCCTGTTCCTCCCTGTAAGATACTTGTATGTCTCTATCATATCCCTCTCTCCTCCTCTCCTCCAGGGAGTACATGTTCAGTTCCTTCAACCTGTCTTCATAGGACTTGTGATGCAATCCATGCACCATCTTTGTTGCCCTCCTCTGAACCTTCTACCCTGTCTATGTCCTCACGTAGGTATGGTCTCCAGAACTGTACACTGTACTCCAGGTGGGGCCTCACTAGTGTCTTGTATAGCGGAATTATTACCTCCCTTTTCCTGCTGGTGATGCCCCTGCCTATACATCCCAGCATCATATTTGCTTTACCTGCTGCCTTGTCACACTGTTTCCTACCTTGAGGTCATCAGAGATGACAACCCCAAGATCCCTTTCCTGCTTGGTGCATGCTATATCCTCACCCCCAATTGATATATTGTGCCAGGGTTTTGTGCCCCATAAGCATTATCTTGCACTTCTTTGCATTGAATTTCAACTGCCAAACCCTGACCATTCTTCAAGTTTCTGCAGGTCGCTTCTCATTCTGTCTACACCCTCTGGTGTGTCTACTCTGTTACAGAGCTTTGTGTCATCAGTGAACAGTGAAATTCTGCCTTCTAGGTCCTGCGCAATGTCACTGATGAAGATGTTGAATAGGACCGGTCCCAGCACTGATCCCTGTGGTACCCCACTGGTCACTCTTCCCTCTGTAGAGTGACAGCCATTTACCACCACCCTCTGTGTCCTGCCACCCAGCCAGTTACCTACCCACCACACTACTGTCCTGCCCACACCCATATTCCCAGTTTGTGTAGTAGTCTTCTATGTGGCACAGTGTCAAAGGCCTTGCTGAAGTCCAGATAGGCCATGTTTACTGCCCTCCCTGATCCACCTCCCTAGTCACCCAGTCAAAAATTCAATGAGGTTGGTCTGATATGACCTCCCTGGTGAAACAATGCTGCCTTGGTCCTGTAGTCCATTGACAACCAGATGTTCCACCAACTCTCCTTCAGTAGTGCTTCCATGATCTTCCCACTACCGAGGTGAGGCTGACTGGTCTGTAGTTCCCTGCTTCCTCTTTGTTCCCACTTTTGTATAAGGGGACTACATCTGCTGTCCCTCCAGTCTTTGGGTACCTCCCTGTTTCCAGTGATCGGCTAAACAGGATACCCAGAGGTTCAGCCACCACTCTCTTAGTTCTTTGAGGACCCTGGGTGCCCCATCTGGCCCCATTGCTTTATCAACTCTTATTACTTCCAGTTCCTTCAGGACCCTTTCTCGTAGAGGGACTTGTGTCCATTTCTGCACCATTCTCACCCCTTGTACTCCCTTCAGACCCATTACCCTCCTCCTCTTCAGTAAAGACTGAGCAGAAATACCTGTTCAATATGTCAGCTTTACTGTTGTCATCCTCCACGCAGCACCCATCCTCCCCCATCAGTCTCACTATCCCTCCCTTTGTCTTTCTTTTGTCACTTACGTACCTGTAAAAGGTTTTGTCCCCTCTACCCACTGATTTTGCAATGTGTTCTTCTGTCTGAGCTTTGGCTTCCCTTACTGACCTCCCTGCCTCCCTTTGCTTCTCCTGGTACTTCTCCCATGCAGGATGCAGGTGACGATGGTGATGGGCAGCCCCCCTTGGCCAACGGGACCCCCGACTGCTCCAGCTGGCACATCTGCACTGGGACACCATCATGGAGGAGCACTTCAGCCAACCCAGGTAAGTCATGGGGCAATGCGGAACCACCAGTGGCCAAGGCACAACCCACAAACATGCAGGAACCCATAATGGGGGTGAATGCCGTCGAGGGAAGTGGCAGGGCACTGAGGCACACACACAGCCAGGGATGGGTGAGGATTAATATGCCACACCGAAGGACACACACACACGCACGCACACCCACAATGCAACAAACATGCACAGAGGGCAGAAGGCACACCGACCCAGAATGCACACCCTAGCAACACACATGTCCACAGGCCACAACGCCCACTGCCTGTCCATGTGTGTGTGTCAGATGCTGAGCACCATTGCACATTGGTGTACAGCGCAATGCAGGCATCCTCATGCACATGTAACTGTGGACAGCAGCCGGGAGGGTGTTCAGGTGGACTGTGCGTCTGCGTGCAGGGCTGGGTACCCACCCGTGCACTGCCCACTGAAACACACGATGCACACAGGGCAGCACCAGACAGTAGCCGTGCTGGGAGACAGGTCAGTCTTGCGACACAGTGCCACGGCCGCCACTGATGCGTGGGTGGCCCTGCCAAGTCCCGCCCACACTGGCAGGCTGACCACTGACCTCATGGGGTGGCACCGATGGTCCCCCAGGGGTTCCACTGTGTGAACGCGACTGTGCCCGTGCAGGGGTCTGCAGCACACTGAACATGCCTGCACCAGGAGTGCTCAGGATGCCCACAGCTGAACCCGGCGTCGACAGAGTGGGAGTTGCATGACGCCGGGAATGAGGGGGTGGATAGTGCACTGCGTGGTGTCCGCAATGCATGGGTATCTGACTGTGTGCCCATTGTGACCATGACAGCAATGAATATCTGTGCATGCCTGTCAATGGCAGCGGTCACATCCTCCTGCAAACGGTCCATCCATGCCGTGATCATTTCGGCATCCCTGCTGCAATGCTCCTCTGCATGCTCCAGAGACACATGCAGTGCATCCACGGATGTCGCAAGTCTCATCTGCTGCTAGACCGATGCTCGCAGTAGGCGGGTGTGCTCATCTAAGAGGTCATCAGCCTCCTCAGCATCTCATCCCTCAGGGTGTGCAAGGGCCTGATGTTCAGCACCCCTTGAGGGTGGGTGCTGTGCACCAGGACCAGGTCTGGACATGTCCACAGGCAGTGCACAGATGCCGCCACTGAACCCTGTACCCCCAAGCCCAGTGGGCGACTGCTATTGCTGCCCCTCCAGCAGCCACACCCCAGGGCTCAGTGGTGCTGCCGCAGTGGCCGCAACAGTCCCACTGTCCTGAACAGACACCAGTGCAGCCCCACTGGTGCTGACAGGCACAGCCTGGGACTGTGCTGACACACAGGCCTCCACGGTGGCACCACCCACAGCCATGGGCATGAATTGCCCTGTTGTGTGTCCATCCTGTGGCACACACGTGTCACTGCCCAAGATGGTTGTGTCATCATCACTGGTGCCAGACTCTGCCTTGGCCACAGCCACAGTGTGCTGGCATCCGTGAATGTCAGCATGCTGGGACACAGGCAGGGCTTCCTCCACACCTGTCTCAACGACATCAGTGTGGACAGCCAGGCAGCTCCACTGTCGTACTGATCCACAAATACCTGTGGAGGTGGATGGTCCCACCTCCAACTCCATCCAATTGTCTGCAGTGGACAGGCCCACCACCGCTGACCCATGCAGACGCTCAGGATCTGTAAGGGAAAGCAAAGTTGCATTAATGAGTGTGACCTACCCTGCCCCCCCAGACAGACCATGACTTACCATGCAGTGATGGGCCACCACCCGTCTGGAAGCCACCACCCGGAACACCCTCAATGGCACTTTGGTGCATGCTTGCAGCAAGCCTGTCCTCCGCTGGCATCAGCTGTACCACCTCCAGCTGTACCCCACCTGTTGCAGCACATGCTGCCCTGATGGCAGCCACCTTTTCCTTCACCATCCTCCTGTCTGTGCCCATCTTCTTCTTACACTCCTGCACAGAGCGCTGGTGGCTGCCATGCAGGTTCACGGCATGTGCCACCTCCTCCCATGCAGCAGCACGGGCCTGAGGAGTTCCCCGCCGTCCACTGAGCAGTGGCTCCTGATCCAGGTAGGCCTCAAAAAGGGCCTCGGTTTCAGCCTTAGTAAAATTCGGCCTCCTCTTCCTCCTCCCACCACTGTTGTCCTCCTCTCCAACAACCTGCTCGGTTATTATGTAGCCTATAAGAATGGCAGTTACCTGTGACTATGCAGTCCCATGCATGTCCCAAAATCCACAGTCCACACTCCCAAACAGCATGCAACTCACCAATAAACTGCAGTAACTGACTATGGCCACTACAGCACATTGTCGCACCTTTATAGTGCAACCCATGCAAATGAGGTGAGGAGCAACTTTAATTAGATGCAAGTTGCATTGCTGTGCCATTGAATGGCTAATCAGATGATTTGCATATGACGGCTGAATATCGCGCTGTTGCACTTTGCACAATTGTGTTAAATGTGCTGAGCCAATGGCGCAGTTCTGTGTCATGCGTAGTACACCTCACTGCACATGCCCGGCTTGCTGATGCAGGCATCTGCCACACTGATGATGTGCTGTGCACGGTAGGTAATGCAGGGCATGGCCACCATTGTGCCAGTGGCGCTATAGCGATGGTCACTACATGGCACTGTGGCACTGGGCCTTCATAGGCGCAATGGCCCAGCTGCCCGCTAGTCCACTGTGGTGCTGGCACACAGGCTGCCAATCACGCTACACACATTTTCATCTGATGGCGCTGTGCATGGCCTTGCGCCAAAGACCCTTGACTCTGTGCCCGACCTTGGCCCCCTTGGTGCCATGCGTCAGGCATAGGTGCACCTCTATCATGCTGTTCGGTAACAGCGTGATAAAGAATGGCAGCGCTGTACTGCGCAGCATCTGCACATAGGGAACCATGCTGCAGAGCACCATATTGCCTACTATAGCTATTGCAATGGCACGTTGATGGTCTGCTCCTTGGACGGCCATTGAGCTGGAAAATCTGGTGGCCACAGTCGAGCCACACTATGGGCCTCTCTTTGGGGAGGCCCCCCTGGACAGGGCAAAGACCCAGGTGTAGCAGGAGGTGGCCACTGCCCTGGATGAGGCAACAGGCCAGGGGCATTCAGCCAAGCAGTGCAGGCACTGCTATGGTGACCTGCACAGGAGGGAGCTGGAGCTACTGAACTGACTGCAGTCACGTGCCAGGAGAGGCATGGTGCCACGTCCAGGTAGGTGTTCTGTCTACACACATTTATCGGCCATGAGTCAGAGTGTTGTATGTGTCCAGCACATAGGGGAGGGACCATATGGGGTTGTCCGTGGCGGTGTTCACAGGGTGCGGGGTAGGTGAGTCTGGCTGAGTGTGAGGGCACACACCTTGGGGCTGGGGGACTTTGCTTCAGGAATGTACTGATGCTCTTATCTCCCTTTTTTTCCCCACAGGCCCGGAAGAACTGTGCAGGGTGCGGGCAGAGCAGCAGAGGGGTGTTGCAACCACAGCCGGGCGAGATGAGAACCAGCAACTGCCACCTGAGAGGCCCGATGAAGGTGAGTGCCAGACCTCCATGATTAGTATTGCATGCTGTGTGACAAGGTGGGCAGCGGAGCATGGCCATCATTCATTGACATCACTGCCATGCCCGCCACTTGTTACAGTCAACACTGTCCAATGGCAAATGCATGTCTGGGTGTGCATCACTGGTGGTCCATGCATGCATCAGGTGCATGACTGTGCCACTGCCTTTGCACCACATAGCCATGTCACCAAACGGCCACAGTGGTACTGTGTGTGATGTGGCTGGTGGGTGTGTGCAGCATTCCGCATGGCTGTATGCGCCTGGGGAGACAGGTCCTGTGGACGTGATCACTGCGGGTGGTCACACACCATCACAGTGGAATGTCCCAT
Source organism: Neoceratodus forsteri (assembly GCA_016271365.2). Classification (NCBI taxonomy): domain Eukaryota; kingdom Metazoa; phylum Chordata; order Ceratodontiformes; family Ceratodontidae; genus Neoceratodus; species Neoceratodus forsteri. The sequence goes on along the minus strand of CM057455.1, from coordinate 452,591,871 downwards.
GGCCGTATGCCATGCACAGTGGGTGGGCTGTATGGGGTTGTGCATTCACACCTGTTGACTGTGCTCCCTTGTCCTAGGTGTGAGACATCTGAGGGAAATCAGGGACACCATGCGGGAGCTCCTGAATCTGGCCCATGAGACGGTGGCAGTACTGAGGAGGCTGGATGAGTCAGGGGTTCTGCGGTGACACAGAGCCAGAGCCAGGAACGGCGGAGCCTTTAATAGTCCCTTGGTCCCTGACTTCTCCTACCCCCCTGGACCCACCCTCACACCCCTCCTATCCCATCCCATCCCATTTGTCCACCCCTCCCTTGCCCACTCCCACCTTTTTTGTGTCCCCCACCACAAACATTAAATAGTTTTTATTCTTGTACATAGTTGAGTTTTCTATTTTTACAATACATTTGACTTTTATATGAATACCGTGGTGGTCTCTGATTTGCAGTGGGCTATAGGTGTTCAGCTGCAGTGGTGTGCATGGCATCAGGGGTGGTGCAGTCATGGGTTTGTGTGTGTGTGTGTCCATGTGGAGGTGACTATGGTGTGGGGGTAGACATCAGTCAGTGTCTGTGTTGTGTGTGTTGTTCCCTGTGCACTGGATGACTGTGTGCAGTGGTCCATGGCGCGTGCTCTGTGTCCATGGTGCACCCATCGGCCCGTCCATGGCCTGTGCAGCCAACACACATGCCTGTCTGTGACCTGCATGGTCCACTGGCATGTCAGTGGTGGCAATCCCTGCAGGGCAGACACTGTACCTGTTGCTTTGCTGGGTTGCCCATGTCACTGGTGTGGTGCATGCATGGCTCAGGTGGCACTGTGGGTGACACGGTCATTGTTCCACCTCCATGCTGTGGCTTGTGTGTGTTGCAGGGGATGTGTCCCACTGTCTGTGGCTTGTGTTCCGGGTGACTACTGGTGGTGTATGGGTCCATGGTGCCCTGCGCAGGGTGGTTGGCACTCCAGTGCTGTGGTGGACTGCGGGTTGTGTGTACACGGCTTACATGGGCCCACAATGGGGGCTTGGCTGCCCAACCACTGCGTCCCTGTGTTGTTGTGCATTTGGGTATGGGTGGGTATCTGTCCAAACCCTGTGTGGCATCCGGTGTGGTGCATGCTTCCACACACCACTGTGGGTGTCTGTGCTGGCTGTTGTGGCCAGTGGTGGGCTGAGGTATGTCACTGGAATACTGTGCAGAGCGCTGTACCACTGGTGGTGGTGTCAAGGACACGGCCGTCCCATATGGGGTAACTCTTGTGCCAACGCATGGTCGGTCTCTCAGCAGTACCTCGGGGGACTGTGTGTGGTGGCACTGTGTCTGCCATTGTTGCATTGCCGTGTGCTGCATCCTGCTGATGGGTGCTCATGGTGGGACTGGCTTGCATGGTTCTGTGGTGCACAGGGTTGCATTGACACTGTGGGGGTGGTGGCATGCATGGGGTTTCCTGCTGTGGTGGTCACTGCTCATGGGGGGGGTGTCTAGGGGTCACAGTGCAGGGTGTGCTGTGCACTGGGGGGGTGTGGCACAGGGTGGTCTGCCCTCCATGTGTGCCAGTCACAGCTTGCCGGTAGGTGTGATGGGGCACCATGGCCAGGCTGTGGGTTGGTTGCTTGTCTCCATGGACCAGTGATTATTCTAGCCCTCCCCTGGTTGTGATGTGCTTGGGGTGTGGGGGGACAATGTCTGTCCTGCTGTGTGTTCCTGTGCCCATCAGTGGTATGGATGGTGGGCTCCTACCTCCCTGATTGTGCAGTTACATTGCTCTGCAGCTGGGGGGCCCCCTGCTTGCGCTATGACGCCTCTGGACTGCTCAGCTGAACATCCCTTGTTGCGCTATGGCGCATCAGATCTGCTCAGCTTCCCCTCCCTAGTTGCGCTATGGCGCAGGTGGTGCGATATTCAGTCGTTGGCTGTATGCGCAATTTGGCCTGCTCCTTTTTTGATTATTGCATCTCTTGCGCATGGGCACAATAGACTTGTGCTTGCTGCTGCTATTGTGCACTTTTTGGGCTCAGTTTGAATATCTGGGCCCACATTTTCAACATAGCCATCTTATTATGACACCTCATGAAGAAAGGAAGAGTACAATTTCAACGCCTGTCAGAAAGGTAATTTCACGCAGTGGCTGCGAAATCACTTTTCCGGATACAAAAAAAACATCTTTGCCAGGATCTGAAAAATAGTAGCTGTCACATTCATGAGGTGCAGTGAAGAAATGGCTATGTTGAAAATTTGGGGTCAAAATATTGATAAGTAACAAAGGTACGAACCTGTGTTTGCTAATTTAAGTGCAGACTCATAACTTTGTTGTTTGTTAATATTTTTGTCTAGTGCACTTACCTGGTCAACAAAAATTAAATAAATAAAATAAATAAATTTTCACACAAAATGTTCAATGTAGTATTCTTATGACCCCACCTCATGAAGAGTGTCACTGTCATTTGATTCACTCGTCCAGAAAGGAGATTTCACAGAGTGACCACACCATTCTGCGCCACAGGTGCAAAAACATGTTTCAGGCAGGATATGAAAAATGACAACTGTACTGTTCATAAGGAGGTGTGAAATAATGGGAATGTTGAAAATCTGGAGTGGCTTCTTGAACTCTAGTGTCTTTTGGAACTGTTTTAATTGATCTGTATGTCTTTCAAATCACTTTTTCTTTTCGTTTGCTAATTCCTTTTGTTTTGTTCTGTGAGAATGCTAACTACGTCCTTACAACATGTTTCCAAAGAATGTTCCCATCTGTCCTCCAAGTTGTGAAATAGTTCTTTCATTTCAGGGTTTACAGTATTTCACCATTTGTTACATTAAATAATCTTCCCTTAAAAAAAATAAAAAATAAAATCTGGAGTGGCAGTATTAAAAATTGGTGAAATTAGGAGCCTGCATAGAAACTGCGCAATACACACTCATATCACAGTCATTTTTTGAAATTTTTTAACCAAATTTGCCACATGGGCTTTTTGGAACTCCACCTCATGAACAGTGTCACTGTTGTTTCATTAATCTGTCCCAAAAGGTGATTCTGTGCAGCGACCATGAAATCACCTTTCAGGACCAAGTAACAAAATGACAATGACAGTGTTCAGGAGGTTGGGTCCCAGGAACCCCATGTTGAAAATTTGGGTCCGAAATTCCTAAAAATTACTGAGCTATCAACCTACGGCTAAAACACCCCCATGGACTCCCATTATTTAGTTTACCTTGAAATCTTCAGTTTGCCAGTCACTTTGAAGAGTGCAGATGTGTCCCAGTCCACAGAAGATCGCTGTTCCTGACCTCCAGAGGTAAGTATGGATAAGGGGATGTGCGGAGCTGGGGGCGCAGTGGGAGGGTTGGGATAGGGGAGAGGGGTGGGGAGACAATGAGGGATCATTTTATTTTTTGCAGGTTTAAAAAAGATATCAGGTCGGTTTTCTTTTTTTAACAGGGAACAATTTCGTTTACATTTCCAGACAATGGAAGTGGGCTCCCCAGTGTCTGGGGGAATGGGGAACAGAGGGTGCGGGGAGGACATCAGCAGTGGGAGGGAATGATTTACTGCGGGGGGGCTCGAACAGAACAGAGGGTGTGTGGGAGGACAACAACAGTGGGAAGGAGTGGGAGAGATTGATTTGCTGTGGGAGGGCTTGAACGGGAATGGAGGGAGTGGGAGGACAGCATCAGTGGGAGGTATTGATTTGCAGTGGGAGGCTCGAACAGGAATGGAGGGAGTGGGGAGGACAGTAGCAGTGGGAAGGAGTGGGAGGGATTGATTTGCTGCAGTCAAACAGGCAGGTTGAAATGTACTTAAACATTGCTACACATAGAGTGAGCTGACAAGTGAGAGAGACAGCGCATTCACATGTCAGCTCGAGCAGGCTCATACTTAGCAAGCTCATTCATTACAGCAACTGTCACTGTCACTGTAAGTACAACGGCAGTGTGAACTCACAACCAGGAAGTAAATGTAATCCCGTGCACAGCTGTTTACACATCAAAGGACCAAGCAGCACCACTATTGATTTGTCTCTGTCCTTTGAAAACCTTGCCAACTCCACCCCAAAAACAGAACGTGAATCGCCAGCAGCGTCCCTACTGATTGCCTGCCACAGATCTGCCCCTTGAACAGAGCTCTCCAGCACCCCCTCACACCCCTATATAGCAACTCTCATATCAACATGTTCATCTGTACTCGTGCGCACGACAAACATAAAAAGGGCTTCAAATCCCACTGGTCATTTAGACCATCTGGTTTAACACTCTGTAACCTATAAATCCACTCACTTTCTTTTTTCAGTAATTCATTAACCCCGTCACCTCTATATTGTAGGGGCTGTTGCTGGTTTATACCCATGAATGTAATGCATTTTGGGTCAGATCCATGTTTTTGATAGAAATGGGGGCCCACTGGTGTGCCCTTTCTCATGTTAACTATATTTCTAATGTGTTCCTGAATTCTTGATTTCAGGGCTTTCATGGTTCTTCCTACATACAGAATATTGCACTGGCACCATAATATATACACTACAAAGGTAGTGTCACAATTAATGAATTCCCTGTTATCAAATTTCTTGCCTGTGCCTGGATATAAAAAATCCTTTCCTGTGTTACAGTATCTACAGGTATTATTTATTTATTTATTTATTAGTAATTCGGAAACGCCTTTGAGTCAAGCACTCATTTACAAAGGATCCACGTCACAGAGAATAACAATAGCTCAGTATATAAAGTTCAATTACTTACAATGAGAAGTAGGCAAATGCTCAGTGAAATTAACACAAACAAGTACAAGTGATTAACTTATATAGGTACTGTATAACAGAAAACAGATAGGAGACAAAATATTAGTAGTACCCGCTTGGGCTAAGGAGCAGGCGGGGGGTAAGGTAATTTCAGGCAAGGGGCCATTGTCAGAGGTAATTATCAGATCAAGGGCAGTCACAGGTGCTTGAGATCAGGAGGTATTCCCTAAGGTGGGTTTTGAATGGCCCAAGTCTAGGTTCATTTGCTAAGAAGGCAGGGAGGCTGTTTAACCACAGAGGGGCCCTATAGTTGAAGGACCTTTGAAATAGGGAGGTTTGGCAACCTGGCACAGAGAAGAGGGGTTCGTTGGAGCTACGAGTGTGCTGCACCTTGAGTTTTGGGTTGACTAGCAGGGCTAGCCCAGGGAGAGAGAGAGGCCAAGGGTAATTTTTTAGCCAAGAGACATGTGTGGAACTTGATTCTGTTGTCAAGGTTAAACCAGCCGGTGTCATTATAGAGTGAGCAGGTGTGAGTGAGATGGTCACATCCCAGGACAAGGTGGCAAGTTTTATTTAGGGAGAGATGAAGACTGTCTAGGGCTGTGGTATTTGCTGCTCCATAGATCAGTAAGCCATACTCCAGCAGCGAGAGAACCAAGGAGGAGACAGCAAGCCTGAGGGCATCCGGGGTGAAGCAGTGTTTGTGACGGTATAGCAGACCCAACCCGACATTTAGTGACTTGGATAGGTGGCATATATGAAGGTGGAAGTTAAGCATAGGGTCCAAGGTGATGCCTAAGTATTTGAAGGAGCCCACCTGCTCCAAAGGGGTCTGGTTTGAAGTTAGAACTGGAGGGAAAAGCTCCTTTCTTGCATTACGTGGGTGGGAGAACAGCATAAATTTGTTTTTTGAATAGTTGAGAGTAAGGCACTGAGCAGCGAACCAGCTCTCAGCACAGCTAAAGGTGGCCTGGAGGGAGCGGTGGAGTTGGACGGGGTCAGGGTTGGAGGAGAAGAGGACAGCATCATCCACATAAAGTAGTAGATTGCTGGAGCAGGACATGGGGAGGGAGTTGAGGAATAGGCTGAAAAGTAACGGCCCAAAAATGGACTCCTGCAGGATGCCAGAGAGGATGGGCAGACTATTGGATAAGGTGTTCCCTATTTTGACCTGCTGGGACTGGTTCTTAAGGTAGTCCGTAAACCAGCCCTTCACATCAGCGGAGAAACCCAGGTTGGACAAGGTGGCAAGTAGTAGGGAGTGGTTGACAGTGTCAAATGCCTTTGTGAGATCTATGTAGACTGCACCAGTGATGTGACCCTTGTCAACACAGAGTGGATATGGGTGGTAAACTCAAGAAGGACAGTGGTGGTACTGTGCCCTTTACGGAAGCCATGTTGCTGTCTACAGAGTAGGTTGTATTTGGTAAGGTGATCAGTGAGTTGGTCTGGCACAGTCCATTCTAAGGCCTTGGATAGGGGCGGGAGTATAGAGATGAGGTGGTAGTTATTGCTATTGGACCAATCCCAACTTTTAAGGATGGGGTAATGGTGGCAGATTTCCACTTGGAGGGGAATTTACCTAGGCACAGACAGTGGTTTAAAATGTGAGTTAGTGGGTATAAGGTCTCCCGAAGGGTGAGACAAAGGAGCTTCACATCTAGGGAGTCTCTGCTGAAGGAGGAGTGGCTCAGTGCTTTAGAGAGATATGGTTCCACAGATTTGGGAGTAATTTGGCGTAGGAAAAAAGGGGTGGCTTCTGGGGAGGGAGTATGGGCACCGGAAAAAAGTGGATCAAAGAAGTTAAGGGGAGAACATGGTTGAGGTTTAAGAAGGTGTTATTGAAGGCTTCAGCAATTTGGGTGGGGTCAGAGGTCAAATACCTGTTGACCAAGACCTGGACAGGGACAGGGTTAGGGTCTTTTCCACAGATTTTCTTAATGTTGTTCCAGAATTTATGCCCTGTGCCCCAGGAAGTAGTTAAGGAGGATTTATAATAATCTGCTTTTGCTTTTCGCACAGCCCAGGTACCCTTGTTTCGAGCATCTCTGTATTTTTGCCTTTCAAGCAAGAGGCCAGACTCAATGAAGAGTTGCCATAGTGAGTCTCTCGCTTGCATCAAGGCCAGGAGATGATCGGAGATCCAAGGCACAGTATTGCCTCTGACCGTTCTATTGGTGAGAGGGGCATATTTGTCACATACATTGTTGAAGGCCAGAATGAAGAGGTCAAGTGCTCTGTCAGGGTCAAGGGTGTTTATAACAAAAGACCAGTCCATTCCTCTGAGGTGAGCTTTAAGGGGTGTCAGCTTGCCAGGGCCTAGTTTGTGTTGCGTTATTCATTTAGGGGGAGATCTAGGAGTTTCGCAAGTCCAGGAGCAGAGAACGGGGGAGTGGTCACTGAGTACATTTGGGAGGATGGTGACATTAGTGATTCTGTGTGGATGGTTGGTGAAAATGAGGTTTAGCAGAGAACAAGACCCAGTACACAGATCCCAGTGGGTGGGGAACGAGACCACTTGAGATAGCGTGATGCGCCTAGGGCGATACTCGTAGGTGGTTATAGTAGCGAAGTAGGCAACAAGCTCTGGCACATCTGCAGAGGCTGGGAGGGAGAGAGGGGCCTCCCAGGCATTAGCAAGAAGCCAGGCATCCAGGCTTTTGACAGGCCCGCAGGTGGGAAGTGAAATTGTGAAGTGTACTGTTTGGGGGGAGTCAGGGTAGTGGGGAATAGAGAGCATAGCTGTAGAGTAAAAAGAATCATTCTGGAGTAAGAGTAATCCTAATAGGAAGGATTAAGCCAGAAGGCAATATAGCAGCCACTAGTGGTGAAGGTGTATAGACTGCAAATGGAGATATGGGCGGATTGATTCTCAGCTCACAGCCTCACTATATAAGACCGAGCTGAGCAAGGGTAGTGGTGGGGGCTGGGGGGAGCTGACCCTTTTGCGTCGACGGGGCCAGCAAATTCAGGCTGACTGAGAGCTGTATCGGAGGTGCTCCTCGTGGCAAGCCGCGCACATACCTTTCCGGAATCCGGGGGTTGGGGAAGGGCATCTTGCTGCCCATGCCCTCTCGATCTCTGGACCCTCGGAGATTCTGCTGTGGGCTGTGGAGGAAAGCACAGGGAGGTAAGCACTTATATTATGGGCTGGAGAGCAGGGGCAGGGACGGGGTGTGGGCAAGGACAGATGAATAAGCAGGGACCAAACTGGATTAAAGTTACAGCTTTCTACCAGTTTCAGAAACTTTTGCTCTGATTAGGGGACTGGAATCGGATTAATTGTTTGTACTCTTGCAGTATCTGAGACCTCCTTTTTTGTATCTAAATTAGGGGGTTGAGTGAGTAAACAGGGCTAAGCAAAACATACAGGTAGAAATCAGCAGAGCAAGCTTTCACTCTAATTAGGGGACTGGAATCGGATTAATTTTTTGAACACTTGCAGCATCTGAGACCCCCTTTTCTTTTCTAAATTGGGGGATTGAGTGAGTATACAGGGCTAAGCATGCACAGTAGAAATCAGCAGAACAGTAATACATTATTGAACAGTTGTACTCTTAAAGCACATCTGAAATAGAGGCATATAAAGTGCCTAGGGTGTAGAAATGCTAGACTGAAAAACAATCTCCAGGCCTATGCCCCTAGAAATGAATTACTTAAGGCAACAATGCAAGCTGCAGAAAAGGCAACCAAGTCCAGGCAAATTCAAATTCAAGCTGATTGAGAGCTATATCAAAGGAGCTCCTTGTGGCAAGTCACATACCTTTCCTTTCCAGAATTCGGGGGGTGGGGGAGGGCATCTTGCTGCCCATGCCCTCTCGACCTCGGGACCCTCAGAGATTCTGCTGTGGGCTGTGGAGGAAAGCACAGGGAGGTAAGCGCTTTTATTATGGGGCTGGAGAGCAGGGCGGGGATGGGGTGTGGGCAAGGACAGATGAATAAGCAGGGACCAAATCGGATTAAAGTTACAGCTTTCTACCAGTTTCAGAAGCTTTTGCTCTGATTAGGGGACTGGAATTGGATTAATTTTCTGTACTCTTGCAGCATCTGAGACCTCCTTTTTCTTATCTAAATTAGGAGGTTGAGTGAGTAAACAGGGCTAAGGAAAACATGCAGGTTTGTGGCATTTGAATACCCCTGGTCCCTAGCCAAGTCTGAGTTTGTTTCTCAGCCAGGATTGTACTATGGACCAATTTATCTTTAATGTTGGGAACCCTCGAAAAAATAATCTTTGGGCTGTGTCCTGTTACCTCAGACAGTTGCCTATCTGTATGTAAAAGATGCCAATTATGGTAAATTATATTTTCAATTTGCCCTGCCCAATTATTACGTTCAGTTACAAATGTTATTGGAGAATTTTTTACATCAGACTGGTTTTCTTTATTTTGCAACAGCTCCTTTCTTCTCCTAACGTATGTCCTTCTCATTGCTTCCTGTACCACTAGTGGTTCATAACCCCTTTGTATAAATCTTTCTCTCAAGTCTTCCACCTGTGCCCAATAATTTCCATCCCCTTAACAGTTTCTGTGCAAGCGCAAAAACTGTCCATAGGGAATGGAATTTTTAAGTCTGATTGGGTGTGCACCATCTGCTTTCAGTAATGAATTTGTGGCTGTTTCTTTTTGATAGCATTTTGTCTGGACCCCTACGTCCTCAGGTCCTGGTTCGTGCAAAGATGAGACCAGAACATCTATGCTTTCTGGATCTGTTTTAGAGGTGAATGTCAAATTTAAATCATTGTTTTTCATCCAGTTAATGAATCATTCAATCTCCCATGGACCCCCTTGCCACACACACACAGGATATCCTTGATAAAACAAGTCCAGAAGCTGATCCTGGGCTGGTATGGGTTGGTATCCTGAAATACAATTTCTTCTTCCCACCTACCTAGGAACATATTCACATAAGAGGGTGCCATTGAGGCACCTATGACAGTTTCACAGACCTGCAAAAAGTAATCACCAGCAAATTCAAAACTATTGTGGGTCAGAATAAAATTCTACATCTATAGTAACCCATGTCATGTTGTTCCTCCAGTCAAAATCAGACAATTTATTCAGTACATGTGTGGTGTCCCCAGTGAAAAACTTCAATCTAAGTACACATTTCTGTAAAAAATATTCATCAAATTTCTCCATCCTTTCTGTTAGGGAGTTACCACCAGATATTATGGGCCTTCCTGGGGGGGTCCTACCTATCCTTATGCATTTTTGGTAAGATGTAATAACCTGAAGTGACTGGGTTATCATTCCATATATAGCCATATTCCTGTTCCGTAATGTCTCCATCCATAACCCCTCTCTGAAGCAGATGAAATAGTTCCACCTTGTACTTGTTAACCAGATTGCAAGGGAGTCTAACATAGTTGTCCCTATCATTCAGAAGTTTCATCACTATATATATGTAGTGTTCTTTATCCAGGACAACTATGTTACCTCCCTTATCCACAGACTTAACTACTATATCTGTATATTCTGTCAGTTTTTTTTTAATGTTTTCCTTTCTATTTCATTTAAGTTTCTATTTTTTGGTTGTCCTGCTTTTTCTATGATGTGCTTCACTTGTTTTAATACAACTCTTTCAAACAATGAAATGGTAGGACTATTAACATTTGGAATAAACTGTGAATCTGGTCTAAATAAGTTTTTCCTTTCTTGTAACATGCTATATCTCGACACAGTACTCACATCATTCACCACAACGTGTGTTTCACTGCTATAATCACTTCCAGCTGACATAATATTATCAGCTTCATTTGATATGGTTCCCATAAATGAAACATCAGAAACACCAGTACTTACACCAGTCAGTATCTAAGTGGTGGGCTGGTTCAGACATCCAATCTCATCAATAATGAAGTCAATATCCTCTGGTGTATCTGCAATGTCCAGGAGGTCAAGGTGTTCAGGGAGGTCAGGGAGGTCAGTGCGGTGAGGGACATCAACTAATTCCTGTAACACAGTGAATCCCATATTTGCAGAGGATCCTGACTATACTTGTTTGTTGTTGAAAAAGTCTGGCAGCTTGAATTTTCAAAAGAATTTGAATAAATCAATTTGAATTTGAAAACTGTTAAGCTGGGGGTGGGGACAAAGGAAAGTCCACGTTTGAGGACCCCTACTTCAGCCTCTGTTAGTTCTCTTTTTGACAAATTAATTATTTGAAGTTCTTGCCCTGTCCCCTCCCTCAAGTTTTCCTCTTGTTGGGTGTGTCTTTTGCTTCCCCTCCTGTCCCTCCTGGTCTTTCTCTTTCTTCTTCCCTGTCTGAGTTCTCTTCTGATTCTTGTCTAAAAAAGGCCCACTTTCTCGTTGGCTGGTGCCATCTGTATTATTATTTCCAGCAAACCTTACTCTCGATCTGCTCCTGCTTCTGCTTCTGTCTTTGTATTTCCAGATGAGAATTCTCTCGTGTTCAAAATCCTCTTGGTCCCTTAGAAGTTTTTTCTGTTTTTTTACTACTAGTTCTATCTCATATTTCGAGAGTCTCCCTTTGATAGACAGATCAGTTTCTTTACATGCACCGACATCTTTAGATTTCAGAACCTCTGTTTTAGCCTCTTCAATTTTCACTCAAAGGTCTTCGTGTTTCTTAATATCAGATTAATGAGTAACTCAGTAAAGGCTTTTGAGCATAATAATGCTGCCTCAAGCCACTGCTCCTAAAGTTCAAATATATCAAAGCCAGTTAAGGGTACTATAGAAATTCGTGGACCATGTGGGGCTTGTCTTTTACTCAAATACTGCTCAAATGTAACAATATTATATGCAATGTACAACTCTTTAACAGTTTTTTCAATTTACTAAAAGCAGTTTTAACATCACCTGCTTCAGATGTGTGCTCTTCGTTCACCCTCAGTCTGTGTCTCTCTCTCTCTCTCACCTTGTTTAGTGCTGCTCTGGCTTGCCTGGAATAAATTACAGCATTTCGCACAATATTTGGCTTGCTGGCAATTTTCTTTTCTGAGTGCTGATTTATTGTAGTTCCTCTCCCCATTCAGTGTGCACTTGGTCCCTGGTGATCCGCGGGGTGGTGGGTTGGGATTCCAGATGTCAGACAGTCAGCATGACACAGCGACAGTCACAAATGCAAACATTAATGAACAGCAGCTTGGAGGTCTGTTCTACAACTCAGCAGTCCCTCTCCCCATTCAATGTGCACTTGGTCCCCAGTGATCTGCGGGGCGGGTGGGTGAGGATCCCGGATGGCAGCCACTCTGCATGACACAGTGACAGACACAGACCCACATTGTTATAACTGAGCAGTCCTTCACTGTCTGCTCAGTGTGAACTGGATCACTGCTGCATGTTTGAACAGTCCAGCCAATGTCTCTGCACTGGGCTACACTACATGACAGGCTTTGCCTTTCACTCTCTTAGTGAGCATATTAATGGTTGCCACTCAGACTAGATTTGTAGCAGAATAATGAGATCAGAAGCACTGAGTGATCTCTCAGGGGGGACAGTTCACCATTTGCTGTGCGTATCTGCTGGATTAATCAATGGTCACCAGATGGCTCTGTACCAGTCAGGTACCTGTCTATGTCAACCCCATGTTTCAAGTACAGTAAGCAGTAATCCACTCTAGGGTGTGCAGTTGTCAGGGAATAATCAACACCTCAGGTGCTGTCAGGACACTAGGCCACATTAACTAACTGACTCTATGTAAAATAATTCTGTATCAGGATAACTGGGGGAAAACGAGGAAAAAGTCAGAACTGCACCTGGGACTCTTGTGAGTGCACTCAAGTTTTGACCCCCCCCCCCATGTGCTTATAGTGGCTGTCAGAGATGCAAATCTTCAAATGATTCATGAAGAAATTGACATGATATTAAAAGAAAACTGGCATGATGCAAACACTATGACTGACTGTCTATCTTTCTATTTATCTATCTATTTATCTATCTATCTATCTACATATATTAATTTGTAAGTAGACCAGGGTGCCCACCCTGGGTACTGCTGAATTATACCCCCTCCCCTCCAGAGTGTGCCTCTCCCCAATATATAGGTGGTGGTACTGGGAAGCCTACCCATGGTGCCACTGGGGTAACCAATCCTAAGTGTCAACTAGATTCCAGCTGTGAAACAAGAAAACCATCTTTTGTTGAATTTTTTAAAAATTGTTAAGAAATCTGCAAAGAAGGAAACGGGCCATCACCAATCTGACCCCCCCAAAGCCCCTACCTACCATGCACCAACCACCCACTCAGCACCCACCACCCCACTTTTCAGTACAAAAGATGTCTTACTGCTGAAACTGATGACTATGATATGAGAAAATAAAGTAAGTCAGGTTAATGCATTTTAATATGTTTTGAACTTTTACTCATAACATTGTCATTGTCCAATACATACACCAAATTTTCAACATTGCCTTTTCAGGACCTCACCCCATGAAGAAGGTAGGGGAAATTTTTTAAATTCATCCTAAAATGTGATTTTGTAGTGACTCCAAAAGGTCACCTTTTGGGTGTGCTTTGAAAATGTTCACCTACTTGCTTCATGGGAGTGGGGGAGAGGTAATAGGAAGACTAAGTTGAAGGTTTGGTGGAAAAATACAGTAAAATTACCACATTATGAGTGAATGCTGAAACACTTTAACTTAGCCTTTTGAGACCCCACCTCATGAACAAGGCAGATGAAATTGTTCATATCTGGGCTAAAAGGAGATTTAGTAGTCATTCTGTGAAACTGCATTTCGAGTGGGATTTGAACATTTTCACCTGTCAGGTTCTTAACATGAGGTCATAAGAACACTATGTTCAAATTTGGGGTAAAATATAATAAATGGGCCACGTTATGAGTGACCATTGAACTATTTCAATGTTTTCTCATAACTTTGCTAATTTTCAGTATTATACTTTCAACATAGCCATTTGTTCACACCACCTCATAAATATGACAGGTGTGTAACAGGGTGCCCCTGTTGTGATAATAAAATATATGCAGCCATAAATGTGTACCCCCACTCCCCATTTCTTTTACTCTCTCCTGTCCTCTCTTTTTTTCATTTGTTTTCTTGTATTTCTTGACAGGGGTGGCCAATCTGACAGTCTAATTCTTTTCTTTACTGCACCCTTTGTCTAAACTACCCCCCCCCAGTACACAAGCTAGTGCCATTGCACTTTCTAAACAATCTCCCTAGTGGGAGATAAGACATAGCGCAAGTTGTGCTTTATTTAAATATGCTTTACTCAAAACTCCTTTGGTGTCCCTGAAGTGCCCCTAACATGTTTAACTGGTGCCAAGAAAGAGGAGATAATTCCTTGAGGCTCCCCATTCCTGAGGCACCAACTGTACTCTGCCATCAGCCTCTAGCCGCAAGATGTGGTAGAAGGAAATCCCTTACTGGAGCAGGATCACCTCCATGTTTGCTTCAGAGTACAACAATGTCCTGAAGTATTACAATATGCTAAAAGATGCGGCTGAGTTTGTCCAGGTTTTTGATAGGAGCATAATGATGCTCCGAACTAAGGAAATACCACACCATGCAGCAGTAAGCAAAGAAATGTATAGACACTACAGGCAAAGATGGTAATAAGTCCCGTAGTGTCTGTCAGTTCTGATGTGTTCAGTCAGGCTGGTGCAGCCTGAAGAAATAGAGTAACTGGGGCTGAAAAAACAAAACAGGACCAAGTAAAAAGAATGAAGGCCCACATGAAATTAAACCAGATGGCTGATATTTCAGTCATTGGCACTATAGGAAATGTTGCCTTCATTTGACAGGAGTTCAAATAGTGGGTTTCTAGGTTAAATAAAAGAGGGTCCTATACAACAGATACTGGTGTAGCCATGGAGGGCTGAATATATGGTGTCCTTGTAGTTAGGGCTTTAAAATGTTATTGTTCCTGAATTGTTACAGTTCCTGTAAAATGTGGAGTTTGAAAACCCCAGGTCTCATGTGCTGGCAGGAGAAGGAGAAGGAGATAAGGAGCATACCCTCAATCTCCCCTTCCCCTTGCCAACTCAGAGATGCTTGGAAACTAGATCTGTTAATAAATGGATAATAAAATGTGCAATTACCTGTGAGGTGCCTGGATCGCTAAGAAGCCATACTATAGGGCTGGCAGCCCACATAATGAATGAATTTATAGTGGTGCTATGAGATGATGTCGCTCCTAGAAAGGAGGCACTTAGCCCCAAAATGGGCTGAGGCACTCTAATTAGGATGTTAGAAGGTTTAGAAGCCATATATTCCTGTTCTATGTTGAAAGTATGTGTACAGTCTAATAGTCTGCAGAATTGTGTAGGATTGATGAGGAGCCTTAGTGAAATTAGAAAAAGTTATAAAGAATGTTAACTTACTGAGGAGTCACATGATCATGAGGTCATCCCAACCAGGGCATAACAACCCACCACTAGGGGCTAAGTTTGAGATAGGTGGTTCAGTAGCTTTCTGACCACAGTGTGAGAAGGAACTTAGTGTTCAGGTTTAGACACTGTTCTATATTATTGCAAAGTAAGCAAGGAAATTCCAGGAGTTTTTGTCATTGAAAGAGACTATATCCTGTTGATATGGTGTGAAGGACTAACATCTTTTTCCTTTTTGTAAAACCTTCATTATTTTTGACAAACGCAAATTTGTACATTTTTTGTGCACTGAATTTACTGCCTGCTCCATCTATTATTATCCCACACTACTCCAAGCTATCATTTGTCAAATCCTGGATGAGATGTGTTTTCACACTTGTGGCACAAAATTACATTTTGGCCTGTATTCTATAAATGTCACATGCCATGTATATAGGGAGGAGTCATAAAATGACTAATTTGAAAATGTGGGGTCAACATTAAAAAAAATATTCAGAAATATTGTGTATAATGCTATCCTTTACCCCAGTGGGTAGTTCTTTGTGATCCTGTGCCACTGAACTGAGTTTGGGAGTGAGCTCAGTGAGTAAGCTGGATGAGTTGAGGCTGGAGGGACTGTGTAATCATATGGCACCACCCACAGCTTGTGAAGGGAATGTACAAGATTGCCTGCATGGGCCCTAGTATCACATATTGAAAAGAAATCTTCTGTTGGCATAGCTCCCTGCACCTCTGCATCCATGGGTGCCACCAGGCTCTGCACTTCAGCTTATGGATGGACTCTTTGCTGTATGTGTCTGTATCTGCAGCCATGTGAAAATGCAGTTCTACAGCCCACTAGACAACCCCACAAATTTTTGACTTCCCTTGCCACAAGAAAATACAGGGCCTGGAGGACCCTGCACACCTGCAGTTAGATAAACTTAGAGATGTCGATATGGAGAAGGGCAGGGGTAAATGGAGAAAGTGACAAAGGTAAGAAGGACAGGGATGGGGCAAAAAGGAGTCAGGCCATCAGGAAATGGAGGATAATGAGTACCAATGCCTGTAGTCTGGGCAACAAGCTCCCTGAATTGGTGGCCTTGATGGAAGAAGGATGCCTGGATATTGTAGCAGTCACAGAAACATGGTACACAGAGAACCATGACTGAGATGTTAACATACCAGGGTACGTACAGGAGAGACAGGAAGGGGAGAAGAGGGGGAGAAGTAGCTCTCTATGTAAAGGAAGGGATAAAAGCAACTGAACAAAAGAGTAAACAGGGAGGAGAGGAGGCACTGTGGGTCACCTTGGAGACTGGAAGTGGCACAACAATCTGCACAAAGGTTGTATACAGACCCCCAGGTCAGGGGGAGGGAATGGACAAGGATATGATAGAAGGCATTCTTAGGATGGTAAAGAAAGGGGAGATACTATTGATGGGAGACCTGAATATGCCAGATGTTAACTGGAGCACACTTGCTGCAGCCACATCCAAGAGCAGGGCCATTCTCGATGCCCTACAGGTGGCATGCCTCAGACAGCTATTTTTGGAACCCACTCGTGAGGAAGCAATCTTAGACCACATACTCCCAAATGGGTACAGTGAGAGGATCTCAGATCTAGAAGTGGGTTACCATCTGGGAACAAATGACCATCAAACAGTGTGGTTCACTTTAAACTCAGCTACAAAGTCAAGCCATACAAAAGTGAGGGTACTGGACTTCAGGAGGGCTGACTTTGGCAAGATGGGAGAGTGCCTCAGAAAAGCACTAGCAAACAGGCTAGAAGGAGGGGTGGAGCAACAATGGAGAATCATCAAAACTGCCATCACAGAGGCAAAAAGCCTTTATGTGAAGCAAATAAACAAACAAAAATTAAAGAAAAAGCCACTATGGTTCTCAAAAGAACTGGCGGGGAACGTCAGGGAGAAAAAGATAGCATTCAGGAAGTATAAGGAAACACAGAAGGAGCAGGACAGAGAGCTGTACCAGTTAAGGCAGAAAGGAGCAGGGTGGGAAGTCAGAATAGCAAAGGCCCAAACTGAGGAAAGGATAGCCAACTCAGTTAATAAGGGGGATAAAACCTTTTATAGGTACATCAGGGAGCGTAGAAAGACAAAGGGAGGGATAGTGAAGCTGAATAGAATGAACAGTGGGTGGGAAGAGGGGGATAGTGAAAAGCAAGGATACTGAACAAATATTTCTGCTCAGTATTCACCAAAGAAGAGGAGAAGGTGCCTAATCCAATTAACAGAAGCACTCTGGATAGGGGGGTCGATCCCAGTCCTTTCACAGAAGAAAGGGTTCTAAAAGAACTCCTAAAACTGAAGGTGGGCAAAGCAATGGGGCCTGATGGAATTCACCCCAGAATTCTAAAAGAATTAAGGGGAGAACTAGTGAAACCACTGACTACCCTTTTAACAAATCATGGGAGGATGGTGGGGTACTGAGGACTGGAGGAAGGTGGATGTGATTCCCTTCACAAAGGTGGGACCAAGACAGAGGCAGGAAACTACAGACCTGTCAGTTTGACCTCTGTGGTAGGGAAAGTGATGGAATCACTTCTGAAGGAAAGAATTGTTGAGTACCTAGAGGCCAGAGGGGCACAGGACCCAAGGCAGCATGGGTTCACAGCGGGAAGGTCATGTCAGATGAATCTAATTGATTTCTTTGTCTGGGTGACCAAAGTAGTAGATCAAGGAGGGGCTGTGGACATGGCCTACCTAGACTTTAGCAAGGCATTTGACACAGTCCCACACAAAAGATTAATAGTCAAATTAACCAGCCTGGGAGTGGGTCCCAGGGTGGTAGCCTGGGTAAAACATTGGCTGGACAGTAGGACGCGGAAAGTAATTGTAAATGGAGTCCACTCTGAAGAAAGAGGGGTTACTAGTGGGGTACCGCAGGGTTCAGTACTGGGTCCAGTCCTTTTTAATGTCTTTATAAGTGACATTGCAGAGGGACTGGAAGGAAAACTATGCCTCTTTGCAGATGACACAAAGATCTGCAACATGGTTGATACACAAGGAGGCATGGAAAGGATGAGAAGGGACTTGGCAAGGTTAAAGGAATGGTCAGAAGTATGGCAGCTAGGATTCAATGCAAAGAAGTGCAAAATAATGCACCTGGGAAACAAAAACCAAGGGGAAGATTACACAATGGGGGGGTAGTAACAAAAACAAAAAAGAAAGGGACCTGGGGGTAATCATATCAGGTGACCTTAAGGTTAGCAAGCAATGTGAGAAGGCAGTAGGGAGAGCTGGGGGTATACTGGGATGCATAGGGAAAGGCATCACCAGCACAAAACAGGAAGTTGTTATCCCTCTGTACAGACAGTTGGTGAGACCCCATCTGGAGTACTGCATCCAGTTCTGGAGACCCCATCCCCACAAGGACATAGACAGGAAAGAGGCAGTCCAGAGGAGGGCAACTAGAATGGTGTAGAGTCTGCAAGAGAAGCCATATGAGGAGAGACTAAAAAGAGCTTAATATGTATATCCTTGAGGAAAGGAGGGAGAGGGGGGACATGATAGAAATGTTTAAGTACCTCAGTGGAATCAACGAAGTCCAAGAGGGTAGCATCTTTCAGAGAAAGCGACATGCAAGAACAAGGGGACACCAATTTAAGCGGGTGGGGCAGTTCAGGGGCAATGTGAGGATGTGTTTTTTCACAGAGAGGGTAGTGGATGCATGGAACAGCCTTCCTGAGGAGGTTGTGGGGTATAAAACAGTGGGAGAATTCAAGAATACATGGGATAGACATGGGCAATTCTTGTGGGGGGGGTAGGAAGAAATAGGCTGTTGGTTAACTAGGATCTGCAGCTTATCCTGTAGGTAAGGAAATGGGCAGACTAGGTGGGCCTAGTGATCCTTATCTGCCACCAAAGTCTATGTTTTTATGTTTCTAACTCTTCCACTGGCAAATGGCCCTGCATGTTTGCATCTGTTCATGTACAATAAGTCCCAAAGGGACCTTCTTGAATGAGGATATGATCCTACTATCTAAAAAAAGAAAGGAAATGCTTTACAAAAAACTACATTAATGCTCCAGTTCAGATTCAGCTTAATGCCACAAAAGTAGGGAAATGTCCAGCCCTAACTCTCTACCACACAAGTGGGGAAGGTTGACCACACAAGGAACCACAGACAGTCATCATCAGGTACGTTTGACAGGGTTAGGTAAGACCTGGTCCCATTTGTTATGCAGAGAGAATTAAAAGTAAGGACTTACTTTGTCCTCTCCTATTTTACAACTTTTCTATCTTTTGCTTGTCTAAGTGTGCAATCAAATGTTTTTTGTGGCAACTAGGAATTAGCTCCTGCAATGGTCCTACAATTTTTCTGTTATCCCCATTCCTTCACTTGTGCTTCTATTCTTTCTTTCTCCCTCTCCCTCTCCCTCTGCTTCTCTGTGGATATATATATATATATATATATTTAATTTATTGACAAAGGCAACTTTGGCTGCATTTACTCCCACTCTACTTAACACTCCCTTCATATCCACTCTACCTCCTCCCCTCTGTGCCATGTCACTCTGTTACACCCCTGACAAAGCCACCTTTGGCTGCATTTACTCCTTCTCTACTTAACACCTCCCTTCTTATCCACTCTATCACCTCCCCTCTGTGTTATGTACCTTTGTTCTACTCTAGGCATGGGTTCTGTACTAACCCAAGACTATACTCAGCATTTTTCAAAGCACTGAACCACACTCGTGTAGTGTTGTTGTACTTGGTACTTCCTTAACAGTTACCATGTAACCTGTACTCAGATTCTGTATCTACTGTATTTTATGTCATGTCAACCAGTGTTTTATCTGTAGCCTATGTAATGTATTGTATTTGTCTGACTTGGAACCTTTGTAAATGAGCCCTTAGGTCAATGGTATTAATCCAAAATATATACAGTATATATATCGGGGATACATAATGGGCAGGAGTGAGATATGGGAAATATTCTCCCTCATGCAGAGTGAGCTCTGTATTCTCACGAGTGCCGAAGGCATGAGTGAGAATGCACAGCTCACTCTGCAGGAGGAAGAATATTTCCCATATCTCACGACATGCACATCATGTATACTATTTATACAAATGGGGTGTAAGCATATGAAGTGTCATGTTTTGCTGTGTCTTTTTTCCTGTAGCTACTGTATGTGCTTTCTTTTGTTTGAGTTTTAGTCTTTAGTAACTCATTTTTGGTAGGCAGGTGAGTTTTTTAGGAGTACTGTGCAGTTAAGTGATTTGTTCAGATTTACACAGTATGCAAGTGGAGGTTGTGAGAATCAAACCCAGGTCTGGTCTGCTGACTGTACCAAGCTTGTTCAAAGCTCATTACTCCAATCTCTATTCTATACTTAAAGCACTGTTTGACTGTGGTCTGAGTGTGGGGGAGTGTTTCTGAATGGGCTGGGATTGTTAAAAGCACTGTGGAACACAACTGTGTTTGGCTGTGCTAATTGTGTTAGTTGCAGGTTGCAGTGAGAAAGAGAAACTGCTTTGTAAATGAGTTTCATTTGAATTCAGGTTGCTTTTATGCTGAGATTAGCACAGAAATGGGCTAGGAGTGTTGGAAACTTTGGGACACAGGTAAGTGTTTTGCAATGCTAACTGAGTGATTTGCAGGCTTCAGTGAGATAGAAACTGATTTTTGAAGCACTTTCATTTAGAATGCTAGCTTGGGTGAGTGAGTGAGTGAGTGAGTGAGTGAGTGAGTGAGTGAGTGAGTGAGTGATTACATAAGTAGAGTGTGGAAACCTGATGTCATCAGCATTTATCTCACTGCAGTGAACATTTATCTCACCACAGTAAGCATTTATCTCCCCGCAGTGAGAATATCTCAGTTTATTGCACTAGAATAGCTCTCACCCCATTGTATAATTACACACACATATAGATATAGATATAGATATAGATATAGATATAGATATAGATATAGATATAGATAGATATATACTGTATATATGGGATATGCCACGGGTCTGTCTGAGATATCTGTGATATCTTTTCGAATGCTCTGTGAATTATGACATCATGAGTGGTGAAGCCACGAGTGACAGCATAATTCACAGAGCACGAGAACAGATATCACAGATATCTCAGAAGGACCTGTGGCATATTCAGTTTATGCAATGGGGAATGTTTGTTGTGTTTAGGATAGTTTTAAAATGTGGGGATCGGTGTAATGTTCTCCGTTTTATGTATTTTGCCCATAGAATTGCATTGGTGTTTTCTGATTGGGTACTGTACCGTGGGAAAATGTATGCTATTGGATAGTTTGGCGATGACCCACGTGGGTATGTGCTGTGATTGGCTAGCAGGATTCAGCTTGTTATTGGTTGGTTGCACTGTTTGTTTTTTACTGTTCATTTGTGATTGGCTTATTCTTTATAGGGCGGACTATAAATCTGAAGTTTGTGCAGTTAGTGCAGTTGGCAGCGTTAGGGCCTTGTGGAGTGTGGCTGCACATGCCTGGGATTTTTCAGATGACACCATCAATCTTTGGGCCTTTATGGATGTCTGTGGATCAGCAGTACATCATTGATTTTCACCGTTTGTGGTGCGAGGTGTTCAACGTGGAGTCTGTGGATGTGACGTGGAGGAGCGGCTTCTTCATTCTAAGATTGGAGCTGTTTTGTGTATTAGGACTACTGTTGGATTATTTTCTGGGTGGAGTCCTCTTCTTTGTGGGATTTGTACTGCTGTATCTGGACCTGTTTTAGATTGTGCTTTCGGTTAAGCCATAGATTTTGGGTCTTTTTTTTTGTTTATATTTTCTGCAAGTTGAACTTTATTTTGCAATCAGGCGTGTGTGAATTTATTTTCAGGTGTGAGGTGTGTGGTTTATGACAGTGGCATTTAGTGTTTGTTGCTTTGAAGAAATACAAGGACTTTTTGAAGAAAAGAACAACCTTTATTTTTGGATTACTCGTTCTTGGAACATCTGTCATACAAGGTAAGAGACTTTCAAACAAATGTGGTTAAGGAAGGTTGTTAGTGAAGGAGGCTTTTAAACTTGTGTTAGTGGTCAGTTGTACAGTTACAGGTACAAAGTGTCTTGAAGGTTTTGCTCAACTCAGTAGTTTGTAGTGTTTTTTTATTAGAAGACCTATGATGCTATTAATTTATTAAACTGATTAATGTATCTAGTTTCTTTTTCATATGCTTACACAAACCTGAAGCATTCAACATTAGTTTATAAAACTGTGCTGTTCAAAAAGTCCTTGACACAGCCTAGAAAAAGGGTTACAACCAGCAATGCTGAGAGTCCAGTTATCAGCCACAGGGCCACCAGGGGTCAAATAAGTGACACCTCACTGAGCTCCCATAATGATATTATCATATTCCTCAGATTCCTAAAAGAAGTAACCAATATATGCTCCAAGCCTAAACAGGTCATGGAACCATTGAACGTCAATCTGATATTCAACAACCTCATCACCCATTGAACTTTAACGCATCACTGACCAGTGGTGGATGGCGAGCAAGTCTGCATTCCTAGCTGTGGTTTGCTCATCATGAAGAGTATGTAAGCTGCATGCACTGTTGAACGAAGAACCTTTCATAATATTCCATGAGGACAGATTCATACATAGGACTATACCTTCCTTTATAAAATGGCAAGAAAAATCTAGAAATTTAATTGGCTAAAAGATATCAACTGACCATGCATTAAATCTTTATAAATGCACAGACAAGTCCTGAATCTCATCCTCCTGCCCAAACAACCTACTATACTTAAAGCCTTTTAATAAATGTAAAAACCTCCTCCAGGGTGTGCATCATAAGATTTTAATGTAGTTCCCAGGGACGTAAGAACATCCGGCCTTTAGTCTCATGCCTTACAACACCCCTGGTGCATGCATTAAAATCCAACAATGCACACCCTTTCATGGCTTATTACTTGTACCAAAGGTTTCTTCAGAGTATCCCAATAACCAGACTATAGAGTTACCAACTTGTTATCCATAACCAAAGAATCAGGAGTAAAGGAACCTTCATATCCTTGATATAAAGGGGTGCTGACCATCTACCAGAATAGAACCAAAGACTTTAGGTATACTGACAAGCTATTCATCATTGTCAAAGGCACAAGAAGGGTGCAGTGGCATCAAGTTCCAGTTGCCAGCTGGATAAAGAAGATGATACAAGAAGCATAGAAGGCTACAGCATTACTGATACCAAAGGTCTTCAGAGCACACTCCAGTAGATTGGTTGCCAACTCATGGGCCAAAAGAAATTAGGCCTCAGCAGCTGTGATTTCTGCAGAGGCTACCTGGGCAGTTATACTCATGTTCATCAGACGGTATAGACTGGGCCCTTTCTGTATCTTGTAAGCCAATTTTAGCTTCACAGTCAGTTCTCAGTATAGTTCTCTCAGATAGCCCTGCCCTCTATGACTCTCCCCCACCCTGATCAGGTTATTGTACTACTGTTTAGTACCTGGTCTATAAAGAACTGGAGTATCATAGAGATTGCAACCCACAATGGAAATGTATTTGAATCAAAAAAGCTTTATTAGTTTAACAATCATACATACAATAAACAACAAAAACATTAGTCATATATATCAATCATTTTAACTGGATAAATTAGGCCCCATCCCCCCCCTGTACCTACTGTCCTCCCCCATTCCCCACCCTCCCTAAGCGGTATAACAACAGTAAAGTATACATAGCTATAACAGAGAAACCAGGTGCAATCTGAATGCTGTTTAGGAAGCTGATCATAAGGTTGCCCGGGTTTGCCAGCTATGATAAATTAGGATTGAAAGAGGGCATATAATTTCCCCCATTGTTTAGTGAATGAGGCTTTGCGGTTATGAACACTGGCAATTAGCTGTTTGGCTCTAAGGGCAAAAGATATTTCATAGAGCCATTCCGAATATGTAATGGTTGCTTGGTCCATCCAGTATCTAAGCACTAGTTTTTTAACTGCCAGTGAGATGAGGGCTATGTGGTACCATCGTTCTTTACTTGTATTTGGGAAAAATCCCCAATGATGCAGGTAGCAGGGAAGAACAAACCTTGAAGGCCTAGGAGCGGGTCCATTTTTTGTTCTATTTGTGTCCACAGGGGAGACACTTTCTCGCAGGACCAGAAGATGTGTAAGAGGGAACCCTCCTCAATGCCACACCTAGAGCATAAGGTTGAAGGGAGGTGACTCATTTTTGCTAGTTTAATTGGGGTGTAGTACATGTTATTTAGAATCTGGTATTGAGTTAGCCTGTATTTGTCCTGTGAAATATAAATATATAAGTCTTTCCAGATTTGGGCCCAGTTAAATTCCAGATCGGGTAAGAGAATAGTCCATACCTTGGAGCCTTCCAGCCAGGGGGACTGTGGGCTAGTGAGTAAATATTTACATAAGGCAGAGACTCCATGAGACCTGCTGGACAGGACACTGATCTGCTGTAGGAAGTCACCAAAGGTAGACGGTTGTGGTTGGAGCCCAAACATACTGATCAACAAGTGCCGGAGTTGGTATATCTTATAAACAGATGCTGATGTCAGACTGAATTTATTTTGTATTTCTTGAATAGATAAAATAGAGGACTGAGAGTATAAATCGGAAACTCTAAGCTCCTGTGAGATGGTGAGCCATGCCATGGAGATGGGGTTACCCCCATCTTAATGTTTGGGTTGGCAAAAATGGGCCGAGAAAAATCCACAGTAGAGGACATTTTGTAATATCTACATAGTTGTGCCAAAACTTTTAGTGAGATGCTGATTGGGGTTTGGGACAGGGATTTTGCCATTAATTTCATAGGTGAGAATAGAACTGCAATGGGATTCAGCTTGTACATGGAAAATAGGTCAGCCTCAATCAGCAACCAGATTGGGACATAATCTGTCCGAGGTTGAAGCTGGGGTATAGACAACCATTTCCTGCATTTGGAAAGGTGGCTTGCCCAGTAGTAAAGTAAGATGTTAGGTAGGTGAAGCCCCCCACATTCTTTAGGCATACTCAGTTTTTGATAAGATCTCCAAACCACTTTATCCAGCCAGATAAAAGAGGTAATATCAGCATGGATATGTTTAAAAAAAGGTAAGGGTAGCCAGACATTAAGCATATTAATAGGGTAGAAGATTCGGGGAAGGACGTTCATTTTGATTACGTTAATCCTACCCCGTAGTGAAAGAGGAAGGGTTCTCCAGCGAGAGAGGTCCTGTTAAATGGAACTCCATAGATCAAAAAAATTGAGTTTGCATGTAAGAAAGGGGTCTGAGGTAAAAGAGATACCCAAGTATTTGATGCTTCTGGAGGACCATTTCATGCTGAGGTGAGTGAAGCAGTGACTGTAAGTGAGAGTATTGAAGGGATATATTTCGGTGTTATTTAAGTTCAATTTGTAGTTAGAATACTTGCCAAAAGTATCAATTATTATCAGAACTTCAGTCAAAAATGAGACGGGATTTGACAGATGCAGGAGAATATCATCAGCATAAACCAAAATCTGTGGAATGATGTTGCCAATAGGTACTCCAGTGACATTAGGAGAGATGTTTATGCACCTTAATAATGGTTCTAGATAGAGATTGAAAAGGAAAGAAGACATAGGACATCCTTGGCGTGTACTGGTATAGAGGGGGAAGAGAGAAGTGAGAACACCGTTACAGCAAATTCTAGCCGATGGAAGGGTGTATAGTGCCTGTATCCAACGGACAAATTCTGAGGGAAAGACCATTTTATGCAGTGTTGCCCATAGAAAGGCCCAGTCCACTCTATCAAAGGCTTTCTCTGCATCAAGAGAGATTAATACCATTGACGAGAGAGAAGATTCAGCTGCTTGAAAAGTTTATGAGATTTTACGGATGTGATCGAGTGAGGATCTGCCAGCAACAAAGCCTACTTGCTCCGAACTAAGAAGACAGGACCAGACCCTCTCGATTTTGGTGGCTAGGATTTTTGCTAGAATTTTGATGTCACAGTTTAATAATGAGATTGGTCGATAGCTGGCTGGACAGAAAGGAGGTTTGTCTGGCTTGAGGAGAAGAATAATGGTGGTTTCAAGGAGGGTAGGATCTAGGACCTCTCCAGATCGGATGTAACGAAGTAGCTGAAAAAGAATGGGGGCCAGATCTTTGATGAAGCATTTATAAAAATGGGATGGAAACCCATCAGAACCCGGGGCTTTGTCCAGCACTAGTGAATTGATGGCACCTTCTACTTCTTGTTGGGATATAGAGGTAGATAAGAAGGTTTGATGAGAAACTGGTAAAGTAAGTAGCGTTGTGGAGTTTATGTATGCTGTCAGATCTTCGGTCCTCGGAGGAGATATATGAGGGCCGTAAAGAGTAGAATAAAATTGTTTGAAAATAGTGACTGTCTCTCTGTGGTGGGTCTTGACTATACCATCAGGAGTGTTGATCACCGGTATGTTCCTGGAGGTTTCTAGCTTCCTAAGGCATAGTGCCAGTAAATGACCTGCCTTTTCTCCATGCTCAATATAGTGTGCTTTAGTTCTTAAGATGGCCAGTTCTGCCTTTTCCTGTAAAAGGGAGAAATATTTGTTCCATAAAAAGAGGAGGGATTGTAGAGAGTCAGGGGAAGTGGATGAAGAGATGGACTGTTTCAGAGTTTGAATCTGGGCTAACAAGGAGAGAGCCTCTGCTTCCCTTCAAAGCTTTCATGTAGAGGAAAGCCATATGAATTCTCCTCTAAGGTAGCACTTCAGAGCACACCATACATGATCGAATCATGGGACAGAGTTGCGGTTGGTGTCTACAAAAGTTTGGATAAGAGCAGGGATTCTGGACAGTACATACTCGTCTTTGAGGAGCTGGGTGTTCAGCCTCCAGGATGAGTCTCTCAGAAAGGTAGTGTCTAGAGCCAGTGACACCAAGACGGTTGCGTGGTCAAATATGACTATGGGTTCTATTCTGGCAGCACAGAGACCGTGAAGCAAAGTACGGCTGATCAGGATATAGTCTGAGTGGGATGAGGAGTCGTGGACTGTCAAATGAAAGGGAAAACGTATGGGATAAAGGGTTCAGTATCCTCCAAGGGTCACAAAACCCTAATAAGTCTGAGAATTCTTGCAGGGATCTTTGGGTAGCTGATGGGGTTGGAGGGGGCTGTTGGATCTATCTAGGTCCTGTGTGTGGGAAGAGTCCAGTCCCCACCCAATATCATGGGAAGAGTAAAATAGGAGGACAATTTGTTGATTTGTTCCACAAAAAAAGCAGGGTCACCCCCCACTGGGCTGTGTATGCTACCTAGCACCAGTTCCGTGTGGCCTATCATTCCCTTTACTAGAACGAATCTCCCTGTGGATCTACTATAGACTGTTCCACCTGCAGAGGTATTGAACAATTTACCAGAATAGCTGCCCCCCTACTGGCAGTTGATATTCCAGAAGCAAATACTTGGCCAATATCCTGCCGTCGGAGGCTAGAAGCTTCCAAGGGGAGGAGATGGGTCTCCTGTAGGAATGAGACATGAGCATGTTGAAGTGCAATATGCTTAAGAATTTGATGTTTTTTCAGACATTCCCAGGCACTTCGAACATTCCATGTAAGAAATTTAATCAGTACACTTGCCATATGTACAAAAAAAGGCTGTAAATCTGCTCTGATCGTAGATACCTCGCAGCCACCCACCACTCTGCCCCTAACATATAACACAGTGTTTGTATGTAAGAGAAAAAAACAATGATCCAACTGTACAAAGTATACCCTACTTCCCCTCCCCAAGCCCCCTCTCAAGCAACAAAAACTGTACAGTCTCAGCATGCAGCATAAAACTAGAATACCAAGGTGATATTTGTATAGTACTGAGCCCAAAGGTAGTTGGTCTAACATACCGAGAAAAAACTTGCCTGTATATATACTGAAACCATGACACATATGATAGTCCAACAGTAGATACCCCTCCCCCCGTATTCCAATAAAACTATGTACACATAACCCCACAACTAGAAATGTTCTCTGATCATGGCAAACAGAATTCCTTATGGCCCTGAGAGTCTTCAGCTCCACATAACCGAAGGAGAGGTAGTGAAAGGTTTGAGACATAGCGTCTAGCAGTGTGTAAGAAACGTAAAACCAAATCAGGAGCCAATGGACTGTCAGGACCACCCCCAATGATCGAGTACTTGAGGCTGACTAGCTTAGTCTGAGAATCTACCCTCCCGCCCCTACCCCCCACCATCAACCAGGACCTGTAAGACACAATCAGACCTCACAAGCCACACAGTGAAAAAGCTATTAAAAGTTCAGCTCCCTACCTAGGTCCAGGCAAAGCAACCAAAAGAGGTAATCTGATCGGGTCCCTCGTAAAGAGAAAGGAGGAAATACACAGTGCTGCCATTGAGGATCAAAGCAAAGGACACCAAGAAAGAGGGGTGTTCAGGAGACAAGAGATTAGAGGAAATCTGAAAGGTGAAAGAAGAGGGAAGCCTGAACATATTATCCTCCTGACAATTAAGATGCAGTCAGGGAGCTGAAAGCTTGAAAGTGCGACGGAGGCAGCAATATTAAACTGAAATCTTAACAATAACATATTAATAATTGCTACAGTGGCTTTAAAGCTCCCCTTTGTATCATTACACAAATGGGTTAGTCCACTGGGGTGCCCAATTCAGGGTGGACTGGTGCTACTGGAATAACATGTCCTCTGGAAACCTGAGCTAAGATAATTATGACCATCTACTGCCAAACCATGGCACCCAGTCCCTCCTCGGGTTGAACAGTGAGGCCTAGACACCAGCCAGGGGATCCAGTGCTCTGAAGGGCACTTTCCATCGCGTTTGGACTAGCGATTTGGCAATATTCTTGCTGGAGTAGACCATGCAACAACATCCAGGTAAACCTTAATTATTGCCTACTCAGGCGAAAGCTGGTAATCCGTTACTTGGACTAGGTTCAGGGGATTTTGAACAGGGATGGTATTTTCACACTGAGTTCCTTTTGAGCTTGGGAGAGTGAGTCAAAGGATGACCAGGTCCTATCCAACAGCACTTGTAGATGAGCTGGGTAGGCCATGCAGAATCGGATACCTGCAGCGATTAGCTTACATACAATTGGATGAAAAGCAGCCCTTTTCTGTCTGGTCTCTTGAGGCAAATCTTGGGTGGTACGTAACTTATTATTTTCCCACAAAATGGTTTGCAGCTCTCTGGACTTAAACAGAATGTTCTGCCACTCGAGGTAATTCAGTAGACACACAATTATTGGTCGGGGGGGGATGCATCTGGAGATTTGTGTCACAAAGATTGGTGCGCTCTCTCAATTAGATAGGTGGGATTGTGAGGAGATGGACCAGTGACCTTGGTGAGCAGCTTCTGGATAAAGGTTATCAGAGAAGAACCTTCTTTGCCTTCAGGTAGACCAAAAATTAAAATATTGTTCCTCCTGCATCTTCCCTCCAAGTCTTTGGTTTTCAGTTGTAATTTAGCAATTTGTTGCTTGAGTTTAGTGATCTCCTGCTCAGATCTGTCTCTTCATGTTTCCAGGGAGTTAGTACGGGATTCAGTGTCCAATATTCTGGTTTTGAAGTCCCCCAACTCGCTTTTAACAGACTTCAAATCAAAGACAATGTCTTGCAGAGTTTCTTTGAATGGCAGTAATTCTAAAAGGAATCGTTCCTCCATTAACGGCAATGATGTTGGAGGGAGGTTTAATTGTTTGACAGAAGTTTGCTGATGTTGTATCAATTTCTTGGGCTGCTTTTTGGGCGACACTGGTGTAGTATGCCTAGGCAAGGCCGAGCGCATTTCTACTTCCATTGCGGCACCAAAAGGGCCGATTGCGATGCAAAAAGTTCAGAATCCTCTTTAATATGTCATGTATAGAATATATAACGCTGTGGTCAGCCGTAAACCTTTGAAATGTTACGGATCAAGGCTGATTACAAGGGAAGCAAGCAGGAGCTTCCAGGTAGAGCAGCTAGCAGGTCCAGCACATCACGTGATCTCCTCCACAATGGAAGTTTACTCACTTGGTAAAGGTGATTGTGGGAACATATCTCTATGGCACTCAAGGGTAATGGAAATTTACTCAAACTACAAAATCAGGCTTTGCTCCCAGGATAAAGTGGGTGTTGGAAAAATGCAAAATACTAAAATAAGGTTGAGCACATCCTATTTAAAGAGAACTCCCCGGTACCGATCAGTCGGCAGTGGCAGGGTGCAGACTGCTGTGCCAGTCTACGGCTCTGGCTGGGTTGCAGGGGGTGCAGGGTGGGGGAGGCTATGGCTACCATGATGGGGGTTGGGGGGGCTTTATCTACTGGTGGGGTTCGTGTGTGTTTGTACTATGGTTCTGGGCTTGGGGAGGGGGGATGCTACACTGCAGAAAAGTGTTGTGGCTACTCTTCTTTGAATGAGATCAGGCAGTAGGAGGGGGCCACTACACTATGGAAATGGATTAGGTATCCTTATCTACTGGTGGGGTTCTCGTGTGTTTGTATTACAGTTCTGGGCTTGGGGAGGGGGAATGCTACACTGTGGAAATGTGTTGTGGCTACTCTTCTTTGAATGAGATAGGACAGAGGGAGGGAGGGAGGGAGGGAGAACACTTCACTACAGGAACCAGATATTTGATTTACATTATTACTGACAGCAATCAGGGTGTGAGTGGGTGGGGTACTACACTATGGAAATGGGATATTTGATTTACATTACTACTGACAGTGATCAGGGAGAGGGTCTGGGGCACTACATAATGAAAATGAGGTATTTGTTTACATTACTACTGACAGCGATCATGGAGCAGTTGCAGGTAATACATTATGGGGTTGGGTGGATGTGTATCTGTCTGATATGGTGTTCTGAGCGGGGGGGGGCTTTGGAGCTGGTATTCAGGGGAGGGCTGTGACCACACTGTACTATGTGCCTGGATGAGTCCTGCCATGCATATAGTTAAAGTAGGGTTTTGCCACCCTAACTATCCGCTGGCAGAGACAGCCTAACCTTCACCGGGGGCCTCTCAATATTGTGATGTGTGACTTATGCATGAGGGTCCCATCATTTGCATGGGCACATCACATTCTTGTGCACTGCCATACAGTTGAACCTGCACTATGCATGGGGGGGCTTTGAAAATGGCCACACACCCGATGGGCAATGCAAGTCAGGGGATGTGCAGTGCATCTAGGGATGCATTGCTCATCTCCTCTGTATATGTGCCCCCTAGCTTCTTTTTCCAAATCTTTTTTCATGTGGAGGAATCCTTTTTCATATGTTTTTTTTTGTTCATATGAAAGATTATGCCCTCATATGAAAATATAATTTGGACTCAGTTTCTTTTTCCTGTTCTTTCTTCATATGAAGGCATCCATTTTCATATGGGATTTTCTTTTGATATGGAAAAGGATTCCTTGATATGAAAAAATATTCCCTACATTTGAACTTCAACAAACCATAACTCCCTTAATGTACAGACTTAAGGGACACTCTATATATCACAACAAAGGTCTTAATGAGTACTACAAGGATAACACATACCCCCAAAAAAACATTTAGAGCCCACATAAAAAAACATACAAATTAAAAAATCTGAATTCTCATAGGAAAACATTGGAACTTCAACAAACCATAACTCCCTCAATAGCTGGACTTAAGGGACAATGTATATATCATATATATTAGAACAAGTCTTAATGACTACTATAAGAATAACAGATATTTTCCCCTAAACATTTAGGGGCAATATAAAAAAATGTAAACTGCAAATTCCCATAGGATAACATTTGAACTTCAATATTTGGACTTAATGGACAATGTATATATCAGAACAAATGTCTTAATGAGTACTACAAGAATAACAAATATTCCCCCTTAACATTTAAGAACAATAAAAAAGGTATAACAAATTAAAAAATGTAAATTCCCATAGGATAACATTGGAACTTTAACAAGCCATACAATGAAGGAAAGAAATTGCTGTATGAGCAGAAATGGAAGCACAGCGCCCAGAGGGCCCTGTGCTCTCACAGCAGCATAGATGTATACACCTATGAAGGGAGACACAATTATACTATCTCAAAAAGTAAGGACATTTTTTGCAAAAAAACTTACTCAATGCACTAATTAAGGTTAAAGTGACAAAAGTAGGGAAATGTGGTGTTAGGGTTCCCAGCCCTAACATCCCACGGCACCCTGCAGGCAGCAACAGGACAAACCATTACAGTTTGACTTTCCCTGCATTTTTGCAAATCAGATTTGTGTTGTCAACCCTAACGCTCACCCCATCCTCGTATGCTGTACCCATCTCAGCTTATTTACTGATGGAATGGGGTGAGCATTAAGGCTGACAACTCCAAGGCACACCCCACACCTGATTTGTGAAGACACAGGAGAGGTCAAACTGTAATGGTTTGTCCTTTTGCTGCCTGCAGGGTGGGGGTGGGGTGTTAGGGTTGGGAACCCAAACACCACATTTCCCTGCTTTTGTCACTTTAACACTAACTAGTGCTTAAACAATGTTTTTTGCAGTGATGTACTGTATATATGTGAGATGTTATAGGCTAACTCAAAATATGCAATTACTGTAATCTTTATGTATGTGAGGGCAGAACCATAACTCTAGAGTAATGGAGGCATAAGTGAGTTATAAAATTCCTGCCCCCTTACAAGTGATGATAAACTGCATCTTTTAAGTCAGATCATTGCCTATTTGGTTTATGCTACATCGATTTACTAGTTACAGTATAGCTTTTACAGCTGTTGTTTTCATGAAGATTTAACTCTTTCTCTTTCATTTCAACTGTTGGCTTGAGTGCTGTGCATGGCTAGTGTGATGACATCAGCACTGGAAAAGCTACTCTCTGATTGGTTTAGTTACACTGTGATGTACCTAACAGGGTAGTATATCATCTGTGACATACTAAACTTACAAGATAACACAATATCTTGTTAATTGGTTATAAGATATCACTTTTTATCTTGTCATTGTGTTTGCTTGCCTGCACACACAAGAAACACATAAGTCAGCTTCCTTCAGTAGTGGGTTGTGGAGGCGCAGCAGTGTTGTGGTGAATGGCAGCTGTCCGTTTTGGGGCTGTTCTCTGCCACACCAATAGAGGAGCATGCTGTTGATGACAGCAGTTAATCAGTATGCCACTATGCTCAAAGAAATTGACAGCTGCAATCAGGGAGCACCTTGTCACTTAACAATCAGCTGTGTTTGCATGATTGTCCCTAACTGTAGCAGCCAATTACAGTTGCATTGTCTGGTGTCCCCTATCAAAAAACATGGTGGCGGCTTCTCCGTCAGCCTCTCACAGTCCCCATGAAGCCAACGGACAGCCACTGCCCATGTTAAAGCCAACTGGGGTGCCCAATCCCCCTGTTGACATGTCACTCCCCAGTTAATTTGCTGATGGGGTAGCCCAATCCCCATCGGCATGAAGCACCCCCCATTTGTAGTGTGCTGAGGGGGTGCCCAATCCCACTTGGCTCATGCACACTCCTCCCCAAGCACACTGTATGGCTGACAGGGGTGCCCAATCCCGGTCAGCTCCATTCCTCCCCCAACAAACACCCAGGTAGCAAGCTGAGAGCCCACCCAAGCATGCTCATGCAGTCCCCCCAGCACACTGTATGGCTGACAGGGGTGACCAATCCCCAATGGCTCCACCCCCCCAACAAATATTCAGGTGGCATGCTGGGAGCCCACCCCAGCATGCCAAAAGTCCTGCAGTGTCTTTTTTTTATTCCTGTAAAAAAAAGAAAACAGTCCCTCATTGAGTCTTGTGCCCCCTCGCTGATCCCGCAGTCACCCTCTGTGCACCCCACCTCCCTACACCCCCACCCCATACTTACCTCGGAGCCCAGCGTGATGATCTTCGGTGGACCGGGAACACATCTGCACTCTTCAAAACTGACCGCAAACTGAAGAAATGCTGGTAAGCTGTATAATGGCATAAATGTTTTTTTTCAACTTATGTGGATATCTTGCTCATTTTTTTGACTTTTGGCACCGCATTTTCAATATAGGGTTCTTGGGATCCTTATGAATTCAGTCACTGTCATGGCATTATTCAGTACTGAAAGGTGATTTCTTGGTCACTGCACAGAATCACATTTTGGGACTGATTAACCAAATGGCAATGTCACTGTTCATGAGGTGGGCTATCAAAAAGCCTATGTTGCAAATTTGCTGAAACAGTTCCAAAAAATGACTGTGTTACAAGCATGGGTTGCGCAGTCTCCATGCACACTCGTAAGTTCATGAATTTGTAATATTTTTACTGCAGATGTTGAACATTGGCATCTTTTCACATCTACTTATGAACAGTATAGTTGTCATTTTTCACATCCTGGCCAAAACGTGTTTTCGCACTTCTGGCGCAGAATAGTGCGGTCGCTGTGGGAAATCAGTGTTTGGGATGGATTAAGAAAATCACAGTGGCACTGTTCATGAGCAGAGTTCCTAAAATGCCTATGTTGAAAATTTGGTGACAAAAGTTCATAAAATGACTGTGTTCCGAGCAAGCATTGCGTTGTTTCCATGCATACTCGTAAGTTCACAAATTTGTATTATTGTCACTCCAGATTTTCAACATTGGCATTTTTTCACACCTCCTTATGAACAGTACAGCTGTAATTTTTCATATCCTAGCCGAAATGTATTTTCACACTTCTGGCACAGAATAGTGCAGTCGCTGTGGGAAATCAGTGTTTAGGACAGATTAAGAAAACCACAGTGACTGTACATGAGCAGAGGTCCTACAATGCCTATGTTGAAAATCTGGTGACAAAAGTCCATAAAATGACTATGTTACAAGTGTGCATTGCGTAGTTTCCATGTACACTTGTAACTTTAAACATTTTTAATATTTCCACTCAGAATGTTTAACGTCACCCATTTTGCACACCTCCTTATGAATAGTACAGCTGTCATTTTTCTCATCTTGCCCAAAATGTGTGTTTTCACATCTGGCACACAATGGCATGGTGGTGTGAGAAATCAACTTTCAGGACAGATAAAAAAAAATCATATGACAGTGTTCATGAGCAGAGGTCACAAAATGCCTATGTTGAAAATTTGGTGGAATAATTCCACTAAATTATTTATTTATTTATTTATGTAACAGTTTTACCAGGAAAGCATACTGAGCAGAGTACCACTCGATTCCAGATGTGCCCGGGGGGGGGGGGTTACAAATAGTACAGTAATACAGAAGTAAACATACATAAATACAAGTGTGGTACAAGACAGTTGGTGAGAACAGTCATAATTACAATACACAGGTTCAATTTCAGCAAACATTTGGATCTGTAAAAATATCAGAGTCATGACTGTGTTACAAACTTGCATTGTGCAGTTTCCACGTATACTCAGATGTTTGAGCATTTTTAATATTTTGACTCCAGATTTTCAGCATTGCTATCTTTTCACACCTCCCTATGAATGGTACAACTGTCATTCTTCACATTCTGCCTGATCTGTGTTTTCACACATCTGGTGCAGAATGGCATGATCGCTATGGGAAATCAAAGTTCGGGACACATTAACAAAATCACGGTGCCACTGTTCATGAGCAGAGGTCCCAAATGCTTTCATGAGGTGGGGGCCACAAAAAGGCCATGCTGAAAATTTGCAGTGCAAATGCCAGCAAACACCTGGGGCATTAGGGTTTCTAACCATAATGTCCCACCCTGTGCAGACTGACTGGCATCAGGGGTGAGCTTTTGGATTGCCAGCTGTAATGCTCATGCCATTCCAACCCCAACCCCCCACTCTGAAGCCAGTGACAGGCATCGATGTGTTCCTTGGACTCTTCGGCCACAGACTTCACCCCATTCTCCTATACTGCACCTACTTCAGTGAATGTCCTTATGAAATGGGGTGACTGTGAAGCTGAACACCCCAAGGTACACCTCGACACTTGTCGGTGTCTACAGAATAGGGTGAGGTGAAATGCCGTAAGCATTATGGGCAACGACCCAAAGGCATATCCCAATGCCTTTCCATCTCTGCAGGGTGAGTGAATTCAATATTTCACTGCCATTCCTAGTCTGCATCTATCTAACTTTTGCATGTCCAATGCTAATATCAGCAAGCAAACATTCAGCATTGACAAATGCTTGTTTTTAACTCCGTTGTTGTTATATAAATAGGGATTATCTCATGAGGTAGCTTCAAATATAAATGTTATCTGGTTTGGAATGTTGCTGTTATTGCCCATGTGCATGAGTGGTGAGTGCACATGTGCAATAACAACATTCCAAACCAGATAATATGCATATTTGAAGCTACCTCATGGAATAATTGATGTATACCATTGGAGTTCCTACTTTTGTGTGTGTGTATTGCTGGTAAAAAAAACAAAGCATGCTGTACTATGTAAAAGGATTATCTGTTTACAGATTTTCTCTCTTTTCCACTTTATTAATGATGACAAGCTGAGCTGTTTACACTTATTGTGAAAGTGACAGTGCTACTACTTGATGCACTGCTCACAGGATGCCAGCTTATGTGAAAAGCATGGGTTGGGGTTATTATGCAAATAACATAGCTACTGTGCAAATAACATTTATTATTACCCCGCTCTCTCATGAAAACTGTAAATATGTTTTATATTGACTAGTTGTCTCCATGTTAACATTATCTGTGTGTTGCTAGAATATTTCCTAACTCTGATTATTGTACACTTACCATTGTGTAAAATTTATCTCCATTCACATTTGTTTGTTTTTTTTGTTTATTGCCCTTGCTGCTATCTGTAATTGGTAGTTTCCTTGCAACTTGCATTTGAACTGTTAGTTGTATTTGAACTGTTTTGACTGTACTCTCCCAGGTCATACCTGAAAATAAGCATCTATAAGTCTAGTGCACTTACCCGGTAAACAAAAACAGATAAATACGGAAATAAATTTGCACAGTAGCTATGTCTCCAGTGGAAATAACAGCTTTCATCTCCCTAATGTAGTTGTACTCCCAAGGTATATATATATATTAAAGGGCACAGCCATGCCCCTATAGTTAGGGTTGAGTAACATTTAATGTTAAACTGCAGATTTTGTACTTTAATAACTTTACAACTGATCAATGAATTTGCACAGAATTTGACATACACTGTACCTTCGGCAAGATCTATTGATGTAGCAAGTTTTGTTCCAGTTGGATGTGTGGATTCTGAGATCCAGGTAGAACAAAAACCTTAAAGGTTCCCAAGTTTTGCAGTTTTTTCCTCATCACCTTGCGCCCAGACAGTGTAGAATTCTGGTGTGAATTTTTATGGTAGAAACAGCTTGGGTTACAGAACTGCACTGCATTTGTTTGGTGAAAAATATTACTCTGCTGTAAAGTTATTCAATTTTTAAATGACTATTATTTCCAATGAGAAGATCATGCTCCAGGATAGAGGTACAAAGTTTGATAAAGGATTTGACCTCACTAAAAAGGATTCTTTTTTGTGAGGGGACAATCCTTTTTTGCCAGAAATTTTTTTTTTTTTGTGATCCGCCATCTTGTTTTCCATTTAAAAAATAAATAAGAAATATTGAGAACCCAGGAAAATTAGGTGCTGTAGGGACACCTGGAAATGGATCTCGCTCATTGGAACTCCATTAGTTGTATTCTGCAGTTGTCTGGTACCAAAATGATCCTGGAATTTTTTTTTCTACATTTAAAAAATTGTTTTCAGCACTCCTATGATCCGTCATCATGAATCCTTTTCTGTTCTAATGAAAAAGGATCACGAGTCATGGAAAAGGATTTGGAACACGCAGAAAAAAGCATTTTTCCAGCCTTTCCCTGTAACTTATTGCCATAGGGTAGTAGTCCCTCCCCCATCCTCAGTCACCGATTCCAGATTAAATATTAGTTTTAAATGGTGCAGTGGTCCCTCTCCCCTCCCCAGTTACTGATCCTATATGACTTATTAGTTTTCCATAGAGTAGTGGTCACTCCCTCTCCCTGGTCACTGATCCATATATAATATTATTTTTACATAGTGTAGTGGTCCCTCCCCCCTCCCCAGTCACTGATCCCCCATCCCGTTTAGTTGCACCCCTGCCCCTTGCTTACCTGATACCATGGCATCACCTGTTTAGTTACATAGGTTATTGCCCTGTTGGCAATGTATTTATTGTTGTTCTATTAATATTCCTGTGCCTCTTCTGGCTTTATCTGGTGACTAGTGGCACCCCCCCCACCCTTCCATTGAATCAAAAACCTGAAATAAAGAAAACAGTCCCTTAATGTTTTTTTTTTACCGTTAAAAAAACCCTGCCCCTTGCCTCAGCCCACCACTCCACACACCCTAGTACACCCCCACATACCCTCACTCACCTGAACAGGTCACAGATTCAAGACCCACTTTTCAATGGAAGACACGTCTTGATGATGGAACTGGCAATTGCAATATGAGAAACTAAGGTAAATGTGGTTCAATGCATTTCAATGGGGGTTTCAACTTTTATGCATAACTCAGCTATTTTTGAGATTTCACCCCAAATTTTCAACATGACCTTTTGGTGACCCCACCTCATGAACAATGTGACTGTCATTAAGCAACTCCCACCCAAAAGGTGATTTCACAGTTGGTTAATGAAATCATCTTGCGGGTGGGATTTGACAGTTTATCTGATCTTGTTCATGAGGTGGGGTCACAAGAAGGCTATGTTAAAAAGTTGGGGTCAAAATAATTAAAAATGGCAAAGTTATGCCCATTCATTGACATTTTGATATGCGTGCTCATAACTTTGGAAATCTTAAATCTTTTTACACCATATTTTCAATATAATCTTCTTATGACCCTGGTTTATGTACGTGGCAGCTATCATTTTTCAGATCCTGGCCAAAATGTGTTTTCATGCTCATGGCACATAATGGCAGTTGGCAGAATTATATTTTGGTAGGGATGTGAACATTTTCTGTACCAGGTACATGAGGTGGGGTAATAAGATGGTTATTCTAACAGTTGTGTCACTATTGTCCTGTAAATGGACATTCAGGGCCTGGAGGGCCCTGTGCATCCACTGCTACATACATATATGCATCTAGAAGCATACGATTATACTATTTCAAAACATAAGGACATTCTTTGCAAAAACTTCATTAATAGTTTTAGTTGGAGTTAAAGCCACAAAGTGTTGAATGTGGCATTAGGGATTCCAACCTCATCACTGATTTCACCCTGCACTCACTAACAGGTGTTGAGTGCCTGAGGTCGACAGCCTGACACTCATCCCAGTCTCCTATACTGTACCCATCTCAGCATATTTTCCTATGGAATGGGGTGAATGTTAGGGCTGATGACCCCATGGCACACCACCAACACCTGTTGGTGTGTGCAGGGTGGGGTTGGCGGTGGGGTGTTATGATTGGAAACCCTAATGCCATATTTTACTACTTTTGTGGCGTTAACCCTAACTAAAGAATAAACCATATTTCTTGCAATTTATATTAGAGTGGCATGATAGCACAGCTATAGTTAGGGTTCATTAGCATGTTTAATGTTAAACCTCAAATTGTGCACTTTAATAACTTTGCAACTGATCAATAAATTGCTCAAAATCTGATATGCACTGTTCCATGAGGCAGATCTCTTGACGTGGCAAGTTTAACTCTGATCAGATGTATAGATTCTAAGATCTAAACACTGCAGAAAGTCATAGTATTTTCCTCATCGCCCTGCATCTAAATGGTGTGGAATTTTGATGTGATATTTTATGGTAGAAACAACTTGGGTAACAGAGTAGGCATGCATTTATTTTCTGAAAAAATATTAATCTGTTGTAAAGTTATTCAGTTTTTTATTTCCCATTGTTTTCAATGGGAAGATCACTTTTCAGGATAGAGGGAGACCGTTTTTTTTTTATCTTTTCTTCTGGTACTCTCGAAACTTCTGCCAGCACTGTTCTGCAATCCCCCTTATGTTTGGGCTTACCCCCCCTCGAATGGGGCCACTGGGTGGGCACCCTCCTTCCAATGGACAATGGTGGTGAGACTAGGCTTATCCACCCCCGGGTTGGGGTCATGGGAGCAGAACCCCTCTGGTGGACAATAGTGGCCTAGTGGGGCATGGTGGCAGTGCAATGTCATATATGGGGCCAGCTTTATGCTAGTAAGGAAGCCCCTTGGGGTGGGGATGTGCAATGATGACCAGCATCCACCCCGTCCCATGAATGTAATGGTGCCATCTGCTGTGGAAACCCCTGGCCTTCACCAGGGGTCTCTAGTGCAGCAGACACTCAAGCCCCATCCTCCCAGAGAAGGAGAGCAGTCCATGGGATGCTCAATCCTTCTCCTCATGGCTGGCCCTCTGACTCCCGGGTCCATTCTCAAACTCAGGATGTCGGTGCCGCAGATGGATGCCTTGCCTTTGTGCCAACAGACTGGCTCTTAGAGAGAGAATGTTTGACAAAGGATTTGATTTTGCAAAAAAAGAATTCTGTCTCATGAGACCTGTTCCATTTTTATGAGAAAAAAATCCTTTTTCATAAGAGAAAAATCCTTTTTTGTGAGCTGCCTTCTTTTTTTATTCCACGAACTAAAATGCATGAAAAATATATTAAAATGTTGTAATTTTACAAATCAAACACCAGAACCTAGCTAAACGAGCCCCA
Organism: Neoceratodus forsteri; assembly: GCA_016271365.2. Taxonomy (NCBI): domain Eukaryota; kingdom Metazoa; phylum Chordata; order Ceratodontiformes; family Ceratodontidae; genus Neoceratodus; species Neoceratodus forsteri. The sequence continues at coordinate 452,551,331 of CM057455.1, read as the reverse complement.
TTTAGCTTTAGAATTTTAGATTCTGTTGTTTATTTTTCACGATTAGGACCAGAAATACTTTTTCTGGGCACCCGAAATCCCAGACATCCAGCTAGTGAGAGGAAACTTCTGCCACGTTCTCTGTATGAGAACAGCAGATTTTATTAAATTCTGCAGTCGCAGTTGAACTCCTGCTGCCAGCTGCAGTGTGTGTTGGGAACTGCAATTTCCCTGGTGTCTAGTGGCACCACTCTATCCCCAATCACTGTCCCCCTAAATTCAAGATATAGTTACTGGTGTCTAGTGGCACCCTACAATCACAGTCCCCTAGTTTATTTATTTTATATTTATATAACCTGACACCGGGATGTCCACCCCCAGTGTCAGATGCGCCCCAGACCCTTGTGTTATTATGTAGCTGACATTGGGGGGGCCCAATCCCCATGTCAGCATTTCAAGCCCCTCAGCAGTGTGGGACACTGGGGATCCCACTCCCAGTGTCCCAAAATATTGTATTACTTTAATCCTGTAAAAAAAAACAGTCCCCAATGTCTTTTTTAAACCTCAAAAAGAGAAAATGGTCCCTTGTTCTTCCCGTCATCCCACTCTCTCATTCTGATCCTCCCACTGAGCTCCCACTACCCCACACCCCTTACCTTATACTTACCACCAGAGGTCATATGCTGTCAAGAATGAGACACATCTGCACTCTTTAAAGCTGAACAGTGAACTGAGGAATCAAGGTAAGTGCCATATAATGTACCTCAATGGTGTTTTATACTTTTGTTCATAACGTTGTCATTTTTTAAATTGCCATTTTTTTAACCAGATTTTTAACATGGCCTTTTTGGGACCCAAACTCATGAACACTTGCACTATCATTTTGTTAATTGAGCCTGGAAGGTGATTTTGTGGTTGCTGTGTGAAATCACCTTTCAGGACTGGAAAATGAAATTTCACCAGCAGTGTTCATGAGGTGCTGTTCTAAAAATGCCATGTTGCAAATTTGGTGAAACAATTCCTAAAAATGGCTGAGTTATGGCTTTCATTGATATTTATCTATGCATGTGCATAACTTTGGTAATTTTCAATATTTTGACTCCAATATTTTAAACATAGACATTTTTTCAAACTACCTCATGAACTGTATAGTTGTCATTTTCCACATCCTTTCCAAAACATGTTTTCATGCCTGTGGTGTGGAATGGTGTTTTGGCATGTATTTGAAAATTTTAACCTACAGGGTTTATGAGGTAGTGTCATAAGAAGAGTGTGTTCAAAATTTGGGGTCCAAATATGAAAAAATGACAAAGCCATGACCATTCATTGCAATTTTGCTATACCTACTCGTAACTTCAGAAATTATAAATGCTTTGACCCCAGATTTTCAACATATCCTTCTTATTACCCCACCTCATGTATGTTACAGCTGTTATTTTTCAAATCCTGCCCAAAATGCATTTTCACACCTGTGGCATGGAATGGCATTGCAGTTGCACAGAATTACATTTTGGTGGGGATTCAAAAATGTTCTGCACCAAGGATATGAGGTGGGGTAATAAGATGGCTATGCTGACAATTTGGTCACTGTTGTCCTATAAATGGAAGCACAGGGCATGGAATGCCCAGTGCTTCCATAGCTACATACATATGTTCATCTCTGGAGGGATGGAGGTGCAGGGTCCAAAGGACCCTACGCCCTACTGTAAAATAGGAATACTATTATACAAACTCAAAAAGGAAGGAAATAAGTTGCAAAACACTATATATATATATATATATATATATATACACAGTATATATTCTTTGCCAAAAAACTACATTAATACATCAGTTAGGATTAATATCAAACTGTAAAAAGGAGGGAAATATGATGTTAGGGTTTCCAACCCTAACACCCCCCCCCCATCTGGCACACACCAACTGGTGTCGGAGGGTGCCTTGAGGTCATCAGCCATAATGCTCACTCCATTCCATAATTAAATAAGCTGAGATGGGTACAGTTTGGGAGAAAGGGGTGAACATTATGGCTGACGACCCCAAGGCACACCCTTGACACTTGTTGGTGTGTGCTATGTGGGGGTGGGGTGTTAGGGTTGGAAACTCCAATGTCATATATCCCTCCTTTTTACGGTTTGATATCAAACCTAATTGATGCATTAATTTAGTTTTTCTACTTTTTGAGATAGTGTAATCAAAGCCTTATTTGTCTTTGGGAGCATAGATCCCTGCTCTTCCACCCATCTATAGTATTACAGATAAAGTAATCATATCCTTATTTGCCTGTAGGAGTGCAGAGCCCTTCAAGCCCTGTGCTCCCATCCCTCCATAGATGCATATACGCATGTTGCTGTGGAAGGGCCCTGCACTTCCATTTTCAGGACAACAGTGACCAAATTGCCAGCATAGCTATCTTATTATCCCACCTCATGTACCTGTTACATAAAATTTTGAAATCCCCACCAACACATACTTCCATGCAACTACAATGCCATTCCGTGCCACAGGTGTGAAAACACATTTCAGCCAAGATTTGAAAAATGACAGCTGTAGCATACATGAGGTGGGGTAATAAGAAGTCTATGCTGAATATTTGGGGTCAAAGTCTTTAAAATGTCCAAAGTTATGAGTGTGCATAGAGAAATTGCAATGAATGGTCAATGTTACATATTTTGACCCCAAATTTTCAACATAGCCTTCTTATGACCCCACCTCATGAACAATATAGCTGTCATTTTGCAAATCCTGCCCAAAAGGTGAAATCGTCAAGTGTCTGCAAAATCACCTTTCAGGCAGGAGTTGCATAATGACAGTCATATTGGGCTCTAAGCACAAAGGATATGCACTGCCTGCACTCATGTGTAGTAATGGCATGCAAGCGCTACGTCGCAGTGATGCACACACCACTGTAAAGAGGCATGCACAAAGGGTACATAGCGTGCGAGTAGCAGAAGTGCAGAATGGTACACCAACACTCCACAGTGTAGGTACACAGGGGCTTGGCCACACACCCACGTGCTTATGCACAATGGCACGTATGTTGGATTGCTGTGCAGGTGGCATCACGTAAGATACGCAGTGTAAAAGGTGGCATAGCGTGGTGTGCTGTGCCCCTGGAAGGCAGAAAATGCAGACCCACACAGCCACTCAGGCACAGATATGCCTGCATGCCTGCACCTGTGGCACACTGACATGTCACAACCGTGGGAACATGAGGCCAGCAACACGGCTACTGCACTGCCATGCTGCACCATGGGTATACCTGCCACCCACATGCACCACAGGGCTGCCAAACAGGCCAACGGCATACATTATAAACAGCACCAGCTGCACAGCACACCACTGCAACATGCAGATGGCACATTGCCAGGGCCACAGGCCTGTGCCAGCGTGACACTGACCAGTGCACAGCAGCACCCAGACACATGCCTGAAGGCCCCCCTGAACAGTCCCGTCACTGTCCAACAGCAAGGGAAGCAGCCCCCTCATACCCACACCCCGGAGACAGTGAACACACAGAATATGGAACAAAGGCATGTTTAATGCAGAATGCTGAAGTACAAAATAGTACAATACAAAACCACACCACCAGCCAAACCACCCACAGGCAGCACCAGCCAACACCCTGGCCCCCTCCCCTAAGCCACCACACCCTGAATCACAGCCTTCCAGGCCTCCCCAGTCCACCAGACCCGCACACAGTCTGCCAAAAAAGCACAGGAACCACCCTATTCCCTCAGTCCATGACCACGGTCACCTCACAGGCATGTCCAGTCATGCTGTGGTCCTCCTCAATGCTACACAGGCTGTCTGAGTTCAGGGAACAGCGGGAGGCTGTGTGTCCTGGCAGGCACTCATGGATGGCACTTTCATATGCTGATGGCACTCCTTGCATGTGGCCAGTGAGTACTGTCATGGCCATGGCACTGTACCCTTGCAGGCCATGGTGCCAGGGTTCCTGAAGCTGTGTGCACCGCACAGTGGTCCTGTTGTATCATTCTGTTGAGGCCTGCTGGTGCACAATGATGATGTCTTGCCTGAGTGCACCATATAGTGGATTGATGGGTGGGTGATCATGTGGGGGACATGACTGTGTGTAACACTGGTGAGCTTGTGCACGGCTATCCACTCAGGGGTATATGCTCACCCCGCCCATATCAGTTGCATGCATGGGGTACTGCACACCTGTCCCGTACAGCTTCATACAATGTAGTGGTGCTACCAGGTCCCCTCTGTCTCAGTATGTCCCATGAGTTGAACTTAGGTGCCGCTGCCGAGTCTGCATGCAGGTGGGTGCATGTGTGGTCCTGTCCATCCATGGCAATTGCCACTGGTACCATTGTTACTGGTGCTCTCATTGCTGGTGCTGTCCACACCCTCTATCACACGATGTGTTCTGATGTTGCTCCGTCGCCACTGACTGCCAGTGCAGTATGTGGTTCAGGTGGCTGCAACCCCCTCAGCCATGGTTAGGCATGTCCTGTCATCCACTGGCTGCCTCATGGTGTTGTCATCCACCCCTGGCCCAAGTGTGCATTCGTGGGATGGTAATTTGCATTGCTTGGCCATGTCAGTGGCTTCCGGATGTGTGGGTGGACCCTTGTAGGCCCTGCTGTGTGTGTGCTGCAGCATCTCCTGAATGCCCTCCAGTGCCACTGCACACCTCAGAATGGGTGTGCGCATGCTGCGGTTCACTGCTGTCTGGGCTTCCCGGCAGTGGTGTTCCTGCACTGTATCTCAAGTTGGTCATGCTCCAGCTCATGGAGTTGTCAGTACTGGCCCTCCATGTAAGTGTGTGACCGTGCTGCCTGGTGGCATGTTTGGGTGCAGTCCAAGGACCCCTCATCCCCTGCTGTCAGAGTGTGTCAGCACTGGTGCATTTTGGTGGCCTGTGCAATGGGGGCCATCATTGTCCGTGCACGTGTCAGTGGCTGTGCGTGGTGCCTGGGTGGGGCAGGATGTTCCACCTGTGCCATCCTGTGTGTGCTGTGTGTTCATCCTCGCAGCTCTGTCACTGCCGGTCCCGCTGTTTTCCTCCCATGGGATGAGTGTGCTTCCTCCTCAGTGGCCATCTCCATTGGGGACTCTGTCTCCAGACCCACACCTGGTGGGGAACAAAGGGCATGTTAGGTCATCTCACATACGTTGCACACCACCCCCCTGGGGTATGCATATGTACCTTCTGCCTCTGCTGATGGGTGTCCGGGTCACTGGTTCAGCCACTGGCCATGATGCGGGGGTTTGTTCCCCAGTGTTTACTGGGGCTCAGTACTCCAGAGATGCGCTACCTGTGAGTACAATGCATGGGGTTACTGGGCCAGTGGTACCACCGGGTGGTCATGGCCACATGTATATGTGTTGCCATTATCTGCCATCGTGTTCACCCCTTCTGCCTCATCATGGACAGTGACCTCTGCCAGCATCTCCACAACAAGGTGCTCCGGGGGGTCAGCTGGCTGTCCATGCATGGTAACCCACCATCTGTGCTGCTGCATGCCTTTCTTCTGGTGGTGAGTTTCCACTTCACTGTTGCCCTCATGTCCCTCCACTTATGCTTTATCACTGCCAGGATCTGTGCCTCAGACCCGATGGCATTTACGGCTGCCTGTATGTCCGGTCATAGCCTGGACTTGACCTCTGCTGGTGTTGTCAGGGCTTCTGCACCATACAGCCTGCTATGGTTCTGGCATATGTCAGTTACCATGGTGGCGATGTGGCCGTCACTGAAGTTGGTGGCACAGGACTGTTTCCCTCCCCATGCATGGCAAAGTCCATGTCCGTGGACGGTACTGCCCATCCTCCATTGCCCTCCTCCACATCCTCTGCTCCCACCTTCATGTCCACAGCCTGTTCTGCCATTGCGTACTACTGTGTGCTCTGTGTGGGATTCCCAGCCATGCATCAGCATGGGGAGTGTTACCTCCTCTTATATTGTGGGGTCATGGGGTGTTCCTACATACTACAGGCCCACCCGCTCTGCCTGCATGGTGCACTCTGCAGCTCAGCTTGTCCTTCCCACTGTGCATACCGTCCTTCGCGACTGCCGCGCTGCTGCTGTCCGCTGCACACCGAGCAGCTGCTCGCCTCCACTGTGTCTGTTTCCTCCGTATTTCCCATGCTTTCATGCATAGGGCTCATTGTTCATTAGGTGGGGTCCCCAAAAGGCAATATTGCAAATTCAGAGTCAAAATGTCAATAAATGGCTGAGTTATGAATAAAAGTTGAAACCACCACTGAAATACATTTAACAGCATTTACTTTAGTTTCTCATATTGCAGTTGCCGGTTCCAGCAGCAAGGTGTGTCTTTGATTGGAGAGTGGATCTTGAACCTGGGACCTGTTCTGATGAGTGAGGGTCTGTGGGGGTGTACTGAGGTGTGTGGAATGGTGGGTGCTGAGTGAGAGGTGGGGTGGGGAGTTTCAGATTGGCGAGGAACCGTTTCTTGTAAAATAAAAATAAAACAAAAAACAATGAGGACGGTTTTCTTTTTTTCTTTTTTTCAGGTACTGGGGTACCATTGGTGGGTGAGAGGTACCACTAGACACCAGGGAATATTATGGCAGAAGTGGGAGAGTGATTGGCAGGTGAGGATGCCACTACACATCAGGGAAAAAGACAATTAAAGAGCTATTAGATTGTCTGAGTTAGCTGAATGAAACCCTTGATGGTGTGTCTAAAAAGCAGTCATAATTCATTGTGCATCTGTTGCTGTGGTGCCAATTCTGATTTTTTGCATATGTATCAGTGGTGGAGTTCGGGGTGGGATGATGTCTGGGCCATCAATTGCTGTAGTTGCTTGGGAGAGAGTGAGCAACTCTGTTTACACAGATGTGGCAGCACTGTTTGTGGTCACTCTCTGTCTCCATGTCTCTTTAATGGGAGCAGTGTATGAAAATGTAAACACTGGCACGGAACTGGGGATGTGAGGTGAAGGTCTGATTGGGATTTCCTTTCAATGCATTGGGGTCGGAAGGAATCTGTTGTTCTGCATGTCTCATTCTATTTTCCTTTTTTTTTTTTTACAATAAAAATTGCACATGCCAAAGTCATGGGCAGTGGACTTTATTCTGAGACGGTTGTGGAGTCACAGTGGATGCAGAGCAGAATGGAACTGCACTTAAAACTATGAGTGGGTGCTTGCCTGTGCTATCGGGATGTTCCACGGGCATTTGGTTCTTTGGGGGGGGCACTGGGCTTGGCATAATTCACTGAGCTCTGCCACCTGCAACTCCCCCCCATGACAGTACAATAAAATGTCTTGTCTCCTCACTTTTCCTCATCACTTACATATAATGATACCAATTGTTATTACCGGATTGTAATTTTTTTTAGATGAATGAACTGGTAGTGCTGTGTTAGCAAAGACATGGTAACACTGTTTGAAATCATACTTCTTCTCTCCCCACACTAAAGCAAGATTTAATTGTTAGTAAAATTATAAGTAATAATGAGAGGTGACCTAATCAGTCAGATTTTGTTTTGTAGTATCGAAATCAAACAAAATCTTTTTTGATATGCATACTGTATTGTAACTGACATTTTGCTGTACTGCCACGTCAGGGTGGAGGTTGTTGCAGATGGTGGAGCTCCGTGGGATGTGTTGGACCTGGTGTGTTTCATTGGGGAGCCAGATGCTTGTGGCATATTTTTGATGCCATATGCAAATATTTGTACATGGTTTGAGGTGCTGTCTCATCGCTTGTTTTGTGGCTACTGGAATTCCGTGGCAGTCTCTGATCAGGTCCGCCTCTTGTGACTGAAGAGTGTGCTGTGTTTATTGTAAAAAAAAAAAAAAGACCAGCAGAATAGGACATATGGAACAGCTGCTTTCATTTGATTTTGTTAAAGTTGGCGGAAATCTTGGTCAGATTTTCAGTTCCTATATTTTGTTTTTCTTTTGCTGTTTGGGTTTTTGAGAGGTGAAGGTGGAGATCAGTTTCAAACAGTGCTGCTCACTCTTTCACGAGTTGCGGGTGTGGGTGATGTTTGGACCCCCCGGGATGCACTGTTAATGATCACTGCTTTATTCATTTGTAAAGCATGGTTAATATATCATATCAGTCGTAGACAGAGTAGAAAGTCAGTTTCAGTGGGATTAACATTCAGTTGTACGGCATCCTGCATCACAATGGTATAAGCAAATTTACCTTTGCTTGCTAAATTTTCTTTGTTCTGTGAATTTAACACCATAATAATATTACAGGTTTACCTGACAATAAATTAACTTATTAACTTGGTTAGCAAGGAGTCAGTTTTAATTGTGCAAGAAACATCCCATCTGATTTGTTTCAGTGCAGAGCACTCTAACGCTTCACGTCTTACCCCCACATCCTTACTTCTGTGTTTGTTGACTTATGCTCACACTTGTTGTGGGACCACAGGATCGGTGAATAAAGAGAGAAAATAATGAAATCTTACACTGTCAAGAAAAATATTTACTTATTTACGAAACAGTGTATTATGTACATAAGAAAAACATAATTCAGAGCTAAAGAGATAAAACTCAACACACAGTCCACTAGCTCTTTAACACTAGGGATGAAAATCTGTGGGTGGGAGTGCCACTAAACACCAGAAAAAGAAAAGAAGACAATGGATGGGGATCACAGGGTGGGGGGTGCCACTGGACACCAGGGAAAAATATTACAGTATGGGGAAATGCAATCAAAAAAGCAGGCAAGGTTTCTCAAGTCATGAAAAAGAATCCTTTTTTGTGACTCGTAATGCGAAAAAGGATTTTTTTCTCTTATCATGTGGTCATGCAAAATGATTCATGACAGTAAATAAAAGACATTTCTAGGGCAAATCTCTAACATTGAAGTGCAGATTGTACCTAACAGGGTCCTGATCAGTCAGCTAGGTGTGGTGGCCTCTCTCCAGGATATCATTTTTGTGGCTTTTAATTATTTTATTTTTTTTTAAGAAAAAAGGAAACAAAATGGTGGCAAACTAAAAAGGAATGTCCTCATATAAAACAAGATTCCTTTTTCATTTCATACACCAATCTTTTAGTGCTTACTGAGCATGCTCAAAAACATACATTTTTAATTTTTAAAAATGCAATAACTTACAAACGGCTAATTATTTTTTCACCAGACTAGCAAAAGGCACATCTGTGGGATAATCCCTTTCTGCCCTGAAAATTTCAGACCAAAATTCTAATCCATCTGGGCTGTAGGCAAGTTCAAATGAAATTCCCAGAAAAGTCAATGAGTGAAAAAAAATTCATTTTTTCACCAGTCCAGAACTCAGAAGCTGCACATTTGACCTATATGTAACTTGCCACATACATAGATCAACCCTGGATGACATTGCATGCCAATTTGCATGCAAATCCATTGAATGGTTGCAAACTCATTGAAGTACAAATTTTAAGTTTAACATTGAAATCTCTACCATGCATATATATATATATATATATATATTAGACGCAAAAAACTCCGTTTAATGCATTAGTTGGGGTTGTTCCACAGTGACAAAAGTGAGGAAATTCGCTGTTAGGGTTGAAAACCCTAACTCCAAATTCACCCCCAGCACCACACACATACAGACACACACACACACTTGCAAGTATGGGGGAGGACCAAGTCAACACAACCAATGACAGACATCCAGCAGCAGGTGACAGAAATAACAAACAATTGTCTAAATGTACTATGAGACACCCCACCCACCTGACCAGGTACTGCATGCTCAGTGGAGATCAACAGCAAAACTGAGGCCATGTACACCAAACGTACACATCCCTGATTGCAGCTGCACACAACGTACCACACTTAGTAGTTGCATGGCCTTACCTACCGATGACCCACACCAGACGACACCACATGTGATGGGCCACCTGAGCAACAGAGTTGAGCAAAACCAAGGAATTGTACAGGTATAATATCTCTGATTATAACGAGGGTTTGAGAAATGCAGCTTTCTAATTGACTGTAAACATTGTAACAGCCTTATATTTAGTTTTATTAACATACATGTAGAGCCTAAATCATATGATGAACATGCTTCAATGTTGTTTAAAAACAGTTTTATTATGATAGCAATAAGCCACTCCAGGTATTATGTTAATGGTCAGTTTATCACTGTCTAGCGACATGTGGCACTCGGCTACACCACATTCAACATTAACCCCTACATGGTGATTAACAGACCATTTAACATAACCGTTGGTCATGCCTTATTGCTAAATTGTCTTTATGACTAGATACTCTCCCTCTGCTAGGCACTGCAGGAGTTTTGCAACACAGCGTCACACCCAGTTACACCATACTCTGTCTACTTACTGGAGAATGGCTGTGAATATGAACTCATGAAGATGAACAGTGTAACTTGATCATTACAGTCATCGAAACCTTGGTGTGATTATAACTGACAGAGTCAGTGATCGAGAATAACCCTTGCCGTCCTAGTACACTTATCCCATTGTGAGTTAAATCAATACTAAAAGACATTCTGTTTATATCTACACTATACCTACTTGATTGCTGTTGTACTACAGTTGACATAGTTATCACTTTGATAGCATCAGTGACAGATGTGTGGCAAACCCAAACACTACGTATACAGCCTGAGTATGAAACAACTGTTAAAAAAATTACGCTGTGTCCATAAGTAGCATAGATCACTCATTGCAACAATAGTAAATGTATCACTATTTGAATAAGTTAGTCATCACAGATGCAATGAGATTGTCTTTATCAGGTACAACATACTGAGTAAGTGCCTACAGGAAAATCTATACTATAGACATCTCCGATACAGGTACGTCATTGTTGGCTCAGTAGTCCTATGATATTTAGAAGTTGCTTGGCCTGATCCATGCAATTACACTGTTTCTTACAAAGAATACTTACTGCATCTTTAGTATTGAAACACACTGAAGGTAATATGTATGTACATTAGCAGTACAGCTTCATCAGTAAGAATGCATCTGATACTGGCAGTACGAATTTCATAGCATTGAACAGACAATGCTTTTCCATACGTTTGCATCAGCCTCTCTATCTTCAGTAAACAGTTGCAGTAAATGTACTACTATGAAAATCACATACTAAATGTAACACTACTTTTATCTTGAGCATGATAGTGTCTTGTAGTTAATTTATGTACTTCTCTTAATTAATGCATACTCACTAGTGTTAAAACCTTTCTACAACTGTGATCATGCACCTTTAGCATTTATAATGACTAACGGCACAGTACCAGTTGTGGTGTGGAGTGGGGCATCGTTAGGTAAGGCCATGCAACTACTAAGTGTGGTACATTGTGTGCAGCTGCAATCAGGGATGTGTACTTTTGGTGTACATGGCCTCAGTTTTGCTGTTGATCTCCACTGAATATGCAGTACCTGGTCAGGTGGGTGGGGATGCCTTGTAGAACATTTAGACAATTGTTTGTTATTTCTGTCACCTTCTGCTGGATGTCTGTCATTGGTTGTATTGACTTGGTCCTCCCCCATACTTGCATGTGTGTGTGTGTGGTGCTGCGGGCGGTGAATTCGGAGTTAGGGTTTTCAACCCTAACAGCGAATTTCCTCACTTTTGTCGCCGTGGAACAACCCTAACTAATGCATTAAATGGAGTTTTTTCCCTCTAATTTCCCTTCTTTTTGAGAATGATAATGAGAAATAGTGAATGTATGCAGGTGGGAGCTGGGCCCTCCAGGCCCCACACCCCCGCCACATGATGTCTTGTGGCATAGTAACAGGAACAGCAATGCAAACAGAAGCACTAACAGTGGTGCACATGGTAACACAAGCGCGAATGAGAACAGAAAGGGCAACGCGCACGGTGGCGTAGACGGGAACGGTCTGCCATGTGATGTATTGTCACATAGTAACATGGTGCCTGCAAACAGAAATGTCAATGAGCATGGTGATGCAAAGTGAAACAGAAAGAGAAATAGTACTGTAGACACAAATGGCAAAAAATAACAGAAACGCAAGCACAAATGAAAATGCAAAGGATAACGCACATGGTGGTGCAGACGTCAATGGTAAGTGAACCGGGTACGGAACCACAAGCGGAAAGGGCAACAGTAACCATAATGTAAGCACACAGGCTGGTTTTCCCCAAAACCTGCATAGAGAAAGACAGTGAGTACAAATAATGTATGCATAATAATGAGTATCAGAGCAGAAAATGAGAACTTGGAATACTAAATAGGTTATATCTCAGGAACTGTACAACGTAGAAAAAATATTTTAAAGTTGTATGATTACAACTGTCCCGGCTAATTTTTTACTTAGCCCCAGGGGCTAAGTGTTTTTCCGACGAAAAGTCTGTATCTCGCACCATTTCCGAGATACGGGCCCTGAAAGGCGCAGCGAACGCCGTAATGTTATCCTATGGGAAAAAAAGATAAGTTTAGAGTGCCATAACTTTGCCTCCCTGTAATATTTTTTCACCAAACAACTGACAGGCACATCTGTGGGCTGTTGGCTGTCTTCCCTCCAAATTTCAGGAAAAAAGACCAAACCGTTATTTTGCAGCAGGGTGCCAAAGGATTCCTGTAATGCGTCGGGCGCCATAATGTTATCCTATGGGAAAAACTGTCAACTTTGGAGTGCCGTAACTTTGCCACCGTGTAATATTTTAGGCACATCTATGAGATGTCATCTGTGTTCCAACCAAATTTCAGCCCAAAACTCCCAACCGTTCTTTTGCAGTGGAGTGCCAAAGAATTACTGTTATTTTGGTCATAGTGTCGCAAAGTAGTGTCGCAAATTGCAAAAGCTTTGCAAAATTTGCATACACTTTCATGAGTGCGACACTACTTTGTGAAAGTACTTTTTACAGAAATCTGAAAAACATATTTCTGGGGTGTTTTACCCCAGAATAAAAACATGGCTAGCATCCTCGGGGCCCGACGAGGTGAATACAAAAAGAATTAGGTTGCTAGAGGGTATCAATTTTAAATGCCAAGCATTTTTCTGATCACTAACTGAAAACAAGATGGCGGATTTGCGACAGGAACAGGGCCATTTGCGACAGTAAAAAGTGCATTTGTGACACTGTCTAACTTTTTGTTAACTTTTCCCATTGACATAATGGGAAATTGTTTTTTGAAAAACTTTTGAACTGTTTAATATTTTTTCACGAAATCTTTGAAAGGCATGTCGGGGACCCCGGCTGCATGTTCCCTGAAGATTTTGGGCTGGTCGCACAAATCGTACGACCTGTAGGCGCGACCATAGAATTCCATAAAAAGCGTAAATGTGCGCAGATCATGCTTAATAACTCTGCAGCTGTACATCCAACCAGTACAAAACTTGGCAGATCCCAAGGCCTATGGTTCTTGATCATGTATTCCAAGTTTCAGGCAAATCCATCAAATGGTTGCAAAGTTATTAAGGTGCAAAATTTGGGGTTTAACATAGAAATGGCTCCTCAACCTAACTATGGTAGCACCACCATGTCTACCATAATATATATATATATATATATATATATATATTCAATGTTAGGTTGAAACCCCTTGCCCTCCAGCCCACCCTTCCAACTGGAATCGCGCGATTAGGGTCATCGCCCTAAATGTCACCCTATCACATGTGGAAGAAGCTGAGGATAGGAGAATGGGGTGACAGTTAGGACCTATGACCCCAATGCACACCCTGATTCCAGTTGGGGGGGTGGGCTGGAGGGGTGCAAAGGGGGTTTCAACCCTAACATCGAATTTCCTCACTTTTCTCGCTGTGGAACAACCCTAACTGATGCATTAAACAGAGTTTTTTGCCTCTAATTTGTCTTCTTTTTGAGAATGATAATGAGAAATAGTGAATGTATTGCAGCGACGGGAGCACGGGGGTGATGTCTTGTCGCATTGTAACATTGTGCCCGCAAACGCAAATTGTAATGCACATGATGATGCAAAGCAAAACAGAACGAGGAACAGTACTGTAGACAGAAATGTTAAAAACAATGGAAACGCAACCGCAAATGAAAACGCAAAGGGTAACGCACATGGTGGCGTAAACGTGAACGGTAAGTGAAACGGGTACGGAACCCCAAGCAGAAACGGTAATGGTAAGAGTAATGTAAGTGCACAGGCTGGTTTTCCCCAAAAGCTGTATAGAGAAAGACAGTGAGTAGAAAGAATGCATGCAAAATAATGACTCTCGGAACACAAAAAGCAGTAGTTGTAATAGTAAATTGCTTATATCTCAGTAACCGTATGACTTGGAAAAAAAATTTAAAAGTCATATGTATTATCACTTTCCTGGCTAGTTGTATACATAGCCCCCATAAGGGGGATAAAATTTTTCAACAAAAACTCTGTATCTCGCACTGTTTTCGAGATATAGGCCCTCAAATGCACGGCGAACGCCGTAATGTTATCCTATGGGAAAAAAATAGAAGTTCCGACTGCCATAACTTTTGAACCGTTTAATATTTTTTCACAAAATCTTTGAAAGGCACATCGGGGACCCCGGCCGCATGTTCCCTGAAGATTTCAGGCCTGTCGCGCAAACCGTAAGACCTGTAGGCGCGACCATAGAATTCCAGAAAAAGCGTAAATGCGCACAGATCACACTTAATAACTCCGCAGCCGTATATCTGACCAGTACGAGACTTGGCAGATCCCAAGGCCTATGGTTCTTGATCATGTATTCCAAATTTCAGGCAAATCCGCCAAACAGTTGCAAAGTTATTAAGGTGCAAAGTTTTGGGGTTTAACATAGAAATGGCTCCTCAACCCTAACTATGGTAGCACTACCGTGCTACCATAATATATATATATGCTTCTCATGATGCTTTGCATTATTGGAGTATGTGTAATTTGTGTTTTCTTTAAAATGTGGCTGTATGGAGAATATCCTCTGGGATAACCCTTGCCCCAGTGCATTTGCTCTGGGGTTCTTTTGTTGTTCTCTTCTCTCTCTACTTTGAGCTGCCCATGACCCAAACCAATAAGATCCCCTATAGGGTGGCTGGCTATCTCTCCCTGGGCTGAGGTACAGCTATGGAACACTGATGAGTCCAAATGAGGATGAAACACGTGTCTGTGTCTGCTGTTCTCAGCCGTTGCTGATTGCAATTGCGAGGCCTTCTGGCACCAAACAGTTCTGCTTCATGTTGAGCCAGTTCAAATTAATTCATAGGCATTTGCATATGCTTCCCATGATGCCTAGCATTATTGGGGTATGTGCAATTTTTGCCATATCTAAATAGGGGATATATGATGGGCAGGAGTGAGATATGGGAAATATTCTCACTCCTACAAAGTGAGTTCTGTATTCTCACGAGTGCCGAAGGCACATGTGAAAATACACTGCTCACTCTGCAGGAGGGAGAATATTTCCCATATCTCACGACGTGCACATCAGTGTATGCTATTTATACAAATGGGGTGAGAGCATACAAAGTGTCATGTTTTGCAATGTCTTTTTCATGTGTCTATGTGCTCTTTTTTTGTTTTAACCTTTGGTAGACAGGTGAGTTTTTAAGGAGTACTAGGCAGTTGAGTGATTTGCTCAGAGCTAC
Source organism: Neoceratodus forsteri (assembly GCA_016271365.2). Taxonomy (NCBI): domain Eukaryota; kingdom Metazoa; phylum Chordata; order Ceratodontiformes; family Ceratodontidae; genus Neoceratodus; species Neoceratodus forsteri. Next base: position 452,535,866 of record CM057455.1, on the reverse strand, counting down.
ACAGTATGCAAATGGAGGTTGTGAGAATCAAACCCAGGTTTGGTCTGGTGGCTGTACCAAGCTTGTTCAAAGTTAATTATTCCAAACTCTGGGCTATACTGAAAGCACTGTTTGTCTGTGGTCTGAGAGTGTGGGAGTGTTTCTGAATGGGCTGGGTTTGTTAGAAGCACTGTGCGGCACAGGTGACTGTTTTGCTGTGCTAATTGTGTCAGTTGCAGCTTGCAGTGAGAAAGAGAAACTGCTTTGTAAATGAGTTTTGTTTGAATTCAGGTTGTTCTGAAGTTCAGATTAGCACAGAAATGGGCTAGTAGTGTTGGAAACTTTGGGACACAGGTAAGTGTGTTTTGCTGTACTATTTGTGTTAGTTGCAGGCTTGCAGTGAGAAAGAAATTGCTTTGTAAATGAGTTTCATTTGAATTCAGGTTGTTTTGAAGCTGAGATTAACACAGAACTGGGCTAGGAGTACTGGAAACTTTGGGACATAGGTAAGTGTGTTTTGCAATGCTAACTGAGTGATTTTCAGGCTTCAGTGAGACACAAACTGATTTTTGAAGCATTTTCATTTAGAATGCTAGCTTGAGTGAGTGAGTGACATCAGCAGAGTATGGATAACGGAATATATCCCACTCCACTGATGTCATCAGCACTTATCTCACTGTAGTGAACATTTATTTCACTGCAGTGAGAATATCTCCATTTACTGCACTGGAATAACTCTCACCCCCTATTGTATAAATATATATATGTGCATGTGTGTGTGTGTGTGTGTGTATATATGTATATGTATGTGTGTGTATATACTCTATATGTGTTGCAAAAACTTTGTTAATGCATCAGTGTGGGTGAATACTATAGCATCAAAAGCAGGGAAATGAGGTGTTAGCATTTCCAACCCTAATGCCCCACCCCTAGGGTTCCCACTCCACCACCCCACACCATCCCCCCACCCTCCACTCACCAATAGGCATCAGGATGTGCCATGGGGTCATCGGGCCCAACTCTCACCCCATTCCATGTCTGAACAACCTTATTCAATACAGTATAGGACAATGGGGTAAGAGTTAGACCTGATGACCCCAATGGCACACCCTGATACCTGTTGGTGTGTGGAGAGGGGGGGCAATGTGGTGGGGTGGGAGCCCTGGGGATGGGGCATTAGGGTTGGAAATCCTAACGCCTCATTTCCCTGCTTTTGTTGCTATGGCATTCACCCTAATTGATGCATTAATGAAGTTTTTGCAACTGATTTCCTTACTTTTTTGAGGTACAGTAGCATAATAGTATCCTCATTTTACTGTGGGAGCACAGGGTCCCATCCAGATAGTACAGCAGTAGCCATATGTCACAGTGGGAGCACAGGGTCCTTCAGACCCTGCACTCCCATCTCTCCATCTAGATAGTATAACAGTATCCATATCTTACGGTGGGAGCACAGGGTCCTTCAGACCATGCGCTCTCATTCCTCCATTGAGATAGCACAACAGTATCCATACGTTACAGTGGGAGTGCAGGGTCTGGGTGAGAGTGCAAAATCCCTCAATTGAGACTGCACTCTCATATGTCACAGTGAGAGTGCAGGGTCACAGTGTGCCACATTAGTTGGGGGGAATCATAATGCTGAGAGGGGGATTGGGCACCCCTATCAGCAATAAACGTGGGCTGGGAGGGCATCCAACACCAGATGTGGGCATCCCAGTGTCAGAAAGTTTTAAAAAATACACCATTTACCTCAGTGTGCCACAATACTGGAGGGGATACACACTGACACAGGGATTGGGCACCCTGATGTCGGTGCAAAAAATAGAAATTGGGGGGATAGAGTAGTTCAATGCAAGACCCTGCACCAAAATTATCACAAATTTCAATGCAGGATTCTGCATCGAAGAAAAGACATCTGGGGGTGATTTTCTTTATTTTACAGGGTTAAAAATAATATAGGGCACACTAAGGTGGGCTCCCAGAGTACCAAATAAGTGTGTGTGTGTGTGTGTGTGTGTGTGTGTGTGTGTGTGGAGTGCATACCAACACAGGGTTTAGGCACCCCATGTTGGTGCAAAGTGGATCTTCCTTGACTCTGCAGCAACAGCACGAGTTCCAGCTGTGGCTGCAGTAGTCAAAAAATGCCACTCTTCTGATACAGAGAACGGATTACAAGCTGTTCTCTGTAAGCTGGCACTTGGCAAAAAAATCTTGTTTAAGGCCAGCTTAAAACATAAAAAAACATCAGAATACACCTGAAAGGGTCCTCTTTAGCTGTGCTCTGATTTTTTTTTTTCCTTTTTTAAACATTTTCTACTTCAAGATCCTCATTCAGTGGCAAAAAAGATGGCGGATGCAACACAGCTCAGTCAATCGAATGACTTTGAACTTTACACAAAATACTGGCCTTTGTGAAAAGAAGCTGTTATTTTGTGCAAAGTACTCGTATTGTTAGAAAAATATATTTTTCATGCCTGACATAAATTTTCCCATAGGAAATAATGGGTATATTTAAAATGTCATAACTTTTGAACAGATTAAAATTTTTTTACTACACCTTCAAAAAGCACATCTATAACCCAAAGGCTTTCTTCACTGGAAATTTCACACCAAAACCTAAAGCCGTTTCTGAGATCCAGGATGACAAAGAAATGTTAAAAAAACAGGATTTTTCTGTGTTGTCAACACATCATATCTCAGAAACCACTCAATGGATTCCCACGAAATGTGGCAGGTCAAGAGATGTACATAGATTATGCATCCCAAACATCATGTAACTCTATTGAATGGTTCCAAAGTTATTAAGGTTCAAAGTTTGAACTTTAACATAGAAGTGCAGTTTCACCCTAACTATACTGACACACACACACACACACGTATATACATATACATATATGTATGTGTGTGTATATATGTGTGTGTGTATATATATATGTAAGCAATAAGACACGACAGGGTGTGCGTTAGACACTTTAACACACGGCTGGGAGGCGTGTATTGACGAGGCCACCGGTCGAGGCGTCCAGCCTCCAGCCGTAAAAGTTAAAGTGTCTAACGCACACCCTGGAGTGGCTTATTGCGCTATGAAATGGCCATCTTTAGTGGAAATTGCATTTGTAGGTTAAATTTTGCAATTTAAAGTAGGAAAAAACATGTATGTTTGTGTACTTTTTAATAAAATAGTTCCTCTGCCTAAGTGTCCTGTGGGTTTTTTTTTGCACTTAAGGACTTTTGTCCTAGAAAGGCTTCTGTACTTTAGGTCTGGTTGTCATGGCAGTATTCACTTCACCCCCCACACACACACACGTTGTGTGTAGACAAGTAAAAATGCATCTGTTTTCTTTTTTTTATAATAATTTAATGTTAAAATTTGAAGATCAGGTGGGCTGGTACAGAGAGAGACACACAGAGCGAGCAGGACGGCAGGTACAGTGAGTGGGCTGGTAGCGCGATTGCAGTTTCGTTTTAAAGAGAACGATCATGAGTGAGTGAGCAGGTAGTGAGATCGGGGTTCAGTTTAAAAAAAGCATCGTATGCAGTTCATGTCAAAATGTACAGTGAGTGGGCTGGTAGCGCGATTGCGGTTTTGTTTTAAAAGAGATCGCGGCTGTACATTCCCGCTCCGAGACGATCGTTAGTGAGCGAAGCGGTAGTAGATTGCGGTCAGTTTAAAAAAAAAATCGTATGCAGTTCATGTGAAAACAGTGGGGCAATCTGAACACGAGGTCACAGGTATTTATTTTATTTGTTGCACTTAGGCTGGCACCACTTATGGCACAAACAAGATGGCTGCTTTTTTTTTTTTTAAGGTTCTGAGTGGGCAGCATCACTTATATCAATGCCCACTGCCCAGTTTTGGACCTTTTTCCTGTGCATCAGACAGAATATCACATCCCTAGCAGCCAATCATAGCTCCTATTTCATGATGCCCATTTCATAAATCTGTTTATACAATGGGGTGAAGGATAAATGATTGTGATAAAAACATGTAGCTTCACTGTGGTGACATAACCAAAGGAGATATATCATGTCGTGACATCACCACTGTGAGTGATATTTCACTGCTGCCTGCAGCCGACTCAGTTACCATGGCAAAGCATTCTCAGGTGTTTCCTATACTCTGACTCACTCCCAACCCATTGCTGTGATCCTCTCAGCTTGACTGAAACCAGAATTCTAAAACAGACACCTTCACAAAACATTTTCTTTCTCACTGCTGCCTGAAGCTAACTTACTTAGCATTACAAAACACACTCAGCTTTTCCCACAGAGTTTGTAACACTGCCAGCCCATTCAGAAAATCTCTCACAGAAACAGGAAACACAGAAACAACAACAGAACACAAAAAATCATAACAATACTTCTGAAACTCATACCCCTATTTTATAAATCGAACAAATGATGTGCAGATCATGTGCTATGGAATATACCTCCACTCCTGCATCGTGAGCTCTGGATACTCTCACTCATGCCTTCAGCACTCATGAGTATCCAGAGCTCACTCTACAGGAGTAAAGATATTTTCCATATCACACTCCTGTCCATCATGTATCCTATCTATCTATATATATATATATACATATATATATATATATATATATTAGAGCCAAAAAACTCTGTTGAATGCATCAGTTAGGGTTGTTCCACTGCGACGAAAGTGAGGAAATTCAGTGTTAGATTTGAAAACCCCCATTGGACCCCGCCAGCCCATCCCCCAACCGGCATTGGGCTACGCATTGGAGTCGTCAGCCCTAACTCGCCACCCCATCACATGTGCAAAGCAGCAGAAGTATAGGAGAATGGGTGAGAGTCGAGACCTGACCAATGCACACCCCAATGCCGGTTGGGGTGGGCTGGGGTCCAAGGGAGTTTATAACCTCTAACACTGAATTCTCACTTTGTTGCTGTAGAACAACCTCTAACTGATGCATTAAACAGATTTTTTGCCTCTAATTTCCTTCTTTTGAGAATGATAATGAGAAATAGTGAATGTTATGTGGCGGCGAGAGCACGGGCCCTCCACGGATGTCTTGTGGCATAGTAACAGGAACAGCAATGCAAACAGAAGCACTAACAGTGGCGACATGGTAACACAAGCACGAATGAGAACAGAAAGGGTAACGCACATGGTGGGAGACAGGAACGGTCTGCCACGTGATTTGTTGTGACATAGTAACATGGTGCCTGCAAACGGAAATGTCAGTGGGCATGGTGACGCAAAGTGAAACAGAAAGAGAAACAGTACTGTAGACACAAATGTCAAAAAATAACAGAAACACAAGTGCAAATGAAAACGCAAAGGATAACGCACATGGTGGGGTAGACGTCAACGGTAAGTGAAATGGGTAAGGAACCGCAAGCATAAAGGGCAATGGTAACAGTAATGTAAGGGCACAGGCTGGTTTTCCCCAAAAGCTGCATACAGAAAGACAGTGAGTACAAAGAATGTATGCATAATAATGGGTATCGGAGCAGAAAATGAGGACTTGGAATACTAAATAGGTTATATCTCAGGAACCGTACAACGTAGAAAAAAAAATTTATAAGTCATATGATTTACGACTGTCCTGGCTAGTTTTGTACTTAGCCCCTGTCAGGGAGCTATGTTTTTCTGAAAAGTCCGTGATTCTCGCACTGCTTCTGAGATACGGGCCCTGAAGGCGCGATGTTAACGCCAGAATGTTATCCTATGGGAAAAAAGAGATGTTCGAGTGCCATAACTTTGCTTCCTGTAATATTTTTTCACCAAACCACTGAAAGGCACATCTGTGGCCTGTTGGCTGTCTTCCCTCCAAATTGCAGGAAAAAAGACCAAACTGTTATTTTGCAGCAGGGTGCCAAAGGATTCCTGTTATGCGTCGGACGCCGTAATGTTATCCTATGGGAAAAACCATCAACTTTGGAGTGCTGTAACTTTGCCGCCATGTAATATTTTTTAAATACAACACTGAAAGGCACATCTGTGGCCTGTTGGCTGTCTTTCTTCCAAATTCCAGGAAAAAAGACCAAACCGTTATTTTGCAGCAGGGTGCCAAAGGATTCCTGTTATGCGTCGGGCGCCGTAATGTTATCCTATGGGAAAAACCATCAATTTTGGAGTGTCGTAACTTTGCCACCGTGTAATATTTTTTCACCAAAATACTGAAAGGCACATCTATGAGATGTTGGCTGTGTTCCCTCTATATTTCAGCCCAAAAGACCAAACCATTCTTTTGCAACAGGGTGGCAAAGAATTGCTGTCATTTTCCCACAGCCTGGAAAAGTCGGCTGTGTTCCCTCCAAATTTCAGCCCAAAACCCCCAACCGTTCTTTTGCAGCGGAGTGCCAAAGAATTACTGTTATTTTGGGCGTAGTGTCGCAATTTGTGAAAGCTTTCGCAAAAATTTGTGACACTTTCGTGAGTGTGACACTACTTTGTGAAAGTACTTTTTCCAGAAATCTGAAAAACATATTTCTGGGGTGTTTTACCCCAAAATAAAGACATGGCTAGCATCCTCAGGGCCTGACTAGGTGAATACAAAAATAATTAGGTTGCTAGAAGGTCTCAATTTTAAATGCCAAGCATTTTCCTGATCACTAACTGAAAACAAGATGGCAGATTTGTGACATTAACAGGGCCATTTATGACAGTAAAAAGTGCATTTGCGACACTGTCAAACTTTTTGTTAACTTTTCCCATTGACTTATGATGGGAAATTGTTTTTTGAATAACTTTTGAACCATTTAATATTTTTTCACGAAATCTTCGAAAGGCACATCGAGGTCCTCTGCCTCACATTTCCTGAAGATTTTGGGTCAGTTGTGAAAACCATGCGACCTGTAGGTGCGACAGCTGAATTCCAGAAAAAGTGTAAACGCACGCGCAGATCATGCTTAATAACTCCACAGCTGTATATCTGACCAATACGAAACTTGGCAGATCCCAAGGCCTATGATTCTTGATCATGTATTCCAACTTTCAGGTAAATCCGTTAAACGGTTGCAAAGTTATTAAGGTGCAAAATTTGGGGTTTAACATAGAAATGGCTCCTCAACCCTAACTATGGTAGCACTACCGTGCTACCATAATATATATATAAATATATATATATATATATATATATAGAGAGAGAGAGAGAGAGAGAGATGTGTGTGTGTGTGTGTGTATGTGTGTGTATATATATATATATATATATATTTTTTTTTTTTTGCAGACTCGATGGACAGCTGGTTATTTCTGCCTAAATTCTTTCTATAGCAAAAGCGTTTACAAAGAGTGTGGAGGAAAATGCAATAAGTGTCAGAAGGGCCATTTACGAACATAAGAACATATGGAAATTGCCAGCAGAAAAAAGCCTCATTGGTCTATCAAGTCTGCTCGATTGTACAGCTCAGTCTATGTAGGACAGAAAACTCAGAGAGGCTCTCTTTTCTGAACCCTTTGTATTTTAAATGTCATTTGCAAGACAACTGTGTTTTATATTATGGTACAACTTGAGAATATAGCATTGTATTGTCTCGTTTTTGCCGTGGTTGGTATGCAACGTTTTACATTTCTTTATTTCAACATAAACCAAGAACGGTATGTGGGCCACTTTTCTATTGTCTCTTTCAGAGTTTGGTTTCTAAATATGTCAAGTAAACCTCAATAAGAGCAAAACACAAACATAAAATTCACCTGTATCCCCCTTCTGTTTGATCGTTTTTGTTTGTTTTGTATTTTGTTCGTTTAATCTGAAGGAATTGTTCTCTTTTCTTCTTTTGTATGGAATTAAACTCTAGCCAAAAGACAGCAAAGCGTAATAATTTGCTGAACACAATGTGAAATATAATTTAAAATAACATATGCTGGGTTCTATTTAAAGTTATTCAAAAGTTTTCATTTTTCTTACTGACGCGCAATCACTGTATACCAACTATTACAGGCCATACTCCTAACAACTTGTTAAGAGCCTGTATATTATTTTACTGCGAAAATCTGTTTAAGAAGTCGAGAATACATATGTGACTTGGATTACATACACTTCCACTGAGTCCTCTTTTCTTCGCCTATGAAAGACCCTCCATGCTCTTTAGGCTGTGACACCTTTTGTGATTTGTCAAGTTTTGTATTATTCTGCTGTACAAATACTATCCAATGTGCACGAGTCAAGGGGGCTAACTTGAAAACAAACTAACACAGACACGGATGGTGTGTATGTGACACACACACACACACACACATATATATATATATACACACATATACACCTGGCTACTGACTTTAGTATAATCAGAAAGCCTGCACTGTTTTAATGTCATCCTTATACGGGTTTATAACTTCATCCTGAATCGGGAAATGTAGTTTATAAATCAGAGCTGCTTTAAAAAGAGACAGACGAGTTGTTTCTGCTGACCACAGAAAACAATAATGTCATTTATTTTATTATCATACTTAATATTTGAAACCCCCTTTTGTCACCATGCAGGACTAGCTACATTCAAGCAAATTGACAGCATTCTCGGAGACAAAAGTAAGTCCCTTCCCTGATATGACTCAAAACAATCTGCCAAGTGACTTCATATAGTTCTTGTTTGGAAAGTCGACAGAGCTAAAAATAAATCAGCACCAGCAGCAGATCGATGACCCATGCCCACCTGCAATAAGAACTCAGCGGAAGGTCTATTTCAGCTTATAATGGGCATATTCCATACATTCATTGCTCTGGCAATAAATGTATATAATAGGCCCTTTCTTTATACGCGCCGATATACGTTTGTTATCCGGGTGGTCCCATTGTGCAATAAACGCAAGGGATAGGCGTTTCCAAGGGCAATGTACAGCTGCGCCAAATATACACCATTGGTTGAGTTCTTATCGCACAAGAGGATCATCCATGGGTCCATGATTGGACCCAATTTTCTTACTGCATTATCCAATAGTGCAATATAGAAAGCAGTGTGTTATAAAGGGATATCAAACACTGGAGATAGCCAATACTATATGCTATTTATGTTTCACAAGAGGAGTTCTATGAACAAATGGGTGTGTGTGGGGGGTGCTTTCTAGATATGAGCTGGGACTTGGTCCAACTGCTGTTTCTCTATACAATTAAACATACAACATGTGCAAAAACATTTTAAAATGACACGGAAGGGTAAACAAATCACAACAGACTGGACAAGTGTCTGACATCATTCCACAATACATAACCACCATTTCTGCAGCTCCTCTTCTCTCTCTCTCTCTCTCTCTCTTACAATTCCAATTGGATTAGACAGTGATCAATCTCCTCCTTGTGTCTTAAAGGAACAGGTGATCCTTGTTAACAGTGATCAATTCCTGGATGTAGCCCTGTTCTCCTTTGAAGGATCATAGCACCAAGTGGAGAATAAATCCTCCAAGCTTTATACACAAGGAAAACTTTAAGGCATAAAATTACATAGCACTGAAGGCAAAAGGAGTTTCTCCCCCTTCACCCTTCATCTTCTGAACTCCATACCTGCTATCCTTTTGGGAATCCTCGAAATACTCTGAATTGTTTTTGAAAAAAGGAAGTGCCGGAGTGGATTGCATTTGCCTTTGTTTTTTAAATGTTTGGGATTCAAGATACTTTAGCGAGAGGATCAGCTATTAAATACAAAGCATTAGGTCTGGAAATGGATTCCGTGCGATAGTGGGTCCAAAACATCGGGGTGGTGGATGCACACGTAGCGGCACAGAGGTAGGTCCCTCCCTCCAAGAAAAGTTGTAGCAGTAAGTCATTACCCTCAGCTCTGGAGCAAAGCATCGAGTCCCTAATGAATGAGTTACTGCCAGCAGGCCAGCCAGTGAGCGGGAGGAGCCTCCGGCCCCTTCAAGGACCCTCATTTGCATGCCAGCGCTGATTGGTCAATGGGTGACAGTTACAGAAGGAGGCAATAGAGACTGTGTATATAGAAAGAAAAATACAGTGTAGCGCCCGCCCCCCCAAACACAGGCCAATCCCGGGATGTCTAGTAACATAATGTGCAGTAAAGTTTATGTTTTTTTTTTTAGCGCATAACTAGTTGACTGCAAACCATATTGTTGGTTTACTCTAGCAAGCTAAAATAAACTGTATGTTTTCTACTTAACTGCAAAGGAGCATGACTGTGCCATGCTTCTAGCATCCTTGTTTATAGGTCTGTTTACCATGCAAACATCTTGAGATGCAGGCGACTTGTAGTTATGCTTTATGTTCTTTTTATTTAAAGACTCTTGTTGTTTGTTCCAGTTAATTCCCCAGAATTTAGGAGACACTGCAAATTTAAATAGTATATTCTGTAGTCTATACATTTTATTTGACACTTATTTTGCTTTGTTAAGCATAACCTAACTACATGCAGTAATAGCCCAGCTACACCGGCAAAAAGAAGAATTTTAAAAAGAAAGTTATATTAATCAATGTAATTGTATGGGGGCTTAATATACTATATCTTAACCCACCCCACCTTCCCACCCCCATACTTCCAATTGTTCTGTACGTGATTTGCATGAATTTACTGAGCTTCCATAAGATGCTGAATTTGGCCCTACAGTAGCATATCATTTGGTGTGAAACGGATTCTGTGACAATGAATGCAAATCAGTGTTCAGTGACCATCTGCCAGGCAAGGAATCAGCTGTCCCTCAATTAAAGGGGCAGGAGCCCAGTAGCTCAACCTCTGCCACTCTCCCTGTGTGATGCAGCAACACCCCCTCCAACCTAAGGGACAGTAAGGCTACAGGTCCAATTTAATATTCTTTACGCCAAATTCCCACAGAACATTTTTTTTTTCAAAAGAAAGAAGTCTGCCCCATGCTCTTGATCCCTCCAGCTCCGTTTAAGAAAAACACTTGTAAACTATGAATCTATGAAACTACCAAGCCCCTCTGTTACAAAAATTAACTTTCTAGGTTTTTATTAAAGAAAATGTTTGAAAACTGTATTTCATTCAAAAACATTGTCAAAAACGGCCAAAGGGTAGCCACAGTGGGGAGTCATGTTGTGTTCACATATACTGATTGCCGTAATAGCGTTTGGCTAAGGCTGTGTCTCACAATAAAAGTAAAATTTATCCAACCATTTGGATGGGCATTTTTTTGCCTTGGATGCCATTATTACAGTGTATTTTTCATTTATAAGCCAGAACAATTGTCCTGCAAATTACATCTCTATCCGTGACAGTACTTCATTAATGCCATGCATTTTAGTTTTCAATGAAGATGCCACAGAACTGTTTCAATGCTAGAGGGTCTCAATTTTAAATGCCAAGCATTTTTATGATCACTAACTGACAACAAGATGATGGATTTGCGACAGTAACAGGGCCATTTACGACAGTAAAAAGTGCATTTGCGACACTGTCGAACTTTTTGTTAACTTTTCCTATTGACTTATAATGGGAAATTGTTTTCTGAATAACTTTTGAACCGTTTAATATTTTTTCACGAAATCTTCAAAAGGCACATTGGGGACCCTGGCCACACATTCCCTGAAGATTTTGGGCCAGTCACACAAACCATGCGACCTGTAGGCGCGACAGCAGAATTGCAGAAAAAGCGTAAGCTCTAGCGCAGATCATGCTTAATAACTCCACAGCCGTATATCCAACCAGTACGAAACTTGGCAGATCCCAAGGCCTATGGTTCTTGATCATGTATTCTAAATCTCGGGTAAATCTGTCAAACGGTTGCAAAGTTATTAAGGTGCAAAATTTGGGGTTTAACATAGAAATGGCTCCTCAACCCTAACTAGGGTAGCACCACCGTGCTATCATAATATATATATATATATAATATACTGGTGCAGTTGTGCCAGCATAGTTAGGGTTGCCCAGCCACTTCTATATTAAACCCCAAATTTTGCACTTTAATAACTTTGCAACTGTACGAATGATGCGCCCGAAATTTTTCATGTGCCATCTGCTACAATAGATCTCTGGATTTGGCAAGTTTTGTTCCAGTTAATGATGCAGATGCAGAGCTGTAGAGTGCCAAAATATTTGAAATTTACCATTTAGGTGCAATTTCTTTCATCGGCTGCATCTCCAAAATGGCTTTGGGGTCCGGTCTGAAATTGTTATGGTCTGTGCTGCAGATGTGCCTTTTTGAAGGTTTGGTAAAAAGATATAAAAAAAAAAATTTAACTTTCCCATTATAGCCTATGGGAAAAAATATATGTATACCTCAAAAGCACTTTTTGCTTTTGCGAAAGCACTTTCTGCTGCCTCAAATGGAAAAGTTAGTGCTGTGCTGCCACCACCTTGTTTTCAGTTAGCAAAGGGGGAAAACACTGTAATTCAAAAAATACTGCCCCTTGGAAAACACCAACAGTTGTGTTTACCTAATAGGGGCCTGAGGAATACCATTCTGGCATTATTTTGTTAAAATAGTGGCAGGAAATATGTCTTTTGCGTTCGGCCATTGGTAGTGTCACAAATTTGCAGCACTACTTTTGTGAAACTATCACAAATTGCAGCAGTTTTTGCACAACTAATGGTACTGTTGTGTGAAAACTGCCATAAGTTTGCAGCACTTTTTGCAAAAAGAGCTGCAAAATGCGGCACTACCTCAATGTAAAATAAACATTGGCCGCTGTAAAAAAAAAAAAACTTTTCTGACCACCTTATGGACCAAATAACAACAAAATCATGTTCCTCAGCCCACATTTAGGTAAACACTTACTTGTGTTTACCTAATTAAAGGAGTTTTTCTCCTTTTACTGCCTCCATGGTGGCCAAGGCATGTTTTAATAATAAAAAATGTTTTACAGATATTGCGGTGCCCAATCCCCATGTTGGTATTTACTCCACCTACAGTAATGTGGGACAATGGGGAGCCCACCTCCAGTGTCCCCAAATACTTATATTATTTTTACTGTTTATTTCTGACACCGGATTGCCCACTCTGATGTCGGATGCACCCCAAGCCCATTGTAATTATTGTTTGCCAACATTGGGGTGCCCAATTCCAGTGTCAGCATTCACCCTTGAGGAGTGTGGCACACTGGGGAGCCCACCCCAAGTGTCCCCAAATTCTTAATTTTTCACTGTTTCTTCTTACACCAGGATGCCCACCGCCAGTGTCAAATGCCCCCCAAACCCATTCTAGCCTTTGTTTGCCAACATTGGGGTGCCCAATCCCCGTGTCAGCATTATGAAGACCCTCAGCACTGTGGGACACTGGGAAGCCCATTCCAAGTGTCCCAAAGTAAAGATTTTCACCCTGTTAAAAAAACAGTCCCTTGACATCTTTTTTTTGTTAATCATGTAAAAAAAGAAAATAGTCCCTCATCATCTTCCCATCCTCCCTCCCCAATCCTGACCCTCCCACTGAACAACCCCCCGCTCTATACCAACCACTGGAGAACATCTTCTGTCATCTTATCTGGACCAGGACAAACCTGCACTCTTCAAAGCCGAACCACAAACTGAAGAATCAAGGTAAGTGCAAGGCAAGGCAAAGTTTATTTCTTAGGCGCCCATTCCCAGAGGCTCTGGGTGCCTTACATAAAACTATAAAAAAAAAACATACAAAGATACACATAAAAACATAATAAAAGCTAAAACAGCTATAAAATCATTAGTTCAGCAGTCTCTGTAACATATTTCTATGGCTGGGAATGCCAGTAAGAAGAGATGGGTCTTTAGGTGGCATATAAACACCTCAACTGAAGGAGCCTCCCTTATGGCTGGAGGAAGCAAATTCCACAGGACAGGGCTGGTGACACTAAAGGCCCTGTCATTGGCAGTTTTAAGTTTCATCCTGGGACTCACCAGGAGGCCCCTAGAGGAGGAGTGGATGGAGCGGACTGGGGCAGCAGGTGTAAGGAGATCAGACAGATCACAAAGGCTAGTCCATGTGGGGCCTTGAAGGTAAGTAATCACACCTTAAAGATAACCCTCCACCTGACCGGCAGCCAGCGTTGTTCATGCAGCACTGAAGTTACATGACAGAACCTCAAAAGGCCTGTCAGCAACCTGGTAGCTGCTTTCTGCACCAACTGTAGCTGGTGGAGGGTACCTCCCAAGACCCTGAAGTAAGGGGCATTGCAGTAGTGAAGCCTGGAGATTACAAAGGCATGGACTAGAGTGGGCAGATCCTCAGGTGGAACTAGGGGTCTTATCCTGGCGATAGTCCTCAAGTGGTAGAAAACACTTTGGACAACCGATGACACCAGAGATTCAAATGTCAATCTGTCATCCAGGAACACACCAAGATTTTTTACTCTAGAGGAAGCCATCAATGTTGCTGGCCCCAGGAAAAGATCCATTGCTGCACCAGAGGCATTCCTATCACACCTTCAGCCCGATCCCACTACCAGAACCTCCGTCTTATTGGGGTTCAGTAGCAACTAACTGGAGGACATCCAATCATTGATCTCAGCCAGACAGGTGTTTAGCACTTCCACAGCGTTGGATGTTCCAGGGGCAAAGGACAATTACAATTGGGTATCATCTGCATAGCAGTGAAACCCCACATTGAACTTCCTAAGGAGCCCACCTGGAGGCAGCACATACACATAGAACAACATTGGTGACAAGATAGATCCCTGTGGTACTCCGCATGACAGGAGCTTCGGGAAGGAGAAGAAATTCCCCATCACTACCTGTCACATCCTGTCAGTGAGGTAGGACTCAAACCAGTGGATGACAGTGCTGGCAAGCCCACAGTACTTGCTGACATGATCCAGTAGCACAAACTGATCGACAGTGTGAAAAGCTAAGGAGAGAACGAGGAGAATGAGAAGTGACCTCTATCCCTTGCCCTAAGGAGGTCATTGTGCACCTGAACTAATGCTGTTTCTGTACTATGCCTAGCTCAGAAGCCCAGCTGGAATGACTCATAGATATCAAAGGTCATGAGGTGCTCCTCAAGTTGTTGTGTCGCAATCTTCTCAACAACCTTTCCCAAGAATGGAAGGTTGGAGATAGGATGGTAACTCACCAAGATGTCAGGGTCAAGAGATGGTTTCTTCACAAGAGGCCTCACCAGAGCCTCTTTCAAGGAATCCAGGAAGACCTCTTCTGACAATGAACACTGGACAATCAGGGTGAACACCAGGCCCACAGAGTCAATACATCCCATTAAGAAACACGTTGGCACCGGGTCCAGTTCACAATATGTGTGCTTCAGTTTCAAAGCAACCTCGATGATCTTAGCCACCTTCACCAGTCAAACCCCCCCCCCCAGGAAGGTAGAGTGCCTCTGCTACTTGCAAGGTGATCATTGCGAGTCATGGAATGACTCACTGGTGGGATTCCCTGCTGGATAGAGGACACTGTCAGTGAAAAACTAAGCAAACTCATCACACAAAGCGACAGAAAAAAACTTTTTCATCTGCAGACAGACTGGATATAATAGCCTGTCTATAGTCTGAAAAAGTACCACTGGTCAGTTCTTCCCTGCAGCAGTCTTCCTGGACAGGAACTCTGCCTTCTTATGGTTGATTGCCCCCTGGCACTCATCATAGTGAGTACATAGTGCTAGCTTGTCTTCCTCCAGCCTGGTCCTCCACCAGCAATGCTCTAGCTTCTGACCCCTAATCTTCATCGCCTTGAGCTCTCCATCAAACCAGGGAGACCTCAAGTGAAAAGGTTTGGGTCATACATGGACTGGTGTGAGTGCATCGAGTGCTGTATAATGGCTGTCAATGACATTTTGAACATATGTTGATATCTCTGCCATGTTTCGTTATTTCTTCACCAAATTTTTAACATGAGCTTCTTGGGACCCTACCTCATGAACACTGTCACTGTTGTTTCTTTAATCAGACCCCTATGGTGATTTCACTGTTGCTGTGTGAAATCACCTTTTGGGACCAAGTAATGAAATGACAGTGCTGGTGTTCAAGAGGTGGGTTCCCAAAAAGAACATGTTGAAAATTTGGTGCAAAAATATCAAAAAAACACCCAAGTTATGCACAGTCATTGGAATTTTTCTACCTACTTCGTAACTCCGGCAATTTTTAATATTTTCACTCTATGTTTTCAACATTGCCATTTTTTACACCACCTCATGAACAGTACAGCTGTCATTTTTCACATCCTGCCCAAAATGTGTTTTCTCACCTGTGGTGCAGAATAATGTTGCAGTTGCGCATAATTACGTTTTGCCTTGCATTTCACAATTTCTCTGTACCGGGGTACATGAGGTGGGGTAATAAGATGGCTATGCTGACAATTTGGTCAGTGTTGTTTGACACATGTGCTTCCATACCTACATACATATGTGCATCTATGGAGGGATTGAAGTGCAGAGTCACCCTGCTCTCCCACAATAAAATAAGGATACTATTATACTATCTCAGAAAGTAAGGAAATTCATTGCAAAAAACCTCTGTTAATGCATCAGTTAGGGTTCCTATTACAGTGACAAAAGTATGGAAAACCTGCGTTATGGTTCCCAATCCTACAACACCACCCCACCCCCCACTCCCTCCACACACTAACATGCGTTGGGGTGTGCCTTGGAGTCATCGTGCCTAACTCTCACTCCATTCTCCTATACTGTACCATCTCAGCTTCCTTACACATGGAATGGGGTGAGAGTTAGGCCCAATGACCCTAAGGCACACCCTGACACCTGTTGGTGTGTGGAGGATGGGGTGGGGGGGTAGGCTGGGAACCCTAACCCCAAATTTCCATACTTGTGTCACTGTAATATGAACTCTAACTGATGCATTAATGGAGTTTTTGTAATGAATATTATATATATATATATATATATATATATATATATATATATATATATATATATATATATATATTATGGTAGCAGGGTAGTGCTACCATAGTTAGAGTTGAGGAGCCATTTCTATTTTAAACCCCAAAATTTGCACCTTAATAACTTTGCAACTGTTTGACAGATTTGCCTGACATTTGGAATACACGATCAAGAACCATAGACCTTGGGATCGGCCAAGTTTCGTACCGGTCAGATACACAGCTGCGGAGTTATTAAGCATGATCTGTGCACTCGTTTACGCTTTTTCTGGAATTCTACTATCGCGCGTACAGGTCGCACGGTTTGTGCGACCCACCCAAAATCTTCAGGGAACATGCGGCTGGGGTCCCCGATGTGTCTTTTGAAGATTTGGTGAAAAAATATTAAACAATTCAAAAGTTATTCAAAAAACTATTTCCCATTATAAGTCAATGGGAAAAGTTAACAAAAAGTTTGACAGTGTCGCAAATGCATTTTTACTTTCGCAAATGGCCCTGTTACTTTCGCAAATCCACCATTTTGTTTTCAGTTGGTGATCAGAAAAATGCTTGGCATTTAAATTTGGGACCCTCTAGCAACCTAATTCTTTTTGTATTCACCTAGTCGGACACTGAGGATGTTAGCCATGTCTTCATTTTGAGGTAAAACACCCCAGAAATATGTTTTTCAAATTTCTGGAAAAAGCACTTTCACAAATTACTTTCATGCTCATGAAAGTGTTGAACTTTTTTGTGAAAGCTTTCACAAATTGCTACAGTAGTTTTCTAGTCTGTGGGAAAATGACAGCAATTCTTTGGCACTGTGCTGCAAAAGAACGGTTGGGAGTTTTTGGCTGAAATTTGAAGGGAACGTAGTCGACATCTCATAGATGTGCCTTTCAGTGTTTTGTTGAAAAAATATTGCATGGCAGCAAAGTTACAGCAGTCCAAAGCTGATGTTTTTTCCCATAGGATAACATTACGGCACCCGACGCATGACAGGAATCCTTTGGCACCCTGCTGCAAAATAACAGTTTGGTCTTTTTTCCTGAAATTTGGAGGGAGGACAGCCAACAGCCCACAGATGTGCCTTTCAGTGGTTTGGTGAAAAAATATTACAGGGAGGCAAAGTTATGGCACTCCGAACTTCTCTTTTTTCCCCATAGGATAACATTACGGCGTTTGCCACGCCTTTCAGGGCCTGTATCTCAGAAACGGTGCGAGATACGGACTTTTAGTCGGAAAAATACTTAGCCCCCTTTCAAGGGCTAAGTTCAAAACTAGCCAGGAAAGTCATAAATCATATGACTTTTACATTTTTTTTTCTACGTCGTACAGTTCCTGAGATATATGCTATTTAGTATTCCAACTCCTCATTTTCTGCTGCGAGACCCATTATTATGCATACATTCTTTATACTCACTGTCTTTCTCTATGTAGCTTTTGGGGAAAACCAGCCTGTGCACTTACATTGCTGTTACCGTTGCCATTTCCGCTTGTGGTTCTGTACCTGTTTCACTTACCGTTCACGTCTACACCACTATGTGCGTTATCCATTGCAATTTCATTTCCACTTGGGTTTCTGTTATTTTTTGCCATTTCTGTCTACAGTACTGTTTGTCTTTTTGTTTCGCTTTGCGTCACCATGCCCATTGACATTTCCGTTTGCGAGCACCATGTCACTATGTCACAAGACATCACGTGGCGGACCGTCTCCTGTCCTATGCCACCGTGCAAAGCGTTACTCTTTCTGTTGTCATTCGCTATGCTATAATGTGTACCACTGTTAGCACTTCTGTTTGCATTGGGCCCCGCACTCCCGCCGCTGCATTACATTCACTATTTCTCGTTATCATTCTCAAAAAGAAGGGAAATTCGAGGCAAAAAACTCTGTTTAATGCATTAGTTAGGGCTGTTCCTCAGCGACAAAAGTGAGAAAATTCAGTGTTAGGGTTGAAAACCCCTCTTGGATCCCCCAGCGCACCCCACCAACCATATTTTATCCTGGTCAGTGGTACAGAGCTGAAGAGTGCCAAAAAATGTCAAATTTACATTTAGGTGCAAATTCTTTGTTTGGCTGCATCTTCAAAGTGGCTTTGGGGTCTGGTGTGAAATTATTAGTGTACTTGGGGGTTGGTCTGCAGGTGTGCCTTTTGAAGGTTCGGTGAAAATATATTAATCCATTCAAAAGTTACTAAAATATAAAGTTTCCCATTATAGTTTATGGTAAAAAATAGATGTGCTGTGCGAAAACACTTTTTGCTTCGTGAAAGCACTTTTTACTGCCGCATATAGGTTATAATAATAACAAAATTTATTTAATTGAGCGCCTTTCAAAATTTCAAGGCGCTGTACATCAAGAACAAACATAAAATGTATTCAATACATTCAATAAAAACAAATATGAGCATATATTCCGGTACTGCAATATAAAATTAGAACAAAGAAGGAAACGCCTTCTCCCATTAAAAAGTCTTTAGTGCCTGCTTAAAGCTCCCCACCGTCCAGAGATGACGAGACAAAGAATTCCAGAAGGTAGGTGCAGCAAATCCAAACACACGGGCACCAGATGACTTCAAATTTACCCTCATAATCTCCAGCAACCCCTCGTCAGCCGAGCGGAGCTGTCTCAGAGGGGTGCAAGGCACCAGGAGTTCTTTCTTCTTTCAAGTAGTCGGGGCCCAGACTGTGTAGGGCTTTGTAGGTCAAAAGACCCACTTTAAAGGTGATCCACCACTGTATTGGCAGATAGTGCAGAACACGCAGCACAGGGGTAATATAAGAACTTCTATAGGCCCCAGTCAACAAACGTACTGCCACGTTCTGCACTAGCTGCAAGCGGCAGAAATCAACCCCAGGAAGTCCTAGGTAAAGGGAGTTACAGTAATCAAGACAAGATGTCACAAAGGCATGGACCAAGACTGGCAGGTCACTGGGTGGAACAAGATGCCTAATCCTGGCAATGTTCCTAAGATGAAAAAATGCCAGCTTGACAACTGCAGACACCTGATAATGGAGGGTCAAACCAGCGTCAAGCTCCACTCCCATGTTATGCACCCGTTCACAGGTGAGGATCTGGTCCACCCCCAGGATTAATCCAGAGGTGAGACCAGTCCTCTAACCCTCTACTCTGTGACCCGGGTCCACAACCATAACCTCAGTCTTTCCAGGGTTCAACTTTAAACTGCTGGAATTCATCCAGTCTTGGAGGTCTGCGAGGCAGTTGTTCAGTATCGAGATAGCACTAACCTGGTCAGGTGCAAAAGACAGGTAGAGCTGGGTATCATCACCATAGCAGTGAAACCTCAGCTCATACCATCTTACAATGTCTCCGAGGGGTAGCATATATACTGCGAATAACATGGGGGAAAGCACCAAGCTCTGAGGCACCCCACAAGGCAGAGAGAAAGCCCCAGATGAAAACAAACCAGAGACCACTCTCTTCGTTCTCCCTTCCAGGAACGATGAAAACCATCTGAGGACTGTACTCGATAGTCCACAAATGGACCTCAGGCATTCAAGCAGAACCCCATGATCCACAGTATCAAAAGCTGATGATAGATCAAGGAGAACCAAGATAGAACAGTGTCTCCGATCTCTTGCCATCAGGTGATCACTGAGCACCCAAACCAGAGCAGTCCCGGTACTATGCCTCTTGCAAAAACCAGACTGGAGAGGTTCGTATAAACTATGGATGGTCAAATGGTTATCCAACTGAGCCGCCCACAACTTTCTCAATAACCTTCCCCACAGAAGGGAGGTTAGAGATTGGCCTGTAGTTTGCTAGGTCATCTGGGTCTAAAGAAACCACCCCTTCCTTCAGAGAGCTAGGGAAAAACTCCCATATCTAAAGAACAATAGATAATCTGAGCTAAGACTGGGCTTCTGATCTCACTACAACCCAAAATCAGGGAGGTAGGGCCAGGGTCTAAACTACAGCATGCGGGATGCATCTCTTGGACAATCCTCATAGTGTCTATGAGATCCGTCAGGTCAAAGGTACTCCAGGAAACTCCGGGCTCTGCGACAGGACACCGATCAACTGCAACAGCCTTGGAATGAGGTTGGAGGCACGCCCTCCTAATGTCTTCAACCTTATTCACAAAGAATAGAGCGATCTTCTCACAATCAGTTTGAGTAAAGACTCGATGGATCTGCTGACAGGCTGGGTTGCACAGTCTGTCAACAGTTCTGAAGAGCTGAGCCAGTCGATTCCGTGCCACAGAAATTTCTCTGGACAGGAATTCTGCCTTCTTATGGGATATTGCTGTTTGGTAGAGTTTATAATGCTCTAGCAAAATAAGGTGGTCGGCATCAGTGGTGGTCTTCCTCCAACAACGCTCCAACCTACGCCCCGTCCTCTGCAAACTTTTCAAAGCCCTATCAAACCATAGGGCAGTGGGATGACACGGAAGGGACAAACACAGACTGGCGCAATCTGATCGAGTGCTACCGATATGGCCCTATTATAGGCCACTACCAGCCACTCAGGATCAGTGCAAAACTCGTCAAACAACGAGAGGTCAATAACTGCCATCATGTCTTCAGGGACAACGTCCCACAATGGGTGGTACCTGACCAACTCCACAGGGGCCGACCTACCCAGGGGGCCTCAAAATTGAACCCAACTGAGTAGTGATTGGATCAACCGACTGGTTCCACCTCCAAATCGGAAGCCTCAATCCCCAGGAGGAAGACCAGGTCAAGAGAGTGACCTCCCTTGTGTATAGCTGAGGAAACAACCTGTGTAAAGCCCAGAGATGTCATCTCCTGGAGGAAATGTTGACCAAAAAGTGAAGATTCGTCATCAACCCAAGCACTGAAGTCGCCCAGAACCATCAATCTGGGTGACTCCAAGGCCATGTTGGCAGCAAAATCTGCTATTTCCTGCAGAAAAAGCTTCTCATCACCTGGTGGACAATAAATGAGGGCAATCCTGCACCCTACACTAACTACCACAGTACACTCAAATGAGGTTCAGTAGTGTCGTGCTGCCACCATTTTGTTTTCAGTTAGCGATGGGTAAAAAATGCTGTAATTCAAAAAATAGTGCCCCTTTGTAGACATCAACAGTTTTGTTTACCTAATCGGGGCCCGGGGAACATGATTCTGACATTATTTTTTTTTCAAAATACATTCCAAAATTATGTTTTTTACTTTTGGCTGTTGGTAGTGTCTCAAATTTGCGGCATTACCTTTGCAAAACTGCCACAATTGTGTAGCACTTTTCATGCAAAAAAAGGCAATGCTGCATGAAAAATTTCACAAATTTGTGACACTTTTCACAAAAACTGCAGTAAATTTGTGGCACTACTTTAACAGAAAAAAAACCCCATCCCCTGTAAAAAACAAAAAACTGCTGGCCATTTTTAACAAAAAATAAGGCCAAAATCAGATTCATCAGACCCAGTTTAGGTAAACACCTATTGGTGTTTATCTAAAAAAAAAAAAAACTTTATTCCCTGTTTTACTCAGTTTAAGGGGAATGGGTAGAGGAATGTTAGTTATTATAAAAATATAGATTTTGCTGACACCAGGGTGCCCAATCTCATTTTCAGCACCATAAGCCCCCCACCACTCACCAGTGTGAGATACTGGGGAGCCCACTCCCAGTGTCCTGAAAAATGGTTTTCTGAATTTGCTGACAGTGGGGTGCCCAGTCCCCCTGTTAGCAATGTAAGCCCACCTCCTCCACCAGTGTTGGACACTGAGGAGCCCACTCCCAATGTTCTGAAACATTTCTTTTACTTTATTTGTTGATGGGGGGATGCCCAATCCCCCTGTTAGCACTGTAAGCCCTCCCCCGCCAGAGTGGGCTGGGAGGGGAGTTGCTGGCAGTCACAAGGGAAGAAAGAGACTTGGGCATCATCATCACTGATGACCTGAAATCATCCAAGCAGACCTCTAAAGCAGTAGGGAAGGCTAGGGGGATGTTAGGGTGTGTATTAGTAGGGGTATCACAAGTCGTAAGAGGGAGGTAATAATCCCTCTTTACAAGACACTGGTTAAGCCCCATCTGGAGTACTGTGTGCAGTACTGGAGGCCACACTTTCACAAGGACATTAACCAAATTGAGGCAGTCCAGAGAAGAGCAACTAAAATGGTGCAGGGACTGATCAGAAAAAATTTGAGGACTGATTGACGGAGCTCAATATGTATATCCTAGAGCAAAGGAGGGAGAGAGGTGATATGATTAAAACATTCAAACACCTTAAGGGCATTAAAAAGGTGAAAGAGTCTAACATGTTTAAATATAAGAAAAATAGCAGGACAAGAGGACACAGCATGAGATTAGAGGGAGGCCGATTAAGGGGTAATGTAAGGAAGTTCTTTTTCACTTCACAGAAAGGGTGGTGGATGCATGGCAAGACCTACCTCAGGAAGTGATGGCTATGAATACAGTGCAGGGCTTCAAACAGGTATGGGATATGCATAAGGGAGCAATACAGATGAGTATAAATAGATAGGCCATTGACAGAGCAAAGGCCGATAGCACATTCATAAGGTAGAAAAAGAAATGGGCAGACTGGATGGGCCTTGCGGTCCTTATCTGCCATCAACTTCTATGTTTCTATGTTTCTCTGTTTCTAGTGGGACACTGGAGACACTTCCCCAGCAGTGTGGGACACTGGGGAGCCCACCCCCAGTGTCCCCAAAGATTGTCAAAATTAAGCCTTCAAAAAAGAAATCAGTCCCCCAATGTCTGAAAAAAAGAAAATGGTCTCTCATTATCTCCCCATCCCCCCTCCCCATCCTGACCCTCCCACTGATCAACCCACCACCCCACACACCCCTTGCCCTATACTTACCACCAGAGATTGTCTTCTGTGGACTGGGATACATCTGCACTCTTCAAAGCCAAACTGCAAACTGAAGAATCAAGGTAAGTGCTGAATAATGTCACATGTTTACTAGTATAAATGGTTTTGATGGTGATACATTTTTATGTTTGCTTGCGTGCTGTGGAGATGCGGCACTGTGGCAGCCAATGGAGGCATTGCATTTGGGGCTTGGCACTGGTGGACCAATGAAGGCACAGTGTGCTGATGACACTGGCTTCCAAAAGTGCCACTAAGTTGTAACGTTTTCACCGCAGCAATCAGAGGATGCCTCGTCATTGCAGCATGAGGCATTCCGCTGCAATGAGGGAGTGACCCATCATTGCAGGGTGGTAACTTGCCTAGTATAATATTGTTTGTGAAAGCAGCAGCAAGCCACTGCCATGTTTACAAACTATATTATACAGCCCCCAGTGTTGAGGGGGTGCCCAATCTCCCTCGGCATCATGTGGGCAGGACAGTAGTGTGGTGGGTAGGTAACTGGCTGGGTGGCAGGACACAGAGGGTGGTGGTAAATGGCTGTCACTCCACAGAGGGAAGAGTGACCAGTGGGGTACCACAGGGATCAGTGCTGGGACTGGTCCTATTCAACATCTTCATCAGTGACATTGCACAGGATATAGAAGGCAGAATTTCACTGTTCGCTGATGACACAAAGCTCTGTAACAGAGTAGACACACCAGAGGGTGTAGACAGAATGAGAAGGACCTGCAGAAACTTGAAGAATGGTCAAGGGTTTGGCAGTTGAAATTCAATGCAAAGAAGTGCAAGATAATGCATATGGGGCACAAAACCCTGGCACAATATATCAGTTGGGGGGTGAGGATATAGCATGCACCAAGCAGGAAAGGGATCTTGGGGTTGTCATCTCTGATGACCTCAAGGTAGGGAAACAGTGTGACAAGGCATCAGGTAAAGCAAATAGGATGCTGGGATGTATAGGCAGGGGCATCACCAGCAGGAAAAGGGAGGTCATAATTCCGCTATACAAGACACTAGTGAGGCCCCACCTGGAGTACAGTGTACAGTTCTGGAGACCATACCTACGTAAGGACATAGACAGGGTAGAGAAGGTTCAGAGGAGGGCAACAAAGATGGTGCACGGGTTGCATCACAAGTCCTATGAAGACAGGTTGAAGGAACTGAACATGTACTCCTGGAGGAGAGGAGGAGAGGGATATGATAGAGACATACAAGTATCTTACAGGGAGGAACAGGGTGCAGGAAAACACTATTTTAAGCGAAAAAGATGTTTCAGGACTAGAGGGCATGGGATGAAGTTGGAGGAGGACGATTCAGAGGAAACATGAGAAAGAATTTCTTCACAGAACAGGTGGTGGACAAGTGGAACACCCTGCCAGAGGAAGTGGTGGGGCTGAATCAATCACGGATTTAAGAATGCATGGGATAGACATAAAGGAATTCTAGAGGTCAGGGGTAAGGGGAAATAGACTTCTAGGAAAACAAACTGAACTTACAAGCTCAAATGGGCAGACTAGGTGGGCCATAGGCCCTTATCTGCCGACACTGTCTATGTATCTATGTATCATCCGGCCCCCTCAAAAAAGAGTCTTTGTTTGTCCCCGTCGGCTTCAGTTCCCCATTCCCAGTTTAATTTGCCAATGGGGGAGCCCACTCCCTAATGGCATAATGCCCCCCCAAAAAAGTGTTTTGTGCCAAGGTAGGGTGGCTAAACCCCCTCAGCTCTTGCCCCCCCCTTGGTATATGCCAACAGGAGTGCCCAATCCCTCATCAGCTACAGCCTCCCAAAACAAAACACTAAAAAGTCTCACATTGTTTTTTTAACCTGTAAAACAGGAAACGGTCCCTCGTTGAGTCCGGTGGCCCCTCCCCCAATCTGCACCCATCCTCTGTGCACCCTACCTCCCCACATCCCCCTCAGCTCATACTTACCACCGGAGCCCAGCGTGACCATCCTCGGTGGACCGGGAACACGTCTGCACTTTTTCAAGCCGACCGCGAAGTGAAGAAATGCTGGTAAGCCGTATAATGTCATAAATACGGTTTTTTAAACTTTGGTGCATATCTCAGGCATTCTGGGGAATTTTGGCACCAAATTTTCAACTTAGTTATTGGGACCCCCCATGAATTCAGTCACTGTCATGGTGTTATTCGGTCCCGAAAGGTGATTTCACAGTCACTGCATGGAATCACTTTTTGGGACCGATTAATGAAATGACAGTGCCAGTGTTCATGAGGTGGGCTCTCAAAAAGTCTGTGTTGTAAATCTGGTAGAAAAAATCCCCAAAATGACTGTTTTATGAGCATGCATTGCTCAGTTGCTACACACACTTGTAACTTCACGAATCTGCAATATTTTCACTCCAGATTTTCAACACTGCCATTTTTCCACAGCTCCTTATGAACAGTACAACTGTGTTTTTGCACTTCTGGCACAGAATAGTGTGGTCACTGTGGGAAATCAGTGTTTGGGACACATTAAGGAAATCACAGTGACATTGTTCATGAGCAGAGGTCCTAAAATGCCTATGTTGAACATTTGGTGATGAAAGTCCATAAAATGGCTGTGTTACGTGCATTCGTTGTGCACTTTCCAGGTATGCTCAGCAGTGCAAGCATTTTTAATATTCCCACTACAGATTTTCAACATTGCCATCTCTTCACACCTCCCTATGGATGGTACAGCTGTCATTCTTCCCATCCTGATGATCCATGTTTTTGTACATGTGGCGCAGAATGGCACGGTCCCTGTTGAAACTCAAAGTTCAGGACACATTGACAAAATCACACTGCCACTCTTCATGAGAAGAGGTCCCAAATGCTTTCATGAGGTGGGGTCACAAAAAGCCCATGTTGAAAATTTGTAGTGCAAATACCAACAAACGCCTGGGGCATTAGGGTTTTTGAACCATAACGTCCCATCCTGTACAGACTGACATGCATCTGAGTGTGCCTTTGGATTGCCGACTGTACTGCTCATGCCATCCCACCCCCACCCCCAGCCAGTGACAGGCATCGAGGTGTACCTTGAACTCTTCAACCCCAGCGTTCACCCCATTCTCCTATGCTGCACCCATTTCAGCATATGTCCTTATGGAATGACATGACTGTAAAGCCAAACACACTAAGGCACACCTTAACACTTGTCGGTGTCTGCAGAATAAGGTGAGGTGACATAGCATGAACGTTATGGGCGACGACCCAAACACTTAACCCAATGCCTGTCAGTCTCTACAGGATGGAGGTGGGGTTGGTGTGACGTTCAATACTTCACTGCCGCCATTCCTATTCTGCATCTGTCTAACTCCTGCATTTCCAATGCTAATTACAGCAAGCAAACATTCGGCATTGACAAATGCTTGTTAATAATAGGATTTATATACTGTATACTTCCGAAGTTCAATATTTAGGTGTGTGAAGGAAAACTTTAATTTAGCTGAGTTCAGGCTCTCCTTAAGAAATCCTGCATTATTCTTTAAGGTTGTTGGCCACTCCCCCACACTAGCAATTCTGTGAGGATTATGGAGGGATAATATGGGGTTCATAAGGTGGTGGGTGCCACTAGACACTGACAAAAGTTGGGAAATGCGGCTTTAGGGTTTTTGCAACCCTACCACTGCCTAATACTCACCCCATTCTATTTGTAAATAAGGTCAGATGTGTAGACTTTATGAGAATGGGATGAAAGTTATGCTTGAGAAGCCAAAGGCACACCCTACACCTGCTCTCCTGCCGGCTTTGGGGAGGGGTGTTAGGGTTGGAAACCACAATGCCTCATTTCTCAACATTTATTGTTTTGACCCTAACTGGAGCATTAACAAAGTTTTTTGCTACTTATTTCCTTACTTTTTGAGATAGTATAATACAGAAGTATCATTATTTGTCTGTGGAAGTGCAGGGTCCTTTGGACCCTGTGCTACCATGAATTGTTGCTGTCAGAATTGAACCCCAGTGGTGCCAAGAGGCATGAGACTGAAGCTTAGGGCACAGTTCATTGGTGTCCAGTGCTACCCTCCACCCTAACTGTGCCATCCCCCTTTTTTCTTTTTTATGTATTGGTATCCACTGGCACCCCCCCTCTCGATTCCTATGTATTTTAATGTTATATTGCACCACTTAGGGCACATTTCATTGGTGTCCAGTGGTACCCTCACCCTCTCATGTCCCTCTTAATGTTCTTACACTGTTGGTGGCCATTGGTACTCCCACCTTCCAATTAGCATGTATATTTTAATGTTATACTGCACCACTTAGGGCACAGCTCATTGGTGTCCAGTGGCCCCACCACCCATCCAATTGTCCCTTAATGCAAATAAATGGTCTCCTTGCCCTTTGGCTCAAGCCAGAAGCTCTCCAGGCTTGCTGCCCTCTCATTCTTCCACACCCTTGATAGAAACATAGAAACATGGAATTTGATGGCAGATAAGGACTGCTTGGCCCACCCAGTCTGCCCATTTCCCTACCTACTGGATAAGCTGCAGATCCTAGTTAACCAGCAGCCTACTTCTTCTTACCCCCACACCCTAGAATTGCCTTACGGCTGTCCCATGCATGCTTGAATTCCACCACTGATTTTGACTCCACAACCTCCTCTGGAAGGCCGGTCCATGCATCCACAACCCTCTCTGTGAAAAAATACTTCCTTAAATTACCTCTGAGCCGCCCCCCCACCATCTTCAAATTGTGCCTTCTTGTTCTTGCACACCTCTTTTTTTGAAAGATGCTACCCTCTTGGACTTAGTTGATTCCCTTGAGGTACTTGAAAGTTTCTATCATGTCCTCCCTCCCTCCTTTCCTCAAGGCCTATTATTAAGCTCCTTAAGTATCTCTTCATATGTCTTCCGGTGCAGACCCTGCACCATTTTTAGTTGCCCTCCTCTGGACAGCTTCCATCCTGTCTATGTCTTTGCGGAGATTGGGTCTCCAGAACTGCACACAGTACTCCAGATGGGGTCTCACCAGCTGTCTGTACAGAGGGATAATAACTTCCTGTTTTCTACTGGTGATGCCTCTCCCTATGCATCCCAGTATCCCCCCAGCCCTCCTTGCTGCCCTCTCACATTGCTTGCCCACCTTTAGGTCATCTGATATGACTACCCCCAGGTCCCTTTCCATTTTGTTGTTGTTAGTATCTCACCCCCATTGTGTACTCTTCCCTGGGTTTTGTTTCCAGGTGCATTACCTTGCACTTCTTAGCATTGAATCTAAGCTGCCACATTTGACCATTCCTCTAACCTTGCCAAGTCCCTTCTCATCCTTTCCACCCCACCGTTGCATCAACTCTGTTGCAGATCTTAGTGTCATCTGCAAAGAGACATACTTTTCCTTCCAGTCCCTCTGCAATGTCGCTTATAAAGACATTGAAGAGGACCGGTCCTACTACTGAACCCTGCGTTACCCCACTAGTAACCCTCCTTTCTTCTGAGTGGACTCCATTTACTATTACTCTTGTGTCCTATTCTCCAGCCAATTTTTACCCAGGCTGTCATCTTGGGACCCACTCCCAGGCTGGCTAACTTGTATATTAATCTTTTGTGTGGGACTGTGTCAAATGCCTTGCTAAAGTCTAGGTAGGCCATGTCCACAGCCCCTCCCTGATCTACTACTTTGGTCACCCAGTCAAAGAAATCTATCAGATTTGTCTGGCATGACCTTACCACTGTGAATCCATGCTGCCTAGGGTCCTGTGCCCCTCTGGCCTCTAGATACTTGACAATTCTTTCCTTCAGAAGTGATTCCATCATTTTCCCTATCACTGAGGTTAAACTAACGGGTCTGTAGTTTTCTGCTTCTGCCTTGCTCCCACTTTTGTGAAGGTGAATCACATCTGCCCTCTGATGAGTTTGTGATCAATGACATCCTCTACTTGAAGTACCTTGGGATGTGGCTCCACCGGCACCTCAACTTTTCTGGTCATGTGGATGCCATCCATAGTAAACTACACCCTAAACTAGGAGCTCCATGCAAGAACTGTGGTTGCATACTACTACCGGCTTGTAGAGCCATCATCCAGAAAATGATTCAGAAAGAACAGGTTGACGCAATGTGCTTTTATAGCAAGCAACCTAGGTCACCTCCTTCTCCCACAGAGGTTAATCTCTTCCCCTACTCTCCACCACTGACCTAGGACATAGGAGACTGCAGGCTCTATATTCTAAAGGGTCTTGCCAGAGGCATAGAATAGAAGAAACCCTTCTGAAATTCAGACTCGGAGACAGTCTTTCCTCAGAAGTGGAATTCTTGGTTGGCAACACTCTACACTATGGGATAGACCTACTGAAACCCCTTAAAATAGAAAGGGTTCCCTCATCTGCCCACAAAAACCTGCACTCCACCCCCACCCCACCCAGAGTTTCCTCTGAGTTGAAGCACTGACAGTGTCATATTTCTGTTTGACCTTTATTTGGTCTAAATGTGACATTCCTAACTCTAAAGTGAAAATAATATAACTACCTTTGCCAAGCAAGGCTTACTATTGTTTATAGCTCCCCTCTCCTGCAGGTATTGTAGTCAGTATTTACCCAGTAAATAAACAGCACTGACAATTTAACTGCTTTTCCTGAATATGGGAAGGAAATTGTTCAGAAATAAGCTAAGGATATGGCTAACTGAAAATCCACCAATTGTGTACTTTGCCATGACTAGTATATTTCTGCTGTGCCTCAGAACCAATAAGATTCACCAGGGTAACTATCTACTAGTTTGAAAAGGTGCATTGAAATAGTTGTATGCTTTTGTTTGCCATGGGAATCTCATTTGTACTCAGCTGTTCGATAGAATGATAGTTGCTAATTTTATCATCATGAAGTATACCTAAAATTATTTTTTCACAGGACTGTGCAGCTGATTTTAGAATCTTTTAACAGGGCAAAACACAATATGCAATCCCTATTTCTTTATTTAAAATGGTTTGACTGGCTGTGGCATAATGAGTACTGATTGGAAGGATGGCAGGTACCTGCAAGGCTGGAGGCTAAGCTGCTAACCTTCAAAAACTGTTTGGACTGTGGCATAATGAGCCAGAAGTCATTTCCAGGTGTGACCCATGAGGGGGGGTTGAAGGTGGTAAGAAATACAATAAACAAAAGTATTAAGTGCAAAGTACATCATCGAATAAAGTGACAACTGCATTTGTACAATTCTTGTCATGACCAATAGTTCTTGTTTGCCTGCTTATGCATCTTCTGCTCTTGCACTTCAGGTTGTTACTGTAATTGCTTACTGATGCGCATTGAAATCTCAGTTTGTTTGTACTCCCCCCCCCCCAAGGCTTGCACTTGGAAATTAGCCTCAGCTCAATGTGTCTTTCCCAGTTACTAATTTTCAGATAAAAAAATAATGTACACTACAGAATATCAGATGGCGTAAAGTACATTTACAAATGTGCAAGAATTCACAATGGCAAAAAGCGACAAGTAAAGTGTAATAACACTGGATATCAAACACTGCAAGGTACCAGTATTTGATAAAGTTAAAAAATTCACTGTGTTAATGGTAATAAATCGTTGGTGGCCAGTGGTACCCCCCCCCCACCATCCGATTCATATATATGTTATAATCTGATACTGCACAACTTAGGGAACAGCTGATTGGTGTCCAGTGGTACCCCACCCTCCCATGTCCCTATTAATGTTATGACACCATTGGTGGACAGTGGTACCCTCCACCATCCCATGTCTCTGTTCATCTGTAAATTAGAAAACCATCCATCGATGTCTTATTTTTTTGTTTGTTTGAAAATTAAAAGTCCACTGCCACTCGTAGTGGCAACCTCCCACTGTTCAGCCACCTCCCTGCACCACCCTACACCCTGCCACACACCCTCACTCACTAGACATACTCAGAATGTGAAGATCCACTCTTCAATTGAAGACACACCTTGCTGCTGGAACCAGCAACTGCTGCATGACAATAAGGTAATTGCAGTTGGAACTAAACTACACAGTGTGCAATGAAGCAGATCTGTGATGCAGGGCTCAAGACCTATAGCTTACTTTCCGAAGGGCACTGCAGCCCATACGTGAAATAATAGATCCATGTAAGAAGGCCCTGGACCTGTAGCTTGGCACTGGGTCATGAGGGTAGGGGATGTGTGAGGAGGTTGGAGTTAGGGTTGGAAACCCTAGCAGTGTATTTCCATACTTGTGTGGCTCTTTAACCCTAACAGATGCATTAGCATAGTTCAACATTTACATTTAGTTCTGTTTTATGTAGTTTAAGTTTTTCTGTAATTCTGTAATGCTGACTTTTTTGTAAAGGCACCAAGAGCTGAAAGGATTGGGCACTTTATAAGTAAACTTGTTTTGTCTAGGTTTTTTTTTTTATTACTTTCCATATTTTTTGGGCAAAGAAATTCAAGAACTGATACCTTTCACTGTCATTGCACAGGGCCTGTAGCAGACCCCACAGCAGACCAGTTGGCACAGGGCTGGACCTATGGATACAAGGCCCTACGTGAAGTAGCAAACCTGACAAGCACAGCACCAGACCTGTAGTTTGCTTTGCTCAGGTATCTGTGTGAAGCAACAGAACCATAATGCTGGGCATGGACCTGTAGTTTGCTTCATGCAGGGCCCTGTAAGCCCTACAAATAGCCATAGACTCATTGGGTATGGGGCAGATCTGTAGCTTGCTTCACCAAGGCCCCGAGGGCCCTACACAAATCATCCAACCCATTAGGCATGGCACCAGACCTATTTATTGTTCTGCATAGGGGTATGCAGGTCCCAGATAAAGTACTGTAGCAGACTCATAAGAAACTGTGCTGGATCTATAGGATACTTCATAGAGGGCCCCGCGGGCCCTGTGTGAAGTGAAAGATGCATGGGGAGCTCTACAAGTTGATACTTGGGTGGTGGTTGGAGCTGTAGTAAGTAGCCCATCTTGGGCTTAAACTATTAAAAGTATATTAAAGTTATAGGTGACAGAAAAAATACTGAAACAAAATAAATACTAGTATACATGTGCAGTTCATATTGTTTCGGTTTTATTTTTTTTGGGGGGGGTTCAGTCATTGATTCAGATTTGAGAGTCAGGGTGGTTACCAGCCCTCCTCATGACCATGTAATTAGGTGGCTTGAATTTGGCCACAACTTCATTTACAGGGGTACCAAATTTAAACAGAACTTCATTTACAGGGATACCAAATTCAAACCAATTTTTTAACAATAATCTAAGTCCCAGCACTTGCTCAGTAGTTTGTTTTTCGGACTTAGTTTTTTCCACATTTGTTTTCGTATTAGTGAGTGGCAGTGACAGACAGGGGAACAGAAGACTTACCAAGGTGGCAGGATGACTTGCCAGGCAGTCATGCACCATAGAACCACCAATTCAAGTGTGTATTGGGGTGTCTGTAGGGGGAGGAGGAGGATGGCATGGTTGCTAGAGGGAGAGTAGTGTGAGGGGTTGATTTACATGCATGGAATGGAGGGGAAGAGGGTGGAGGGGAAGTTTAGTTCAATATATTGGGGGAAGGATTTACTTTGGTGTAATGGGAGGGGGACAGCATAAGTGGTACAGGTAGTTTTACTTCCGGGGAGGGGCACTCTTAGAGATCCACTGGGAGTGGGCACCCAATAGCCTCAAAACAAAAAACAAAGATGCACCCAACACTGGGGTGAGGCACCCAGCATCAGAAAGAGGAGTGTGTGTGTTTTTTTGTTTTGTTTTTTTGTGACAATGGTAGCAGGCATCAAGAGTTAGAAAAGAGCAGAAATGTAAAGGTTTCAATTTTTCCTTCATGACTAACTTTGGAAATACCCAACAGATATTATTGTTTCATGGTGAGTGGTTCTACAATGCTGATTTGACAACTATGTTGTTGACTGACATCACAGTGATGGATTTATGTCAACCGCAAGTTGTGGTTTACATAAATCCAGCAGGAGACCCTGGTAGTTTTTCTATCTGGGGGCTATGCCCCCCCACACCACCCAAACTTAAGGATTATTAACTCCGAGTCACAGTTGATTCGGGGAAGGGGTACAGGAACTGAGGACAGAGTGCCAGGGTCTCAGGCGAACTATTACAGCGACCTGTCGATGTAGGCATTGACATGTTCGCTGTAATGGTGTCGGCATACAGAGGGCATACTATGGTAAGCTACTGGTAGCAGGCAGAAGAAAAACTGATTTTTTTTTCATTCATAATTTACTTGAAGCTCATTCATGAATGAAAGCAAAACTGACATGTTTTTTCATTTTTTTTTTGTTTGTTTGCACATGTGGGCACTGATGGTTTTAAAACAAAAATGTATTGTTAATTTGGCCTTTTATCATCAAGGAACAAATGACAGTCCCTATTCTGGACCAATAGCAAATGAACGTGAAAGTTTCAGGTTTTAAAAGGGTGTATTTTTTGCTTTATCTGTTCACCAAAAAAGCATCATAAAACAGGGGAATTTACCTTCTGGTTCAGTTGGCCTATATTAATGTATCTGTTTAATAATACTCAATAAAGAATACTGAATTGAAAAAAAAATAGGTGAATTTGACATACCTTATTCTATCTGTAACTAGAAAACTACCAAATCAATTTTAAAAAAATCGGTTAGGTAATCAGCCTCCTGGACTGAGGTGCATGCTAATGTTCCCTGTCCTACAGCTTTGCTTTACTGGCCCCATTCTCCACCCACGACCGCACACTCTACAATACCCTGGGATGGCTACCGCTGCAGGGACTTTGCCCTTTTCAGCATGGTGGACAACGTCATCCACACGGGTACCAAATCCCACCTTACCTCCCTCCTGAAAACCTATACCCTACACCGTAGCCTCCGCTCAACTGGTATCCACCCTCTAGCTGTTCCCAGAGTATCCACCAACATGGGCAGTAGGGCATGGTCTGCAGCCACCCCCTCACAGTGAAACAGCCTTCTGGCAGAACTCCAAGCCATCAACACTCACTCTAGCTTCAAATCCCACCTCAAAACATGGCTCCTGGTGAACTCCTCCTGCCACTGCCCCTAGGGGTTACCCACCTGGCCACACTAGTCAACTAACTCCCAGGGGTTTACCCACCTAGCCACACTGTTCAACCAACTCCCAGGGGTTAGCCACAGGCCACACTAGTCCCCTGACTACAACTGTGCCCTCCTGCTTGTTTTTATTCTATATGTTACTGACATGTGACCTCACAGCCTTGTACATACTGTATATTTTTCTATGTATGACACACTGTATATGCTATGCTACAACATGCCCACTTGACTTATGTATCTACCTTTGCTTGGGCTACAACTGCTGTTTGTGTACCAAGCGTCATATTGTAAATAGCATTCGCTGTCAGTCACTGGACTTGTACAATACCAATGTATTGTGCTTCAATTGCTGTATCCGAATCTAATCTCTTACATGTGTGTAGTTGTTCACCTTGTATTCTCTGTCATCCTGTGCTATGTGTCATGGCCCGGGCTGTGCCTGAAAACGGTCCCTGGGATCAGTGCACTTACCCGGTTATCAAAGTCATAAATAAATAAATTAATAAATAAAAAGGCTAAGATGTCCAAGTTATATTCTGTCAAAATTGGGGGGGGGGGGTGACACAAACACAAACTTAAACTTAGCATACTGGCACTAAGGCATCAGCAAAATATATGTATATCTCAAGTATTTTTAAGTAGGATAGTCCCTGACTTCCTACATCAGTTTTTTGATATCAGGTTTTGAACAGTGTACAGGCATGAGTGTGGTGGGGAGCAGGGTGGTGCCAATTTTTCCTACTTGTGAAACACAGGTCAACAATCTAAAAGCAGTATGAGAGCTGTAAACATGGCAATATGGAATTAAAGAGGATCCCCTGCAATTAGAAAAGCTAGGGTTTGATAGCCAGGCTGGCTGCTGCCTGAGGGGAACGGCTTTATAGCCTGTTGAGCCACATTACTAAATCCAGAGCATTGATTCCATGTTTTGATGTGAAAAGAAATTAAAGCCCTGCTCTCATTAGATAGCTGGTTCTGGTTAAAGATCACAGGGCTACTCTCTTCGTCTTTGTACTGCTCTGAATGGCCACAGCAGGCAGAATCTTGTGCACAATTGATTTCATGCAGAGTTTTGTCTGATAGATGCTCCTAGATTATGACAAGAAAGCATTCCATAATCCCTCTGCCAATGTAGTTATGTTTAACAGACATTCAACTCTTATCGCTGATTGATAACACTTAACTCAAAACATATTTAAGCTTTAGGAATGTCAATATTTTGCCGCCAAGTGAAGGTGACCCTTGCTCTCCTTGTTTGCTAAGTGTGCACAGTGGTTTGCTGGTAAATTTGTAAGGGTGGTTATGTGGGCAGGCTGTTATGGATTTGCTATCTTAGCCTGAAGTGTTTGCTGCTGATTATGTGATTAAATCAATGATAATTTCTGTTTGGTTTCTGCGCTTCTTGATTCATCTTCTCTTGTATGCGGCGGAGCGGAACAATGAGCCAAAGCACTTGAGCCTAAGTGCTTTGTTATAAAGAAATGCAAGAAGTATGGCAGGCGGTTTCCAAATCTCTTTAGAGACCAAAATATGATAAGAGCTGTACAGGTAAATAAACAAGCAGGGGCCTATGTGGCTGCAAGAGAGAACATGACAGGTGCAACACAGTGGAGAGTAGGGAGGAGGGACCCATTCTGATCCATACAGCTGTTTATGCAAGCACACATGAAACAGAGAGTATTCTGGCAAACTACTCATTTCCAGATTAACATGAGATCCTGCAATGATGCTCACTGTGGCCCATTTGCATTTAAATTGTTGGTGGGTGGAGCACACTGTTCCCATTCACAGCACACAGTCACTTTACCTGCCCTGGTACTCCATGTTTCTGCACTGGAGGTCTGCTCTCTACTCTGCACAGAGTGAGGAGGGTGTCCTCTCTCCCTGCTCTGCAGACACATGTCTGTGTCAAGAATTCCTTCAAGAGCTCATTAATCTGTCAGACCAATTTCCCAGGCAACAATAGGATTCTTACCTGACCTTCTCTTCCTCTGTTCTGTTTGATTCTGAGGCACATTTCCCCAGGTTTATTGACATTATTTCCAGTAAGCATACCTCTCAACTGTCCCTGATTTTGCCTCAAAATTTTACTCTGTCCCTCCTAAAAATTGTGTTTCCGTGACCAAGCAGTGGGGGTTATAAGCACAGACTAATGTCAAACATTAAAGTTACGGACTTGTTCTTATTTAGAAAATGCATTTTACACTAAGCCCTTTATTCTACCAGCTTCCTGAGTGGATGTCTCCAATTTTGAAGAAGTGTCCCTGATTTTGGTCCTTTGTCCCTGATTTTTTTTAAGCCTTGTCCCTGATTAATGAGGCAGGAGGTTGAGAGGTATGCCACTAAGACTCCTGATATCAGATATGTAGTACAAAGTTTTTTTGTGTGTCTTTGTTGGGCCAGAATGTTACATGCCCTGGACAGCTCATCTGAGATAGGCTTGCAGAGGGGCCCTGCTACCCACAACTGATACACAAGCAGAAAGTACTAAGGCACAAGTACTATACTGTTGGTCAAGTGACTTTCCCAAGTTCACACAGTAAGCCAGTACATTAACTGTGATTCTTCAAACCACGATCTCCTGGCTTAGTGTTGTTTCCTTTAGCTATTAGTGCACACTGTCTGACAAAATACGTGGGCTGTAGTTCAATATGTAGCCTCCCCTTCCCCAAACTGTCTAGGGGCATAAAAGAATTCACTTATGTGTCGGGGGGGGGGGTTTATAGCATATGAAACATCTCTGAGCATTTGCACAGTGAAATTAAAGTAGGAAGATAGCCCACCTCTCGATGGCTTCAGCTTTTCAGTGCACCCTTGATCTCTTTCTCTCTCATTAGTTGACTTGGCCTCATCTTCCACCGCTGAATCCAAGACTTCCATTTTTTCTGCAGCCTCGAGCTACCCCTTGGCTCCCGAGCCTCTCAATACCAGTGCAAACTGCTGGGACCACCTTCTGGAAATACAAACATGGCACAAATAAATATAAGGGGATTTTCATTTCGTATACCCCCTTCCAACTTAAAAAAGGATAAACATCACTACTCAGTTTCTTCCCAAACAACTCTTTATTGTCACCTGTGCCCCCAAATGATTCCAGAGGACACAGGGGCACCATCTTACTCCAAGAAAACAAAGCAGCTCCATGGGACTATTAAATGTTTTACAAGCCTACCCAGCTGGAAACTCTCGAGCAGACATAAGATGGCAACGGGCAGTACATGCAAGGCTGTTATTCACATTTTGAAGCTTAGCTGATTTACCTAAGCAGATGCTTCGACTTGGAAGAATCATGAAGCTCCTTTCCCTCTGGCACTGGTAAGTCACTACTTTTATCTAGTTTCCTTTTCCCCGGTCTCTCTTTTTCCCTTGGCACTGGTCGGCTTGCCCTGTCTCCACTCAGAGAAGTGAGCTGCTTCTCCCACCTGGCTGCTGGACCTGGCCTGAATCCTACAGGTGTCCCAGGATTTTTTCTTTCCCAAACCAGGCCCTGTAATCCTTTTCCTTTTCATCTAAGCCTGCACCCAAATTTTTTTTTTTTTATTTAGTTGTTTAACCAGGTATAGCACACTAAGCTGAAAGCTTTTTTACAGGAGCGACCTGGGAGCACAAGGAGGTTAAGTGACTTGCTCAGGGTCACACAGTATGCAAGTGGAAGCTGTGGGATTCAAACCCAGGTCTGGCCTGCTGGATGTCACCAAATTTGCAGCTCAGAGCCTTAGACTACTGCGCTATACTGCCTCCCAAATGCTTCGGGGATACCTCCACCGGCTCTGAATCTCCTTTGTTCTTGTGTCCCTGCTGTCCTTGAGCTTCCCTACCATGACAGGAATGTGGGACCTGGCATCCCCAGACCCTCTGAACAGCTCAAATGTTTGATGGCCTCCCTGCCGTCCTATTATCTCTTGCAGTGCCCCAGATAGCCATCTGGGGATTGCCCACACCTACTCTCTGCATCACTGCCAGTCACATCCTGGGCTTAAAATAAGCTCCTGGCCCACAGCTGCCCTCCTATGCCTGTCCAAAGACCTATAGCCCATCCGGCATTTACAATGCCAATGTCCCAGGACCTGCACCTCCAAGCATGCTCCTTAAGTGGGTGAAGGACACACTCAGGCCCCTCTACACCTGAGACATCCTGCCACACTGGGTACGGAAGGGGACCTCTACCACTGGCCCCTCCCCTGTGAGAACTCTTTCACAGTTCCCACAGCCCTGACAACCCAAGACACACCTGCATGAGATCCTAGGGGTTCCTACCTACCCTACCATCTACCTGTAATCCAGGCCTCCCCATCCCAATGACAAAGTACTGACTAGCTGACCATCCTCCCTCGAAGCTCCCATCTCTGTTCCTCGATGCCATGCCGCTGCCCAGAAGCCATCTGTGACTTCTGACTTACGGGGGGGGTCCACCCCACAGGCCCAACCCGAACCATTGAGCTTCCTCCTTGCCTGCCTTTCCTACTCTTCCCACCTACCCGTCCAGCCTCAGGCTTACTGACCAGGCTGGAAAAGGGCCAGAACTTCCTGTTCCAACCCTATTTATACCCTATCTGCCTACTCTCTACTGCCACCTTTAGGTGTCCAGCAGGGATTAACCCCCAAAGCACTAATAAAACCCGAAGCTTTGGGAGGGGGGTAGAAGGTGGAAGGGGGTCCCTAATGGGAGCATAAGCCCCTCCAAAACAGAGGGGGCTTACAAATAGATATAGCAACTTGTCTTTGAAATTCAATGCACCCTCAAAACTAAATTTAGCTTCGTAAATTTTGTTTTTCTGTTACATATTTCATAATAAATATATAAATATTATATACAGTAGATGCTATTTTCCAAATAATCTTCACAGAGGTATATTTTTAGTTTATTACAAAATATAGAACATTTCCATTTTTTATACTTACTGTTTTCTCCTTTTCTCTTTTTCACAGCCTTTAGCAGAAACTCCTCTTAAACCAGTATACAGGTTCCTCTGCTTTGTCATCAAAAGAGCGGTCTCTGTTTTCACCATCTACCTATTTCTCAACTCACCTCCCTGCCCCGGCATCTGTCACTACTTAATCCCAATTTCAGGGCACCAGATTCTATGCCCAGGGCATAATAGTGATGGCTCTGGGTCATGAGAAAGGAGAACGTGAAGAGACAAATTCAGGAGGGGAGAGCCTGCAGTTAATCCAGTTTGAGATTGTAAATAGTAACATGACTTTCTAAGTCCCATGCTAATGTGGTTCTGAAGACCCTCACGCATCCTCTGGTGGTGAATGTGGGGAGCTGACATTGCCTTGCCAATGCCTCACATAGCAAATGGCTGCTAATCTACTTTTCCCCCCTAGAAGTGCCATAGGGTTGTTAGAAAGTAGTGCAGCCATCCCCACCCATCCAGAGAGGTTGAGCATCCTCTGAGATGCCTCCTCCACTTATTAGGGACTGCACCTGTCTTTATTAGTTATCCTTGGAACAACACTTGTTAATGTAACTGGCCAGCAACTAATTCATTACCACAGCTGTGAAGCACTAGTACTAGGAACTCCCATAAACTGAGGGACGGGAATACACTGGTGCACCAGAGGGAAGGAGATTGCTGATTTGAAGTGATTTCCAGTCTTTGCTGCTTCACTCTCGAGGTCCCTATAATCTCATCTCAAACTCTTGATGGAAGCACAGTCTTACTGTATATGGTTTACCCATACACTATTCTATATATATATTACAAATAGCTAGTTAACAGCTGTTAACTGTAATAGTATTTGTTCAGGGCAGACTAGCAATTCATGTGTTACTGCGGAGGAGTACCACGCACAGTAAGCTTGCTGCAGCCTACTGCATGGCAGGTACTCTGGTCCAGCCCAGCAGGGGAGAGGGCAGGAGGGATTTTTGCAGGATTTTAATTACAGTTCATTTTAATGTTACTCACTGGTGGAGCAGGGGGCAGCATCCATCTTTTAATATGCTTTCCTGTGTGTGAGCCAGTCAGAGAGCTGAACAGTGAACAAAAGTAACGTAGATTGCTATTCTATTGTAGTGTGAGACTTAAAAGTGTGTTATACATCTTGACTCCATGTCTCTATGCGGAGTGTGTGAGTAGGGTCTGGTGATCTCTCTTCGGTTTATTGGGACTGATTCTCAAAGTTCCTGCTGCAGCGCAAGGGGCTTACACCACAATGAATGGCACAGAGTGACCCTTGAACCAAAAGATGCACCAGGAGCAATTCTCAAAGGCAGCCTGTGTCAACTGCAGGCTGCCTATGCCAAAAGGAGCTTGTGCCATCCGTGCACCACAAAATGGGCTGCAGCATGGTGTTAGGGGCTTGTGTCAGCCATATGCTGCAATATACCCTAAACTGGATTCTAAAGACTGTGCCAGAGGGCAAATTTCTAAGTACTGTTAGACCACCCAGGGCTGACCTAAGGGTACTTTGAAATATGCCCTATGGCAGAGTTCAGCAGCCTGTGGCAATGTGCAGCAGTCCACCTTCCCCAGCCCCAGTCCCCACATATGTAATAATTAACTTCCCTGGTGGTCCAGTGAACCCCCCCTCCATGATCCCCAATATTCCCAATAAATAGTTTCTGTATAATTTCCTGGTGAATTAGTGGACCTCCTTCCTCAATGTCACCCACAAGTATAGCAAATTCCCTGGTGGTCTTGTGGACCACCACCACCCCACCACAGCAAGTGGTGCCCACCACCCCACTTCCCCCATCCCAAAATGGAGCCGGTGACTGGCACAGCCCTCCTCACACCAACACATCCAGCTGCCGACTGAGATGTCAAGGCAGAACTCACTCAAGCTGTCAGTCAATGAGCATGTAC
This sequence comes from Neoceratodus forsteri, assembly GCA_016271365.2. Classification (NCBI taxonomy): domain Eukaryota; kingdom Metazoa; phylum Chordata; order Ceratodontiformes; family Ceratodontidae; genus Neoceratodus; species Neoceratodus forsteri. Next base: position 452,494,611 of record CM057455.1, on the reverse strand, counting down.
TATATACAGTATACGTTCCTCCTGGACATCTCAGTCGGTGACCAGACATGGTGGTATGAGGAGGGCTGTGCTGGTCACTGGCTCTGTTTTGGGATGGGGGAGCTGCGTGGTGGGCACTACCTGCAGGGTTGGGGGTCCACTAGACCACCAGAAAAGAGGTTATTTATTATTTAAATATATGGGAAAATTAGGGATCAGGGTGGGGGGTCCATTAGAAAACCAGGAAACTATTTTTACCTATAAACAACATCGAGAAGAGGGGGTCCACTAGACCACCAGGGAATTAAAAACAATCTATTTATTAGGGACAACAGAGAGCAGGGAGGGCAGTCCTCTAGACCACCAAGGAATTATACAAAAAATATCTATTTGGGACATTGAGGATCGGGGAGGGGGGGTCCACTAGATTAACAAGGAATGACATTTATTAACATTTTATGTCAGGCAGATCAGGACTGGGGGTGCTAGAGCACCAGGGAATGTTTTTATTTAACATTTAACTTTACCAGCAGATTGGGGCTGGGGGAGAGACACTAGATCACCAGGGAATGTTTTTATTTAACATTTAACTTTACTGGCAGATTGGGAAGGGGGTTGCCACTAGAAAGCAGGGAATATGTATACTGACATAATGGGTATTGGGGCTTGGGGGGCTCTGCTAGCCACCAGGGACTAGTGCACGGCCACCCAGCAGCTTGTGGCACACCATGCAGCTGCACCATCTGTTAGGTGCACAGCCATGGTTGCCACAAGCTGCTGGACTTTGCCACTGGTCTACTACCTGATAGAGAATCGGACGCAGAGTTCCTGGTGCACCAGGCTTTCTTAGATACAAGCTGCCTTTTGCCACAGCTTGCATCCATCTAAGGGCTCTTTGAGAATCCAGCCCATTGTCTCCCTTTCACATCACACAGTCATCTGTCTAATCATCTACATATATATTAGCATACTGAGTTATCATAGTTTGTGTAACATCCTGCTGCATTGTAATGTCATCTTTCTGTCACATGGAAAACCTGAAGAAAAATGGGAACAGAAAGAGATAGTGGAGGGGAGCAAAGATGCACAGAAAGGTTTCATAATGCTAGTTCCTTCCAAATGGTACAACTTCTGCAACTGTTAGTGGATGTAGCTATGACTGTGGTTGTGAGACTGGGAGTCGTGGGGCTGTGAGAACTAAGACTGAGCACATGATAGCATGGCCAAAGAAGTCCTACTTTACAAGACTTAAACAGATTCAAACCTGGTTTGTTACTTTTGCCCAAAAGTTTATTTTTCTCAGAAAAAAATCTCCCCCTCGCAAAAAAAAACTAATAGTTTGTAGGGTTCAGTTCTTTTGTGAACCATTCATTTCAATTGGCACACAAATTTGGTGCATTTCACTTTTTTGAGACCTGCAGACTACGTCTTTACAGAGATAGTACTTGAAGATTAAAACCCTCAAAAATGTTACTCTTATTGTACAACGTTGCCAGGGTTGTCCTTCCTAATGGACATCAGCAATCATTGAAACCAGTGGTCTGGCCAGGGGCTGTGATAATATTTTTTTCTTCTAACCCCCTTTCTAAATAGCAAAGGTGGACACTAGCAGAGAGTGACTGCTACTCACTGTGCTATATCTTCAAGCGCAGTCTGTTATCTGTACCTGTTTTGAATATCTTGCCCTTGTGGTTTTGCAAATTTTGGCAAAGGCACATTGAAAGGCCTCATTTTAGAACCTGTTTGTATGTGAGCACCAGACCTATGAGAAATGGCTTGTTCTAGCACAAATGGAGCTGCAAATGCCCAAGTTCATGAATTTCATTGCCAACATGACTGGGAACAAAACCCAGTGTAAGTGGCACAGCTTCAATGCCTTGGCAGACAGCTCTTTCATTAATGGTTTCACAGACAATGAAGCAATGCCTCCAAATGGTAGGTTTCTACTGTGACCTGCAAAATGCTGCTGCCATTCAGTTAACTTCATCTGAAGGCACTCCAGAATTCAAAAAGATGATATGAACAAGACTGTTTATGAGAAAAATCAGGTACCTGGATCTAATGTTCCCCAATATTATATTAACTCCACTTGCAGGAAAAATTAAAATTCAGAGATTTTAATGAGCTGCCAGGTGAATAATAAATGTCAACATCCCAAAGATAGAAATGTTTTGGTTAAAGGGGAAACTTGTTCAAGCACCAGTTCTTTTCCCGATAGTTCATTAACAGCTCTTGTAAAATAATTTGGATCTTGCGGTGGCTGCTAAGAGGTTTTGAGTGTAACTAAATGTTAACGGCCAGCAGAAGCATGCATACCTGTGGAGGGCCTGAAAAATAGGAAGAGGTGGCTGGCAGGTAGAGCTTTATCAGAACCAAGCTTTCCAATATAATACTTTGATTTGTCTGGGAGTGGACATTTACTCCATGCTGAGCAAGGCTTTCAGGTAGCTTAGTAGGGGAAGCTGTATCTTCTTGTAAATGGAACCATGGGCAGCACCATTCCAATGGTGGGACATCACAGCCTTGGTACCTGTGCCCTTCCTATGATATCTAAAGGCTGGTGCCATCACTATCCTACTAGGCAAAATAGCCTTTTGTGGGGTTCAGTGGATCTTGAAGCCACTATGACAGCTCCAAGTTATGTAGTTTATGCTACCCATTGACCTGTATACTCTGCATTCAGCTGAACCATTCCATAATAGAAACAGAGACTGGACATGTATGTGCCTCCTTTCTGACCATTTAGGGTCCTGTGCATTGCAAGTATGGATGCACGCCACCACCAAATGGGTGCTAGGCCCTCTAGCACATACAAAACGCCCATTTGGTGTTGGTGCTGTGCTCTCTACCCACAGATAACATCTACACCATAACTATGTGTGGGTAGAGGGCATATGTGAATACCGTTAAAGCAGAAAAGGCAGCTTCTGTGGCCAATTGAGGCCCTCAAGCATAAATAGATCCCTTTCCTCTCTGCAAAATGTTATTTTGCCCACTGTCTGCAATATAAGTTCCCACACAGGTGCACTCACAAATGAATGTAGAATGTTTGTAAGGGGGCTAGCCCGTTACAATTGGGTCATACAGCTATCAGCTAAGGAATTGCAGCCAAATATTGGTATTATTTCTAGAATTAAATGGCAATATAGAAATAAATCCAGGACCCAAAACACTCACAGGGTTGCAAATAACCCATGCAAATGTATGAAGCTTGGTTAGGAGAATAGATGCATTTAGAATTTGGGTGGGAGAAGTTCAACTGGATATACTGGGGATCTTTGAAACATGGTGCATGATGGTATTAAGGACAGTGAAGTGCAGGTTGGGGACTAGGGATTAATAAGAAAGGACAGAGGTAGGAGGGATGGAGGGGTTATGTTATATATCAGAGATAATTTAGGACCCTTTAGAATAGTTTTATCAGAAAATATTGAATGCATGGACTGTCTGTGCATGGAAACAATTTCGATTAATTTAATAATGGGTGTAGTTTATGCCCCTCCCTGGACCAAACTAATTTTGATTTATTGGCAAGTAAGTTACTAGATACAGTAAAAAATGTAGGCTTTTTATTAACAGGAGATTTTAATGCAGATTAGTCCAAGAGAAAGGAAAAAAGTTAGGTAACAGCATGGATATTTTGAGACTAAGGCAAGTAATTCAAAATTCAACTAGATGTACAAAAAATGCTAGTCAAGTCTCAATTCTAGACTTACTGTTTATTTCACAGGGATTAGAAGTAAATCTCACAGAAGTGATGCCCTTGAATTTAGGAGATCATTATTCAATTAAATGTCATTTAGAATTGAGTAAGCCAAGTAGGACTGAGTCCACAACATATTAGGTAGCCAGTATGAAAAATGTTAACTTAAAGGCATTTAGAAGTACCTTACATAATGTTAGGTTGGATAGAGAAACAGTGATACCTGATTTAGATTTGGCAGTCTAAGACTTTACCAATACTCTGATAACCATAACTAACTTACATGCACCCAGGATACAGAAAACACTAATTAAAAAAGCATTTACCATGGATTAAAGATAAAATTAAAACACAGTTAAGAATAAAGAACTGATTATGGAAGAAAGCTAAGAAAACAAAAAAACAGGAAGACTGTAACATATTAAAAAACGTTGTAACAGATGTATAAAAATAATTAGGTTAACAAAAATATATTACTGTAAGATCAACATTGACCAGGTAATGCATCCTAACAAAATTCTGGTATCATGTGAAACAGTTACAAAACCCTGTTAGCTTACACCAGTAAACTTTGCTGAAAATTATACATTAATAGATCATCAATTTAAGGCAGCAAAAATATTAGATACTTTACAGATGTACCTACATTTTCAGCCAAGTTTACTAGTGTAAGTTAACAGGGTTTTGTAACTGTTTCACATGATAACAGAATTTTTATAGGACGCTTTACCTGGTCAATGTTGATCATATAGTAATGGATTTTTGCTAACCTAATTATTTTCCACTCGCCTGAAAAACTGCAGTCATCACCCCCATACTTAAAGATAGGGATGGCTCCTTTCCTAATAACTATAGGCCGATCTCCATCTACCCCCTCCACCCCACTTTCCAAAGCCTTGGAAAAAATAGTGGCAGAACAAATCAATGAATACCTGACTACCCATGACCTACTTTGCTGGGAGCAGCATGGCTTCTGAGCAGGTCATAGCACAACCACAGCTCTCAGGGAATTCTCCAACTTCCACCACTCAGCCCTAGACAAGGGCCACCTAGCTTGAGCCATCTTCATCGACCTCTCCAAGGCCTTTGATATGATCTGTCACTCCCTCTTATTTGATATGCTCCTAGAGCTTGGTTTCTCCCATGGTCCCTTTCCTGGTTTTCTAGCTACCGCTACTCAAGGTCCCCATGTGCTAAAAATACACAGTGCCCTGTTCAGCACCCATCCAGTCCACTCTGGGGTCCCCCAGGGCTCCATCTTGGGCCTGCTTCTCTTCAGTCTTTATCTGCCCAGCTCCTCTTCAGGCAAGGTTCTGCTCTACACAGATGATGCTGTCCTTTTTGCCTCCCGCCTGAACCCCTCTTCACTTCAGACATCCCTCCAGCACTCCTTCAACCAGATTGAGAGCTGGTTCATGGACCACAGACTGATCATTAATATTAAAAAAACAAAGCTATGTTCTTTGCTCATTATCAGAACAAGGCCTGAGACTCCCCCCTTCTAGATACTCTCCAGCTCATTTCACCCACTGGATCAAGTCCTCTCTTATAAATATCTGGGCATCACATTTGACCCTGCCCTCTCCTTTCACTCACATATCAACATGCTCACAGCAGCCACCAATGCTTGAATCAGCCTCCAATACCTACATAAGGACTGCCTGCCACCTGAAGCCCTCCATCTGGCTGTCACCTCCCCTGTCCTGTCCTTAGTTGATTATGATCTCCCTGTTTATGCAGCTGCAAACGCCAACCACTATCAACAAAATCCACATGTCCATTAACAAGGCCTGTTGGCTCCTGTCCGGTGCCAATAAGTGGACCCACACATGTACACTATACTCTTTAGCCAACATACTCACTTTTGAGGAAATACTACAATATCAATCCTGCCTTCTGGCAAAAAAAAAAATACTCTTTGGTCTCTCCCCTGTGGGGTAACCATATCCCTTCTCCCTGCTACCCCGTCGGTCTCCACATGCTGTGCCTCTAAGGCTGCTCTCCAGGTCCCTATTGTTAGGACTTCACTCGCCCAAAGATCCTTCTGTTACAGGGCCCTCTCCTGGTACAATGCCCTCCCCACTGCACTCATCACCCTCCCTAAAATAGACTCTTTCAAGAATGTACTCAGGAATCACATTCTCTCCACCTGCAGTTGTACGTGCACTCACTTGGCATGATTATAGGCCCCATGGTGCCTCCACTCCCTCAGAGTCCAAAACTAACCCTCCCCTGTTGACAATGTCTCTAGTGAGGCAGCATCTACTTGGAACATGCCTGAATTCTGACCTGCACAAAATAGGCTACTGCCTAGCTACTGCCTGTATAGAACTACAGTAGCTACTGTGTATGCCAATGCCTTCTTGCTGTAACCAAAGTTTGTAACCAAATCTCTGTTCATGTACTGTTTATTATTTGTTTATACTGTGTACCCATTTATATTAATCGACGTGGAGCCTTTGGAAATGAGTCCTTGACTCAAAGGGTTATAATTCCGATGTGAATATAAATAAATCAATCAATAAATAAATAAAATAATGTGGGATTGGATAGCCTTGGGGTTGGGATCCTGATATTTCTCTGCATGGAGTGATAGACAAAGTTGGGGTGGAGAACAATGTGGTCTATGGAGACAATTCCAGGCCTCAATTTAGGTTCAAGGAGATCACTGTTAAGGATGTTTTGTTTTTTTTATCATGTCACTGTTTATACGCCTCCTGTGGCGACTTACTGGCGGGAGCATCCAGCCGCCGGCTCTGCCCGCTGGGAGAGCAGCAGGCTCACTCGCATGAACTGTTAAGGATGTTTGGAAATGAACTGAACAGCCTGAGAGTTAACAGGGTGGGAAGGGGTAGATGAAGTGGAGCAAGATTCCTGAAGATGGGTGCAAACATTGTGGACCCTATTGTAACTTATCTATTAAACTGGAGCCTGTGCTCTTCCACTTTTCCAGAGTCTTGGGAAATCAGGAAAACAATTCCAATCTTTAAGGGAGGAGATGCTTTAATACCCTTAAACTACAGATCCATTGCCCTGTTGCCAATATTGTCAAAGATTATGGAAAGATTTGTATATAGGCAACTTTACCAATATTTGGAGCAGTATGAGTTGTTGACTGACCATCAGTATGGTTTTTGAGCAGGAAGGTCCACGTACATGGCCCTAGTGGATTTCAACAACCTTGTAGCAACATCTAAGGATACAGGGTTGAGCACTGGGGCTGTGTTCATAGACCTCAGTAAAGCATTTGATCTGGTGGATCATCAGATTTTATTAAATGGACTATAAAAGACAGGTGTCCATGTTGAACCCTTACAGTGGTTTAAGTCATACTTAACAAGCAGACGGCACTGTGTTGCATAGGGACTTACAGTATTATGTTTGAGAGAAGTGAAAAGAGGAGTCCTGCAGGGCTCCATCTTGGGCTCTTTGCTCTTTAATGTCTATGTTAATGAGTTACCCAAGATACTGGAAAACAGTGCAGTCCATCTCTACGTGGATGACACTGTTTTGGTGGCATCTGCAGACAATCACACCTTACTGGAACAAAAGCTCCAAGATGATCTACTGTCACTGGACTCTTGGTTCACTAATTTGAGCCGCCTGTTAAATGGGGAAAAAATGCAATTTATTTACTTCTCCTCTTGAGTCAAAGGCCCTGCCCACACTACACCAGTAGAACAGTTCAGTAACATTACAGAGGGCTTAAACCGTTACCGTAATAGTTTGCATTTACACTGGTAATGTTACAGAAGGTGTTTTTGGCACCGTTTCAGAAACTTGTTGTGAAGTGGTTTCAGCAACGGTCCTTGTAACAGTTGCAGTTCTGTAACGTTACTGGTGTGTGTCTAAATGCTCCACCGTGTTGTCTCCAGTCCTCCACCATACCTGCATGCATTGCAGCACTGGTGTAATGCATGCAGGGGGGCGGCAGAGGCTACCAGAGTGTACTAACAGCAATGTGAGGCATGAGTGTAGGCTGCAATACTGGGCAGTCTCCATAGCAGGGTAACCCAACCTACAGCGGTATGCCCACCTCTGGAGTTACCCATGTGTCCCCACTTGACCTACTCCCCTGTCCTCACATGCCTCCCTGAGAGCCACCTCCTGAAGTACCCATATACTGTCCATGATGATGCCTCTCACTGTGACGGGCACTGGGAGTACCCCGCCTGCCCATCAGAGCTGTGGCATCAATACTACCTGTGGAATGGTGCCACTAGTGCACACATACAGCGGTTGAGCTCCTGAGTGCATCATGTAACTCCGCTGCGGTGGCCAGTAGATGTGTGGCACTGTGTACAGGGGAGTGGTGGGGTACACCGAAGGCAGTAGTGGAGGGGCTGCCATCAGCCATTCGGCAGCAGTACCTGACTGGCTGTCATGCCCTGGTGCCCTACCCCTGTTGGACATGTTGCCATGTCACACATTCTCCCTCTCTGTCACAGCAGTACCTCCCTGAATCCACCATGCAGCCCCCCCCGCGCACCTTCTCCCTGTCACTTTCTCACCGTAGGTATGTAAAAGATCATTGCCATACTGTATGTTGCACATTATGGCTTGTACAGATGCATACTACCCCATATGTATTGCGGGTGGGTGCCTCTCATCAAAGCTGTTCTCACCAGGTGCACCGTGGGATATGCTCTGCTTCGACAGGGTGGGACCACACATACTATCACACACAATGTGGACAGGTTGTACCGTTTTCAATCCTTTATCAAACTGTTCACTGGCAGTGTGGACACCCTGTACCGTTTACGGTCTGTAACGGTTTGGAACCATTACAGATTTCAAGTGGTGAGTATGGACGGGGCCACAGATTTTCTAGACTGGAATCTGGATATTAAACTTATAAAAAATGGGCTTAAAGTGATAAATGTAACATGTTATAAATACTTAGAGCTTCGTGTAGAAATAAACTGTCATACATTAAACACATTAACACATTGGTTAAAAAGACAAATTAAAAGCTTGGGGGCATTAAGACATATATCTATATGCCTCTCAAAGGACACCAGGTCAAAGGTAGTCAAACAACTACTAATTCCAGTCATGGAGTATGGTGGATTATTACACAGAAATTCAACAAAAACAGCTTTAAAGAAACTAGAACAAACTTACAGATTGACAATATTTGTAAATTTAAGCAAAACTGGTACCCATCATTGTATTGTTTATTCAGTTAAAATGGTTGGGGCCTGAGGAATAAAGACAATTCAATTGGCTATCCTGATGTTATACGATATTAAAATCTAAAGTTGGTCACCCCCGTATGTCACTTGGTGACATTTTAGTTACCCAGTGACAAAAAGTACAAGTTGAGGTCCAATGCTTTAAACCTAACTTACTTACGAGTTCACAACAGATATACGAATATATGAAATTGCCTGTAGATACAGGCCATTCGGTCTATCTAATCTGCTTGAGTGTGCAACACTTCTGTCCATTACACTGCAGCTGCCCCCCCTACATCATATGTCCTCCCCCCATCTCGCACCCCCTCTGTTTGTACCTTCCCCTTGAATCTATCCCACACCCTCTTGAAGCCCCCAGCACTCTGCAGTGATACAACTTCCTCTGGTAGAACATTCCACCCTGCCACCACCCTATCTGTGAAATGGTGCCTCTTCTGTTCCCTCTTGAACCTGCCCCTTTCCAACTTCATAGAGTGTCCCCTGGTTTCCTTTCTGCCCTTCAAACTGAACATATACCTGGTGTCTACTCTGATCAAATCCTTCAGGTACTTGAAGGTCTCAATCATATCCCCCCTCTCTCCCTTCTTTCCTCCAGAGTATACATGTTGAGCTCTCTCAGTCTCCCCTCATACGGTCTGTTCCCCAACCGTATGATCATTTTTGTTGCCCTGCGCTATATCCCCTCCAGTAGTTTGATGACCTTTTTCAAGTAGGGGCACCAGAACTGCAAGCAGTACTCTAGGTGCGGTCTCACCAGGGACCTATACAGGGGCAAGATGACCTCCCCACTTCTGGAAGTAATCCCACTTGCAATGCAACCTAGCAACCTGTTTGCCTTCACTGTTGCCTTCTTGCACTGAGCAGAGTGGTTCATCTCCCTGGTTACCAGCACTCCCAGATCCTTCTCCTCCTTGGGTTTTGTTAACAGGACACCCTCCAGCCAGTAATTGTGTCCTGGGTTCTTTCCTCCTAAATGCATCACTTTGCACTTCTTGGTGTTGCAACCAAGCTGCCAAGTGTGAGACCATTCCTCCAGTTTTGCCAAATCCTCCTGAAGTACTTTTGCTCCTCCACATCTACCTTGGCACAGATCATTGTGTCATCTGCAAAGAGACTGATCTTGCTCTTAATCCCTACTGCATTGTCGGCTATGAAAATGTTAAACAGAACTGGTCCCAGCACTGAGCCCTGTGATACACCACTTGTTACTGCCCTGGGTTCAGATGCCTCCCCCCCTCATCACTGCCTCTGCTGTCTACCCTGCAGCCAGTTCTCAACCCATCTGACCAGTTTCTTCCTTGCTTCCAGACTCTTCAACTTGCAGGTCAGCCTACCGTGTGGCACTGAGTCAAAGGCCTTGCTGAAATCCAGGTAGAGAACGTCCACCGCATGTCCCCTGTCCAGTGCCCTCATAACCCAGTCATAAAAATCAACCATGTTCATTTGGCAGGATCTGCCTCAGACAAACCTATGCTGCCTGCTGTCCTGGAGATTGTTATCCTCAAGAAATTGCACAAGCCTTTCCTTGAGGATTGTCCCCATCAGTTTTCCTACAATTGCAGTAAGGCTCACCGCTCTGTAGTTCCCTGGTTCATCCTTGGGCCCACTCTTATGGAGAGGTACCACATGTGCTTCCCTCCAGACCCTGGGTGTGCACCCTGAGTTCAGAAAGGTATTGAACAGGTCCACCAGTGACTCTGCCAGTACCTCTGCCAACTCTATGGTGATATTACTTTACAAATGAGTATTCAATTCAATTTTATTTTACCAGGAAATACACTGTTGAGAAGGACTCATTTACAAAGTGGTCCTGGAGGACAATCAAAAGCATTTAAAAGGAACATCCCAGTGGCACTGAGGGTTGAGGCACTGGATGCCACACCTCATGCTACACTGGTGACCTAGGTTCAGGAACATGCCCAGGTTTTCAGGGGTCAGTGGGGGAGGGATAGGATTGAGAGTTTGGAGGACTGCTTTCCTATCCCAGGGAGGGACAAGGGTGCTCACTGTGCTGCAGCGGCCCCCGACAGAGGTCGGGTGCTCTGCAGGTCACAGTGTACTGGAGAGGGAGTGCGGCAGATGTCAGCATGTAGTGCCTCTGATGTCCTTGCATGTCCGCACTCCCATTGGGGCCAAGAAAAGGAGTAAAATCACTGGGCACAACTGTGCAACTTGATGGCTGTGCTCTTTACTGCCCGGAGGACTGTCATGGAATCACGCTGGAGGGTCTGGTCGCAGCCTGGCTCAGAGAGGGATAAGGGAGGCCTTCTGGCGGGTTGGAGTGCATTCACACCAGACCTTCATCATGTGAGTGAGTCTGCTGCTGTCTGGGCAATGAGAGCTGGCGGCTGGGTGCCCCAGGCAGTTGAGCTGCAGAAGGCGGTAGAAATAAATCAATGATAAAAAAAAAAAATTCAAAATACACAGTACAAAAACTGCATAGCAAATAACAAAATGCACAACAAGAAGTACAAATGTGGATTGTAATACATAGGGTTAACAACAGAGCTTAGCACTATAGTTGAGTGACATTCAAGGATTTACACTTCAGGAGCATACTTAATGTAGGAACATATGATCAATGCATAACGCTATTAATCCATAATGAAGGCAGTGTAGTAATACAGTAATGAGGCTAGGGGATAATTTAGAAAGATGATTAAGCAAGAGGAAGAAGTGGGATGTGAAAGAAGAGTAGAAAGCATGTATGGCTAAATCTTGGAACCTGGTGCCAACAGAGCTAAAGGCAAAAACTTCTTCTTTACATGAATTTCAGACTGCACTGTGGAAATCCTTGTGTACAGCTTGTAAATGCTACACTTGAGAATAACAGAATATTTTAACATTGTGTAAGCAATTTTTATGTAATGTATGTATTGTTTGTGGTTGTACAGGGCAACTTGTTGAAAATAGGGACTTAGGTCCACATATTCAAAAGAGATGCGTGGCGCATCCCCTACTTGAGCCCGTGTATCTCTGGACTTGTGATGACTGTTGGGGGTGTGGCAATATTCAGAAGCTCCTGATGTGCCATGCAAACCCAACTGTGCCATGGCACAGAATATTGTGATAAGGGCATGCAAATGAGGGGAACCTAATGCAGATTCCCCACATCACAATATTTAAACCTCACCTGGTGAAGACATGGCCAGATGTGCCGGCACAAAATTAGGAATCCAAAACCCTGTTCTAACTTTGTGCAGGGCAGAGTGGTGCTCTGTGCACAAGCCAGGGCTGGTCACATGATCCCCTCTCTCCAGCCCCGATGTCTGTGCAAAAGAAAGCCACTCAATCCCTTTGTTTCTATAGTGTACAGTCACAGCCAAAGACATGGTCAGATATGTCCAGAAATGTCTGTGATATTTCTAGAGAAATCTCCTGCTTTCTGCAGTTCTATAGTAGGGGCAACAGAGAGAAACTCTTTAGAAATTTCATGAAATATCAGGAAATATCTGACCATGTCTTTGACTACTACTGTAGGGTCCTCCCTCCCCATCCCTAATGCCTGTAAAAAATTAATCCTTCCTGTTCCCTTTATTTCATAGTGTAAGGTCCCCCCTCCCCATCTCTGATGTCTGCAAAAAAAAAAGAAAAGAAAAAAAAAAGAATCCAGCCTGATCCCTTTGTTCCCATAGTGTAGGGTCCCCCTACCCATCCCTGATGTCTGTAAAAAAAAAATAATAATAATCCTGCCTCATCCCTTTATTCCATAGTGTAGGGTCCCCCCCCCTCCCCATCTCTGATGTCTGTAAAAAAGAATCCAGCCTGATCCCTTTGTTCCCATAGTGTAGGGTCCCCCTACCCATCCCTGATGTCTGTAAAAAAAAATAATAATAATCCTGCCTCATCCCTTTATTCCATAGTGTAGGGTCCCCCCTCCCCATCTCTGATGTCTGTAAAAAAGAATCCAGCCTGATGCCTTTGTTTCCATAGTGTAGGGTCCCCCTACCCATCCCTGATGTCTATAAAAAATAATCCTGCGTGATCTCAGTGTTTCCATATTGTAGGGACCCCCTACCTATCCCTGATTTGTCTAAATGACAATCTGTCTGATCCTATACGTGCCATAGTATAAGGATCCCCCTCCCTTGCCCCGATCACCGAATGAAATATAAGTACAACATCCCTTTGCATGTGTAGTGTCTCCCACCCCCACCCCATTAGGCAGTACCCCACCACTTGCACCCCCTCCATCTTGACCCATGCGGTGACTAGCATTACCCTCCTCACCCTGCCATAGCCAGCTGCCAACTGATCGGTCATGAACCATGTACAGTAAATAGTATGTGCTCATTGGTGACCTGGGTTCAGACTAAGTTCAGACAGATGACATAAGGGCAGTGTGAGTATCACTACTGGAATGGGACTTCAGCAGAATGATGATTGCTATATTACTTTCTGCTAATTTTAAGGCATTGCTTAAATTAAAAGTTTTCTGATCTTTGTTTCCGGGTATCTGAGCAGTAGTTGGGCATGACAACCCTGCCCTAGCTTCCCAATATCATTTGGGATTTAACTAATATTTTATATTTTTTGAGTCACAAGATGGAAGTAAGATTTTTTGTGTGTGTTTTTATCATTTTACTTGCTGTCATTTGATTTTCTTTAGATAATTATTAAAACTACTCCAATAAATTTTCTTTTTGGTTTTTTCTTAGGCCATCCAACTGTGTAGCTTCTCCCACAAAAGCTATGTTAATTGGGATTCTTAAAGCTTCTTGCCTTCTATAATGAACTCAGGCCCTTCAACAATGGCTAAATTGGCTATTTATATTTATGTGTGAGCTTATATGTGAATGATCAAATTCCATTTTATAAACTTCCTTTGGTCTAATATCTGGTGCACTGGACTTTTTCCTCTGTTGTAGCACTTTAACTTTTTATATTTGACTCTTGTTTGAACACAGAACACCAATGCATACATTCAATGGGAAACCTGTTTTTTTTCCTAGAAGATTCTAGGGATCAAGTATTAGTGGAAGATTGCACACCGTGAAGTCTTCTATCAGGATCCAAGGTGTGATCTTTCCTTGTATTCATGAGCTTTGTGTATATTTGGACATTTTTCCTTTTTTTGTGAGTGCCTACACATCAACTGTCCTACTGCTTTAATTAATATTTGTGGGCACTAAGTGAAGAAATCGAAACCAAGTACATCGTGGTCAAAGACCGCGCACAAAAAAACAGCAAAAGGAATGGTAGCTTCTTGGCTTTGTTCACTATTTCCTTGTGCATTGTATCATACCTGCAATTATCTAATGTTTGATGTGCTGCTTGTGAAGTCATATCTGCATGCAATACTTTATGTAAATTGGTCAAGTTTATGCTACATATTACAAGCTATTGTATTTAATTCTGTCAAACTGCTCAAATGATTTATTTATTTATTGTCTTGGATAACAATGTCTGAGCTGGGAGCCCATTTACAAAGGTTTCACATCAGTAACATGAATTTTAACAAGTATACAAAGACATGAGCCATATACATAAGAAATATGAGTGGCTAAATAATATAAATATAAAAAAGTGGAAGAGCATTTACAAATGAGCTTATTTCCATAGACTGTGATTCACAAACTTACATAAGTTTATATAACATAAAATTGGTAATGTATTAGTTACAGAGAATTGAAACTAATGGGTTACACTGATCTTGTCTTGAGGTGAGCAAAGACAGAAGAAGAAGAAGAAGATCATAGGGGGAGTTCTTAGGTAAGAGGGGAAGTAAGCAGCCAAATTTTGGCAGTTGTTGTGGAGGTGCATTATAGGAGTGATGTACAGAGAGGGAGAAGAGGGGTGGAAGAGATGGGTGTTAGGTAGGCAAGAACTAAGGAATTGGAAAGTAGGATAATGAGGACTCTGGTGATGAGCACGAGGGTGGTAAACAAGCAGGTGGAGTGGGGGTATGGGACAGAGAAGATTAGTCTGAGCAATCACACTCACTTTGTGTGGTCAGGTGAAGTGCTAGTTCTCTCTTAAATAGGCCTAGCTTAGGCATGGTTGTGATGGCAGAGGGCAATTTGTTGAGCCACAGTGGGGCCTTATATGAGAAGGACCATTGAGCAAGTGCTATGTGACAAAAGGGAACATACAGCACCTTCCTAGCCTTGCCTCTGGTCAGGTGTGGGGTTGTGGCCAGAAGGAGCTGAGTGTTATGCCTAGGATTTGTTTTATCCTTCCCTGGAGGTTTAGCCATTTGGTGTGTGCATGAAGGTCACATGTATGAGTATGGTTGCCTGCACCTAGAACCAATCTACAGGTCTTGTTTAGGGCTGTTTTTACCCTACTCAGGGCAGTTTCAGTGGCCATGCTATACACAGCTAGACTGTAGTCTATGATGGAGAGAATAGAGCTATTAACAGCAAGGGAAAGGGCTTCAGTTGTCAAGCAATGTCAGTGTCTGTAGGGCAGGCCAATTCTAGTGTCCACAGTTCTGATTATGTGATCTATGTGGTGTGCATAAAACAAGGAGATGTTGAGGGTGATACCAAGATACGTGAATGTGTGTAGCCCCCTTGTTCCCAGGAGTTACTAGAATCCCAGTGAGAATCAGTGATAGTCAGGGAAGGAAGCTAGTGAAATGCCAGTTAAATGGGTTTCACTCTGTCACTCTGTTCTCAGTCTCAGCTGGACTCTGGAGGGATGATGTCATTTAGAACTGCCGCAGCAGCATAAGCCACACTGGCCAGCAGCTGCTAGGGAGTGAGTTAGAATGTTCGGGGTAGAGTGATATAGAGACTAGTGAAGGAGGATGTAGTGTTAGGCAGCTTCTCAGTCAGCTCTGTCAGAGAGCTACCTGTTCATTTTCTTTTAGTTTTCACCAGTGTGTGACAACTGTTCCAGCTTTTCAGAAGTGGTGGAGACCTATGCCAGAGGGTTTCCCGGTGCCCCATCCCAGGAGGGATGGGGTGAACTCCAGGATTCAGGGCAATCCCCTGTTCCTTTCTGGAGTTTTGAAGCTGCCTTGTGACAACTGCTCTGTGAGTACTTTTGTGTTTTTCTGTGTAAACCCAGGAGTACTTGCAATTTCTGTAAGGGTGAATTTCTCTGACAAAGGGACCCTGTCATCTGAGATTTTCTCTGTAAAAGTGTCTGCCTACATTTGGAGTCCAGTATATGACCGTCCATGTACAGAACTTTTAACTTCTGGCACCTCTAGGTGGGTGTTGTAGTATGTTAAGTGTGATATACATTTGAGACAACATCTACAGTTTCTGCAGTCTTGTGGTGTTATTAACCAGATGAATGGCCGAGTATACACTTGGAAACAAAAGGTGAAGACTCCCCTCCATCTGGAGTAACCAGTTTACCTCTACGGGTTCTGAGGGCACCTATTATTTTTTCTTCAGTGCAACTGACCAATGCCTGAGAAGAGTG
This sequence comes from Neoceratodus forsteri, assembly GCA_016271365.2. Lineage (NCBI taxonomy): Eukaryota > Metazoa > Chordata > Ceratodontiformes > Ceratodontidae > Neoceratodus > Neoceratodus forsteri. The sequence continues at coordinate 452,478,354 of CM057455.1, read as the reverse complement.
TTTACCCCTGTATGTGTGTTGTTTTCTTCCAGTTTACTCCAGTATAGTGGGGTCTGAAAGTTCTGAGCCTGTATGTGCTCTTTTGTGGTTGTGTGTACCACCTTCATCCTGTGAGAAATGGGAAATATACCGGTACCTAGCCGCATGTGCCAATTTCCAGTAGGAACCAGCGGGTTCACCAGTGTGTGCTTTCTTCATCCTATGCTAAATGGGAATTCAGGAATGTCTGTACCTCAGTAATCTACATTACCAGTGTGTTTAGCCCTATGGGGGTCCATCTTCACTTTGTGATTATTCCTACTCTGTTACATGAATAAAAGCCACACTCTAGAATCCCAGCTTGGTTTGGACAGTAATGTTATTGCTTCCTTGTCTCTGGAGATACTTGGGTGCCCCTGTCCAGAAGTGCAAACCTAGCGTAGCCCTGAGTGAACGTTTTCTCCCAGGGATCTGGGTTGTTGGCCATGGCAATTGGTCCCTACCAGGTGTGTGCCAGGTAGTTGCCACACTTGGTTGGCTGTTCTGTATAACAGTCTAGTCCACCCTGTATATGGTGGCTTTGGTGGGTTTTTTTAAAACTTCTTTGCAAATGTAAACCCCAACCCCTCTCTTTACCACTAGACATTTTGGGGAGAGGAAAATCCCTGCTAGTTAAACAAGAGGGGGGGCGGTGGGGGGGTACATGTGGATACCTGGTCAAGGGGTTCAGGTTTGCTGTTTAATATTATGAGTTTGCAGGGTTTGTTTTTGTTATGGGGGTTGCAGAATAGCATTACTTTGGTCTTTTTATAGTTTAAAAGGAGTTTGTTTTGGCTGAACCATTTCTCTATTATGGTGAAGCTATGTTGTAGCTCACTGTTCAGTTGTTTGAGATGGGGGCTGCTGGAGAAAATGGCTGCATCATCTGTGTAAAGCAGAATTTTGAATGGGTAGATACTTGGAAGAGAGTTGAAGAGCAGACTGAAGAGGAGGGTTCCAGAATGGAGCCTTGTGGAACCCCAGTGGACACTTTCCTGCTATCAGATAGGGTATTGTTTATTTTTACTTGCTGAGTTCTATCAGCTAGGTAGCTTTTAAACCATCCAATGGTATCCAGAGATAGGACAAGTGTAGATAACCTTATATGCAAGGTATTGTGGTTAACAGTTTTGAATGCTTTAGTTAGATCAATGTATATCCACCCTACTATGTGGCCGGTATAGAGTGAGTCATGTATGTAGTCCATATATTCCACAAGTGCAGTAGTGGTACTATGGGCCTTCCAAAATCCATTTTGCTGGGGACACTGGATGTTGTAGTTATTCAGATAGTCAACTAGTTGGTCTGAGATGATTTGTTCAAGGGCCTTAGACAGCGGGGGTGGGATGGATACTGGGCCTGTAGTTCAAGTGTGTTGCACGGTCACCGCTTTTGTGTGCTGGTATCACCACTGCAGATTTCCATCTTTTGGGGAAATGGGCTTGTCAGAGGGATAGGTTTAGTATTTTTGTGAGTGCAGGTAAAACTTTGTCTAGTGATAGGGCAATCGATTTTAAGTCAAGGGAGTCGTTACTATGTCTGATTTTTCTAAGAGTGCACTTTATGTATTTTTTAGCTTCAATAGGAGAGATTTGCTTGAAATAGAGGGGGGGGGGTGGGTCCAGTTAGGGGAACATTGGGATCAGATAGATAACCTTCTAGCATGTCTCCTGTTTAATCAAAGAAGTCCTGGGGGAGGATGGGGCTAAGGTAAGAGAAAGCGATGTGAAAAGTGTCTGCTGTGGTTTTTAGATCCTGTGGGATATTCGTTTCAACTAGGAGCATGGAGGGGGAGGCTTTGCTGTTCTTTCCTGTGAGGTCTTTCAGGTTGTTCCAAATTTTTTACCATCTCCCCGTGTTTTACTTAGGCAGTCTTTGTTGCACTGGGCCTTGGCTAGACTGGTCTCTAGGGTGCGCTTGTTCCTAGATACCCTATACCTTTGGAAGTCAGCAGGTTTGCTTGTGGCCTTAGCCTTATGCTATAAGTGGTCCCTATTGCACATGAGATCTAAGGGTGGTTGGGTAATCCAGACATTGCTGGGATTCTTCTGCTTCCATTTTATTTTTATGGGGGTATAAATGTCACAGTCTGCATTGAAAGTATCAATGAAGAGGTCCAGTGTCTGGTCAACATCTTGAAGTGTGTCATGGAGGGACCAATCAAGTTGTGTTAGGTGGGCTTTGAACAAGCGCAGCTGCCCCTTTTTCAAGACATGATTCATAGTTAAATTTGGGGTGGGTTTGGTGGCTTTATTGGACCAGAGGCAGGTGACTGGGGAATGGTCACTGAGTGAGTCCAGGTAGACTATGATGATCCTATCATGTTGGTTAGTAATAAAACAATCAATCAGGGATTTTGTATCAGTATGATGCTTAATCCTTGTAGGTACATCGACCATTTAGGAGAGGCAGATAGAAACATAAAAACATAGAAAGATAGACTTTGATTACAGATAAGGACAGCTTGTCCCACCTAGTCTGCTCATTTCCCTACCTAATGGATAGGCTGCAGATCCTAGTTAACCAACAGCCTACTTCCTCCTACCTCCCATTAGAATTTCCTTATGTTTGTCCCATGAATTCTTATATTCCCCCACTGATTTTGACCCCACAACCTCCTCAGGAAGGCTGTTACATGTGTCCACCACCCTCTCTGTGAAAAGATTCTTCCTTGCATTGCACCTGAGCTATCCCCCCTCTATTTTCAAATTGTGCCCCCTTGTTCTTGCACATCTCTTATTCTGAAAGATACTGCCCTCTTGTACTTTGTTGATTCCCTTGAGGTGCTTGAAAGTTTCTATCATGTACCCCCTCTCCCTCCTTTCCTCGAGGGTATACATATTAAGCTCTTTTAGTCTCTCTTTGTATGGCTTCTAGTGCAGACCCTGCACCATTTTAGTTGCTCTCCTCTGGACTGCCTCCATCCTGTCTATGTCTTTCTGGAGATGGGCTCTCCAAAACTGCACTCAGTACTCCAGATGGGGTCTCATTAACTGTCTGTACAGAGGGATAACAACTTCCTGTTTTGTACTGGTGATGCTGCTCCCTATGCATCCCAGTTTCCCTCAAGCCCTTCTTTCTACCTTCTCACATTGCTCACCTACCATTAGGTCATCTGATATGAGTATCCCCTGGTCACTATTCATTTTTGTTGTTGTTAACCCCCCCCCCATTATGTACTCTTTCCCTGGGTTTTTGTTTTCCAGGTGCATTACTTTGCACTTCTTAGCACTGAATCTAAGCTGCCATAATTTTGACCAGTCCTCCAACCATGACAAGTCCCTTCTCATCCTTTCTACCCCTCCTTGTGTATCAACCCTGTTGAGAGATCTTTGTGTAATCTGCAAAGAGGCACACTTTTTCTTCCAGTCCCTCCACAGTGTCACCTATAAAGACATTAAAGAGGATCTGTCCCAGTACTAAACCCTGTAGTACCCTGCTAGCTAACCACCCTTTTTTCAGAGTGGATAAGGACTCCCCGAAGGGGGATGCATCCTGGGAGAGCCAGTTGATGTTAAAGTCCCCCAGGATTATAACCTCCCAGGTGCTACGAAGGTCTTTTATGAAGTTGATAATCTTACTGAAGCCAGGAATCTGTTCCCTAGGGGGTATATATATACCGTGAGTGTGGTTAATTATTTATTTTGGCTACTGAGTAGTATTCTAATGGCTAAGATCTGTGTCTCAGAGCTAGTGTTTTTTGGTTCTAGGGCGAGGCCCTGGAGGGTGTCTCTCAGGTAGACCAGACAGCCGCCACCTCTTTTGCCTATTCTATATTGCCTAAAGTGGGTGTAGCCATTATAGATATGGCTTAGTCCAAGATTTGGGGGCAGAGCCACGTTACTGATAATGAGAGTACGTCTGGATTATAGGTGCAGACTCAGGCTTGGAGCTGGTCTATTAGCTTGTATCTGTTCAATTGCATTCAATGAGTGTTTCTATTACTAACTGTTGTGGGTTACAATTGAGCTACTTCATTTAATGTGAGGATATTTTATCTAAGATATTTGTTTCTGCTTGACCTTAATGAGCGCATTGTGTACAGTTGTTTCTGTTCTACCTGCCTTGCTGCAACCTTATTGTCTTTCTATCTGAGCCTGATAATGTCACATGACACTTCTGTTCCTGTTACTGACTACATTTCTCTAATCTTCTAATCATCTGCTTCCATTTGATCTTCACTATGCTCCTTACTTCTCTTGTTTTTCTCTTTCCTATCTCCCTTTCTTCTCCTTCCACTACCTGTTGTTTCTTCCTCTATCTACTCTCTCACTTTTTCTCTCTCTCCTCTTCACCTGCTCTCCCATTCTCCTCAATTCCCTCTCTATCTCGCTCTCCCACTCACCCTGGTGACCTTTATGTCAATTTCTTACTGCTCCTTGGCTTCACCTTGAAACTCATTGGTGCCTTCTGTCCCTTTTCTCTTCCTATTCTTCCTCATTTTCTTCCCCTTCTCCCCTCTTCCAAGCAGCATAATTATACCTTTAAACTCATTGCCATCTTTCTACTTTTGCTAGCAGGTGATGTTGAAATTAATTCTGGCCCCATTACACCTTCACCTTTGTAACCTCCCACAGGTTTGAGGGTGGCTCATTTAAACATCTGTAGCCTGCTTCCTAAAATTGACCAGTTACTACCTATTATGCTTAACATTCGGCTGGATGTTCTAGTTATATCTGAAACCTGGCTCTCCTCTGAGGTCCAGAATTTTGCTGCAACTATACTTGGCTACACCCTAGTCAGGCAAGATTATTCTAAAAGGGGCAGTGGTGCTGCAGTTTACATATCCACTAGGATGCAATGTACAACTGTTCTTGTTGTCTCTTCCCCCTCTTCCCATGAGATGGTCCTCCTTAAACTCTCCCTTTCCTTTTCTATTGCCATCTATATTACATGTATTTACTGCTGCTCTGCTACACCATCTGCTTTAGTTACTGAGCTTCTTTCCTCTGTCTGTACAAACTCCCCAAATGGTGAGCTATTTATACTTGGTGACTTTAATATAAACTGGCTCTCCCCCAATGGAAATACATTTGCCCAAAATGTGAAGTTACTTTAGTTGACCCAATTGATTTCTGAACCCATTGGTCTAGATTTGAAATCCTTAAACCTTTCTCTGCTAGACTATGTCTTCACTTTTCATCTACACCATGTAGTAGATGCAGGTATCCTTTCTGGTGTACTCAGTGATCATCACATGGTTTACTGTGTGCATAAGTTAAATCATCCTAAAGCCACTGCTAAATTCATATATCTCAGTTCTTTTAAGTAACTTAACCTCTTTCCTAGCTGACCTTTTGTCAATTGATTGGTCCCCTATCTCTGCAGCCAGTAATATAAATTCTGCCCTACATTACATTTAGTCTAAATTCTTGGCTGTATGGGATTGTCATGCACTTCTGAGGAATACCAGAGTTCTGGATTCACATATACCCTAGATATCGGCTGAGGTGCTGTGCTTACTTGTCTCCACTCCAGAGACTTTGCCTGGCATGCTTTTAAAATCACCAACTCCCTTCGCCAGCCCAGTGGCACTGAGGGTTGAGGTGCTGGATGCCACACCTCACGCCACGCTGGTGACCCAGGATTGGATGCAAGCCCCGGCCGCTAGGGGTCAGCAGGGGAGGGATAGGATGGAGCTTCCGGAGGACTGCTCTCCTATCCAGGGGAGGAATCCAGGGTCCCACTGCTCTGTAGCAGCCCCTGGTGATGACTGGGGGCACTACTAGAGTGGTGTAGCAAGGGGGGGTGGAGTGCGGAGTGCAGCAGATGTCGGCTACATGCCTAGTCATCATTGCACACTGGCATTCCGCAAGGAGGAAAATTGGAAAATGGGGCTTCTGTCGGGCAGCAAGAGCTTCTGACCCCTGCTGTCTGACCCGAATGGTGCCTCCTCATCTGGATCCTGCTCCAGGTGGGTTGAGCTGGGTAGTTCCTCACCACCCTGCCACTGGGGGTAATCTGTGGGGGTAATGAAGAGGTCACCTGATGTCGGGTGTCAGGGCTAGGGGGTTGGTCGGGATGTCCTTGCCGACCGGAGCTCCGGGGGCAGAAAATATCAATAAATAAAATCAACAACTCCCAGTCTTCTTTGGACAACTATAGATGCTTATGTAGGGCCTGTACAAAAGCTGTCTGACTTGCTAGGTCTGAGTATTTTGCTTCCATATTCTCCAAAACAACATTAATACCCCCCCCAAGTTCTGGAAAGTTATTCATTCCTTTCTTCCCTCAGTCCCAGTCTTCCTCTCCTACTCTTAATGTTGGTGGCTCCTTTATATCTGACCCATCTGCTGTCACTATGCGTTTAACTCTTACTTTACTACCTGTGACCTTTCTCTTATCCCTTCCTCCCCCACCCTCATTCCATTCATCTCACTGCCTCCCTCTCCTCTCTCTTTTTCCTTCTCTCCTATCACAGCCTGTTTCCCAAAAGGATCTGCTTACCCTGAATCCATTAAAGGGAGGTGGTTCTGATGGCCTTGACTCTAAACTTCTCCTTCTCTCAGCACCTTCCATTACTCTGACCTTTACTCTACTTCTAAATCTTTTCTTTTCTTCTGCTACTATTCCTGATGATTGGAAACAGGCTACTGTCATACCTATTCACAAAGATGGTGACCTCACTTCTGCTGGTAACTACTGTCCAATCTCTCCTACATACCTTGATTAAGCTACAGGAACACATTATTCTATCTCAGCTCACTTCCTTTCTCAACAGCTACTCCTTTTTCACTTGTATCCAGTCTGGTTTTAGGAAATCACACTCCACTTCTACCTCCCTCCTTCAGCTCACTGACTCTATGCTTACAGGTATGGATCAAAGACTGATTACTTCTGGCATATTTGTTGATCTTGCTAAAGCTTTTGACACTGTGGCACATCCCCTCCTTCTGGACAAACTTAAAGCTGCTGGCCTCTCTGACTCCTCTTTCAGTTGGTTTCTTTCTTACATTCAAGGAAGATCTCAAACTGTCTAGATTGGAAAATCCATTTCATCTCCACTTTTCATTAGCTCAGGTGTCCTTCAAGGATTTGTCCTGGGTCCTATTCTTTTCTCTATGTTCCCAAATGACCTTCCCTAAGTCTCTTCCTCTGTGTCCATTTTGATGTATGGTAATGACACAGTTCTTTTTGCATCTGGCTCCTCTCCACATGACCTTACCTCCTGGCTTCAGTTGGATTTTGACAACATTCAGCATGGATTCACGTCTAACCAATTGTCCCTCAGTGCCAAAAAAAACTGTATCCATGACTTTTGGCACCCATCAGAGGCTTGTCAAACTTACTTATCTCCCACTATTTAATACCCTTGATGGTACTAGTATTGATGATGTTTCCTCCTTTAAGTACTTTGGGGTCTGCCTTGACCAGCATCTTGATTTCTCAGTGTATATTGATGCAATACACCTTAAAGGGACACTGTCAATCCCCTTAGGCCTCAAAGTATTCCTAGTTTAAAAACACATTTAATGATTGGTCACATTCTTTAGAGAATGCTAATACAGCTGGTAGTTTGATTTGGATTCCTTTTTTTCTTTTAGTTTAGTTTTTTTGTTGACCGGGTAAGTGCACTAGACAAATTCTGCCTATTTTCAGGCATGACCCAGAGGAGAGGGATATAGAAGAATACCAACTGATCTTGAACCAGATTAAGCTGTTGCTGGTATTTTTAGTGAATTTTTTAAAAAGTGAAAAACTGACTGCCCACCATACTGGTGTTACCACATTAAAACATGTTTGTTTATATTTCTTGACCAACTCCCACTGCATCTTCCCTGGACTTAGGAACACCCTCAACATAGTCTAGCCACTCATGATGTAGTTGGAGTAGAGCATATTATTGCTTCATGAGTGGCTGCACTGTTTGAGGGTATTTCTAATGTTCAGGTAAGATGAAATAAGAATAGATACAGGCTTTGACACAAAATAAGACTGAGTTTAACTGTACATTACCATGAATTTCAGTTCTCCTAAACAAGAAGAAAGATATAACAATGAGCAACATCAATAAATTTTAGAGAACATAAGCAGTCATAAAATGTGGGTTTTTACTTAGCAATAATATGATGCAAAAAAAGGTCGACAATGTCCCTTTAAGCTTCACTATAAGCTTGGTGTATTGTACAGGAATAAAGTGAGCATTTCGCTTCCTGCCTGCTGAGAAATTGTATTAAAAATTATTCTTCCTGTCTTTGACTACAGTGACTTAGTGTACAGTGGTGCCCCAAAATCCTCCATTGCCAAACTGGTACCCCTTTTTCACTCCTTTTGTCATTTTGCTTTAGACTGCCCATCTCATACTCACCACTGCTCATTTACTCAGCTCTGTCTCCCCCCCCCCTTGATGCTAGGTGACCTTCCCATTGTGTCTAATTCTTATCCAAATTCTGGTTTGGCAGCCATCCCTACTATATCATTTTATATCTGTCCTCTCCTTCTTTTTCCTCCTGCCCTCTTTGCAACATTACTTTCCACTCACTCTCTATTTTTTCTAGAAAATCTACTGTTGGTCAATCTGCTTTTTCTCACCACTTTCCTAAACTTTAGTCCTCCCTTCCCCTTTCTATTCTATATGCCTCTTCTCATTCCTCCCTTAAGTCTCTTCTGTATGACATTTCTTATCCTACCTGCAACTGTCTATGACTCTCTTCTCTTCTTACTCCAATTCTCTGACCTTGCCCTGTTAATGTTGTTCCATTATTTTTCCCTTTTATACTTATAAGAATGTGTTATATTTTCTAAACCAATTCATTTGCTAATTTGCCTGTAATATTTATGATTCTGCCTGTAATACTATGCCATTTTATTTGACTTCTTATATTTTTTAGTAATTCTGTTCAGGTATCTCCCTCTCCCTTCTCCCAAAGGACACATCTGGAAATTAACTGGTATCAGCTCAGTATGGATTTCCTGGTTAAACTTTTAAATAAATAAATTATTAATGAACTTTTACATTTATTAGATAGTTCTGAATAAAGTTTACCTAAAATTGAGAGGAGATCTTGCCCTGTATTAAGTTATGCTGACAAGCTTGTCTTAATTTTTCTTACCAAGCATGACCTGCAGTCACAATTGGATAAACTGACAGATTATTGCTCTAGTATAGACCTAAAAATTAACTGTGAGAAAAGCAAAGTTCTGGCTGCTAAAAAGAGATAATGAATAAATCAACCTATCTGAAATTTACAATAGTGGACTTGGTACTGGAAGTTGTGAAAGAATATACCTACTTGGGTTTAGTTATAAATAATAATCTAACTTGGGCACAACAATCTACTGCATTTCAAAAGAAGATACAGCAAACTTGTGTTTGGTATCCATAGATGTAATTCCAGATATGGTGGTAAGGCAGTGTTGGCCACTCTTAAAGTTCTGAATGCTAAAGCTTTTCTACAATATTTATATGGTACTAAAATTTGGGGGTGTAATGTAGAGGAGAAGCATTTGCTCCCTTTAAACCTCTTTTACAAAATATTGTTATTATTTCCTCAATCAGTCCCTGGATATGCATTACAACTTGAATTGGGACAATCCTCACTTAAAATTATGGCTACTTGGAGGTTAATTAATTTCTGGCTCCATCTTCAACATATACAGGGCCTTACTTTGAGTTGTTTGAAATTAATATGTACGTTGGTTCTCCAAACACTCTGTGATTCAAAGTAGCTAGTGTTTGTTAGAAATACTCTCATTAGAATTGGTTACAATTATATCTGTGACCTTGCAATGCAGGGGGTTATTATTTAAGTATCATATAGCCCCTTCATTAAGCATAATTGTGAACTTGGACATAGATGTGAAAAAGGCCTGATCTAAATTACACATTAACCACTTTCATCCATTTCTTAAGTATTTAATTAAAGAGGTTTATATTGAAGATTATTTAATACTAATAACAGATCCCTCCTTAAGAGTTATTTTAATGAAAATGTGTTTTGGGATGTTCCCAGGGAAAAACCCTAAAGAAAGATATAACAGGAACCATAATAGAGTTTTACATCATTTTTGTGAATGTAATCTTGGGTGTACAGAAGACTTAGTACATATCATCTTAACTTGCCCCTGCTATAATCATTTAAGGTTGAAATGGTTGGGCTCACTAGGGGAATTATGGTTCAAAACCCCTCCCTGCAGCAGCATGAAGCAGCTGAAGGTTAACCTGGTCTGGGGGGGTCAAACAATGCCTGACAGGTTGGGTGAGGGCCCTAGGGAGATGTGGTCTCCTCTCCTGGTTCACCCTCCTGCTGGGAGAGGCCCCTTCATAGGGGCAAGCTATGGTCCTCCTTGCCTTGGTGTGGTTACGGCAGAGGCTGGCTCTCCAGCCATTTGAGTGGCCACATACATGGCTGACAGGGATAAGTACCCCTCGCTGCAGAGAGAGATAAATAAAGTCTACCAAAAAAAGAAAACAATCATCAAACTACAATATACACATGAATAACATTCCAGGCATGAAGCCGAGATATATTATTGAAGGAGGAAGAGTTGAACTAGAAAGGTTGAGGTAAGGAGCAGAATGAGTAACAAGAGAAAGGGAGGGTGCACAACAGACAAAGAGGGAATGTTGGAGTTAAGGGGGGCTAGAAAAAAGCTAGATTGGTTTCTATCCTTAAGAAAGTAAATGCTGTTTATTTAGATGATTATAGACCCATATAAATTTTGAACCCCCTTGGTAAAATGCTTGAAAAATTAGTGGCAATGCAAATCAATGAGTACCTTGATTCCCATGAATTATTGGCTACACAACAACATGGCTTTCAGGAATACCATGGGACAGGTACTGCCTTGGGTGGGTTCATGGACACCATCCTCTGTGGTTTTAAAAGAGGTAGTTTGACAGGGGTGGTGTTGGTGGACCTAACCAAGGCTTTTGATTTGATTGACAATGACCTTGCTTGCTATACATTAGTGGAAACTGGTTTCTCTGTTGCCGTTGCTTCTTGAGTTCACAATTATTTGTGTGATAGAAGTTAATATGTCCAGGTTGGATTGGTTGCCTCGGATGTATCCTCAATTTATTGTGGCATCCCACAGGGGTCCATCTTGGGCCCATTATTGTTTTCTATTTTTGTTAATTATTTACCTTGGGTTTGCAGATATATCAGTACATATCTTTATGCAGATGATTTAATAATCTATGCTCAAGCAGGGACTGTGAATGAGCTGTCATCTGTTTTTAATGAGGATTTTGGGACTGTTTGCTCTTGGTTATCTAGTAATGCCATGATTTTAAACTCAAGCAAAACCAAAGTTATGTTGTTTGGGATGCCATTAATGCTTCAGGATAATCCAAGGCTTGATATAAAGGACCAATATAGCCTTTTGATTATACAGGTGTCACAGTTCAAATACTTGGGTGTGATTCTGGATTCATGTTTATCTCTTTCCCTTCAAGTACAATTGGTTGTTAAAACAATTAACAAGAAAACTGGCTTATTAGATAAATGTATTTCTTATTATACCTCTGATATTAGGAGAGCTATTGTTTTGGGGTCCCTTTTACCTCATTTTGATTATGTGTCAGGTCTTTATTTTAATATAGGACAGAAGGAAATGCATGCTCTGACTGTTACTTATAACAATATATGTAGGAGGAGGTCACGTGGGGCAGCGCTCTTACTGGCAGCTTAATTCCACAGCTCTCCCCTCTCAACCAGCTGATTCCGTTATCTACTGACCTTGGGATATTATTTTTTGAGTGCTCTTGGGTAATCGCAGTTCTCTACAGCCCACCATCACTTTATTTTGGCGTTTGAGCGATTTTTTAATGAGTAAACACTAAGGTGTGGTGGAGATTATGGAGGCCGAGATGAAGAGCGCCGGGGCCAGGCACATGCCGCCGCATACACCTGAAAAAGCGGCCAAAAAGTCGAGAACCCTGCCTATGGGTTCGGGTGCTAAATCTGGCTCCTCTAACATCTCCTCCAGCCCGCTAACAGAGGATCGGTTCCTTCAGGAGTTGATCCCATTCCGTGAAACCCTGCAGGAGATTTCTACTGAGCTTAAATCCATGCGCAGTGATCTAGCTTCTCTCTCTACTCGAGTGGGCAATTCGGAGGCTCGTATTGGAAGGCCAAGTGCGATCCCAAGATCATCACAATCAGGCAACAAATTACCAAATTAAAACTAGAGACGGAGGACCTCGAAGGATGCAGTAGGAGGAACAACATCTTGGTGCTGGGTCTACCAGAGGGGAAGGAAGGGCCTGATATCCTGTCTTTTGTTCAAAAACTGTTAACCAAGACTGTTGGCCCCTTGCCCATCTATCCCTCCTACCACATCGAGTGTGCCCACAGATCCTTGAAGCCTAAGCCTCCGCCAGGCTCTGCTTCTAGACCCATACTTATCAAGCTGCTTAGTTATCTCGAAAGGCAACACATCCTGTCTAAAATTAAGAGTCTACAGGTGGTCTTGTGGGAGATTCACACCTTGAGAATATCACAAGACCTACCATTTGAAACCCGACTGAGGAGACGAGAATTTCATCTGATTGTGACTAAGCTGATTGCTGCAGGGCTCAAGTTCCGCATGAATTATCTGGCTAGGCTGCAAGTTCAACTCGATAACATCTGGCTTACCTTCGAGAATACAGACCAAGCCAAAAGTGAACTCTCCCAGAGACTTCCGGACCTTTTCAAATCTGGCTGACTGCTCTGTATAAATATCAGTGTTAATCTTGCTTACCTCGGCTGTGTGATTCTGGCTTGATGTTATGCCTGCATTTGTGTTCTTTTCTGGCGAGTTGGGTTGGGGGCTGACCGGCCTTCCGTGGGGGTTGGGGCGGTTTCGTTTGTCTGGTCGGGGTTGAGGCCTGGGCTTTCTCCATCTGAGGCCTCTGCCTCATGGCCTGAGGGGGGGGTTAGGACCCTTAGTTCTGTTTGTGGTTTTCAGGTGGATTGTTTTCACTGATGGACTGGCTGGGTCCCTACCAGTTTCCCTACCCCTTCCCTTTCTGGGTTAGGTGATGGCTAGCTCGTGGGTTTGGAGCTCTGCTCCTTTGTTTTAAACTTTATTCCTGGTGCTGTCACACTCGGAATCGAGCGAATGATGCAGTGATCAGCTGGGGTACCCCTTTCTCACCTTGGTAAGATTTTTCATGCCACGATGGTTCCACTTAGCTTTCTGGAGCTGTGAGCCTTTATGTTCCCGTATTTGGGTGTTCAGTGCACTGACTGTAGGGTAAGTTGTAAGGATTTGGTCTGGCATTTACCTTAGGCTGGGGGGGGTGGCTGGGAATGGAGAGCCTTGTGATGCAGCCTCGCATCCTGAACTGGGGGGGTGGGACAACAGTACCCTGTTTCTTTTTGCTATTCTGCCCCATGTTGCTTTTTGTTATTGGGGATACCATTCTGGAATTTCTGACAGTTCGTCGTGGGTCTGCTAGTCCTGGGGACCAATCCCTTCACTGGTTACTTATTTGGTGTTTTCATGCTTCCCTGGTGTTGAAGGGACGGGTTGTAAATAGTTTCTGGGTGATTTCAGGGTTTTTGCATGGGTTTTGGTACTCGGGGGGGTTGGGGGTTTGTCTTAATTTTTAGTCCAGTCATCCCTTGGTTTCATCTCCCAGGTTTGGGGACTCTCAGTGCTCAGCTTCATTTAAGTTTGTGGGTGACTTGGTCACTTTTTGCTAGTTATTCTGTTAGGGGGTTAGGGGAGGGAGGGTGCCTCAGACAGTTTCAATTCCTATGGCTATTATTATTATTGTCGGGCAAACTTGGAGTATTCCCTTTATTATCATCTGTAATGATGGGTTTGAAGTTCCTGTGTTTGGTTTACTCCTGTGTTAGCTACCATGGCCTCGAGAATGCTTAAAATTGCAAGTTGGAATGTCAGAGGCATTAATGACTCTCTCAAGAGACAACAGGTCTTTCTGAATTGTTCTCTTCTTAACGTAGATATAGTTTTCTTGCAGGAAACCCACTTGGCTGCCTCAGAGGACAAGAAATTATGAAGGCTAGGGTTTACCCAAATTTTCACTGCCTCTGGCTCTCAAGCTAGCAAGGGGGTAGCAATATTAATCAAACATCACGTCAGATTCATAGTAGAGGACAGTGTTACTGACCACGAGTGTAGATACGTATTGGTCAAGGGCCAGCTTGATAACAGTAGTGTGGTTCTAGGGGCGATATACGCTCCAGTTGGAGGTGACCCGTCCTTTTTAATGTCTCTGGCAGATACCCTGAGCAGATTTCTGCCTTCCCTTCTCATCCTAGGGGGCGACTGGAATGTGGCTCCATCCAGTGAGTTAGACAAAACTTACAGACCAATTAAGCCGATGTCCCCTGCACAACAGGCCCTCTCTGATTTCACTAATCTGCTGGGTCTGTGTGACCCCTGGCATCTCTTTAACCCTGACAATCGACTCTATTCCTTTTACTCCCAGATGCACCAGTCTTGGTCAAGAATTGACTATATTTTAATCAGTTCTTCTTTAATGAGTTGTACCCATCAAGTAGGTATTGAGCCTATAGTCATTTCGGACCACTCCCTGGTGTGGGTCAAGATTTCTCCGGGTATTCAGGGACAAAGAGACACGTCGTGGAAACTTAATGCGCAAATCCTGAAGGAAGAGCACACAGTTTCCCAAATCAGGGATATGATTCTTTCGTACTTTGACCTGAACCAGGGATCTTTACACCAAGAGGATTTACTGTGGTGTTCCTTCAAATGTTTTATCAGAGGGGAACTCATTAAGATTGCGGCCACTAGGAAAAGGGCAAGGGAGTCCAAAATCAATTCACTATCTAGCTTGCTGAGGGCAGCTGAAGACAAACTTCTCTCATTCAACTCCCCAGCTAATTTAACAGCTCTTATTAAACTTAGAAATGAATAAAACGATTTGACTCATGATAGAGCTGAATATGCATTGTTCAAGACCAGGACTAGATATATTGATCAGGGTGAAAAGTTGGGTCGGATGCTAGCTCTGAGATTGAAAGAAATAGAGAGTTCCCGTATAATTCCGGCCCTCAAATCTCAGGATGGCACCACCAAAACGCTACCTAGGGAGATTGCCCAAATCTTTGAATCTTTTTATAAGGACATTTACAGTAGGAACTCCTCACTGTCGCAAGCTCAGATGACAGAGCATTTCTTAAATGGTATCAAGCTCCCTTCCCTCACGACTTATCATTGCGACATATTGTCTGCCCCCATCACTCTAGATGAGGTAGAAGAGGCAATCAATGATTTGCTCTCTAGGGAAAGCTCCCGGGCCGGAGGGTTACCCCCCAATCTTCTACAAGGTTTTTTGTAAAGAGCTATCCCCTCTATTTCTTAAGCTATATGAATATCTGTTTTCTGCAGACGTGATAGATCCCTCTGTCTTAGAAGCAACAATAATTTTAATCCCCAAACCTGATAAACCCTTAGTTGATCCTGCCAGCTACCGTCCAATATCGCTCTTAAATTATGATATCAAAATCCTATCTAAAATCTTATCGTTCAGAATTAAAAAGGTTTGGCAGCACCTGTTGAGCCCAGAACAGGCTGGTTTCTTACAGGGTAGATCATCTGCTGATCACTTGAGAACCTTAGCCCATGTCTTTCAAGCAGCCTACACCTTGTTAGAATCCATGGTCCTAGTCGCTCTAGATGCAGAAAAAGCTTTTGATTGAGTGAATTGGGACTTTTTGTGGGCCACTTTGAAGAGAATGGGATTCCCTGATTCCTTTATCCATATGATTAAGACAATATACAAGTCCCCCTCGGCTAAAGTCTACTGCAACGGGGTCTTTTCTTCCAGTTTTCCTTTATGCGCTGGCACTCGTCAAGGGTGTCCTCTTTCCCCCTACCTCTTCAACCTGTATTTGGAACCGCTGCTTGTTAGTATTAAAAGTTCGTCACAAATCAGGGGTTGTACCATTGCCCAATTTCCCCTGACTGTATCGGTCTTTGCTGACGACATCCTGTTATACCTTACCAAACCGAAACATCTTTAGCACATGTATTACAAATTATTGACCGTTTTGGCCAGGTTTCTAATTACAGGTTGAATGTCTCCAAATCGGTTATTTTTCCGGTAAATTCTCTCACCTTTAAATCGGATTTTACACGTTTCAGTCTCATTTAAATATTTGGGTATACATGTGGCCAGGGAGGTGGGAATGGTCAAGGAGCTCAATTTAGACAACACTGTAACGAGAATCCAGAGAGACTTGGACCGATTGCAAAAGTTGCCACTAACCACTTGGGTGCGAATCAATGTTATCAAAATGAACATCCTCCCCCGGTTATTTTACCCCCTGAGCCACCTTAATATATGGTTACCCAGGCAGTTCTTCACCCAGGTAAACTCAATGCTATCCAACTTTGTTTGGAAGGGGAAGCAACCTTGTAGAGCCTTTCTTAAACTCACTGCAGCTAGACACAAGGGTGGCCTCCGTCTACCCAACCTCTTGCTATATTATTGGGCTAGTCATCGGGCTAGAATAGGCAAGTGGTCCACTACTCAGTCTACCATGCCCCTATCTGTATGGCTACAGCTTGAATTAAACTTATTGGACCAAGTCAATATGAGCCCTCCCTGTGTTTTTTGGCACCCGTTCTCCACGTTACCCCCAGCCATTTGAGACTCTCCTATTGTCCTTTCTATTAGAGTTCTTTCTCAGTGTTGGAATTTTTTCAATTTGTCTCCATCCAAGGATTCGGCTCAACCTCTCATCTTAAATCCTAATATCAAAATTGGAGGTAGCTGGTTAACCTCTGATTGGCTCCCGCAGTTGCATAACTTACCTGTGGAATCTCTGTATGAGCAAGGCACACTTCTTAAGTCGGATGAAATCTTAGTGTCCCTCAACATTCCCCAGAGGTATGTTTTTAAAGTCTACCAGCTGAGACACCTCATCCTCAAAATCCTTGGGCCGGCTCACTTCCCCTCTAAAATAAGGCCATTCCTTGAGAAAATTCAGGTGGCGGCCAGCATGCGTGGGGGTATATCCAACATATACAACAAACTGTTGGATGACCTTTTCCCTGTCTCCCTGGAGGGTTCCAAAATCTGGTCACTTTCTAATATGATTTCCCCTCCTGCATAGGATTCAGTTTGGAAAGATATGTATCATTACTTATCCCAAGATAATCATAGATTGACCCAATACTACATTTTAAATAATCTTTACTATACTCCAGTTAAGCTGGTCCAATTTGGCAAACTTAAGTCGAGTATTTGCTCGAGATAATGGAGCCATTGAAGAATTTGCTGCATATCCTTTGGGAATGCGATAAAGTGGCACCTTTATGGAGCACTGTTAGAGAACAGTTTAGACCCACTTTTAGGGCTTAAAGATCTATTTACCTTAGAAATTTGTATCTTACGCCTACTCGAGTATTTTGGTGAAAGAGCATGAGATATCACATGGCTCTCATCTCAATAGTTATTAAAAAGTTGGTCCTTAGGCATTGGTTGGATCAGGATATTATTACCTATCAGGAATGGCTTAAGGAGATGTCCCTCTATCTCAGTACTGAGAAACTTATAGCTAGTTCTAGACATAATCTGGAGTCTTTTAATCGGAAATGGGGTAAATTAAACGCGCTCTATCTAGGGTAACCCTGACACTGGTAATATCCTAAGTTACTGATGTTGCACTAATACATCTAGCGTTATCAGGTCCCCTATTACAGATCTCCTCCTTATTGACCCGACATCTCTTTCACCTATGAAACTCTCTGGGGCGATGGGGGTGGGTTTATGGGTGGGGTGGGGGTGTCTTGTTTTGTTTTTCTTTTTGGGGTTGTATTTTGTATTTCATTTTCGCATTTTGTTTTTCCTTTGTTACTGTTCCTGTTTTTATCATTGCGATTGTTTACATCTATATGTGCTTTATTCTGGTCTTGTGTACTCTATGTTCAGACAATCCCCCAACATCTGTATTTGTACCTTGTTTTTCTCTCTTTTTTTTCACTTATATATAAACTCAATAAACTTAAATTTAAAAAAAAACAAAACAATATATGTAGGTTTATATTAGCAGCTCCTAGTCAGTCCCATCATTGTTATTTATATGCTAAACTGGGTTGGTTCGCTCCAGAGTACAGGATTCAATATTTTGTGTGGTGTGCATTGTTTAACTGTTTTCATTTTAGAAAGTCTTTTCCTTTGTCTAAGTTAGTTTCTCTCAGAAATGTTTTGCCAAATTTGAGGTCTGCAACTGGTCCTCTATTCAATGTCCCTCATCATAGATTAGGGAGTGGAATATGAGCTTTTTCTGTGGGTGCCCCAATGATTTGGAATACTTTTCCTCTAGACATTAGATAAGCAACTTTTGTAGCTAGTTTTAAACTGAAACAATATTTATTGTCCATGTCAGGTTGTAATTGTTATTTATAATTGTTATTGTTTTGTATTTATTGTTGTTTGTGTTTTGTTGTAAGTCCGGGTTGGGCCTGAAAAGGGACTGATGATCCAGTGTCCTTACCCAGTTCACAAAGAATAAAATGAAAAATGAAAATGAATATGGGAGGGGTGAGGAGGGGGAGGGTTACAGGGAGGAATACAAGGTAAAAAAATGCATAAAATCACAGTTAAGATCTATCAAATAACATGAAGCAGCAGATTTGGTCAAGATGGTGAGGACGTTGACTGGGATCTATACTTTAAAAGTTATGAGACACGGTAAGAGATGTTCAGACAGTATGTACTATTTCCTACAGAAGCAATTACAAGTTTCATCCAATAGATGACAAAGCAACATTTTGAAGGACCCCAAATTGATGAATTGCAAAAGATTTAAAGACTTTTTATATTGTTCCAGATAGAAGGTAAAGAATAGCTTAGTGAAGAAGCACTATACCGAGTTCTGATCCTAGGAGTAACAAGGATGATATAGGAATATTTTCTAAGGGAGTAGGTCCCTGAGGAAGGAACTAAGAGCTTGGAAATATAATGGGGGAGCTTGCCAATAAGGGCTTGGTAAGTTCATAGAGCTGCATTTTTCAACCTTGATATAGTTCTTATGTTGGAATATTTTGCTGTTTGATATTCTTCCGTTTTGGAATTTTACATATAATTGTTCTTGCTTTATATACATATTTATGCATGAAATGTATTTTTCCCTTTTTAACTCATTGTAATGTCAGATGAGGCATAATAAATTACTACCTACAAATATGAAGGCATACATTATCAATTTGAACAATACAGACAACACGTGACAAGTTAATTCTTGTTAAAATAATAGATTATTTTGCACTGCAGTAGAGAAGAACTGTGAAAATAATATTTGTTTATTGTTATGGTTGTCATTGATTTTTAAGGAGTTCATTACAACTAAATCTTTGTGCACTAGGTATAATTAGCAAATGTGATATTTTAACTTTTTAGTACTACTTGCCACCTGTAACCTATTGCCCTGAGACATGTTTGAAAAATAGACTGTCTCAATCCATTTCTCCATGTTAAAAATAAGATAAATAAAAGCCTGGAAGCACGTACAAGTTAAAGAAGTAGTATAGTCAGAATTTGCAAAAACAAATGTTGTGCAGAGTGTTTTGATATATATGTGTGTAGTCCTAGTGTACCTTTCCCTTGTCCAGTATTGGGAGTTTTTTTTTCTGAAGTATCCTGCTAGTTTTTTGTTAGTTTTATGATCCCTAAGGATCTCCATCTTAGTATGGTTTACTGTTCTTGTTGTTCCTACAATACCTCCTTTCCCATGTGACAATGATGTATCCAGGACCATAGATTCATCAAGCACTGGTTTAGAGTCAATTTACAACAGCATAACAGTGGTATTAAGTAGTGTTCCTTATCCAGTGAGCACTAATGGCTACAATTACAGTTTAACAAATAATTGAGGAGTAATTAAGTGGTTATTCTGTAAGAAAACAGCTAGAATCTT
This sequence comes from Neoceratodus forsteri, assembly GCA_016271365.2. Taxonomy (NCBI): domain Eukaryota; kingdom Metazoa; phylum Chordata; order Ceratodontiformes; family Ceratodontidae; genus Neoceratodus; species Neoceratodus forsteri. Next base: position 452,458,492 of record CM057455.1, on the reverse strand, counting down.
TATTAGATATATAATTGATGATCTGAGATAATTTGTGCATTGTTTATGGCTGTGTGTAGTTTGATGAAATAAAAAGTTTTAAAAGCAAAACATTTGGTCCTGCTGGCTAGACCTGACACACACATAGAAAACAAAAGTATTGAATTAGAGCTATTTGGTGGAGGCCAGAACATGAGGCTCCTGTATCTGGTATAGTCCTTTCTGAATCTGTGGTCCTGGATACATCAGTGTTACGTGGGACTGGAGGAATTGTAGGAAAAAGAATAGCAATAAAACTTGCTAAGATGGAGATCCAGATGGGCCACAAAACTTCTACAGTATATAACTAACAGGCAAATTTAGATAAAAACTCATAATAGCAAACAAAGTGAAGGACACACCAGGACTACACGCACAAATCAAAACACTTTGCACAACAAATGTTTTTGCAAATTCTGACTGTACTACTCTTTTAAGGAAAACGCCAGTAAGGAGAGGATTAAGGAATCATTATTTTCACCAAAGAGTGATAGGGTTGTTGAACAGGTTGCTAGAGGACATTATAACAGCAGACAGGGTACTGGTTTCAAGACTAGACAGGATAGCTACCTGGAAGGGAAAGGCATTTCAGGTTACTACTGGTTAACAAGGAGGGGAACTTGATAGACCTGAACTTGATGGATTACATCTTATTTCATCTCAGTACACTTACCTGCCAATGTACTGATGATTTATTGCCTTCAGTCATTCATTTCCATGCCCTACAGATGCATTAAGAGCTTCAAAATATTTTAGTTATTTATTTATTTGTTTATGAACAACTGGTGAGGCTATGAGCAAATCTGCCCATTTTCATAGATGACCAGATAAGTGCAGACAGGATGAAGGGGAGAGATTACAATCATAACATGGGTGTGCCATTACAATGAAGACAGAAAGCATAATTGTCAGCAAGACAAGTTAAGCAACATTGTGTATTATAGGCATTTACAGGTATCTGAGATACATAAATAGTCCCATAATTTAGTTTTGAAAACAGAGAGAGACCAAGATAGATCAGACACATGTATAGGAAGTAAGTTGTAGAGATAGGACAGCTGGTAAAGTAATGCCCTTTGACCAGTACCTGCTCTTAGCAGGGGAATTTTGTAGTGAGCAGTGGCTGCTGATCTGGTTTGAGTCAGGTGATCTCTGAGTTGGAAGTAGGTATAGTAGATAGGTGGAGTGCTGTTCATGGCTATTTTTTTGCCATTGTACCCACGTGAAACTTGACTCTGGTGGACTGGGGGTAAGTTGGCCTTTTTCAGCAGGACACAGTGGTGGGTCCGGCGGGGGGGGGGGAGTTGAGTAACAAATTTAGTTATACAGGGTTTTGACCCTGTGTAACTCTGTGTCAGTTGCCATGGAGTAGAGGATTATGCAGAAGTCAATAAGCGGGATCAGAAGTGATTTTGCCAGGCGGTGTCTTGTTGGATGGAGCAAGAAGGGGTTCATCTGGTACAGTGCATCCAGCCACTGGTGCCTTGTTTTTATCAGGTGAGTAATGTGGCTACTAAAAGTTAGATTGAAGTCAATGTGGAGGCCCAGGTATTTGAAGACAGGAATGTTTTTGGTGTGTGCCCCGTTTAAGGTAATGATTAAGGTGCTGTCTCTTTCTGGCAGTTTTTTTTAGCAGTTGTGAAAGATCATGTATTTTGTCTTAGAAGTGTTTAGTACAAGCTTGTGTTCAATGAACCATTGTTGTACTGCATCAAAATTGGCTTGGATAATGCCCTGTAGGTCAGTAGAGTTGGCACCACCTGTGAAAATCACCGCATCATCAGAGTAGAGTAGGATTTCAGTCCTTTTGTGTGCTTGCGGGAGAGTGTTCAGGAACAAACTGAAAAACAGCTGACTCAGAATGGACCCTTGTGGAATTCCAATGGAGACTGGCTGAACAGTGGCTAGGCAATTGGTGATCTTTGTCATCTGCATGTGCCCTGTCAGGTAACTCTGAAACCAGGTCAGCACTTCCAATGAGCAGTCCAGGTCCCTAAGGTTCCTGATAAGGAGATGGTGGTTCTCAAGTTTAAAAGCCTTGGTGAGGTCAATAAAGACTGCCGTTGCTATTTGGCCCTGGTCCAGGTACTGGTGGATGGCCTGCATGAACACCACCATGGCTGATTCTGTACTGTGGCCTTGATGGAAACCTTGCTGGGCGGGGTTCTGGGACCTTGTTTTGCTCAAGAAGTCAAGGAACTGCTTAAAGACTATGCATTCAAAGACTTTAGCTAGTGGAGCAAGTAAAGAGGTGGGCCTGTAGTTCTATATGAAGTCTGTGCTCCCTGACATGTGTACTGGGATGACTGTGGCTGTTTTACAGAGTGTAGGAAATTGACCTGTGCATAAGGAGTGATTGAATATTTTGGCCTGTGGGTAGCACATCAAGTCAGCAGTAGCCTTGATCAGCCTGTAGTCCAGTTTATCTAGACCCACCAGGGCTTGAGGGTTTAATTTTGCTAGGTATATAAGAGCTTTATTTGGAGTAATCATCTTGAAGTAAAACTTGAGTGAATTTGGTATTTCCTCCTGAGACCCAGAAGCGAGGGATGGGTCACAACTAGTGCTGGGTGGGATGTATTTTTCTAAGTTGGTGAAATATGAATTGAATTCATCCACAGTTTTGAGGGGATCACTGTGGGTGACAAAATCAGTGGCTAAGAGGCTGGTGAAGGTCTTGGTGTTTTTACCTAGCACGCTGTTGATTGTTCTCCATGTGGCTGTAGAATCACTGCCTGAGACTTCCCTTTACTTTTAGCCTTGTAAGAATAGCATGAAAACAAAGGGTATTACTTAATCATAATTTCATTGCCATTTAAAAATATTGCAGACACAGTTTATTACCAACACTGGCACAACCTGTCATTGCTATCTAACTTGTTCATTCCTGAGCATCTTCTCACATTTCATTTTACTGCAATAGGGAATATATTTACTGAACACTAGTTTTATTTCTGTAGTACAAACAATACAGACAGCCTATAACTTGGTGTGGTGAAGGGACAGCTTCTTCAGCAAGCTTCATTTTCAGCACTGCAGTTTTTTACAGAACCTCAGAGTAACTTAGTTAAGGGAGAAAATGGGAGTGTATGACTAATGAAAGGAGTCCAGGTCAGAGTGAGGAGAATAAAGTATAGGATATTGCAAATGGAAGACAGAGTCATTACTGCTGAGATCAAGGGTGGTCTGGAAGACATTATCATGCAGGGGGATCAAGGGAAATAATAAACTCTTTTGTTAATACTGAGGGAAGAAAAGGAGAGTCATGAATAACTTGGAGCTCCTAATCATTTGGGAAGGGGTCCATTAAGCCAGGCTGGGGGAATAGCATAGGTACTGAATCATTACTTTGGTGAACCTTTGGAGCAGTCTAACAATGGAAAATGTGGACATGGAGACAGTGTAGGTATTAAAGGCAAGCATGGAACATTTCTAATTATCAAGGGAATCCCTGGGTATCAAGGGTAGTAGAGGAATCCCTATAAATTAGTAACTTTTTACAAAGAATATTTATTACCTTCAAAAAAACTTTCAGGCTTTGCCTGCAAAAACCAAGAAAGATTAGAATTTACTAGACAAGTGAGTGAGATGTTTGCAATACACTTAAATGCATAAGATGAATGCATACAAGACTATTAACTACACAGTTCCTGTGGAAATAGGACACAGTATTATAAAAATTCAGAAGCATGTCAACCAAGTTTTTCAAAACATTTTTTTAAACTGTCTCATTATAGTCTTTTTTATAACTGATATAACAAGCATTTGTCAATGCCGAATGTTGCTTGCTTCTATGTGCTGTTTAGGTATTTGGAAGTCATTGGAGTGCAAATATTGAAAATTTGCGAACTTACGAGCTTGCGTAGGAACTGCGACAAGCCACGTAAAACAGTCATTGTTAGGAAATTTGTCATGAAATGTTCAACATAGCCATTTTAAGACCTCTGATCATGAACAGTGTCAGTGTGATTTTGTTAATGTGTCCCATACATTGAGTTTGCACACCGACTGCGCCATTGTGCGCTACATGGGTGGAATCACGTTTTGGGCAGGATGTGAAAAATGACAGCTGTACTGCTCATAAGGAGGTGTGGTAAAATGGCAATGTTGAAAATCTGGAGTGGAAATATTGAAAATTCGCAAACCTACGAGCGTGCATGGGAACTGTGCAACGCACGCTCGTAAAACAGTCATTTTTAGGAATTCTTTCACCAAATTTTCAACAGTGCCATTTTAAGATCTCTGCTCATGAACAATGACACTGTGATTTTCTTAATGTGTCCCATACACTGAGTTCGCATTAACGACCGCGCTGTTGTGCGCGCTAATGCGGGCGGAAAACATGTTTTGAGCAGGATGTGAAAATGACAACTGTACTGCTCATGAGGAGGTGTGGTAAAATGGCAATGTTGAAAATCTGGAGTGAAAATATTGAAAAATTGTGAACTTACGAGCCTGCATAGGAACTGCGCAACGCACGCTCATAAAACAGTCATTTTTAGGAATGTTTTCACCAAATTTTCAACATAGCCATTTTAAGACCTCTGCTCATGAACAGTGTCACTGTGATTTTCTTAATTTGTTCCATACATTGATTTCGCACACCGACTGCGACATTCTGCACTACATGGGCGGAAACACATTTTGGGTGAGATGTGAAAAATGACAGCTGTACTGCTCATAAGAAGGTGTGTAAAAATGGCAATGTTGAAAATCTGGAGTGAAAATATTGAAATTTCGCGAACTTACGAGCCTGCGTAGGAACTGCGCAACGCACTCTTGTATACAGTCATTTTTTGGAATCTTTGGACCAAATTTTCAACATGGGGTTTTTGGGACCCCTTCTCATGAATGATGTCACTGTCATGGTGGTATTCAGTCCGAAGGGTGATTTGTGATCACTGCGCGGTCCGCAAGTGAAGTACCTTCGAGCGAATGCGCCATGACGGTGTTTATCATCATGAAGGGTCCGCTGTGTTAGTAGATCAAAATCTAAAAATGCCTGAGATATCAATAAGTTGAACCCCTCTATCTAGCCCATTATACAGCTTACCGGCATTTCCTCAGTTCGCGGTCGGCTTTGAGAGTGCAAGCGTGTTCCCGGTCCACGAAGATCGTCGCGCTGGAGTCGGAGGTAAGTATGGGGTGAGGGGTTGTGGGGAGGCTGGGTGCGCAGTGGGTGGGTGCGGGTTGCGGGAGGGGTTCGGAGAGCGCTGCGGGGCGTTTTGTTTTACAGGTTAAAACAAAAAAGGCGTCGTGGGACCATTTGCCACGCTGAGGTGGGCTCCAGCGTGGCTCAAGGATAGGGGCTGTTCAGCCGATGGGGATTAGGCACCCCGTCGGCCAAAAAGTGATTGCCACGCTGGGGTGGGCTCCCAGCGTGGCACCAGCTGTGGGGGAGGCGGGGAGCGACAGCTCAGCCGGCAGGGATTGAGCACCCATTCGGCTACACACAACGTGCAGGCGCGCACCTGTGTGTGGGGGAGCTACGCTATTAGTGCTCACTCAGCGTAGCCCCTTTCAACAGAAATACTGCATTTTGGAGCACGTCAGACAGCTCCAAAATGCATTGGCTTACAGGGGCCGCGCCTACCAGCTCACTGACTGAATAGGAGGAGGAGGTGACACACCTCCAAAATCTCTGATGATGGCACTATGTTTCTTGCACATGCGTGCAAGCAACATAAAAATGAAAAACTAGAGATGGAAATCCAAGTTTGCAGATGACACAAAAATAGGAGGAAGAATGGATTCTGCTGAAATAGAGAAATTATAAGAATGTATACGGATGAGGTCGAAAAATGGGCATGGAATAATGGGGTGTAGTTTAACATTGATTAATGTGTAGCACTTCTTGTGGGGAAAACCCCATGGCAAAAATGAATGTGAAATGACAAAGAAATGAAAAAAGTGGACTCATAGAAAGACTTAGGAATTGCTATGGATGAGAAATTACAATTCACCAAACACTGCAATCAGATATCTATAACCATTAACAGGCTACTCAGAAACATAAATAGATCATTCATAACCAAAAGTGAACAATGTATTACCCAGCATGTAAAACATGTTAGATCACGCCTATATTATTGCTCTCGGCTATGGAATCCATACAAGAGGGGAGATGTTAAGCTGGTTGAAGGGTCCAGAGAAAGACAACAAGGACTGTGCCAAAACTGAGATCAATGTCCTATATAAATAGATCAAATCATCCTAGGTGATTTACAATGGAAGAGAGGAGGATGCAGGGTGATCTACTACAAAGGTACAACATTTTAAAGGACACAGAACTGTGTGTGGATATGAATGTTGAAACCAGCAGAAAGATATTAAACTTAGATCTCACAGTCAACAAATTAAACTAGACACAAATAGCAGGAACTATAGAAGGGGTACATTTTCATAGAAGACTAGTAGATTATGAAACATTCTGCCAAAGGAAATTGTAGAATCAAGTACAGTACATTACTTAATTTCAAAAAACAACTGGGCTACTATATCATGCATCAGAAGGGTGACAGATGGGCCCACTAAAATGTAGGAGACTGGCTTGATGGGCAGAATAGTCTCCTCCTGTCTAATTACTTAGTATAGCACTCAGTACAGTATATACTTTTCATGTATTGATACACATCTATCTTGAAATATTTCCACACACTTTTTTTTGTTAATCTTTTTTTTTTCTCCTCTTTTCAGGCCTGTGCCCCAAACCCCCACCCCAATCTGGACCCACCATCCCAGCCCTCTCACTTGGCATCTTGTGGACTTACTGGCATCTGCCACTATCTGCTCCCATGGCTTTCCCCGATGGCATGTGGTGGCAGGGTCCCAACTGCCTCGCACAAATCTGATTCTGGAGTGGGTGGCCACGGTCATCAGCGTGAGGTCTGCAAAGGGTTGGTCCTTCATGCTGACCAGCCTCTGTTCCTTCCTCTTTTCTCCCAACCCTCTGAGACACCAGCCTGGGGATGTGATGAAAGCACACAAGTATGCACATCATCCACCAGCATCACCTCACTTACTGAGCTGCTCCAGAGCACACTGCCACCTGTGGCCACCCAAGTGGTAACTGAGCATTGCAATAGGCTGCCCTTTCTTCCAGGCAGAGGACAGCATCTTCTGGGATGCTCAGCCCTCCTCCCTCTGGCAGGCCACTGAAGAATTGGACTCACTTACAAACTCAGGTCCTGGTGTCGCAAGTGGCAGTGCCACTACTGTGCTGACAGGACAGCCAATATCTGTACACTTATAAAAGTGCAATTATGTATAATGGCTTAGAAAATGGCCAGAATGGATTCTAGATCCTGATTGGCTGAAAGTACCTTCAACCTGGGCATCTATTATTCAATAGATGCCCAGTAAAAAGTAAGTGCCAGTCCAAGTGGCAACTCACTGCGTAGCATTCCATAGTGGTGCCCAGCCTACTTTTTAACTGGCTGAATGCACCAAAGAGAATTTGAAATCCCTGCCATCTTATCCTCTCACTTAGTGAGAGGTACTGGTCTCTCCCGCCCAAAGCAAACCCAAACAGTATTTACTTGCAGCCACTCCCTGTTTACAAAAAAAAAATTCACTTATCTTACAGTTCTACATCCTCTCAGAGCTGGCAAAAGTTTAAAAAAAAGTCCAGTATTTACTAGCGGTCAGGGAGTGAGACACTTCATCATTTTTCCCAGCCACTGTCACGAGCACCTCAGCGAGATATAAAAATAAACTGTCAGTTCCATTCAACCCGGCCACATACAACAACTGTACTGCTCATTCTCTTCCAGAAAATTAAAGTGCCTCCTTTTTTTCCCCAACAGTTCAGACATCAGTCAACTTCCCGGGCAACTTCCCTGTTCCCTGCATGATCGTGCCGAAACAAGATACCGCGATGCTATCGTTCCACCGTTAAGCTGCTCAGTCAATTATTTTTTAATTTACCTCTCAAAACGTGTATTGATAGCACTATGAAAAAAACTCATGGAACTGGTGGGTGGGGGGGGCAGTAACACTAACAAGCTGGGAGAAACAGGCACTTCGATGTAATGCAAAACAGGGCTATCCTAAGCAGCAGCACCCTGTAATGGCATGGACTGGTAAAGGCACTATTTTACGTAACATCACATTTCTGTTACTTTTGAATAATATTTTACACTTTTTTATGAAATCATTATTATAAAAACAAATAAGCCCATTTTCTAAGTGCAATAATACCTCCCAGGGTGGGCATTATTGGGAAACACTGGACCTTCCATGGGCTATAAGGCCCTCCGCATGTGGCGTCAGGGCTTATTCCGCCCCTGGACGGTCCAGTATTTCCCAATAATGCCCACCCTGTCGGGTATTAGTGCTTACATACTACACTTACCAGTACTGACAAACTAATTCTGCATTCAGAGAGATAAATAATACTGACTTGGCTCCAAGCTTTCATTTTTTTAAATGAATTTCTAGCCGTAATGGTTCCAAAATTAGCCCTTTCAAATGTACTTTCCTTAAAAATGGTTTACTTTTGAACCATTATGGCTAGAAACTTAAATATATATATTTTTTAATGAAAGCTTGGCATCAGGTATTGTGAAATAGCAATACCCCATGTTGTTACACTGTTTTTATATCAGACGCTACTACAGCTGAGGGGTTCCACCATGCTGCATCAACAGGAATCCTGTTGAATGCCGTTTCAGTCATGGCACAATGCCAACAGTCAGCATTGTGCCATCCAGGAACATAAGTGTTTTTTTCTAGATGGCTTTGCCCTCCGCACCCCATGCATGGGTCTCTGCCCCCCACAACCCCCACACTCAGGATTACCAACTCTGAGTTGGAGTTGTTTCGGGAAGGGGGTGAACTCCCTGGAGACAGTGGCATCAGTAAGATAGTAGACCAGTACAGCAAACGTCTGATTCTGTCACTGTACTGGTCTTCACTGTCTTACCATCGCTGTAGCAATGGTATATGTAGCTGAATAGGAGTTGAGGAAGCAGGATCTGTTAAGGAGCATTTTTTCTTTAGAACAGGCATGTCACCATTACCTGTATAACAGATCTGTCCTGTCAATACTGTGCTGGCATTTTCTTGTTGCAGAGTTTTCTCCTTCTTATTTTTCCTTTTGCCCCTGTAGGAGGACTACTCTAAGCGAGACGTTAAGGGTCTCAGAAAGAACTCCAGTGGTGAGTCAGATGAACGGGAGAGGGAGGCCCCTCAGAAAGGCTTTCAGCATAGGACAGAACCCGCAGTGGAGATATCGGAGAGATATCAGAGTGATACACTACAGGTTATATGCTTGCTACATGCATGTCAAACCTATAGTCTATGAGGAACCAAGGAACTGACCCAATGCTTTTATGAGAATGTATTTATTTCTAGCCTTGATAACCTCGACAGCCCTGATAGCTTAAAGGAGCCGTCTATATTAACTTTAACTTTTTGGTGGTATCTTGCCACAACCCAGAGGTGCCTAGGAATTGCTAGAGTCCCCTTGGGATTGTTTCCCTTGTAAATTTATATAGCTAATAGATATATTCCACTATACAATGGCAAGAAAATGCCCTATGTTTTGATTGATCAGTATGTCCCTGAGACAGTAATGTTATCTGAGTAAAACATCACTGTATAAAGTCTAGGCACACAGATGACCACATAACACAGTGTGAAATCATGGTATGACTTTCACTTTTAAATCTGTTCTGTTTCCCGCGGAACCAAGCCACTTCATGTCACTATCCCTAGCCCTGCTAAATGATGGAAGCACAGGCACAATCTTTTTTCTGCATCATCTTCAAGTATTATGGAAAACAAAACACTTTACTTTGTGGAATCTTTTTTTTCCCTTCTTTCTTCAGCATGAAGCAGCTGTGACAAAACAGAAAGCAAACTGCCTATCGCGTGACTGGTGGTTCTGAGTCAAAGTCGTGAACACCAACTACTGTCATGCATTGCCATGTTCCTGTAGTACTCACCACAGAAAACTGCAGTACTCAGGACAAATAGAAATAATAAATTCCTAGTTCTGTTCTCTCTCAACATTCTGATGAACACACTCCATGATCACTTCACCACTGCACTCCCTACATTTTGCTGATTGACTCGATGTCCTCGGTAAAAATAAAATGCTGCAAAGTAAAAAAATAAAATCTAATGAAGCCCATTTCCATTCACAAGGTCAATGGTGGCATGGTGCCGATGTGAAACATCGCTGTAAAATTAATAGAAACAGTCTTTACGTTTGGCAGACAGCCAAACACATGCCACACATGCTTCCTTTTACAAATTTCTTCTCCCAGTATGCAGTTGACTATACCGGGAAATTTCCATCTCACATGAAAAAATGGAAAGCAGAGGGACCAGGCGACTTACCGATCTGTTCTAGAAGTATTGAAAGTCTTGGCCACCGCTCCTCACTCAGCTCCCAATAGAAATAACATATTCAGTTGCACTGAGACTGATGGCTGAGGCCGACTCCCTCTCTAATTCACAATACAAATAAACAACTTCACTGCTTGGCACAAAGACTGGCGGGGGGGGGGGGACTGCAACATGAAAAGAAAACAATGTGTTAGGGGGCACCCAAATGGAGAGACAGAGCCATTCATGTACCAGCAACACCACCTACTGGCCAAATGGAAAATATTTTTCCTCTGTATACCCCCACATTTATAAATTAACTGAAAATCTGATAAAAAAGTATTTTTTAATCTTTTTTTTTTAAATTTTAACAAAAAACAAGCCATTGTATAATAGCAATAATGCATCCCAGGGTGTGTGTCATGCTGGGATAACATCACTTCTGGGATGCTGGAAGCACTCGGCCTATCAGCCTCGTGCCCAACTACCCCGGGCATGACGTTATCGCAGCATGACACACACCCTGTCATGCATTATTGGTTAAATACATCTCAATATTTCAAACAAATAAGTATATATCATTTTTTATTCATTCATATTATTTTATTCAATATTTTTTAGTTTTTTTTTACCTCTTCCAGGTATAGTGGTACAACCCACGTGACAGCCTCGCCCCCATTCATAAGGTGCATGCATACCATTTGTAAACCAGATGCACCATTTTCCTTACCCTGCTCCAGAATGTGGAGGCTCTTGCTTGTAGCTGCTGTCCACCTTTTTAGTGGCGAGAAACCATTTGGTGGTGATTTCTAGCCCTACAATTTACAATGACAATAAATCTGTAAGTTCTTTTTTTTATATATTACATCTTTTAGTGGTCTAAATTGGCTCTTTTATTAGCCTCATAAGGGGATTTTATTCTTTTTAAGTATTTCATGAACATTCTGAAATATCAGGAATTCTACCAAAAGTAGATACGTTCTCTGAATTTTTTGATAATTGGCTACTGGTGGTTAGCTTTAAATTAAGGGAAGAACAAAGCTAGGGAGCTTAATTTATTAGACAGTTCGTTTACCCATTATTTGTTTAATTCTTTTTTAGATCATTTGAACAGGGCCTTGGTTGCCCTAAGAGATCAAAGACACATATTTGGGAAGACGCCCTGGGCCTTGGGTGTTTGGAGTCCACCAACTATATATTCAGGCTGCTGCTATCGTTTTACTCATCTGGGTTTTTTGTTGCATTCTGTTGCTATCTTTTTGACTGACGTGTATCAACTTGAAAAACCTGGGAACTTTTCTTCTTTGTTTCATCTGGCTTTTTTTGCATAGTCTGGACAATAGTTGAGACTTAATAACAGACTCCTTGGGAAGGAAATGAATGATACCTGTCTCAAATAAAGCCTGCCAATTGGAGCTATTTGGTGGAGAAAAGTTAAGGAAACTACTCTTTTGAACTTCATTGAACCCGAACTTGGTTTCTCAACTAATTGCATGTTTTTTCCATCCTGTGTTTTTCTTTCCACAGTGAGTGGTGGTCTCATGTCTGCTGACTGTACTAGATGCCATAGTCATTCTGGGCCCCCTCCTTCTTGTGCCCTGGCAGACCACTGGCTCTGGCCTATGGGCTTCATCCAGCCATGGCCCCTGAGTTTCTTTGTTTCTTCCCATTACCCCGGGGCCCCAGATTGCAGTTGCACATGCCCATGGAGGTACACATGCACAATGTGGCTCTGGTGACAGCCTTTTCCACCCTCCACTGGCCTATTGCCAGGTCCCTCCTCTGGTGTGGCACTGCCACCTAGCATTCACTGAGAGGAAGCCAAGCACCTCCAAAACACCTATGTCCCTCCCTGAGGAGGAAAGCTGCCTGCCTGCTGCTCAATCAACTCCTTGCCCTCTCCCCCACTGACCCCTGACACCTCAAGCTCTTGCCCGATCCCGGGTAGATGGCATGGTGCAAGGTATGGCATCCAGTGCTTCAACCCTCAGCACCACCGGGCTGGTGACTAATTGCATTTTAATCTGTTCTGTGTTAATTGAACAGATCACAGCATTTTAATTGGGAGCTCATTATCTGTGAATTTACCTGTGAAATTAAAATGGTTAACATTAGGCTAAAGAGATTATTAAACCCTGACCTATTTCCCTAAGCTACTGATTTAAGTATTAAGAATAAAAAAAACTATTTTCAGGCAAACTAAAATTTCAGATCACTTGCAGGGGGATGTTGAGTTGGAAAGTAAAACCTCTACTCCTAAGAGCCCCAGGAAAAGTAGGGATAAGAACATTACTAAGGATCTTACAGTGCTATTGATGAGTGACTCTAATTTATCCAAGATATCCTCTAGAGTTAACTCACTTATAGGGCAGGGTGAGGAAAGGGTAGCTAGTTTTAGGGAACTAGAAATAAGTCATCAATTACTCATAGAAGTACTAACGTTGCCTGCAGAGTTGGAAATTTCACCTAACATGTGGCTTTCACAGGAAGGGTCTGAGCAAGAATTAGCTGAGGAAGGAGTTAGAACATGAAATGTCCTGAAAGAAATTATGTCCTCTCTGCAGTACACAATTGATGTATTTAAACAATGTGAAAAACAGTTCAAACATTCCTTTGTAACTAGAAAATGTACTTGTAATGAGATAACATCAAAGAATTTACAGTTTTCATAAAACAGCCTGGAGTACAAACCAAACTGTTTGAGTGAGGATTTTAAACATCTAGTGAGAAACCAGTACTGCTCTAGTCTTATACTGATGGAACAGTTAGTGATTAACAGGAATCTTTTGGAGCTGCTGAGGGAGAATGTGGGTAGGAACTGATTTAAAATTGATGAAGTACTGCGATCTCTGAGTCAAACAACCCATCCTAGTGATTCGGTCTTAATAGTACAGGAGGAGGAAAATATTGTAAGCAATTCTGTGAGACCTAATGTTAGTACAATATATATATCAGAGAGCCCTAAAGTAAATCCTAAAATGCCTAAGGAAAAAAGAGTGAAGAAGCATAGAAGGAGGAATGTTAAAAAAACTAAGATAAACACATCCTCAACTATATTGAGTGATAATAATCCAGATGAATGCAAGTCAAAGAACATTAAAATCAACCCTAGCAAACAATTTGAGCCAAGGGAATGTATCTTGGACCTACCAAATACTGCAGAAGGGAAAACATGGAGTGAAAACTTTCACCCTACAGATGGTCCAAGCTAACTGATGACAGGTTTAAACAATCTGGAAAAAGAGATCAAACAACTAAACAATTTAATTGATGTACAAGAAACATAGGAAGTGGGCTCTGAATCTGCTGAGGAAGGTCTTCTCTCATATACAACCTTAAGACAGTTCCAGAAGACATGTGTCCCTCCTCAAATAGAATTCAACAAAAGATATAAACTGTGAAAACCACTCTTTGTACTCTTTTTTAAGATTTCTAGGGTGAAACGATTGGGTAATACTAGTTAATGAAGAACAGGTGGAACAAATGTTAGCTAGATTAAGATTTATGCTGGACATTGATATTGGAATGGAGGGCACTCTGGATGTCAGGATAGTGCAGGTGGATTTTGCCACCCTCATAGATGCAGTGTTTACCTCTGCCAGGCTAGCAAACTATGTGTGGTTGAATGACTTGGTTATTCAATGAAAAGATTTTAGTGTAACATTTCGTAATCAACAAGAATTTAACAAGCAGTCAAAAGAGTTAAGTACAGTATCCAATGAGTCAATCTACCTTTCCATATCCGGTCTAACAAGAATAGAAAATGAAACCAACTATAAAGTCACTAATATTATTCATAATTTACTGGAGAATACTCTCTCTTAATTTCATTTGGGAAGGAAGGGAAGATTAGTGCAAAAAGAGCTGGAAAGGATTCTCAGGTTGACCTGTTAGTTAACAACAAGATACTGGCTGACAGTATTTTACAAAAAGTAGATATGTTGGATGGCCTAGCCCTCTTTGTTGTAGATTCAGCAGTTCTGAGAGTAAATAATATGAATGAAGAATTAATGGAGGAAGAGACAGTGAACCACAATAAAGCAGATAGGTTCTGTACCATGGCTGGTTACTATGATCACTGACAGATACCCTGGACTACTACTCAGCTTCTAATAACCTCAGTATTTTGTTTATTGAAAATACTGGGAATATTTCTTTTATGTCATGGAATATTGCAGGACGGTCCAATAAAATCTCTGATAGTGATTGGAAAACATTTTTCACCAAGTATGACATCATAGGATTCCAAGAAACCTTGCATTGTATAGAAAAGTTAGTTAACTTAAATGGGTATGAGTGCTATCTGTCTGCAGGCAAGAGGGTTCAGAAGCTGGGTAGATGTTCCAGGGGCTTGACTGTCCACATACTGTAAATGCTGGATCTTTCTCTAAAGTGAAATACATTTGTGTGGAAGACAATTTTATTGTTATTCATCTGGAGGGTAGCAATACAAGGATCATATAGCAAATTATTATATTCCTCCAGCAAACTCTAGTTTTTAAAACTCAAATTTATGGGAAAAATGTAATAACCTTCTTAGAGATCTCACCCAGAAATATATAGATACAGATATACTGGTGATTGGAGGTTATATTGCTATGACTGGAAGCTATGATGGTTACCTGGATAACTCTTACTATGTATACAATAATCATCCAGATCATATGCACCCTACACATTCTAAAGATGCTAAAATAAATACCTCTGGGAAAAAATAATAAATATTATGAATGAATATAATTTATTCACACTTAATGGAAGGTTAGAAGGCGTTAAACAAGGAGACTGGACATATTCATCGGTTAGGGGTGTTTCAGTAGTGGACTATATTCTCTGGACAGGATTACAGTTTCATGGGAAAATGTACACATTATTGATTGCTCTGAGAGCGATCATTTCTCTCTGTCCCTTACTACCAATATAATACAGTAAATAACGAAGGCAATGAGATGAGCACAGTTTTATTTACTGAGATCAGGGCTTGTAAAAGAATTCTATGGAATAGTAATTTGGACATTAATGTAAGGAAAATAATTTATGACTCCTTTCTAAACAATAGCGGTGTTTTATTTGCAGTTATTATTGCTTCAACAGTTAAATAATTCACTGGACCACCTATACGGCCTAATCAAAAGTGATCTGGAAGTAAAGATAAGACCTAAAAAATTTGATGGTTGGTTGTACGATTAATGTAAAAAAATGAAAAGGAACATAAGAAAAATGCATGCTCTCTTGACGAGGTGCCTTTGTAAATGAGTCTATGACTCAAAGGTCTGTAAACTGATGATCTAATAAATAAATAAATAAAATAAAGTATAGGAAATATAAACAAAATCAAAGATAGAGGTATTTTAAAAGATCTCAATCTAGCTAAAAAGAATTATAAAAATATACTTATGGATAAGAAAAAGAGTGTATTATGAAAGACAGTGGGAAGATATGTTAGATGCAATAATTGACAGAGACAGTAAAACAATTTTGGAGATTGGAAGCCAGGGGAACTAATAATTACAAATCATCCGTAGACACATACACATACATAGCAGAAGATAAATGGATTGAATTTTTCATGAATGTATCCAAGAAACATTTCCTAACAATAACTGTAATGTTAGTAAAGCTATACTAATCAAGCATGAAGAAGTCCTGCTGCAATAACTACCTTGAAATCTAATAAAGCCTCTGGTCCAGACAGCATTCCATCTGAGGTTTACCTTTGCCAAAGGGGACTATGGGGATGTTGTCTGACAATCTATTATAACAAATGTATAACTGTAGGCACTTTTCCGGAGTCATGGAAGGGAGCAAATATTATCCTGATACATAAAAAGGGCAGTATTGCTAACCCCTATCAGCTTGTTGGACATAATCCTAAAGACATTCTCTAAAATAATTCTGGAAAGGCTAAATATTGCAATAGAGAGAACTGGTGGTATTTCTCCCCTACAAGCAGGGTTTGTGAAAAACATGTTAACCCTGGACAATATTTTTGTCCTCTGACACTTAATTGAAAAACACATTTTTCTTCACAAATAAAGACTGCACACCGTCTTTATTGACTATTCAGTAGCCTTTTATTCAGTATCTAGAAATATCTTATGGAAAATATTGCTAGACAGAGGAATTAGCAATAATCTGGTATACATAATTTATAGTTTGTATTTACAAACTTAGGCAAAAGTGAGATTGGGGACATCCTGTGAGTTATCAGCACCCCTCCAGATGAATAAATGGATATGTCAGGGATGCATATTAGCTCCAACTTTGTTTTCATTGTATGTTAATGCTCTTCTAGTTGAGTTCATTTCCTTACCCTCTGACTCCTCAAAGATTTATCTTCATTCTTGTGCTGTGCTCACTTATGCAGACGATATTGTCTTAATTTCTGTAACAAAAAAGGGCTTAAAAAAACTAGATTTATTACATGTTAGATATGGAGAACTACAGCTTAAGGTGAATCTCCCAAAAACTAAAATTTTAATTTTTGGTCCCAAAAGCAGGATACCTGGGATTTGGCACTTAGATACACAACAGATTTAAATAGTTCCAAGTTATGTCTATCTAGGCACAGTATTTAATGTCAACAGTTTATGGACTAATCATGTAGAGATTACTCTGGAGAAACTGAATAAGACCACAAGTGGGTTAGAAATATTTAATTTTAGATTTGAAGGACAGCCAATACATCCACTAATACAAGCTATAAAGGCAAAATATCCAGCACAGCTCCTCTATGGTGCTAAAATTTGGGAGAGCAAACTAAAAGATAAAAAGGCCAATCCAGTTTTTAAACTCTTGAGAAGAGTTCTAGGACTTGGCCTGGCATGCCCTGCTGCATATATTAGATCCAAGTTGGGGATCACAAATCTGAAGGCTCCATTTCACTGTAGAAAGATTAATTTCTGGGTAAGACTGACTAAACTTCTACCAGATTGTCTATCTATTAAGTGCTTAATAGAAAAAAAAGATGGATGACCCTTTGATATAAAAGTAATTACTGGCATCCTTCAGTGGTCCATTTGCTAAAAGACTACAAACTTCTAAATATGTATCATTGTGTAGATAAAGGTATAGTAATTAATAATAAATACAAGAAATATATTGCTAAAAAATTCAGACACTGGGACCAAAGAGATCTAGAAACTATCCAGGGGTCACATTACTCAAGATGGTTTGCTAAACATAATTACAGCTTTTGATACAAGCTCTATTTAGACCTGTTAGCTGACCTGAAATTACACAGGGTATTTTTGTGCTATAAATTTGAAAGGTTTCCAAGTAACGTCTTACAAACGAAAGATAATAATCTACTCAAGGAAAATGAAAAATGTTGGGATGGAGGAACTGAAGATCTTAATCTTGTTTTATGGAAATGTACATGGTATGATAATGAAAACATTTATTGGCTGGGCTCTTTTTTGGACCCCAAATGCATTATTAAAGAGGAACTGATTACAAGTATTCTAATCCATACAGCAGGTGAGTGGGCTATAATAAGAATTTCTAAATATTTTTGTGCAATATACAAGAAAAAGCAGAAACTGTTTGCTAATCAAATACAGCTACTGTTAGACTTAATTATAGTTAGATTTACTAACACAATGTAAACATGTTTACACGCAGTTATTAGAAACAGGTTCTCCCCTGTTGATTGTGGTGCACTTTATTTTTAACCAGTTATTAACTTGTATGATCTGTATTATTAACTCTGCTGAACCCGACCCAAAATGGCCACTGGGAGAGAATGAGTTAAGTGTGTCTTTTTTCTGTGATTAGTGCAATAACTGATTTTAACCTTTGTAAATTTTCTCCATGTTGTCTTCTTTTGTCTGTTGATGACTTTTCAGCCTTACAATAAAATGTGATTGATTGTCAATATCAATACATAAAAACAAGTTAGCTTTGAAAATAAATGTGAGAAACAATTTTTAAGCTAATGTGGGTATTAGTGAGGACCAGCCTGTTGACACAGAATTATCATTACTGCTCATAACATGGGCAACCCAGCTTCAGCAACATGCCCAGGTTGAAGTACTAGCAGAGAAGGGAGTTTGAGCATCCTACAGGATGCATACCTCTTCAGGGCGGGAGGCAAACTGATCCCAACTGCAAAAGTAGCACCTGGGAGTGCAGAAGTGGAGCCAGTCAGGGGGGCTGGCATAGAGGGTGGAGAGATGCTTGGCCAAGCTATATGCATGCTACTTGTGGGCACATCATAGCACGTTGGTGCTGGCACCTCTAGGGGAAGGTAAAAAACAATGAGGAAAATATGATGCCCCTGTGCTTGTTGTTGTATGTGTGTTCATTGTTAAATTTTTTTAATAAAGAGATATTAAAAAAAAAAGAAAATATGCAGCCCAGCCAGATGACACCAAGTCATTTCAGAGCCCTGCACTACCAGTCAACCTAGTGCAGAGGGTCCGCTGCAAATGAATTCACATCTGGAGAGGTAGTAGGAGCCCCATCACAGGGGGATAAGCTACAAATAAAGTAAGGGGAGCCCCTGGGGTTCTTGATGGGACATGTGCCTAGGTGGTTGCCTTTTAGCTGATGAGAGCCATAGGTGAGAGTAGGGAGAAAAATAGAAATTCTGAGTAATTTGTATCAGAGAGCTGGCTGGTTGTTGACAAGTAGTTAATGGGGACAGGTTTTGCATGATAGTAGCCCAGTTTCATGCCCTGACCTTGGAAAATCAGGACTGGAGTTTAGGATAGAGGGAGAAAAGCATCCATGTGGACACCGTCCTCCCAGGCAGTGAGTGGCTCATTTCATTTCACAAGACATGATAGAGGTGACATTGATGGGTCTAATGAACACCTGCTGCCAGGCACCCTTAGTCTAACCATTAGCATGCAGTGCAAGGAGGTTTGTGGTTCTTGAGTGGTAAAAACATCCCCTGATTGGTATACAATTATTGACAGAATTCAGTTGTGACCCACCATGTAAATTTACGAACATGCCATCTCCTTTCCCATGACCACACTGCCACTGAACCCTTCAACCTCCTCCTGATTGTAGTGACTATGCAAGAAGGTGGTAACTTGGCAGTGCAGATAGTGGTGACTGTTATATATGAAAAGAAGTGATGACAAATACATAAGTAGTAAACATGTATAGTGATATACAGTGGATAGAGTCGTTTTTGCATATAATGATAAAATATTTGTTGATAGTTGAGAAAATGTAAAAATGATGTATGAACATGCAAACATATAAAAATGCCAGCAGATTAGGCCATGAGTTCTATCACATCTGCTCAAGATACAGCTCACAGCCTGATAATGGCTGCTGCCCTCCTCCTTTCCATCCCTCCCCTGATTTTCCTTTCGAGTTCCCTTGGACTCTACCCTCCCTACCTGTACCCCGCCCATGTATCTATCCCATCCCATCTTAAAACCTCCCATTGATTCCCTTGATATCAACTCCTCAGGTAGCACATTCCAATGCATCACCACCCTTTCTGTGAAGTAATGCTTTCTCAGGTCTCTTCTATACTTCCGACCAACTAGTTTCAGGCTATGACCCCTCGTGGTCCCTTCCACCTTCAGTCTGAACACCCCCTCTCTGTTTAGTCTATTAATACCTTTCAAGTATTTAAAGATCTCAATCATGTCCCCTCATTCCGATGTGTCTTCCAAGGAGTACATGTTTAGAACCCCAAGTCTCTCCACATAGGGCTTATCGCCTATTCTAAGGATCATCTTAGACACCCTCCTCTGGACCCTCTTTAGGAGCATAATGTCCTTCTTTAAGTAAAGGCACCAGAACTGCACACAGTACTTCACGTGCTGCCTCACCAAGGATTTGTACAATGGCAGAATTACCTCCTCCTTTCTTGAACTGATCCCCCTAGCAATGCACTCCATTGTTTTGTTTGCCTTAGCCACTGCTTTCTTGAATTGTTCTGAGTGATTCATTTTACCAGTGATCAGTGTCACAAATGCACTCAGCAGGTCAGGCCCTCTGCTCCCACAGTGCCAACCTCAGAGCACAATAGTGTGAACAGGTAACAGACAGGGTAACACTCCTATCTGCTTTTGGGTCCGAATCACCTTTAGTCTCAAGTTCTAGGGGAATTCAAACTGTGAACCTTATGCTAGCATACCCAGTTGTACAGGCTCAGATACGTACCCTCTTTGGGGACTGCGGTAGAATCTTTCACCACGGGCACCAAGCCAGGCTTCCAAAATGAACTCCTGTAACTCTATAAGAGAACTTAGGTATAGTTTTACCTTTTCTCAGTTTGGTAACACCATCAAGCCCTTAACAATTGTCAGACTTTACCATCTATACATCACATGCAAAAAAAGAATTGGCAGACACCCAGGCAGTCTCTTAAGAATAGGTTTACTAAAAATGGATAAAAACAGTAAGAGATAAAATACAGAACAAACATCAAAGAGCATCACAATCACATAAAAGAAAAACAAGGAAAACTACAGAACAAACTCCTACCAACATACAGTTAGATCTTTTCTATCTAATGTATTACCTCTGTAAGTGCAGTAATTAGAGAACTGTGTCTCTAAAGTCCCAAATTCTCCAGTTACAAGGATACATTTCAACCCCATCTCCACACCCCCTTGGTGAGTCATCTAGCTCCTCCTTTTCAGAATTAAAAATTCCAAGCATGATTTTGTAGCAGGAGTTATACTAAATAATGTGACACCAGCAAAAATTCCACTTCCTAAATATGACTCCTTAATTAAACATTTTCTCTTTGATCTTGTGTGGTGCCTATCCACAAGGCATATCAAATGGTTTTACAACTTTTAACACCATGTTGGTATCAAATGTTCTTCCTATAGGAATCATAAAACTTTATGAGCCCTATATCCTGGCAGCTGGGTTAGTTCTAATTAAGACAAAAAAACAGGAGACCTTTAATCAGGTCTCTGGTCTTTCTAATTACCTCCTGGTTTCAGGCCACTTGTCACTGCTGACACCTTGATGTAGGCCAGTTCTCACATCCTCTGGTCAGTTACATATCCTGTAGCTTCACTGAAACCGGGGGGGGGGGCACCAAGTACAGACTGTCTTATGTGAGACAATCACATACTATATTTTTATATTACAAATTTCATACAACAATCATAACCAACTGGCCAAGCAACACAATCACTACTCCCAGATCTTTTTCTTCCTCCAAGGCTGTTAACCGTACCCCCCCAATTTGTAGTTGTACTCCAGATTCCTAGTTCCCAAGTAAAGCACACTGCACTTCCTAACGTTAAACCCCAGCTGTCATGTAACTAATCACTGTTCTAGTCTTTCTAGGTCTTCCTGTGTTGTCCTTCTTCCCTCCTCATTGTCCACCTCTGCTGCTTCGCACCTATATGTACTGTATCAATGTTATTTAACACAGAAATGCATAGAATCAGGACTCCACAGGAAATATGCTGTTACATCTCAGCTGGGATGTCTTAGGTAAATAAATGTCAAAAAAACAAATCTGGGTAAGTCTGGATAGTAGGTATCCATGCAAGGGTAACAGTAGAGTTGAAAAGCATTCTAGCCAGCTCTTCACTGACATCTTTAAGGACCTCTTGCAAACAGGGATAGTTCCAGATGACTAGAAAATAACCAATGTCATCTCTCTGTTCAAGAAGGGGACAAGGTCAGATCCAGGTAGCAACAGACCAAGGAAAGGGGGGAGGTTCAGAGAAAATGTGAGGAAATGCTTCTTCACAGAGAGGGTAGTGGACAAGTGGAACAGCCTACTGGCAGAGGTGGTGGGGGCAGAAACTGTAACAGGATTCAAGAGCGCTTGGTACAGACACAAAGAAATCTTGGTAGATGAGTGTGTGGGGGGGACCTGAGGTCGATTAGGGCCTGCAGTGTCACTGTAGGTAGGGAAAATAGGGCAGACAAGGTGGGCCTGGAGGCCCTTATCTGCTGACAACTTCTATGTTTCTATGTGACCAGTGAGTCTTACTTAACTCAGTGCTTCATTAATTGTTTAAAGGGGAACTGTCAGTACTAAGAGCCCCACACCTGAGAGTGGGGCTGGTCCTAACTTTCACTTTGTGTTTAAAAACATTACTGTTTACTTCAGTATAGTAGTTTGTATCATACTAATTCTGTTCACTTGCAAGCTGACATTTTCTGTAACAAAAAAATCCAGAATCCCCTACTGTTGACATCAGAGGAGGGCTGTAGCAGTGAGAACTTCATTAGCCTGTAGTGCATGTTAGAGTTTTATAAGCTTTGATCTTTTGTTTGTTGTTCCTGCTGTCCTCTATAGGCTAAGTACAGTCACAGATGACTGTACTTAACTCTGGGAGAACAGCTGAGCTAGCAAACATATGATCGGAACTTATAAAAGCTCTAAAATACACTGCAGGCTATTGAATCTCTAACTGCTGCAGCCCTCCTCTGATGTCAGCAGCAGGGGATAATGGGATGTGTAGTTACAGAAAATGGCGGCTTGCAGGTCAACATGATTGGTGTGATGCAATCTACTACACAGAAGTAAACAGTAACTAAACAAAATTCTTTGCTCGCAGAGTGCAAATTAGGACCAGTCCCATACTTGGGTGTGGGGCAGTTAGTGTTGACAGTTTCCCTTTAAGACTGCTAGTCATACAAAATGAAGTGGTTCAGCATGTGGATGAAAATGGGCTGTTCTCTGGCTCAGTACCTGGCTTCACAGCAAGATCCTGACAAACCACCCTGATTGCCTTATTTTATATTTCTCCTTAACATATTTATTAATGACCTGGTGGAGTGTATTAGCAGCAGGTTGCTGAGGTTTGCTGATGATGCTAAATTGGCACGAAAAGTGGACAAAGCAGTGGAAGGGTGCAGGACTGCAGGAGGTCCTGCAAACATATGGGTCATGGGATGAAAAATGGAAGCTTGATTTTACATACATATACACACACACACAATAGTGTCACCACATAAGGACCTACATGGTCCACATAGTCTGCCCAGTATCCCCTCTCTATTGAGCCCCCCCAGATCTTACCCATTCCCCCTTCCCTCCCAGGATACCCATGTGCTTATCCCATGTGTGCTTGAAACCCAAGACTGTCTCTGCTGCAACTACCTCTTCCTGTAGTTCATTCCAAGCATCTACCACCCTCTCCGTGAAATAGTACTTCCTCACGTTACACTTAAACTGTCCACCCTCCAACTTCATACTGCTTCCCCTGGTTGCTGAACATCCTTTAATCTGAAATAGGTTCCCCTTTGGTGTCCTATTTATACTTTCTAGATATTTGAACGCCTCAATCATATCCCTCTCTCCTATTCTCCATTGTGAACATATTCACCTCCCTCAGCCATTCCGCTGCATCCCCTGTACCAACTGAGTAGCCCTCTACTGGACTGCCTCTATACTCTCTGTATCCCTATTCAGGTGCGGTCTCCAGAACTGTACATAGAACTCCAGATGATGTCTAACCATGGCTGTATAAAGGGGCATGATGACTTCCCTCCTTCTACTGGCTATGCCTCGACTTATACATCCCAACATTCTGCTTGCCCTTCCCACTGCTGCCTGGCACTGATTTGCCACCTTCAGTTCAGATGAGATGATGACACCCAAGTCCCTTTCTTGTTCCACAACTGTTATTACCTCTCCGTTAATCTGAAACGTAGCTCATGGATTTCCATGCCCCATTTGCATATTTTGTATTTAGGAAAGGGAAAGGGTAAATTGTTTAACTAGGAAAGGCACACTAAGCCAGAGCTTGTTTTCTGCTGTAACCTGGGAGCACAGGGAAGTTAAGTGACTTGCTCAGGGTCACACAGTATGCAGGTGGTAGCTGTGGGATTCAAACCCCTGTCTCCAGGTTTGCAGCTCAGTGCCCTTAACCACTACAACATACTGCCTCCTTTACCCACGTTGAAGTCAAGCTTCCATCCCTTGGACAACCTTTCTAGTCTATCAGGTTCCTTCCTCATTCTTTCAACTCTGTCTGGTGTATCCATTCTATTACTTAACTTGGTATCATCTACATACAAACACACACTCCCTTCTAGACCATCAGCAATGTCTCCAATGAAAATGTTGAAAAGTACTGGTCCCAGAAATGACCCTTGTAGCACCCTGCTCATTACCCTCCCCTTTTCAGTGAGCACCCCATTTACCGTCACCTTTTGGGTTCTACCAGAGAACCAGTTACCCACCCACTTTATGTCCTGCCCCACTCCTAGATCACCCATCTTGTTTAGTAATCTTTGTGAGGAATAGTGTTGAAAGCTTTTCTGATGTCCAGATAGGCCACGTCCACTGCCCCTCTCCTGTCCACCACTCTTATCACCCAGTCAAGAAACCCACCAAGTTCATCTGACAGGGTCTCCCATTGACAAACCAGTGTTACCTGTGATCGACCAACCCCTTGTCTTCCAGGTAATCCACCAGTCTTTCCTTTAGGAGTGCCTCCATGATCTTCCCGACCACTAATGTCAGGATCACTGGCCTGTAATTTCCTGCCTGTGCCCTGTCCCCTCCCTTATGAGTGGTAGTATGTTTGCCCTCCTCCCGTCATCTGGAACCTCTCCTGTTTCTAGCGACAGAGAGAACAATTCCACTAGCTGTTCTGCTAATTCCCTCCTGAGTTCTTTCAAGATCTTGGGGTGCACCTCATCTGGTCCCATGGCCTAATTTACTCAATGACCACCTCATTCTCTTAAGACCCTTTCCACCGTGAAGGGTGAGGTATCAATCCCCACCCCCCACTACCCCCGTGCTCCATCTTCGGCATCCCCATCCTCTTCCTCTCTGGCGAACACTGAACAAAAATACCTGTTAAGTATATTTGCCTTTAGGCCATCCTCTACACATGCTCCCTCTTCCTCTTCTCTCAATCTTGTTACCCCACCTTGTTATTCCTTCACTCCCCTATGTATCTAAAGAATGCCTTATCTCCTTCCTTGATTTTTCTAGCTATAGTCAACTCCACTTGTGCTTTAGCCCTTCTGACAGTCTTCCCCACTTCCCTCTGCAAGTCCAGATATCGTTCTCTATCCCTCCCACTCTTGGTATTCTTGTAGACTAGGAATGCCCTGTTTTGGCCCTCACCTTTCCTGCCACCTCTTTCGTCAACCATATAGGTGTCCTTCTTTTCCTACTTTTACTAACCCTCTTGACCCCTATTTCAGTTGCCTTTCCAACAGCTACCCTGATCCCATTCCACTTTTCTTCCACTTCCTTGCATTTCCCTAGACAGGGTAGGGATTCCTTCGGGTATGCCCTCATCCTCTCATAATCTGCCCCTTGAAAATGCATAACCTTAGTGTTTGTGTAGCCCTTTTCCAGTCTGGTTATAACATGAAAAAAACACTGCTTTGTGGGTACTGGTCACCAGGGTTCAGTCATTTCCACCCTGTCGATGCTGTCCCCTTTAGTACAAACAAGACCCAGTATTGCCCCTCCTCTGGTTGGCTGATCCACCAGTTGCTGAAAACAGGCTCCCTGGATTACATCTAAGAAGTCCCTGCCCTTAGGGGCTGCCACTGCTGGGAGGTCCCAGCATATGTCTGGGAGGTTGAAATCTCCCACCAGCAGCAACTTTCCCTTGTTTGCCATCCTGCTGATATCTTGAAGTAAGAGCTTGTCCAATTCCTCACTCTGCAGAGGAGGTCTGTATACTCCCCCCACCCACAGTATTGATCCTTTTCCTCTCTCCATATTTACCAATAGTACTTCATTTCCCCCATTTCCTTCCTGTAGCTCAGTGATCCCCCCCTTTTTTTTCCCCATCCTATCCCTCCTGAGCACAGTGAATCCTGGACTGGCCAGATCCCAGTCCTGGTACTGTGAGCACCAAGTCTCTGTTATAGCTACGAGGTCTAGATCCTCTGCTATAGTCACCTCCAAGTCAGGGTTTTTTCCCCAGGCTCGGTGCATTTGCACAAGTTGCTCTCCACTTACGCATCTCCCCTTCTGTCTGTCCCCCTGCTTTTATGCCTATTTCTATCTGTTTGAGAGCACCGCTATGACCTTTACCTCCCTGTCCCCCCTCTCTCCTGCTCTAGCTACATAACCCCCAAGAGGTTTAAATGCAGGACCTCTTCCTTATGTCCTGTCAATTTTTCCTTTAGTATCATGGTATCATCTGCACTCAAGTGTAGTCTGTCTTTGGCATACATATCCTCATCCTGCCACCTATCTCCCCACCCTCCCTATGTATCCAAAGACCTTCTCATTGTACCATCCCTCTACTCAATTATTGAACTCAAATATTCTATTTAGCCTCTGTGTGCTTGCACCAGGGCCCAGAATTACCTTTGAGAAGGTTATTGAGCTAGCCACCATCCTACAACCTTCCACCAGTTCCCTGAACTACCTCTAGACCTCTGGGACTTCATTCCCAGCTAGGTCATTTGTCCCTAGGTGAAGTATATGTGGTTTCCCCCAAGTCCTACCTGCTTTCTGCCTTATCCTTGACCCTGCTCTGCCCACCTCCATTCCAGGAACACACATCACTACCCTCCGGTCTCCCCACTTTTTCCAATGGATGCCCCTAACAATAGAGTCCCTAAAGTTTAAGGGTATTAAACAGTTGGTATAGCATAGCAAAACACAAAACGGAATAATGCTAACCATTTCCACAAATGCACAGCAGTAGGCTGCTATCCATTTTTAAAGTGGGTCCATGAAACAGTGAACGAAATTAATAAAAGTACATATATTTTCTTTAAATTTTCCTAACCATTCGGTGCCAAGTGTTATGCATTTTCACAGTTGATTAGCACTTTCACGTGTAAAGCTGCTAATCATTTTTTGGGGCTTAGTTAATACCCTGTAATATTCCCTTCATTGATGTACACCTCTTGATCTTAATAGTCTGCTTCCCCACTCCTCTGCATATCCTTTGGCTGATAGGCCACCTCCCTCCAAACCGTCCTCACTATGGTCATCCCCTCATTGTATTGTGCCTTTTCCCTTGGGTCCTATTTCCCTATATACCCCACGTCCCAAAAGCCCCTCCCCATCTTCTCCTGTCTTCCTTCCCATGCCTGACATAGCCAGTACAGATTTCTGACCTCATTTCTCCCCACCCCCCCACTTACAACCCTTCTGCACCTCTTCATTTGATTCCCTGTCACCTGCCTGAGTTCCCGCAGTCTGTCCTACACCTACCAAGCCCTTATCCTTTTTCTGGACCCCCAGAACCCTCAGTCTCACCTGACCTCCACCCTTCTGTCTTCCTGACCTCTTTCATGTGCCTACCTTAGCCTGTAGAGATTTCTGACCACCTGTTTCCCTACTCCCTTGCATACTCCCATCTTGCACCCCTCCATTTGATTACCTGTCTCCTGTCTGGGTGCCCTCAGCTTGTTCCACACATATTGTGCCCTGTGCTCTCTGTGTACCTAGTCCCTCCTCCCTACTTGCCTCTCCAGATTCTTCTTCCAATCCATCCAGTGGTGCAAACCTGTCTGACCGCTTGGTCCCTCATTTCACTCTTTCCACTCCTCCTCCTCCTGAGCTCTTCCCCACCTCCCCCTTCCTGTCTGTCTGCATTCTCCTCCTTATTTCCTTAACCCCCCCCATTCCTGTTCCCTGGTTCTGGATGTCTCGTTATCCCCTCCAGTTGGCATCAGTGAAGCTTCCCTCCTTAAGTTACCTACCGTTCCACCCTTTCCTCATGCATGGGGAAGTGCAAGGTACTACACATGGGGTGTGGTATCTGGGATACACATACACCTTTAGTAGTACAATAGTAGACAACACAACCAAGAAAGGGACATAGGAGTAACAGTAGATAGCAAGCTGAAGCCAGGCAGGAAGTGTGCTGCGGAAGTCAAGAGCACAGATCCTATGTTGGAGTACATTAGTAGACAGGCAAGAAGCAAGTCAAAGAAGGTGATTCCCCCCTCTTTTCTAAGACTTGGTTAGTCTATATCTGGGGTGCTGTGCTCACTTTTTGTCACCAGAACATAGAAGGAATATTGAAGAGATTAAGAAGGACCAGTATAGGGTCACTAAACTGACTTTTGACTTAGATGGCAGGAACTACCAGGAGAAATTAAACATATTTAAATATTTCAGCCTAGAAAAGAGAAGACCGAGAGGGTGACATAATCATAGTGTTCTAGATACTACAGAGGATAGACAAGGTGAAGTATACAAGGATGTTTGCAGTAGTGAATGCAAGTATGAGGACATGCACTCAAACTGATTGGGACAGGACCTGGAGAAACATTACAAAACATTTCTTCACACACAAGGTGATGTATATGTACAATTGTCTACCTGGTGAGGCTTTGGAAGCTAGCACAGTTTGAACTGTCACATGTTACCTTTCTTGGTTAGTAGGGGTCTTTACATTCCTCTTCAGTGTCCTCATCTGGTAGTAGCTATGACTTCCTGGGGATATATGACGATATCCTGACAGTCACAATGCCTACGCTCAAAAGCCGGAAACCAACATCCCAACTCACCGATTGCCCAAACGAGCCCATCCTGACAAACAAAAGCCTGACAGTGAACTTATGCCGTGTTTGTAGGTGGACAATGTTCGTGGGTTTGGCCCCCTGCACCTCCATCACAGCTTCATCCCATGCACCCCATTAAATAATATAATCAATGCAGTGTCCTGGCAAGCTGTAGTGTCGGGCTTTAGGTGGTCAGGATGGTGGTCTGTCAGGTAAGCGTTGTGTCGGGATGTCGGACTGGGTATTTCGAATGTCTAGATTCCGAATTTTGGCATTTTGTAGTGATACCCTTCCTGGTGTGTGGGCTGAGAGTACTGGGTTTCACCAAGCCAGTGGCAGTGAAACCTTTTCTCCCCTGTAGCTCATCCCCCTTGCTGCCATGGCACCATACACAGCTACTTCTGTACCTCAGTACATGAAGCAGCAATGTCAGGTCCTGTCCCTCATTAGGGAGTTGATTCCCCAACCCACAACGAAGGGTTGCTGCAGTGGCAGGCAATAGTACTTGCCCTTCCTGGCTGAAATATCTGGCAGCAATCTTCTCAAACATGGCCACACACCTGGTGACTTCTGAGTTCACTCCCAATTCCAGGTCACTGGCTGTTGGCCACCAGGCTTGCACATTTTTAATTTTTTTAAACAAGTTTTTTCTCCATGGCTGATTCATAGATACATAGATACATAGATACATAGACAGTGTCGGCAGATAAGGGCCTATGGCCCACCCAGTCTGCCCATGTGCCTTTCCTTGGGTCCCCTTCTGGTGATGACCCAATGTCATCTGCCACTAACCACACTGCAACTGCCGACTCCCACAGTTTTCCCTCCTATAGCGGGGATCTTTGGATGGTGCCATCCCTCCCAATGACTCATTCAGGATTAAGCACAAGTGGTGGGAACCATGGAGTGGAGCCTAAGTTTACCAGTCTGGGCCATCATCTAGACAGGCACTGATTGTTTTCTTTGTCCCTGTTTCTTCCTATTCCCTCCTCCATGGCATGGGCAATGGCCATCTATTAGCTTCGCTTGCATGCAGAGTGCCTCCATGACAGAGCAACCTGGCCCATCCACAGAATGCAGCACCAGGCACTTGTTACCAGCCCTTCCCAGCTGACTCACTCTGCTCAGCAGCAGCTACCTTAGCCTAGTCTGCCCCTTGATACAGCTTCCTAAGCTTCTTCCCAAACTTGAGTTGCCTACAGTGCAGCACCTTATGCCACCACTGGCTCACCAGGGTGGCTTAGATATGTATACTGTTGAAGTGATTTAGGAGTTTAGAAGTGTAGAAGTTTATTGTTCTAGGAATTATTACCTTTGAGCCAATGGCTCTTTTACAAAGGTTCCACGTCATCAATGTACAAACAAACAAGACATGTTACATAGAATGGTCAGCAAATTATAAAGGTTTCAATAAGCCAGTATAATACAGTACGTCACAGGAAAGCAAAACATTGGAGGAATGGTCAAGGTGGGAAGGGTAGGAGGAGATATGGGGAGGGGAGCAGACTTAGAGTAGTTAGAGGTACTCAGATGCCTTTGTCAAGAAAGGAGCGGAGGAGAAGGAGGAGGATGAAAAACAGTAAAAATAGCCATGAGGGAAGAATCATTAGTGACACCGGTACACCAAACCCCCCACAATGAAACTTAAGCTTTCTAATGCTGTATCCCTAGTGAGGATTCTAGATAAAGGACTTGTACACTAGATCTAGGTGATCAAGAGATTCGTTTAAACTACAGAGCAGGTAATGTCTGTCTGCATTACGTGATTTATTCATGCCATTTCTACTGTAAATTTCATTCCAAGTCTCACTGATACTGAGAGACAAAGTACATTTGTTGATAATCCATATTTCAAGCAAGCTGATAGAGGGATCCATGACACCGGCATGATAATCCTGACCACGATGTCTACTACAGCACCGGGAACCCATCAACACCCCCAACCGCAATGTGACCCCAAACAGACCAGCAACACTGCACTGCTCAATGCGGGGGGGCTGTGCTCCCCCCCACACCCTCCTAATATAAATATCTAACTCCATGTCACACAGACAGTGGAGTTAGATATTTACCCCAGTTGCCCTAAAGTATCTCAATGCAAAAACCCCATCGCTACTGACATTGGCACAGTGGAGGTTTCATTGTGGGGGGGTTTGGTGTACCAGTGTCACTGTAGCATTAGTATACCCTAATACAGAAAGCTGATTCAATGGGGAAGCTATTCATATAA
This sequence comes from Neoceratodus forsteri, assembly GCA_016271365.2. NCBI lineage: Eukaryota > Metazoa > Chordata > Ceratodontiformes > Ceratodontidae > Neoceratodus > Neoceratodus forsteri. The sequence goes on along the minus strand of CM057455.1, from coordinate 452,427,519 downwards.
TTTGAAAAAATAAGAACTGAATCCTTTTTATTAGAAATTACAACATATACTTTATTTAGAATTGATGATTAAATAACTTGAATAAAACCCGCGAAAGCATTAAAAGAGACATGAGACCGAAGGTTGCAAAGGTCTTGTCAAGTGTAGATAGGTTCAAGAAGGGTTGTGTATTATCATCAAAAAGAGAAGTCTTATTCATAGGAGACAATTCCAGAATGTTTCTAAACAAATAGTGGGAAATGAGAAGGGGCCTAGAACCGGATCTTAGAAACGCAGAATGTGTTGGCAGAAATGGACCAGTAGGCCATCTAGTCTGCCTATTTTCCCTGCCTGTTACTGCTCCCTGGACCCTATTTGATCACTGGTGTCCCTCCCTCCTCCCTTTCCTTTACTTACTATTCATAAGTACCTATCCCATGCATGCTTAAATCACCCCTCTGTCTTCACTCCCACCACCTCTTCTAGCAGGCTGTTCCAGGCATCCACCACCCTTTCTCTGAAGAAGTATTTCCTCACATCCCTCTTAAACTTCCACCCTCAAGCTTCATAGCATGCTCCCATGTTCTCTTTCACCTCCTCCTCCTGTGAAAGCGATTCCCCTCCTTCAACTTGTTCACCCCTGTGAGGTATTTATGGATCTCAATCATGTTCCCTATTGTTCTTCTCTCTTCTAGGGAGTACATGCTGAGTTCCTGTAGCCTCTCTTCATGTGGTTTGTCGTGCAACCCCCACACTGTTTTGGTAGCCCTCCTGTAAACTGTTTCCACCTTACCGATGTCCTTGCATAGGTGCGGCTTCCAGTACTGGACACAGTACTCCTGGTGGGGTCTCACTAATGAACCTTTAATTGACAATACCACCTCCCTTCTCCTGCGAGAAATCTTCCTCCCTATGCACTCCAGCATCTGACTACTTTTGCGTGCTGTCTTGTTGTACTGCCCTGCCACTTGAGATATCAGATATGATTACTCCAAGGTCCTCCTCTTGGTGACTGTAAGTACCCCCCATCTTATACATAGCCCCCAGGTTTCCTCACCCCAGGTGCATGACTATGCACGTTTTGGCATTGAATCCGAGGTCTTACACCCTAGACCTCTCCTCTAGTTTCCCCAGATCCCTTTGCATTTTCTTCACTCCCTGCTGAGTGTCCACACCATCGCAGATGTTTGCATCATCTACAAAGAGATACAACTTCCCATCCAGTTCCTTAGAAAATATGAAGACATTGAAGAGGACAGGACCCAGTACCAATCCCTGTGGCACTCCACTGGTTACTCTCCTTTCCACTGAGTAACTGTCATTTATCACCACCTTCTGCCTCCTACCTTTCAACCAGTTAGATACCCAGTTTACCACCATCTCTCCCACCCCAGGTTGCTAAGTTCCTTAATCAGCCTCCTGTGTGGTATGGTGTCAAAGGTCCTTTTGAAGTCCAGATAGACCACATCCACTGCCCTCCCCCGATCCACCTCCATAGTTACCCAAAGAAATCTATGACATTTGTTTGACATGACCACCCCCCCCCCATGAAGCCATACTGCTGGTTCTGCTGCAGCCCATTTGCCTCCAGGTACACCATCAGTCTCTCCTGCAGCAAGGTATCCATTAATTTCCTACCACTGATGTGAGACTGACTGGTCTGTAATTGCTAGCCTCCTCCCTTTTGCAACTCTTGTGCAGAGACCACACTGGCCCTCCTCCAATCCTGTGGAATTACCTCTGTCTCCAGTAAGGTGCTAAACAGTGTTGCCAGAGGGACAGCTAGCACCATGCTCAGTTCTTTTCGTACCCCTGGGAAGTTCCCATCTGGACTTATTGCCTTGTTTTCCTTTTGCACTTCCAATTCCTGTTGGACTTTCCCTTCTGAAAATGGACTTTTGTCCACTCTCGCCTTCCCCGGTGCCTGTTTATGCATGTCATTCTGTCCATTGTGAAGACTGAGCAGAAGTACTCATTCAAAATGTTAGCTTTTTTTTAATATTCCTCTACTCAGTTCCCCCATTCTCTCCTGATTCTCACTATACTACCCCTTGCCTTATTCTTTTCATTCACGTACATGAAGAAACTCTTATGCCCTTTTTGACCTCCTGAGTGATCCTTTCCTCTGATTGAGCCTTTGCTGCCCACACCCTCCTTCTTGTCTCCCTTGGTTTATAGAAACATAGAATTTGATGGCAGATAAAGACCACTTGGCCCACCTAGTCTGCCCATTTTTTCTACCTACTGTAATACCATAGACCCTATTTGATCTCTGGCCTAGCCCTCCCTTCCCTAATGACTAAGGTTCCCTTATGCCTACTCTATACATTCTTGAATCTCTCCACAGTTTTTACCCTCACCACCTCTGCTGGAAGGCTGTTCTAGGCATCCATCACTCTCTCTGTGAAGAAGCACTTTCTTACATTTCCCCTGAGTCTACCCCCTTCCCGCATTCATAGCATGACCTCTTGTTCTTGAGCATCTTTTTTTTTGAAAAATGCCTCCCTCTTGTACCTTATCTATATCCGTGAGGTATTTGAAAGTTTCTATTTTACCACCCCTTTCCCTTCTTTCCTCTAGGGTGTACATATTGAGGTCCTTTAGCCTCTCCTCATATGGTCTCTGGCGCAGATATTGCACAATTTTAGTTGCCCTCCTCTGAACCACCTCTAATCCCTCTAGTCCTTCCAGAGATGTGGTCTTCAGAAGTGGACACAGTACTCCAGGTGAGGTCTCACTAATGATTTATACAGTGGTATCATCATCTCCCTCTTTCTGCAGGTAATACCCCTCTCTATACACCCTAGAATCTCACTGGCTCTACCCACAGCCTTTGTCACACTATTTGGCCACCTTTAGGTCATCAGATACAATTATACCTAGGTCTCTTACCTGTTTGGTGGCCATCAGTACCACTTCCCAACCCCTATCTTGTACTCCATCCCTGGGTTTCTATACCCTAAGTGCATGATTTTGCACTTCTTCACATTGAAACTTAACTGTCATACTCTTGACCGCTCCTCAAGCTTTCTTATATCCCAGTTCATTTTTACCACCCCCTTGGTATCCCATTGCAGATTTTAGTGTCATCTGCAAAAAGGCACACCTTCCCTTCTAGTCACTCAGTAATGTAACTAATGAATACATTAAAGAGGACCAATCCCAGTACTGATCCTTGTGACACCCTGTTGGTCACCCTCCCTTCCTCAGAGTGAACTCCATTTACCACCACCCTCTGATGCCTTTCGTCTAACCAATTACTTACCCAGTTTACCACTTTTGGACCCACTCCCAGGCTGCCCAGCTCATTTACTAGTCTCCTATGTGGAATGGTGTCGAAGGACTTACTGAAATCTAGGTAGGCCACATCCACTGCTCCTGCTTAGTATCTACTTCCCTGGTCACCCAGTCAAAGAAATCTATCACATTTGTTTGACACGACCGTCCCCTGGTGAATCCATGCTGCCACGGATCCTGTAAGCTGCTGGTATCAGGATATTCCACAATCCTTTCCTTCAGCAGTGATTCCATTGATTTTCCCACCACTGAGGTCAAGCTGACTGGCCTGTAATTTCCAGCTTCCTCCCTGCTACCACTTTTGTGAAGTGGGACTACATTTGATCTCCGCCAGTCTTCTGGGACCACTCCCGTCTCCAGTGAGTGGTTGAACAGGACTGTTAGAGGTGCAGCCAGCACCTCTACAAGCTCCTTCAATATCCTTGGATGTATCCTGTCTGGCCCCATTGCCTTGTCTGCTTTCAGATTTGTGAGTTCCTTCAGAACTCTCCTAAGTAAATGGACTAGTGTCCACCTACCTTACTTTGATGCTTCTGTCAATTAACTGTGGTCCCTCACTTTCCCCTTCCTCTGGGAACACTGAACAAAAATATTTGTTCAGGATGCCTGCTTTTTCCTGGTCTCCCTCCACGCACACCACCCCTTCCCTCTTAGCCTTAAAATCCCTCCCCTTTTTTTTCCCTTTCACTTACATATTTGAAATATGTCTTATCCCCTTTCTTTATTGCCTGCGCTATTTTCTCCTCCTTTGTGCCTTTGCACTCCTGATTGCTTTTCCTGCCTCTGCATCTTGCAATTATTTATTTTATTTTATTTATTAGAATTTTGGTAACTGGGTAAGCCCACTGAAACCATGCAGTCCCTTTTAAAGGGGCAACCCAGGGGAAGGGTACAAGGGAAGAGAATACAAATCTACTTGCATATATACATAGTAACATACGTACACACATACATATAAGTGGCAAATTAGCCATTATAAAGAGAGGTACAATGCAAATTACGTAGTCATAGGAAAAATGTCACAGTGTAATACAATAAAGTGGCAGTGTAGTACAGTAATTATGACTAGTGCAGGAATAAAGAGTCATGGTTCTGTTTAATTGTCCACAATGTAGGGCTGAGCTTAGATGAAATCAAGGAAGAGGGGAAGAAAGAATAGGGTTCAGATTGCAGGGAGGCATAAGGTATGGTATAAACTGCAAGGCGGCGACTCTGGTGTACACAGTAACTCTAGACAGTACACTAAGAGGTTAAGCAATGCTGTCTAGGCTGAAGGACAGTCTATCTTAAAAATCAGTATTCTTGTTCACTTTGACAATGAGGCGAGAGAGTTGAACAAGGTGGTACTGGCACAGTTACAACTGGGAATTGAGCAATGTGGTGGTGGCATAGTATGACACAGACATAAACTTGTGATTCAGTTGGGGCAGTTACAGGTTACAGAGTGGGATAAGTGGGTTAGCAGCTCTTGTTTGAACTGAGGGAGGGTAGTACAGGAGAGGACTGTAGAGGGAAGGAAGTTGCAAGCCGTTGGGGCTGCAAAGGCATAGGATCTTCTACCCAAGGTTAGGCATGTCAGGTAAGGTTAAAAGTGGAAGAGAGCTTGAGCAGAGAGACCGACTATACTGCTTTCGTGCAATAATGTCAGATAGGCTTGGGGGTGAATAGAGATGTGTGATAGGTGAGGAATAGCACAGCATACTGAATTCTGTGCTCATGTTGTAGCCAGCCCAACAATGCTAGTACCGTGCAATGGTGCTGCTGTGGTGGTGCTCCAATAGCAAAGCTTCCTATCCTGTGACATAGCTGTTTCAATTGGTTCAAAAGGGAGACTTTGGGAGATAAGAATAGTGCAGCCCCATAATAGAATAATGGAAGGAGTTAGGCTGTGGCAATTTTTAAGCAGGATCCGGTAGTTAGCTGGGGATGAAGACGGTAAAGCAAACCAATCTTTTGGCAGATGTTTTTTGTGACTTTGTTGACATGAGCCTCAAAGGAGAGGTATGGGTCTAGCATGATACCCAGGTTTCCACCAGTTCAAAGGGTTCCCCAGTGCTTGAGAGGATGGAGAGCTGGCTGTAAGGAGCAGTTTTAGCAGAGTGAGGAGGGAAGAGCATAGTCTTGTTTGTTTTTGGTGTTTAGGAGTAGGTTGTTGTCAAAAAACCATGACTCTAAATGGCAGAAGTTGGATTCAAGCTGTTCATCTAGCCACAGAGTGTCAGATGAGGATCGGTATAAAATGGCATTGTCTGCATAGAGGTGGATGGATGTCCCTCCGCAGATGCCAGGCAGCTCATTTATGAATAGGGAGAAGAGTGGGGGTGTCCAGGGATAGAACCTTGGGGAATGCCATGGGTGATCTGTCTGAAGGAGGATTGACAGTTAGCCCATTTGACACTTTGACGGCAGCAGGATAGGTAGTCTTGGAGCCAGGAAGTGGATGTTTTGTCTAGCCCCAAGGACTCTAGCTTGTGTATCAACAGCGTATGGTTCACCAAGTTGAATGCCATGGTTATGTCTATGAACATGGCCCCTGTGGCAAGACCACTGTCAATGGCATGGTGGATATCTGAGGCGACTTTAATGAGAGCAGTCATAGTGCTATGATTTTTATGGAAGCCATGCTGGCAGGGTTAAAGGAGTTGGTACAGCTCAATAAAGTCTTGGAGTTGGTTGTAAATTATTATTTCTTGTACCTTGCTCAGATGACAGAGGATTGAGATTGGCCTATAGCTTTCAACAGGGGTGGCCAGCCCCCCTTTATGTATTGGGAATGGAGAGAGGATCTCTTATCTTGAAGTATGTAGCCATCTGGGAACAAGTGACCACCAAACAGTGTGGTTCACGATAAACTTAGCTGTAGAGTCAAGTCATACAAAAGTGAAGGTACTGGACTTCAGGAGGGCTGATTTTGTCAAAATGGGAAAGTGCTTCATAAAAGCACTAGCAAACAGGCAAGAAGAAGGGGTGGAGCAACAACGGGGAAACATCAAAACCGCCATCACAGAGGCAACAAACCTTTGTGTGAAGCAAATAAACAAATCAAAATGAAAGAAAAAAACACTATGGTTCTCAAAAGAAGTGGCAGGAAAGGTAAGGGAGAAAAATATAGCATTCAGGAAGTATAAGAAAACACAGAAGAAGCAGGACAGAGAACTGTATTATTTAAAGCAGAAGGAAGCGGGGAAGGCAGTCAGAATAGCAAAGCCCCAAACTGAGGAAAATGTAGCCAATTCAGTTAAGAAGGGGGATCAAACCTTTAATAGGTACGTTAGGGAGCAAAGAAAGACTATGGCAGGGCTACTGAGGCTAAATAAAGAGGAAGGTGGTTGGGCAGAGAGTAACAGTGAAAAAGCAGGGATACTGAAATAATGCTTCTGCTCAGTATTCACAATGGAGAAGCAGGGGGAGATACCTAATCCAGTCAATAGAAGCACTCTGGATAGGGGGGTTGATATTAGTCCTTTCACAGAAGAAGGGGTTCTAAAAGAACTCTTAAAACTGAAGGTGGATAAAGCAATGGGGCCTGATGGAATTCACCCCAGAATTCTAAAAGAACTAAGGGAAGAACTAGTAACACCATTGACTACCCTTTTTAATAAATCATGGGAGGATGGTGTGGTACCTAAAGACTGGAGAAGGGTGGATGTGATTCGCCTTCACAAAAGTGGGAGCAAGACAGAGACTGGAAACTACAGACCTGTCAGTTTGACCACAGTGGTAGGGAAAATGATGGAATCACTTTTGAAGGAAAGAATTGTTGAGTACCTAGAGGCCAGTGGGGCACAGGACCCAAGGCAGCATGGATTCACAGCAGGAAGGTCATGTCAAACAAATCTAATTGATTTCTTTAACTGGGTGATCAAAGTAGTAAACCTGGGAGGGGCTGTGGACATGGCCTACCTAGACTTTAGCAAGGCATTTGACACAGTCCTGCACAAAAGATTAATAAGCAAATTAGCCAGCCTGGGAGTGGGTCCCAGAGTGGTAGCCTGGGTAAAACACTGGCTGGACAACAGGACACAGTGGGTAATTGTAAATGGAGTCCACAGTGAAGAAAGAGGGGTTACTAATGGGGTACTGCATGGTTCAGTACTGGGGCTGGTCCTTTTTAATGTCTTTATAAGTGACATTGCAGAGGGACTGGAAGGGAAAGTATGTCTCTTTGCAGATGACACAAAGATCTGCAATATGGTTGAAACACAAGGTGGGGTGGAAAGGATGAAAAGGGACTTGGCAAGGTTGGAGGGATGGTCAAATGTATGGCAGCTTAGATTCAATGCAAAGAAGTGCAAAGTAATGCACCCGGGAAACAAAAACCCAGGGGAAGAGTACACAAGGGGGGGTGAGATACTGACAACAATAAAAATGGAAAGGGACCTGGGGGTAGTCATATCAGATGAACTAAAGGTGGGCCAGCAATGTGAAGGCAGTAAGGAGGGCTGGGGGATACTGGAATGCATAGGGAGGCATCACCAGTAGAAAACAGGAAGTTGTTGGCCTCTGTACAGATAGTTGGTAAGTCCCACATCTGGAGTACTGTGTACAGTTCTGGAGACCCCTCTCCGCAAAGACATAGACAGGCTGGAGGCTGTCCAGAGGAGGGCAACCAAAATGGTGCAGGGTCTACACCAGAAGACATATGAAGAAAGATTAAAGGAACTTAAGATGTATAGCCTCGAGGAAAGGAGGGAGAGGGGGGACATGATAGAAACTTTCAAATACCTCTAGGGAATCAATAAAGTCCAAGAGGGTAGCATCTTTCAGAAAAAGAGATGTGCAAGAAAAATGGGGCACAATTTGAAGATAGAGGTGGATGGCTCAGAGGTAATGTGAAGAAGTATTTCTTCACAGAGAGGGTCGTAGATGCATGGAACGGCCTTCCTGAGGAGGTTATAGAGTCAAAAACAGTGAGGGAATTCAAGAATGCATGGGACAGACATAAAGCAATTCTAGTGGGGGTAGGAGGAAGTAGGTGGCTGGTTAACTAGGATCTGCAACTTATCCATTAGGTAGAGAAATGGGTAGACTAGGTGGGCCAAGTGGTCGTTATCTGCCATCAAATTCTATGTTTCTATGTTTTATTGGGATAACTAGTGCAGTTTTCCATATAGAGGGTACTGTTCCCTCAAGGAAAGATCTGTTAATCAGATTCCTGACTGGAATGGCAAGTGCTAGGGCACCCCATTTTAGGAACCGTAGTTCTAGTGAGTCGTGGCTTGGTGGCCCACATTCTCTAATGTTTTATAGTAGTCTGAGAACTTATTTTCAAGTTGCTAACTTGATGTGGAATTGTGGTGTTGTGGCCCTAGAGGGGTTTGTAGTTGAACAGGGGTTGCTGCCATGATTTGTGTTGAAAGGGAAGACATACTTGGTTAGGTCCGTGAAGACATCGTTTAGACTGTATTCAATTGAGTCAGGATGAGACAGTATAGAGTCCTTGGTGGAGAGCATGTCAGGGTACGTTGAGGTTTTGCATTTGAGGAAGGAGTTTATCTAGATCCATAACTCTTTGGGGTCACTAAGTTTGTCTGTTTGCATAGTGCGGTAATAGGTTCTTTTTGACTTAGTATTTTTAGATTTGCACACATTTCTGAGTTACCTATAAGACTGCCAATCTGAGATGAGCCCCTACTGTTTGTAGGTCTTTCATGCTGAGTCTCATAGAAATGTTGCAAAATAAATTTCATCAGTGAAACTGCTGCAAAATCGGCAATTTCGCCTTGCGAAATTCACGCATTTAGCAAATTATTTAATAGTTGCGAAATGCGAAAGTTTGCCCGAACATTGTGAAATTTCACCTGAACATTATGAAATTTCACATTTCATGGTGCTATTTCTCCATTTCCGGGTGAAATTTGGCAATTTTTGGGCAAAATCTTACAATTGTCAGGCAAAATTTCATATTTCGCATTCACAAAATATTTCACTAAATGCACGAATTTTACAAAATATTTTGTGTAATGAAATATCACAATTTTGCACAACAATACTTGTGATACACCTCTCTATCCTTCCCCCTCTACATCCCTTTATACCTCCTGAATGCTGACTTTTTGGCCCTTTCCTTCCCAGCCACCTCTTTTGAGAACGATAGTGATGTCTTTTTCCTCTTGCTTTTACTTACTTGCCTGATGCAGAGATTTTTTGCCTTCTCTATGGCCTCTTTTAGTTTTGTCCACTGTTCCTTCACACTACTCATATCCTTTCCCCCTGCATGGCATCCCTGAGGTAGTCCCCCATCTTTGTAAAGTCGTCCCTCCTGAAGTGCCAGAACCTCTCATTAGTGTGGTTCAATTCTGGCTCAATAGTTATATTGAACCACACCATGTGGTGATCATTGGTTCCCAGGTTGTCACCCATGGTGACATCTATAATGCTGTCCCCATTGGTGAGTACTAGGTCAAATACTGCTCCCTCATGAGTGGACTGCCTTACTAGTTGCCTGAGAACACCCCTGCAGGGAGTCCAGGATGTTCTTGATCCTAGCTGAAGCTGCAGCTGGGATACTACTATCCATATCTGACAGACTGAAGTCCCCCATCAGCAGCACCTCTCTCATGGTTGCCATCATTTGGATGGCTTCCACCAGGACCGTGTCTGTCTCTCTCCCACCCCATGCTGAAGGTCTATAGATTATGCCAGTGTGAATAACAGTTCCAGTCCCTGTCTCTAGGATGACAAACAGCACCTCCGCCCCTTCCTGTATTCCTTGTGTCTCTGTAACATTTATGCTGTTTCTTACATAAAGAGCCACTTCTCCCCTTCTTACCTTCCCTGTCCTTCCTGAACAGAGTATAGCCTAGTATGGTTATATTCTAGTCATGACTGTTATTGCACCATGACTCAGTGATGGCTACAATGTCCAGGTTAGCCTCTGCCATAATGTCCACAAGGTTTTGGATTTTATTTCCCAGACTTCGAGCATCTGTGTACATGACCTTACAAATTCTTCTATCACCCTTCTTGTCAGTCCCTCTTTTTCCCTTTTGCCTACTCTTCTTATCCCCTCTGCCTTCATTGCCACCCTCCTCATTTCTTCCATTCTGCTTCTCCTGCTATTAGAAACCCTTGAGAATTTCCCTCCCTTAGGGTTTTTCCTATTAACTGCTTTAGCTTGTGGGGGTGGACAGTTTATATCTCCCTGCTTCATTCCTCCATCTCCCTCAGCTAGTTTAAATGCTTGCCAAGGTAGCATTTAAACTGTCCACTGAGGACTGTGGTTTCCCTCCCAGATGGATGCAGGCCATCTCTCCTGTATAGGCCTTTATCCCTCCAGGTGGGACCCCAGTCCCCAATGTAGTCAAAACCCTCATCTCTGCACCAATCCTTCAATCCCTGGTTGAAGCCCTTGGTACGGAGTACCCTATCCTTCCCCCTGACAGGCAGCATCTCAGAAAAGGCCACTGAGCATGCTACCTGCCTAAGACCCTTCCCCAATTCCCTGAACTTCTTCTGTACTATCCAAACCTCAACTCTAGCCTGGTCATTGGTCCTTAGGTGGACCATGATATCAGCTCTCCCTCCTTTCCTGCTGCACAAGCAATCTCCAAGATCTACTTTCCATCCCTCTGAGCCATGGCACTGGGTAGGCACCTAACTTCCATGTCCCTTCCCTCTCTATCCTTAAATCTATCCCCCTAACAATGGTGTCCCCCACCAGGAGCTGCTTCCTCCTCATCTGGGGTCATCTGACACCCTCCTTGGGGCATCCCATACAGAGAATCCCCACATCATCTCTGGCATCTACTGTGGGTGCCTCCATGGGACAGTTCTGCTCTGCCAGAGCAGTGTATGAGTTGCATAGGGATACCATCTGGGGGCTGTGTCTCTGACCCAGATATACCTTCCTGTCCCTATCTGATTGGGTCTCCATGTACTTCCTAAAAGACATTTGTTTCTCCCATACTGCCTTAGCCACCTCTTTTAAGAACCATAATCATGTCTACTGCCTCTTATGCTTCCTTATTTTCTTCAAAAAACTTGCTGTTGTTTTAGTTATTCCCTCCTTTATCCTTTTCCATTGTGCCTTTCCCACCCGGCCATACCCCTCTTCATGGTATTTACTAAGGCTGTCTCCCATTTCTTTAAAATCTACTCTGCTGAAGTCCAGGACCCTCATCCTAGTGTGATTTTTCCCTTGCCCAATCCGTATGCCAAACCACAAGGTACGATGATTACTTGTGTCCAGGGTGCTACCCAATGTGATGTCTGCAATGATATCAATGTTCAGAGTTACCAAATCTAGCACTGCCCCATCACTAGTGGGTTCTGTAACCAAATGCCTAAGAAATGTCACTTGTAAGAGCCTAGGGTGGCCCTCCTTCTAGTTGCAGCTGTAACTAGAATGTTCCAGTCTACATCTGGCAGGTTAAAGTCCCCCATAATCAATACCTCCCTTTTGCTTGCCAGTCTGCCAGTGGCCTCCCCCAAAACCCAGTCATTCTTTTCTCCCTCTGTCAGTGGTCTGTACACCACCCCCACATGGATAATGACCCTGGACCCTGACTCTAAGCCAACCCAAAAAAACTCCAGCCTTGCTTATCCTCACTGTGTCCTTGTTTTTTCTGTGGCCTTTATGCCTTCCCTTACGTATCAGTTAACCTCCCCCCCTTTCCTCCCTGTATTATCCATGTGCAACATGGCGTAACCCGGTATGGGCACATCCCAGACGTGGTTATCAGCGCATCATGATTCTGTTCTGGTCACCAGAGCCAGGTCCGCTTCTGCAATGGTTGCCTCAAGGTCAGGAATTTTATTTCCTAGGCTCTTTGCATTGGCACACGTGGCTGTCCACTCCTTTTGTCCCTCCCTGCCCTTGCATTGCCCTCCCTTCCTGAGTCCATCCTTCACTCTTCCTTTATTCAAGGTACTGTCCTCCCCTTTTATTATTCTCCCTCTGTCCACCTTCATTGATTCTTCTCTCAGCTTCAGAATCACCTCCTGACCCTCCCCCCCATGTCCCTGTGCCCCAGAATGTATTTCCCCTGGGCATTTTCTTACTCTGCTGCTCTATTTTCAAGGGATGGGCATTCACTTCCTCCCTCTTTTTTCTGCTTCTTACCTTGGTTAATTTAAATGCCTATTGAAGTAGCATTTAAACCTTCCATTCAGGACTGCAGCTCACCTACTGAATGGCTTGAGGCCATCTCCTTCATATAGGCCTTCATCCCTTCAGGTAGAACCCCAGTCCCTGATGTAGCAAAACCCCTCCTCCCTGCAACATTTCCTTCATCCAGTCATTGAAGACACTTGTGCAGTGTTCCCTAGCCTTCCCCCAACTGTACACAGTTAGCACCTCAGTGAAGGCCATCATGTGTGCTACCTGCTTCTGGGACCTCCCCAGCTCCCAAAACCTATCCTGCACCACTCCTGCTGCATTCTTTGCCAGATCATTAGACCCCAGATGGACAATGATATCCAGATCCCCCTTCTGCCCTGCTGCCCTAGTGATCCTTAAGGATCCACTCCCCATCCCTCTGTGCCAAGACAGCAGGTAGGCACCTCAGTTCCCTCTTTCCCTCTGGTCCTGTTCCAAAAACTACACCTCTAATGATTAAGTCACCTACCAGAAGTTGCTTCTTCTTCTGCTGGGGACCTCTTCCTCCCACCTTGGGGTCTCCCCTCTGGAGGACTCTCACATCCTCCTTTGCCAGTACCATGGGTGCCTCCTCTTGGCAGTCCTGTCCCACCAGAGCAGTGAAAGTGTTTTGTAGTGGCACTGACTGAGGAATGTGTTTCCAACCCCCACTCCCACCCTGCCTGAGCCCACCACTCTCCAGCTGGCCCTCCTTCTTGGCACCCTCTGAGGGAACAGTGGTGGACTTGGTGACGCCTGGGTGGAGAAAGAGGTTCTCAAATCCTAGCCAACTCAGCCCATTGTCTAGTGACCTGTTCCTCAGCTCAGAGTGGTGCACAACAATGGGCAGTACCTCAGTCTCCAAAAGGTCTCCCTGAAGACCGCCGCACCACAGCCACTGCACTGCACTACCCCTATCATTCCCAATACAACATGCCCCATTGACCTGTAAAAGAACTTATGCCCTTACACCAGCTATTTGTTTAGTTTACCCCTTGTTGCTGTACCCTAGATAGAATTCTAATTAGTATTCCCCTTATACTTTACTAGCGTTCCCCTTTTTGTTTAGCCTAACCCTTTCTCACCTGACCCTAGATAGGGATTTTTAAGCTTCCCCTTTGTCACTCCCTTCTTGCCCTTATCCTAGATAGGGTTTTTTAAGTTTCTCCTTTGTGTCTTCCTGTTTGCTTTTACTATCAATAGGGTGTTCTATCAGTACTCTCTTTATCAGGTGCTTATGGTTCCTATGATTCTTTACAAAGATAGCAACAAGTATACAGGTATGCTACCTTACCTTACTGGACCAGCAGAGTTCCCTGTATGCCTGCTGTTGCCTGCAGATGCCTGCTGACACCTAAGGTGCCAATCACTTCACCTGTTCCACTCCTGTTCCACCCATGTTCTGGGACATGAATGTGAATGGTACACATTAGGAGTACTGCCTTTTATCCTCCCTGTGGGACCTACTCTAGGTGAAACTTTCTGTCTGAGCTTGTGCCTCTGATTGGTGTTCAGGCAGCCATGTTACCCTACTACACTCAGTCTCCAAGTTCTGAACTAAAGAGACAGAGAGAGAGAGAGGCAGCTGCTGTCCTGCAAAAAAGAAACTCACGCAAGCACATTAGTTGAAACAATAAAAGTCAACAAACCGCATTATCTTCCCGGTTAAAAACCCTCACTCACTGCCCAAATACCACTCCTAATGTGAAATTGTTTTGAGTTTTGCCACTTAATGTGAGCCTGCGTTACTTCTTCAGTTTAGCTAAGTTAAAGCTTAGAGAACCAAAAAACCTACCTGTTAGCAGCTTAAATCCTCCACAAGGTACAGTCTACTTTGAGCAGCCCCTTTGTCTCTTGATGTCTTTCTCTATGCTTTGGAACTGCATTTTTTCCCTTGGCCTAAATTACCCTCCATGTACTGAACTTATCTCTCTCTCCTGGTTCTGAATTAATCCCTTTGCTACACCTCTCCCAGTTTGAACTACTCCCTACCCAATGGTCTGTGCAATATTGCGCTGAACTCAACAAGCTCACCAACAAGTCTTCCCTCTGGGCCTCCTCTGCTTACTCCTGCTGTCCACTGACAGCTGCTGTGTGTTGTTGCTTGGTAGCACTTGAATGTGATACCTGAACCTGTGGTTTGGTAGATTTGAAACTCCTCAGCTTCCCTGTTGCTAGTACTTGGCCCCTAACTGGTGTTCAGGCAGCCATGTCACCCTGCTCCACTCAGTCTCTGATCTCCAAATTAGACAGAGAGAGAGAGGCAACTGCTGTCCTGAAAAAAAGAAACTGCCACAAGCAGGTTAATCAAAACAACCAAAGTCAGCAAACTGTATTATCTCCCTGGTTAAAAATCTTCACTTACTGCCCAAATACCGCTCCCAATGTGTGACTGTTTTGAGTTTTGCACCTTCATGTGAGTGGGCCCATGTTACTTGTTCAATTTGGGTAACCAAAAGCATAGAGAAACAAAAAGCCCACCCATTTGCTGTTTAAATCCTCCACAAGGTGCAGTCTACTTAGAGCACCCATTTCATCTCCTGCTGTCTTTCTCTATGTTTCAAAATTGTGTTTTTCCCCCATGTGCTGAATTACTCTGTGTGTGTTGAATTTAAATCTCCCTCCTGGTGATGACATAATTCCCCCTTGCAAACTGTTTTTGCTTTTTTAACCTACCCATCTTGCTTACATTTTGTGCACTTTAACCCCTTACACTGCCTCACCCAGTATTGTATCAATTCACATTGCAATTAGTAAGGCTTTTAAACCCCTCCTAACTTATTTTACCCTGTTTGCTCCAAAAGCCACTTTCCATAGTGGAATCCAAACTGCACATACAATTTGCTGGGGAAACATCATTAATAGTAACAATATCATTTGTTTTTGTACAGCATAGTTCATACACATGTATCACAGAATGATTCATAGGTACAATTTAATTGAAAGTGCCAATGGTACTGAGAGGTGTTAAGCTGTCCTAAGCAGGACCCCACTGGAAATGAGGCATCACATTTCAGTTAGTGAATATTGTACCATAATGAGTGTTAATTTGTTTGATCAGCAACAGCCTGACAGACTTGTGATGTACAAACAGACTGTGGGATCACTGCCAACCCAATAAAAACTAGGGGAATGTAGAATGATGCACTTACCCATTTACTAAAGCAGGCAATCCACTACAGACCATTGAATGACGTACCCATAACAGCCAGAAGAAGCATACCACAAAGACAATTTAGAAGAATGGCAATATGTAGCATGCACGAATGGCAGAAGAAAACACACAATTTCAAATTTGTTGTGTTTTTTATAAATGTTTCCAAGCCAGAAGGATCCATTTTAAAACCAGTGAAAACCATCATGGTTATGCAAATCTTTGGGGAAGGGTGGTAAGCTTAGTAGGAAATGTCTTGCATAATTGAAAATTCTACACTGTCGAACAGTCCCTTCACTGCCATTATTAAATCAAAATATGCACCAAAAGGTGCCAGTGCAATTATTTTCACTTCACTTACATGTTTTCTTCAATCTCCTCATTAAACTCCATCTTCTGAAATATACCATAGTGTGTATAAACGTGCTTGATCAACAACACCCCAATGGGAGAAAGCCATAGCAAACAATCAGCATGTTCAATCACTGCCAACTCAACAGAGGAGCACAGCAATGAAGCACAAAGCTATCACTTTCATTTAACCCATCTAGTCCACATATAGACCAATGTACGATACACCCATTCCTGTTGATAGTAGCATACAACAGAGGCAGCATAAAGCAAGCAGTTTGTAAGAAGAGCAGCATGTAGCTGTTTCTGCTAGTGTGCTCATCTACTTGCACCTACCTGACAATGTTTCTTGTACCATGTTTGATGTGCCATCTTAATGGCCCAGGTCATGCCTGAAAACAGTCCCTGGGATCAGTGCACCCAACTGGTTAACACATAAATAAAATACATAACATTACATGAAGATATATATTTTCCTATGTGTTTGGTTTTTGTAAACCTCTCCCATCCATATGTATGCATTCCAAAGCCTAAAACACATTCAAAGCATCATGAGTATATAAGTATTTGGGGAGTGAGCTGAATAGGAAACGTCTCAACTGGTACTTCTTTCTGCTGACCATGTCACTACACAGACCTCACTCACTGCAGCAGACTCGTGCACACTAAATGTAACAATAATCTTTAAAATCTTCACAAAAGAGTATGAATGGCAGCAACAGACATTGTAAGCTGCCACTTGATGTCCAATGAGCTATCACTTGACACCTAGAAATACAGAAAAAGTAGGTCCTCAATAAAATCAAAATGAAAAAAATGCTGATGAAAATATAATAGGAAGGTCATCTGAAAAAGAATTAAAGGGGAAAAGTAGACAGAGTGAAAATATAGGGTTTTACTTGAAATTTGAAAAGCTGCAACTTGTTGTATCCTGAGATGCAGGCTATTGGAAAACTGAAAGATGAACCCGAAATACCAGAATTATGTAGTGTACTTAGAAGAAGCTTGCCATGTACTACAACAAAAGCTGGTTCTACAGTATACCACAAAATACAGATGTGTGATTATTGGATTATAAAATGGTTTGTGCCACAGATGAAGGGCTGAAAAAAGAACATTTACTTGTGCTCCCCTCTGGGAGTACATACCTTGTGATTATGAGAAAGTATTAAATTACCTTGAAAGTATAAAAGAGTAGCTTTAAAAAAAATGTTGTTCTAAAACTTTAGACGTGATACGTTGAATAGAGGGTGATCGATAATTTGAAATGGATTGTCATTAGCTCTATGAATGGCAACAGTCCAAACATACATCCATTTCATTGGAAAACAGCCTCGAGAGAGAGAGACAGAGAGGGAGAGAGGGTGGGAGAGAGATAGAGAGAGAAAATGTAGCAGAGGGATATAGCAGTGACTAGCTGTGCATTTCAGCATTTATGTTGAAATGCTTCTGGCAATGCAGCCAAATGAATTCAAATTCTTTTTCTGGAAGGATACAGGTTACACTAGACATTTCAAGTAATGATCAATACGACAAAATTAGACATAAAAAAGTCCACATTATTGAAACATAAAGCAAAGCTGCTTGCAAACATATCTGAAAAAAGACAGTACTGTAATATATGGGTTGTCACTTTTTCCATAATCAGTGACACTCAAAATCCATAATATCATTGATTCTACAATTCTTTTTCATAGTACTATTGATCTGGCATGAGAGTGACAGTATTATGAAAAAGAATCTGTGTGACAGTCAGACATGAGTGCAGCTTGAAATGTGAACACTGTTCGAAGTGGACCACTCACACAGCAAGTTAGTCCAGTGACTCCCCTCCTCCTTCTTCATAGTGGTCAGCAGCCCGATCAACTCTCCTCCCCAGCATAAACATAGCATCAGCTTCCATGTCTGCCCACCCCGTCATGACAACAAAGAGGACATGTTTCCCAAACAACATGGCCATCCGGTGTCGGATGGGGTCATCGCGCACCTACTCCAGTTGTTGCCCTTTTGTCTTGCTCGGTATCGAGACAGGTGCTGTTATCATAGAGCAGATGTGGGAGTGTGTGCTATTGCCACTGTGGTGAGTAAATTGAAACAAAACTGGATAATGAAAAGAAGTCGAGAAAAAGTCCCATGAATTACAAAAACAACACATGGAACTCTATCTATTGCAGTGCTGCGAACACCATCTGTTGATTACATGACATCATAAAGCTCTTGAGCTTCACTCTTGAGGGTTATATTGTTATGAAATCCCTCAATGGTGTTACAACACTGTAACAGATAGAGTCCCATATGTTATTCTATTTATGTCAGCTGGTATATGGGTTTCTGTCATCAACAGTACGGAATCTTTGTAAATCATATTTTGGCCATTGCTTATGAAACATTACAGCATGCTGTAGCTTTCTTGCTTTACCTGCAAGGAGGAGAATTTGGCCCTTCTTATTTCTCTTCAAAGTTTCGATCAATTTGTTATGTTCTCCTACCTCCACAAAAATGTGGCCCGTGGGAGGGAGAAGAATTACAGTATGGCTAAACAGCTATTGACACTTATTCACTGGGTATTCTCTAAAAGCTCTTCACATGCCTGGGAAAACTTGGTAAAAATATAATTCTAATACATATATTCTCCTGTATTTAATAAATGTTCTGCATTTGACATCCCATTTTATATTATAACTGTGTACAGAGAAAGAATGGCCACCAGAAAGGAAGCTGCATAAGTTTGGAGCTCTCTGTTGTCTTTCCAAATCAAACTGCTTTTCAAGTGCTTACTAGCAATGCAAAAAGCTCTCAAAAGCCTCAAACCATGAAAGAGAAAAACTCCTTTGTTGTCATCTTCAGATGACCCTATGTTGGCTCAGAAAGGCCCAATTACTTAATCAGTGGATTTCTCCCTATGCCAATGAGTGGAGGTACCGGTAAAAGTGGCTGAGGCCTTGGCTGTAGGGGTGTTGCCTCACCCAAAGAAGACTATCTCATATTGGATACTAGATACTAGAGTGTCTGTTTCTTAAAAGCTTTTTATACCCCCCCAAACACCCACACACCCACACACACACACACACACACAGCTGAAGCACCCACCCAAATAGCTAGGGGAAGCATTTAATTTTTATCTCTCTGGGACCTGAAGTTCAGCAGTAATATGTGAAGAGAACAAAGTTTTGTGTTTTGTGCATTTGAAATGGTTTAGTGCTTTGAAGTTAAAATATATAAATATATATACATAGTGTCATGGGCACCCGAAAAGGAAGGAGATACTACTAAAATAAATGTTATTCTGATGATTTGTTTATTTATGTGTAAGATTTTAGGTGTAGTTCTGCATGGTCACAGACACATAAGCTATAAAAGTACATTTAAGGATGGCTGTATTAGTCAGAGCTTGTAGTAGCAAAATAGAGCAAGAAAAATAATATATTGTGTTTTTTTTTTCATTCAGTTATTTAACCAGGAGTGGCACACTAAGCTGAAAGCTTGTTTACAGGGGCAACCTGGGGGCACATGGAAGTTAAGTGACTTGCTCAGGGTCACCCAGTATGCAAGTGGGGCCTGTGGAATTCAAACTCAGATCTCCAGATTTGCAGCTCAGAGCCTTAAACCACTGTGCTATACTGCCTCCCTAGTTATGGCAGTCACCTGTTTTATGGTTCATGATGTTGGTATAGTAAGCAGCAGTACATTGCATAGCAGGTATAAAATGTCAATAAGTAGGTCATGCAATAGATGTGCTGAGCTGTTACTGAAGCAAGAAAGGTATTTAGGATAGTAAAATATTCCTGTTAGAAAACTGATAAATGTGTGACATTTGCATCTCAATTTCAAGGAGGTCCTTATGGGGTGTCAATATACAATAAAAAGTAGTAATAGTTTTCAAATTGTCTGAGTAATTGCTTTGTAGTACCACTGTTACTAAATTAAATTATTCTATGAAGAAAATTAAGTTTATGTAACAGTCTGTAAATATATTAAAAACATTTACTTGTCCTTATAATGTAATGCATTAAATGCTGTTGCTAGGTTAAGAAGTCACATAACAATGCCCAGGGCATTAGGGTTTCTGACCATAACACCCTGCCCTGTAGAGACTGACAGGCATCAGGGGTGTGACTTGAGATTGTCAACAGTAATGCTCGTGCCATTCCACCCCCATCCCCACCCTGCAGCCAGTGACAGGTATTGAGGAGTGCCTTTGACGCTTCAGCCTCAAAGTTCACTCCATTTTCTTATGTAATACTGTACCCATTTCAGCATATTTCCTTATGGAATGGGGTGAGTGTAAAGCTTGAACACCCCAAGGCACACCTTGACACTTGTCTTTGTCTGCAGGGTAGGGTGACGTGAAATGGCATGAGCATTATGGGCAATGGCCCAAAGGCACACCCCAATGCCTGTCCATGTATTAAAAAAATTTGCTTGTCCTTATAATGCAATGCATTAAATGCTGTTGCTAGGTTAAGAAGTCACATAACATTCGGGAATGAGCTCGGGCCATCGGGGGTCGTGGGGGGAGAGAGGATTGAGCATCCATGGGACTGCTCTCCTCTCTCGGGGAGGGATCCAGGGGTAGCCTGGTGTGGCAGTGGCCCCCAGTAGAGACCAGCAGCACTGCTACGCACCAGGGCTCATACACTAAGGGGCAACGTTGGGCAGCTGCCTTTCTTACATGGCTGGGAGCACCTACGTTGGAGCTGGGCAGCATTGCACATCCCACATCTGTGGGGGGGTAACCAGGAACACAGGGAAAAACTGGGCTCCAAGGATCAGGCAATGGCATCGATCCTCCATGCCCTATGCTGGGGTTTTCCTAGCATGCCTTCAATTTCTCAGGGCCTACTCCTTGTCCAATGCCAGAGTCTGCCTTGAAGAGCGCCCCAAGTAGGAGGGGGGCAACCAACCCCGGAGATGGTTAGCCGGGGGGTGCTGGCGCCAGTGAGGGGTGAGGAGGGAGGAGAGGAGGCATAGTGTGGGATCCTCAGGCAGGCAGGACAAGGATGAGATGGCTGAGAGAAGACCTTGGAGTCGCGATGAGAGCGAAACAAAGTTGATAAAAAAAATTAAAAAAAAGTCACATAACAACGCCCAGGGCATTAGGGTTTCTGACCATAACACCCTGCCCTGTAGGGACTGACAGGCATTGGGGTGTGACTTGGGATTGTCAACAGTAGTGCTCATGCCATGCCACCCCCATCCCCATCCTGCAGCCAGTGACAGGTATTGAGGTGTGCCTTTGATTCTTCAGCCACAAAGTTCACTCCATTTTCTTATACAGTATTTGTACCCATTTCAGCATATTTCCTTATGGAATGTGATGAGTGTGAAGCTTGAACATCCCAAGGCACACCTCAACACGTGTCTGTGTCTGCAGGGTAGGGTGATGTGAAATGGTGCGAGCGCTATGGGCAATGACCCAGAGGCACACTCCAATGCCTGTCCATCTCTGAATGGTGGAGGCGAGTTGGCGTCACTTCAGTACTTCACTGCCATTCCTAGTCTGCCTGTTTGTCTGTCTGTCTGTCTCTCTCTCTCTCTCTCTCTCTATCTCTATCCATATATCTATGTAATTATCTATCTTTCCATCAATTGCATGTATCGCTATTTTTACCTATTTCTAAAACAAACCTGCATATCACATTTGCCTGCACTCTGAGCACAGACTTATGAAACGGTGCATATTTGTGCTCCACTTCTGCATAGACCTCATACTTTCCTAATATTCCCATTATCACAAGCATAACTACCATACCCTTATCAAAAGAGACCCCCTCTGAAAGTTACTATCACATTTTCTCTGCCAACAGTCCAACATTATACCTGGCTTCCTGACATCAGCACATTGCTTAAATATAACTTACATCACCTCATGGACAAAACCCCTGTTTCTCTAAAAAAAAAAAAAAAAAAAAAAAAAAAACTATAAATAATCCCAAGGCTGAACATGTGCCAGCTATTACTTTTTCATGTACTGCCACCTTCTGTACCATCATGGGGATTTACATATGTTTTCCATGATGCTTTGCATTATTGGGGTAAGTGCAATTGTGTTTTCTTTAAAATGTGGCTGTCCATCCAATATCATCCAGGATAACACATACCTCAGCAGCATTTGCTCTGGGATTCTTTTGTAAACCTATATTGCTTCCTATTCCTTCCATTAAAATGTACACCTCCATATATTTCTCTAATAATGTGTATGTCTTCCTTAGAACAGAAACTAAAACAAATCTTACTGCTTACAAACATTGTGTAGTTTCTTCATACCTCTTTAACAATTCCACACAACTTCACTAACTTCATTGTGCAGCTGTGGTGGAGCTGACCAGATTTTGTTTATTTAATTTTCACAAACCAAAAAGTCCTGGAGACACTTCAGAGCACTGCCCATTCATCAGCTCTAAGTGCTGTGGTTGCCTTTTTAGTTGCTAACTACCTACTTTCTCTTTTATCTGCACTGTAGATAAAATTAGCTTCCTTGTATGTTTCACTGTCTTATATGCAACACACAGGCTGGTCTCTATAACAAGTGACTGGTGGGAAAACAGTCCCCTCCAACAAGATCTGAATGTTTTGCCTACTACCGACTACCTCAACTACTGAGAGGGAAACTTTTGTTGGAGGGGAGTATTTTCCCCCCAGTCAGTTATTACAGAGACCACCCTGTCTGTTACTCATAGGACAGTGCTACTTAAAAGGAAACCCATGTTATTTACAGTGGAAACAAAGGAGAAAGTATGTAAAATAGATAAACAAGCATTTGTCAATGCCGAATGTTGTGTTGCTGCCATTGGCAGTGCAGGAGTTAGAGAGATGCAGCATAGGAATGGCAGTCAAGTATTGAACTGATGCCAACCCACCCCCACCCTACAGAGAGTGAGAGGCATCAGGGTGTCCCTGTGGGTGTTTGGTAGTGCAGTGCGGGAAAACATGCTGGGCAGGATGTGAAAAATGACAGCAGCACAGTTCATAAGGAGGTGTAATTCAATGACAGTGCTGAAAATGTGGCATACAAACATAAGAAAGTTGTGGGGTTGCAAGGGTGCATGGAAAATATGCAAGGCACGCTTGCAGCACTGGCAGTTTGTGGGCTTACGGCACCAGATTTTCAACATAGGCATTTTTGCACCTCTGCTCATGTACAGTGTCACTGTCATTTCCTCAAAGTGTCCCAAGAAGTGATTTTGCACAGCGACCACGCTATTCTGCGCCGGAAGTGTGGAAACACATTTTGGGCAGGATATGTGAAGTGACAGCTGTACTGTTCATCATGAGGTGTGTAAAAATGGCAATGGTGAAAATCCAGAGTGAAAATATCACAAATACATGACGGTACGAGCATGCGTGCAATCTGCCAACGCATGCTCGTAACACAGTCATTTTATGGAGTATCAGCTCCAAATTTTCAACATAGGCATTCTAGGAGCTCTGCTCATGAACTGTGTCACTGTCATTTTCATAATCTGGCCCAAACACTGATTTTCCACAGCGACTGAACAATTGTGCACCGGAAGTGCGGAAACACATTTCGGGCAGGATGTGGGAAATGACAGCTGTACTGTTCACAAGGAGGTGCAGAAAAATGCCAATGCTGAAAATACGGTGTTAAAATGTTGCGAATGTGCAAAGTTATGAGCCTGCATAGCAACTGCGCAACGCACACTCATAAAACAGGCATTTTTTGGATTTTTTCCACCAAATTTGGAACATAGGCTTTTTGAGAGGTCACCTCATGAACACTGGCACTGTCATTTCATTAATGGGCCCTGAAAGGTGATTTCGCGCAGTGACTGCAAAATCACCTTCCGAGGCCGATTAACGCCATGACAGTGACAGAATTCATGAGGAGGGGCCCCAAAAACCCCATGTTGAAAATTTGGTGCCAAAATTCCAAGAAATGCCTGGGATATGCAACAAAGTTGAAAAAAACCCTTTTCATTGCATTGTACAGCTTACCGGCATTTCCTCAGTTCGCGGTTGGCTTTGAAGAGTGCAGACGTGTTCCCAGTCCAAGGAAGATCGTCGCACCGGAGTCGGAGGTAAGTAATGGGTGGGGGTGAGGGGAGGCAGGGTGCACAGTGGGTGGGTGCGGGTGGGGTTGGGGCATGTAGACTACGAGGGGCGGTTTTGTTTTCCAGGTGTAGAAAAAAAAAATTGAAACCGTCACGGACAGTTTTTGTATTACAGGGCATTTGGCATGCTGGGTGGGCTCAGTGGTGCCACCTACGTCAGGTTTGTGGGGGGTATCAGTAGCCAATGGGAATTGGGCACCATCGTTGGCACACAACATGGGGAGGTAATGCCGGTGAGGATTGGGCACCCCACTGGCAAACAAAGAGGGGAGGCGTGAGGCGAGGGATTGGTCATCCCCTTGGCATTCAACGCAGGGGGCGATGATGGGGGGAGTGGGCTCCTCCGTTGGCGCAAAGCGGGGGTGCCAGTCGGGGGATTCGCACCCCTCGGCATTCCACATTTGTGGGGGGATGCCGGCCAGGGTGCTCCCGTCTGCACCCACAAACAGGGGAGTTCTGACAGGGGATTGGGCACCCCCGATGTCGTAAACTGTGGCGACCGCTCACCGACCATGATCATAATGGCGACAGGCACAGCAAGCTAAGGACCGCTGCATATGACAATTGCAGCAGACCTTTGCTTTGATGCGCTCGCCCCATTATGAATGCATGGTGTGGCGGTGGCATGCAGGCTGATTGGAGAATGAGGGATGCACCTACTGATGCGTGCCCTGCATTCACCCAAGAGCAGCCGTGCCCCCAAGACCTGCACTGTCACAAGATGTTTCTTGCGCGCAAGCCAACATAAAAAGGGACCACAGCACTCAGGCCTGATGAAGTGGCAGTGCTCAAAACAACACCATGATTTTTTGGCTTGTGGAAATTAAATAAATAATGAAGATGATTTACAGTTTTCAAGAAGTGGATTGAGCCCATATTTTTCTAATTCTGTGACATTTGGGTATCAGAAGAGGGCATCCCCAATACATAAACTCTGACATCTCCCATCCAAGAAGGAGGCATTCTGGATATTCTCATTGTTTTATTTCTCTTGATAGAACCTAACAAAATATTTACTATGATCTGGATGAAAGCAGAGTTGGATAGATAGCATCTCAACTGGTTTAAAAGTTGAATGTTTACAAATGCCCTGGGAGTGATACAGAAAGCCTAGAGTACCAATATAAAGTACTGAGGGGAGGTTGATTTTGAACAGAAGGCCGATTTACTAATGTGAGGTTAGAGATACTATGTCTTTAAGGGATGGGAGGGTTGGTTGGGACCTAGTTATGATTCTGGCTCTGATTTATATGTTAATATATCCCCTGGAGCCACTTGTTGCTGTATAAGAGTGGTTTCATGCACCTTCAGCCGGAACAAGAGCAGTGAAGCGAAGCTGAGCTGTTCTGGCTCAAGCTGAAGGCAACTGAAACCACTCTAATACAGGTGTGAGAATGGCGATAAGAGATGTATTATATATTATTGGTCGAGTGATCAATAATAAATAGAATAAAGTATGGGATGGTGTGTGTAACAAAGTTTACACCCTGTGGTGTTAGATGCTCTATAGCTCTAGGGGTTTATTACAGCATCCCCAACACTGAAGAGAGTGTAAACCGAGTTTCCACACACCACCCAATTTTTTATTTTATATAATTACTGGGTTTCCCTTTTTTGCCACAGCACTTATATAAAATACTAGCCCTTCCGGTGCAGTCATGCTCCAGTTCTGTTTTCTGCCACTGTACACATTCGTCCCGTCTGAATTTTTAAAAATCTGATGTACTGCTTTCTTTTCCCCCATTGAGTTTAAAATTAGGCAATTAAAAAAAAAATATATACTGCCAAGTTCTGCTGGTCTGGCGGTTTCATTTTCAGGCAGATGGCGAGCCGAGGTGAGTGATTAGAAAGTGAGGAACTGCAGGATGCACATCCGCAGAATGAGGAAAACCGTGCGCATGTTTGCCGTAATAAACACTCCTTAATTACAGCAAATTACACCCTATGGGAAAAAGGGAAGTCCATTAATTAAATATTTTTCAAAAAGAAAACTGTTCCCAGAACGTGCCCCATTCCAGGGCATCTGTGCTTGACACGCTCTTCACAGAATAAGAGTGTCTCACGTACATGGGAATGGAGTGCTTCGATTGGTCGGAAGCGCTCCCTCAATCTATAATATCTGAAAAGTATCAGATTTGTGCTGATGTACTTTAATTAATATTATTAACATAGAAACATAGACAATGATGGCAGAAAAATTCTGATGGGCCAACTAGTCTGCCTATATTACGCTACCATACCTCGGGACCTATATTCTCTGTGGGGTCTACATATACTGTACCCTATTCCCCTTTTGTTTCCTTTGTTTCTGCCTCCCTTGTCCTTCTGAGCTCCTACTATACCCTTAGTTGTATCCCAGCTCTGTTTGAAGCTGTTTATGGTTTGAGCACCCACCTCCTCTGCCCTCAGATTATTCTATGGCTCAGCCTCCCTAGCTGTAAAACAATACTTACTCACATCCACTTTAAATCTTCCTCTATTAGCCTCCACTTGTGACCCTGTATCTTAGCTAATCTGTTCATGGTAAATTGCTCTTCAAAGTTCACCTTGTTTATTCCTTTCAGAAACATGAAGGTCTCAGTGATATCCACACTCTCTCATCTGGTTTTGAGTGATTACATGTTCAGTACCTTTAGTCTATCCTTATAGGATCTGCCTTCATGGCCCTGAATAATCTTGGTCACTCTGCATTGTACCATTGCTGGCCTGTCTCTGTCCTTTTTAGGTGGGGACTCCAGAACCAGGCACAGTATTTCAGGTGTTGCCTTACCAATGACCTATACAGAGATAACAGTACCTCCTGCTTCCTACTGTTGAACCCTCTCCTAATGCATCCTAGCATGCTGTTAGCCTTGCTGAAGGCCTTGTTATGTTGGACGGTTTAAGAGAGTCACCGATGATGACTGCAAGGTCCCTTTTCTCTAATGTTGTGTCCAGCTGAACTCCTCTCATCCAGTACTATATTTTGGGCTTTTTGTTCACTAAGTGCATCACTTTGCACTCACTGGCATTGAGTTTCAGCTGCCAGACCCTGGACCAGTTTTTCAGCCTTTTCAGGTCTCTCTACAATTCCCATATCCCCTCCACATTGTCAGATTTACCATAGAGTTTAGCACCATCTGCAAATAGACACAGCCTGTCCTGGAATTCCTCTTCTATGCCACTGATGAGTATACTGAAGAGGACTGGGCCCAGGACAGATTCCTGTGGTACTCTGCTGGTGACCTCTTCTCCCACTGACCTGACCCCTTTCACCACAGCTCTATGCTGCCTCCCCTCCAACCAACTCCTTACCCACTTTACTATTTCTGTAGCTGTACCCAGATCCTCAATCATCTGCATCAGCCTATGATGTGGCACAGAGCTGAATGCCTTGTTGAAGGCAAAGTATAGTAAGTCTACTGCATGCCCCTTGTCAACTACCCAAGCTACTAGTCAAAAGCTACTATCAGACTCGTCTGACCAGACATCCCTGCCACAAACCCATGCTGCTTACTGTCCTGAAGCCCAGTGTTCTCTAGCTATTCCACTAGGTCTTCTTCGACTAGCGTCTCCATCACTATCCCTACCACAGATACAAGGATGATGTTTCTATAGTTTACTGGCTGCTCTTTATCCCCTCCCTTGAGTAGCAGAACTACATGTGCCAACCTCCAGTGCTTGGGAACCACCTCTTGCTGAAAAGAGCTACTGAACAGCCTCATCAAGGGTTCAACTAATACCATATAGACCTGTTAGTTTAACCTCAGTGATAGGGAAAATGATGGAATCACTTCTAAAGGAAAGAATTGTCGAGTATCTAGAGGCCAGAGGGGCGCAGAACCCTAGGCAGCATGGATTCACAGCGGGAAGGTCATGCCAGGCGAATATGATAGATTTCTTTGACTGGGTGACCAAGTAGTAGATCAGGGAGGGGCTGTGGACATGCCTACCTAGACTTTAGCAAGGCATTTGACACAGTCCCACACAAAGATTAATATACAAGTTAGCCAGCCTGGGAGTGGGTCCCAAGATGACAGCCTGGAAAAATTGGCTGGAGAATAGGACACAGAGTTATAGTAAATGGAGTCCACTCAGAAGAAAGGAGGGTTACTAGTGGGGTACCGCAGGGTTCAGTATTAGGACCGGTCCTCTTCAATGTCTTTATAAGCGACATTGCAGAAGGACTGGAAGGAAAAATATGTCTCTTGCAGATGACACTAAGATCTGCAACAGAGTTGATGCACAGGGTGGGGTGGAAAGGATGAGAAGGGACTTGGCAAGGTTAGAGGAATGGTCAAATGTATGGCAGCTTAGATTCAATGCTAAGAAGTCTGAGTAATGCACCTGGAAACAAAAACCAGGGAAGAGTACACAGAGGGGTGAGATACTAACAACAACAAGAATGGAAAGGGACCTGGGGTAGTCATATCAGATGACCTAAAGATGGGCAAGCAATGTGAGAGGGCAGTAAGGAGGGCTGGGGGATACTGGGATGCATAGGAGAGGCATCACCAGTAGAAAACAGGAAGTTATTATCCTCTGTACAGACAGCTGGTGAGACCCCATCTGGAGTACTGTGTGCAGTTCTGGAGACCCAATCTCGCAAAGACATAGACAGGATGGAAGCTGTCCAGAGGAGGGCAACTAAAATGGTGCAGGGTCTGCACGGAAGTCATATGAAGAGAGACTTAAGGAGCTTAATATGTATAGCCTCGAGGAAAGGAGGGAGAGGGAGACATGATAGAAACTTTCAAGTACCTCAAGGGAATCAACAAAATCCAAGAGGGTAGCATCTTTCAAAAAAGGTGTGCAAGAACAAGAGGGCACAATTTGAAGATATAGGGGCGGCTCAGAGGTAATTTAAGGAAGTATTTTTCACAGAGAGGGTTGTGGATGCATGGAACGGCCTTCCGGAGGAGGTTGTGGAGTCAAAATCAGTGGGGGAATTCAAGCATGCATGGGATAGTCATAAGGCAATTCTGGGGGTTGGGGGTAGGAAGAAGTAGGCTGCTGGTTAACTAGGATCTGCAGCTTATCCAGTAGGTAGGGAAATGGGCAGAGTGGGTGGGCCAAGCGTCCTTACCTTCCGTCAAATTCTATGTTTCTATGTTTCTATGTATGTTTCAATGCCAGTTCCTTAGTACTCTCGGATGCATCCCATCCATCCCTGGGGCCTTGTTTACCTTCAGGGTTGCTAACCCTTTCCTGACTCTCTTGCAAGTATGCTTCTGCAGCCTCATTTCTGGGACCCCTCTATCAGCTGACTTTATGCCACTTTCTGGGAAGGGCCCGCTCTTAGAGCAGGATCAATATATTGTGCAGGTACAGTGTTCATTTACTGATATTATTTATTTATTTACTTCTGATTTTTACAGTGAAAACAAACTGAGCTGAGAACAGCTAATTATCCATCGCACCTTCTTACAGCACTTTCAGTCTCCACTCATGGGTAATTCCGGCACTCCCTCTCAGGCTGATGCACAAAAGAATTCCTTCAGAATCGAAATCTGATCCCTCTCTTATCCCTGCTTCCGTCTCCTCCCCTGTCTTTCCCAGACTCCTCAATTTTCTTTTGTGCATCACTCCAGGCTGTTCACAGATTTTTGGCTCTGTGCCAAGTAAGGTAAGAATTATTATTAAAATATTTTAATTTTAAGAAAAACGATCCTGAAGACAGCATGCTATATAGAGTTAATCGTTTAGCAAACCGAGGCATCAGAAAAGCTTGTACAATGCAATATAACGGATAAAAGTGTTGTTTCTCCCCATTCCTGCAAAGCTAGCAGTGCAAAATGGAGACCTCAGTTCATCTTTACCGTCCTTCCCTTCCTCAGTACACCTTGTTCTGCTGAGGAATGGGAGATCATGCACCCAGCTTCCACCCGGTTTACCTCGTTCAGCCGGGGAGCAGAAGCTAGTATGGGCCTCTAATGTTTTGTCCTAATGAGTTAAAATGCCCCTCGCTCGCCTCATGGTTCACCTTGCTGAACCGCAAGCGCAAGTCTTCAAAAAAAAATAATAAGCGCCTGCCTCTGTATGCCTACCTGCCCCCTTGGTCTTTGATTCTGGTGCAGGTTTTGGAGTTTCTCAGAAGCGCTGGCCTCCAGCCTCTGCCACACGGCATTCTCCAGGATCCGAGACAGGCCATGCTTCCACCCTCTTCCCTGGTCTCGAGAGCCCTTGCTCTTGCGAGACCATGCTGCCCTATCAGGCCATTTGTTTCTCTCAAACTAAGATGGCAGCGCCCAGTGCGTTCGCCCCCTCCACCAAAATGGTGGCACGAGGCATTGGAAGCTTAAAGGGGCAATACAGACCTTAAAGTAGAGGTCAAAGAAAATTTAAAAGGGCAATGGCGTTTTTTGACAAATTAAAAGGGAAATGTGCCAGTACATCAAATTTAAAAAAAATTGGTCTCCTTTGGTGAAGCTGAAGTCTGTTATGATGGTTGGAGGCAGACAATCTATTTTTTGAGCACCAGTAACTCTGTCTCTTGCTCATTAACACAGGGGCAGCAGTTTTTTGGTACAAGTCCTTTACCTAGCCCCTAAAGTCAAAAGCTGAACCAAATTAGGTTCCAGGCTTCTAGTTACTAAAGGCACAGTATTTAAACAGTTTTTTAAATAGTTTTTTCATTACGATGCATACCATCCGTTATATCTCTTCCCCTATCACATTGTGTTTTTCAGAGGAGATAAAATGACTTCAAGAAGGATTTGCAGGAAATGTCCCCATATTCTCTTAACCTCCGACCAGGGAGACCTATGTTCCCTATGCATGGTCGATGCAGACCCAATTATCTTCAATTCAAATTCGGGGTCCACAGAGGAGGAGGACATATTACAGGATAGCGCTTCCACATCTTCTCAGAGTGTGGTAGTTCAGCTGTTCCAAAAGTTTTTGGACAAAATGGATGCGTTGGGAGCAGACAAACGACCCAGGTCTCCTGAGATACCCCCTCCACCAAAACGTCATAGGGGTACCCCAATTCCAATCCCAGAGGATGGGTCTGAGTCTCCATACTCGGGGGATGAGGACCCAGAGGAGGAGGAGCCCGAAGAAGACGTGGCTGCCAGGCTATGCCCCTTTGACTCCATCCCTGAGATCATCAGGGTACATAGAAACATAGAAGTTGATGGCAGAAAAGGACCGCAAGGCCCATCCAGTCTGCCCATTTCTTTTTCTACCTTATAAATGTGCCATCGGCCTTTGCTCTGTCAGTGGCCTATCTAGTCATACTCATTTGTATTGCTCCCTTATGCCTATCCCATGCCTGTTTGAAGCCCTGCACTGTATTCATAGCCACCACTTCTTGAGGTAGGCCATTCCATGCATCCACCACCCTTTCTGTGAAAAAGAATTTCCTCACATTCCCCCTTAATCGGCCCCTCTAATCTCATGCTGTGTCCTCTTGTCCTGCTATTTTTCTTATATTTAAACATGTTAGACTCTTTCACCTTTGTTAATGCCCTTAAGGTGTTTGAATGCCTCGATCATATCACCTCTCTCCTCCTTTGATCAAGGGTATACATATTGAGCTCTGTTAATCTGTCCTCATATGTCTTCTGATGCAGTCCCTGCACCATTTGGTTGCCCTTCTCTGGACTGCCTCAATTTGGTTAATGTCCTTGCGAGAGGTGTGGCCTCCAATACTGCGCAGTACTCCAGATGGGGCCTAACCAGTGTCTTGTAAAGAGGGATTATTACCTCCCTCTTACGACTTGTGATACCCCTACTGATACACCCTAACACCCCCCTAGCCTTACCTACTGCTTTAGAGGTCTGCTTGGATGATTTCAGGTCATCAGTGATGATGATGCCCAAGTCTCTTTCTTCCTTTGTGACTGCTAGCAACTCCCCTCCCAGCCTATAGGTGGCTTCAGGGTTTCTCTTCCCTATGTGCATGATCTTGCTTCTTTGCATTAAATCCCAGTTGCCACTCTTCTGACCATTTTGCTAGTTTATCCAGATCTCTTTTCATTCTGCCCACCCCATCTGGATCATCTACTCTGTTGCAGATCTTGGTGTCATCTGCAAACAGACAAGCCTACCTCTAGTCCATCTTCAAGGTCACTAATGAAGATGTTAAAAGGACTGCCCCAGGACTGATCCTGAGGTACCCTTGTAACTTGCATCTCTTCTGACTGTATACCATTTACCACCACTCTCTGTTTTCTGCCCGTCAACCAGTTTGCCCACGAGTTGACCAACTTCTGACCCACCCTGAGCCTACCCAGCTTATTTATCAATCTTCTATGTGGAACAGTGTCAAAACGTTGCTGAAGTCAAGGTAGGTGACATCAACTGCTCCCCTTGGTCCACCACTCTGGTTACCCAGTCAAAGAAATCTATGAGATTAGTTTGACAGGACCTTCCTTTGTAAACCCATGCTGTCTTGGATCCTGTGCCCTATGGATTCCAGGTGTTGCACTATCCTTTCCTTAAGGTGCCTCCATAATCATGCCCACTACTGAGGTAAGACTGACTGGTCTGTAGTTCCCTGCCTCCTCCCTGCTACCACTCTTGTGGGCGGGATCACATGAGCCCTTCTCCAGTCTTCTGGGACCTCTCCTGTGCTCAGAGACTCACTAAACAGTTCTGCTAATGGCTCTGCTAGTTCCACCTTTAGCTCCTTAGGTACCCTGGGATGTATGCCATCAGGTCCCATTGCCTTATCCACCCTGAGCTTAGCAAGCTCTTGTAGGACCCTTTCTTTTGTGAAGGGAGTAGTGCTCACCTCCCTCCCCGCCCTGTGTCCATGGTGCTGAGCTGTGGGCCCTGCCCTACCTTCTCTTCAGTAAATACTGAGCAAAGGTATCTATTTAGGATAGATGCTTTTACAGGGTCCTCCTCCTCACATGCTCCCTTTTCTCCATTATGCTTAGCAATACCCCCTCTGGACTTTCTCCTTTCACTAATGTATCTATAGAAAGTCTTGTCACCTTCTTTAACTGTTCGTGCTAGTGTTTCCTCAGTTTGGGACTTTGCCTGCCTTACTGCCTTCCCTGCTTCCCTTAGGGCAGTTTGGTATGCCTCCCTAACTTCATCCCGCTGTGTTTCCTTATATTTCCTGAAGGCCATCCTTTTGGCTCTGACCTTTTCTGCTACTGTATTTGAGAACCAAAGTGGTTTCCTTCTTCTTTTGCACTTCCTTTTCTGTCTAACACAATGGGATGTTGCTTCAAGTATTGCATCCTTAATGCTTGCTCGCTTTGCCTGTACCCCCTCACCTGTGTTTCCTTTTGCCAGGGCTAGCTTAACTCTGTTGGCCATCTTATCAAAGTCAGCTCCTCTGAAGTCCCATATTTTTGCCTTGGAATGGGATGATTTAGATGGAGTAGCCAAATTGAACCATACCATTTGATGGTCACTGGCTCCCAGGTGACCCTCTACCTGGAGATCTGTGATCCCTTCCCTGTTAGTCAGTACTAGATCTAGGATAGCCTTGCCTCTTGTGGGATGTTGTACCAGTTGTTTGAGGCCCTCCCTCTGCAGGGAATCCACTATGTGTCTAGTTCTGGCAGATGTTCCTGCTGGTATTGACCAATCTATATCTGGCATGTTGAAGTCTCCCATTATCAGAACCTCCCCTTTAGCTGTCATGTTTTGTATATCTTCTAACAGTAATGTGTCGATGTCCTCCCCCTGGTCTGGGGGCCTGTAGACAACCCCGGTTCTTATGGCTGTCCCATTTCCTGTTTCCAGGGTGACCCACAGTTCTTCTGGCTCCTTATGTGTATTCTGAATTTCTGTAGCTTTGATATTTTCATCGTAGTGTGCGAAATGCTAAGAATCAACGAACCCGTACAGGAGCCAGAGAATAGACTGGACCCCTTAGTGCGTGACAGAAAACATTCCACCACCTTCTTTCCCTTTTGCCCAGCCCTGGATAGCATCCTAGCTAGGGAATGGGAGGCTCCAGACCCAATAAAGACAAGGAAAAAGGGGACCTTTGAGAAAAGATATCCACTAGCACAGGAGAAAGAGAAGTCTTGGGCTTCTGCCC
Organism: Neoceratodus forsteri; assembly: GCA_016271365.2. NCBI lineage: Eukaryota > Metazoa > Chordata > Ceratodontiformes > Ceratodontidae > Neoceratodus > Neoceratodus forsteri. The sequence continues at coordinate 452,393,602 of CM057455.1, read as the reverse complement.
CAAGTCGACTCCGAGGTCTCGGCCCTGAGCAACAAGACGGTTCTCCCATCCGAATCAGCTTCCGCATTGAGAGACTCCATGGACAGGAAGGTGGATGATATAGTCCGGAAAGTTCATGACATGCTGACTATGAACATGCGAGCTTCCTTGGCAGCCACTTATTCCTCCAGAGCAGTCCTTAGATGGCTGGAAGCAGTTCATTCAGACATTCCAGAATCGAGCGCCCATGGACCTACCATAGATTATGCTATCCAAGCTATTAAGTATGTGGCAGATGCCACTATTGACACCTTTAAAATGGCATCAAGATCAGCAGCTTCAGTAAACAGAGCCAGGAGAGTAATCTGGCACAAACTGTGGAACGCTGACCAAGAATCAAAAGCCTAACTAATGAAGCTTCAGTTCTCAGGGGACAGGGTTTTTGGACCAGGTATTGAAGAATTCACAGTAAAGAAGGGAGAAGATAAGGACAACCAAGGGGGGCAGAGCACGCTGCCTTCCTTTTGGAACAAAAGATTTCATCCCTATTCTCACAGAGGAAAAAAGAGCCCTAGGTACCAAGGACAGGATAGGCGCACATTCGGGTTCAAGCCGAACTTTTTCAACCAAAAATCACAATACTTTTCAAACTGAGACCACGGTAGCCATTTCAACCCCAAACAAGGCTACAAACCCAACAGACAGAACAGAGGTTTTCGACAATGAGAATTCACAGGCCCAGGACAATGCAGACGCAGTGGGGGCAGACTACAACTCTTCTCCTGGGCCGACACAGTCAGGGACCAATGGGTAACAGAAATAGTAAAACATGGCAATACCATCAAATTCAACTCTGTACCAAGACAAGACAGATACATACAATCCCACATGTCCAAAGACAAGATAACCCCTGCACAGGTCAGAGCAATACTAAGACAACTGCTCAGCAGCAAAGCCATCAAACTGGTGCCAAACCACGAAAGATACTTGGGCATCTACTCAGTATTCTTTCTGGTACCAAAAAAGATGGGGGACCTATGCCCAATACTAGACCTCAAATTCGTAAACAAGTTCGTGAAATACCAAAGATTCAAAATGGAGACCCTACGGTCCACCATTGCGGCAATCCGCAAAGGGAACCTCCTAACATCTATAGACCTGAGGGACGCATACCTCCACATCCCAATCAGACCTTCCCATCAGAAATTCCTCAGGTTCAGCATCCTGGGATACCACTTTCAGTACCAATGCCTACCCTTCGGTCTGGCATCAGTCCCCCGAGTGTTCACCAAGGTCATGGCTCCACTATCAGCCAAACTCCGAATGGAGGGAGTCCATGTAATACCTTACCTGGACGACTGGCTAATTCGGGCAAGATCACAGGAAGAATCAAACTCAGCAACTCGGAGAGCGCTGCAACTACTCACCCGACATGGATGGATAGTCACTACCTCCAAAAGCCATCTGACACCGATCACAACTATAGAACACTTGGGTGCGGTGTTCAACACAGTCACCGGGACAGTCAAACCCTTGGAGACATGCATCAATACGTTAGTGACCCAGTGCAGACACATACTGCACTGCAAAATGACAACCCTGTGGCACCTCATGCAGTTGTTGGGTCTCATGTGGCAACCTGCATAGACCTTCACGACTGGGCCAGAGCACGCATGAGGCAACTGCAACATCTACTTCTAGACAAGTGGAACTACAACCTACAAAATTACAATCAAAGGGTGACCATACCTACGCCAGTACAAAGATCCTTGAGATGGTGGACAAACCCACAAAATCTAAACCAGGGAGCGAATTTAGACAGAACAGCAACCAGAATCCTAGAAACAGACGCAAGTCTGCAAAGCTGGGGTGCTGTACTGGACAGGAGGTCAGGCCAAGGAAGGTGGACAGAGCCAGAAACCACGTTGCCAATCAATATTCTGGAGACCAGAGCAATACAACTGGCGCTACAGCACTTCAGACCTCTAGTAATAAGGCAACACGTAAAGGTGCGAACAGACAGCAGGGTAGCAATGTCCTACATAAACAAGCAAGGAGGGACAAAAAGCAGAGCCATGGCCAGGGAGTTGGAAATCCTAATGCGCTGGGCAGAGAGACACCTCCTCAGCATCACAGCAGTACACCTAGCAGGCATGCAAAACACAAGAGCAGACTGGCTAAGCAAACAAACCCTGCAACAGGGAGAGTGGCAACTGAATCCAGCCATATTCCTCAAACTACAAAAGAAATGGGGCCCATTTCAAGTAGATTTCATGGTTTCAGCAACGAACACTCAGCTACCAGTATACATATCCAGGTACAAAGACAAAAATGCGGTGGGGGTAGACGTTCTCTCAACCCCTTGGAAATTCCACATAGGGTATGTATTCCCCCCAATACCCATGATACCTGTGATCCTACAGAAGATCAGGGACATGGGCACAACAGTGATTCTAATTACCCTGGACTGGCCAAGACAAACATGGTATGCCCTCATCAAAAAGATGTTAATGGACAAGCCCATGAGACTCACCCCATTCCAGACATTGCTCAAGCAGGGGCCAATCTGGCACGAGGACCCACTACCTCTGAGACTGAAGGCATGGCCACTCAGAGGGTCAGACTGCTAAACCTAGGGGTGTCAACCAAAGTTGCAGATACTCTACTACAGGCCAGAAGACACTCTACCAACAGAACATATAACAGACACTGGGGGGGGCATTTGTTTACTGGTGTAACTCTAGACAACTTGAGGCTTCAACATGTAATATTTTACAGGTGTTAGAATTTTTGCAAGATGGTCTAGACAAGGGATTGATGGCAGCATCATTAAGAGTCCAAACAGCCGCCATAGGAGCAATTTGGAGGAAAACAGATGGACAACTGCCTGGGGCACACCCACTGGTGCAGTTCTTCCTAAGAGCAGCCGCCAACATCACCTACTCTCCTAGACCCGTTTCTGTCCCTTGGCAACTCAACCTAGTATTAGACGCCTTAACTGAGGATCCTTTCAAACCTCTGGATTTGGCTCCCCTACCGTTTCTCACCATGAAAACAGTCTTTCTGGTAGCGGTATGCTCAGCTAGGAGAACCAGTGAGATACAGGCCCTATCATGCTGAGAACCCTTTCTTACGTTCTTCCCAGATAGAGAGGTCTTAAGAACTATACCATCCTTCATTCCGAAGGTGGCGATGGCTTTTCACACTGGTCAAGAAATTACAGTCCCAGCTATTTGCCCAACTGACCAGGACCCCAACAGGGACACCCTCCTCTGTCTAGACCTGGCTAGAGCCCTATGCATCTACTTGGACAGGACAGAATCCTTCCTCCAGTCAGATAGACTGTTTGTCCTTCATCAAGGACAAAAGAGGGGCTTACCAGCCTCCAGGTCTACAGTCACCAGATGGTTGCGAGATGCCATCTCCCAAGCTTACAAGGCTAGGGAGGCCGAACCACCGCAAGTTATCAAGGCCCACTCCACTAGAGCAATAGCCACGTCCTGGGCAGAAAGAAGCTTAGTATCAGTAAGGGAAATCTGCCAGGTGGCTACTTGGTCATCCCCCCATACCTTTACCAAGTACTACAGATTGGATACAGGATTGACAAGCAATGCTGCATTTGGCCGAAGAGTAATCCATACAGTTTCCAGTCAGGTTCCTCCTCCCTCCCAAGTCATTTCCAATACTGCTGTATAATCACCCATGAGTGGAGACTAGGAGTGCTGTAAGAAGATGCGATGGATAATGGAAGTTTACTCACCTAGTAAAGGTGATTATAGGAGCACCTTCTTACAGCACTCCATAGCCCACCCAATGAGGAGGAACACACAGTAAAAGAAAATGAATAGCTGTCTGAAAGCATTGCATGGGTAAATTCTTTAATGATGATGTTAAAACAGTATGTTGATTACAAAGTTGTACATTACACAAAGAAGCATAGACAGTAACGACTTCATTACTGTACATTGTGAGCCAACAAAATAATATAGAGTACACTTTTCACAACTTTCACAATGTGTCGTTTTGTTTCATTCTATCAGGTGGTCCCCCTCTGGGACACCACCGGGCCGCTTTTACTGTTAATTTTTAATTTCAGAAGGTTCCAAAGCTCGGGAAGATCTCGTACTGAGGAGTATGGGAAAGACAGGGGAGGAGACGGAAGCAGGGATAAGAGAGGGATCAGATTTCGATTCCTAAGGAATTCTTTTGTGCATCAGCCTGAGAGGAAGTGCCGGAATTACCCATGAGTGGAGACTGGGAGTGCTGTAAGAATGTGCTCCTATAATCACCTTCACCAGGTGAGTAAACTTCCATTTCAGGATGTGTTCTGGGTGGAAAAGGGGAGGGGGAGAGAGAGAAGCACATGTCGATTAATGCACTCAATGGAATAAGCTAACAAAAGACAGCAACAGTGCAAGTCAATCCTCACAATCAGTACAGTAGTGAGATAGCATGTGAGGACAAGAAGCATGACAGCAAATGGATAAACATAACTTAGCAGGTGCATTACAAATATATACAATCATAATATAAATACATGTGCAAAACAAAGAGTCCGATTTTCAAAATTGCATATGTTACCCCTATGTGGCGCTATCCCAAGGGCTACTACCCCTGCCTGCTTGGCTAGTAGCAGGTTAAACTAGGTTCAGTGACGGATGCCTCCATCCAAAGGTCAGGGTTAGTATGGGTCAAACTAACCAGGCCACAGCTTTCTGGGACACTGTGACCCCCCCTTGTCTCCTACTAGCGGCCCACGCAATACACAATGTTTACCTTCACAATACCCCTGATATGTTTTGTACATACACATATATTTGGCACTTACCTCCAGGACTGACTTCTTCAGCTTGGCTCTGGGGATCCCCTGTAAAACAAGGTCAGGCAAGACAAAAGGCAACAGTGCAATACTTTAAGCATAAACTGACACCACAGTCAATGTAAATTGCAGAAAAAGTAGATCTGATTTATTCAGGGGGTAGTAACATGGGAGGGGCACAGTCAGGGTAATTGGTTGGAATAATCTATCATTTACTCTATAGTGTGGGCATTTAAAGTCCCTGAAACAGTTAACACTCTCTGGGTACCCAGGGGGATGGAAGATGGGCTAGCCAGGACCGTTGCCCGGTGTAGGCCGGCATTGCAGCTGGTTGGGGCCCTGTGAATAAAATAAATAACATGCACTACACCCTAATTGGAATCCGGAGCCGGAGGGCTCAGTTCATGAAAAAGAAAAGAAATAACAAGCAACCAGGTGGCACACTTTTGATTCAGTTATATGTTGCAGGGAGCTACCCTGATGATTACTCATGATACCCAAAAACTGGACACAGGATGGACTGTGGTGGAGGCAGTAGATGATAATTCTGGATTGCCAGAAAAAGGATGGCCCACACGATGCCCCACAGCGTTGTTCCTTTTCAGTCAAGAAGCCGGGGCTGATCCCCTGGCAGGTCTCTCATCGATGGTTCTTCACTGTGCAGCAGGGTAGGGTGACAGGCCCCTCATGACAGGGCCTAGCTGCATTAGGTAGCAGTGGATTCAGTCCAATTTGAGATGGGTACAGCTGCCAGCCCTCAGCACATTTATATGTACAGAGGATTACTTTACAAGGCAAACATTCCTCAATCCCGATTGCAAAGTCACTGCTAACACCTGGGAGCTCTGAGGAGGCTGAAGTTCTTGACAGGCTGATCACATTTAGCAAGATCTTCAGTCTTCTACAGGTGCAGCCTGGTCTCTTTCTAGTTGCTTGCTGGGATTCTCCAGACTCGGAATCAATCTGAAATGTGCTCTTTCCCTCTCACCCCCTCCACACTATGAGCCGAAATGCAGGCCATCAACTGGGCCTTCGCACAGTTCTCCCGCTCGAACACGCTTGCTCAGCTATCATGAGCGGTCTCTCCCCCTTGACTGCCAACTTCAGTCTGGCTTGCCAGCAGACAGCTTGGGGTTTTCCCTTGGATCCAAAATGTCCGATTGGTGGGTTCAGCTGTCAGTCACAGCAATAGCTCCCCATTTTGGTGAAAAAGGCGCCAACAGTCCAAAACTACAAGTCCCAACTGGTAATCCACACAGTCCCACGTTAGTAAGCTCCATTTTAGAGTCCTCACTTACTGATTGGTCCAATTTGGCAGTTCGGGACCAAAATGGTGGAGCTAACTGAACAGTCCTTGCTGCAAATAAGGCAGGTTAGAACAAACCACATTATTATTACTACTCTAAGTGATTACCAGCATTTGGCCACATCTTTTAGCAGGGCTCCCTCTGCACAGTTAGCGCTGGCAGAAACGGAGTGGGTATTCAGCAGCCCGGGTAGGACTCTGGCATGGAAGTACACAGTCCCTCCATTTGATTAATTATGACCAGGGCCCCTGGTGTTCTGCGGCAGAATTTTCTGATTTCTGCGGCAGGGCTCCTTGACTTCTGCGGCAGCATTTTCTGATTTCTGCGGCATGATTTATTCATTTCTCTGGCAGAATGCAGTCCTGTCATTGGCTAAATATGATGTGATGTCATCGATGATATCATATGCTGAGCATAGAGGAGGGGCTTCAGGATAAACGAGGTGGGAAAGAAAGCCTGACACTATGCAAAAACAGTATGTTTATATGAAAATTCACCAAAAAACAATGAATTCTGCGGCACTATATATATTCTGCTGCATGATGCAAATTCTGTGGCAAATTCCGCAACTGCAGAACCACAGAATTCCAGGGGCCTTGATTATGACGGCAAACAGGCAGCCCTTAAAGGGACAGTACACGGAGGCCACACAGGCACTCATGGGCAATACTTTTAAGCGCTAAACGCAGGACACCAGCCTGGCAAGAAGCATTTGGGCAAGCTCACGGAAGCCTTTTGGGAACCCCCATTTGTAGGGGGTTACACACTTCCTTGCCTGGAAAAACTTGGCGTCCGCATCAAGTAGGTACCATCACAATAACATGCAAATGCAAATTATCCTACTCATCTATACCATTAGCAGATTAGGCCTATAACTTCTAAAGCATTAGGCAACATATTAAACCTTTACAATACACACTTTTCTGTATTTCACAGGACACTACTTTTCCAAAATTACATCATACATAGGTTGTACAAATTACTCACATACACACTGCAGTTTGGAGTTAGGTTATTACTTCCTGCACATGGAACAGTGAGAACAGGGGTCCTCTCCTATCAACTACCTTAGGGCTAGATGGGGCAGGAGCACTATACCTGGAGGGCAGGACAATCAACCGAGAATTGGCACTTAAACTCAGTTTGGGCAGTGAACTCTGGGACACATACACTCCCTTGTGGACTACATTGAGAGGCAAATCCACTGGCCTCTCAGAGGAATCATAGCTGAGGTGCACTATTGGTTTGACAGCTCATTCAGTCTTCTTGGGGGGAACAGCCACAGTCTTTGTACCTTTCACCTCAATCTCTGCACATTCATTACTTGCTAGGGGGACCTCTGTCTGAGTGGAAAAATTAGGACTTGGGGCACTATCAGCCCCTGGCTCTGTAAATTCAGGTTCTACAACACTTTGCTCACTGGGACAATACTCTGGCACTGGAAGGGAACTGTCATCACACTTAAAATATTCTTCATGTTCTGGCATGTCACCAGTCTGCCTCAGATTCATCTGTCTCTTCCTCAGGTAAATCATACAGTTCCACCATACACAGTGACTCAACATCATCAGATCTGACACTTTGAACTTCTCTCACAGGGAGCATTGGCTCCAATGACAAAGCTGGGGGGTCAGGCAGTCCAGAAGGCCCAGTTCCAGCCCCACAGTTGACCATGGGGTTACCCAGAAACAGCTGACTCAGTTCATAAGAGGGGTAATAAGCATAGTTGCACTCACTCTCATCTAAAGTGGACTGACAATCATTATCATTTTGGGTTTGCTGTGGAGGGAACCTTAAGTCAGTGACCACTGGGGCACGCTTACTCTGTCTTTGTTTCGCAGCAGCCCGAGTCACTGGTCCAGGGGGAAAAATCTCTGGGGGCTCAGCTTCAATTATGATTTGGCCAATGGGCAACAAATGGTTACAGTGCATGGTCTTGACATCTTTTGAGTTGTTTTCAGGCGCTTTGCTTGTACTGAGGTAAATCATTCAATTTACCTACTACTATGTGGGGAAGATGGTGGCACCGATCAGCAATTTTGTGTTTGCCATGCAATCCCAGATTTCGCAACAACACACGGTCCCCAGCTTGAAGCTCTTGGGCTTTACTTTTTTATCATATCTTTCTTTATTGGCTAAGTTTCTCTTTGCAGCCATTGTCTGAGCTAGTTGGTATGCATGGTTCAATTGAGCTTACAGCTTTTGTACGTACTGTAGGTATTTCTCAGCTCAGACTCCATCATGAGAGACCCTAAAACAAACATCCACTGGCAGCCGAGTCTCTCTCCCAAACATAAGTCGGTAGGGGGAGAACCCAGTAGCATCATTTTTCGTGCAGTTATAGGTGTGTACCAAGGTCCTACTCGGCTGGCTCCATTTGGGCTTGTCTTTCGGGTGAAGAGTACCTAGCACATCAAGTAAGGTGCGATTATAGCATTCTGGCTGTGGATCCCCCTGTGGGTGATAAGGGGTGGTTCTAGACTTCTGCACTCCCCATAGAGAGAGAGCATTTCCTTGATTAAGTGACTCTCAAAGTCTCTGCCTTGATTAGAATGAATTCTCTGGGGGACTCCATAGTGAACAAAGAAATTCTCTATCAACACCTTGGCCACAGTGGATGCCTTTTGGTCTTTGGTGGGGAATGTTTGGGCATATCTTGTAAAGTGATCAGTGACCACCAACACATTACTGATGTTCCGCTGATCAGGCTCCAAACTTAAAAAGTCGATGCAGACAAACTCCATAGGTGTGCTGGTGGTGATGTTAACAAGGGGGGCAGCCCTCTGGTGAGGGGGCCTTTCTCTTTAGGCAGTGACTACAAGTTTGTATATGATGCTCTACGTCGGCTCCCATCTTAGGCCAGTAGAATCGGGACCACACTAGGTCAAGGGTTCAGTTGATACTGAGGTGGCCCATGTGGTTGTGCAGGGACCTCAGCACCAAGTCTCTGAAGGCTGTGGGCAAGACCAGTTGTTGCTTGTCTACTTGACCCCCCCCCCCATTTACTCTCTCTATGCACAGCAACTGACTAATCAGTTTCAACTTAGGGCCTTCCTTAGAAAATAGCGCAGTTCGCAAATCAGAGGATCGCAACTTGGACACATCTTTCCCTGTGTAGAGGGCTTCAAGTGCTGACCCGGATCATAGGATCTTGGGATTGAGCCCACTGAATGTTGTCATTATCAAATTGAGGCAGTGCACTAATATCTAGCATGGAGAAGTGACAGTACGTAGCTGGTATACAAGTGTCAGAGGCACCCAAGCAATCTACCAGGCAGTCCACTGAGTCTGTGGACTTCTGTTCATCTTTGTCAAACTTTTGGCACAGTGTTCGAATGTCAGGTTTGGATAGCCTGACCCAATCACCTTGGGAAGTGGGCCTCTGGGAGAGGGCATCAGCATCTACAGTATGTGATTCAGGCCTGATCTGTATTCAACAGCATAATCATAACTAGACAACTCAGAGAGCCACCTGTGCCCAGCAGCATTCAATTTAGCTGAAGTCTGCACATAGGTAAACGGATTATTATCTGTCTTTATCAGTATCTTTGCTCCATACAAGTATTCATGGAACTGGTCAACGATAGCCCACTTCAACGCCAAGAACTCCAATTTATGCACAGGATAGTTTTTCTCTGATGGGGTCAGACTTCTACTGGCAAAGGCCACTGGTCTCAAGCCGTTCTCATGTTCCTGATATGACACAGCCCCCAACCCTTGGAGGCTAGCATCGGTGTGCAACACATAAGGTTTGGTAGGGTCAGCATTGGCAAGGGCAGGAGCATGGGTGAGCTGATATATTATTTTATGGAATGCAGCTTCGCAGTCTGGTGTCCAGCAGGACCCAAAAATTTCACCTGGGCGGAAGTATACTCTTTCCATTCCTGTAAGGGCCACTTTCTTGTGCTTTTGGTTCTTAGGAGGGTAACCCTGGGTAAGATTTAGGAGTGGACGAATCACCCTTGAGTAGTCCTTTATGAATCGCCAGTAATAGCCACAAAATCCTAGAAAGCGCTGTAATTCTTTCAGGTTGTGGGGCTGAGGCCAGGTGGTCAAGGCCTCAACTTTACTAGGATCAGTCTCTATCCCCTCAGTGGACACTATATTTCCCACATACTTCACTGACGTCTAAAAAAACTGCCATTTGTCAATGGACAGCTTGAGGCCAAAATCCTCCAATTGGTCTAACACTTTCAACAGTCGACTCTCATGTTCCTCCAATGAACTTTCGAACACAATAACATTGTCCAAGTATACCAGGCACTCCAAAAAGTTCATATCCCCCAGTGCACACTCCATTAGTCGCTGAAAAGTGGCTGGAGCACCTGAGATCCCTTGCGGCATCCTCAGAAATTCATAGAACCCAAGTGGACAGATGAAGGCTGTTTTCTCACAGTCCTCTGGGGCCATGTGGATCTGATAGTACCCACTGAGAAGGTCCAACACCAAGAACCACTTGCTTCCATTCAGACAGTCCAAAGCATCTTGAATATGGGGCATGGTATACTGATCTGGGATAGCCATTGGTTAAGAGTTCGATAATCTACACACATTCTTACTGTCCCATTCTTTTTCCACACCACCACAATAGGTGAAGCATAAGGGCTTCTGGATTCTTGTATCACACCAGCTGCAAGCATTTCCTGCAGGTGCCTTCTTACATCATCTATAATGGCGGGTGCTAGGCAACGACACCTCTCACGACATGGCCATTCATCATGCAGGCATATGTGATGCTCCACTCCTTGGACACATCTCACATCCCACTCTTTTAAGAAAAACACTTGGTCTTTCTGGGCAAGTCTCTTGCTGATCCTAGTCTTCCATTCGTCTGACAACGGGGAGTCACCAAAGTCAAACAAGTCAGGGGCCACTCTATCAGTCGCTCCAGAATAATTGTTATTGGGTAACACTGTGTGTCTGTGCAGTGTACGGTAGCTAGGGTACAGCTTTTATTCACCTGAATTTCTCGATCTGATACATTGTGGTCCTGGACCATTACCCATCGAGCATAGGCATGCGCATGAGCGGGTAAGATACTGGGCTTAACCAGCAATCCTTCTGGCAGTTTTCCATCACCTGGCGCATCCAGCATGAGTATCTTATTCTTGACATCTTTCCATAAGCGGACCACCCCTTGTAGAGTACACTGAGTGCTGGTGGCCAGGATCATTGACTCAGGATCCTTCTTCCATACAATCCCGATTGGTTCATCCTGATCCACCTCCTCGGCATTTTGCTGCAACTCGTATGCCCTTTCAATCAGTGCAGGAATCCTCAGAGCCCTACCAGTCCGTTGCCCCTCTTTCTCGTAACATAGCTGCGCCAGTCTCCCGAACATATGCACATTTGTCCCAATTAGTAGGGAAACCCCATCATACAATCCAGTAGGGGGACACATCAGGGCTAAGGTCTCCACTTGTTCCACCACTCCAGCCACCGAAGTAGGGAAAGACAACCAAATCCAGATATATTCAGAGTAGGGGTAGGCCTTTTCACTCAACGCCCAAATATGCAGTCCTTCCAAAGGCTGTAAGGGCACATCAGGCAAGTGCTTCCAATACCAGTCTTGAAACATTATCGTTACTTGGAAGCCACTGTCAAGCACAGCCCTGGTAGACACTCCATTCACCTTCACTGTGGTCTCCAAGGAGGGACCCACCACCTCGGACCATTCAGGTGGCGCTGATGTCGGTGTCAATCTGGCATTGGCCTTGGTAGCATAACTTTTTCGAACAGCTCCCCCTGGTGGCCTGTTGTTGTTTGGGTGAATCAAAGCTAACAGTCTGGCATGGTCCCTCCTCAGATTTTCTGGCGAACGGCAGAGAAACGGGTATGTCCATCCTCCCCGCATTGATAGCAAAAAGTAGGCTCTCTAGACTCTCGAGGGGCATGCGGGCCATCTCTTGGTTCGGGGACCTTAGGGGTACTAGGCAGCTTATCTTTGGCTCATGCTCTGAATCCTTGATCCTCAGGACTTCCGCCAAGGTGAGGATTTGGTGTGGTTTGCAACAAGTCCTCCACTAGAGCTCTCAGCTCTTGCACTTCTTCCAGTAGGTTACCTTCAGCCCGGGGCTCCGGAGAAACAACATGCACTCCCACTCCACTCTTATTCACTGGGGGCACCTGATACAGGTCAGGTTCTCAGGCTGCTTCAGTCAATTCTTTAATCAGCCCTCTCAGCTGTTGTACCTCATCCGAGTCACTCCTCTCCGGGATCGGGCAAGTACCAACCATTCCAGCATAGAGCTCCCAGCCCTCTTCATCAGTCTCGATCTCACAAATTTCTTTCATGAGATGACAGTATTCAGGAGGGTTAGCCTTCCTGTTTTGTAGCTTGAGTTTCAATATCATCACACTACAGTATCTGGCTGACTTTAGGATATGTTCCAATCTGACCTGGTTCAGTTCCTTTGCAGGCACTCCCCCTTTCCTGTGGGCCCTCTGCAGAGCCTTCTCAATCCTGGTAATAAATACAGACAATTTCTCATTTTTCCACTGCTTAGCTGACTTGAACCTCCACAACAAGTTGTCCCCCGATTCAAAATTGCCAAACACTCCTTCCAGTACAGAGAGGTATTCAGCTGCTGTAGCCTCTGGGCTAGTTGCTCGCAAGAAGCAGATGACCACCAGGGCTGGGCCTCTCAAACTCTCCATCAGTCTCTACCTCTTTTCCCCCTCTGAGTACTGCCATTCCTGTACCATGGGAGTAGCATAGCCCATCCAAGTTTCCAAATCGTCCTCCCCTGTAGGCACTGGGACTGTGCCTGAAAAAAGTCTCAGCTTTTGTAAGAGTCCAACTGTATCTGGGGAATTATTATAGGGAAGGGGGCTACAGGAGAACTTTTGGGAGAAGCGGGGGATGTGGCAGGGGAGTGCAGGGGCATGTGTTCCTCAGAAAGGTCTAGTACCTTTACCAGCTCTTGAGCAGTTCATCCTTCAGATGCTAATAATTTGAGTAACTTGTCCTTAAACCCTTCTATACTGGGGGACCCACCCGGGGTAGCCGGATCACTATGCAGGTGAATGGCCCTCCACCCCTTCTGGGTACCTTCTGGCAGAATAACAGGGGGCACCTTCTCCGGATCTATTGCAGAGCTACAGGAAAGCAACACAATCACAGTCTGCTCAAACAAATCTGAATCCCTTCCCTTTACTTCAACCTTGCTCAAACCCTTAATATGTTCCACAGCTGTTACGATATCAGCATTAGCAGTCCCTAATGGGACATCCAGTAACAGGAGAGCCTGTCGAGGGTCTAACCCCTCAGCCTCACTCTACCCCATTATTTGTTGCACTAACAGTTTGTGGGGGGCAATTTTAAGCTTGGGCGTAGTAAGACCCTCCATTTCCTCCCCAAAACTAAACATAACGGGGTAGTTTCCTCCTTTTGCCACTAGAGGATGCTAATCCCAGTGGTGCCTCCAAGATGTAACCCCTAGGTGGCGCTATCCCAAGGGCTACCACCCCTGCCTGCTTGGGTAGTAGCAGGTTAAGGGGCCTAGGTTCGGTGATGGGTGCCTCCTCCAAAAGGTCAGGGTTGGTATGGGTCAAACTAACCAGGCCACAGCCCTCGGGGACACTGTGACCCCCCTTGTCTCCTACTAGTGGCCAATGCAATACACAGTGTTTACCTTCACAATACCCCTGATATGTTTTGCACATACCTCCCCCGATACAGTTGGACTCTTACTGAAAGTTGAGACTTTTTTCAGGCACAGTCCCAGTGCCTATGGGGAGAATAATTTGGAAACTTGAATGGACTATGCTACTCCCTTGGTACAGGAATGGCAGTGCTCAGAGGGGGGAAAGAGGTAGAGACTGATGAAGAGCTTGAGAGGCCCAGCCCTGGAGGTCATACATATTTGGCACTTACCCCCAGGACTGACTTCTTCAGCTTGGCTCTGGGGATCCCCTGTAAAACAAGGTCAGGCAAGACAAAAGGCAACAGTGCAATACTTTAATCATAAACTTACACCACAGTCAATGTAAATTGCAGAAAAAGTAGATCTGATTTATTCAGGGGGTAGTAACATGGGAGGGGCACAATCAGGGTAATTGGTTGGAATAATCTATCATTTACTCTATAGTGTGGGCATTTAAAGTCCCTGAAACAGTTGCATTCTCTGGGTACCCAGTGGGATGGAAGATGGGCTAGCCAGGACCGTTGCCTGGGGTAGGCCGGCATTGCAGCTGGTTGGGGCCTGTGAATAAAATAAATAACATGCACCACACCCTAATTGTAATCCGGAGCCAGAGGGCTCAGTTCATGCAAAAGAAAAGAAATAACGAGCAATCAGGTGACACACTTTTGATTCAGCTATATGTTGCAGGGAGCTACCCTGATGATTACTCACGATACCCAAAAACTGGACACAGGATGGACGGTGGTGGAGGCAGTAGATGATGATTCTGGATTTCCAGAAAAAGCAGGACCCACACGATGTGCCACAGCATCAATCCTGTTCAGGCAAGAAGCTGGGCTGATCCCCTGGCAGGTCTCTCATCGACGGTTCTTCACTGTGCAGCAGGGTAGGGTGACAGGGCCCTCGTGGCAGGGCCTAGCTGCATTAGGTAGCAGTGGATTCAGTCTGATTTGAGCTGGGTACAGCTGTCAGCCCTCAGCACATTTATATGTACAAAGGATTACTTTACCAGGCAAACGCTCCTCAATCCCAATCGCAAAGTCACTGCTAACATCCGGAAACCCTGAGGTGACTGAAGCTCCTGACAGGCCAATTGCATTTAGCAAGATCTTCGGTCTTCTACAGGTGCAGCCTGGTCTCTTTCTAGTTACTTACCTGGGATTCTCCAGACTCGGAATCAATCTGAAATGTGCTCTTTCCCTCTAACCCCCTCCACACTATGAGCCAAAATGCAGGCCATCAACTGGGCCTTTGTACAGTTCTCCCACTTTAACTACAACACGCTTGCTCGGCTATCATGAGCGGTCTCTCCCCCTTGACACACAACTTCAGTCTGGCTTGCCAGCAGACAGCTCAGAGGTTTTCCTTTGGATCCAAAAGGTTGGAGCGTCCAGCTGTCAGTCACAACAATAGCTCCCCCTTTTGGTGCAAAAGGCACCAACTGTCCAAAACTACAAGTCCCAACTGGTAATCCACACAGTCCCACGTTAGTAAGCTCCATTTTAGAGTCCTCACGTACTGATTTGTCCAATTTGGCAGTTCGGGACCAAAATGGTGGAGCTAACTTGACAGTCCTTGCTGCAAATAAGGCAGGTTAGAACAAACCACATTATTATTACTACTCTAAATGATTACCAGCATTTGGCCACATCTTTTAGCAGGGCTCCCTCTGCACAGTTAGCACTGGCAGAAAACAGAGCAGGTATTCAGCAGCCCGGGTGGGACTCTGGCATGGAAGTACACAGTCCCTCCTTTTGATTAATTATGACTGCAAACAGGCAGCCCTTAAAGGGACAGTACATGGAGGCCACACAGGCACTCACGGGCAATACTTTTAAGCACTAAACGCAGGACACCAGCCTGGCAAGGAGCATTTGGGCGAGCTCACGGAAGCCTTTTGGGAACCCCCATTTGTAGGGGGGTTACACATGAATGACACAGGGTGCCTGCATCAGACAGAACTGACACAAGTGGACGCGCCTTGCCTCATTCCTGATTTTAGAAGGGAAGTTGCAGCAACCAGGGGTTGGCCTGTGCCAAAATGGCTTGTGTCATGCTTGCACCACCCACCTAGATGTGCCATGGTGTAAAGGGGGCTTACACCAAAACCCTCTTGCAAGATCCCCTTTCCTGGAATTTCAGAAGTGGTGCAGACCCCTCCAGGCTTAGACTAGCCCAGTGCTGGTCTAACACCCCTTATGCCAGTCTGTCCATAGTGTGCTCACTGATGAGTCACCATCGTGCCCCAGTGATGCTAACACAGGCCACCACAGTGGACAATGATGTAGGGCAGATACCAGTCAGCCACATATGCCCATTGCAAAAACAGTGCCAGAACTGACAGGGGATGCCATCCTCTTACCCCACCTGCAGTGCACAACCCAACAGTGACCTTTCAGTTGTGCACTGTGCCCTGTCAGCTGTCCTGTGCACTTGCAGAGGGTCACCCATAGCACCATCCAGCATGCTTCTTGGCACATTCAACCTTTTGGAGCCAGATGTGCCCCATCCCAAATCTGCACACCATACAGCCTGTGTGACAGCACCTGCCAGCTGCCACTTGGGGAACACTGCTCAGGGTAGGGGCTGGCCAATGGATGTGTTCCTTTAGGCACTCTGGGTCCCTGTGGACACTGTACAGGGCTTTTCTGGACTGTACCCAAACCTTGCTGGCACTGCCGCAAGGTTACTATACAGCCTCCATCAAACCTCTTCCATATAACACTTGTTTGGCTCACTGGAGCAGTTGCAGCAAATCAGCCAACTTTAGCACCAGAACTCCTCCTGTACCAAAATTGGGTGCTGGGTCCCTGACACACTGAAGATTGAAGCAAGCTGCTGTTTGCCATAGCTTGCATCGATCTAAGGCCGGCTTTGAAAATCGGGTCCAAAATGTGCAATGGTAAATGTACTGAACAGGGAATACAGTAAAGGAATATACAGTTTCTGCAGAGCTGCATGTTATACAGTGTAGTTGCAGACATTAGTTCTATAGTTATAGAGTAGGACCCTCAGACTAGTTGGAAAAGGAGAAATGCATATAAGGGAGAGAGAGGCTTGACCCAAGACAGGAGAACCTGAAGGAAAAATCAGACTGATCCAAAAGGGTCTTTAAGTAGGGGGTGGAGAGATACTAAAGGTCAGAGTTATGAAGGGAGTGAAAGGTGTTAGGGGGCAAGAGAATAAGAAGCTGAGATACTGTAGGTAGGGAGAGGTGCAAACCAGAATTTAGAGACAAATGAGGTGCAGTGGGGAAACCATCTGCCCTCAAGAGATGAAAGTGTTAGCAAGGAACTGAAGGAGTAGTGGTGAGTGTGGGGTGGACAGTTAAGGGCAAAGTGAAAGAAAGTGTCTGAAGGGGGGTCAACTCTAGCAAAGATAGACATAGGCACAGCACAATACACTACATTTCCATAATAAAAAAAACTGGGGGGATCATCTTTACAATGATGTTTCAATTGGTAGGAAGTGGAATACTGGTTTTGTTACTGTATAGTAAATGAAGCTTAGGATGCAGATTCTTGTGACTGACATCCACGTGGTAGGAGATGTCAAGGTGATGCTCCAGCCAGACCCTGAGGTACTTGAAAGAAATGATCGCCTCCACTTCCATGCTCTCTAGGGTTC
The DNA here is from genome assembly GCA_016271365.2 of Neoceratodus forsteri. Lineage (NCBI taxonomy): Eukaryota > Metazoa > Chordata > Ceratodontiformes > Ceratodontidae > Neoceratodus > Neoceratodus forsteri. The sequence continues at coordinate 452,376,224 of CM057455.1, read as the reverse complement.
TGAAGTCTTAGGAGGGTCAGCATTTTGTCCGGATGCTGTCTGGTGCCAAACGTTATTGGGACCATTTTTTGGCATTAAAGGTAAGCTGATACAGCAGAGCCTGAGTTGGCTATTGATAAATATCCTCTTCAGTTTGGCAACCAGATCAGAGGCAGATGGGCCTGAGATAGAGGGTGTCATGTCATCTTGTAACATGTATATGTTAGAGGAGAAACATGATTTGGGGAGGTAATTTAGAAAAACTGAGAACTGGACTGGACAATAGACAAAGCCTTAAAGGACACTTGGCTTGACAGGGAGTGGGATTCACCTATGTGGACTACCTGTGTAACCTAACCTCCAGGTAAGCGTAAATTCATCTGACACGTGGGTCAGATAGTCCAGCATAATTACTTGTGTACAGGGAAATGAAGTGGGTGACAGTGTCAAAGGTTTTGGTCAGTCAACAGAGATGGCAGAGGTAATCAGATCTTGATCCATCCCATTCAGAATGGAGTCAGTGAGTCTGATAAAGGAGGATACAGCAGAATGTGATATTCTGAAACCTTATTGGAAGGGGTGAAAAGGAGGAGGAGTCCAGAAATGGGGAGAGCTAAGACAGAACCAGATAATCCTGGAGTTTGGCTAAGACTATGTGGAGATATATAGGGTGGTAGTTACCAGAAACTAAGGGATTGTCTCCTTTAGAAGACGAACAGCTGTAGCCCTCTTTCCTGTGACAGTAACACTGCCCAAAAGGAAGAGATTAGGAGATCAGAGATAGCTGATGTTACAGTTGGAGCTGATAAATAGATGAGCTTGGGGTCAGCCTCGTTAAGGTTAAGTCCTTTGTGAGGATCTGGGGGCAGAAGGACTGTAATGATGGCTGCAAGAAATGTGAGGGGGAAGAAAAAAGAGGGAGGAGGGGATGTGGACTGGGGAAGTTGGGTGGGGAGGAGGGAAGAACTGTGAGGGCACAAGGAAAAAAAGAAGTTATTGATGAAGAAGATGATGTCAGCATGGTCAGTGATAGACAAACTCCCTAGTCTGAGGACAGGAACTGAGGGTTGATGGGGAAGCTCAAAGTGGGCATGGATGACCTTCCAGAAGTTGGAGGGATACTTGATATTTTGCTGCAGGGTGGATGCAAAATATTCATCTTTGGCAAATCTAGTTGCTTTGATTATATAGGCATGGTGATGCCAGCATGTTAGTTTAGGGTTGAGTATTTTGGTCAAAAGTTGGGGTTTTGGCAGCTTATATTTTGGCAATCCTAACCCCAAGGAATACAAAATTTGTCATGCCACTTGCTAGTTCTCAGGGCCAATTTTCTGCAAGTTTGGTGAAAATCAGTCCAGTAGTTCAAAAGTCATTAATTAGTGAAGTTATGTAAAAATTCCCAAATTCAGTTGTTTTGCCATAAAATATGTGCATAAACTAGACTGCTTTAAACTATAAAACGTACACATTTTTTAGATCTCATGCCAGCATAGGACTTTATTATGATCTAAAAATTAAAGTTTATTGAGTTTTGGAGTTATAAGGATTTAAAGTTTTAAAATTAGGCACTTGTGTGGTTCAATCTGTCAATCAATCAATTTATTGGAAAGCAAAATTGAGAGAAAATCTCTCATTTACAATTGCATCCATCAGTACAAAACATAAAAAACATACATACATATAGAGACAAATACAGTAAACATATTCAATTACATAGATTCACAAATTGTGTGGTTATAATTCACTTAAAAACATCTACATTCATATGTCATAAATCTGACAAGCAATTGTTTATCATAAATCTGACAAGCAATCGTTTAAAGTGCGACATCGCAATAATAATTGCCAATTTTATATTTTTTTTTAATAGATAACCAGGTCATTGGGACTGCAACTGCCAAGCTATAACTACCAACCCTAGTTTTAAATCTTGGTAAGAAATACTGAGGAAAATCAGCTGATCTAAGAGAGTATCTATTATGTTCTTTAATAACCAATCCTAACAAATATGGGGGTCATTTATTCAGGACAAATTTATAGACAGGAAAAAAAATATTGATTCTGTCCACAAGTTGTCAAGATGGACTTTAATGAATCCAATGTGTGCCCATAACAAATAGAGCATAAACCTGGCAACACTCAACCAAATGGGAACAAAAATTCACAAAACATTTTACAGCACAAAGAAAATGTTTAAAGCACAAATATCATTGCAAGCAATTTTTTAAATCTTACATGAACAAAACCAAACAAAAAAATCATTGCAAAAAACATTTCTAACTCCAAGAGAAATAATACTTTAAAGCAGCAACAAAATGGTTGCAAAAAAATATACAGTGCTATGTCCTTCACAAACAAAATGTTTAAAGGTGAGAACTACGAAAAACAGTTGAAAACATAACAGAAAAAAAAAAACACACCACGTAGTAGTACTTTGTACAGCACCCTTTCCAGGAGGCTCAGGGCACTCAAGTCAAAATAATAAGACTGTCCAGCATTGCAGGGCTCAAACTAAAAAAAAACAACAACTAAGTAAAACAAAAAAGAAACGGCAGCATCATCAGTCAGTGTGCATAGACAGAGGCATCACAGGTCACCAAGAGCCTCTCTAAATAGATATGCATTCAGATCCCTCTTAAAGGCTTCCACTGAGGGGGCTTCCTTCAGTGCTCTGGGTAGTGAACTCCAAAGTGGAGGACCAGCAACTTCAAAAGCACTGCCATCAGATGATTTGAGTCTGGCCCTCAGAACTGGAAAGAAACCCTCTACAGTGGAGCGAAGGGGTGGGTATAAGTATTGAGGAGGAATTAGGAGTTCTGCCAGCTAGCCAGGGCTCAACCCATATAAGGCCTTACAAGTTAGTAAACCAGCCTTGAAGGCAATACACCACTTCAACAGCAGCCAGTACAGTTCACACAGCACAAGGGTTACATGACAGGACCTAGAAAGGCCTATCAGCAACTTGGTTGCTGTGTTGCACTCCAGCTGCAGGTTTTGCAGGGTACCTCCATAGACCTTGAGGTAGAGCAGGTTATAGTAATCCAGCTTAGATGTCACACATGTGTGCAGTAGCATTGGCAGGTCTTCAGGAGGGATAAGAATCTTAATGCGGGTGATGTTCCTAAGATGGTAAAAGCCATTTGGGACTACAGCTGATGTCTAAGCCTCAAATGTCAGTCTCTTATCCAGAATGACTTCCACATTTTTCAATTTATCAGAGGCCATCAACCTCGAGGACCAGAGTCAAAGACCCATCACTCTCTCAGCCACTTCTGCACCAACACCGCACATGACTCAGCTCAATCACCAACACCTCAGTCTTATCTGGGTTAAGTCTCAGCCAGCTAGATGCCATCCAGTTCTGGATTTCAGCCAATTGCAAATTAAGCACCTCCACTGTGTCAAGGGTGAAAATGACAGATACAGCTGGGTATCATCTGCATAGCAATGAACCCCTCCCCCATACCACCTCATGATCTTTCCCAGGGGCAACATGTATATTTCAAATTACATAGGAGAGAGGACTGGCCCCTGAGGCACACCACATAGCAGGGGCATTGGGTGTAAAGAGAAATTTCACATCACTACCCTCTGCATCCTGTCCCTGAGGTAAGAATCAAACCAGCAGATGACACTGCCAGTGAGTCTTATATATCCCTTCAGGTGGTCTAACAACAGCCCACAGTCTACAGTGTCAAAAGCTGAGGAGAGATTGAGGAGAACAAGAAGTGGCTGTCCCCCCTATCCCTCACCCTAAGAAGGTCATTAAGCACCCAGACCAGGGTATTCTCTGTGCTGTGCCTAGACCTAAAACCAGACTAGAAGGGCTCATAGATGTCATAGGTCATCAGGTGTGCCTCTCAATTACCTTTCCTGAAAAGGGCAGGTTTGAGACTGGATGATAATTCATTACAGTATCTTGCTCCAGGGTGGGTTTCTTCCAATGGGACCAAACCAATTCATTTTTCAATGCAACCAGAAAGCCCCCCCACAACTGGGAGCACTGGACATTCCCAGTGTACACTGGACCCAACAGCCCTACGTGACTGACTAATAGTGGTGCTGGGCCTGGGTCAAGTTCACAAAAACTGGGTCACAGCTCTGAGATTACCTCACAGATCTTTTCCATTGAGTCTGGCCTGAACTCTTCCCATGAAAGCTGATCATGTCAGTAAGGTGCAGGATCAACTCTGCCAGGTTGTAACAGCCTGCTTGAGGAGATACCAGCCTTAATAGTGGACATGCTGTCCAAACGAATGAGCAAGCTCCTTGCACTTTTCAGAAGAACCCAACCCTGCCAGCTGAATGCAGGTAGGATGTAATAACCTGTCTTTAGTACAGAAGAGTGGAGGTGGTCAATTCCTCCAGGCAGCAATATCTGGTTCCAGGGTGAGTTTCTTCCCGAGGGGCCTAACCAGTGCATTTTTCAATGCAACCAGGAAGACCCCCTCTGAAAGGGAGCACTGAACAATCCTAGTCAACACCAGACTCAACAGACCTACATAACTCACTAGTAGTACTGTTAGATCTGGGTCTAGTTCGCAAAATATAGGTCACAGCTTCAAGATTACCTCGCAAATCTCTTCCATTGAGACTGGCCTGAACTCTTCTGAAAAAAGCTAAGACAGTCAGGTTGCAACAGCCCACCTGGGGAGGTCACAGCCTAAATAGTGGGCACTCTGTCCAAACAAATGAGCAAACTCCTTGCACTTTGCAGAAGAACCCACCCTTGCTGGCTGCAGACAGGTGAGATTTAATAACCTGTCCACAGTATGGCAGAGCTAAACTGGTCAATTCCTCCCAGCAGCAATCTCCCTGGACAGGAATGTTGCCATGTTATGGGTGATGACCCTTTGGTATTCACCATAGTGAATACTCAAAGCAAGTTTGTCTTTTTGGGCATAGGTTCTCCTCCAACAATGCTCTAATCTCTGAATCCTAGTCTTCAACTCCTTAAGCTCCCTATTAAACCATGTGGAACTCAAGCATGAGACCCCGGGTCAAACACAAGTGGGTGTAACAGCATTGAATGGAGCAGTAGCAACCCCGTTATAGGCCCCCACTGCCTCCACTGATCCTGTCCCACAAGCTGTCAACATATCCAAGATGTCCAACACCTCCTGAAGTCCTTAGGCACGGGGTCATAACAGCACTGGGCACAACCATGCACAGCAAGACCGCACTGTTACAAACAGTGTGTGACAAGACCTGCAAGTACTTTATTTGTTTTACAGGGGGTTTCACCCCCTGTGCCCCCCACATACCCCGGAACTATTATAACCAGCTCCAAGGGGGTTTAGACACAGGGGCAAGAAAAAGTACTTAAACAAAAGAGTCCCTTACAGGGAATCAAACCTCTTTCTCCCCCAACTCCATCCACTGCAGGGTCAGGTGCTCTAGGCACTCTACCACGGGAGCGGCTCGACTGAGAACCTGACCTGCAGTGTCCACATACACTTCCTTCTTCCGGGTGAGCAACAGGGGGTAACAATCCTTTCATATCGCTGTAATTTTCCTGTCACTATTATGCCATTCACGCTCTTCACAGCACGGTCTTCTCCATGCAATTCTGACCCAGTAGGAAGTCCATACAGTCAAAACCCTCTTAAAAAGAGCAGTACTGAACCTACTCAGCAAGGTGGAGTACAAGGAGAGGCCCCACTGTGCAATGATCTGATCAATTAACTGGATCAATCCCGAGATTAATAATCTGAAGCCCCAAGGAGACAACCAGGTCCAAAGTGTGCCCATGTTGGAAATTTGCAGAAGTAGCAACCTTGTGCGAGGCCCAGTGAATCCATCAGCTAGAGCAAATCTGACCCAAACTGCAAGAATTCATCATCAATCAAGGCACTGAAGTCACCCAGAATAATCCATCTGGATGACTCCAACGCCCTGTTGGTGATACAACCCTAACATCTACCCCTCTCCCCTAACCCCTAGCCTCATGACCCATGGCCAAGCTAAAAGTCTTCAACCATGCCCTATTGGTATAATGCAAAAAAAAATTAATCCATCCTTAAAATGTTAATTTTTTAACCGGGTATGTTCAGAAAATGGCACGGTTTTTAACGTATTTTAAAAAAACTATATAAGGCAAAAACGTCAAACTTGCAAAAGCATATACCTAGGGCCAGACTCTACCAAACCTGTATGTTTCAGGATTAAAAAAGCATTTTTTAGTTACAGGTTAGCAACAAAATACCTCTTAAGTTAAGTGATTTTTAGCATTTTTGCAGCCCCCAAAATCAATTGACGTAGCATTTTCAGGATCAAAAGACCCTGTTCCAGACACCATGCATACCAAAATACTGGCAAATCTGTTGAACGGGGACAGAATTATTAAGCTTCACAAATTGGGGTTTAACATAAAAGTACTTATTTAAACCTAATACACTGTACAGGCTACCTTCAGCTAGCCAGTTGATAATCACAGGAAATGACAAGCAGCAAGACTAATGTGATTAGATGTCTATTTACAATAACAGCCTTGTTTTTTTTTTTTTTTTTTTTACTTTTGCTGTTTTTTGTCAACAGAACACTTGAGAGTGAGCAGAGTGGTATCAGGGCATCAAATATTTTGCAGGTCGCAGATCAATGTGCAGTCAGCAGTTGAATCAACCATTTCTTAGGGATTAGTGACCAATACAGTAGCCAATTATAAGTTAAATACAGCTCACGAATATGCAATTAAACTGTGATGGACATGTGACAAGATTAATCTACTAATTTCTTTTTGTTAATGTATTGTGTTAATGTAATAAAGTTTGCTGTCATAATTGAGCACAAAACACGGCTTCTGATGTCAAATGACCAAACAGGCTTTATGGGAAACATTGGCCAAAAGTTGCTCAGTGGAATATTCCCCCACAGATTCTGTAAAGCAGATTGGAAAGCATCAGTTTGAACACCTCAGACAGCTTCAAAGGCAAGAAGTGTGAGGTTACACTTCTTGGACATTCTTCAAAACAGAATCATAAAAGTGGATGGAGCAGGGGTGGGTGTGGAGTGAGCCAGCTGCCCTGAATGATCTTTTCCATCCACACACACACACACACACACCGCCCACCTATTGGGGGAGGGCAGTGGAGGACTGTCACTCAAAGCGGTGATATCCTGCCCCACAGGAGTAAAGAATACATTGAGGTGCTATAAGAAAGCACTCCCTCTTGGACTTGAAACATCTGAAACCCCAGAGCCCTGCAGCTTAGGGAATAATGTTCTTTTCAGACAGCAGCAGGTAAATGAATATGCTTTAAAGTGAGAATAGCTCACATTCTTTGATCTGTAACCTGTCAAGTGTAACTTCATTTATTTTCATTTCTAGTATACTGTAATCCTTTTGTCTGACTGTACATAAATCCTGTTGTAAATACTTGTAGACTTTTAATAAAGCATCTATTTTTATAGAATCAGTGACTGCTTGTTTTATTTAAAAGGGTAATTCTACTATTTCTGCTGGACTCTGTGTGCAGTCCATCTCTGAATGAACACTCTGCCCACAGTTATTGTGCTTGACCTTCCTGACCATATGCAAAGCAGGAGGCAAGAAACAGGTTTCCCAGGGTCCCCCTTTGGTAAAAAACCATGGTGGTGACAGTGAACTTGAAATCCCTAGTGAGGGATTTTATCTCATTGGTGGCAGCGTGGTGGGATCAGTGTTGCAACTGGTACCAGTGCAGTGCAAGGCAGCGGACAGTGTGCTTTCCTTTGAGGCAGAACTCTAACAGAGAGAGAGAGATAGCACACTGGTGATGGAGTGTCAGCAGAAATATACCTTAAGTCGTGAAACAGGACTTCAAAAGGTTGCATTGTTTACTACCGTTTTCTTTTTTAATTTCTAGACAGCTTAGTTTAGCGTAACTAGAGAATATGAGCTTCTCAGGCTATGTCAAATTTCATGTATAGCAGCATTATGAGCTGTGCGCAGAGAGGTAGATTGTCTCTGAGGGCATGACAAAGAGTGCACTCATGGAAGCCCTATTGGCACATGACCGGCTGCCGGAGGGGCAGATGATCTCAGATGGGCATATGAACATACAAACATACATACAAAATTGCCAGCAGATACAGGCCAGATGGTCTATCTAGTCTGCTTGAGTGTGCAGCACTTAAGTCCATTAGACTGCAGCTGCCCCCCTCCCATTAACTCTTCCCTCCCCAACTGCCCCCACTATGTACTTTCCCCTTGAATTTGTCCCACCTCCTCTTGAAGCACCCCACAGTGATACGTGTTGCTCAGGCAGTGCATTCCACCCTGTTACCACTCTTTCAGTGAAGTAGTGACTTCTCCTTTCCCTCCTGAATCTGCCCCCCTTTAACTTCAGAGAGTGCCCTCTAGTATCTCTTCCATTCTGGAGATTGAACCCACACTGGAAACCTACCCTGTTCATCCCCTTCAGGTACTTGAAGGTCTCTATCATGTCCCCTCTCTCTCTCTTCTATCCTCCAGGGTATACATGTTGAGCTCTTTTAGTCTTTTCTCATAAGTTCTATCCCCTAAGCCCTGGATCATCTTTGTTGCTCTTCACTGCACTGCCTCCAGTTTTTTGATATCCCTTTTCAAGTACAGGCACCAAAACTGTACGCAGTACTGCAAGTGCGGCCTCACCAGGGGCCTGTACAGAGGCACTATGGCTTCACTACATCTGGATGTAATCCCCATTGCTATGCACCCTAGCATCCTGTTAGCCTTAACCACTGCCTTCCTACACTGGGACCGAGTGGTTTAGTTCCCCAGCCACCAGCACCCCCAGATCCTTCTCATTGGATGTGGACAGTTTGATACCATCCATCCAGTAGCTGTATCCTGGGTTTTTAGCTTTGAAATGCATCACCTTGCACTTCTTAGCGTTGAACCCAAGCTGCCAGGTGTGTGACCACTCTTCAAGTCTTGCTAAGTCCTCCTCCAGTAATTTGCCACCCTCCTCCCCATCCACCTCAGCACAGATCTTGGTGTCATCAGCAAAGAGGTTGATCTTATTCTTGATACCAGCCGCTATGTCTGCGATGAAATTGTTAAACAGGACTGGTCCCAGTACTAATCCCTACGGGACATCACACTGCCCTGGGTTCCGATGCTTCTCCCCCCACACCTACCCTCTATTGCTTGTCCCTCAGCCAGTTTTCTACCCATCTGGCTAGCTTCCACCCTATACCAAGACTCCTCAACTTGCAGGTGAACCTTCCATGTGCCACTGAATCGAAGGCCTTGCTGAAATCCAGGTAGACTACATCTACTGCATGGCCCTCGTCCAGTGCCCTCATGACAGAGTAAAAAAAAATCAACCAAGTTAGTCTGACAGGATCTGCCAGCAATGAACCCATGCTGTCTGTCATCTTGCAGATCATTATCCACAAGAAACTGCACCAGCCTTTCTTTGAGGATAGATTCCATCAGTTTCTCCACAATTGTGGCGAGGCTCACCAGCCTGTAGTTCCCTGGTTTGTCCTTGGGCCCACTTTTGTGAAGCGGTACCACGTGTGTCTCCCTCCAGTCTCTGGGCACACATCCCATATTTAGTGAGGTGTTGAACAGATCTGCCAGTAGCTCTGCCAGCTCCCTCAGCACCCTGGGATGTATCCCGTCTGGCCCAGGTGTCTTGTCTACCCTCAGGGACCTAAGGCCCTCCAAGCACCCTTTCCACTGTGATGACCACATCTGTGGTTGTCTCACTCCCCATACCTGCACCCCCTTTCCCTGCAGGAATGGGCCCATCCCTCTCCCTTGTGAACACTGAACAGAAGTACTCATTAAGAACTTCTGCCTTCTCGGCCCCTTGTCTACCCACTCACTGCCTTTCTTGATCCTAACTATTTGCTCCTTGCACTTCCTCTTTTCCCTGATATACCTGAATAAATTATTTTCTCCTTCCTTAATCCCCGGTGCTAATTTCCTTTCCCTGGCTGCCTTTGCAGTCCTGACCGCTCTGCTCACTTCCCTGGATTTCCTCACATAGTTCTCCTTGTCCTCTGCCCTGCTGGTTCTCTTGTGTGTTCAGAAGGCCCTTCTCTTATCCCTCACCTTCTCAGTTACCTCTCTGGTCATCCAGCTTGGATGCTTGGTCCTTGATTTCTTTTGCTGGTACTTGATGTCACAATTCCACTCAGCAGGTCAGCCCTCTACTCCCAAAGTTCCAACCTCCGAGTGCAGTCTTGTGAACAGTTAACAGAAACAGGGTAACCCTCCTGTCTGTTTAGTGGGTTCGAATCAACCTTCGGTCTGAATGCTGGAGGGATTCAAACTGTGAACCTCTTGCTAGCATACCCAATGCACAGGCTCAGATAATTCTGTCTTTGGGGGGCCAGATATCTTTGCCTACAGGCACCTAACCAGGTGTACAGAAATGAACCCTTAAAACTCTAATAAAGACCTCAGATTACTCTTACCTTTTTCCAGTTTGGTATCACCATTCAAGCTTCTGCACAGTGTCTGCTTTAACTATATACTTCACTTGTTAAAGAAAAGAAATTCAAAGATAGACAAAGTAGGCTCTAAAAATAGAGTTTTACTAAAATAGATAAAAGTATGTAAAACATAAAATACAGAACCATATCACAAGAACCATACACCCTTTTAAAAGAACAAGGTTTTAACAGTGCAATTCCTACTACAGTACTTAGATTTTGTCTCTATCTACCTGTATACCTGCTTAAAGTGTTCAAAGATGTTTCTTTGTCAGAGTGTAGATAAAAGTTTCTCTGAAGGAAAACAGAATCTGTTTAAAAAACTGCCTTTGCCAACCCCTTTGTGTGAGGTCACCTAGCTCCTCCTCTGTTTATGGAAAAATCATACACCAAGGATATTTTATCATATTAGAAGGTAAGATAATTAAGGTTACATCAGCAGAAACTCCTTTCTCCATGTGACTTCCCCAATCAAGTCTGTAAATTTCCTTTCATCTATAAACAGTATCCTCTCTCACACAGATATTAAAGCATTTATGATTTCGCACCAGTGTGCCAAACCTGGTTTCCTCCTTGAAACATCATAAAATGGATACTGATTTCCCTCTTAGCAGGTAAAGCTATGTTTAACTTAGAAAAACAGGAGATTCTTGATTAAGGCCTCTTCTAGTCTGTAATTAGCTTCTGGCCTTCCAGGTAACACCTTGTATCTAAAACCTGGGTGTGTGTGTGTCAACTCACATGATGTCTCAGCATCTCTCATGAGAGACAGTCCATAACATATTTTTATATTACAAAAATTCATAGTGTACTCAGAACTGGCTGTCCACGTGTCACAATCCTCCCCCACCTAGACTGAATTTGGGGGGTCTATCCCCGGCATGGGATGAGCTTCCCAAATCAGTTCACTCCTCATACATGTGAGACAGACCATCTGAGTTCTGGTTTCTGGCTCCAGTTCTATGTATGATTGTCATATTATACCCTTGCAAAGCAAGACTCCATCTTAGCAATCTACCATTGTTCTTTCCCATCTGCGTCAGCCAAACCAGGGGGGTTGTGGTCAGTCTGCACCACAAAATGCTGCCAATATAAGTATGGCTCTTATTTCTTTAGGGCCCACACTATGGCAAGACACTTTCCACAGTGGAGTATGCCTGCTCTCTGGGAAGTAACTTCCTACTCAGGTACACTACTGGGTGATCTGTCCCTTGGCTGGATGTCTGACTCAGTACTGCCACAATACCCATGTCTGAGGCATCAGTCTGAACTATAAAGGGTTTGCTATAGTCAGGACTTGTCAAAATAGGAGTACTGCACATTGCCTCCTTCAGTCTGGTAAAGACTTCTTCACAGGCTGGGCCCCAGGTAATTTTCTTGGGCATCCTTTTCTTTGTCAGGTCAGATAGGGGAGCAGCCAGGGCACTGTAATTGAGTACAAATCTTCTGTAGTACCCTGCTGTCCCTAGAAAACTCCTGATCTGCTTCTGTGTTTCTGGTCTGGGCCATGCCTGGATTACATCTATCTTTATTTGGTTAGGACGGAGCCCATGGCCACCTGGCACTTCTCGGCTTTGACAGTGAGCCTGGCCCTCTGTATTCTTCCCAGCACTTCCCTAAGGTGGAATAGGTGTTCCTCCCCGCTGGTACTAAAGATGGCAATGTCATCCAGGTACGCTACGGCATACTCCTCAGCACCATTTAACACCTGGTTCACCAACCTTTCAATTAATTAATCAATCAATCAAAATCTTTATTTATCCAGGCGGCACCATTGAGCAAGGCTCATTTGCAAGGTGGACCTGCTCATGAATATACCAAAGTACATTACAGAAGCAGGTATACAAAAAGCAATAATACACAAGGAAGAAAATGTATATACAGTGTATACAGTACAGTACAAGTTTGAAATAAATAATTAAAAAAACAGCATTATTTTACAATTGAAGAAGTCAGCAGATGTACAATCAACCATAGGCATACAAGGGTTACAAGCAGAGATCTTTTGAGTGAGGCAGCCGACAACTACACATATAGGGGAAAGAGGCCATCTATGGGGTGGCACGTTAGAGAGGTAAAGAAGAGGAGGGATGTATTACCGATGACTGGGGGAAAAATTGGGCTAAAACCACAGAAAGTGACGATGGCTGTCGTGTACTTGTTTATTATAATGATGGAGGAGGGGTAGATCATTGGGACACTACTATGGATGAGGTGGGACTTTAGCCAGGCTGGAGTGGACAGGGAAGGGTGGGCGCAGCAGGAAGAGTTAATAGGGAAAGAGTGAGAGCCAGGGGTAGAAACATTGTGAGCATCAGGATGGAAAGGGGGAGTTGCGGAATTAGTGGGTTAGCAATGAGGAAAACATTTGCAAGGTGCTTTCATGTAATGATCGTAGAGCACCTTGTCCTTGAAGATATTTAGGCTAACAGGGCAGCTCAGCTTCAAGTTCCTTTGTAAACCGTTCCACAATGTGGGTAAAGAGAAGCTTAGAGCAGCTTTGCCAAAATGAGTTTTGACCCTTGGAACTTGGAGGGCAATTAGGGAACAGCTCCTTGGAGCGTAGGTTCCTGACACACTCCGGGGAATACAATCTGAGACATATGAGGGGAGCTTGTTGGTCACCGCTCTGAAGGCCCATAGGGCAGCATTTCTATTCCTTCTATAGTGAAGGGAAGTCCAGCCTAACAATGAATACAGGGAGCAGTGGTGTGTGGAAAGTGGAAGGCCAGTAATGAACCTGATAGCTCTGTGGTAGAGGGTGTCCAACTTAGCCAGTGCAGAGGCAGTGCAGTGGCTGTAGAGCAGGTCTGCGTAATCTATTAAAGATAGGAAGGTAGCTTGAACCAGTTGAATCTTGGCCTCCTTTGTGAGCAGGTGGTTAATTCTGTAGAATAGTCCTAATCTGTGCCTTAGTTGCTTCTGTAGTTCTTCAAGATGGTCGGCAAAGAAAAGTTTATGATCGAGCCAAACTCTTAGATATTTGAATTTAGCTACATATGCTAGTGTTTCTCCAAGAACAGTGGTAATTTGTGGGATAGCTGCCCTCTTAGCAGGAATTGCCACATGCAAGGAGTGGGAGAAGAGCATGGCTTTTGTCTTTTTCACATTGAGCAAAAGCTTTTTGTTTATGAGCTGGTATTGTAGAAGGTTAAATTCAGCTTGGAGGTCTTCACAGGCTGCTTCTGGCGTGGGACGACTCAAGTACAGTACAGTGTCATCTGTGAATAAGTGGATGTTGGCTTTTTTGATGGGGTCATTGATGTTGTTAATGTAGACTGAAAAGAGGTGGGGACCAAGGATAGAGCCCTGGGGCATGTCCCTCAGCATAGGTTTTAATGGAGAAAGATCACCTTCAGCTTTAACCTGCTGTTTCTGTTCTCCGAGGTAGTCTGCAAACCAGCTCATAGGTTTATGGTCCAGGCCTAAGGTGCTTAGGGAGGAAAGAAGCAGGCTGTGATCAACTGTGTCAAATGCCTTACTAAGATCCAAGAAAATGGCACAGACATGCTTCTTGTTGACAAGATCTAGGAGCCAATCATTGGTCACCTTAGCTAGGGCTGTTATGGTGCTGTGCTTTGCTCTGAATCCAGATTGAACTGGGTTTAATAGGCTTCTGGATTCTAAATATACCCCTAGCTGGCCACACACTATTTTTTCTAGTAATTTAGACAGGATGGGGAGGAGGGAGATCGGTCTGTAATTATTTAGATCACAGGGGTCACTTGCTTTTAATAGAGGGATGACCTTTGGAAAGTGGCCAGGGCATTCTTCATTCCGAAAGGCATTACTTTAAATTCAAATAAGCCTATCGGAGTGATGATGGTCGACCTCTCCCTATCTCTGTCCATCAACTCTACCTTCCAATACCCCTTGGTCAGGTCAATCGCCGTAAGGTAGGTCGCCCCTCCCAACTTGTCCAGGAGTTTGTCCATCTGGGGCATCGGGTGGGCATCGGACTTTGTGACTGCATTCAGTCCATGATAGTCCACACAGAAATGAGTAGAGCCATCTGGCTTAGGCACAAGGACTACGGGTGAGGCCCAGGGGCTGTGGGATCTCTGGATTACCCCTAAATCCAACATTTCTTCCACTTCCCTGCTAATGTCCTTTTGGACAGCCTCTGACACCTGATATGCTGTCTTCCATATGGGCATCTGTGTCCCTGTCTCCACATCGTGTGTCGCTAAGGGGGTTAGTCCAGGCTTGGTGCTAAACAATGGGTCAAAGTCTGCTAAAACCTCTCTTACTTTCTGGATCTGGTCAGGGGCAGCTGGGGGAGACAATTTTACTGCCCTCACAGAGGACTCCCACTTACTTTCTTCCAGCAAATCCATAAGGGGGTCTCTTTCATCCGTCCCCTCCCCATGACTACACACTGCAAGCACCATGTCAGCCCTGTTTGCATATGGCTTCAGCATGTTGACATGGTACATCCTTTCTGTCTGTCTTCGGTCAGGTAACTCCACAATATAGCTCACTTCATTTACCTTCCTAACCACTTTGTACGGTCCTGCCCACTCAGCCTGCAGCTTGTCTTTCCAGACCAGAATAAGGACCATGACTTCCTGACCCACCATGTACGAGCGAGCTCTGGCTCTGCGGTCATACCACACTTTCTGTTTCTGTTGGGCAGCTGCCAGGTTGCTCTGGGCTGTCCCCATAAGCTCCTTCAGCCTTTCCCTAAACCTAAGGATGTAATCCACAATGGGAGTTCCCTGAGTGGTGTGCTTGCCTTCCCAGTCCTCCCGAATCAAATCTAGGGGCCCACGTACCCAGCACCCATATAAGAGTTCAAAGGGGGAAAATCCTTTCAACTCTTGGGGCACCTCCCGGTATGCAAACAACAGGTGGGGAAGGTATTTCTCCCAGTCCCTCCCATGCTGTTCAGCAAACACCCGGAGCATTGATTTCAGAGTACCATTGAATCTTTACACAAGCCCATTGGCTTGTGGGTGATACGGTGTTGTGCATCTCTGCACCACCCCACACTTCTCCCATAAACATTTCATCAGGTCCAACATGAAGGAACCCCCTCGATCGGTGATAACATCCTGCAGAAACCCAACACGGGAGAAAATCCCAAGTAAGGCATCTGCCACTTTGTCTGTCCTCAGTGAGGATAGGGCGACTGCCTCTTGGTACCAGGTGGCATAATCCACCGCAGTCAGGATGAATCTCTTCCCTGAGGAGCTGGGGGTATTTAAAGGCACCACAATATCCATTCCCACCCTCTGGAATGGCTCCTCCACTATGGGCAATGGAATCAGGGTGGCTTGGGTTTTCTTGCCCACCTTCTCTATTTCTTGGCACCGGTGACAAGACCTGCAATACTCCTTCACCTGCTGGGTGAAGTTAGGCCTGTAGAAATTCTGGACCAACCGCTGCATCGTGCGTGCGATTCCCAGATGACCAGACAAGGGCTTATCATGTGCAGTCTTGAGTAACTGCTCACGATACCCCTGGGGAATGACAAGCTGCCTGCCTAGCACCCCTCCCGCTGTCTATACTGCCTGATTATACATAAGTCCATTTTCCCAATAAACCTTATGTCTGCCATCACCTCCCTGTGTGCCATTTGAGTCTGCCCAAGCCCTCAGCTTCTCTAAACTAGGGTCACTTTTATGAGCGCTGCAAACCCCTCACACATTCCCAAGGCATGGGACAGGTCCCCTTCAGTGCTAAACTACGGTCCCTAGCACTAGTGTCAGGGCACTCAGGATCACTGTCAATCCCAACCTTCTGACAATGGGTCACCCCTCCCTCTTTGGAGTAACCCTCTGTAGCTGTGTGGCTACTTGCTTTTCATTAGTCTCCCCATCTGGAGACAAGGACTGGGGGAACCAGCCTCTCAGTGGTTTCCACAATGGTTTCTGTGGGGTTCAGGGAACTACAATTGTCCCTTGCCGCTTGGCTACAGGTAACTGCACACACCATTCCCTGTTTTAGATTGTTACCCAGGATCACATCCACTGCTAAGGTTTTGGCTACAGCCACCTGTTGCACAGCTCCCCCTGTTTCACCCCAGTCCAGGAGAACAATAGCAAGGGGCAACGTTTTCGCCTCACCAATAAACTCCTGTACAGTGATGTATTTATTGGTTATAAGCTGACCAGGTTCTACTAGATCCCCCTTTACCAAGGTTAAGGATGCCCCTGTGTCCCTTAACCCTTGTGTCTGTACACCATTCACCATGACTGGGTGCATGTGTTCCCTCATGTTCACAGGCATGCTTCCAGGGACACACAAACAACCCACTTCCTTCCTAGTACCATTCTGCATATTATTGCTCATTCTTTTGGGACACTGTCTGGCAATATGCCCAGTTTCTTTACATAACCAACATTCACTTCTCTTTTCAGATAAATATTTTCTCTGAAACCTGGGGCTTAACTGGTTTTGGTGGAAGCAGTGAGGGTTTTAGCTGCCCTGAAGGTGTGTTTTTTCCCTTTCTGCACTGCCACACCCACCCCATTCACTCTCAGAGCAGGTCTCCTCTTGGCATAGCTATCCAAGAGTTCAGCAGCCTCTTCCACTGTTTTGGGATCTCAGTCCTCCAGCCAGGTTTTTAGATCTACTGGGCATGCCCAATAAAACTGTTCTAACAAAATCACATTTTCAATTTTATCAACAGAGTTTGCCTCAATTCCTTCCCACCAACGTTTTAAAAACTGACGTTGTTTCATGGCTAGCTCCTCATAGCTAATGTCAGAGCTTCTCCTGAGCTTACGGAATTTTGCTCTGTATGATTTTATTTATTTATTTATTTATTGAAGATAAATCGGAATTACAATCCTTTGAGTCATAGACTCCTTTGCAAAGGCTCCACATCAGTACAAGAAAGGTTTAAACATTACATTACACAGAAATCAAACATAAATCATTCAGTTCTGGTATCTATACATTATTACACAGTAGGATAGCAGCATCCAGGATCTTAGAGAAGACCCTAGGTCAATCATTGTGGGATACTGCAGGTTATAGTTTGAAAAGCCATTAGTAGGGCCCGAGTCAGGGTTTATATACAGAGATTGTAGGACCTGAGTATGTAGTCATTGGTAAAGAAAAAACATTTTGTCATTACTGCACCGGGATATCATTCTGCATTAGCGCTATTACTGTTAGTCCTCTTTTTTGAGATTCAAGTTAAGGAGAAGGTTCTTGAGTCCCGTCTTAAAAAGGCCCAGACTGGGTGCCAGGGAGATGGAGGACAGTAGGCTGTTAAGCCAGAGTGGAGCATGATACCGGAAAGACCTTTGCCTTAGAGAGGTCCTACAGTGGGGGACTATGAGAGAGGTACTGACAGGGCATCATGGGGCCTTTCTGTATGGGACTGGCTGGATAATGGGGGTGGAGGCCTTTAGGTGCTAGCTTCAGGAGTACTTTTTTGGCAAGGAGGCAAATGTGATACTTAAGCCTACCTTCAAAGGTTAGCCAGTCAGCAAGCTTGTAGAGCTCGCATGTGTGGGTAAATCTATCATATCCAGTGACCAGTCTGCAGGATTTATTGAGGGCTAAGTTGATGCAGCATAGGGTAGTTTGGTCTGCAGATCCATAAATCACAATGCCATAGTCCACCAAGGATAGGACGGAGCTTGATACAGTGAGACTTACGGCAGCAGTTAATTAAAATTTTTTTAACAGTGCAGCTTTAAGTTTGCTGTAATCACCACTGTCCTCATTGTCCATTTGACCCAATGTATCCTGAGCTTTCCCAGTAAGTAGCAGCGATAGCTGGACACTCCAGGACTCTCTAGGAATTTTAGCCTGAATACAAACTTTTTCAAAAGAATTTAAAAAGGCATCCATATCCTCCCCCTCTTTTAATTCAGCTATCAATTTGGAGTTCAATTTGTAACCCAGTCCGGCAGTCCCAGCTAAACCCAAGCCACTTACCTGCTCTGGTGCCACTGGTTGGAGTCATAGCTTCTTCAGTTCATGTTGTCTCTGGCACTCCTACTCCTTATGGTCTACGTCTCTCTGTTCTTGCTCTGCCTCACAGCGTTCTCACTCTCTCTTCTCCTCTGCAGCTCGCTGGCACTCACGCTCCTCACAGTCTGCCTCCCGCTATTCCCACTCTGCCTCTCGTCTCTCTTGTTCTCTGTTCTCCTGGAACTCAAGCTCCATCCTGTGCAACTCAATTTGCAAGCTGAGTATTTCTGGATCCAGGATGCTGGTGACCTTCCCTTGCTTCTGTGGCCCTTCACTGACAGTGCCCCTGTTGCCCTCCTCATCGGATCTGGACACTGCACTGGCCGCTAGCCCTGCCACACTCGAGGTGTGGTCCTTTTCAGTCACGGTCTGTGACTCGGTGCTCTGGGTATCTGCTACCATTAGGGCATCCACTAAGTTCTGTTTGCTGGCTTTTGCCTCAAACGGGACTCCTCTGTCCCCGCACAACTGCTTTAAGTAGTCTACAGTGTGCCTGCTGTAGTTGGAAGCCATCTTCCCTAACTACTGCTACTCTGACTTGCACTTTAGGAAAAGAAAAAAAAATAAAACGGGTAGGAACTAGACTGTATGCCAAGTGATATAGTTCTGTCTCCTTTTTTAAAAAATAAATCACTGCCTTTTTCTTTCTTTGCAAATGAGCTGATGGTCTCAAGCTGACACACTGAACAATAAAAGCTTGTAATACAAACATTTTACGCACCGCTGCCAACCAATCTGTCACAAACCCACTCAGCAAGTCAGCCCTCTACTCCCAAAGTGGCAACCTCTGAGCGCAGTCTTGTGAACTGTTAACAGAAACAGGGTAATCCTCCTGTCTGTTTTGTGGGTTTGAATCAACCTTTGATCCAAGTTCTGGAGGGATTCAGACTGTTAACCTCTTGCTAGCGTACCCAATGCACAGGCTCAGATAATTCTGTCTTCAGGGGGCCAGATATCTTTGCCTACAGGCACCTAACCAGGTGCACAGAAATGAACCCTTAAAAACTCTAATAAAGACCTCAGATTACTCTTACCAGTTTGGTATCACCATTCAAGCTTCTGCACAGTGTCTGTTTTAAATATATACTTCACTTGTTAAAGAAAAGAAATTCAAAGACAGACAAAGCAGGCTCTAATAATAGAGTTTTACTAAAATAGATAAAACATGTAAAACACAAAATACAGAACCATATCACAAGAACCATACACTCGTTTAAAAGAACAAGGTTTTAACAGTGCAATTCCTACTACAGTACTTATATTTTGTCTCTATCTACCTGTATACCTGCTTAAAGTGTTCAAAGATATTTCTTTGTCAGAGTGTAGATAAAAGTGTCTCTGAAGGAAAACAGAATCTGTTTAAAAAACTGTCCTTGCCAACCCCTTTGTGTGAGGTCACCTAGCTCCTCCTCTGTTTATGAAAAATCATACACCCAGGATATTTTATCATATTAGAAGGTAAGATAATTAAGGTTATATCAACAGAAACTCCTTTCCCCATGTGACTTCCCCAATCAAGTCTGTAAATTTCCTTTCATCTATAAGCAGTATCCTCTCTCTCACAGACATTAAAGCATTTATGATTTCGCACCAGTGTGCCAAACCTGGTTTCCACCTTGAAATGTCATAAAATGGATACTGATTTCCCTCTTAGCAGGTAAAGCTATATTTAACTTAGAAAAACAAGAGATTCTTGATTAAGGCCTCTTCTAGTCTGTAATTAGCTTCTGGGCTTCCAGGTAACACATTGTATCTAAAACCTGTGTGTGTGTGTGTGTGTGTGTGTCAACTCACATGCTGTCTCAGCATCTTTCATGAGAGACAGTCCATAACACATTTTTATGTTACAAAAAATCATAGTGTACTCAGAACTGGCTGTCCATGTGTCACACTTGACACAAGCTTTAGTGGATTCAATCAGCCCTAGTTTTATGATCTCCCATTTCTTCTCTGAGTCCATATCAGGGTGGATGCCATCTATTGGTGTTCTCATTAATTGCCCCATTCTGCCAAAGTCTGCCTTTTTGAAGTCCAGGACCTTTATTTTTGTATTGTGGATCTCCCTACCCAAACTGATAGAGAACCACACTATGTGGTGATCACTCCCAGCCAGTGATTCGTCCACCCTTACATCTGTGACCTGTTCTCCATCCTCCAGCACTAGGTCTAGAATATTTTCTTCCCTTGTTAGCACTGTCGCGCTTTGGGCCAGGAAGCCATCCTGGATTGCTTCCAGGAGGATCTGCTCCCTGGTGCATGTGGTGGCTGGGATGCTCCAATCCACCCCTGGCAAATTGAAGTCTCCTACCACCACAGTGCTCCCTTTGCCACGGAGTCTCCTTAGCTGCTCTCCTAGCTCCTGATCCATGTTCTCTTTCTGGGTTGGGGGCCTATAAACAACCCCCAATCAGACCCTAGCCCACTTTGGGTCATGGAGTTGTATCCAAATGACTTCTGACCTACCTTTCTCCCCTCCTCCCTGACACATCCATTCCCTTCCCTTATGTAAACAGCTACTCCCCCCTTACCATTTTCTCTGTCCCTCCTGAATAATTTAAATCCTGGGATGGCCAAGTCCCAGTCATGGTTTTGGGTTGCCCATGTCTCAGTGATGGTTGCTATGTCCACCTCTCCTTCTACCAGTAGTGCCTGCAGCTCTGCCATCTTATTTCACAGGCTCCTAGCATTTAGTGATACCACCCTCCACCCTGACTCTTTCTGAGCTGCCCCCCTTACTCTCTCCTCCTCCCCATCCTAGACAAAGTAGGCCCTATCATTGCTATGGGGGGAGGTCCTCAGGACCTCCTCTCCTGATTCACTCCCCCTCCCCAGCCCCCCACAGCAAGTTTAAATTATACTTTGTGGTGATAAATTCCCTCAGTCTATGCTTTAACACCCCCAAACTCTCCTTACTTAGATGTATCCTGTCCCCTGCATATTATTTTATTTATTTAGTTGTTTAACCAGGAGTAGCACACTAAGCTGAAAGCTTTTTTACAGGTGCGACCTGGGAGCACAGGGAAGTTAAGTGACTTGCTCAGGGTCACACAGTATGCAAGTGGAAGCTGTGGGATTCAAACCCAGGTCTGGTCTGCTGGATATCACCAGATTTGCAGCTCAGAGCCTTAAACCACTGCGCTATACTGCCTCCCCCCCATATAGATCTGGGTTCTCCCATATATTGCCCCACTCTTCCTCCCAGCCATACCCCATGGAATCACACCATTCTCTCAGCCATTTGTTGAAGTCCATGATTCTGATTTTTCTGTTGGCTCTTGCCCTTGGCACTGGCAGCACTTCTGAGAATGCACTGTCCTTCTCTCCTCTCTGTATAGCTCTCACATTTCTCTGAAGCTGTTCTGAACCTCCTCTTTCTGCCTTCCTTCCAGATCATTTGTTCCCAGGTGAACAATGATGTGTGGTTCTCCCCCACCTTCTGTACACACCTACCAATGTGCTGCTGCACCCTACCTGCTGTCATGCCAGGCATGCACTCTACCCAGATGCTGCTTTTCCTGTCCCCCTTCCCCCATCTGACCTCCTTAACTATAGAGTCCCCCAGAATTATGACTGACTCCTTTATGTGCTCCCTCTTTCTTTGTGGGCTCTTTTCTTTCCCCCCAAAATGCTCCCTTCCCCTATCCCCCAGCTATTCCCCACTTCTGCCACCTCCATTCTGTGTCCTGACTTCTTACCCTTACCAACTATGGCTGGTGCATCAACTTCACTTACTAGACCATTACCCTTATGCACCCCCTTGCCTTCTCCATGCCATTTCATCTGCCCCATCCTGCCACCCTCCCCACTACAGTTTTCCTTGAGTAGTGTGTGTCCCTTCCCCAAGCTTCCTTCCTCAGCCTTGTTCCATCCTTATCCTTGCTGCCTCCTGTTTCTAGCTTCTCTGCACCTCCCTGCTCCATTGTCCCTGGATTTGCTTCCTTACCACCTTTCTTCTGCCCCTTGTCTCTAGGGCTATAGGTAGAGCCTGCCACTTCTGTGATGTTTCCTTTCTCCCTGGTAACGACCCCCCACTCTTTAACCTTCCCAATGATTACACTACCATCCCCCTCCTGCTTCTCACAGTTAGCCATACCATTGACCTGATTTGCTCTGGTGATCCTCATTCCCTGTTTTTTCATGGCCCCCTTTTCTTGGGGATTATGACCTTGCACTGGCCCTGCTGTAGTCTTGTCTCCTTGACTACTCCAACCCCTGTCTCCACGTCTTGCATGTGACTGAACTGGAGTTTGCAGCCCACCTCCTGATTCTTCCGGAATTCCCTTCTGCCGGCCTACTGGTGGCTGTATTGTGTGTCTCAACAGGTTCCCCTTATGACCTCAATCTTCCCTACCTATGCCTCCCCATGCCTGAAGCTCCCTCCTCAGTCACCCAATTTCTTCCCTTATTTGCCCTATCTACCAGCACACTAAGCATCCCCCAGCCCTCCATGCCACTTCCAGGAACATGGCTGCTCCACATCCTTGGCAACAAACTACTCTCCCCAGCCCTTGCTGGCTGCCAATTCCCTTCTTCCCTTCCCACTGATTGAACCTTCTCCTGTCCTAACCCTTCCCCCATGCTGAACTCCTCTCATCTATGTTGGTCATGTTCACTCTTGTCACTCACTGTAATTCCTATGTCATCTATTCCCCTTCAGCCTTCCACACACTATGTCCTGCCTGCTCTCCTTCTCAGCTGAACACTACTAGTACCTGATATTACCTAGTTGAAAGGCCCCCCAACAATATCCACCTATTACACCAATTAGCATTCATTGTGGATGCTGCACTCCCATTTGAGCCCGACCTATGCTTTTTCCTGTCCCGTGACTACACTATTGGATAAAACTACATAAGCTGCACCTGACGTCCCTTCCTCCAGTCACAGGGCAGGTGTTCCCCTATAAATGTACTGTGTGCAGGGAGGGAGGGATGGGGAGGGTGGGAATAGGGCCCACACCCAACTCTCATGAGAGAGTATCAGCCCTGTGTCTGCCCCTCACCGCTCCTCCAAGCACTGCAATGTCCTCGGGAGGAAGGTCCTTAGCTTGAGATCCTGAAGGCAGAGCTTGTGATGCAGGATGCTGAACTGCAGAGGACAAGGCTGGAGGCTGAAAGGAAGAAAATAAGACTGGAGGTAGAGGAAAGAGAAAAGATTCACTAGCATGAGATCCTTTTGTGAGAGGACAGAGAGAAGGAATGAGCACGGTGAGAGAGAGAATGACAGCATGAGATTGAGATGGAAAAACTGTGCCAGCCAACACTGCAGCAAACCATAAGTGATGGCAAAAGGTGTTCAACCCATGAAGTCACAATTAATTGTAAAATGTTCCCACAATACTGGGAGGGAGAATATCTGAATTTGTTTTTAAAATCATTTAAGAGGGTTTGTGGGCAATTTAAATTAGACAAGTCTCTTGGATGATCCACCTGACCCCATTGCTTACTGGCTGTGCTTTGCATGCATTTTCTTGAATGAATGATAATAATTGCATGGACTATGATATAGTTAAAAGAATGTTATTAAAAGATTTTGAACTGACTCCTGAGGCTTATAGATTGAAATTTAGAGAATTAAGAAAAGGCCCAGGAGACAGCTATGTAGAACTGCATGTCCAAATGTGTGCTTATTTAGACCATTTGGTAGGTGGGGCTAAGGCAAGGACTGTGGAACAAGTTAAAGATTTAATTGTAAGGGAACAGTTTTCTTAAAACGGTACCTGATGACCTGCATATATGGCTGCTGGACGGGGCATGCAACTCCACAAATGAGGCAGCAGAAAGGGCTGACTTGTATGTGGCCAGCAGACCACATTTCCAGCATAAGAACAATGGGAGTGGGGCATCACATGGTTTTATGGGGACCCAGAGAGGGCAGCCTAAAGGGAACCAGTATGCACCCAAGCCCAAACCATAACCCACCAGTTCTAAGGGGAACAAGGAGCTGAGAACAAATGAATGCTGGATTTGCTAGAAAGTAGGCCATCTATCTTATGACTATCCTAAAATAAAAAAAAAGTAAAGGGCAAAACTTTGGGGGAGGAGGTGACCAAGACAGTACACTGTAGTTGGTAAACACCACCAAGCATATGCACCCTATTCTAGTCAATTGGACAGTAACACAGGGATTGAGGGACATGGGTGCCTCCATCTGCATGGTGAGGCAGGATCTGAGCCAGGCAGAGCAGATTCTGCCAGGGCAGTTCTCCAAGATTCGGGGAGTCTCAGGCCAGTGGTCCACATGCCAATGGCTTGGGTCCTCCTGAGCCTGGAGGGCAGTCACTGGGTACAGGAAGTGGGAGTCGTACCTGATCTCCCTGTAGATGTGATATGGAGAATAATTTTGACCACAGGGAAAACCTAGTATGTGTTACTACCCATAGCCAGGCAGAAGTGCAAGCATCTGAGTGTGAGGAGGGGATGACAGCCGGTGCAGACACATCTCTCAGCAGCTGAGGAAGTGGTTAGTGTGGGTGAAAGGCTAGCTAGGAGTAGCAGCCCTGAGCCCCAGCTACAAGCAGAGGAGGTTACCAACAGGAGCAGCTTTCCTTCTGAAGGGGAACTAGGAAGGGTCAGATGGGAGGAGCTGGGCAGGGCACAGCAAGCTGATTCTACCCTCCAAAAACTAAAAAAGATAGCAGATAGTGCTGATGCCTCTCAAGGGAGTAAAACTTTAATTTATTGAGGAATGGGTAGTTGTACAGGGAGTGTACACTGCAGAGGGATCTAGAGGGAGATGAGTTCCCGCTGGTGGTAGACCCTCAGGACTACTGAATGCAACTTCTGGCCTTGGCCCATGACACTAATTTTTCAGGCAACCTGGGTATTAATCACACAAAAAAGTGGCTTGCTAATACCTTCTTTTTGCTGAGCATGTACACAGATGTGACAAATTACTGTTGGCTTGTCCACAGTGGCAGATGGTTGGAAGGGTCGGTGACAAGGTTAAGGCAGCTTTTGTGCCCCTGCCTATCATCGATTAACCCTTTGAGAGAGTAGCCATGGACGTAGTGGGGTACCAAAGTACCCCAAGTCACACGGGCAAAAGATACATACTGGTTGTGGTGGATTACACAACCAGGTACCCCGAGGCAGTGGCAATGTCATCCATTGAGGCAGAAAAGGTGGTTGATGAGCTCCTGGGAATCTTTAGCCACGTGGAATTTCTCCAGGTGATTTTCTTAGACTAGGGGATGAATTTGATGTCATCCTTAATGACCAGTTTGTGGAAAAACTGTCAAGTGAAACAGTTCTGTGCTTTGCCCTATCACCCGAGACAAAAGGCCTGGTTCAGCGGGTTAATGGGACCCTTAAAACTATGCTCAGGTCATTTGCTGACCAGCACAAAAAGGAGTGGGTCAAATATTTGCACCACTTCCTGTTTGTATACAAGGAAATCGCACAGGAGCCCACAGGGTACTCACCCTTCGAACTCCTGTTTGGTCACAGGGTGATGGGGTCCCTAGATTTGCTCAGGGATGAATGGGAAGGAAACCAGGCCACCCAAGGGAAGTCTGTCATGGAATACATTTTAAATTTCAGGGCCAGGCTTAAGGAGCTTATGGAGCTTGCCCAGGAGCATTTAGCCACTGCACAACAGCAACAGAAAGCCTGGTATGACCGTGGGGCCAAAGCCTGGGAGTACAAAGTTAGACAGTGAGTGATGGCACTTGTCCCAGTCTTACACATTAAACTGCAGGCAGCATGTTAGGGCCCATTCTCCATAATCAGGAAGCTGAGTGATGTTAACTATATAGTAGGCCTGCCTGACAGAAGGTGCAGGCAGAGGTTATATCATGTGAACATGATGAAGCTCTACTATGATAAAGAGGAGATTATCCTCTCCATGTGCAGTGCATCAGAGGAGGGGAGGAAGGCTAATCCCCTGGTGGACCTCTTCAGAGAAGTCCAGGAGGGATCCTCAGTGAATAACCTCACCCTCTCAGGGCATCTGACATTGGCCCAAGCCGAGGAGATGACGGGGTGCTGTGAGAATTTGAGAACATGTTCATGAGGAATTCAGTGTACACGACAATGGCTGAACATCACGTGGACACTGGGATCTGAGTTCCACTAAGGTAGTCCCCCTACAGGGTACCTGAGGGGGTTAAGAAGACCATCCTGATGGAACTCTGAGTGATGCTGGCCTTTGGAGTGACCCAGAAGTCCAGTAGCCCTTGGGCTTCACCTGTGGTCCTGATCCCCAAGAAGGATGGTACCACACAATTCTGAGTTGACTACCAGAGGCTCAACAGCTGTACAGAGTCTGATGCCTATCTCATGCCCAGAATGAATGAGCCCTTGGAACGGCTGTGGGGAGGCAAGTTACTGACCATGACAGACCTGAGGAAGGGCTACTGGCATGTGCTGTTAACCCCGCAGCCAGGGAGAGGTCTGCTTTCTTAACTCCATATGGCTTATTCAAATTCAGAGTAATGCCATTTGGGATGAAGAATGTGCCTGCAACCATCCAGAGGCTTGTGGATTGCATCCTGGCTGGGGCAAGTGAGCATGCACTGGCTTACATGGATGACATCGACATTTACAGCCAGACATGGGAGGATCACGTAAGCATGTGAGGGATGTGTTCCATAGACTGAAGGCCGTAGGGCTGACAGTTAAGGTGGAAAAATGCCAAGTATGCATGGAGGAAATGTTCTACCTTGGGCACCAGTTTGGCAGTGGATGCATCCATCGAGACCCAGCAAAGGTTGATGCCATCAGGGCCTGGCCCACCCCTGCCACAAAGAAACAGGTAAGGGCATTTATGGGAACAGCTGTGTACTATAGGAGGTTTGTCCCTCACTACAGTGATGTGGCCATGCCCCTGACAGACCTGACAAGAAATAGAACACCTGAAAAAGGTCTCTGGACAGAGGACTGTGAGTCTGCCTTTTGACGGTTAAAGGTGGCATTAAGTGGGTTACCCATGCTTGCTAGCTCCAGTTATGACTGAAAGTTTGCAGTACATGTGGATGCCTCAGACCATGGGCTGGGTGCCACCCTGAATCAGGTTACATTGCAGGGGGAGGAGCATCCCATAGTGTATCTGAGCCAGAAGCTTCTGCCCAGGGAAGAGTCATATGCCACAGTGGAGAAGGAATGTCTGGGGATTGTGTGGGACCTTCAGAAGCTACAGCCATATCTGTATGGGAGGGAGTTCACTATGGTCACAGATCATAACCTGTTGACATGGCTGTATAGGAATAGTGGGCAAAATACAAAATTATTGCACTGGAGTTTGGTACTAGTCATATAATATGATCATTCAACACCAAAGTGGGGCACAGAATGCTAATCCAGATGGACTGTCAAGGCAGGACTGAGTTCATGACATATTCAATTAGGTGTTTCTCAGGCCGTACATGAATGACAGTATCTCTTGGGGGTTGCCCAAAAGAGAGACACCTTCATTTCCGGAGGTGGGGAGATGTGACGGACATGTGACCAGATTGATCAAGTAATTTCTTTTTGCTAATGTATTGTGTTAATGTAATAATGTTGCTGTCATAAGTGGGCAAAAAAACATGGTTTCTGATGTCACATGGTCAAACAGGTCTTATGGGAAACACTGGCCAAAAGTTGCTCAGTCAAATGTCCCCTTGCGAACATTCAGCCACTGATTATGTAAGGCAGATTGGAATCATAAAAGTAGACAGAACAGGGGTGGGTGATTAGTGACCCATCTGCCCTGAATGACATCTTCCATCCACACTCACACCACACACACACACACACACACACACACACGCCCACCCATTTGGGGGGAGTGTAGGACTGTCACTCAAATAGAATGAGATCCTTCCCCACAGGAGTAAAGAATAAATTGACTTGCTGGAAGAAAGCACTTCCCCTTGGATTTGGAACATCTAAACCCCCAAAGCCCTGCAGCTAGAGGTCTGGTAAGAAAGACAGCTTAGGGAATGGTGTTTTCTTCAGACAGCAGCAGGTAAATAAATAGGTTTTAAAGTGAGAATAGCTCACATTCTTATATCACCAATCTGTCTGGTGTAAATTCATTTTTTTCATTTCTAGTAAACTGTAATCATTTTGTCTGACTGTACATACATCCTGTTGTAAATACTTGTAGTCTTTTAGTAAAGCATCTATTTTTACAGAATCAGTGACTGTTTGTTTTATTTAAAAGGGTAATTCTACTATTTCTGCTGGACTCTGTTTGCAGTCTGTCTCTGAAGGGACACTCTACTCACAGTTATTGTGTTTGACCTTCCTGACCTTGTGCAAAGTAGGAGGTAAGAAAGAGGTTTCCCTGGGTCCTGTTGGTAAAAACCCATGATGGTGGCAATGAACTAGAAGTCCCTGGTGAGGGATTTTGTCTCATTGGTGGCAGCGTGGTGGGATCAGTGTTGCAAATGGTACCAGTGCAGTGCAGGGCAGCGGATAATGTGCTTTCCTGTAAAGCAGGAACTCTGAGAGAGAGATAGAGAGAGATAGCACACTGGTGATAGAATGCTAGCAGAAATATAGCTTAACATTCACGAAACAGGATTTCAAAAGGTTGCATTGTTTACTACTGTTTTTTTTATTTCGAGACAGTTAAGATCAGCGTAGATAGAGAATATGAGCTCCTCAAGCTATGTCAAATTTCATGTACAGCAGCTTTGTGAGCTGTGCGCAGAGAGGTGGATTGTCTATGAAGGCATGACAAAGAGTGCACTCATGGAAACCCTGTTGGCAAATGACTGGCTTCAGGAGGGGCAGATGGTCTCAGATGGGCATGGCCCAATAACTGGTAAGCAGGCAGTCACTGAGGACAGTGACCCAGGTAGCGAGGCTGAGGTCTCAGTGACTGGGCAAGCAAGAAAGAATGAGCAGAGTGAGAGAGAGAACAACAGCATGAGATCAAGATGGAGAAATTGCACCAGCAAACACAACAGCAAACTGTAAGTGATGGCAAAGAGAGTTCAACCCATGAAGCCACGATTAATTGTAAAATGGTCCCTCAATACCGGGAGGGAGATGATCTGAATTTGTTCTTAATATCATATGAGAGGGTTTTTGGGCAGTTTAAATTAGACAAGGCTTCTTAGTTGATCCACCTGATCCCATTGCTTACTGGCAGTGCTTTGCATGCATTTGCTCGAATGGATTATAATGATTGCATAGACTATGATAAAGTTTAAAGAATGTTATTAAAACATTTTGAACTATCACGTGATGCTGCTGAGCTAAGAACAGCACGGTTATCTGTCTCTGTCCCTTTTGGAATCAAAATTATAATTTTCCTACCTTCTACAGTCTGAATTCGGCTTTTCTGCAGTCCCTGTGAGTTGATACCATAGCTGGGAAGTAGGATGTGGAGAAGGCCAAAAAGATATATAAACTGTTGGCATCCCCGCCACCCAGTGAACTGCTAGGCCAAGCTACTACTGCACCAGTCGAGAGGAATTAGGAGTTGAGCCATCTCTCCTGAGAACTCACCGAAATTAAAACATTTATGGGAGACATCTGGGCCGATCTAAATCAAATAACTTTTCGGCTGACAGCAGTCTGGGTATCAGCTGAGGCAATTGGCTTTAGGATGGACCATGCAGAAAATCAGATAAGCCAGCTAGAAGACTGGTCATGGCCTGTGGATCAGTTCCTAGACTCAACTGAGCGGAAGGTCAAGGCACTGTGGGAAAAAGTTGATGACTTAGAAACCTGCCATCACCGTAGTAACATCAGAATCTTTGGCCTGCCAGAATCGACTGAAGGAACCAATATGATCTGATTTTTGCAGAAAGAGTTACTGGTGTGGCTTCATTGGGACCTGGGATCATTGGTCAAAATTGAGAGGGCTCACAGAGTTCCTACTGGGCCACCGCTAGCAAGTGCCATCACTCGCCCTCGCCCAGTAGTCCTTAAGCTGCTGCGGTACCAGGATCGAGACTGGATTCTCCGGGATGCTCGACTGGTTGAAGCAATCTGCTATAATGGTTTTCTCCTGTCCTTCTACCAAGATTTTCCATAGCATGCCAAATAGCAGTGCAAAGCCTTTGACACTGTTAGGGATCAAGCCAGGCAGCAAGGCATAAAATGCTTTCTTCTCCCACCTGCAACTTTGAAAGTAATTATCTGGTCCACATTGGAACTTTTTACCTCCTTATCGGAGGTGCAACACTTTCTGCTGAACCATTTACATAAAGAAAATCTGGAGGACCACAGTGGATCTCAGTGAGATTGCCCCCATGAAAGAAAGAGTCGGAAGAAAAGGCATCGACTACTGGAGCAAGATTCAGCCATACTCCTTCATTAGCTGCTCCATCCCGGTCAGAAGATACCATGGACTGAGGAAGTACAGTGGCCATGGATTGTTCTTCTGCCTTCTCTATGGAACAGCTCATAGATATGGACCCCTTATTCATCTAAGTGGAAATAACATGAACTACTGGTGCTGTTTCTACTTTTTCCACCCCTTTAGAGGTGGAAGGTCGCCAGTGACTGTCTTTTAATTAAGGTGGGTATTGGAGATTGAGAGCTCTTTATGGATTCGGGATTACATGGCATGTGTTTTTGGACTGGAGGAAGGGGTTTGGGGTTATTTATTGCACTTATATGGTTTAGGAGGGATATATTTAGATCAGTGTTCTCTGCTAATTGGGGTATGGAGCTGCTCATGGGGGTTGGATATGGTTCCCGCCTCCCCTCTGTTCCTTTTGCAGTCACAAGGAAATTCTGGACTTACATGTTCAGGGGGGTTTCTTTTCTTTTTAGGGTACATTTTTAATGAAGGGGTTCAATATTTCTTTATTGTTTTTTGGGGGGACAAGGTAGGAGGGGGAACTTCTGATTGTTGGGAATGGGCGTAGGGACAGGAGTACATGATCCAAAGAGTACCAGAAGGTGAGATTATGGTAGATATACAGTAGTTAAGTTGTTTGTCCTTTACCTGTATATAGTTCAACTGTTTTGGGGGGTGGGGGATAATTGTGTGCTCAGTTGTGTGACTGCTCACTATTTCTAAATGGGACTTTTGTTGGACTTTGCTACTTTGGATATAATTTATGTGGTTTTTGTGGGGAACATTGTTGGGGTGTTTTGTCTTATCATAGGTCTGCTGCATGCTGTTATCTTTGTATGAGGCTCTGTGGCTGCTTTGAGGGGTTGGGGATAGAGGCTTGACCTGGGGGATATTTATGTTTATGAGTAGACTACCCTATATGCTTTTATCCTGGAACATACAGGGGAAGGGGGTCAGTGGACCTGTAAAATGGAAGAGGATTTTTACCCATATAAAGAAACGGTATCCCATGATAATCACAACGCAAATATGGTGACTTAATCACAAACGAAGAATAGCAAAAACAACTTCAGCGACCATTAAATAAGAGCGAATTATCATTAATAGCGACTAATATTTCATTAATAGTGCCAGTTATTACCATTCAGCAATGCAATGTATTGTTTGTTCAAAACTCTCGGAAGCACTCTGAACTTCCGTTTCCTGCTGCCTAGCCTTGATTTACACCCCCCCCCCAAGTGTCAGTCATTTCTCACCATTCGATTCTGAGAGTGGAGCTAGTTCAAAAAAAACTGTGGATATGTCCTTCGAGTCCATCGAGTTTGTGACAAACCAAAAAGGTAAGCCACTGGTGCTGTACAAGGGCTACCTTTATCACTGAGATAAGGAAAAGGCAGATAAGGTGTATTGGAAATGCGCAGAGTCTCACAAGCGTAATTGCCTTGCAAGACTCCACACCTCTGCAGGTTTGAAATGTTGTTCGGTTTTTCTGTTGTTGTTTGTCCTGGGTTTCTTTGGGTGCAGTGTTGTGTTGTTTACTTGTTTCGGCAGAGCATACAAGATAGCGCTGTTTTCCCGCTCACTATTATGCACTGTCACTTTTTCTGTGGTTGCCGAAATATTGTCGCCATTATTGAAGTTGCGATTACAAAGTCACTATAATAAACATAGAACCAAGGAAACTGCAGGGTCAATTGATATTCTTGCAGGAGACCCATCTACTTCATAAAGAAGTGGATTATCTTAAGCCTGGTTGGGTGGGGTCAGATTTATGTGGCCACCTGTACTAAACAAAGAGGGATAATGATTCTCATTCAGAAGGGAGTCAATTGGGTTACTAGCAGTGTGGCAAAGGACCCTAGGGGTAGGTGGATTTTGGTTACAGGCTGCCTGGATGGATGTTTACTTACTTTGGCATCTGTTTATGGATCCAGCGAAGACAGGGCATCTTTTTTCCATTCTTTCTCCCAGGTACTTCAGGATAAGGATGAGGGGGCTTGGATTATTTGTGGGGATATGAATGAAGTCCTGGACCCCATATGTGATTGGAGTGATGTGGTCAGCTGCCTGGTTACACCTGGTTCTAGGGTCCTGTCAGGCTTGAGGGACAATCATGGACTCTTCGATGTATGGTGTTTGTCTAATCCCACAGTGCATGATTACACTTTCTTTTCAGCACCACACTAGTCATGTAGTCTCATAGACATGATTTTGGCCTCTCAGGAGTTGCTATGGGTACCATACCATGCATGTGGCCATAGATCTGATTCTTATTTCTGATCATGCCCCTGTTGGGTGGACCTTCCTTAATGACCATGGGAGGACTCTACTAACTGATGAAGATGTAATATCAGTTTTTTGTCTGATTCTGTTTTTAAGGAATGGCTTGGGGGGAAGTGGAAGCTTATCTAGACATAAACTATAAGGTTGACACCGCCTCTCATTAGGTCTTGGAGGGTCTTAAGGCCTACCTTAGGAGCAAGTTGATATCTCATGTTATGGCCCACAAAAAGGTGAAACAGCAGAGGATGCAGGAGCTTGAATCTCAACTAGGGGCCTTGGAGACACAGCATAAGAGTAACTCGCAGGGCAAGGCCCTGCAGTATAAAATCCGGGATTTGCCATTTCAGATTAATGTACTGAGACCCCAGCAAGCTGAATTAGGTGTTTATAGGACTAAACAGGCCTACTGGGGGGGGGGGGGGAAGTGGGCCGTGTTCTAGCTTATAGACTGAAGAAAATGGAGTTTTCCAAGATTATACTATAGGTTAAGGATAGTGGAACTTTGGTGTTAGACCCTAAGGGCATTAATAAAGCATTTTATGAAAATTACTGCCATTTGTAGTCTACCAGGTTAGGACAGAAAGAGGGAGATTCAGATATTAATAATTTTTTGTGTTCAGTCATGCTCCCTAAGCTCTTGACAAGTCAGCAGACAGCTTTAAATGCACCCAATACAAGGGAAAAGCTGCAAACAGCCATGGGGCAACTGCAAGAGGGAAAGTGTCCAGGCCCTTGGGTTCCCTGTTGAGTTTACAAGGTAGTGGGGAACCTGGTTAATCCATTACCAACCAAAGTCATAACTGCTGCCTGGAATCAGGGAAGGCTTCCTCCCTCCATGTATAATGTAGTCATTTCGGTTCTCCTTAAAAAAGATAAAAATCCCTTTTACTGTTTGAGCTATCACCCAGTCTCGCTTCTAAATCTAGATTACAAGCTGTTGGTCAAGGTTTTGGCCAACAGATTGTCTCTGGTGTTATCTACATTGATACATCCTGACCAGACTGGTTTTATTGGGTGGAGGGATGGTGCAGATCATATCCTCCATCTAATAGACCTTCCCTGTGTCAACAAGGCATCTGCTAGTGTATCGGCGTTAGTGGCTTTTGACACAGAAAGCTTTTGACTCTGATGAATGGCCATATTTGATAGATAGATATTTGATCACCACCTTGGAGAAATAGTTTTATTCACTGGATTAAGGTTATTTATGCATTCCCCCGGGCAGCTGTATTAACCAACGGGCTACTTTCACCTTATTTTCGACTGGGTAGGGGGACTTGTCAGGGATGTCCCTTTTCCCTGGCACTCTTTTTGATGGCCATAGACCCACTAGCCCAGAAAATAATGGAATCTCCTTTAATAGAGGGTATCCATGTGGGCTTGAACTGCTACAAAGCAATGCTTTTTGCAGATGATGTGCTGCTTACTTTGCAGAACATTGACACCTCCTCCCTAATTTGATTCAATTGCTGAATGATTTTGCCTCGCTTTCCGGTCTTCAGAACAATTGGGACAAAACCGAAATTCTCCCTATGGGTGTTACAGATATGTTACCACCTCTTTCTGTTTCTGGCCTACATTGGTCTAAAGGGCCTATCAGGTACCTGGGAATTTCTGTTTTCCCTAAGGTATCGGATTGGCCAATGCTGAATTTTCATCTGCTTCTTTCAAAGTTGAAGGAAGATTTTCTCAGATGAAAATGACCAGCCAGCCACTTGTTTGAATACCCAGCACCCTCATCCCCTGTGGCTCAGGTACACTTACTCAACTTCCACCCCAGCTTCAGTGGCTCAAATGCCTCAGTTGTGATTGGGCTACTGCCCAGGACTCTCGGCTCCCCACTGGATGCCGCAGTTCCTTGCTTCTGAAGCACACTATTTCAAATCTGCGCTTCTCCAGCCATCTATATTTTGTCCTGCCCGCCCTCCCCGACCCCTGGTTCTATTAAATATGCCTAGGTCACTACTAGCCATCTCCCCACATTGCCTATTGGCTTATTCCCAAAGTGGCTCTCTACTCTGATAGGCTCTCCTGAGCCAGCTTCCCCTGTTTTCATTTGCACCTCATTCTGTTAAGCGCCTCTGATAATACTCCCTGGCTGCATAGTTTGTATACTCAGTACCACCACTTTCTTTCCACAATGCCTACCCTCCACTCCTCTTTTTCTCTCCTACTATTTCTTCTTGCTATTTTTTATACCCCAGTTTCTCAAGCTCCCAAACCTAAAAAACCTGTCTTGCCTTTCCCCCCGTTCTCCTCGCTCCTACTTCTATTAATGCCATTACTCCAACGCCTCCTTTAGCACTCTGGCCTTACTTTCCTCACCTTCCACCTGCCACCTTACCCCAGCACCTAGTTACCTTGCTTTCCCATGCCTCCTAATCATGTACTCACCTAATTCCTCTCCCCCCAAATAATTTCCAAATACACGGTCTGCCATAAATGCCCTAAACTTCACTTCATCATCATCTCCCTCCTCCTACTCGCATCACATAACATTCATCCTAACCCAGGACCTAATGCCCCCACCTCTGCCTGTAACACTTCAACCTTTACCACACCCAACTCCTGTTCTCCATCAGTTCTCCCAAATGGCCTGAAAATCCTTCACTTAAACATCCGCAGTCTCATTAGAAAAACTGACCTTCTACTACCAATGCTCACCTCTCTCACTCCTGATATTCTAATTATAACTGAATTCTGGCTAAATGACAAAATACCTGACCACTCTGTATCCACCCCAGGCTACTCCTTAATCAGGCAGGACAAGGCCGGCAGAGGAGACAGAGTCACCATGTATATCCTGTCCTCGCTTCAATACACAATTGTACTCTCGTCCTCATTACCCTCCTCCTATGAAGCCCTTGTTACAAACATTGCCCTTCTTTTCTCCGTTCCTATCTTCGTAGCGGGAATTGATTGTCATCCTGGAATCATGCCTTCTCTTACAACTGAACTCATTTCCTCTATATCTTCCCTCTCACATACTGGTGAGTCATACATACAGGAAGATGTAAACTTAAACTGGCTGGCTCCCACTACCTCCAAGACATGCAATGACATTTCCACCCTCAGTCTCTCCCAATTCATCCTCAAGCCTACCCAACAAAATCATAATACCCACAACCACTCCTTGATATACTGAGCCCTCACTACCCACCCTTACCATGACAATAAGTCAGGCATCCTTGCAGATGTCCTCAGCGACCATCACCCTATCTTCCTAGTAAGGAAGGTCCACAGACCCAAATCATCACATAAAATCCTGCAGCTCTGCTTCTTCAACTCCCTAGACCTCAACCCCCTTCTTCATGATCTTGCCATCTCTAACTGGGCCCTGATAGCCTTCAGCCCCCCAATTGAAAAAGCCCTCACCTATTTCAAAGATAAATTTCAAGATAACTGGAACTCATTTGCCCCTTTTAAACAATCCAGAGTATGCAGACACCATCAACCATAGCTCACTCCAGAACTATTGACCTGCCTCAAGGAGAGAGACAAAGCTTAGAGGAAACACAAGGTCACTCAGCTTAAAACAGATTTAATAAAGTATCGCATGCTAAGAGATTCCTGTACTAAAGCTGCCAGACTAGCAAAATCTGAATACTTTAAATCTGCCTTCCTGAATAATATCAACACCTCCTCCAAATTCTGGAAAGTGGGTCCATGCTCTCTTCTCCCCCCACCCGCCCTCCCAGTGCTTAAAATAAATAAGTCATTAGTGACTGAATCATGCCTAGTGGCCAAAGAGTTTAACACCTATTACACTTCTTGCGCCTCAGCTCTCCTAAAGTCCCTCTCTTCAAACCTCGCCCCTCCTTCTGTACTCTCTTCTTGCACTCAACTCCCTCATGCTCACCCTTCCTTCTTCTTCTCAGCTGTCTCCCCTGATGAAACACTTACCACCTTCCTCTCCCTCAACCCGTCTAAAGCCTCTTCATCTGATGACCTGGACCCTAAACTTCTTTATCTCTCAGCACCAGCTATTGCCTATCCCCTCTCCTTAATCCTAAACCTCTCTTTTGTGACCTCATCAGTTCCTTCTTCCTGGAAACATGCAGTGGTCCTCCCTCTCCCAAAGTGTGGAGACCCCATCTCCCCTGGCAAATATTGCCCAATCTCTCCTCCCCACCCTCGCTAAGCTCCAAGAACACCTGGTCCTCTTTCCAACTTACCTCCTTCCTCTCTGACTCCTCCTTTTTCACCCCATTCCAATCTGGCTTTTGGAAGAACCACTCCACTACCATCTCCTTTCTCAGGCTAACTGACTCTGTCCTCACTGGGATGAACAATGGCCCCATTACCTCTGCCATCTTTGTCGACCTCGCTAAGGCTTTCGACACAGTCTCCCATGTCCTGCTTCTTGACTCCCTTACAACAGCTGGACTGTCTGCATCCACCACTAACTGGTTCAGAGCCTACCTCACCGGCAAAACACAATCAGTTAAGATCCAAGATGCAATCTCTCCCCCTCTCCCCATCTCCACAGGAGTCCCTCAGGGCTCTGTGATTGGTCCCATTCTCTTCTCCATCTTCCTCAATGACTTACCTTTAGTCTGTCCCCCCCGCCATCCACATGTACGCAGACGACACCTTCTTGTTTACCTCTGACAAATCACCTGCTGATGTAGCAACCACCTCAAAGCATGACTTCTATCAAGTTCAGCTCTGGTTTTCCACACATCAGCTATTCCTGAATGCAAAGAAGATGGTCTCCATGACCTATGGCACTAGGCAGACACTCTCTAGGCTATATTCCCTGCCCTTCTTCTACACCCTAGATGGGACAATTCTAGAGGACACCTCCTCATTCAGATACCTTGTGGTCTGGCTGGACCAGCACCTCAATTTCTCTGGCCACATTGATGCCAAATTGAAAAAACATATGCCCCAAGCTTGGTGCCTTATACAGGAACCATAGTTGCATCCCTCCTATAGCACTGTGTGAACTTGTCCAGAAGATGATTCTCCCCATCTTTGACTACTGTGATGTAGTCAATGGTGCCACTCCCAAATCCTCCCTGACCAGATTTGACACTCTTTAAATCTTTCTGCCGCTTCACTCTCGATGCTCCCTCCCAAACTCATCACTGCAACCTCTATCATGCCCTGTCCTTTCCCCCACTTGCTAACAGCTGCCTCACTCACTGTGCAAAACTCACTTCTAAATTTTGACTTGGTGAGCTCCCCCCACCTCTCCAGCTCTCTCTCTTTTCCCCTCCCCTCCCTCCCACACCCTCAGATCAATGGACATTTGCACCCTGCTGGTGCCCTGCCAATCGACACTTATTGGCCAGTCTGGCTTCACTCATCAGTTCCATAAACTCTGGACCCCCCTCCCAAATATGGCACCCCTCCTCCTCCACCTACTCCTTTGCCTCTGCCTTACATAACCATCTGTCTTCTAGTTGCTCCTATTTTGACCCTCCTTAACTACTTCCTTGCACCTACTACACAACATGCCACCCTATTCCTCTCCCACCACCTCCCCTCATCATCTATATTCAATGTCCTTGCCTGGTTCTTCCCCCTTGCAGGGTTCTCAGCATCCTGGAGGGAGTAGCTCTAGCCCTACTCTTCCTACCCTTCCCCCCTTTATCTCTGTCCCATTCCAACCCCACCTCTATCTTTTATAAGCAAGTCCTTTCTTGGCTCTGTCCCCTTGCAGGGTTCTCAGCATTCTGGAGTGGGTAGTTCTAAGCATGCCTCTTCCTACCTCTCTCCCACCTTTCTACCTATCTTGCCAACCCCCTGTCCCCCATCTTATATCTGCCCTCCCACCCATTACCCTCCCCATCCCAATTGTCATCATCCAGTTATTCCCATGGCAGGGTTCTCAACAGCCTGGAGTGGTTTAGTTCTGGTCATGACTCGCCGTTCCCCTCTTTTAATCCTCCTCCTCCTCCCATTTTTCTCTTCCTTCCATTATTCCACCAGCACTTAATTGGTAGCCTCCTACATATATGCACTATTAAACACACTCCCCCTTTTGTCCCTATACTCTTTGCACTGCCAGAGATGATACTGAGCTTGCCTTAGTCCTGAGTCAAATATCTCACTCATCCAGGCCTTGTTTTTGTATTTACTGGTAATGTCCTGGCTCCTCCTGTCTCACTGCTTCTCCTTCCCCCAGCTGGTTTCCACTGCTACACCTACTTTTCTTCCTATAGCAATTTAATGGCTTAATTATATTGTAAACCTGTATAAATTGTAACGCTATTTCAACAGTGGTTGGAGTTGGTGTAGCTCAGTCTCTGTACATAATAATATCCTCATGTATGTAACTGAAACTGTATATATAATCTGTTCTCATATCCACACAAAACAAAAAAGTAGAGCACACGCAACCTCATTAAGCAAGGGGCATTGGTCTTCAGAATAAAAATATATTTATTTTTAACTGACATAGTTGAAAGCCATAAGATTTTTATGGCTTTCAGCCATGCCTGTTTAAAATAAATATATTTTTATTCTGAACCGTCTTCAGAATCTAATGAGGTTGTGTGTCTCTAACTTGCTATGCTTTGTGATGAGATTGTAGTAAGTATAGTAGCACCATGTCCTTGTGCCCTCTCCAGTCTGTTGGTTTTTGATATATTTTTATATCCACTTGTACCTCACCCCCCCCCCCCAGACCACACCATGAGATGAGTAAATTGTTATTCAGTGTGCCTTCCTGGTGAAACATTTCAATAAATAAATAAAAAAAACATCTACACTTGTCTTTATGGAGAAAAGTTCAAGCCATTCTATTGCATTTTCTCCCTAAAATTCTGGATATGATTAGATATCTTCCACTCAAAATTCCTGATACTTGTTGGTGGCAACTTAATGACTCCCCGGGTTCTTTTTACTGGGAAGGCCAGAAGCCACAGCTATCTATGGCTCATTTGATGGACCCATATCTGAGGGGAGATTTTGCCTCGCCTTGGTTCCAGGGTTACTATATTAGGGTTGAGCTACGTCAGATTTGGTTGCAGCTCCATTCACACCAAGGGGCTTCTTCAGTAAGATGGATTGAGCTGGACAGAGACTGGGGTGCTCCATACTCTCCCAAATACATTTTATGGGGTCAGATTGTTGGGCGTACATACCTGCCTATGCAAGAATATGCTTTGCGTGTTTGGCAGTTGGCTACACTGGGGTGGGGTACTAGGTGGGCAATTCCTATGGACCTATGGCCAATATGGCACAATCCCCAACTACCCTTGGGGGGTTCCCTTTTTTTCTGGAAATCCTGGGTCAAAGTAGGCATCTGGTGAATTTGGGACTTGTTTAGTCCTTCACAGGGATATTTTAAATCACTTGAGGAGCTTCAGACTCAATTTTCTCTTCCATCATCACATCATTGGAAATATCTTCAACTCTGTCATTTAATACACTCCAAGATTGAGGGGACATTTTCCCTACCCCCTATGGAGATGTGGGATAAGGTTTTTGGGATACGTAGACAAGTTTTGTTTGCAATGTCTCCCCCCCCCAAGCTGGGTGTTATATACAAGTCCTTAACAGACAGCAAGGCACCAGATACGAATCATCTTCAGAGCCGGTGGGAGGGACTTCTAGGTTTTTTGTTAGAGCTGGAGGAATTGAAAACTATTTGGGCCAATGGGCATGGCACCATTAGACATACTGCTGGGAGACTGATGCATTTAAAAACGTTGTTATTGTGGTATCATACTCTGACTGTTTTATTTCATATGAAGCTTGCACCACATTCTCGGTGCTGGCAGTGTGATAAGGAGGTGGGTACATTGCTCCACATATTGTGGGGCTGTTCTAAACTCGCCCGCTGGTGGCAGGAAGTGGTTCTGATCTTGGCAGATGTTTTGGGTATTGATGTGGAGTTTGAACCCTCTCTTCTAGTTCTAGGCAATACCCTAGGACTTGGCAGGGTAACTGCCGCTCAACGTACATGGTTTCTCACCACCATCACGGAGGCAAAATGTTTGATTTTGCACCGTTGGTGCTCGACTGTTGTCCCTGCTCGAGACTTGTGGATTGGTAACTTGTTTAAAGTAGCTGGTTTCGAGCATTTGTCATACATAGCCATGGGAAAGCATGACATGTTTATTCATATCTGCCAGCCTTTCCTAAATTACTTGGAGATAGTTATACCTCCAGGGCGTGTGTGGTTTCCTCCCCATATGGTTCCAGATTCAGTTCCCATACCTGGTACTACATAGGTTGAAGGCCAACCGCCCTCCTTTCCTCCATTCTTTCCCCTGCTTTATCTTATTGGGGAGTTACCATCTGGGTTATGTTAGCAATCAGATTTGTTGATGTGGAGGATCTTCTCTCAGCAGCAGCAGACTCCTCTTTCCCCTTTGGTAGCAGCTCTATTGAATATGGTGAAGTTGTTTAGTGTATTTCTTTGGGCTTTGAGATATTATGGTCTTTTATAAGGTTATGTAGCAGACATAGTATAGAGTTCATTGTTATTATAGTTTGATTTATTAGTTTTGGACCACTCTTTTTGAGAGTTTAATTTTTTAATGTTGTAAGGTTCTGTACTCCTAGATTTACATTTCCATGGAGCATTATGCTCCGACCAGCCATTCGATTTTAAATCTGTATTGCTCTGTTGATTTTTTCTATTAAAACTTGTTAAACTCGAATAAAATATAAATAAAAAAAATATATTTTGAACTGACTCCAGAGGCTTATAGATTGAAATTTAGAGCATTAAGAAAAGGCCCAGGAGACAGCAATGTAGAACTGCATGTCCAAATGTGGGCGTATTTAGACCATTGGGTAGATGGGGCTAACACAAGGACTGTAGAGCAAGTTAAAAATTTAAGTTTAGGGAAGCAGTTTCTTAAAACTGTACCTGATGACCTCTGTATATGGCTGCTGGACCGGGCATGCAACTCCACAAAGGAAGCAGCAGAAACTGATGATTTGTATGTGGCCAGCAGACCACATTCGTAGCATAAGAACAATGGGGTAGGGCAGCACATAGTCTTAAGGGGACCCAGGGAGGGCAGCCAAAAGGGAACCAGCCTACACCCAAGCCTGAAACAGAGCCCACCAGTTCTAAGGGGAACAAGCAGCTGGGGGCAAAGAAATACTGGATTTGCCAGAAGTGGGGCATCTATCTCATGACTGCCCTAAAAACAAGAGTAAAGGGCAAAAACCTGGGGGATGGGTGACCAAGACAGTACACTGCAGTTGGCAAACTGTGCTCACACTGTAGTGTCACCAAACTCCACCAAGAATATGCACCCTATTCTAGTCAATGGGACAGTAACACAGGAACTGAGAGACCCAGGCACCTCCATCTCCATAGTGAGGCAGGATCTGATCCAGGCAGAGCAGATTCTCCCAGGGTAGTTCTCCAAGATTCGGGGAGTCATGGGTCCAGTGGTCCAAGTGCCAATGGCTTGGGTCTTCTTGAGCTGGGAGGGCAGTCAAGGGGTAGAGGAAGTGGGAGTCGTACCTGATCTCTCTGTGGATGTAATCATGGGGAATGATTTTGACCATGGGGAAAACTTGTATGTGTTACTACCCATAGCCAGGCAAAAGTGCAAGCATCTGAGGGTGAGGAGGGGGACAACACAGCCTGTGCAGATTCATCCCTCAGCAGCTGAGGAAATGGCTATTGTGGGTGAAGGACACGTTAGGAGTAGCAGCCCTGAGCCCCAGCTGCAAGCAGAGGAGGTTGCCACCAGGGGCAGCATTCCTTCTGAAGGGGAACTAGGGAGGGTCAGATGGGAGGAGCTGGGCAGGGCACAGCAAGTTGATTCTACCACCAAAAAAGTGAGATAGGTAGCAGATAGTGCTGAGGCCTCTCAAGGGAGTAAAAAGTCAGTTTACCAGGAGAATGGGCTGTTGTACAGGGAATGTACACCACAGAGGGAGCTAGAGGGAGAGGTACTCCAGTAGCTGGTAGTCCCTCAGGACAACTGAATGCAGCTTCTGGCCCTGGTCCAGGGCATCACTTTTTCAGGCCACCTGGGTATTAAACACACAAAAAAAGCAGCTTGCTAATAACTTCTTTTGGTCAAGCATGTACACATTTGTGGCAAATTACTGTCAGACTTGTACACTGTGCCAGCGGGTTGGAAAGGTCAGAGACAAGGCTAAGACAGCTTTGGTGCCCCTGCCTATTATCGATGAACCCATGGAGAGGGTAGTCATGAACATAGCAGGGCCCCTAAGTACCCCAAGTCACACGGGCAAATGATACATACTGGTTGTGGTGGATTACATAACCAGGTACCTCGAAGCAGTGGCAATGTCCTCCATTGAGGCAGAAAAGGTGGGTGATCAGCTCCTGGGAATCTTTAGTCAAGTGGGATTTCCCCAGGAAATTTTGTCAGACCAGGGGAAGAATTTTATGTCATCCTTAATGACCAGTTTGAGGGAAAAGTGTGGGGTGAAACAACTCTGTGCTTTCCCCTATCACCCCGAGACAAATGGCCTGGTTGAGCGGTTCAATGGGATCCTTAAAACTATGCTCAGAGCATTTGCTAACCAGCACAAAAGGGGAGTGGGACAAATATTGGCTCCACCTCCTGTTTTTATACAGGGAAGTCCAACAGGA
The DNA here is from genome assembly GCA_016271365.2 of Neoceratodus forsteri. Classification (NCBI taxonomy): domain Eukaryota; kingdom Metazoa; phylum Chordata; order Ceratodontiformes; family Ceratodontidae; genus Neoceratodus; species Neoceratodus forsteri. Next base: position 452,332,834 of record CM057455.1, on the reverse strand, counting down.
GTCCACAGGGTTCTCACCCTTCAAGCTCCTGTTTGATTACAGCGTGAGGGTGCCCCTAGATTTAGTCAGGGATAAATGGGAAGGTAGTCATGCCACCCAATGGGAGTCTGTTGTGCAGTATGTCCCAAATTTCAGGGCCAGGCTTAAGGAGCTCATGGAGCTTGCCTAGGAGCAATTAACCACTGCACAACAGCAACAGAAAGCTTGGTATGACTGTGAGGCCAGAGCCCAGAGGAGTACGAAGTCAGACAGTGAGTGATGGTACTTGTCCCAGTCTGACACAATAAACTGCAAGCAGCATGGAAGGGCCCATTCTCCATAATCAGGAAGCTGAGTGATGTTAACTATATAGTAGGGCTGCCTGACAGAAGGTGCAGGCAGAGGGTATATCATGTGAACATGATGAAGCCCTACTATGATAGGGAGGAAATGATCCTCACCATGTGCAGTGAGCCAGAGGAGGGGAGTGAGGCTGATCCCCTGGTGGACCTCCTCGGGGATGTTCAGAAGGGATCCTCGGTGAACAACCTCACCCTCTCAGGGCAGCTGTCACTGGCCAAGGCCAAGGAGATGAGGGGTTGCTATGAGAATTTGGGTACATGTTCACGGGGAATCTGGGGTACACCACAATGGCTGAACACCATGTGGACACTGGGGCCAAAGTTCCACTGAGTCAGTTCCCCTACAGGGTATCCAAGGGGGTTAATAAGACTATGCTGGAGGAACACAGGGTGATGCTGGCCCTTGGAGTGATCCAGGAGTCCAGTAGCCCCTGGGCTCCGCCTTTGGTCCTGATCATCAAGAAGGATGGTACCACACAATATTGTGCCAACTACTGGAGCATCAGCAGCTGTACAGAGTCTGATGCCTACCTCATGCCCAGAATGGATAAGACCTTGGAACAGCTGCAGGGAGCCCAGTTCCTGATCATGATAGACCTGACAAAGGGCTACTGGCAGGTGCCGTTACCCCCGCAGCCAGGGAGAGGTCTGCTTTTATTACCCCATATGGCTTTCTTGAATTCAGAGTAATGCCATTTAGGATGAAGACTGCACCTGCAACCTTCCAGAGGCTTGTGGATCACATCCTGGCTGGGGCAGTTGACTATGCCATGGCTTACATAGATGACATCGACATTTACAGCCAGACATGGGAGGATCATGTAAGGCATGTGAGAGAGGTGTTCCACAGACTAAAGGCCATAGGGCTGACAGTTAAGGTGGAAAAATGACAAGTAGGCATGGTGGAAGTGTCCTACCTTGGTCACTGGGTGGGCAGTGAATGCATCTGTCCAGAGCCAGCAAAGGTTGATGCCATCCAGGCCTAGCCCACCCCTGCCACAAAGACACAGGTAAGGACATTTCTTGGAACAGCAGGGAACTACAAGAGGTTTGTCCCTCACTACAGTGATGTGGCCAAGCCCCTGACAGACCTGATGAAAATGAGAATGCCTGAGAAAGTTCTGTGGACAGAGAGCTGTGAATCTGCCTTCTGATGGTTAAAGGAGGCATTTTGTGGGTCACCCATGCTTGCTATCCACATTTATGACTTAAAGTTCATAGTGCATGTGGATGCCTCAAACTATGGGCTGGGTGTCGTCCTGAGCCATGTTACACTGCAGGGGGAGGAGCACCCCATAGTGTATCTGAGCCAGAAGCTTCTGCCCAGGAAAGAGTAATATGCCACAGTGGAGAGGGAATGTCTGGAGATAGTGTGGGCCCTTCAGAAGCTGTAGCCATATCTGTACAGGAAAGAATTCACTGTGGTCACAAATCATAATCCCTTGACACAGCTCCATAGGTCTAGTGGGCAAAACACAAAGTTATTGTGCTGGAGTTTGGTACTACAGTCATAATATGATCATTCAGTGCTGAAGTGGGGCACAGAATTCCAATGCAGATAGACTGTCAAGGCAAGGCTGAGTGCATGACATTTCATTTAGATGTTCCCCAGGCCCTACATGAACGACAGTGTCTCTAGGGAGTTGCCCAAAAGAGACACAGAAAATGTGACAGACATGTGACCTGATTGATCTAGTAATTTCTTTTTGTTAATATATTGTGTTAATGTAATAATGTTGCTGTTATAAGTGGGCACAAACCATGGCTTCTGATGTCATGTGACATGACCAAACAGGTCTTACGAGAAACATCGGTCAAAAATTGCTCAGTGGAATGCTCCTTTGGGAACATTTAGCCACAGATTCTGTAAGACAGAATTGGGAGTGCCAGTTTGAACACCTCAGTCAGCTTAAAAGGCAGTAAACTTGAGGTTACACACCTTGGACATTCTTCAAAACAGTATCATAAAAGTGGACAGAGCAGGGGTGGGTGTGGAGTGAGCCAGCTGGCCTGAATGATGTTGTCCATCCATACACACACACACACAGGCCCACCCATTTGGATGGGGGCAGTGGTGGACTGTCATTCAAAGGGGGTGAGATCCCTCCCCACAGGAGTAAGGAATAAACTGAGGTGCTGTGAGAAAGCAATTCCTCTTGGTATTGCAACATCTAAAACACCACAGTCCTGCAGCTAGAGGTCTTGTAAGAAAGATAGCTTAAGGAATAGTGTTTTCTTCAGACAGTAGCAGGTAAAATAATAGGTTTTAAAGTGCGAATAGCTCAGATTCTTCTTTCTGCAACCTGTCTGGTGTAACTTCATTTATTTTCATTTCTAGTAAATTGTAATCCTTTTGTCTGACTGTACAGAAATCCTGTTGTAAATACTTGTAGTCTTTTAATAAAGCATCTATTTTTATAAAATCAGTGGCTGCTTGCTTTATTTAAAAGGGGCATTCACTGTTTCTGCTGGACTTTGTTTGCAGTCTGTCTCTGAAGACACTCTACCCACAGGAATTGTGTTTAACTTTCCTGACCTTATGCAAAGTAGGAGGTAAGAAACAGGTTTCCCTGGGTCCCGTTGGTAAAAACCCATGGTGGTGACAGTGAACTTGAAGTCCCTGGTGAGTGATTCCTTTCACATAAACTTATAACTATTGTTATATCTGGCTCCTCTTCATGGGCAGCTGCACCTCCAGTCTTTACTGGGAATTAGCCCCTGAATCCTGAAGACATCAGCTCCAACCAATTAGCTAAAGAAACATTCCCACTGGATAAGTGATTAGCTTGATTCTTTGACTTCATACATCGCAATCTCAAGAACCACCACCTCCAAGTGTCTTTCTGCTGTTATTTGTCACCATAAGACTCTTGCCATTTATAGCTTGTCACATATAGATTGTGTTGCTTTGTGAAGACATTTTGTTTTCATGTAAAATATTTCTTAAACCTTTACTCTTTAGAATAGCTGAATGAGATACAACATTTTGTGTTCTTGAGGGTACCCGGGGACAGCGGCAGATATTTATTTATTTTTATTTATTGTACAATCAGTTTTACAACCTTTGAGCCAGCGGCTCATTTACAAAGGTACCTCATCACAGAAAGAACACACATGGTTATCATAGTTACAGAGTACAGTCAAGACAGAGTAACAGATTTTGTACATCTTTACAGAATACAGACATACAGAGTCAACATAGTATTACATAGGTTGCATGAACAGAGATACATATTATTACATACAATTGCTTGAACACTTGCAGATAAATAAATATTTCAAGTAGTACCAGCAGGTACTGGCAGAGAAGAGAGGGCCAGGGGATTGGGGGTGGGTGGTGGGTGTTTCAGCCCAGTGGGCCATGTCAAATAGTGCCAGATTAAACAGCAGAGTATCTTTAGTGACAGGTGCAGCAGTGGGTGTTGAACAGCAGGTCTTGTAAGGCAGCTTTGAAAGGGGCAATATTGGTGGTGTTGGAAATGGCTGCGGGGAGTGAGTTAACCAGGTTGGGGCTCTGTAGTTACATACTAACATACTATTTGCCAGCAGATTAGGCCTTATGGTCTATCAAGTCTGCTCGAACCTAGATCCTTAGTTGGGTGCCGAGACCCTCCCATCCCTTGTGCTCCAGAAACCCCTATCATCCATCCCCACCCCCCCGGGACAGGCCATCATCTGATACATCCACTTTCTGTGTCTGTCCCACCCTCTCTTAAAGCTCTCCAATGTGGATCTCTGAACCAGCTCACCAGGCAGAGCATTCCAAGGGTCCACCACCCTCTCAGTGAAAAACCTCCTCCTCTTTTCCCCCCTCACCCTTCCACCTTCCAACTTCAAACCATGCCCTCTGGTGATGCCTCCCTGCTTTAGTCTAAAGATCCCTCCATGTTTACCCTTTTATTCCCTTGAGGTACTTGAAGACCTCAATCATATCGCCCCTGTCTCTCCTCTCCTCCAATGAAAACAGGCAGAGCTCCTCAAGTCTGTCCTCGTGAAGTCAAATCCTAGCCCTCGTATCATCTTGTTGCCCTCCTCTGTACCCTCTCCAGGAGCTGTATGTCCCTCTTCAAGTGTGGTCTCCAGTACTGTACACAGTACTCAAGGTGTGGTCTAACCAGTCCATTGTACAGCGGCAGAATCACTTCCTTGCTCCTAGAGGTGATCCCCTGCGATGCATCCCAACATCCTGTTTGCCTTGCTAGCTGCTCTCCTGCACTGCTCAGAGTTATTCATACATGTATCCACCATGACCCCTAGGCTTTTTCCCTGTTGAGGCTTCCAGCACCTCCCTCCCAGGGTGTACCTGTGTTTAGGTTTCCGACCAAGATGCAACACCTTGCACTTGGTGATATTGAAATTTAATTTCCATGTGTGAGCCCAGCTTTCCAGGGTGTCCAGGTCCCTTGCAGGGCCAACCTCCCTCTTCTCCCTCAACTACTGCTCCCATCTTGAGTCATCCATGAAGAGACTCATTTCACACCCTATACCATCCCTGATGTCCGATATGTATGCATTAAACAGGATTGGACCCAGGACCGAGCCCTGTGGTACCCCTACCAACCTCTGTAGGTTCGAGAGCTCCCCACAGACCACTACTCTCTGAGTGCATCCAGCTATCCAGTTTTCAATTCATCTGACCATAAAAGGCCTACTCCTAACCCCATCAGTTTCTCCACCAGACCATTGTGGGGACAGAGTCAAGCGCCTTGCTGAAGTCCAAGAATAATACATCCACAGGCTTACCCTGTCCAGTTCTGATGTTACCCATTCATAGAACTCCACAAGGTTGGTTTGACATGATCTACCTGGCACAAACCCTTGCTGCCGACTATCCAGACCTCCACCTCCCCAAGTAAACCCCATCGTTCCTTTAGTATACTCTCCATTAATTTTCCCACCACCGAGGTTAAACTGATGGGTCTATAGTTTCCTGGTACTTCCTTCGACCCCCCTTTATGGATTGGTACCACATGTGCCTCTCGCCAATCCCTAGGTACCCTCCCTGTCTCAAGTGACCTGTTGAAAAGCTCCGCCAGGGGTGCAGCCAGTATGTGAATGACCTCTGAGCCAGGGAGGTCCTAGTTCTGGGCACTAGTAGAGTGACCTTGTCCGAAGCTCGGGTGGAGGCTCTGGGGTGTGTAAACTGGATGGAGGCAGACACCCGGGGGGGAGGGGAGAGCCCAAGTAGGATCTTCTTGGTTAGCAGGCCGGTTTGGTAGTGGATGCATTCGTTGAGGTTTAGGATTTTGGCCATGTCATAGAGTTGACAGGTGTCGGTGAGTCTGGGGGCACTGGTCAGTAGCCTGCAAGCCTTATTTAGTGTGAGTCTAATCTTGCTGAGGGCAGTGGAGTCAGCAACACCATATACTGGGAGGCCATAATCAATTAGGGACATTACTGTGGACGTGATGGCGAGCCTGAGGGCATCAGGAGAGAGGCAGTCCTTGTACCGGTAGAGGATGCCAAGGCACGCATTTGTGGCAGAAGCAAGTACAGTAATGTGGGCATGAAAGGTGACGGCCGAGTCAAATGTGATTCCAAGGTATTTTTGTGAGTAAACTTGTTCGAGTGGTTGACAAGTGCTCAGGAAGATTTGGAGGGGACTTTTGATGGCTTTGTTCTGGGGGTGGGCAAAGAGCATTGCCTTAGTTTTTTTGAGGTTAATTACTAGTGTTGCTCTTCTTAAACCAATTCTCAGCATCATTAAAAGAGTGCTGGAGGGAGTCTTGGAGGGAGGTGAGATTTTTGTGAGCTGCATAAATCACGGCATAGTCAGCATATAGCAGAATATTGCCAGAACAGGCGCTAGACAGGGAATTTAGGTACAGACTAAAGAGTAGTGGGCCCAGGATAGAGCCCAGGGGAACCCCTGAGCAGATGGGACAGGTTTCTGAGAGCTCCCCATTGATTTTGACACGCTGGTAGTGGGCTGATAGGTAGCTCGCACACCAGGAGAGGGGGCTAGTGGAGAAACCTGTATGGTTGAGGGCATTTAGCAGGAGTGGGTGGGAGACACTGCCAAAGGCCTTAGAGAGGTCAATGTACACTGTCCCAACTAGTGAGCCATTGTCCAGGGAGGCGTGTAGGAAGTTGGAGAACTCCATTAAAGCTGTGCCTGTACTGTGACCAGCGCGGAAGCCATGCTGTTCTGGACACAGGATGTTATATTTTGCAAGGTATTCCATGAGTTGGGTGGCCACCACTTTTTCTACGGCTTTGGAGGGTGGGAGGAATGGAAATTGGCCGATAGTTGCTGGGGGCAGACCGGTCACCACCTTTGTGGATAGGTGTGACTGTCACAGTTTTCCATGCCGTGGGGAATTGCCCCAGACAGAGGGATCGGTTCAGTAGTCCTGTAAGTGGGGCCAGGACCTCATCCAGGACCAGCTGGAGTATTTTTAGGTCCATGGGGTCGCTGATAGGACTGGTGCCTTTTAGTGCTTTAAGCCAGAGTGGTTTGGCTTCCCGAATGGATACCTTGCATAGGTAGAACTAGGTGCGCTGTGGATCTGAAGGTGGTGGGTTGTGAGTAGGGTCGAAAAAGTTACTCAGGAGGACAGGGCTAAGATCAGTAAAGGAGGAGTTAAGGCAGTTGGCAATGTCGGTGGGGTCAGTGATGGTGGTGCCATTGACTGTAAGGTGTGCTGGGGGAGCGTGATTTCCCAGTTATTTCTTTTATATTGTCCCAGAAGTTCCGGGCGCAGCCTCATGAGGAGGTGAGGGTGGCCTGGTAGTGGTTTACCTTGGCTTTGAGGATGGCACATGTGCACCTGTTCCAGACAGCGTTATATGCCTGTCTGTCAGCAGCCTGACCAGTCTCAGTGGCAATATGCCAAAGGTTATCCCTGTCCTTGAGTAGATGGAGTAGGGCAAAGGTGACCCAGGGTGCATTTTATTTTTTGGAGCAGATCATGGTGAAGGGTGCAAAAAGATCACAGGCCTTGGTAAAAGCCTGTGAGAATATGTCTAGGGCAGTGTCAACACTCGTTGCATGGCAGATGGGAGACCAGTCAATGTGAGCGAGGAACTGCCTGAGTTTTTGCAGTCCTCCTGGGCGAAGGCACCTGCGGTGAGTGGTTTGGGCTATGGGTTTGGGGGTAGGGGTAGAACAGAGGAATAGGAGATGGGAGTGGTCACTTAAGGAATCTGGGAGGACTTGAATTTCTTGAACCTTTTGGGGTCGGTTTGAGACAATGATGTCTAGGAGGGTGCTTGTCCCTGCCTTTTGGTTACATCTGGTGGGTTGTGTGACAAGTTGGGTTAGGTCCAATGCAGCAGAAGTGTCTCTTATTGGTGAGGCAGTGGGACTGAGCCAGTTTACATTGAGGTCTCCTACTAGGACTGGTTGGGCCTTATGGGGGAGGAAGGAGAGATATTCGGTGAGAGATGATATTGCAGGGGTCTGGTTCCTTGGGGGGGATATAAGAGACTGTGAGATAGACGGGGCTCTTGGATGGGTCTGGGGTGAGTTTGAGGGTGAGGGCCTGGGCACCATCTACAAGCATGGGGGCTGGGAGGGCGTGGCCTACAATGGTGTCACGAGCATAGAACACACAACCGCCTCCACGTTTACCTACTCGATCCTCGTGAAATAGGGTGTAGCCTAGGAGGGAGACAAAGGAGTCTGGGGTGGACTTCGTTAGCCAGGTTTCTACTAGGGCTAAGATGTCTGGTTGGTGTGATATAACCCAGCACTGAACGGCAGTGAATTTTTTAAGCAGGATGCATACATTCATGGAGGCAATCCAGAGTCCGTTGGACTTAGTTGGTGGATTGTTGGGGGCAGGGCCTGGGTTTGGGTGGATATTACCAGAGAGGAGTAGTAGTATGACTAAGACTCTAGCCCTAGGGTGGCAGTTTGTTAGTTTCTTGTGGGTGCGTTGCGGGGCTGGGCAGGCAGTGGCTGAACAGGGAATGGGCAGGGTTTGGAAGATCTGGAAGATGCAGAGATGGTGGAGCCAGTCACTGAGGAAATACGTCTCTTGGAAAAAAACTAACATTATATATGATCTTCTTGGATATCAAGGGGCATTTGACAATGTCAGCTGTCAGTACTGTGGGTTAATTTTGTTACACTATGGTACAGATGGGCACCTGTCAGCACTAATGCAGTTAATGCACAGAGATAATCATATTCCAATATAGTGTAGTAAGAGAGACAATCTAACTGAGAAAATTCCTTTGCAAAAACGAGTTATGGATGCCTTCTCACCCCTATCATTTTCAATGTCTACATCAACAAAATGATAGATAACCTTGAGACACTCAAAGGGCAATGCATATTTGGAAAGCTAAAGTGCCTAACCAATCTCATTGATATAATGGATTTTGTGTTTTTTAACCTTCTTTCTAGTTCTTTTTTTAAACTTAAAGAGGTAGTGTACTACCTAAAACTAATATTTGTTTTTAAAAGCAGTCTACCATTACTTTTTATATCTGAGGTATTTTTTCTTTTCCCTTTGGTTAATTAAAAGATTGTTTACCTAATGCTAGTAGGTGTGTTGTGTGGGACAGCACTCTGCCTGGCAACGGACATATCTGTCTCTTAGCTGAACATGACATCACTGCTCTTAGGAACAGCCACTCAGTATCTGCCAGGTCAGTCACCTGTGATGGCACAGTCAGTGAGATCACAATGCTGATGATGTAGTGGGGGAATATAGACAGATATGTCAACTGCCAGGCTAAGAGGTGTTCCACACACCCAGCACAATATCATCACATGAAAAACTTTCTAATGAACAAAAGGAAAAGGAAAAATACTTTAGAAATAAAAAATTTCAACTGACTACTTCTCAAAATCTTTAATATTTTCCTGTCTGTCTGTTTTGCTTCCACTAGCTCTTTAATCATGGAAATATTGTTTTTAGTTTTGTGTATGTTCAGCCTTTGGCTATACATATTTATTGAATAGACTTTGACTTTCTTGACTAACTTTTTTTGATTCATATACAGCATGCTGTAAGCATGTCAAAGAACACTGGTGCACACCAAAAATTACAACACAAAATACATCCATACGGTACAAAGAGAACAAGTGTTAGATTTCTTGTTATTCAGTAACATCTTAAGAAGCCAAGGCAGGGTCCTTTGAGATGAGAAATAGAAGTCTTTTGTAGTTGCTCAGAGTTGGTGCTTGCTTACAAGGGAACATTCATGCGCAGGAGCCCACATATTGTAAATGCCCATGAAAAGTTATTTTAATCAAGGTATTAGGCTTACCTGTGGCTAGCAGCAGTCCTTAGACATAGGTGACTAAGTCCCAATATTGATAATAACATAGAATTAATTGGAGAGTAGAATGGAAGCCTCCTGTTACTTTTATGGACTGATGTGTGTGTATGCTAGACCTCTAAATAACCAGGCAGACATATTTCTACTTCCACTGAATCACACTCAGCCAGGAACCGTGTGTGCCCAGGTAGCATAAGCTGCGACTGTGAGTGTACACAGTGGCCAGTCTTACATTCTACTCTCTTATTAATTCTAATGATACATTTCATGGAATATTATGATACCATGGAAAAACAAGTGTGCTTAACTACATACTGTTAGGCACAGCTTCTTGTTCATGCATAACATCACAAGATTACATAAAATGGTGGCAGTATGGTGTTAATATTAAACAGACTTAGAAACACAGCAACAGAAAGTGATGTGACATAAGTAGAAACATTGAAACATAGAAATTGTTGGCAGATAAGGGCCGCAAGGCCCATCTAGTCTGCCCAAAAGCCTTAACCTAGTTTGTGGCCTCTGACCCTACCTGGTCAATGGCTTTTCTCCCCTCCTTCCCACCTCCAATGTACCCTTATGCCTGTCTCATGCATGTTTAAAGCCCTCTACTGTGCTCACCCCCACCACCTCCTGTGGCAGTCTATTCCATGTGTCCACCACCCTCTCTGTGAAGAAAAACTTCCTCACATTTCTCCTCAGCCTGCCACCTTCCAATCTCATATTTATTTATTTATTTAAGTCTGGTAACCGGTAAGTGCAGTGATCCAGTGGGGACCATTTTCAGGCATGACCCGGGCTACACAGGCAGCAATTACAGAGGTAGTGACAAGTTATACAATGAGTGCAAGCCATGTGGATATACTGAAGACATAATTGGTGAACAAAGTGGATATACAGACATCACTGGTGAACAAAAAAAGTGGCATAGGAGAGTAAAATTAATGAGAGGATGAAAAAAAACAATCTGCACATCATGATAAGTAACAATTATTATGCAGTTATTTATTAATTATAAGTGGCCAGTGCAAATTGATGCATGATGTAAAAACAAACAAACAAAAAATATATATAATGCCCCCTCATTCTTGTACAACTCCTGTATTGAAAGATGTCTCCCCCCTGTACCTAGTTTATGCCCTTAAGGTACATGAATGCTTCTATCATGTCCCCCGATCCCTTCTCTCCTCTAGCGAGTACATTTTGAGATCCTTTAGTCTCTCCTCATATGTTTTCTGGTGCAAGCCCTGAACCATCTTAGTTGCCCATCTCTGGACCGCCTCCACCCTGTCAATGTCCTTGCAAAGGTGTGGACTCCAGAATTGCACACAGTACACTAGGTGGGGTCTCACTAGTGTCTTGTACAATGGCATCACTACCTTCTGCCTTCTGCTAGTGATACCTCTACCTATGCACCTCAGCATGCCACTTGCCCTCCCTGCAGCCTTTGTACTCTGCTTAGACACCTTTAGGTCATCAGTAATGATAACCCCCAGGTCTCTTTCTTCCTTGGTGATAGTCAGGAACTACCCCCCCATCCTGTAGCTCTTCCCAGGGTTCCCTCTTCCCAGGTGCATTATTTTGCACTTCTTGGAACTGAACCTTAGTTGCCACTCATTTTTTCATGCTTCTCCATGTCCATCCTCATTCTCTCCACCCTGTCCAGAGTATCCACTCTATGCAGATACTACGTGTTGAAGTTTATCAAGTCTGCCCTAGGTTACTACCTATTGTCTCACTAGCCTGCTGCTGAAGAGATATGCGTGACTTAGTCATGTATATCTCAGGACTGCTTCCACCTTCAGACAAACCCAAAGTCTCATTCAAAATAACTTTCTTTGGGCTTTCAATATACTCTGTGATGGTCACAGTGTATGAATGGTCCATTTTGAAGTTAGTCAGGAGGTTTGCTCCCCTCATGTGGGACGACATATGACAAGGTGAACCTTTAGTTGGCCCAGTATCACAGTGGCAGGGCTGCTGCTTGCAGTGTTGGTGATGGTGATTCTGGCTCAAGAGTGAGTTTGGGTTATCAGACATTCAGCAGGATGAAAGATCAAGCATTCCAGAGGATGGTTTCCTTCTCTTGGGAAGGTTGAAACAACTCTGGGCTGTGCTACCATCATCTGGGTGAGCACAAGTGGCAGTGCTGGCTGCAGCATCTAGAGAGGGATGGATGATGCCTGGCTCCATGAAGCAGAGGGCACTTGCATCCACACTCATGCAGTTTAGCCCTAGCCATCAATATCCTTAAGGGGAGAAAAACATGGGGGGATGCTTCCTGGCTGGCAGGATGTTGTCCCATATACCAGAGTCCCTTACAGCTTCCTGCACCCTGTTTCCCAAAAATACTCTTGTAGGGGGGCCTTCCCCACTTTGGCCCCACCTTAAGGAAGAGTGAGGTGGTTGTACAGGTGGGCCAAAAGCTGACAGGGCTGAATGTTTGACAGTGACAGATAGGGAGGGGCTTGACAGGGGAGAAAGCAAACTGATGAAAAACAGATGAAAAAGGTGAACCTCTTCAGGTCATTTTTTTACCATTTGCTACTCCTAATTTTGAGCACACTAGAGGAGTATAGTGTTTACTAAGAAATTTCAAATTACACATCCTCACTTGACACAAGGCATCATGGTAAGTATATACAAATCATCATGAAATAAGTAAGGCATGCTCTGCTTTAAGCAAGATTGAATGGTGACAAAAGACCACACAAATAATCTACAAAGGCTGAAAGCAGCAAACATCAGACTCATTTTGTCCTTGTTAGGACTTATGAATGTGTCACATCTGTATCTCAGTCCAGAGAGGGGGCAACCAGATACATGATCTCAGAAGTGTGGGTCATGGAAAGCCCAAAATAAGAATGCAATTTATAGTGAGTACTAATCAACAATGAGCTAAGAGTAGCAAAGGCAGTGTATTGTAGATCCTTGCTCACAACTGTAGAACATGATTAGCCAATGATCTTGCCTGTCCAAAGAAGGATTTGACCAGCTGAGTTTGTCATACAGTAAAGAACACACTTGTGAGTACTGTATGGTATGAAGCACACATGATAGAAGCAAAACCAATGGAACAATCTTCCCCATAAAATTAGAGGTGCAAAGTCAGCCTTCCCCTAAGGAAACTTTTCAAAATCCCACCATGGCCATGGCTGCACTTGTTAGCCATACTAGTCAGGCAATTGTATTTATTTATTTTATTCATTTATTGAAAACTTCAGAGAATATCTTTGAGCATAAATGCTCTTTTACAAAGGTTCCACATCAATAGAAGAGATTACAAGGCAACGTAACAAATACAATGAGTGAATTCCAGTGGAATGAATTAAAACAAGTACAGTATAGTCAAACAAATACAAATTAATCGGCCAGGTCAATTGCATACAATTTTACAGTAGGCCAGGTAAACAGAAACAGTGTAAAACAAGCATAGTAATGGTAAATGGCCACAGAGACAGAATCTTACACAGTTCAAAGTGTGTACCAGGAGGGAATTAGAATGATCAATGGTTACAGTTGAATTTAACAGTCAGGGTTGCCTATAGTGCTCTCTTAAACTGGTCACACTTGGGTAGATCAAGAAAGGTAACAGGCAGATCATTTAAACAACCAGTGGCCCTAACAGTGAATAAACACTTGCCCAGCTGACTATGGCAAAAAAGCAGTTCAAGGGCATTCCAAGCCATGCTCTTGGTGTTGCAGAAATTGTCGACAGGGCAGAAGTAGTGAGTTAGGGCCATGGAGGTTAGGCCCAGTAGCACCTTCTTGGGTAGCAGACATGTCTGGAACTTAATTTTGCTAGGTAGGGTTAACCAATTTGTTTGAGTGTAGAGGGTACAGCTATGGATGAACTTGTCAGCCCCAAGCACAAAGTGACAAGCCTTATTACAGATCAGATTTATTCTTCTGAGAACTGAGCTGCAGGCAGTTGCATAGACAGGGACACCATAGTCGATTAGTGACATTGCTGAGCTTACCACTATGAGGCATCTATCATCAGCAGTGAGGTTCACTCAGTTATGGTACAAGGCCCCCTATCTTCTGTTTACTGTGGACAAAAGGTGGTCAATGTGGGAGCAAGAGATAAGGTATCATCCATGATCACCCCGAGGTATGTAAGGTTTCCACCTGTTCAAGTATATCTCCTAGGTCATTGCAGTTGACAAGGGGGGGGTACTCTTTCCTTCATTTGTGGGCTTGTGAAGAGCATTGTCTTAGTTTTTTGTAATTTAGAACCGGTTTGTTTTCAGAGTACTATTTTTCAAGGGTTCTCAAAATTATCCTGGAGAATTGAAGTAAAGCTGCCAAGGTTAGGATTTTTGGAATAGATAACGGCATTGTCTGCATACAGAAATACATTTTCAGACTGACGGGCATCAGGCAGGTGGTTATGAATAAGTAAGTAGGTGGCCCAGAATGGAGCTCTGGGCAATGCCAGTGGATACGTTCCTAAAGTCTGACAAGAAGCCATCTATCTTAACACACTGAGTGCGATTAGTGAAATAACTCTGGAATCAGGTGAATGTGTCTAGTGACAGGCCTAGGGCATGGAGTTTCTAGAGAAGGAGCTTATGACTGACCAAGTCAAAGACTTTTGTCAAGTTGATATAGATAGTGCCAGCCTTGTCTCCATTGTCAAGGGCTTCAAGGATGAAACTGGAATAGTCAGTTAGTGCTGTATTGGTGCTATGTTTTTTCCAAAATTCATGCTGTTGGGGACACTGTATTTCATACTGTTCAAGATATGAGACAAGTTGATTGAACACTGTTCTCTCAAGAGCTTTGGACAGGGGTGAGAGTATGGAAATTGGCCTGTAGTTTGAAAGGTTAGAATGGTCACTACTTTTAAAAACTGATGTAACCAGTGCAGATTTCCACTTTTTGGGGAACTGGGAGTAGTGCAGAAAGAAGCTGAAAATTTTGGAAATGGGGTAGGAGAGTTCCTTAACAACCAGGGCAAATAACCTCATCTTAATTGAATCACCCCTGATTCTGGTTTTGCCAGTCACCTTTCTTGTATAATTAGAGGTGTCCCTTACTGAGACAGGTTTAAAATAGATTTTAGGATATCCTGGCTGTGAGTCCAGTGGTTGTGCGTCAACAGGACCACAACCTCTGCTGGAGGGCAGGGTTGGCTCAGTGGGGATAACAGAGCAAAGGTCAGTGAATGCAACTGAATTTGTTAGCAATTTCAGTGGGATCAAGTACCTCATTGCCATCAACCATGAGCACTTTTGGTGAGGGTTTGTCACCCTTACCAAGGGGTTCTGAGACATTCTCAAAGAATCTTTTACCATTGCTGAAGTTCTGTGTTTGTTGGGCATTTCTGTAGCTGGATTTGGCCAATCAAATCCTAGTAGTGCATTTATTCCTGGCTTCATTGTATTTTTACAGATGAACTAAGGACCCAGTCTCCCTCACGAGCACCCACATATTATCCCTCTATCTTTCTCTCTCTCTCTCTCATTAGGGCAAGGAGTTATGGGGTGATCCAACCAGTGGGTGTACCTCCTACTTTGAGCTTTTTGAAGGGTGCACATTTATTGTAGGCAGTTGTGAATTCCATGACAAAGAATTCTGGGGCTAAATCAATATCAGGGAATGGCATCAAGGAAGCTCCAGTCTAGTAGGGCCACATAGGATTTGAATTTTGTCACATTCATTTTGCTTATGACATGGCTGTTTATGAACCAGAAGGGGGGCCTGGGCTGTTTTACTTCCCACAAGTATTGCACCAGGTAATGGTCACTGGGGGTATCAGGCAGAACTTTGACCTTTTTGACCCTGTCTGGGTGAGTTACAAGTACCCAATCGAGTAATGTCGTAGTGCCCAATTTATAGTTAGTTCTGGTGTGCTCAGTGACCATTTGTGTTAGAAATAGACTGGCGATCTTAACTCTATACCTGGTACTGCACTTTGTGGTCCAGTTAGTATTAAAGTCACCCGGTTACTATGAATTCCCAATTCTGGTTAAATTATTTAAGATTGTTAGAGAGGGAACCCATACCTGCTTGTTTTTTACCAGATGGGATATAGACCGATAGGTGGACAAGAGATTTTTTGACATTGCCAGCAGCAATTTAATGGCCAGGCATTCAAAGTCCCTAGACAGGTCTTTAATTTCTATTTTTGAGGCTTGTAGGTCAGATCTGAGATAGATCAGGCATTCTCCACCCCACTTGTCTAGTCAGTCTTCTCTGAAGATATTGAAACCTAGCAGTGAGATGGCAGAATCAGATGCTTTGAGCTTAAGCTAAGTTTTGGTAAGGTAAATAATATTCGGTTGCACTATCACCACCCCGGTTTCAAGTTAAGCAAGTTTAGCTGGCCCACTGATGCAGTGATAGGGTGGCCACTTGCAACACCAACTTGCCAAGTTCAGAGACAGACTCAGCAGTTGGTGGGCGTCCGTGGGGAGAGAAGGATTGAGCATCCTATGGACAGCTCTTCTTCTCTGGGGGTAGGAGGGTGTAGTGTCCAGTGCTTGACTGACCTCTAGCAGAGGCTGGAGGCTAGCAGCGACTGGCACTAGTCTAAGTCGAGAGGTGTGCGTGACGTTGCTCTTCTGTGCTTCACGTCATTGCATGTCATGCCTCCCGGGGGCTTACAGCAGCCAAAAATTGTTGCTGCTCCATCTATGATGCCCCACCTCTCTGCTTCCATGCTGCCCAGGCACTCAGCTGGTGATGCAGTAACTCAAATTCCAGCAGTGTGAACTGGTCCTCCGTCCTCACCCTGGGTAGAAAGCCAGGAAGGTCTCCTCGTGGTGATCCCACCAGGCTCCTCAACTACATGTCTGTCGGACTGTATCTGGCTATTGGCCCTGCCCAGTTGGGGTAAGCCTGGGTGATCCCCATACTGAGGTAAGTCCTGGGGGGGGCAGAGGTTTGATGGAGTTGAGGGCTGAGCTTCAGGAGGTGGGGCAACACAAAAGAAAAAGTTAAGCAATTTAAGTTAACCAAGTTTAGGGAGATTATGTTTAGTTTCCCTTGACTCCCAGAGCCATGCCCATAGCTGTCTGCACAGGGCCTGGGTTGGGTGGGTGGACATTGCCAGACAGCAGGAGAAGCAATAAAGTTTGGCCTCTGGAGGCTTTAAGGAAGTGTTTCAGTCTCCAAGTTTTTCTCTTGGGAGGAAGGGACTTACTAGAGGTCCCAGAGACAAAACCATAGCTCATGATCCCAAAACATTCCCCTAACACCACCTATGGTGGGTCAGTTTTTTAGTGGGCATAGGGCTATGGGACTTTGGGACTGCAGGGCAGTTCATCCATGTATCAGGTCAGTAGCAAACAGCAACTTGCCTTTTTCAGGGTTGAGACATGATTTTCTCAAAACAGATGTATTCTTAAGTCTGCTAAAATAAAATGAACCATACTCAAAGTCAAAAATAGGATGCTCCAAACTCTTTAATACAGTATCGGGGAGAAAAAACAGTAGACCCAGCCAGAAATGCCCCAACATTTTGTACCGGCGTGCTTTGTCAAGAAGCGGACAAAGCATGCCTGTGTGAAACATTTGGGCATTTATGGCTGGGTCTACTGTTTTATCACATTGATTCCCCATTTAGTTTTTACTTGAGGTTTTATTTTGTTTACCAAACTACAGTAGCTGGAGTACTCCAAATAGTTATGAGCTCCTGGTTCTAGAAGCACACTGTTCTGTTCAAACCAATATAATCTGAAACTTTTCACATACAGTAGCATAAATGGCATTCTGAGTAATGCTCCTTGGAATAGTTTTTATTTCCTTTTTCCATTGTGATTTGCACGATTTTCACTGTAACATATTATTACTGATTTTTATGTTGATTGCGTGCAGCGCAAGAAACATATTGGCACAGCTTGCTGAGAAGCAGGCTGTGGAGGCACGGCACTGTTGTGCCCAATGCCCCCACAGCCTGCAAAGGCTTGTCCCACTTCCCCCAATGCTGTTGCAGGCTGCTGATGACACAAGTTTGGAACGTTTGCACCAACTTGTGACAAATCAGACATTGCAATCGGGGCCGCCTTGTCATTGCAGCGTCAGCCATCCGCTGCAATTATGGAGCGACCCATCATTGCAGTGCGGATCTAGCAAGCCTGATATTGTTTGTGAACATGGCAGTGGGTTGCCGCATGTTCAGAAACAATATAACCCCCCCTACCATGTTTATGTGCCGACGGGGACCCCAATCCCAGTGGGCTTTGGTGTCCCCTGATCATTTTGCTGACAGGGGAGCCCACTCTCCATCGGCATTCTGTCACCCCCCCACGCTTTCATTTTCTGCTGATGGGGTCCCTAATCCCCATCAGTATAATGAAGCACCCCCTTAGTGTGCTGATGGGGGTACCCAATCCCTCATCGGCTACTGCTGCCCCCCGCCAACAGAAAGCCGTTGGTGCCCCCAGCTGTTATTCTTGCCGACGGGTACCCAATCCCAGTTGGCATAATGACTCCCACCCCTTTTGTGCCAATGGGGTGCCCAATCCCGTCGGCTATTGCTGCCCCCCCAAAAGAAAGCCATTGGTGGCACGCTGGGAGCCTACCCCAGCATGCTACATGCCCTGTAAAGAAAAACTGTCCTGCAAAGTCTTTTGCTTTTTTTCCCCTGAAAAGCAGAAAATGGTCCTCGTAGACTCCCTGCTGCCCACCCGCACCACCACTGTGCACCCTGCCTCCCCACCCCCTCACCCCATACGTACCTCCGGAGTCTGGCACGATGATCTTCGGTGGACCAAGAACACGTCTGCACTCTTCAAAGCCGACCATGAACTGAGGAAATGCCGGTAAGCTGTACAATGTAATGAATAGGGTTTTTTCAACTTTAGTGCATATGGCGGGCATTGTTGGGAATTTTTTCACCAAATTTTCAACATGGAGTTTTTGGGACCCCTCCTCATGAATGTTTGAACTGTCATGGTGTGAATCGGCCCCGAAAGGTGATTTCACGGTCACTAAGCGGAATCACCTTAGGGGGCTGAGTAACGAAACAACAGTGCCAGTGTTTATGAGGTGGGTTCTCAAAAAGCCTGTTGCAAATTTGGTAGAAAAAATCCCAAAAATTACTGTTTTACGAGCGTGCACTGCTCAGTTGCTACACATGCTCGTAACTTCGTGAATTTGCAATATTTTGACACCAGATTTTCAACATTGCCATTTTGTCACACCTCCTTGTGAACAGTATAGCTGTCATTGTTCACATCCTGATGAAAATGTATTTTCGCACTTCTGGCGCAGAATAGCACAGTTGCTGTTGGAAATCAATGTTCGGGACAGATTAAGAAAATAACAGTGACACTGTTCATGAGTAGAGGTCCTGAAATGGCTATGTTAAAATTTGGTAATGATACTCCATAAAATGACTGTGTTAAGGCGTGTATTTGCGCGGTTTGCGATGCGGCTCATAACCGAATGTATAATATTTTCCTCAGATTTTCAACATTGTCACTTTCCCACACCTACTTTTGAACAGTGCAGCTGTCATTTTTCCCATCCTGGCTGAAATATGTTTTCACAGTTCCAGCACAGAGTACAGCGGTCGCTGTGGGAAATCACTGTCCAGGACAGAGTAATAAAATGACAGTGATACTGTGCATGAGCAGAGGTCCTAAAATGCCTATGTTGAAAATTTGGTGATGATAGCCCATCAAATGAGTTGCATTGCACACTATCCACACACCCTTGTAACTTTGCAGATTCGTAATATTGTCATACCACATTTTCAACAATGGCAATTTTTCACACCTCCTTATGAGCAGTACAGCTGTTATTTTTCACATCCTGAGTGAAATGTGGTTTCACAGTTGTGGCACAGAATAACGCGGTCACTGTGGGAAATCAGTGTTCAGGACAGATAAAGAAAATGACAGTGGCACTGTTCATGAGCAGAGGTCCTAAAATCCCTATGTTGGAAACTGGGTGACAAAACTCCATAACATGACTGTGTTACAAGCGTGCATTCAACTGTTTCCACGCACCCTTGTAACTTTACAAACTTGTAATATTTCCATGCCACATTTTCAACAGTGGCAATCTTTCACACCTCCTTATGAACAGTACAGCTGTCATTTTTCACATCCTGGCTAAAATGTTTTTGCACTCCTGACGGAGAATAGCACGGTTGCTGTGAGACATCAGTGTTTGAGATAGATTAAGATGGAATGAGTGAGAGGGGAGAGTGACCGAGCTCAGCTGAGCTCTGTCAGGACTGCTCTGGATTTGTTTGTGGGCAGAAAAAGGCCCCAACGCAAGAGGCCAGTACAAAAGGGCAGCCTGCAACAGTGGGAGAAACAGAACGAGAGAGTAAGTGAGGGAGGGGGAGTAAGCGAACTCACCAGAGCACTGTCAGGACTGCTGCGGATTTCTTTGTGGGCAGAAAAAGGTGTCAATGCAGGTAGGGGCCCAGTAGAAAAGGCCAGCCTGCAGCAGTGGGAGAAACAGTACGAGTGAATGAGACAGGGGGACTGAGTGAGCTCAATGGAGGTCTATCAGGACTGCTGTGGATTTCTTTGTTGGCAGAAAAAGGTGTCAATAGAGGCAGGCGCCCCGTACAAAAAGGCTACTTGCAGCACCAGGACAAACAGAATGAGGGTGTGACAGAGGGAAACAGAGCGACCTCAATGGAACCTTGTCGGTACAGCTGCGGATTTATTTGTGGACAGATAAAGGTGCCACCTCAGCCAGCAGCCCCAAACACAAGCACAGCCTGCAGCACCAAGAGAAGCAGAATGAGTGAAGTGGTAGTGACCGAGCTCAACAGAGCTCTATTGTGATTGCTGCAGATTTCTTTGTGGGCAAAAAATGCGGCAACGCAGGCAGGAGCCCAATATAAAAGGCCAGCTTGCAGCGTGGGCAGAAACGGAATGAGTGAGTGAGAGAGGGGGAGTAATCGAGCTCGGTGGAGCTGTGTTGGGACTGCTTCAGATTTCTTTCTGGCCAGAACAAGCCACCAATGCAGGTAGGAGCCCCATACAAAAGGGCAGCCTGCAGTGGCAAGAGATACAGAATGAGCGAGTGAGGGAGGGGGAGTGAGTGAGCTCAACAGAGCTCTGTTGAGACTGCTACAGATTTGTTTGTGGGCAGAAAAAGGCAGCAATGCATGCAGGGGCCCAGTACAAAATGACAGCCTGCAGTGGCAGGAAAACCAGAATGAGTGAGTGAGAGAGGGGGAGTGAGTGAGCTCAACGGAGCTGTACTGTAACTGCTGCAAATGGTGGCAACGCAGGCAGGAGCCCAATAGAAAAGGGCAGCCAGCAACGCCACCAGAAATGGAATGAGCGAGCTCAATGGAGCATTGGCGGGACTGCTGCAGATTTCTTTGTTGGAAGAAAAAGGTGCCAACAGAGCCAGGAGCCCAGTACAAAAGGGCAGGCTGCAGCGCCAGGAGAAACATAATGAGTGAGTGACACAGGGGAGTGTGCGCCCTCAACAGAGCTCTGTCAGGACAGCTGTGGATTTCTTTGTGGGCAGAAAAAGGTGCCAACACAGGCAGGAGCCCAGTACAAAAGGGCAGCCTGCAGCACCAGCAGAAATGGAACGAGTGAATGAGAGAGGGGGACTCAGCAGGCTCAACAGACCTGTGTTGGGACTGCTGCAGATTTCTTTGTGGGCAGAAAAAGCTACCACCAGAGGCAGGAGCACAGTACAAAAGGGCAGCCTGCAGCGCCAGGAGAAACAGAATGAGTGAGAGAGGAGGAGTGAACCACCTCAACGCAGCTCTGTCGGGGCAGCTACAGATTTCTTAGTGGGCAGGATAAGGTGCCAATGCATGCAGGAGCCCTGTACAAAACAGCAGCCTGCAGCACCGGGAGAAACAGACTGAGCGAGTAACAGAGGGGCAGTGAGCAAGCTCAACACACCAGCGCAATCAACATTCGGCATTGACAAATGCTTGTTTTTCGATGTCTCTGCTTTTGCTCCAGTATGACCCAGGAAACAAGTTGTTTTTCAGCTCAGTCTGCCTTCCTAGTTAAAAAAGTTTTTTTTTTGTATATTATATTCAAAATCCTTTCGGCTTGACCACACTAGCAGGAGAAACTGCAGAGTATATGAGGGGAAAGAATCTCCTACAACCTTCAAATCCAGGGATGCTGCAATAAGGTCAAGGGACAATATAACATAAGAGAAACAGGCAAGATATAATCACTAAAGCCTTGTTTACACTACCACATCTGCAGCACATTAACCCATGCACACAGGTTAATGTGCTGCAGATGTCACCATGTGAACACTCACTGTTCCACCTCAGAGTGCCTTCGCTTGAGTTCTTGGCAACGCAGCAAAAGAGGGATCACCCTGTGACTCGAGAGGATTAGCCCTGTGTGTGAATCCAACTGTGCACTCCATCCGATTTGCCTGGCAAATTGCCCATCATACTGTGGACTCACGGCATCCTTTGTGCCGGAAGCAGGAAGACCACGAGTGTTTTCTTTCCCCACAATCAGCTGCAGTTTCATTCTCCCCTGGCAATTGAACAAATAAAAGAACATTTAAAAAAAGCAAATCTGGGGTCAGTGTCTTTTTTTTTTAATGATAGTGGGGTGCTGGTTAGTATACACATGTTACGGTGCTTTGGGTAAGCTGCAGGTGGGCAATATGCGGCTTCGAGTTTCTGGGCTGATGGCTGTGTTGCCACCGTGCTTCCAAACCCAGTGTGCTCTGGAAAGCAAAATAATGTGCACACCCTGGAAAGCAGAATTATATGTGTCTGTTGTTTTTCCTGACAGCTTCAGCTGGTGATGGAGTGCGGGGGAGAGGGGGTTAAATGACCACCTGGACTCCATTGCTGCATAGTCTTACAACTGTGCTACTTGTAATGGCTGCAGCACCTCTTCCCTGGGCAGACTACATAGCAGAAATGCTAATGGGGAGTGGTGTGTGAAGGTTGTCAAGGGGATTGGTGACATGCTATAAAGGGCAGCACGTTTTGGCCCATTGTTTAATAACACAGCTCCAACTGTTCTGCTGGTCCCAGATCCAGCCATCAGCAGTGCGAAATTGGAGAGAAGTTTTTGCTCCCCTCCACACAGTACAGGCTCCACAAAAAGGCAGAAATGCTAACAAGGACCTGTTTGTGAAAGAGCTGACGGGACAGCAGATTGTTTGGCCATCATTTAATAACATAGCTGCATAGCAGCTACAACAGTTGTGCTGGTCCCTGATCCAGTCTGTAGCAGTGACTAGGGGAGAGCTGTATTTGACCAGCAATGCAATTGGGTGTGTTGGGTGACCTTTCTCTCCCTGTACTCTGGCTACTTCTTGCTATTGTGTGTATCTGACGTGGGATCTTTGTAAAAAAGCCAAGGCTCAAAGGTATTTGTAATCCTAGACTTAATAAATAAATAAGTATTCAGCATTATGCAGTGTGCTTTCACAGCCAAGTGCTTGCTCACATGTGAGGGGCTCCCCGCCTTATGCCTATAATGACACACCCAGCCATTGTCTAGCATGCCACTTTGTCTTAGCCTAGACAGCAAGCCACATTCGTAAGGCCGCTGCAGGGGCACCTCGGGTGATGGCATTTCCAAGTGATGTGCGCATGGATACTCTGACGATTACCCTTGCCTCTTTTTTCCACTGAAGACCATTGCCTGCTGATTTGGAGGCATGGTGGTGTGCCACCAGTGTTGGGTCATTACTGGAAATGGGCATTTTGATAGTATCTGTTGTCCAACTTACTGCAAGTTTACCGATGTCTTAGGTGTGCATCTAGTAGTGGCTTACTGCACTACATGTTACAACTGCAGCGTACAGCAACACATCCATGCATAACACACACATACACAACTATTAGTCAAGATGCATGCTTCTGTGGTTGCTGATTGACACTGGAACAAAAGTAATTCAGCATACTGAAAAAGGTTTTGTACTTTATAGTGTCTTCCACTTTTCCGATACTGGCTATGCTGCGTGTGCTGTGCTTGGCAGTCAACTTCCAAAAGCATGCATACAAAAACGTGTTATGTGTGTGTTTATATAATCTATAGGTAGATTAGGACCTGTGTGTGTACTGGGCAACAGATACATATGCCACAACTGCTTCAAACCCAAGGAGAGAACACTGGCTAGGGGGATTAAGCTGGGGATCTCTGAGAAGAAGAAGAACCTAGGGGTAATGAGAACAGGGACTATGAAGGACACTGCCCAGTGCAGGAGAGTGGCTACAAAAGTGAACAAAATGCTTGGATGCATAGTGAGAGAGGTTTCGTCCCAGCAAAGAGAGGTGATCTTGCCCCTCTACAGGTTGCTGGTAAGGCCGCACTTAGAGCATTGTGTACAGTTTTGGAGGCCATACCTAAACATGATATCAGGCTACTGGAGGGGGTGCAGAAGAGGGCAACAAAGATGATATGTGGAATGGAGGGGAGAGACTATGACAGCAGGCTGGGAGACCCTGAATATGTACACCCTGGAGGATAGAAGGGACCGGGGGGACATGACAGAGACATTCAAGTGTCTGAGGGGAATCAATAAGGATGGGGCAGATGGGGTCTTTAAGTTAAGGAGGGGTCACCAGGGGTGTGGGCTAAGAATAGAGGGAAGATTTGGAAGGAAATGAGGAGGCTATTTCACAAGAGGGTGGTAGCAAAATGGAATGCCCTACCAGAATGGGTGGTATCATGTAAATCTGTGAACAGCTTCAAAAGGGCATGGGACAGGGAAGTGGAGAAAGTGAGGGTGGGGAAGGTGGGGGGTGGCAGTGGGATGACAAAAGGGAGGGGGTGGGGCAGCTGCAAATTAGGGGTGTTGGCTGCACACTCGAGCAGACTTAGATAGATTGGGTGGTCTGTTTCTGCTGGCATACTCGTATGTTTGTATGTTCTCATTTAAAGCAATAGTTCCTGACTCCATGTATGCCACTGTGACACTTGCATTGGCAACCAGTCTTAGGTTGAGTGAGGATGCTGTGCTACCCTTATATTACTGTGATTGTGCACACATCCTTTTCCACGAGGCACCCTACACAGTCCTGCTGCCTATGTATGCCACTCTGTGACTGTAAGGTGTAAAATTAACCATATTATGTAAGCTTCCTCTTACCATGGCAAAAAGGACAGTGCATGACATTACAAATGGGTTCGTAAGTGGCAAACTTAAGTTTTGCAGCCAGTAGCCAGCAGGGCTAGTTACTGTGAAAACGCACTGGCCCAACAGTTATTTCCACTGGCCCTACTGGTATACATATTGCATGAGACACAACAAGCTATAGTTGTGTGCCGCTGCACCTGCTACATAGTTGTCTTACCTCCTCAGCTCCAGAATAGTGGGAGATGTCCCTTAACAGTGTAATAAATCAAAAACTGCAGTGCTTGTACAGAGCTAAACAAGCATTTGCCAATGCCGAATGTTTGCTTGCTGGCATTGGCATTGGTGGTGTAGAAGTTACAGAGCTGCATAATAGAAATGGCAGTGAAGTATTGAACTGAAGCCAACCCCACCACCACTCTGCAGAGAGTGACAGGCATTGGGGTGTGCCTTTGGGTCGTCAGGCATAACGTGCACCATTTCACCACCTACCCTGTGAACACTGACAAGTGTCACAGTGTGCTGTGGTTCTTTGGCCCTTAGCGCACCCCATTCCATCAGGAAATACAGTGAGATGGGTGCGGTATAGAGAATAATGTGAACTTTGGGGCCGAAGAGTCCAAGGCATACCTCGATGCCTCTCACTGGCTGCAGGGTGTGGGTGGGGGTGGAATGGTATGAGCATTACAGGCAAGAATCGCAAGTCACACCCCTGATGCCTGTCATTCTCTACAGGGTGGGGCGTTATGGTCGGAAACCCTAACGCCTCAGGCATTCGTTGGTATTTTCACTCTAAATTTTCAACATGTTTTTTTGTGACCCCACCTCATGAACAGTGGCAATATCAGTTTGTTAGCGAAAACTGCTTTTTGCACAGCGACTATGGCATTTGGCACCACAGGTGCAAAAACATTCTGAACAGGATGTGAAAAATGACAGCGGTACTGTTCATGGGGAGGTGTATAAGCGGCAATGTTGAAAATCTGCTTGTAATCTTAAAAAACTGGTGGGAAGTCACGAGGTGCGTGAAACTGTACAGCGCACACCCGTAATGTAACTAGTTTGGGGATATTTTACAGCAGAATGTTAACACAGGCATCTTGGGACCTCCAATCATGAACAGTGTCAGTGTGATTTTCTTTATCTGTCCCGAACAATGATCTCCCACAGCAACCACGCATTTCTGCGCTGAATGTGTGAAAACACATTTCGGCCATGTTGTGGAAAATGACAGCTGTACTGTTCCTAAGGAGATGTGGAAAAATGCCACTGGTGAAAATCTGGACTGAAAATACTACAAATTCATGAACTTACGATGGTGCATGGAAACTGCTCAATGTTCACTCGTAACACAGTCATTTTATGGAGTTTTGTCACTAAATTTTCAACATAGCCATGTTAAGACTTCTGCTCATGAGCAGTGTCACTGTGAATTTCTTAATCTGTCCCAAACATTGTTTTCGCACACCGACTGTACCATTGTGCGCTACATGTGCGGAAACACATTTTGGGCGAGATGTGAAAAATGGTAGCTGTACTGCTCATAAGGAAGTGTGGTAAAATGGCACTGTTGAAAATCTGGTGTGCAAATATTACAAATTCGCAGACTTGTCAGCGTGCGTAGGAACTGCGCAACGTGCGCTCCTAAAACAGTCATTTTTGGGAATTTTTTCACCAAATTTTCAACATAGCCATTTTAACACCTCTGCTCATGACCAGTGTCACTGTGATTTTCTTACTGTGTCCCATACATTGATTTCGCACACCGACTGCACCATTGTGCGCTACATGGGCGGAAACATGTTGTGGGTGAGGTGTGAAAAATGACAGCTGTACTGGTCATAAGAGGTGTGGTAAAATGGCAATGTTGAAATTCTGGAGTGAAAATATTGAAAATTCACGAACATATGAGCGTACGTAGGAATTGCGCAACGCACGCTTATAAAACAGTCATTTTTAGGAATATTTTCACCAAATTTTCAACATAGCCATTTTAAGACCTCTACTCATGAACAGTGTCACTGTGATTTTTTTAATGTGTCCCGTACATTGATTTCACACATTGACTGCGCCATTGTGCGCTACTTTGGTGGAAACATGTTTTGGGTGAGATGTGAAAAATGACAGCTCTACTGCTCATAAGGAGGTGTGGTAAAATGGCAATGTTGAAAATCTGGAGTGAAAATATTGAAAATTCACGAACTTACGAGCGTGCGTAGGAACTGCTCAACGCACATTCGTAAAACAGTCATTTTAAGGAATTTTTTCGCCAAATTTTCAACATAGGCTTTTTGAGAGCCCACCTTATGAACACTGCAGTGTTGTTTTGTTAATGGGTCCCAAAGGGTGATTTTGCGCAGTGACTGCGAAATCACCCTTCAGGCCCGATTAACGCCATGACAGTGCAAGAATTCATGAGGAGGGGTCCCAAAAAATCCATGTTGAAAATTTGGGCCCAAAATTCCCAAAAATGCCTGAGATATGCAACAAAGTTGAAAAAAACCCTATTTATTCCATTATACAGCTTACCAGCATTTCCTCAGTTCGTGGTCGCTTTGAAGAGTGCAGACGTGTTCCCGGTCCACCAATGGTCGTCGCGCTGAACTCCGGAGGTAAGTACGGGGTGATGGGAGGTTGGGGGGAGGAAGGGTGAGCAGTGGGTAGGTGAGGGTTGTGGGGTGGGGGCAGGGAGACTGCGAGGGAAGGTTTTCTTCTTTACAGGTTTTAGATGATGCGGGATGTTTGCCACGCTGGGGTGGGCTCCCAGCATGGCAGCTGGAAAGGCTGTTTGGGGGGGCTGGAGCCAATGGGGGATTGGGCACCCCCGTCAGCCATAACATGCTTTGCCACGCTGGGGTGGTCTCCCAGCGTGGCACATGGAATGCTTTTTTGGGGGGGGCATGCAGCCGTGGAGCCAATGGAGGATTGGGCACCCCGTTGGCTATGACAGTTCTTGCCATGCTGGATGGGCTCCCAGCGTGGCACCTGGACAGCTGTTGTTGGGGGGGAGGCGTGGAGTCGATGAGGGATTGAGCACCCCCATCGGCCACACAGTGTGTGTGGGGGGGAGGGAGTGCATCAGCACATAATATGCGTGCTTGCATGTGTGTGTGTCGGGGGGGAGAGCTCTGCTCACTGAAGCGGAGCTCTCCCTTTCAACTGTATGCCACTGCATTTTCCTGCTGTCATAGACAGCTGCAGCAGTGATTGGCGCACTGCGACTGCGCCTGCAAACACACTGACTGAATTGGAAGAGGCTGACACACCTCTAGAAAACTCGTATGATGGCACTATGTTTCTTGCACATGCGTGCAAGCAAACATAATAAATGGCTACATACTGCAACATGTGCTACCCACTAACTCAAAGCAAACACTAGTGACCACCTCATTGTGTGCACACATTTAGACATATTTCATAATTTCTGCCACTGAGTCTGTTGCAGAACTTTGAAGATTTTAAACTGATTGAGCAAAAATCATTGGTTACATCCGGTGATAAGAGGAGCTGTAAAAATTGCCCATCTCTCTAAGTACAGTTTGGCTTGCCTTCATGATGTAATTAACATGATATCCATAGTGTGGTGGCACAGAGGTTGATGACATTGAGACAACATGATGTACTTGTGGAGTGCGTGGTGGTGGTGGTGGTGGTGGTATCGGTGTCGCCGGTGTTGGAGGAGTTTTCTCACTGCCATGGCCTCGCCAAGTAACATTTACAGGACCATGCATTCATGCTCCAGATGTGGTTTTTTCATTTCTGCATTGTGCCACATGCGGCGCTGTTCAGCAGCTAGGAAATTATCATCAACTTTATGAAAATACTGAATGAACTTGTCAGCCACAGCTGACAGTGTCTTTTCGGCATGTATCATGTGCACTCTGACAGTGGCAGGACTTGGTTGGGTGCTGATGACAATGGCTGTTGATGTACCTGCCCGCTCATCTGACGTTGGTGGTATCTGGCCCTCAAAAGCACCTAGTGTGTCTGCTTCCTTGTCCACAGAGTACTCCTCCGGTATGTCATCATTGGAGTCATCTGTTTACACTTGGGGAACAGAGCTTGCCAGCATCACTGATGGGTGTGTCGTAGCACGTGTGCAGAGTATAGCATCCAGCTTTGCAAAGTACATGCTGTGCCAGCATGCTTGACCACTGCGATTGTTATTGTCACGGCAGCGAATGTACTTTGCTTTCAGCGCTTTGACGCATGTGGGACACTGTGTCTTGGTGCGGTCAAAGCTTTGATCTCTTAGCTTCATTGCTATTTCTTCAAAAATGTGGCTGTTCTTCCACTGGTTGTTTATGGCTAGTTGTATGGTATCCTCCCCCAAAATGGATATGAGCAAGAGTGTTTCCTCCTCCCTCCAGTTGCACGTGCGGCTCTCGTTAGACATCCTGAAAAACAGGCATGACAAAATGTAAGTCACAGACATAAAATATTGGATACACATATATTAAAAAGTGACACAATGATAAAAGTGTGTGACAGCATCACCATGTATATGCTCCATGGGGACCAGTGGTGTTCGTCCCAAACCCAGACATATGGTGTATTAAGGCACAGACCATCATAACGTGTCAAAGGAGGTTTCCGCCACCGTGAGATGTAATGGATTGGTTGTTGGAGGCTAGATTGTAGTGCTGTGTGGAATTTTCAAATTCCAGCAGAATGGAATTCTGCAGTATATTCAAAATTCCTCTGAAATTCTGCCAAATCCCACTGGAAATGGAATTCCACATCATAAAATAGTTGTGGAATGATTTACCATGGAAATAATCACTGTTTCGCAGATCTCAATATTTTCCACGGAAATTGTTGCGGAATAATTTTCTGTGAAAAAATTAATATTCCACAGATCACAGCAGGTGGAATTCCGCAGTCGAAAAAGCAAAATTCCAGCAGAAATTCCACCGGCGGAATGGTCATTCCACACTAATTTCACTGGTGTAATTCCGCATTCCGCATAGCAGTACTAGATTGGTGCGTGGTAATTGAGGTGCATAACGAAAGCAGTGAGACATCTATGTGGACAATTGTATGTGGCATGTTGTGATAGTGCCATCCCCAAACCAGTGGCACTGAGGTTGTCAAAATGTATGTGCACAGTACAGTAACACCATAATACCATTAACAACATGACTCGATGATGCATGCACAAATGTGTGGTGGGATAAGTGTGGCAGCATTCAGGCAGTGTATGTGTCTTTAGTGTTGCATGAACTGTTGAACAACACCTGTTGATAGCACCTTTGCACTGTGTATGGTAGAACACTGAAGCACTTCTGTGTTTCTGTTTCATTTGCACAGACGTCCACCATATGCACACATTTGGAGGGTAGCAGTAATCATGTGGCGTTGTAACATACACAGTGTCAGAGGCACACATAATAACCACTAATGTGACAATGTGGTTCCAAGTGGCTGATGTGTGTGCAAGTTCTGCAACATTTGTGCATGTATAGGACAAGGAACATGTGTCATTAACAGGTGTTGTTCAACAGTCAATGCAACAATCGAGACAAACGCTGTTGGGACATTGACACAAATATCAAGCCACACAATTGTGCACCCATCACTGTCGGTAGTGATATTATGGTGTTGCTGTCCATTGCCCAGGCATTGTGACATCATCTTCAATTGCTAATGGCTTGGGGACAGTAGTATCACAAGATGGCCAAAACAGTAACCAGTGATTTTACATGGCAGATGGGACACTGCTACAATAATTGCGCGTGCTTGCTACTGGCATGTATTAAACCACCCCAAACTTTGAGTGCTGACACTGAGTAACATCAGGGACATTGTGTTTTTCAGTGTGGTTGGGGGGCACATTTGTTGGCAGGAATCATGGTGCAGCTGACCACAGCATGGAGCCAGTAGGTGACTCGCCAAGTCTCAAGCCTCCCCCCAACCCACCAATACCTGAAGCTTGATATTTCCAGCAGCCACGCCAAGTCTGGTTCTCCAATTCCCTCCCCACGCCTGGAGCCTGATGTTGACAGCAGCTTTATCTGCATTGAGCCAAGCCTGGCTCCCCCTTCCCCCCACATACCTGGAGCTCGATGTTGCCAGCAGCCACGCCAAGTCTGGTTCTCCCCATCCCTCCCCATGCCTGGAGCTTGATGTTGACAGCAGCTTTATCTGCATTGAGCCAAGTCTGGCTCCCCCTTACCCCCCACATACCTGCAGCTCAATTTTGCCAGCAGCCTTGTCTGCATGGAGCACTGTAGCTGCCATGCCCAATCTGTTTCTCCACCCCACCACCCTCACTCCATACCTGGAGCTTGATGTTGCCACCAGCCTTGTCTGCACGTAGCCCTGTAGCTGCCATGCCGCATCTATTTTTCTCCCCCCCCCACTCCATACCAGGAGCTTGATATTGCCAGCAGCCTTGTCTGCACAAAGCCTATGGCTGCCATGCCAGATCTGTTTCTCTCTCCTCCCTCCCTCCCTCCCTCCCTCTACTCCATACCTGGAGCTTGATATTGCCAGCAGCCTTGTCTGCATGGAGCCCTATAGCTGCCATGCCAAGTCTGTCCCCCCCACCCACTCCATACTGGAGATTGATGTTGCCAGCAGCCTTGTCTGCATGGAGCCGGGTCTGTCTCTCCCCCTCCCTGTGGCTGCCACACCAAGTCTTGCTCTCCCACCTCCTACTCCATACCAGCAGCTTAGTGCTGCCATCAGCCATGAAGCCTGTAGCTGCTAGTCCAAGTCTGCACCACCCCCCCATAATGTCATACCTGGAGCTTGCTGTAAGTTCTCACCAGCCACGAGGCACCCCCCCCAACCCTATACCTCCACCAAGCAAACTTTAGACCCAGGCAAATTTTGCTTGACTGCTTACTTTTTTCATTTGTCCTGATGAATGCAGAGGCCAATAGCAAAGTGGAGAAGGACCCTCACAACTCCCTATGATAAAAGAGAAAATGCAGACTGCTCATCTCACAGCACCAGCCAGCGGTGGCGCGACCGGCATGCTATGGCTATTTCAACAATAGTGGCTTTCACGCCAGCACTTCCTGTATATTGGAAGGCATGGCAACCACCGGACGTGATGTGTGAGGGAGCGTGTCAGAGCCATGTCACACACCCTACGATCACCCCCCCCAGCCACCAGTGTAACTTGAGGCAGAGAATGGGGATACATGTAAATGGATACTGTGCTGATGCACAGACAGCTCAAAGGACTCGGAGCAGTGCAGTGCTCAGTTGGCAGCTACGGTGTAAACATGGCTTAAGAGATAATGATTTGGGGAACTACTGTCCTGAAGAAGTGGTATATCCATGAAACATTGGGACATTATATACTATGGCTACATGTCAATTCATCCGGGTCAATGTGCTCTGCGAAAACTTGTGCCATACTATCAGCTCCAGTGTCAATCAGCCCTTGTACGAATCATTCCTGGACAACATTCCTCCCTCCCCCATATAGATTTAATAAAATAAGCTCCAGGGGTGCAATTCAGGAATGAATTGTACAGTGAGTAAATTGACGCCAGAGCTAATAGTCCAGTAAGAGTTATTGTGTAGTGGACTGAAAGGGATGCCTCAATGTATCACCATATACTATAGGACAGCAAATAAATATATGGAATGAAATATGCAAAACATTATTATTAATATTATTTTTTTAACTGTATTTGTCTCTGTCAACCCGGGGCATCTCTCAGAGGTGCCCACTCGATCTGGCTCGCTACTCCCTGTCGAGACCCTCCTTCTTATTGTCTGTCCCACCAGGACTTCCTAGCCCCCCAGACCACCCCCCCAGGAGAAGGCCCGCCTCACCTACCTGGTGGCTCTTTCTGAAATTAGTGGGTCCATCCTGTGTGGGTGGTGCCCGGGACATTCCGAGGAATGATCCAGCATTTGGGGATGTGGTGCCAAATCCCTGGGGACCTCATCGCCTCCCTGGTCCTCTGGGATTTTTCTATTAGGTTTTGGCCCCCTCAGAGTATGGATGTGGACGTGCAATGACGTCTATGGCGCCAATGCACTGATGACCGCCAATGCTCTGCCCCCATGTCTGTCAGTGCTGCATGGTCCTGGCTCTTCCCCCGGCCACGTCCAGGAGCTGTGCAGAAGTGGCACTGATCCCAGACCCCTCCCCAGGAAGGTAGAGCAGTCCTCTGAACACTCAATCCCTTTCCTCCCCTGCCAACCCCCGGTGGCCCGTGTCCGTTCTGGAACCCAGGTCACTGGTGTGGCGCGAGGTGTGGTGTCCAGTGTCTCAACCCTCAGTGCCACCATGCTGGCTAAACATTATTTGTTAAGTGAACAATCATCTTTCTAAGAATTGTCTGACTGTTGTTTGAAAGGCTAGCTACTCATGCACCTATCTTTTAATCATCTGCCAGGGAAAACAGACTGCCTGTTTTTTTTTTCTGGACTAGTTTAAAAAAGTTTGAATAAATGAAATCTTCAGAACTTAATGACCTAGATGCATGAATTCTGTAACACTATTCAATTGTTCTGTAACACTGGTGCATTGACAGTTTGATAACCACAGTTTGTGAAGCACTTTGAGACACAGTATGTATGATGGCACTACTTACACCAGATTTTGTATTTTATTTTATGATGGATAAAAAACATTGCTGCAGCAATTGCTTACTGGTATGGAGATATATATATACGGTGCTTTGTACAGAAAACTGTACTGAGCCTCAGCCCCAGTGTGGCGATTATTTGAGCCATGTGTCTTTTATAAGCTGGTAATTGATCAAGCCCAAAGCCAAAATCCTAGGTATTTGAAATGACTGATTGCCCTGGGGGTACATTGTCAGTAGTTCTATTAAGGGAGGAGCTAAGGGATTCCCTCTTAGTATAGATGAAGGGATGGATGTATTTCATTGTAACAGACTTAAGAATACACAGAGAAACCCATGGCTCAACCCTGAAAAAGTCAAGCTGCAGATTGCTAATGACCTGATACAGGGACGATACACTGCTATAGAGAACTACATCATATACAAGCACATGTACAGTGTACGTATCACATTGGTTTGACAAATCAAATAAAAAAAAAAAAAAATAGAAAATCAAAGCAACTGAAGTGTGAGTCCCTGATACAGCAAATACATTTGAATAAACCTCATGCTGGAATGGTTACTGATCATGATCTGAGTGCAGTATTGTATGTAGCCAACAGGCCCTTTCACAGACCAGCCAGCCAGATGGAGATCATTCATTTGGAGCAACGTCTGATGATTATCTGGGTCCCATGCCTTGGATCCATGAAAGACAACACCGATGGACTTTACCCTTCTCCGCAGCCATATGATTATTACTGATAACCTTTAAGAAATAAGTGCTAATTATTCATGAAACCAAATTGCAGATGGTATAGTAAAGTGAATGATGACATATGTTGTTATGGATATTTAGAAAACTGTACACATATATACCTTTCAAGTATTTTGGATAAGACTGAAAGGCTTCCACGTCCATGAGCAGCTGAGGCTAAGTACATCAAGGAGGTGAGGCATTCACTCTTCTAGAGGAGGAATGTGCAGTCTAGCATTCAGGCACCCTCTACTGGCTAGTCAGCCAAAAATGAAGCTGTACTGGTGTGAGCTTTCCTAAGTAACCACTAAAGTAGTAAAGGTACTTTACTGCAATCCTGCTGATCATAGTTGCTGATCATAGTCAAAGTTCCTATAAGGTACCAAGTAAGAGACTTGTTCGGTACATGGGTTATAAGGAAACACATGTGATGTACAATGTATTTCAAGACCAGAATGCAAAATTAAAACATGCATCCAATACAGACTAACACTCCTGGTGCATTTAAATGCAAAAGGAAGGTTAAAACACTATGCATGCAGTATTACAAAGACCATAGCATATTGCAGGTCTTACCTTGGAAGGGCACTTTTACAGCACATACTTGAAACTGTAGTACAGTACTAAGATAAGAGGGAATATTACCACTATGCAGCAAATAGTTGTGGGACATTTCAGCACTGCATATTTTTAGTCCTTTTAGTTTTATGTGACCAATGTTTAAAAAAATACAATTATATACTGTATTTATGCTCACTCTGCAGCAACAACTCCCCCCAAAAAACATAGAGTGTACCCACTGCTAACAAAACTCCAGCAGAATATAGTTTATAGTTCTTTTGACACATCTCCTTGAAAAATCACATTGCTAGCATAGGTCTTCGGTGATTTAAGGGACTCATCTATTGGTTGAAACTAACCATGCAGCAAAAGATGATATTCCGGCACCTTTTCTGAATGAATTCCACTGTGTCTGAATCACTTTTTATTAGACTGCTGTGCCAAACCACACTGAGGCATATTCCAGGAATGGGCAGATCACTGTATTTAAAACAAGAGCAGCTCAGGCCACGTGGTTTAACTGTACTGGATAATAGCATATTGTGCATGCTCTAGTCCACATGGCCTGTACTTGTAATGCCTATGTAAATTTCGTGTCATGTGTCAATCTTGTGAGCTTGATGCATTGCAGTCTCTCAGTCAACATATCCCCAGCATCACATGCAGGAGATGAGGGGCCAACAAATTTAAGTAAAGCAGAATTATTTTACTTTTGGTGGGCTACAGTAAGTTCCATCTTGTCCCAAATGAACTAATCAAGCACTCCTGTTAGTTTTCTTTCTCCAGTGGTGCTCAGAATAGGTTCCACTATAACAGAAGAAATCCAGACAATATTATCATAATCCACCTAGTCTTATCTAGTCATAGCACTTGGTATTGCTATTATATAAAATGTGTCAAGCTGATATTATTAGCCATTGTTGACTGATGTTGCTGAGAGTTACTGACTGAGGTGTCATGACATGGCACAAACTGAGCACCACTGTACATTTACATCGGTATTGGCTGGCATCATACTTTGTTTCATTTACATATTTAATGCAGCAACTTCCACCCTCAGATTACGAATCATGATTAAAGATCTGGTGTATTGTTAACTAATATTAGTTTTTAAAAGCCATCAACCATTACCTTCCATATTTGAGCTACTTTGTATTTTTCCCTGTGGTTAACTAGAAGAGTTTTTATCTGATGTTAGTAGGTGTGATGAGTGGAACAGCACTCTGCCCGGCAGCGGGCATATTTAGACCCTCCTCCCCTTACATATACAGCATTGTGAGCTCACTGGCTGTGACATCACTGCTGCTTAGGAATAGCCACTAAGTAGCTGCCATGTCATTCGCCTGTGATGTCACTGTCAGTGAGGTCACAATGCTGATGATGTAGCGGGGGGAATAGAGACAGATACGTCAACTTACAGGCTGAGAGCTGTTCCATACATCTAGCACAATACTATCACATAGAAAACTTTCTAATGAGCAGCAGGAAAAAGAAAAAATACTTCAGAAATTAAAAAGTTACAACTGACTACATCTTAAAATTGCTATAATTTTCCTGTCTGTTTCTTTTGGTTTCACTAGCACCTTAAGAAAAGTAGAGGGCCTAGATTGGTGCCCTGTGTATTCCTCCTTGCATTTCCCTTTTCTAATGCTTTTAATATATTTTGCTTTCCTTCATCCAGAAGTTCTTAAACCTATCTTGTAAACACAGGCTGGATCTCCATTGGTTCCATTTTGTTTGTCCCAGTTCTTTATTCTCCTCATGTGTCCACCAGGATCCCCTTCCTTCAGGCCTCTCAGTGTCTTCCTCTGCCTTTCAGAATCACCCCTTGTTCTATGGTGGATCATTTCCAGACCTGCAGCCTTGCATCCAAAGGACTGTAGTATCTCTGCAAGGGAACTTCTCTCTCTTTGGACTTGGAGGAGCACCTGATGATCCATACTTCCACCAGTTGCTGGCTTGACTCCACTGGGGGCCTCCCTTCCAGCTGAAGAGGGTAACAAAGTTGTAAGGATCCAAGCTGGATGGGTCTTTCCAGTAGTGTGCTGGGGAGGTACTTTGTTTGGGGGGGATCAAGGGAAGCAAGCATTTAGTGTGCCACTGCAGAATTTCCACTACTTTGCTCCGCTCCATCACACTTTTTCATGCACTGGTGTGGCTAGCCTAAGAAGGTGCCTCATAGTGCATGGTTATCCATGCCACTAAAACACCTCCACCATGCCACTACTTGGAGCCACCCCTTGAGCGGTGCACTGCGCTCCCTCCTTTCCAGGAGGTGAGCATCCTGAGGATTCTCTCAGCCCTCCCTGCTGGCCTCCACTCTGGACATCCAAGATCATGAATGCAAATCTGAGTTGCCAGAGTGATCCCCCATCACTCGGTACTCTGGAGCCAGTTCCATTCCATTTTTAATACTAAGGCAGGGTAATGATTTAAGGCATCTGCTTTACTGTAGTTAGAATCATGCCTTTCAGTCTCTCAGTATTACAATTCACAGCACTGGCCTTCAAAATTCAGAGCAGATAGGTAGAATGTGTAGCACTTTCTTATTTAGAAAAAAGAATATGTTTATGAGTAGCAGGCCCATGTTTAGTTTTCAGGAATGTCTCTATCAAGTTAGTTCAATGCTTTAATAGTTTGTGTGTCCAGACATAGCTATAATGTCATGAGTAACATCAATAAAAATCAGTAAACCTTCATAGGCAAGGGTGAATCTGACTGTACAGATCATAGCAGTTGAGAGGTATGATTAGAATGCTATTGTACTGAATGTTCTCTCTCTCTCTGTCTTCCTCTTTTTCTCTCTCTCTGTCTCTCTCCTCTCCTCTCTGTCTCTGTGTGTGTCTCTCTCTGTCACTCTGTCTCTGTCTCTCCCACTCTCTCTCTGTCTCTCTCTTTTACACAGTGAATCTATAATGCAGCCAGTGCTTGAGACTAATGAGTATAAAATGCCCCAAAATGTCTGAGCCCAGCCTTCAAGTTGTCGTATCAAATGCGATAGTAAGAAGCATAATTTGTGCGTTCTGCCAAACTCACATAGGTACTGTTGCAAAACCACAAAATGGAACTGTAAATAAAAAGCACTTGCAGCAGGGGTGTCATTTAGGAGTAGATAGGGGTTACTGTGAGACCCCTAGGAATTCTTTGCAACTCCTATGATGTCCATTGCAACTCCTAAGAACCCTTAATACAAGGCGACCCAAGCATTTATTTATATAAAATTTGGTGGACGGAGGAGTTTGCAACCCTTATGATTCTGCTGAAATTATGCAACTGACTTGTAGTGCAATTTATCCACTATACCAACATGCTTAGTACATGAAAGGACAACATTTCTACATTGAAAATCAAGAGCTTACAATCCCATGTCTGGGTACTTCCCTCATCACTGGCCAAGTGCCTGAGGTGAAGTAGAAATCCACAGAAGAAATCCGTAGAGGTGGACCTGATCACTAAAGATGGGGGGCCACCCACCTCCAGCTCCCACAGCCCATACCTGGCCATTTCTCTGGAAACTGAGCAATTACTTTACTGAACTTTCAAATGTAGATTCTGGGTAGATGTCTGTCACATCTCCTCTACATATCATTTGCATCCCAACAAGCTCTGGACTTGAACCTACTTTTACTTTGCTTATCCCATTACTCTAGGCTTCCAAATATTCAGTAGTTCAATTCCCACATTGTCACACAAGTCCCAGGGTGAAAAACATAGGCCCTTTTAGCAAGAGCAGACACTCACCCTCACGTTGCAGGTGCCTCGCAGGTGAATCACAAATCTTCTTGTTCTCCCAAATAAACTCTGGAACACATGGGCAGCTTTTCCTTCACAAGCAGAACTAGGGGGTTGCCCCAGGAATCTGCAGGGAACTCTTTCCTGCCCCCCTGAAGGGAAGGGCACTGAGACTCAAAAACAGTGGTCTCCACCACTTCAATTATCTTCTGTGTCTCTCTTTAAGGTGGAGACACACACCCTTTTAAACTAAAATTAGCCCTCTGTCAGGGCTGAGGCTCCTAGAGTCTTCACTGAGCTGCTTTCTCAGCAAGCTCCCAACTTCACACTGAACTGACTCACACTGACTTCAAAACTCCCAACGTTCTATGCCAACTCCCTTGCTGCAGATTCCAATGTGGCTCATGCAGCTGCGATAGCTCTATTGGTGATGTCATCCCTCAGTCTTAGCTGAGACTGAGAACGGAGTGAGACAGTGTGAAACCCATTTAACTGGAGTTTCACAAGCTGCCATCCCTGCCTACCACTAGGTCTGACTGGGATTCTAGTAACCCCGGGTAAAAAGGGGGTTACACATGCATCAACAGTTTCATTTGTTTGTTTATTGAACTGTTTCACCAGGAAAGGCACACTGAGCAACACGTTGTCCATCTCATGGTGTGTCCTGGGGCAGTGAGTATCATGGAGAACATATATACAGTCAACATTATTGCAAGTTATACATTGAAACATAGCAGTATAAACAGTGCAGTAGTTATAAAAGTAATGAACAAAATAAGTGCAACTTAT
The DNA here is from genome assembly GCA_016271365.2 of Neoceratodus forsteri. Lineage (NCBI taxonomy): Eukaryota > Metazoa > Chordata > Ceratodontiformes > Ceratodontidae > Neoceratodus > Neoceratodus forsteri. Next base: position 452,293,877 of record CM057455.1, on the reverse strand, counting down.
GGACAATATATGCAATAAAAATTCAAGGGAACAGACCAAGTGTAACTTCTAGAGAATAAGCATTAACCCAGTTGATATCAATAACACAGAACCAGCTAGAAGGGTGAGCAGAGAGAGAGAGAGAGAGAGGTAAGCAAGGTAGCAGAGGGAGTAAAGTAGAGATAGGTAAGGCGCAGGAATAGGAATTAACAGAGTATGGATATAGAAGGGTCAGGTAGGAACAGTTATAGGTATTGTAATGGTTGACAGAGTAAGAGGAAATGAGGCACAAACAGGGGGTTTAGGCACAGGTACAATTTACCGAGAGGAAGTTGTGCAGAGCAGAAGAGATGGCATGGTTGGGGGGAAGAGTTTAACTTAACCAAAATAACAGTATACCACACTTCTAGATAGGCTAGCATGGAAGTCAAGCCACAGGAATAAATGAGAAGTAAAGTGGACGCACAGCAACTGTCTCATGAATCATTTAAAGTTAGCATGACCTTTGTGAAAACAACAGAGTCAGTAGAAATGATAGCCCCAAAATGCAGTCTATAATGGGAGGATGCAGCTTTCAAATAAACATTAGGGAGAAATCTCTGAACCAAATTCTAAGCCGGTTTAGAGTTGGGAAGGTGTCTTATGAACTCCACAGCATTCACTAGTCAACTAGCAGCAACCAGTCCTGTCACTCATCCTTATCACTCAAAGCATGTCCATCAGCATCAGAAGCTGGGAGATTTTGTATAGTTCTCAATACTCATGTCAGCTGCTCTTGGATCAGTAAATAGAGTACATATTTTCCTGCACAGTAAGCTGCAGGCATGCAGGGAAGCTCAGCCTGTATGTATTGTCCGGCTACCACAGCTTTTGTGTAACCCCCTTAAAAGCTTTATGTCTTTCCTTTGTAGCAAACGAACAGTCTGGTAAAAAGAGAATTCTGTAATTATCCAGCGTTACTTGTACAGACTCCCTGGCAGCTCTAAGTATCTTGTCTCAGACCTCAGATGAGACCACTATGATCAGGAATATGCACGGGCCCTTATCCTGCATATGGAGCTGCTGGGGGTGAGGCAATATGCCCAGATAAGGCTAGTGGCAAATCTCAGTCCTATAGCCTCTGGCAACCAACTCTCCATAAAAGTGACCAGGTCATCGTCTCTTAGTCCCCCTTCAGTATCCCCATGACCCTCACTTTAGCTGTGCATATCAAGTTCTCCAGCTGCTATACTGTAGTTGGGACTTCAAAATCCCTTGTTCTTTAATTGATGCTGCTGTTGCTACCAATACCTTGCCATCCATTTCTGAGGAGGTCTATCCCTTATCCGACATGCCTTTCACAGTTGCCTCCACTGTAACTAGTCACTGTGTGTAAGTGTCCAATTTTACGTTGATTTTCTGCAATGACTGCATGAACAAATTTATGGTCCTCTGAAGTGATTCCAGCCTGGTGGGGAAATCAGAGGTATTCAGCAGTTGCAGCATGTTGGCAAGGTAAGGCCAGTTTATTTAAATAGCACTGATTCCATTGACGCAGGGTGCTTAGCATACAATTGTTGAATAAAAACAGCATAAAATTCAAAAGTATTAAAATATATACAGTGGTACTAGTCCAACAGGCATTAATCAGCAGGACCACAGGCTATTTCAAAAAGATGACTTTTCAGGCCCCTTTTAAAAACTCCAAGATGGTAAGGCAAGGAGTTACAGATTGCTGATGCCACTACTGAGAATGCCCTGTCGCCAGATTGTATAAGACGGGATCTTGGGATGGCTAGCAACAATTCCTCAATGCAACGGAGAGAGCTGCTGGGAGCATATCTGGCCAAGAGGTCTTTCAGGTAGGCAGGGCCTAAACCACCTAGGGCTTTCTATATTAACAAAGCAATCTTAAAGGTGATGTGCCACCTAATTTGAAGCCAGTGCAGCTGCCACAGCACAGGAGTAATATGATCTCTCTATATGGCACCCCAGCCACCTTATTCACAGTTGTCAGTAATGCGCTGTTCAGAGAAGGAACGCTGATGGCATTGTATCTTGCAGCTGATCCCTGAGGGCCCAGTTCCATCAGCAGTATCTCTATCTTGGTTGGACTGAGATTCAACCAGGTGGAGGCTATCCAATCAGAGATTTCTTTAAGATTATGTTCCAGCACATCGACTGTCTCTCACCCATCCAGTATAAAGGACATGTACAGTTGAATATCATCTGCATAGCAGTAAATCTTACCCAATGTTGTCTAATAACCTGCCCCAGCAGCAGCATATACACTGTGAACAACATGGGGGACTGAATTAAATCCTGCTGAGCAGCACAACTGACTGCAGCTGGCTGCAACAAGACAGTTCCCACCACAAGCTGCTGCGACCTGCCAGACAGGAAAAGCTAAAACCACTTTAACATTGTTCCAGTGAGTCTCACATATTCCCCAAGGTGCTCTATCAAAACCCCATGGTCCATAATGTCAAATGCTCATGAGAGATCAAGGAAAATGACAACTGCATGCTCTCTCTCTCTCTCTCTCTCTCTTGCTAAGAGAAGATCAATCACCTTGATGAGCATGGTCTCTGTACTGTGGCAGTCTGAAACCTCACTGGAGTGGCTCATATGGGTCAAAATTCTCCAGGAGAGCCTCCAGATATACTGCCACCATCTTCTCGATAAGCTTCTCGAAAAAAGAAGGTTCAAGACTGGGCTGTAGTTTGCCAACACATTCAGGTCCAAAGATGGTTTCTTTAAGAGTAGTCTCTCCATAATGTTTTCAGTCAGTAGACAGCCCTCCAACAGGAAACCATGGACTATGCTCCCAAACTGAAGAGCCAGAGCCACTCAGCAATAGGCCAACAACCTTGTGGGCCCAAGATCAGACATACAGTAAGTGGGGCACAGTGCTGCTATCACCTCAAGCACAAATTAACTAGCTAGAACTCACTCCAGACCCATGAAGTGCCCTTGCACCTTTCCCCTGGACCAGTGCTGTCCTGTGATAGCCACCAGTTGAGATCACAACTCAAATGAAGGACACACTGTTCAGAAAGAAAAGCCCAAACTCCTCACATTTTTCCTGAGACAAAACTTCTCCAGACTGTAGACAGTCAGTGTTGAGCAACCTGTCCACAGTGCGTAAGAGTTGAGTGAGCTGAGCCTATTTCATCTGAGGTAATATCCCATGACAGGAACTCTGCCCTTTTCTGGTTATTGCCCTCTGATATTTCTTATAAAAATGTGCCAGCAGAAACAGACCACTCCCCACCTCCCCCACCCTCACTCTCCCCTGTTCCTTGTCCCATGCCCTTTTAAAGCTGTTTACAGATTTACATGATACCACCCATTCTGGTAGTGCATTCCATTTTGCTACCACCCTGTCTGTTAAATAGTGTCTCCTCATTTTGCTCCTAAATCTTCCCCCTCTATTCTTAGCCTGTGGCCCCTGGTGTCCCTTCCCCTTCTTAGCTTAAAGACCCCATCTGCCCCATCCTTATTGATCCCCCTCACGTACTTGAATGTCTCTATCATGTCCCTCCTGTCCCTTCTATCCTCCAGGGTGTACATATTCAGGTCTCCCAGCCTGCTCTTATAGTTTCTCCCCTCCATTCCACATATCATCTTTGTTGCCCTTCTCTGCAACCCCTCCAGTAGCCTGACATCATGCTTTAGGTATAGCCTCCAAAACTGCACACAACACTCTACGTGCAGCCTTACCAGTGACTAGTAGAGGGGCAAGTTCACCTCTCTTCGCTGGGACGAAAACCCATCACTATGCACCCCAGCATTTTGTTCACTTTTGCAGCTGCTCTCCTGCACTGAGCAGTGTTGTTCATGGTCCCAGTTATCATTACCCCAGGTCCTTCTCCTCCTCAATGATCCCCAGCTTAACACCCCCCAGCCAGTATTCTCTCCTTGGGTTCCTCACCCCTAAGTGCATAACATTACATTTCTTTGTATTGAACCCCAGCTGCCATCTCTCTGACCACTCCTCTAGCTTGCTTAGATCCCCTTGCAGCTGCTTCCATTCCTCCTCTCCATCCACCACTGTTTCAATTTTGATGTCGTCAGAGAACAGACTTACCTTGCTCACCACCCCCGTGTGCAATGTCTGATATGAAAAGCCCAAATAATACTGGCTTCAGCACAGAGCCCTGTGGCACCCCACTTGTCACCGGCCTTGGAGTTGAGAGCTCCCATCTCACCACCACATGTAGCAGCCTCCCACTGAGCCAGCTTGTAATCCAGTTCATCATTATTGCCCCTACCCCTACACCAGTTAGCTTCTCTTTAAGCTGCCCATGAGGCACTGAATCGAAGGCCTTGCTGAAGTCCAAGTAAAGAACATCCACCACATGATCCTTATCCAGCTCACCTGTCACCCAGTCATAATATTGTATCAGGTTGGTTTGACAAGATTTCCCCTGAAATGAACCCACGCTGCCTCACATCCTGGAGGCCATTGTCATCCAGGTACAACACCGATCTTTCCCTTAGTATCCTTTCCATGAGTTTGCACACTATGGAGTGAGACTTACCAGATGATAATTACCCAGTTCATCCCTTGGTCTGCTCTTGTGTAATGGTACTACATGTGCCATCCTTCAGTACAGTGGCACACATCTCGACTCCAGTGAGGGGACCTCAGAACCATCCTGACATCCATTAAGCTAGACCTCTTCCAGGAACACTCCAATCTCCACCCAGTTTCCTTCAACTGCCTCAACTCACCATTATACTACAGTGAACTGTGACAGAAGGTCAGTGGGTGGACACAGATCTGTGCAATGTGGTTGAGCGCTGCTGTAATGGCCAAATTATAGCCATAAAGGCTGCCTCCATGCTTCTATTGCATGCAGCTACCATACCTGTGATGTCTAAAACCACCAAGAGATTTTTTGTGGGTCTGGAACATATTAGATCATCTCCACCAGGGAGGGATGCTTTTTGGAGGATCCCTGCATGAAAGTCAGCAGCATGGTGATCCAATCAACCTACTGGATCCACCCTGACATCAAAGATGTGCAGCCCCAAAGAGAAGATGAGGTCCAAGGTGTGGGTGTGTTCATGGGTGGTGGAGAAAATTACCTGTATGAGGCCCAATGATTCCATTTGCTGAACGAATTGATGAGCAAATTGCAAAGTTAATCATTGACCCATACATTGAAATCCCCCAATACAATGAGGTTGGGGGCATTCAGTGATAGGTAAATGATGAAATTCATAAATTCTCATAGAAACTCCTATTCCTCACTTGGAGGGTGGTACACCAAGAGAATCCTATACCTCAAACCCACATCACCTGCTTTACTGCCACACATTCAAATGACCCTTCCTCCCTCAGTGGGTGTTCTGTTAACTTCAAGAAGATTCTACAGCAGATGGCTACCCCACCACCTCTGCACTCCCACCCTGGACAGTGTACTACTGAGAATCAGGATTGCTGCCTCTAGGACTGGCCAAGAGCCATCACCAAGACAGGTCTTGCTGAAACAAACCAAGTCAAGATAAGAATCTGTGATAAAATCCAACACCGCAGCTGTTTAATTCCTCAGGGAGCTGTAGTTACACAGCACGCCATGAAGGGCAGAAGCTGGAGCAGTCAGCACTTCTACTACCTGCCCCCCAACTTCTAGGGGCTCCCTGGGGATGAGAACATGGCAGGAAGGACCCCAATCCATGACCCTCCTAAACCCAGTGCACCTGCTCAGCCTGACACTCCCAATCTGACCTTCCCAGGCTCCCACTCCTAGATCACCTCTTCAGCTGGTGCCCCACCATCTCAGTCTCCCAAGAATGCCTTTAGAGGAACTGGGGGCTCAAAAGGATGGTGCTAGTGAAACAGCTTCGAGGAGTAGGAGCATGCCAGGGTCCCATACCTAGACACATTCTGAACCCCCACTAAATAGACTAAAATACATTTTCAAACTTCCTCACTAAAATAACTGCAAACCCCTTAAAACAAAATTATTTAAACTCCCCTCCCTAGTCCCCATTCATACCATGATCATGCAATAAATACACAAAATCCTAGTCACTCTCTCACCCCCAAATACACAAAATGAACTCTTTAATATAAAATACACAAAAAGATAAACCAAAATGAAATGTAAACAATAATCAACAGCAGGTGATCCTCAGTTTACTGAACAGTATTATGCACATGTATTGAAATTAAGTCCATAAGGTCCATAAAAGTCCTTATTAATTCCACTTCTTAAATGTTAAGTTAGATCCCATTTTTATGGCTGTAGTAGATGGAGCCTGCAGATGTTTTGCATGTACAAAAGGAGTGATGTCATGTTTTCTCTCCATGGAACTGACTGAAGGTGTAAATATTCTCTTCTGCCTTACCCTCCTCCAAGAAATGTTTTCCACCCTCAAATAAATACGCTTTCATGTTAGTCAATGGTTGCAGTGCACTATTTTCTTTCTTAAGTGGGAGGTACAAGAACTGGAACCTGAGTAGTGGGAGGCAGCATTAGTTTTTTGGGGGGAGTAAGATCTACCCCACCCAAGAAGCTCCTAAAGATCCACCCCACCTCTTTTTTTGGTTCATGTGGGAGTGGCAAGAGGTGGATCTATCATGCTGGAACAATAGAATATCAGAGCTGCCTGGGGCATCAGAGCTTAAGCTTCAGAAGGAAAGAAAAGGCCTGAAACTGCACCCTTATACAGCACTTGTTTAAACAGCCTTGGCTCAGCTTACATTCCTCTCCTGGTCACACATTTTCACAAACACATTCCAAGAGATGGAAGGTCCCTCCTGGTGGGTATATGGTGTTATTCAGACCTGTCCTCCAACCCTGCCCCCACCACCTTACTCTGTATTTTGCATCAGCTGAAGCAGGTCAGTATGGCAAGAGGCTGTAGTGTATATTATTACTGAGATTGCAGTTTTAAAGGAGTAGTCCACTCAGAATTTGCAAAAACATATGTTATGCAGAGTGTTTTGATTTGTGTGTTTAGTCCTAGTATGTCCTTCCCTCTGTCTGCTATTAGGAGTTTTTCCTAAATTAGCCTATTAACAGACACTTGAGAGCTAACTAACTGGGGTTTCTGTAAGAAAACCACTACCACATTATGCTCTAATTCACTATTGTTGCTTTCTATGTGTGTGTCAGATCTAGCTTGCAGGAGTGCTTTAATTTTAAAACTTTTTAGAAAATGGGCTTTTTGTTTCCTGGCATACGATTGGCTGGTAGCCCTGCCGGGGGGGGGTACATTAACTTTCAATAGATACCCAGGAAATTAAAAGCACCAGCCTAAGTACCCCTTCACCCACACACAAATCCTTGTGTGCACCCTGCTTAATGATTGGCCAAAACCACCAAATAGTATTTGAAATTGCCACCATTTTTATCTCTCTTAAGGAGAGATATTAACCCAGCACTGTAATTCAGTCCCAACTGTGAAAGAAAACCACATAAAAACCTTTGTTTCGCATATTTATGGTAATTTAAATTTTATTAGTTACAATGCCATATTCTACCCGCATGCCCCATGACTTTCTACATACTTGAGACAGAGCACTGTGCTCGTCTTGCTCCTCCTGCAACTTTCATTGCCAATGGCTTTTTCCTCTTGCTAATCAGCAGCCAAGCATGCTGTCAAACCAAAGATCCCACCTTTCCCTGAGAAGAGGTCACTGCCCACTCACCTCCAGAAGTGCAAAAACTTTAACTCTGTCCCCCAAATCATGGCTTGTATCCTTCAAGATGTCACCAGTGTTTCTTAGCAGTGCCATGGTTGCTTTCATAGCATTATTCCTACATTCTGCTGCATTGTCTCCCCATAATCGAAAAAAAAAAGCGTTACACTTTGTGTTTCTTTTTAAAATTAATTTGTAATGCATCACAACAGAGGGCTTTTAAAATGAACTGCAGACTCCCGCCACATCTGAAATACTTCAGAGGTACCTGTCATTCTCCCTTTCTGCCAGATCGCTGTTCAAAACTCTTCTGCACCTCTTCTCCCCCCAAAAATTAAAAAAAAAGAAATGACAAAAGGCAGGCCTGCAAATTAAACTGTTCCATGGGGTGTCGACTGTAGAAATAGAAACTGTGCTGTAATGGCACCAAAAGCATTCCACTAGTTATGTTTTCATTTCCTTAACTACAGCATCTCCATTAGGACAAAGTTCTCTGTTCCAGTACAGGTGGAGGAACTATTTAATTACAAAGGTTAATCTCAATTAATTATTGTATTAAAATGTTTTTTCTCTGCCATTTATTTTTACTGTGGCCCTTTTCTGAGCGCAATAATGCCCTCCAAGATGGGCGGTATGGGCAATACTACCCACCCTGTCGGACATTATTGCTTGCTAATTTCATCAAACTATACACAACCATAAAAGCACAGAAATTGCCCAGATCATTAGCACTATAATTAGTTAAGACTGTAGCTGTTTTCTTACAGAAAACCCACTCAGTTAGATTTCAAGTATTAGCTAAACTATAAATTAGGTACCAGCATTCTATTAGGTAGAACTAGCATTTAATGCTGATTTTGCTCTGTGACATGATTTTTTTTTTACAAATGAAGTGTATGATATAAAGTTGCAGTCTAGAAACTGCAAAATACTTTAAAGTCACTTTTTCTTCTGTGTGTGGTATAGCATGAAAACAATAGGATGACGCTGACTATTTCAGCTACACATTTGATCCCATTTTATAATGGTTCATTGCACTACACATTTAGTGTATCCCACTTTTTCAAATAATAAAACAAATATTCGCCAAACTAAATAACTCACACATGCATATTTTTATACTTTATTAAAAATATACTTCACATTTGTAACACCCCGAAAAACTGAAAATGTCACAGAGCAAAATCAGCACTAACTGCCAGTTCTACCTATTAAAATAGAGGAGGCAGTATAGTGCAGTGGTCTAAAGCTCTGAGCTGCAAACTTGAAACCTGGTGTCCTGGGTTTGAATCCCACAGCCTCCATGTGCATACTGTGTGTCCCTGAGCAAATCACTTAGCTTTCTTGTGCTCCCAGGTCACACCTGTAAACAAGCTTTAGTGTGTCTGTCCTGGTAAAACCAAAAAAGAATGCTGGTACCTACATTTACAGTTTAGCAAATACTTTAGAGCTAACTGAGTGAGTTTTCTGTAAGAAAACTGCTATAGTTTTTACTAATTATAGCAGTGATGATCTGGGGCAATTTCTGTGCTTTTTATTGTTGTGTGTAGTTTGATTAAATTACATTTTAAAATGAAAACACATATTATTGCTAGCTAGACATGACACACCCAGAAAACACAAATAGTGAATTAGAGCTATTTAGTAGCTGTTTTCTTACAGAAACCCCAGTTGGGTAGCTCTCAGGCATCTGTTAAATTGTAACTATTGCCACTTATGCTCACTGGAAAAGAACAGTTACAAAGCTCTGCTGTTGTGAACTGATTTTAAAAAGCACTGCATATGCTAAATCTATGGACCTGGCTACATCACTGTCACATGAGACAGGGTGTATTGTAGTAGGCAGAAGGCGATAAACATATTTGTGATGAATATCCCCAGGGGTCATAAAACTACCCTAAAGCTAGCAGCCTAATTTGGGAAAAACTCCTAATAACAGGCAGAGGGAAGAACACACTAGGACTTTACATACAAATCAAAACACTCCGCATAACATGTGTTTTGCAAATTCTGGGTGGAATACTCCTTTAATTGAGCCATCCCCAATATGTATCCTTCCAAGAACCATTTTATGTGGTGTATATACCAGCATGGTTATTTCACTCTTATTTACAGCTTTACACCTTTATCAATTTTTAATTGCAATTATGTCTAAATGCTTCACCGTATAGCCTCCAGTCTCCCACTATACCTGCATGCATTGCAGCACCATTTCACTGCATGCAGAGAGGTTGGAGGCTACCAGAACATATGCAGATGGCAGTATGGAGCACGGGTGTAGGCTGCAATACTGGGATGCCTCCATACCACAGTAACCTGACATTTGTATGTGCACCCCCCGGGTGTACCCCTCATGTCCCCACCTAACCTACCTCTCTGTCCACACTTGCCTCCCCCAGGGCCACCTCCTGATGGTACCTATGTACTGTCCTTGATTACTCTTCTCACTGTGCAGAGTTTTGGGAGTACTCTGCCTGCCCATGCGTGATGTGGCTGCAATACTACCTGCAGAGCAATGCCAGTAGTGAACACATACATTAGTGGAGCTCCTGAGTGCATCATGGAGCACTGCTGTGGTAGACAATAGATGTGTAGCACTGTGTACAGTGGAGCAGTGGGGAACACTGAAGGCAGTAGTAGAGGGTCTGCCTTCAGCCATACAGCAGCAGTACATGAACATCTGTTGTGCCCAGGTGCCCTAATACTGGCAGAACTGATGCAATGTCTCCCCCCTGTCTCTCTTTCTCCCTCCCCCCTTCCTCCCTCTCACTGGACGAGCCCCTGATTCCAACATACGGATCTTCTCCTCCCTTGAACCTCCCTATGTCACCTCACAACATAAGTGTGTCTCATAACAGTGAAATATGGTTATTTACATAATATATGCCATATACACAGTACTCCACAGGACATCTCAAAATGCAGCTGCCATCACTGAGTGCACCATGGGATGTGTACTGCTACTACAGAGTTGCAATCATACACACTATCGCACTCAGTGTGGACAGGCTGTAATGTTTCCAAACCATTATCCACACTGTTCACTGGCAGTGTGGACACACTGTAACATTTACAGTCTGTAATGGTTTGAATCCATTACAGTTTTTTCGAGTGTAGTGTGGACAGGGCCTGCATGTCTATGTAATTATCTATATTTCTATCAATTGCATGTATCGCTATTTTTACCTATTTCTAAAACAAACCTGCATATCACATTTGCATGCAATCTGAGCACATACTTATGAAACTGTGCATATTTGTACTCCACCTCTGCATAGACCTCATATTTTCCTAATATTCCCATTATCACAAGCATAACTACCTTGCCCTTATCAAAAGCAACCCCCTCTGAAAATTACTATCACATTTTTTCTGCTAACAGTCCATCATTATTACACCTGACTTCCTGACATCAACACATTGCTTAAATATAACTTACATCACCTCATAGACAAAAACCTTGTTTCTTAAAAAAAAAAAAAAAAAAACCTGTGTAAATAATCCTAAGGTTGAACATTTTCCAGCTATTACTTTTTCATGTACTGCCAACTTCCACACCATCATGGGGATTTGCATTTGTTTCCTATGATGCTTAGCATTATTGGGGTATGTGCAATTGTGTTTTCTTTAAAATTTGGCTGTCCAACCAATATCATCTGGGATAACACATACATCAGTGGCATTTTCTCTGGGGTTCTTTTATAAACCTATATTGCTTCCTATTCCTTCCATTAAAATGTATACTTCCATGTATTTTCCTAATAACGTGTACGCCTTCCTTAGAACAGAAACTAAAACAAATCTTACTACTTATAAATCATTGTGTTGTTTCTCCATACCTCCATAACAATTCCACACAACTTCATTAACTTCATTATGCAGCCGTGGTGGATCTGACCAGAATTTGTTCTTACTGCCACTGAGAGGGGAAAGTCCATTGAAGTTTTGGACACTTCCTGAAAGGCAGCCAGAGACCAAAACAGCTAAAACTGAAGCAAAAAGAAACCAACTCTCACTTAGCCACTTCAGAAAAATTTCAGGCACTGTTCCAAGGGAAAAGACTCAGCAAAGTCCCAGGACATTCTCTCACTACATTCTCCTCCAGCAGCCCACCATTACCTATTCCAGAGAACAGTACCTACCCCAAAACTGCCTCAGAACCCCAACAAAGCTACGGCCCCTTCCCCGACCCAGTGCCACTCTCACAGATCAGGGAATGATTTAGGCCAGTATATAACTCGGCCAGGCAGTCTAGTATATAATTTGGGCTCCTACTACAACAGCATGGAGAAAACAAGGAAAAGGTGTATCATGCTTCAGTGGCATGAAGAGGGGGTGCAGGAACTGGGGTAGCTAGCCCTGCTATTGAAACAAAAAGAGTACACCTTGGTATTAAGGAATAGTGGTTCAAAGTGTTGTCTGAATAAACAGTTTAAACTGCTCATTCAGCCAACACTCTGGATTTGGCTTCTTTCTTATTACCCAGGAGTACAGCAACACTGTCCTTGTTTTCTACTACAAAATCACACAGTCTACTGCTGGAACACTAAGCCCTGCCTCTTATTACTCACAGTTTTGGCAAGATTCAATGAAATGGCTCAGATGCCATCCAAACCCCTATTTATAACCTTCTGTGTTTTGGCTTATTCAGGTAATCTTCAAGTAACCTCACTCCCCTCTGAAAAGCAGGTTACTTATAAACTCCCCCAACTCCAGAACCAACACCAAGGAGTACATTTTCCATGTAATAAGAACAGCACCTAGAGAGACTGGTGTTTCTGAAACACATCTCAGAGAGTATTAATGATGTCATTGTAGCAGCTTCACTATGACATTCAGATACCTCACAGGAATTAACATGGAACAAGAGGGGATTATTTTCCAGAGAAAAAGGTGCTCTAAGAGAAGGGGTCACGAGATAAATTTGGAGGGAGGTAGAATCATGGGTAATGTAATGAAATACTTATTCACAGAAAAGGTGGTGGATGACTGGAACAACAGAAGGGGTGGGGGCTAAAATGATCATGGGATTTAAGAATGCATGGGATAGGCACAGAGGCATCCTAGGTAAAACAGGAGGTGGATGCTGAAGCCCCAGTAGGGACTCAGGTAGCACTATTAGGAGGGAATTTAGGGCAGACTGGGTGGGCCAGGCAGTCCTTATCTGCCAACAACATCGATGAACCTATGAATAAACAGCAGAACCACTGATGCGATTTTAATACTCCAGATTTCAAAATGGCAAATGGTGATCTGACTGAACCTAATGCCAGAGAACTAACTATGGAGCAAATCCACTGATACCGAATGGTTAAAAACCAACAAACACCTGACTAGAACTGCCTACCTCACTCAATTCCCTAACTAGACTGTTAAAAACCTACTAGCTAACCATAACTCTAAAAACTAGCAAAGTGCTAAAATACCACCGATTAGCCAACATTATCACCACATTTATATATAGGATTGTGTATGAGAGTCCATACAGAACAATACTATTCTTTTACCAAGTGTTTTCCATGACAACGAGGACCTCGAGAACAAAGCTCAAAAGGTCCTTCTGTCATCATGAAAACCATGAGATATAAGAATTGCGATGTATATTTGGGCTGTATAGTGTATGGTTCAAAAAAGACACAAATCGCTTACTTTTAGATGTTAAAGCAGTCAGTTTCTGCCATCCACCACATGCACTTCTCAGCCATCCACCCACCAGCCACCTCACGGTCAATACTTCAGTGGCCAACTGGCCAATGAACAACGCTGCTGGGGACATTTGCACTGTAATGTAGCTACTAAAGCAGAATGAAAAGTCATTCTGCTTTAGTAGCTACTGTACATCACTACAGCAGCAGAATGACTTTTTCAAGTGCATGGATCTCCATACACAATGCTTGACCATACACTATATAGAGAAAAATACATACGTAGCTGTGTTTTGAGATTTTTTACGCACCTGAGGTGTGTGAAGGCACATAAACCTTGAGACTGCAGCTCAAGATGCTTATGCAGTCATCACACATCGAGGGTATGTCAAAAACACTCACAGGCACCCAGTTACTGTACACATGATATATTTTTCATAATAACTGGTGCTACTTGTTTGTGAGCAACAAGCAGTTTTCTCCATCCTTAACCACCAGACACTGTCTCCTTCAGGGACCTATCATAAAATAAATAAATGTTTGAACTTGTTCCCTACACACAGGGTACTTTTAAATGGTTCACCCATGCTGCAACAACATACCTTTTGCTGACTCTGATTACGGCATAGGCAAAATGATGTCTGGCATTACAGCACCAGAAATTTCATCTCCCAGGAGTCACAGCACCAAAGCACCCTCCTGGGAAATGGTCACTTACTTAGGGCATGCCCCGGAGGGGGTAGAAACTGTGTGGGCACAAAGGGTGATGAGTGAGGGGTAATCTGAAATCACAGTGTTTTGGCTGAGTCATTTACCGACCACCAAGTCGTCTTCTGTGTAAGGCATAAAGAAAAAATTGCTGTTTCCTCACAGAATATAACCTACTGTTCATTTAAATAATTTCATTACCTGGTGTTTATGTCTGATTTGGATACTGTTCCCTTGGAACATATTAAATTAATTCCATCACCAAAAAACACCTAGAAATATTTTTGCAAGCATGTTCACATGTACTGTATGTAATAATTTGTTGTTTTCACTGTACTTACTTGTGGCTTAGGATCCCTTGCTACTGTTTTAGTAAATTATCACTGTGCACCTAATAGTATTGTTATTTCACTTCAATCTAATTGCAGTGCTTCATATGAATGAATGTATTTATGTTTTTCTGCACTGTATTGCTCACTTCTCCTTTCCCTAGGATGTAACTGGAAACAAACAAACAAACAAACTGATACCAGTTCAGTATTCCCTTCCTGGTAAAACATTTGAAATAAAGAAATCAATAAATATGCTGCTATTAAAATTGAAAAAGTAAAAAAGAATAAGCCCCCTTTGTATTCACTTACCCTCTGTAAACTGCAAAAAAAATAAGGAATGCAAACCACTCAAATACGGTGGCTGGTTGGAATGATTATAGACATTTAAGAAATTATTATTTGAAACAAATTAGTTTGGCTAAATCCATTTATTTTAATTCTTCCCAATTCTCAGATTCTAGGAAATTTGGGCAATTGGTGCAATCAGTGGATGGTCCCCAGATCTACAAATTCTTTATTCTCTCAATATTTTAGGCTTGATCATACATGAAACAACAGAGAGTGCTAAGCCTTTTAATAATTTATTTTGTAAATGCGCGTGAACAGATGCATCAACATTATGCCCCAAAATGTCAAAACTTCCTATATCCTTTCAATCAGTTTCTGTATCTCTTGAAGTTAATTTTAGTTCCATACCCTGATCATCCCTGAGGCATTACCAGAACTTCTTAACTTGATTAAAAAAATCCTCTGATCCTCAGGAATTAAGCACAAAAGTATTCTGTTATTCTGTTCCTCCAATTGTATATCCTTTAACCTCTACTTTTAATGTGTCAATAGAAAATGCTGTTTTCCCTGATGCCAGGAAAAGGGTCTGTGTTTTTCCTCTGTTTAAATCAGGTAAGAAAAATTCCCCTTCCCACCATTTCTAGAAGTCTTTAAAAAACTACTGTCAATCCATCTTATTAGGTTTCTTACTCAAAATGACATAAATCCATATAGATTTAGACCCAACTATAGTACCCAAACTTCTTTGGTTATGGTCTGATGGTATGATATATAAGTAGCACTAAATTAAGCAATAAACCATGACTGGGTGTGGGTTTTGCTGGGATATAGCCACACTTGGTGTGATTCATCATGAAGCTGTAGGCCATGTGACCAAACCACACCAAAAGTGGGTAAACCCCAGCATAACTCACACCTCAGAATGATTCATTGCGACTAAACAATGGCCCCCTTCACCTTCTGTAGGAAAAAATGAATAACAAATACTGTTTTGTGCCTCTTTAAATAATTGTTATTGAATTAATTGTTGCACCAGAAAATATATTTCCCCATTGCTAGATAGGGTAATGCCCCCCCCCCCCAACCAAGAGGCTTCTGTTTTCTTTATTCCTGCACCCACAATTCCAACATTGACTATCTGACCATGATGATGTAGAGGCTATTTTCCAGCCCATTAGTGGTGATAACATTCACAGTGCCCAGCAAAAGATGGCAAGCATATCTATTTGAAGGTCTGGTAAAAATTGTCCTGTCAGTCCTCTTGACAGTTTTACAAACCCAGTCACCAAGCTTCTGAACTCTCCTGCCAGTGAATCTTCAGCTTTTTTTTTGTTGTTGTTGTTGTTATTCCTACACCTGCAATTGAGTCATGGTTCTTTGTTTCTTTTTTGTTAATTTTTAAATAGTGACAGCCTAGTACAGTTTGAATTACTTTTGCATGTGTGAACCTGTAGTGCCAGCACTTATGGGCTACCATCCCTGGTCTTGTGCTTCCAGGTTTAGTTTGTGAGCTGAAAGTATCAGTGTGACTCAGGGGATTATCCAATTTTTGGGGGTTTGTGATGTTGCCAGTGGCTGCTGGGACCCACTGGATCTCATTGGGGGCAACATCAGTGTCTCTGGAGGACAGTTCAAAGGCTCAGGTGTCTGGGTTTGTGAAATCATCAGGAAGGCTGTTAGGATGATTTTTAGAAGATGTTCAAATTGGTACATTTGCCATCTTTTGCTGCCAACTCTAAGACTTTTATCACCATTAAGAAGCTATAAAATAGCTTCTACATTATAAGGGATGTAGAAGTCCAAGTTTAAATTTTGCACTTTACCAGTATGATTTAGCAGCAAGTCAACATGGTGGTTTCTCAGCAGTGATGGTCAGGGGTTGGATTGATTCAAGAAGGGGGTGGTTCCATATGGAACTGACTGGCACCTTTTGCATGGGTTTAGCCATGATTTACCATGGCAGAAAGGTGCTAGTTAGCCAATCACAATCACAGATTCTCAGTCAGACCTCACAGTATCATAAGCATTTATTTACAGGTACCATCTTTATAAACCTATCTAAGGCCTTTGATACTTTAGATGATAACATTCTTTCCAGATTAAGTCATAATCAGTCGTATTTCTTCAGTGGTTTTAAAGTTATTTATATGGTTGATTCCAATCGTTTTTTCCTAGGCAAACATCACTCTTCTTATATGCATACAGTGGAACCAGTCAGGATGTAACACAATGTCCTGAGCTACTATATGGCAAAAGGATTAATTGGCTTTCAAATTGCCTTTTTTATGCAGTAAATACAGCAGTACATTGTAGCAATGGAGTAACCAGCCTTTAACAATATGCACGCCCCAGTTTCCAAAATATAAGTTATAGTCCAGTGGTCTGTTTTAGCTTGTTGGTGAAGTTCTGGTAAAGTTGCCAAATCTGCCTTTGTGAAAACTTCACCTTTTTGCAAAATTGCAATGAGTTTTCCTGGTGAAGGGGCACTTTTTAAGGCAAAGTCAGGTGAAGTCATGACAAAGTTGCAGAACTTGAAAAAGTTAGCAACTCAGGAATTTGGCAAACTTCAACAAATTAATTTGCAAAGCGAAGTCTGCCAACTTCACACATCTCTAGTCTGGGGGCTGCCTAGGCTCCCTAGAAGTTTGGGATTTTGGTGCTTTGTGGTGCATTTTGTAGGAGTTTTTTTAAAGGTATTTACTACCCTGCTACCACTTCCCTTGCCCCCCTTAGCTAGTTGTGACTGGTATGCCAACTGGACAATGACTCCGGGATGGCAAAATCCCTCACAGTGACAATCTCAACAGGTTTCAAGATTGTTGCTGTGAGAGATCCAAGAGCTAAATGTTGCCCTTTCACCATATTTCTCCCCCCTTCAAAATAACTCTGACTCGGAGTTAGAGATCCCCATGGGGGTTCAAGGTGCAGCCCCCCTATTAAAAACACATAAAGTCTGATAGGTGAAATTTCACCTGTCAACATTGGGGATCTCGCCATGCTGAACTTTGACAACACTGTTGTCGATTCAGCATGGTAAAACCATTGTGACCCATCCCCCCTTCCCAAAAGTCACTGGCCCTTTCCCAGTCCAGTGTGCTGCCCTTTCCCCAGTTCAGTACATTGCCCCATGTCCCTTTAGAAAGCCCAGCAAGTTACAACTGAATCATATCACCAGCACAGCAGGATGCTCCTAGCTCCCCAAGCAACTTGCTGTACTTTAGATAGGGTTTTGGTGAAAAATCAACCTGTGCCATGAAGATCACAGCTCATTACCCCCATCCCAGCAGGTTTCTAAACAGTCTCATCCCTCCTCTCTAGAAGGCTGCTTCTAAGACCAACAACACTAACTTCTTAGTATCACAAGTGTTTACAGCACCAAATTCAGATTCAGATGTATTTTATTTGGTATGTATCAAAATTTGCATAATCACATACAATGCATTGACATCATATACATATGATAAATCACACTGTTTAAGTATACATTATTGAATTACATATAAAAACATTTCATGTATAAATGGTTAAAATTTATATCACACAGATTTTATTTTGTTTGCTTAACAGAGATACTATAAAGTGCATATTTAGGAAAGTTTGCCAAAGCAAAAATATGACTTGGTTTATCACAGAAGAGCATACATTTACTATAATTCTTTTCAGTATTAGATCTTAGGTTTTCCCATATCTGGAACAACCATTTTTCTCTTAATTTTTCCAATTTCGAGCAGTCAGATATCAGATGTTTAATTGTTATAGTAGTAGTTGAGTTACAGCCATACACATAGTTTAGAATTTCAAAAAATAGACTCCTTCCCATATTCCATTTTTAATAGATCTATTCTAAATGTGCAGAAGGCATTCCTTTGTAAGCTGTCTTTGCAGAAAGCCAAGTTACTTTTCTTCTTTCATTATTTGTTTATTATCTAAATTGGATCTACAGAAAATAACCTCTCCCAATTTGCTTTTCTCGTTCTGAAAATAGTTGTCAATAAGCCTTTGTTTAGTTAAGTTTACATATTGTTTTATGTTTGTTTTCATTTGGATATTCTAAATCTGTAACAATCCTAACTTGACCAGACGCTGGTTTAGCTCAAAGAACCAGCCAATAGTCGGCAGCTGCCCCTTGACTTCTAACCAGCATTTTGCCAATAGACTATCCTGAGGTGCCAATGCTATTTTTTGCCATAGTCCCAGGGCTCTTAACTGGGCTTGAAGAGCAATAGATTTTCATTTTAATTAATTCCTGAGTAAAGCTGTCGGAGTTCATTGGGGAAGACCAAAGGTCAATTTACAGAACATATTCTGAATCATCACCAGTAACTTGGAATTTTTGGAGAAAGCCAAAAGTTCTGCCCCCTATAATAGGGCACTAATTATCTTGGATTCAAATGTTCTTTTAAGTGCAGTATAAGAATTATCTGCAAAATGTCTACCAAATCTCAGGATATCCCTTGCACCCTTGCAGCACTTAGATCTTGTTTCTTAGATCTGAGAAGCTGTTGGTCCCAAGATATTTTAGTATCAAATACTACCCCTAAATAGGTGTATTCTTTCCTAATTTCAAAAGGTAGATTATTAATAACCCAATTCTGCTGCACCTTTTTCCATGTGTTTCTACCAAATATCAGAATAACTGATTTTTGTGGGTTAATTGACAAATCCAGTTTGTCTAAGATATTTATGCAGCTTCTAATTGCTTGTTTTAATTTGGTTTTGGTTAGAGAGCATAGTACAATGTCATCAGCATACATTAATTTGCCCACTTTATCCCCATTCATACATGGTGCTGTAAAATCCATTGCCTTCATTTCTCTAATCAGTCATTCTATGTATAAATTGAATAGAATTGGGTGTCAAAAGGCAATCCCATTTGACCCCTTTTTCAATATGCATTGCCTCAGAGACCTGCCTTTCCCTTGTGGTTCTAATGTAAGCAATATTGTTTTCATGTAGGCATCTCAAGACATTCAAAAGTTGAGTTTGTATACCAAATTCTTGTAAGCTTTCGCAAAGCAACTTCCTGTTTAGGCTGTCAAAAGTGGCTTTTAGGACTAAAAATACCATATATAATGCACCTTTTTGAATTAAACAATATTTTTCAATAAGATGATTTAGTATAAAAATGTTGTCAATTGTGTCTTTGCTCTTCCGGAAACCTGCTTGTTCTTCTGAAATTAATTTATTTAGAATCACCCAGTTCTCTAATCCCTCTAGGGGTGATTCTTGAGAATATTTTTTCTGCTATGCATAGCAGCCTAATCGGCCTGTAATTCCCAGGGTCATTTAAGTCTCCTTTATGGTAAATTGCAGTTATTAGGCCAGCAAGCCATTCTTCTGGTATCAACCCCTTCTCTAAGATAAAATTAAATAGGAGACATAGTTTATTAGCCCACCAGTCGGGGAGAGCCTGAACGATTTCTGCACCTAACATGTCTATACCAGCTGCATTATGTCTCTTCTGTGCCATGATAGCTTGCTTGACTTCTTTTTCTGTGATTGTATAAATATTATCACCTTGTTTTTCACCATCTGGGATCATCCACCTTAGCCTAGGGCTTTCTCTAGTATATTTGTATTTTCCCTGGAAAAATTCTACCCAGGCACGTGAAGATATAACCGAGTGTGTATCGAACTCTAAATTCTTTGTCACCAGAGCCACTAGTTCCCAGAAGCTTTTGCTGTCTTTGTTTTCTATGCTTTCCTGCAGTTCTTGCCACCATCTCTTTTTATAATTCCTTTTTTTGTAATTGATGAGATTTCTATACTCCTTTTTTAACCATTTCAATGTGATATGTGCAGTCCAATCCAGTGATTTTTTTTAGAATATCTACCAACTTTCTTTAACAGTTTCCTTTTTTCCTCACATTCTTTATCATACCGTGCACCTTGGTTTTTCCACACTTTATTGCTTGTAACAATTGTCTTTGTCTTCCTTTTCTGGAAATGGTCCTTTAAATAGGACATCATATTATTATAGTCTAAAACAGGGTTTCTATTATCCTCCATCCCTTGTATTTGATTGTTATACTCCAATTCCCATTTTTCCAAAAAAATTATTTATGTAATGTTCTATATGTGGGGTCCGTTTTAATAATTTTTTATTAAGAATCATACAATTTTCCTCAGCATCCTAAGGGTCTTTTATATGGGCTAATTGTCCATTATCTGAATACTTTAAATCAAATACTAATGGAAAATGTTCACTCTCCCACTTGGGGGTAATGACCAATCTGTTAACTCGATTGAAAGAAAAAATGTCAATGAGTGCCAAATCCAGTACACTACCACCCCTAAGACCAACAACACTCACTTCTTGGTATCACAGTTGTTCACAGCACCACACCGGCTGGATCATTAGTTCACTTGAGAAGAGCAGCAAAAAGCACTGACTACCTGTATGGCAAAACCTAACTTAGGCAGCCTACCTAGGGGCAGCAAGGTTGAGGATGGATTGGACTCACAACTACTCACAACTACAATAAACATAATGATAGAGGCTGGCTGGGTTAACAAAAGTGTACATATACTGTACATGCTGCAGAGCAATGCACCCTACCCAGACCTGGAAATGGCACACAATGGGTCAGTTTCACAGACCCAAACAGCAGCAAAGTAAGCACAGAAAACCTGGCTTAGTAATGAAAACCTAGCACAGTCTGTCTACGTGGGATGGGAACAAACATTCATTTTTATAAATACAGCCTTAACTTGGGGAGGCAGTCACAAACCCTCATCTCCCTCACTGGCACTGCTGCAGTTGTTTTTTGAACCAGCAAAGGGGCAGTAAAAAAAAAAAGAAGGCAATCTTGAAGTCACAGCCTTAACATGAGTAATCCATGCCAGCCAGTCACATGCAGTCTCACATATACATGCATGAGTGTGAGGGTGAGCCAGGCTGATGCATAAATAAGAAGAAGAAAACATATGTATTTTTCACAGTGGCTGTTGCACTGGTGTTTGTTCACTAATTGGATGGGCAGCAGCTGACTAGCACCATACTAGTTATCATTTGTGTGAGTGAATGCTGTGCTATGGCTTCTCCGTTTCTTTCCTTCCTCCTTTGCTCTATCTAAGCACAACTGCAACTCAAAAAATAAAAAAATATATATTTTTTGTATGCACGTGCATACAGAAAGTATGCACAGTTACCCCTCTGCACTTCAGTATTTCACTGCATCCTGGTCAGCTGTCCTGTATATCTACAGCATGGGTTCATATTGCTGCAGACAAAAAGAGTGCAGCAATAAATGCTGCAGGCAAAATGCCATCCACCAAAATAAGGTTGATTAAAACACCGACTGTTCAAAAAACAGTGCACCCCATAGAAAATAACTGGACTTTTTATGTTTTGTGGGTGGCTGGCTCAACCCCCTTCCTCTGCACACCCCGATAATACCGCACTGTTACTGCAGCAACATATTGACCTGGTACCTACATCTACCGGTGTCCCTCAGAGCTCCATTTGTGGTCTATTAATTTTTACCATTATATAAATTTTTATCGTTATATAAATGATTTGTCTTGCCTTTTAACATTGTTATGCTGATGGCACAGCTGAGTTCATTACTACAGTAGTTCAGCTCCTCAGTTTATTAAGTCCACTATCAAAAAGGGTTTGATTGTGCTGAGACCAATTCTTCTAAAAACAAACATCCTAAATACTGAAAAGACCAAATGTATGCTTTTCTTTTCAATAGAATCCACTTTTAAAAGTTGTATCATTTTATATCACAGCTTCTGATAATGTTCATTTAATGTCATTTAATCAATACAAATATATTATTGTATGCATGGACTTATGTCTTAGCTGTTTTTTTCTTATTTAGGGTTTATTAAAAAACAGGTGAAAAGATTGGCTTTTTTTTTCAATCCCCATCTTCTAATCTCAAAATAGTTAATTCTATGATTATTTAAGGTTATATGAATGAGTTATTGTTATCCAGATTAGATATTTTATACTATTGTATAGCAAAATTTGTAAGTCCCCTTTCTCACTCATTATTGTACATCATACATTAAATTTTACTGCATGTCTTCATCTGATACAAGACATGTACATTTATTCCAATTTATGTTTAAGTGTTGATCTCAGCAAGTTCCTAGTTATATCACTAATTGTTCTCAGCTTTGGATTTTAAATTCTTCTCCTAGATCATAAAAAGATATTGATCATTAAATGTCAATGACAAAACAAGGCTTGGTTCCAGTTCTTTGATGGTAAAGGTCCTATTGCATTGAACAATCTTCCTCTTATTTCATGATGAAGAGTTTCTCTGTTTTCCTCTTTATCATTTTAAACAAGACATTTTATTTCATCTGTTTCGCAAAAGAAAACTGTTGTGTATAGAGTTTAACTTTTCATTTGTCAATATTTGTAATACAGTATGTTTGTGTAATTGTCAAAAGTCAGTTTGGATTCCCATTGTAAATGAACTTTTTTTCTCAATTGTTGATATGCTATAAGTTTTAAACAACACGTGTTTCTACTTCTACAAATTCTACTATGGGTATATTTTCCTTCACATACCATATATCCCACCTCTTTCTACTCTCCTACCTCCCTTGGCTTTCCAAAAAAACATTGGACTGATCAATTTACACTCAAAATAAATTTAACTCCTTCCTCCATGTCTCACTTATGGCCACTAAATCATATTTATTTTCACTCAATAATCTTTACTTCTTCCTTTTATTTCTCAGTTTCCTTGCTTTAGTTAAGCAAACTTTCAGATCTTCCATTTTCTTACTGCAATTACTAAATATTTAATAATATCATGCCATATTTTACCTATGCTACTATAATGTTTCCATCTTCAGGCTACTTCAGTATCCCGAGTCTCCATATAGCTAGTTTAAATCATCAGTTTAATTTTAGATCTGATGGAGAGTGGGAGGGAGGGAGGCAGGTACTGATGTTGGTGCTGGGCACTGACTTCCAATTTTACTTTACATCAGCTGGGATGCTGGTGCCAGTGGTAGGGCTGGGCACCAGCTGCCAGTTTCACTTTAGACTGCACATGCAGGACAGGAGTGCCGGTTATGAGTTTGGCACCCACCATTGGTTTTAGTGAAAATCAGGTGGCAGGAATGATGTACCAGTGGCACAGTTGTGCACTTGCTGCCAGTTTTACTTTAGATTGGATGGGTGCCAGCAAAAGGGCTGGTCAACTTCTGCCAGTTCCTGTGAAGATTGGGTGAGTAGGATTGCGGGTACTAGCAGCAGGTTTGGGCACCCACCACAGGTTTCACTGTTGATTGGGTGGGTGAGTGGGAGAGATGTACCAGTGTCATGGCTGAGCACCCACTTCCAGTTTCCCTGAAGATAGGGTAGGGAGGATGGCATATCAGCAGCAGGGCTTCCCATGTGCCACTGTGCCACTGCTTGTTATACAGATATGATGGGTCAGTGGAGGCTGTAGCAATGTAACAAGACTGGGTCCATTTTCGTGATTCAAAATTGCATCAAAATGTCAGTTTTGTGTAGTGAAACTGGCCCCCTCGCAAAACTGACATACGTCAAGTAAGTAAAAAAAAGTTATGAATAGAAAGTTTTAAAAAGGTTTACCACAAATGGCACCATATTTTTTAAATAATTTCAAAATGACACCAGTAAAACCACCTACAGTATCAAAGAATCATCCTTGGGTCAAATGTGGATGAACTAGAAAGTTTCAGGTTTCAACTGCCAGCCATTTTGTTTTGCTATCAGTGACAAGGATGTCAGAACATTGCAAACAGTGGTGTGGGGGGGTCCTGAATCTTAAAACAGCACTCTGAGCTTTTAATGGGGGCCTGAATTTTGAAAGGGCAGTTAATATTTGAAAGACTTAAAGACACAGGTGTAAAATAGTGGGTGACTTGTGCCCTCAATAGCCTTATGGTTCTAACGCCCATGATTGGTGAGGAAAAAAGGTCTTAATTTCCATATTTTTTTGTTTTTGTTTTCAGCCTTCTCTGACTTTTAAACTGCCAAACCAACCATTACCAGATTTACAAGATCCAGAGATCCTAGCACAAACTCCGCACGTGCCAAATTTCAGGTTATTTTGTGGTGAGATAGCTACATTAAGGAGCAAGAATTGAAGTTTGAAACTAAACTGCCTATTCAGTTCTAATACATGGCCATGGTAGCACCATTATAGTTAAGGTAAAAATGCATTGCTATGTTAAACTCTGATCTTTGCACCTTAATATTGCAGCCATCCATAGACATATTAACCTAAGATTCAGCATGTGTATAAATGGTGCCGGTATCTCTGGATCATAGAAACATAGAAACATAGAAGTTGACGGCAGATAAGGACCGCAAGGCCCATCCAGTCTGCCCATTTCTTTTTCTACCTTATAAATGTGCCATCGGCCTTTGCTATGTCAGTGACCTATCTATTCATAGTCATTTGTATTGCTCCCTTATGCCTATCCCATGCCTGTTTGAAGCCCTGCACTGTATTCATAGCCACTACTTCTTGTGGTAAGCCATTCCATGCATCTACCACCTTTCTGTGAAAAAGAATTCCTCACATTCCCCTTAATCGGCCTCCTCTAATCTCATGCTGTGTCCTCTTGTCCTGCTATTTTCTTATATTTAAACATGTTAGACTCTTTCACCTTGTTTATGCCCTTAAGGTGTTTAAATGTCTCGATCATATCACCTCTCTCCTCCTTTGCTCAAGGGTATACATATTGAGCTCGCTAATCTGTCCTCATATGTCTTCTGATGCAGTCCCTGCACCATTTTGGTTGCCCTTCTCTGGACTGCCTCAATTTGGTTAATGTCCTTGTGAAGGTGTGGCCTCCAACTGCACGCAGTACTCCAGATGGGGCCTAACCAATGTCTTGTACAGAGGATTATTACCTCCCTCTACGACTTGTGATACCCCTACTAATACACCCTAACACCCCCTAGCCTTACCTACTGCTTTGAGGGTCTGCTTGGATGATTTCAGGTCATCAGTGATGATGATGCCCAAGTCTCTTTCTTCCGTTGTGACTGCTAGCAACTCCCCTCCCAGCCTATAAGTGGCTTCAGGGTTTCTCTTCCCTATGTGCATGATTTTGCACTTCTTTGCATTAAATCCCAGTTGCCACTCTTCTGACCATTCTGCTAGTTTATCCAGATCTCTTCTCATTCTGCCCACCCCATCTGGATCATCTACTCTGTTGCAGATCTTGGTGTCATCTGCAAACAGACAAGCCTTACCCTCTAGTCCATCTGCTAGGTCACTAATGAAGATGTTGAATAGGACTGGCCCCAGGACTGATCCCTGAGGTACCCCACTTGTGACTTGCATCTCTTCTGACTGTATACCATTTACCACCACTCTCTGTTTTCTGCCAGTCAACCAGTTTGCCACCCAGTTGACCAACTTCTGACCCACCCCGAGCCTACCTAGCTTATTTATCAATCTTCTATGTGGAACAGTGTCAAAAGCTTTGCTGAAGTCAAGGTAGGCGACATCAACTGCTCCCCTTGGTCCACCACTCTGGTTACCCAGTCAAAGAAATCTATGAGATTAGTTTGACAGGACCTTCCTTTGTAAACCCATGCTGTCTTGGATCCTGTGCCCTATGGATTCCAGGTGTTGCACTATCCTTTCCTTAAGGAGTGCTTCCATAATCTTGCCCACTACTGAGGTAAGACTGACCGGTCTGTAGTTCCCCGCCTCCTCCCTGCTACCACTCTTGTGGAGTGGGATCACATGAGCCCTTCTCCAGTCTTCTGGGACCTCTCTGTGCTCAGAGACTCACTAAACAATTCTGCTAATGGCTCTGCTAGTTCCTCCTTTAGCTCCTTAAGTGCCTGGGATGCTGCCATCAGGTCCCATTGCCTTATCCACCCACAAGAGCTTATAAGCTCTTGCTGGACCCTTCTTTTGTGAAGGGAGTAGTGCTCACCTCCCTCCCCTGTGTCCATGATGCTGAGCTGTGGGCCTGCCTACCTTCTCTTCAGTGAATACTGAGCAAAAGTATCTATTTAGGATAGATGCCTTTACAGGGTCCTCCTCCTCACATGCTCCCTTTTCTCCATTAAGCTTAGCAATACCCCCTCTGGACTTTCTCCTTTCACTAATGTATCTATAGAAAGTCTTGTCACCTTCTTTTACTGTTTGTGCTAGTGTTTCCTCAGTTTGGGACTTTGCCTGCCTTACTGCCTGACCTGCTTCCCTTAGGGCAGTTTGGTATGCCCCCCTATCTTCATCCCGCTGTGTTCCCTTATATTTTCTGAAGGCCAGCCTTTTGGCTCTGACCTTTTCTGCTACTGTATTTGAGAACCAATCCTGTAAATTTGCTAATGGTCATTGAGCATTTTGAATGTTCTTAAAAATACATAAACATATGGCTTTAAAGACCTTAATTTGCTTACCAATCAAACACAAATGGCTGTGAATTGAATCACAAAACTTTAAATCTTCAAAAAGTTTACCCCAAGAATGATTCTTCTATTGGAGGCTTTACTGAGAAATCCTCCGCTGAGCAGCAATACTGTCTTCTCCACTTACAACCTCCTATACACCCTTCTACCAGCAGCCCATCTAGTCCTCCTGTTTTTGTGGCATCCACCCGGGTCTACTGCAGCACAACTGGATGCACCCTAAATCTCTGCTGAGGTTTAGGATTCTTGGGTCCCCTAGCCCTCACTCTCACTGCCTGAGTCCTAATAACAAGAGAGCTCCAACCTCCCATAGAGTCAACTGCCTAATACTGGCCCTACTCCTTCACCTATGAAGTGATGCAGAGGCTAACCCTAACACTCATCTTCCCCTGTCAGCGTCTCTCCCCCCCACAGCCTTAAGGGCTTTTCCACACAAATGTTAGAAGTCTACTCACCAAGATGGACCAAATCAGGATCTCATTCTTACAGAACAATTCTGATGTCCTCAATGTGTCTGAAGCTTGACTGTCCACTAGAACCAACCCCTCTTCTGTCACCATCTCTGGATTTGAAACCCATAGATGATACAGATTCAAATGAGGTGGGGGTACTGATATCCTCATATACACTGCTTCTCATTTGCACTTAACTACATGCTTCCAGGAGACCATCCCCAAGTCCCATAAACTACTTACTAATAAGCTCTCCTTCAGCTCCTTCTTCCTTCAGAGGCAGAGCTGAGAGGAAAAAAGAGACCAGACCAGCTAGGCTAAACAGCAAAGGTGATTTTTTTATACACTTAAAAGGTCTGCATTAGTGAATAGGCAGAAGTAAGGGCTTTTGGATCAGTGTTTGGGGGCTTTTTCTAAGTTACGTAATTCTTAGTAGACAGGTCTGTCTTGTAAACTGAACTTTTGTCCAAACGACATGTATTACCTGTATAAAAACAAACTTTTACATACCTGTAGCTGGGAGAATATTTGCAGTCTCTTGTGGGTTGAGGCAGGATAATTGCAACCTGTGAAACAGGTGTGTGATTGGGGAGTGCCTGTCTAGCAGTTATTGTATATAATGTGACAGCTGATAGCATGGAGTATAGGTAAAGTGGGGAGGTAGTCAGCTGCAGGGACTGTGAGGCACTCATCTCCAGAGTTATGCTCTGGAGAGGGGACACTGCCCCATAAGTAGGACCTATGTGGGGCTCCATGCGCAACTGGTAGCAGGAAGAAAGGAGATATTTCAGCTGCAACACCAGCTGAGCTGGTACCAACACCCATCACCTTTACTTTTTCAGAGGCCCACTGGCTCAGGAAGCTGCAGGATCATGGGGATGGGGAGGAGAAATGGAGACAGATGCACTGTAGTCACAAGGTGGTCAACCAAACTCACAAAATCCAGACAGCAAATCACTTTTCACCCTAAAGGAACCACAGATGCCTGTCTCCATTGGGGAGGGTGGATTTCAAGTTATCCAGGAAGAGAAGGCAAGATTACTTGGTGACACATGAGCTAAGAGCAGGGAGAAGTTAACAAGGAGTATCTTAGTTATAGCAAACTCAATGATTAGAGGGGTGGAGAAGGTGGTTGGCAGAGGGGGAAGGGAAGGGGGATGCTCAGATGTCTTCCTGGAGCATTGCCTGTTTGAAATATGGACAGAAAGGAGAGGATGGTAGAGGAGGGTGTGGGGAGCTGGGGGGGCTCGGGGTACTGGTACACTTGGCTATCAATGATCTGGTGAAACAGCCTATGGAAGCATGAAAAATATCTTTTGAAGGTTGATGCACAGATTGAAGATACACTCAGCTTCTCTGGCCTTTTCTGAGTTGCTTCCTTTGTGGAATGGAAGAAGTGAAAGAATAGAACAAGGAAGGAAGAGAGCAGGTACTTTAATTGGATGGTTGAAGGGAAGGTATCAGGAGCAGGGATACTGCTTTGTAGGGGACTGGGGGGATTCTGGGACAGCAGGCTCCTCAAGGGTAATGGTCTTCACCTAACAAGAGAGGTGACCAGTGCACTGGGGCAGAAGTTTGATGTCTACATTGATGAACAGTTAAATTGATTGTGGGGAGGCTAAGGCTAGGGCAACCACTGAGAAGGAAGAAGAAGGGGGAACCTAGGCAGGACTCCCCCAAAATGGTGGCTAGAAACAATGGAGAGAGAAAGAGAAAGAGAAAGGCACATGTTCATAAAAGAGTGGGGAAAGATGCAAAGGAGGGTGGTTCACTAAGCCTACAAAACTACAGGAAAGAAAAACAAGAAATTAAGTGGACTACGGAAAAATGAAGGGAAAATGCCTATTAAAAAACAAAAGGGAATTCAGCAGAATTAGTGACATTGCAGAGGGACTAGAAGGGAAGCTGTACCTTTTTGCAGATGACACTAAAATCTGCAATAGGGTACACACTCCCGGGGAATGAATAGGGATCTAGGAAAGCTTGAGGAGTGGTCAAGAATGTGGCAACTAAGATTCAATGTGGAGAAGTTCAAATACATGCACTTAGAGCATAGAAACTCTGGGACAAAGTACAAGTTTGGGGGAGTGGTACTGACAACCACCAAACAGAAAACAGATATGGGGTAATCATATCTGATGACCTAAAGGTGGCCAAATAGTGTGACAAAGCCGTGGGTAGAGCCAGTGGGATGCTAGAATGCATAGGGAGGGGTATCACTAGCAGAAAGAAGGAGGTAGTGATACCACTGTATAAATTCTTGGTGAGATCTGACCTGGAGTACTCTGTCCATTTCTGGAGACATCTCTGGAAGCACATAGACAGAGAGGTGGTCCAGAGGAGGGCAACAAAAATGGTGCAGGGTCTGCACCAAAGACCATATGAGGAGATACTAAAAGGCCTCAATATGCACACTCTTGAGGAAAGAAGGGAAAAGGGGTACAGTGTATGATAAACATGTCAAATACCTCATGGATATAAATAAGGTACAAGAGGAAAGCATTTTTCGGAAAGAAAATGCTCAAGAACAAGGAGACATGCTAAGAAGCTGGAGGGGGTAGACTAAGGGGAAACATAAAGAAGTACTTCTTCATAGATAGAATAGTGGATTTCTGGAACAGCTTTCCAGCAGTAGTGGTGGGGCCAAAAACTGTGGCAAGATTCAAGAATGCATGGGATAGGCATAAGGGAACCTTAGTCATTAGGGAAGGGAGAGCTAAGCTGGATATCAAGTACAGTCTATGGTATTACAGTAGTTAGGTAAAACTGGCAGACTGGGTGGGTCAAGTGGTCCTTATGTGCCATCAAATTATATGTTTCTATTAGCAGAAGAGAGAATGGCCGAGTCATGGAGCAGTTTGCCAGTGGAGGTGGTGGGAGCCAAAACTATTAAGGGGTTCAAACATGGTTGGGACAGAGTTAAGAGCTTTGTAGTTACTCAGGGAGGTAGTAGGAAGACAAGGAGCAAGGGAGTAGATAGTGTAAACAAAAAACCCATACTGACAAAAGGTCTCAGGGTATGTTAGGGTGTTACAGGCAGACAGGATGAACCATTGATCTTTTTCTGCCGTCATCGTCTGTGTTTCTGTTTCCCGCTCCACTCCCATATTGATGACAGGTATTTATTGCCTACCAGGCAAATCACTTGACTGAATATCTTGAACTCATCAGAAAGTGATTGATTCCTTTCTCTCTTCCAGTGTTGAGCATAGTCTTCTGGGCAATTTTAATATCAATTGGGCTCTGCAGGTGGTAAAACTTTCTTACTCTCTTCTCTGTGCACCAGAATCAAAGCCCATAACATCTCCCAACTGACATCATCCACAATTTGCATCAATGCCAAGTCCTCTAATCACAGCATTATTAACTGGGTGTTGGCATCCTACCAACTCAGAATCCTGTTTGCAGACATCCTGCCAGACATCTTCAGCGACCATTACAATTGTGTGCAAAAAATTAAAACTCTGCAAACCCCTCACCCATTCTAGTGGCAAGATTTGTTTAGCACTTTTTACCCAGAGGCATTTCTGTATGATCTGCACTCAGTGAACTTCTACCCCATTTTATCCACACTTGACCCTGACAAACCCATGAAACACATCCTTTCAATCATCTGAACTTCTCCACCAAAGCCAGGCATCTTGTAGTATCCTGCACAGTCCTACTGATCCTGGACTATGGCGTCCCAGTCTATGCAGCAGCTAGTGGCTCCACATTTAACAGAGTTAGGGTAGTGATTAATAAGGCTTGTCACTTTGCACTTGAGGCTGACATGCTTGTCCACAGCGGCTCTCTTTATGCCATAACTGGCTCCCTTTCCATGAAAGGGTAAGATGTTAGACTAGTCTGCACGCAAAAAAAAAAGCACTATTGGGCCTTACCCCATCAGTGATTTGTAACTTTTTACACCCAATTAATAACCATTACGCTACCAGGAGTATGTCTAGGAATGACCTAGACATACCTTTCCACAAAACTAGTCTAGGCAAACACTTCTTTACAAGAAGGGAATTTCTGTGGCTCAACGATTTGCCTGAAACCCTTGTAGGACTCCCTAAAATTGCCCAGTTCAAGAAAGCACTGAAAACAGAACTCACTAAAATTTCCAAATTCACCTGTTATATCACTTTGGTCCTTTTGGCTAATTTTATCTCTCCACTACTTACGAACTATTTTGTGTTCATACAGCTACCTAGGGCTTCCAATGCTCACTGCTGATTATGCTTCCCTGAAACTGCTGTTTATTACTTACTATATCTGCCCAAATTGTATTCATACATTCTGCTGACAACACTCCACTTGAGCTGCTGGTTGGTTCTTCTGACTATGCTGTACATGACCTGCTGCTACTGTATTACTAACTGTAATGAACTTGAGATTACTGTTTTGTGTTTCATCTTCTCGTCTCAGACATGGAAACTTTGCAAATCAGCACTTGTGCTCAGAGGTGTAATCTGAATGATGAAATTAATGATTTCAGTTCTGTATGTGTCAGACACACTCTCTTCAAGAGAGCAGGGTTAGGGGCTCCCACCTCCCCGTGTCTCCTCTCAACTCAGTGACCTTTTCTACCTGATGGACCCAGCATGGTTTGAACATAAGTCCTCTGGGTCCCGAGCTGACTGGCTATCCTTCACCAAACTCTGCATGCAAATTATCCATTAGGCTAAAGCAGCTTGTTTCCAGAACAAATTCATATTCCTGCAAAGCTATGCACTGACTCCTTAACTCTTCCTGCTACTCCTTCTGGTTCTCAGTCTTCTACCAGCCTCCTCAACAATCTAAGCCACTACTTCAAAGATGGTCCCAAAACTCTACGGTCTCCTTGTTTCACCTCCTACCCCTTGAGTTCATACAACAGTTTTGATACTTTCATACTTTCCCCTAGCCTTGAGGCTGATATTCCACAGGAACTGGAACTGTCCATACTAGTGTCAGTGGCTCAGCAGGTAGCACACCCAGGCACAGGCACTTGGGTTAAATCCTAGTACTGACACTGTAGAGCAGCATGAGGGGGTTCTGCACTCCTGAGGTGCCGTCTTTCAGATGAGATGTTAAACCAAGGTCCCATCTTCCTGTTCTGGTGGTAGTTCAGGTGGATGTTAAAGATCCCATGGCACTTTTTGAAAAGAGTAGGGGAGTTTATTAAAGGAAAAATCAAACAATAATGCAAGTCAAATTATCTGGATAAGTCCAACAGAAAAATTAGTGCCAACATGACTTGATAACGCCAATAAGAAAATAAAACCGTAGAATTAACTTCATTCTAGGGGAAAGGGAAGTGGGGGGACAGAAAAACCAAAATAATTTTATAAAGAAAATTTCTTTTAAAGTCTAAAATAAAATTAGTTCAAACATCACTTATTCATACAATGGGAGGAGGGCAACTAAAATAGTGCAGGGTCTGCAAGAGAAGCCATATGAGGAGAGACTAAAGGAGCTTAATATATATACCCTTGAGGAAAGAAGGGAGAGGGGGGACATGATATAAACTTTTAAGTACCTCAGTGGAATCAACAAAGTCCAAGAGGGTAGCATCATTCAGAAAAAGAGACATGCAAGAACAAAGGGGACACAATTTAAAGATAGAAGGAGGGCAGTTCAGGGACAATGTGAAGAAGTATTATTTCACAGAGAGGGTAGTGGATGCATGGAACAGCCTTCCTGAGGAGGTTGTGGGGTCTAAAACTGGGGGGAAAATTCAAGAATGCATGGGACAGACATAAGGCAATTCTTGTGGGGGGTAGGAAGAAATAGGCTGTTAGTTAACTAGGATCTGCGGCCTATCCTGTAGGTAGGAAAATGGGCAGACTAGATGGGCCAAGCGATCCTTATCTGCCGTCAAAGTCTATGTTTCTATGTAACCATAGTGGGATTAACTTCATCCCAATTTAGGGAAGGGCTTAAGGGAAAAAAAACCTCAAGACATCGTATAGAGAAATAAATATTAAACCATAAGTACAGGAGTAGTAATCCTTTCAAAACTAGGATATTTCCAGCAAACTTTTTTGTCTGACGTTAACCTAAACTCAAAGAACATTTCTTCACTATTAGAATAATATACACATTCTCCTTATTTTGAGAAAAGGTGGGGAAATAAGCAATATCCAGCAACAACATGAGATGTACATGTTCAGGGAAACACTAAGATGTACAGCCTCATCAATATTAGGAGGTTTAATGCCATCAAGTAATGGGGACATCTGAGTCCGTGATCCATGGCATATTTCTCCATCTGGCTTGTAAGACTGCACATGGAAGTGATCTAGCCTCCTGTAAATAAATAACCATAATAGCATGCTTGATTTTGGCAATAAGTTCTTCATGTGAAGCAGTCTTCTGTTGTAATGTAAATAGGGATTGGGCATTCTATATGAACCACTTAACAGATAACAAAACAATGTATAAGGTACTAGCATTCCAGTTCAATACTTCTCCTGTGTAATGCTCATACATAAAAGCTTCATTTGGTATATTCGCAAACCAGGTAGTATTCTATTCAATGGCTAATGAGGTCCAAAATCCTTGAATACATGAGCATGTAAAAAAGAGATGTTGAATTGTTTCCTCCTGCTGGACACACTGCAACCTACTATCTTATGCCTAGTAAGCACAATAGAGCTCGTAACATTCCAGTGTCTTATTTTGTGAAAGATCTCTTTTAAATATTCAGGGTTTTCAGATGATTTTCATACAGTGGTGAGTCTCCCCTGTAACCATTGTGAAAGCCAGACAGAGCACAAGCTTTGTGTTAAGGGGATCCAGTCATAGTTCCTGAAGGCTATAATTGGTCTGATATTGGTATATAGAAAAATCATAAAGAAAAAAACTATGGGGTTTACCATTCCGAGCCCACCTTGTGAGATAGAGAGATATGTAATATTCCTTTTAATGGGGTTTAGGCAGCTCCTCCATATCACCTCTTTTATTTATTTAATTCTAGGATTACAAAGACCTTTGAGCCAAGGCCCTTTTACAAAGGTTCCATGTCAGAGGCATTACAAACATGAATGAAATGACACAAAAGGAGAAAACAATAGTCATGGTATAACAACATTAGATAATTAGAGACAGGAACTTATAACAGTCAGGTGAGGAGCCAAGTAAGAGACAAGTGGAATAACAGTGGGTCTAGGTATAGAGGCAACTAGCCCAAGAGAACATTTGGGAAAAATGAAGGAGGGGGACATACAGATGCAGCCGGAGGCAGTTGTAAGATGGTGGGAGGAGGGGTGTAAGCAAACATGGTGAAGGGAAAGAAGGGCAGTGAGATGGTGGGTAGTGAGAAGGGGTGGATTGGCGAGGCAGTAGATTGATAATAAGTGCAAGTGGGGTACAGGGTAGCAAGGGAGGGGGAAAAGGTGGTGGTATCAGTGGCAGGACATGACAGCTCAGAAATAAGTGTAGCAGTCACAGGAGCTAGAGGCTATAAGGTGGAGTCATAGTCTAGTTTTGAAGATACCAAGAGCTGGAGCTGAGATGGCGGCTGGGCTGAGGTTATTCAGCCAGAGAGTGGCAGTATATGTGAAGGAGCATTGACCCTGAGCAGTGCGGCAGTAGGTGATTTGAAGGACTTGAGTTTTAGAACCCCTGGTAGTCTGCTTGCTGTTTCTGCTGTTGTGGAGCAGGGCAGTGACCCCCAGTGGTGCAAGACTGAGGTTAATTTTCTTTGCCATTATGCAGATAAGGAACTTTATACAATTTGGGAGTTGGAGCTAGCAGGTTTGAGCATATTGATCACAGGTATGTGTAAGTCGATGTGCCCCAGTGATAAGCCGACATGACTTGTTGAGGGTTGTTGAGATACATGTGAGGGTAGTCATAGTGGCAGAGCCATAGATGAGTAGTCCGTAACCAATGATCGATATCACGGAACTCTGGATGGCAAGCTTCAGTGCCTGAGGCATAAGATGTTGTCTGTGCCTCTAGAGGAGGCCAAGTCGGGTGTTAGCAACTTTAGTCATGCTTTCAATGTGCACCCTGTAGGAGAGGTTGGTGTCAAGCAGTATCCCAAGGTATTTGAAAGAATGGACCTGTTCGAGGATATTCCCTTGTGATGTGGAGATTGTCAAGGGGTGTAGCTTGTGTCTATTGTGGTAGCTGCAGAAAAGCATAGACTTTGTTTTCTTGTTGTTAAGTACGAGTTTGTGATTGGAAAACCACTCCTCAATGGCACTAAAACCAAGCTGGAGATTTTGTTGTAGAGATAAGGGGTCTCTGTGGGATGAAAAGATGACTGCATCATCAGCATAGATGATGATTTTCTCCATGGAAGATTGTGGTAAGGAATTTAGAAATAGGCTGAAAAGTAATGGGCCGAGTATCAAACCTTGAGGGACACCAGAGTGAACTGGCAAGGTAACTGAGAGAAAATTGGCAATTTTCACCCTTTGCGAGTGGTGTGAAAAAAATACTTAAAAGTTTGATTTCCATAGATTTAGGTGGTGGATACATTTTGCTAATGAATACAAAAACTGAAAGAAGGAAGGTTTTAACAAAATAGATTATTTTTTGTTTCCCATACTTCCATATCCAACCTAGTACTGTAGTGAGTTCTTGTTGGATTTTACCTTCCCAGTTTAATGCAGCGTCATTTCCTGATCCAAATAAAATGCCCAATATAAGTATGGGGTCCAGTGCCACCCGGATCCTGTCAATACTATAGGAGTTGGAGTCAAAGTCAGACAAGAATTTAGCAACACATTTGTCGGTATTTAAGCACACGCCAGCAGAGTTTCCATATTGGTGACAAACTTGGGGAGCGGATGAAGCAGAGGTCACATTTTGTACTAAAATACATGCAGTACATCATCTGCATGGGCTATAGCTGCTATTGGCTGAGTCTTATCATATAAGGTAATATGCTTTAAAAGGGGTGAATTATACAATGTTCTAAGAAGGGGTCTATGCAAAAGGTGAACAGGAGGGGACTAAGGGGGCAACTCTGTCACACACCATTACTTACTGTAGTCATTGTTCCCTTCCAGCCCTGTATCATTGGTCCTACTACTGCTGTTTTATACAAACATTGGATCCAGGTGATGAATACCTGAGGGATGCCACAATGTGCCAACACAGCCCATAAGAAATCATGACTGACTGAGTCTAATGCCTTTTTCTGGTCCAATGAAACAGTTACTCCTGAAGCAGTTCTGTTCTGCCCACACTCAAATAATTCCCGTACCAAAATTAAGTGGTCGTAATACTTCTGCCTGGGACTGAACAAGATTGAATAGGGGAAATCAAAGAGTCTGCCACTGTTAATAATCTTTTGTTCAAAAGTTTAGTGAGTAATTTAAAATTGGTATTTAAAGGAGAAATAGGTCTCCAGTTTTGGATATCATTTTTGTCACATTTCTTAAATATGTAGATAAGCTGGCCATGGGTCATTCTAAGAAGGGGGAATGTGTCTGGAGTATATAGGTAAATACTTTAGCTAGTTTAACCAGCAACTGCCGGCCAAAATATTTATAGAGCTCATTTGTCAGGCCATCGCTCCCTGGAGATTTATCATTCACTAAAGAAGTTAAAGCCCATAGAACCTATTCTGGGCTCATATCTTGCAATAAAGGGGCCGCTTCCTCTGTCATGCACATAGGACTTTGTAGTGTATCAAACAATGTCTGGTAACCTGGTGTTACTACATCAGGAGCTGAAAAAAGGCTCTGCATGTAGTCATCTACTATTTCCATATAGTTGGAAGGTCCGAGTGAAAAATTTCCTTTGTATCTGATAAGCTGTACATATGTTTTTGTGCAGCTTGTCTGTTACAAAGCTCAAAAGGGCAAGTATAACCTTTTTTACCCTGCATGGATAATCTCTGCTGATTTAACAAATGTTGAGCCTGAGAGAGATGAAAAGTCACCATTTCTTGTCTGATATTTTGGATTTGGTCTATAAAATTGTGCCCAGTAATACGTGATAAAGATAGTAATTTTTGTAATTGTACCCTATTTTGCAAATATTGATTATATGTTTGGTCTCTGTTGTGTTTGTTATATGTTTTCACCAGATTTGTTAAGTCAGCAATAGTGTCCTCCCACCATAGGATGGGGTCTTCATAAAGGTTACACACTGATTTCCTTGCTGCAGAGAAATAGTCCTAAGTCATGTCTCATTTCCACTGAATCAAGTAAGGAAGAATTACATTTCCATGACCCAGGTCCATATGAGGTGTGTGTTTTATGGCCTAATTCTTCCCTTAATATTTTATGATCAGAAAATTCAGAAACTAACATGTCCGCTTTTTGGATATTTAATGAATAGAAGACCACAAAATAATCGATTAGTGTAGCTAGGGAGCCTTTGAAAAAGGTTGGTTCTGGATCACCAGTGATGCGATGGTGTGCATCTTTCAAATTCACAGTTTTAACCATGTTTTTCAAGAAAAGACATGTCACAAAACAACTTTTCGTTTTAATCTGTTTTCCTCTGTCTGCTATTGATATACTGCAGTTAAAATCTCCTTCTAGGATTACAGTTTGTGCAGAGTGTAAATATGCACAATCCTATCTGCTTTAGATTGTGATGCACATGTATTCAAAATTCTGTAAAGAACTCCATTGATTTTAATTTCAATTAGGAGAATCCTCCCTGGAGATAAATCCAAAAGTTTTATTAATTGAAAAGAGAGATAAGAAAATAGTATGGCAAGTCCACAACAAGTATCTGGACCTATAGACCAGTATGAAGGGCCTACGTGCCATAGTTTTGTGGCTTCCCTTATCTTCCTTAACGTATGGAGTCTTGTATCTTGCAATAAAAAAATTCCAAGCCCTAGCGTCTTCAGGTGTGAAAATATAGCAAGTCTTTTGCCATAATTTCTGACACTATTAACATTAAGGGAGAAAAGAGCTATATTATTTGTTTGAGACAGCATAAAATGAGATTATAACAGGTGCAAAATCAAGGTGGTTTCTTGGAAGAACTTCTAGTTTGCCTAGCAATTTTTAATTTAACTGAGGCTTTGGAATGCTGGGTCTCATCTAAGGTAGGAGGAGAAGGAGTGACCAAGGTAAATGGGTCTTCTGTATCTGAACTTTCATCCATGATGGAAGAGGGTTGGGAAGAGTCATCTGAGTCATTCCCCGAATTCTCAGAAGCATCAGCGAGAATTCCGTATCTGTTAGAAACAGGGAGACCAGCCATTCTGAGGACTTTGGAGGTGGGTTGTGACCATGTTTGTCTTTGTCTAACTGCCCTCTTGGGCCTCTAGGGCTCAGGATCCATGGGTGGAAGGGCATTGCCTCCTCTGCAACCTGGACATCTCCAGGTTCGTTCTGCTCTATAAATGGAGAAACCGGCTCTGAACAGATAAATAGCTCACCTCCATCACTTGACTGTATGCTTTCTGGTGCTATTACTGAGATTGGGGGGGGGTACATGGAGGCCTACTCCCAGCTCTGAGTACCATGGACACAAGGAGCCTCTACTTCTCACTATCAGACTGATTAGGTCAGTTGTGGGATGTCCAAGGACAGGTATGGTATGAGTGACCCCTCGTGTCACAGAGATTACAAAGTTGATTGTTCTGACAATGCTCACTAGTGTATCCCAAATCCCTACATAATGTAAATGTCCATTTGTCACACATTGAACTGATATGTCCAGTATTACCGCATCTGTAGCAGGCTTTTGGTTGCCCCTGATAAAACAACACTCCTCTGTCCCTGCCAAGAAAAAAACTGTTTGGTAAATGTTGCAAGCCTGTTGCAGTAGAGTGCAGGATAACCCGAATCCTCCAACCTCCAGTCCAGATTTTATCTTCATTAAAAATTGCTTCTGGATTCCCCAAAATGTTACATTGTTGTTTCAGTCAGTAAAAGAGGTCTGTAATGCTGACCCCCTCATTCCAAAATAAAACAGTTATTGTCCTGTTGGCAGGTTTGGTTAATGGAATCGCCTCAAAGGGCGTCCATAGAGGTGTCATTTTCAAGCGCTGAAAGAGCTCCCAGAACTTCTGCAGTCCACTGGTTAGCTTAAAGTTAATATCAAAAGTTTGTTCTCCTGATACATGAATAAGAGCATACATTTCTGCCTCAGAGAAGTTCAGTGAAGTCAGTAGGAGTGTTGTGGTAACAAACATGTGGTCAGGGAACACTTCCATACCTCCCTTATAGATTAACTGGAGAGCATTATGTCTTTTGGTGGGGTATGTAGGCTCTCATAAAAAGGATGCATAAGATCTACTATTTTTATGTGGTCATGGTCCCTGCTGATCGTTGCCAGGCAAAAGGTGTGTTCCAGGCTCAGCTGGAGGTGGCCTAGTATGGTCTAGGGCTGGTGCTCCACAAGGTGGGAAATTACGGGCCCTATCAGTAGCAGTGGAGTCAGGAGTTGGCAAATCCAGCTGTGAATTCTGTGTAAGTTTTAAATCATCAAGGAGATTCAATGGTGATAAAATAGGCAGAGTATCCATTACTACATCTGGTGTTTCAGGGACTACGGTAATGACATTCGATAATTCTAATGACACATTTCAGGTGCTCCAGTTACACATATAGGAGATGAACCTGACACCCATTGCCCAGCCTCCATTTGCTCACACCCTGCTTCCTGCAATGCTGATTGAACAAACCAAACAGTGGGCTGTACTCCCATATCAGCGAAGTCATTTTCCTCATGTGGGGCCTTCAGGTCATCATTATTAGTTTTCTTCCAATTTTTTTCCATATCATTGTTAGGCTCAGGCTAAGGTAAATTAACCAATACACCCAAACCTGTCTTATCTCCTTTAAAAGTACATCATTTGGGAGAATGCAATGTACTTGCCAAGAAGGCTTTCAAGCCTTCTGTCATCCGTTGCTGCAGATGTGCATCTGGCGATGCTGAAAATGCAGGATGCGGTATCTCTGATGCCTCAGCAGCAGGTAAGGCCTGCATAAACTTGCAATTGAGAAGCTCAACAGTTATCAGTGTCTCCGATGCACCCGTAGTTGCGCGCACTAAAGAAATCGCTTCTCACAGTTCCAGTTGTCGGAGCGAAAAAGCCTGTTCCTCTCTATGCAGCTGTGCCTCCATCTCCGTGGAGGTGATAACTCCCGATGTCTGCCCATTTACCAAGTTCACTTTAGGAATATCCCTTTCATCCAGAGTTGCAGCAAAGTCTTCTAATCTTTTCTTTTGGTCCACATCCTTTTGCTCTTCTAGTGCTCTCTCCAAGTTGCTTGGAGCATCAAAGAAGTTTTTTGTCTCCGTTAATTGTACAGCTGTGGAGGGGATCGCCACAGCAGCTTCTCTTACATCCATCTCAGTTGGCGTTTCCACACAAGAGGCCATTACTCAGGCCAGCAGTTCCCCTACAGGTGAGTAGGGATAGTTTTATTGAAAAAAACATCATTAGAAAAACATTATTGGAAAAACATTATTGAAAAAGAAACATCATTTAAGTAACTTTACAAAGATAGAAATTCCAAAAATTCCTTAAATTTTAGACATACTTCATGGTTTACATCAGTTAACTTTGGATTCTGTTTTTGACAAGGAGATGTCCCAGTTATAAGAAGCCATATTTTGAGGTCCAAATGTTATTCCCAAGATTTTAAGGGGTCCAGAAGATATATGTAGGCAAACTAATGTCTGGGGGTCTGGGTATCCAACCCCTATATATTATCTGTGTCTTTTCCTCAGATTTATTTTTGAATTTGAAACCTTCATAAAGTTATACATGTTATCTAGTAAAATAGGGAATTGAGAGATATTAGAAAAAAAAAAGACATTTATCGTCAGCATACGCTTGAACAGTAATGTCTGTCAGCATGTTACTGTCCGAGATCCCTCGCCATTTTGGGGAGTCCGATAATATTCTTAAAAAAGGGTCTAGTGAGAACACGTAGAGCAAGGGGCTTAAAGGCCAGACTTGTCTTATCCCAAGTGGGTCTGAAAACCTAAATTTACAGCTCTACGTATAATGGGGTATACTATTGTTGAAGTGTATACTAGTTTGATACATTTAATTAAATAGTCCAGAATGCCATAATGTTGTAATACTGAAAATAAATATGCGTGAGACACTCAGTCAAATGCTTTTTCTTGATCAACCATGATAATAGTACTATATTGCTCAGAAAGTGATAGATGCTCAATTACATCTCTTACTATCATTACAGCATATTGTATTTTCCAGGATGGTAAACTACAAAATTGAACTGGGGAGATTATGTGCTCCTCTATTTGTTTAAGCCTATTATTTAAAATATGTGTTAGGATTTTATAATCCATATTAAGAATTGTCATGGGTCTCCAGTTGGAGATCGTCTGCCTTACCCCAGATTTGTAAATATATAACAATAATTCATCTAAGAAGGGAGAGGGAATTGTATTTGATTGAAAAAGTAATTAAACACAGGCTCTAAACATTCAGATAATTCTTCTGCAAATATTATATAGAATTCTATGGGCAGCCCATCTAAACCGGGGAATTTTCCAGGTGTCATAGCTTTTATGGCAAAACTTATCTTCTGTGAAGTAATGCAGATTTCCCCTTCTGTTGGATGGGTAGGAATAGTAGGAATTTGAACTTGACTCAAATCGAAATCTATTTATTGAGCTGTAGGGCCCTTGTCAGGTACAAGTGATGCCCAATGGTGTTTAATAATTAAATATAAATCATTATCTGAGTGACATAATTTCCACTGAGGGTCATACAGAGAATCTATCTCTGTATTGTTCCTGTAGGCTCTGCATGCCTGATAAGGATCACCTGCTGGGGATTTTTTTATACCGTTTTGAAATAA
This sequence comes from Neoceratodus forsteri, assembly GCA_016271365.2. Taxonomy (NCBI): domain Eukaryota; kingdom Metazoa; phylum Chordata; order Ceratodontiformes; family Ceratodontidae; genus Neoceratodus; species Neoceratodus forsteri. Next base: position 452,251,726 of record CM057455.1, on the reverse strand, counting down.
CACTTTCAAAGTATTTGCTCTATCGTACTGATAGGTTAACATTTGTATTTTTTATTACCTTTATTTGTGCTGAATAGTCAAACTTAGAAGTGTTTGACCAGGTGAACTGTTTAAATAATTGTTGGCGTAAAGAAATTTTAAAAACTTACTATTTTCTTTACACTTTCAATGGTTTTTGAGCCAAATTTTAAAATCCTCTTTCGTACCTAGCCACAACTGTCCTATATCAGAATACAAAAAATATACTGAACATATGGCTCTAATAATAGCTCTCATTCCTTGTTGTACCTGGGGTTCTTCTAAAGTTTTTCGTTCAGTTTCCATCTGGAAAAGGATGGTTTTGTGGTTATGACATCAAATATTTTAACTATTAATACAACATGATCTGCAAATTCTACTGGGTATGTCTCCATTTCAGCTGTGGGTAAGGTATTGGAAATAAAAACATGGTCTATAGTGGATACATATTTACCTTTTTTAAAAGTAAATTTTGGACCTATTGTTTGAAAGCTCTTACAGTTGAGTAAATCAGGTGATAAAATCAGTTCCACTAAAGCATTTGCATCACAATACATTTTTGCATTTGGTTTCTTTTTTTTAGTAAAAGAAGGTATCTCACAATTGAAATCTCCACAGAGAATGATATGATATGAGATCATAAGATAAGGCTTAAGTGCATTAAACAGTGCCACTCGCCCTATTTTCTGTTGTGGTCCATAGATGTTAATTAATAAATAAGTTTTTGATTTCCATATTCCATCTAATAATAATGCTCTTCCTGGTAGACTATCCACCAGTTTAATCAGCTGAAATGAAAAGGAATTAAACATAATACCCACTCCATCCACTACATCTTGTCCAAAGGATCAGTAAGAAAGACCCCAAACCCATTCTCCCTGAAAACTTCTAGTATTGTTAAAAGAAAAAGCCCACATTTCTTGCAAAAAACATATTTCTAGTTGTTTATACACAAAATCAAATATAACCTGGCATTTCCCTGTGTTAATTAAACTATGCACATTAAATGAACCAATTTTTATGGCAGCCAGAGGTAATAATTGTTGACAATCCTACTGATTTCATTTTTTTTTCTTCTTTTCTTTTTCTTTCCTTTATACCCAACCAGATCTGTTTTTTGTGCATCCATGTCCTGTTCCCTAGAATTGCTAAACCCTTCATCCTGATCCATATCAGAATTCTCCCATTCTGGTGCTAAAGCTGCAAAGGAGTTAACTGAATTGACATTTTCAGGTGGGGAAGTGGGGGGGGTATGGAAACTGACTTCAAATTTCTAGAAGATCTACGTCATCGGAGTGGGGATGTGGATATTATTAAGGGGACAACCTCCTGTACAGGGCCGTTAAAGCACACCAAAGTTAGGATCTCCTGTTATGAAATGGCAGGATGATCTTGAGTGTCCTGGAGGGATAATTCCTCAACCTTAATTTGAATATCCTTCTTATCCCTGCACTCTTGCTGTTTACATAAATCAATTGTTTCAGTAGGGGGGTGGGATATTATATCAGATTTATGTTGAGGTGGCATCTCTTGGGTATTTGCCAAATCTTGTGCCTTCTGGATAAATAATTCAGGACTGATGTTACAAGCTGTGTTTTTAGCTGCCCAAGGGTAGTCCTTAAAGGCATGCCCCACATCTTCTCACAGATCGCATTTTGTGTGAGACGCACATTGAAAAGAGATGTAGCCCACATCTCCACAATTTCCACATCTTGGTTTGTCACAATTACTGGATATATGTGTTCATGAACCACACTTGTAGCAGGTTCGGGGCTGTCCTGCATAAAAACAAACCCCCCTATCCCTGCCCAACATAAATTAATTAGTGATATGAATAATGCCAGATTCTGAACTACTTAATTTGACTTTATATTTCACCCCCCCCGTCCAAAATAACTCCGTGTCCAAAATCGCCTCAGGATCCCTCAAAAGTTCAAATATTTGAGACAGACAATACGAAATATCTGCAACATGAACTCCCTCATTTCTAAACATTACTGTGATGAACTAGACCAAAGGTTTAGAAAGTGGAATAACTATGAAAGGCATCCAAATAGGAGAATATTTGACCTGGGTGTAATGTTCCCAAAACAAGTCTAAAAAATGAGCAGAACGAAAACTAATATCAAAGTTATCCTCTCTCGAAATAGTAATAAAGGCAAACACCTCTTGGGGGGGAGGGAACTTTAAGGAATCTTTAAGCAAAACTTTTCCCACCAAATATCTGTCCAGCCTATTTCCCATGCCTCCTCTGTAGCGGATTTGTACCATGTTCCTCCTGGGAGCTGCTTCTTTCCTTATATTGGCAAATAATTTGGACAGTAATGATTGTTTTTGTTTAGACTGTCCTTGGTTATCTATATTGTCAATGCTAGGTTCAGTTGGTGTACCATTTTGTCCATCTGGAGTTGCAGGTTCTACTCCCACCACAGAAGAAGGAACATTTGCTTCTCTGCTGTCTATATCTAGTTTAGTGCTATTTGATGAGCAAGGTACTTTTTTTTATGTAATGCTTTTTGCCACCTAATGTGGCACACTACCAGCTTGGGGCATCCTGCTGCCGGCTCCGCCCTCCCGGAGAACTGGGTAGCTCAGACTGCACCCAGGAGGATCTGGGATGGCCTTTTTGCCATTCCACTGGAGGGATCCCCCTCTGTCTCAGCCAGCCAGGACAGCCCCAGACCCTCCCCGACAGGATTCTACCAAAGTTCTCCAGGCGGCTTGGAGTGCAGCCATCAAGCTGCATGGTCACGCCTAGCCATTTTCCTCCGATTGGGCCCCTGGATTGCAGACGTGCAGTGACGTCCGGGCACTGCATTTCAACATCTGGTGCATTCCCCCTCCAGATCACCAGCACCTGTAGTGCCCCCGAGCATCCCCAGGAGCCACTACAGTGCAGCGAGATTCCCCAACCCACCCCAGGACTGGGAGAGCAGTCTACAGATGCTCAATCCCAGTCCTCCCCTGCTGACCCCCGACGGCCTGGGCTCATTTTCAAACCCAGGTCACTGGCGTGGTGCTAGGTGTAGCATCCAGCACCTCAACCCTCAGCGCCACCAAGCTGGCTGAGCAAGGTACTTCTTTGCTGGCAATATCAATTATTGGGTGATTTATATTATGTCCTGGAACCCAAGTAGAAGAGGAAGGTGAAAAAGGTGTTTTATCATCCCACTCCGGATCCGGGACCCAAGTCCCAGCTGGATTTTGCTTCCAGACAGATTCACTCAAAGCTTTACCCCAAGACCATGTTGTTTTTTGCATTTCTAAAGGTATTAGTTTTTTATTAAATGATTCCCCCTGTAAAGAATCAACTTTCAAATGTCTGTTCACTAAAGTCATAACAAGTATTTTATCTCTCTTAGTGTCTTTTAGACCTGTTTTTAAATTGTTTTTGTTCATGAAAGAAAACTGTGTAGCTGTAGCTTGAGATTCCGGAGTGTTTGACTGGCATTTAATAAATGTCGGGACATCCGGATTGGCCACAAACCCAGCAGTTTTAGAGAAGGGTTTGGCTACTATTTTAATCCTGTGGGTGACGTTGAGGCCTAAGTTTGTATGTTCATCAGATAGAGGAGAAACCTTACTTCTGTTATTCGACTGCAATTTAATTTTAATCATATCATTTAGCTCTAAGAGGTTCGGCTTTAGTCTCAAGCTAGAAACCGCATTTTGTTTGCCAGCCGGCTGACTTTCTCCTTTCTCTAAAACCACAGTGCAATCATTTGATGACTCACCTGGCCCCAGCTGGGCCTTTGATCCTGCAGTGTCAGTGAGTTCATTGACAGGTTGCTCCATAATACTGACAGATGAGTCAGAGCGTTGTAAATCTGCCAGTCAAGCTTGAAGCTTGATTTTTTCCTGAGTATGTCTTAAATCTTCTTTCTGCAAAAGAAGTCACAGTGATCTTTCAGCGTCCTCCGATATATCTCCATTTACTTCTGTTTTCTCCTCAGGTTTATTTGCAGCAGTAAGGTCCTCTGTTTAAAAAAATTTAACCGGGGCATCACCTCCATCATCTGAATGTAAAATATTCTCCACCATATGGTCCAGCTCTATAGCTCGTTCCATCTGGTAAACTTCTTTCTTTTGTGAAACCTGTATTCTGTTTTTTGATTGTACCCAGATTGCTTGTCATTGTGGGTTTTTTGTAGTTTTGATTATTGTGAGTTATAGGAAGCGAGGAGAGTATTACCGGTTTTTCATATATCTATAGTTACTTTTGTGTGTTCTGAGTTACATTGAGTTGTTCAAGTAGTGTTTTGTTGTAGAGTAGGGGGTTTCTGTTTTGTTTTTTGTTGAAAATATTGTTGGTTAGTTGGTATTAATTTTTATTTTCTTGTTTCGGTGTTTCCTGCTTTTTGAAAATAGGCAGAATATGTGTAGTGCACTTTACCTAATCAACAAAAACTAAATAAATAAAATAAATAAATAAATGTCTACTCCAGCGAAGTCCCAGATGGCATCTCTCTAAAATTACTTGCTCTTGGGGTCCCAGCCTTTGGTAAACTGCTTAGCCACATTTTTAATCACTTCCTGGCAACAGACTCCTTTCCCTCCATTTGTAAACTTGCCATGGTGGTGCCCCTCCATAATGGTGGCACCACTGATGTCCCAAGCAACTACCACCCCATATCACTGCTACCCATCCTATCCAAAGTCCTTGGGAGTCTGGTTAGCAGGCAGCTCTCCAGCTTCTATGGCAGCTCTGGTTTCCACACTGTCCTTCAGTCTGATTTCCATCCTAACCATTCCAACTTCACCTCCGTTCTTAGATAACTGACTATATCCTTTCCCATATGGACTCCACGCATGGCACTGCAGCTGCATACATCAACTTGGCAAAAGCATTGGTATGGTAAATCACTTTCTGCTCCTTTTAAAATTAGCATCTTTGGTGGTCTCTGACTATAGCCTTCCCTGGTTCAAGTCCTAGCTGTCTGGCAGGACACAGTTGAGGTCCTCCATCTCATCCCCACTGCCAGTCACTCTTGGGATCTCCCAAGGATAGGTATTGGGCCCCTTATCTTTTCTGTCTTCATCAACACTCTCTCTACCTCCGTAACATCCTCCAGTATCCATATACATTCAGATGACAACATAGTCTTCTCCTCAGGACCTTCACCCATGATCACTGAGCAGGCCTAGCAGCTCAATATTTCCAAAGTCCAAAACTAGTTTCTCACCAGCCAGCAAACTGTGAGCTGTAAGAAAACCATCTCTATGTTGTTTGATATCACACTATGATTAAGACGCATTTGTCAATGCCGAATGTTGGCTTGCTGGCATTGGCATTGGTAGTGCAGGAGTTACAGAGCTGCATAATAGGAATGGTAGTGAAGTATTAAAGTGATGCCAACCCCATCCCCACCCTGCAGAGACTGACAGGCATTGGGGGTGTGCCTTTGGGTCATCAGCCATAATGTTCATGCCATTTCACCTCACCCTACCCTGCAGACACTGACAGGTGTCGTGGTGTGCCTTTGGGTCTTCAGGCCTTATGCTCACCCCATTCAATGAGGAAATACACTGAGATGGATGCAGTATAGGAGAAAGGGGTGAACTTTGGGGCCAAAGACTCCAAGGCACACCTCAATGCCTTTACTGACTGCAGGGTGGGGGTGGGGGTGGAATGGCATGAGCATTACAGCTGACAATCTCAAGTCACACCCCCAATGCCTGTCAGTCTCTACAGGGTGGGGAATAAGGTTGGAAACCTGAATGCCGCGGGTTTGTTGGTATTTTAACTCAAAATTTTCAATATGGACTTTTTATGACCCCACCTCATAAACTGTGGCACTATCAGTTTGTTAGCTGAAAGGTGATTTTGCACAGTGACTGCACCATTTGGTGCCACGGGTGAGAAAACACATTCCTGGTAGGATGTGAAAAATGACAGCTCTACTGTTCTTGAGGAGGTGTTTAAAAAATGGCAGTGTTGAAAATCTGGAGTGAAAATATGAAAAATTGGTGAAATCATGAGCATGCGTGGAAACTGGGCAATCCACGCCCATAACCCAGTCATTTTTTTGGATTTTTTTTTACCAAATTTTCAAAATAGGCATTTTGGGACCTCCCTTCATCAACAGTGGCACTATGATTTTGTTAATCTGTCCTAAAAGTTGATTTCCGATAGCAACTGTGCCACTGTATGCCACAGGTACGAAAGCACATTTTGGGCAGGATGTAAAAAATGACAGCTGTATTGTTCATAAGGAAGTATAAAAAAATGACAATGTTGAAAAATTGGAGTGAAAATATAACAAATTGGCAAAGGTATCAGCGTGTGTGCAAACTGCACAATGTACGCTCATAACAGTAATTTTTTTTGAATTTTTTCACCAAATTTGCAACATGGGTTTTTTGGGACCCATTCCTCATGAACAATGGCACTGTCATTTCATAAGAACATAAGAAAAGTGTCGGCAGATGGAGACCGTGCGATTCATCTAGGCTACCCTAGAAACTACCCCCCTCCCAATGCAGCCTTCATCCTAACTTATCCTTTATGAATGTCCCATGTGAGTTTGAACTCCCTGATTGTCTTTGATGCTACCACCTCCTGGGGAAGGCTGTTCCACAGGTCTATTACTCTCTCTGTGAAGAAGCACTTCCTAAGGTTGCTTTTGAACCTTCCTCCTACCAGTGTCATATCATGCCCTCTCGTGTGTGCTGTTGTGTTCTGTTGAAATAGATTGCCTCAATGAGTTGTGTTAAATCCCCTCACATACTTAAATGTTTCAATCATGCCCCCCCTCTGTTTCTTCTCTGCACAAGGATAGGTTCAGCTCCCCGAGTCTTCCTGCATATGACCTGTGATTCAGTCCATGCATCATCTTAGTAATCCTTCTCTGCACTGTTTCCAAACAGTCAATGTACTTCTTTAAGGTCAGACCTCCAGAACTGAATGCAGTACTTCAAGTGCGGGCTCACCAAGGACCTGTACAGAGTCATGATAACTTCCCTCTTTCTACTAGGAACACCTCTACTTACACATCCGAGGATGCCACCCATTTCCTGTGCTGCTTTCTCACATTGTTTTCCTACCTTTAATTTGTCAGTGATGATTATGCTGAGATCTCGCTCCGTTTGTGTCTCCTCAAGTTGATGTCCTCCCAGAGTGTACTTTTTTCCATGGTTCCTCTTTCCCAAGTGCATTACCTTACACTTTTTGGCATTAAATTGTAACTGCCAGTCCCTGGACCAATCCTCTAGCCTTCTAAGGTCAGCTTCCATGTTGTCTGCTCTTTCCCTTGTGTTAACTCTGTTGCAGAGTTTTGTATCATCTGCTTGAATTGTGCAAAAGCCTTCTTTTTCTCTTTGATTTTGGATGCTACTTTGTGAGGGAACCAGAGAGGTTGTTTCTTTCTTTTGGATTTGCTGATCTGCTTAGTGCATACAGTTGTTACTGTATGCAGAGCAGCCTTCAGAGTATTCCAGCAGTCCTCTACATCTCCTGTGATTCCTCCTTCTAGTATGGATGCAACCATAATTCTCATTTTGGGGAAGCTGGCTTTTATGAAATCTATACCTTGATTTTGGTTTGACTTTTTTTCCTCCATATTGTTCACAGTAAACCAGACTGAACTATGATCACTGGTCCCTAGACTGGCTCCCACCTCTGCTTCTGGGATCCTTGTGCTGCTTGTCAGCCCTAGATCCAATATTGCTTTACCTCTGGTGGGTGAGTTCACCAGTTGATGCAAACCTGCTCAATCTTAGGGCAAAAAGGAACTCTTTGCACCGGTATGAGGATGCTGTGTATGAGGACCAGTCCACATCAGGTAGATTGAAGTCCCCCACAAGCAACAACTCACCCTTGTCCACCATCATCGAGAAGGTTTCCAAGAGCTCCTTGTCTATGTCACCCTTCTGGGATGGGGATCTGTATATAACTCTTACCTGGATAGGGGCTTTGTCCCCAGCTCCTAGTGTAACCCAAAGTGCCTCTGCTTTACTGTGTTTTCCATGGATTTCTGTTGTGCATATGTCATCTCTGACATACAGTGCCACCCCCTCCTTTCTTTCCCTTGTGATCTTTCTGGAATAACACATGCCCTGGGATGGTGACATCCCAGGAGTGGTTCCCAGTAAACCATGTTTCCATAACAGCAACCCAGTCTAATTTTGTGTCTGCCATTACTGCTGTGAGATCAGGGTTTTTGTTTTGCAGACTATCAGCATTGGCACACATTGCCTTCCATCCCCTTCTGTTTTGGTCATTTGCATTTTTAATATGTTTTGGTTGTGTAATTTTGTTGAAATGCTTGGTCTGAGCACATTTGGTACTATGTTTGGTCCTAGTATGATTGGTACATCCTTGTGCTGAACTAGTTGGTGATAAGGGAGGGGCATTTGGCAACCCTTTTTGTGCCAGGGGTGCCTGTGCCACCCACCATCCACTAGTTTAACTGACTGATATGAATGTCAAATTGTTGCCCTAGCACTTGTGTCCCCTCTTTTGCTTCATTAATTTGTTGCGAAAGGTGATTCCGAGCAGTGACCGCAAAATCACCTTTCGGGACCGAGTAATGAAATGACAGTCACATGTTCATGAGGTGGGGCCCCAAAAACCCCAAGTTGAAAATTTGGAGCCAAGACTGCTATCCACCTAAGTTGAAATTCCCCCATTAATACCATTATAAAGCTTACCATGATTTTTTTCAGTTTGCGTTTATCTTTTGAAGAGTTTAGATGTGTCCTGCTCCACCAAAGATCACAGCACTAGACCTCCAGAGGTAAGTATGGGATGAGAGGGGATGCAAGGAGGTGTGTGCACAGAAGATGGGTGCAGGTTAGGGGAGGGGGTGGCGGGACGACGAGGACTGTTTTCTTTTTTTAGGGACAAAATAAAAATGGATGTCGGGTGAAGGTTTTCTTTATTTACAGGTTTAAAAAAATACTTTTGGGCACACTGGGGTTGGCTCCCAGTGTGCCACATGAGTTTGGTTGGGGGGACATGATGCCAATGGGGATTGGGCACCTCTGTTGGCAAACAAATTAAGCATGGGGGAGATACATGATGCCAATGGGGATTGGGCACCCCTGTTGGCAAACAAATTGAACTGGGGCAGACATGCCGACAAGGAATTGGGTACCCCTGAAATCAGCTTCCTGGGGATTGTGTGATGAACGGCAGGAGCCACCATATTTAGGAACCAGACTAGTTGCAAGATCTCCTACAGCCTTACCACCCTCTTCGCTCACTCCGCTCTGCCGACGAGGGATTGCTAGAGGTTCCCAGGGTTCGTCTTCAATCATCTGGGGACAGAGCCTTTTCTTTTATAGCCCCAACCCTGTGGAATTCTCTACCTTGTTGGATTCGAGAGTGCCAGTCCACAGAGCAATTCAAGGCTTCTTTGAAAAGCTATTTATTTGAGAAAGCCTTTGATTAGGCCAACCTATTGTCTTTTAATTGTTTTTAAATATATATTTATTTGTTGGTTGTTTTATTTGTATTGTATTCACGCTTTGATAATTTTGAAAAGTGCTTTATAAATAAAATTTGATTTGATTTTGATTTGATTTGATTTATTGAAATGTTTCACCAGGAAAGGCACATAATGAAGTCTTGTCATCTGACACTCCAATAAGGAAACTGCACTTCATTGGAGCAGCTGATTTCTTTCAGCTCCATGGCTTTCTTTGAAACTGCTGTCATTGGCAGCATGCTCACTAATTGGTGGCTGAGGGACACACCCGCTAAAGCATTCCCTGCATTGGCAACAACACTGACACAAGCCAACATAAAAATTAGATGCCTTCCTTAAAGATGCAGTCCTGAATAAGTGGCCTTCTCAAATCCGTAGTTTCCTAAAAACAGTTCTGGTCTGTTGCTCAGCCAAGACCTTGTCTATGCTGGCCATATCAATAGCCTGGGTTTCACATGTTTTGCTAAACTTAAGGCTCCATACAGAGTGAACAGTGGCTTTCTCCCATGCACCAAGAAATACACTGTTGAACATATGCTCTTTCCTCTACTAAACTATGGTAGCAGGGTTTTCTCTCGTGCCTCCAATTTGGCCATTTCTATACTCACTACCCTTTTAATGCCCTAGACAGATTCGCTATGGCATGGCCCCCTACACACAACACTACACAATGTACTGTGTATGGAGCTAGGCTGGGTCCCTTCCTCAGTGAGGCCCTGTTTTCACATTGCCTTACTTGGTGCCAAATACGGGTTATTAAGACTCCTTGGTTATCTAAATACTCTCTGTTCATCTAAATAATATATTTAACCCCACCTCCAACCCTTCTTACTCCCTCAGATCAGAAAAGGGTAACCGGTTCCACATTGTTTGCTGCAGGCACAATGTACTTTAGATATAGACTTACAAGTATTTGGAACAGCCTTCTCTACACTCTATCCACCACCCCTACCTACCACTCTATGAAGGCTCGGCTTAGGCAGTATCATAGTGTAAATAAGTAAGTAAAATTGTATTTGTACAAGGCACCCTTCCATAGCTCAGGGCACCTTTACATCATACTCATACCAATTAAAATATATTAAAATATCACAACTGATACCAACACAAAAACTTAAAATCATAAGTTCCTTCAAAGGCATTTCTAAAAAGGTGTATCTTAAGGGAATTTTTAAACCCTTCTATGGTCAGGCTCTCTTGTATCCGATGCGGTAGAGAATTGCACAGGGTAGGAGCCATGAAGGCAAAAGATCTTCCTCCAAACGTTTCAGACGTACCCTAGAAACCTCTAGCAATCCCTTGTCAGAGGATCAGAGTGAACAGGAGGGACTGTAGGAAGATAGGAGGTCTTGCAGGTATTGAGATCCCTGATCATGTAGGGTTCTATAGGTCAGCAATGCAACCTTAAAAGTGATTCACCACTGTACAGGCAGCCAGTGCAATTTGCGCAGCACAGGTGTTATGTGACTGGATCTAGAAGTTCCAGTTAACAACCTAGCCATTGTGTTCTGCACCAGCTGCAGATCAGCAAATATCCACTCCCGGAAGCCTTAAGTAAAGTGCATTGGCATAGTCCAAACAGGTGGTGACAAAGGTGTGGAGCAGTGTAACAAGATCTTCAGACAGAACCAAGTGCTTCACCCTGGCAATGTTAACTGTGACGACACCTGAGTCTTCAAGGTCAAGCCCTCATCAAACACTACCCCAAGGTTCTGATCCAGAAAGATCCCTCTCTCCAATGAAAACCAGACTATCAGAGCTAGGACCAGGATGATAACCTCAACGCACCCTACAAGAAGGTGCGTTGGGCTCGGATCCAAACTACAGCAAGTTGGCTGCAAAATCTGGATGATCCTACCTATGTCCATGACTGCCGGCTGACAGAAGGTAGACTAGGTCATCTGGGCATTAATACCACCCGGTTGACCACCGCAGGGCCAAATAGGGAGGCATTGGCTGATCTCTGTCCTAATGGTGGACACCTTATCAGTGAAGAACTGAGCAAACTCTTCAGATTTTCCTTGTGACAGTGCTCCACTAGGTCACAGACAGGCTGGATTACACAGTCTGTCCACAGTCTGGAAGCACTGGGCTGGTCTGTTCCTTGCTGCAGCAATTTCCCTAGGCAGGAATTCTGCCTTCTTATGGGAAATTGCTGATTGGTAGACCTTATAATGATCCAGCAACCTAAGCTTGTTCCCCCCCAGGCGAGTTTTCCGCCAATGTCTCTCTAACCTTCACCCCTGCCTCTTCAATTCTCTAAGTATCCCATCAAATCATGGGGCACCCAGGTGGGAGGTAAGGGGATTAACACGAACTGGAGCAATGACATTCAGGGCCTCAAAGACTGCCCTATTATAGGCCAGCACAAGGGGCCCTGGGTCACCACTATCTGATGGAATTCTTAAAAGGTCTAATATTGTCATGAGGTCTTCGGGTGTTACCTGTCTTAAAGGATGTTAGTGTACCATTTCCTTAGGGGCAGGCCCCTTTCAAGGGGTTGCAAAACTAAACCTCAAGGTTCCCCTGACATGCCATAACTGCCATTCAGATGGCTTTCCCTTGTATTCTACATGGGTATCACATGTATTTTATGTTACTAGGTCATGTCTTTACTGTCACTGATTTTGATCTGCTAAATGGTTTCAGTAATTTGCCCCTACTGTACAGCATTGTTTCATTATATGATTCTCTATGTGCACTGCTGTATAGTTTGGATGCTTTATATTGTAACTGCACTTCCTGCTTCTCATGACTCCTGTGTATTTGTCCCTGCTATGTAGCCTAGTTGTATTATAGAGATATCTGTCTGTCTATATTTTGGATGCAGTGTATTATAAACTGCTCTTCCTGTTTCTCCTTTGTATCCCCCGGGATGCAATTGGAAACAAGACCGTATTGGACTTTGTTTCCTCACCTGATGGAATATGTGTGAAATAAATAAATACAGTTCAGGTGACCCCTAAAGACTATTACTGGTACTGTACTACCTGAAATAATTGTAATGAGGTGGCAGTTTCACAACTTACTGCAGACTGCCTCAGCTGACACTAAAGCAAACTGGATGTCAACATACTGTATTTTTTTTACACTTCTTGCATGTGTACCACAAAGCAAACTCCTGACATACTATTTACCACAGCTTTAAGTTAGATATCACCAGGTGTGTTACATGAGTTTACTCGTGAATCACCAGGAAATTATTGCTTTGTGTGTATTCTCATGTTCTTTAATTGAAGAGGCCAGGCATTACATTCCAAAAGCCAAGGCTCAGTTCAGTGAAATGTAATTGATACTGATTTATGTTGCTGACAGAATTTATAGCATTCAGGTAAAGGTTATGTTTTTATTGAAATTTTCTTTCATCATTTCCCATAACTTCATCTTGATGCAATGGCAGTGACTTAACTTGAGTCAACTGAGTGAGTCACTGATCTCCTATACACTGTGAGTGGCTGCATTGTATTCTTGTTTACACAGCTCTTTTATGTAGAAGTTATTCATATGCATGACTTTTCTGTGAGCAAAAGTAAAGGCATTTGGAAATCTAGTCATCTTCTGCCATGGAAGAAAGTTCTGCTGCAATATAGTATTTTTTCTCCTTTGAAAAACATAGATTCTCTGACAACACAAGAATGCTACCCTAATCCAGACTGTACATAACACAACATGGTACAGAACTGACTTGAACAGAATAAACTATGTATAAACAATGTATGTGGCATGACACCTTTAAGACAAGGAGGAGTAGTAGTGGTAGTAGAGTTTATTTATTTGGGGTACCCTTCCCTATAGGCTCAGGGTGCTCTTACAGCAACATAAACACAGACAGCAAGTAGGAACAATCACATAAAATTATATAAAATCTATAAATACACCCCATTAAAATCTTATACAAATTAAATCATAGGCTGTCAAACAGTCTCAAGAAATAATTCCTCAGGTCCCAAAGGCTTATTCAAAAAGGAAGGTTTCAAGGTTTTGGTTTTTTTTAAAACTCTATAGACGGCGCCTCCAAGAGGTACTCCAGTAGCGAATTCCAGAGTACTGGGGCTGCCACTTCAAATACCTAGTCCCCAGAAGATTTTAACCTGGCCCTAGGGACCTCCAGGAGGGCCTCTCCAGCCAATCTAAGAGAACGAGTGGGGTGTAGGGATGCAGAAGCTTCTTTAGGTAACCCGGACCCAATCCACATAGGGCTTTATAGGTCAAAAGGCCTATATTAAAGGTAATGCACCAGTGCACTGGCAGCTAATGCAGAACCAGTGTAATGTGACTGACCCTTGAGTGTCCAATCAACAACCAGGCTGCTGCATTCTGTAAAAGCTGCAGGCGCCGCATCTCACCTCCTCTGACCCCAAGGTAGAGTGCATTACAGCAGTCGACTCTCGAGGTGACGAACACATGTACCAGTGTTGCCAGGTCATCAGGGGGAATAAGGGATTTAATTCAGGTCATGTTCTGGAGATGGTAGAAACTGGACCGGACAACAGCTGTCACCTGGGCTTCAATTGTCAGCTCATTATCCAGCACAATGCCCAAATTCTTCACCTTACGGGAGACCTCCACTTTGGTCGGACCTATAAAAAGCCCCAACCTATCCCCAGAGGCCCCAACTCCTCCACTTTGATCTAGCTCAATCACCAGCAATTCAGTCTTCCACAGGTTAAGTCCCAGCCAGTTTGATGATGTCCAAGCCTGGATCTCGTCCAAGCAATCATTCAGCACACTCACCAAGTCAAATCTCCCAGGTGTGAAGGACAGGTAGTGCTGAGTATCAACAGCATAACAATGAAAATGCAGCTCATATCACCTTATAACCTCACCCAGTGGCAGCATATACTTTGTGAACAACATGGGGGAGAGGACAGAGCCCTGGGGGACTCCACAGGCAGGTCTGTCGGGCTTGAGGAATAATTCCCCAATATCACCCTCTGAGATCTGCCCCAGAGAAAGGACTCAAACCAGCTGATGACCTTGCTGGTGAGAACTACATAGTCCCTCAGCCTATCTAACAACACCCCATGGTCCACAGTGTTGAACACTGATGAGAGATTGTGAGAATGATAATTGATCACTCTCCTCTATCCCTCACCCTGAGCAGGTCATTCAACACCTTAACCAACGCGGTCTCCATGCTGTGCAAAGCCCTAAACCCTAAGGGGGTTACTAGTGGAGTACCACAGGGTTCAGTACTGGGGCCTGTCATCTTTAATGTCTTTATAAGTGACATTGCAGAGGGACTGAAAGGGAAAGTATGCATCTTTGCAGATGACACAAGGATCTGCAACAGGGTTGATACACAAGAGGGGATGGAAAGGATGAGAAGGGACTTGGCAAGGTTGGAGGAATGCTCAGAAGTATGGCAGCTTAGAGTCAATGCAAAGAAGTGCAAAGTAATGCACTTGGGAAACAAAAACCCAGAGGAAGAGTGCACAATGTGGGGGAGGTACTAAAAACAGCAAAAATGGAAAGGGACCTGGGGGTAGTCATATCAGATGACCTAAAGGTGGGCCAGCAATGTGAGAAGGCAGTAAGGAGGGCTGGGAGGATACTGGGATGCATAGGGAGAGACATCACTAGTAGAAAATAGGAAGTTGTTATCCCTTTGTACAGACAGTTGGTGAGACCTCATTTGGAATACTACATGCAGTTCTGGAGACCTCAACCCTGCAAGGATATAGACAGGATGGAGGCAGTCCAGAGGAGGACAACTAAAATGGTGAAGGGCCTGCACCAGAAGCCATATAAAGAAAGACTAAAGGAGCATAACATGTACTGTATACCCTCGAGGAAAGGGGGGACATGATTGAAACATTTAAGTACCTCAAAGGACTCAATAAAGTCCAAGAGGGTAGCATCTTTCAGAAAAAAAGATATGCAAAAACAAGGGGGGCATAAGTTGAGGATAGAGGGGGACTGTCTCACGGGCAATGTAAGGAAGTATTATTTTCATGGAGAGGGTAGTGGATGCATGGAACAGCCTTTCTGAGGAGGTTTTGGGGTCAAAAACGGTGGGGGAATTCAAGACTGCATGGGACAGACATAAAGTGATTCTTGTGGGGGGTAGGAGGAAGTAGGCTGTTGGTTAACTAGGATCTGCAGCTTATCCATTAAGTAGGGAAATGGGCAGACTAGGTGGGCCAGGCGGTTCTTATCTGTCATCAAAGTCTATGTTTCTATGTAGCCAATATGACTACACAGATTAAAGTAGAATAAAATATAACACATATATTAACCAGAGATGAAGGATATAGAAGAAACCTATTAAACACAGAAACATAGAAACATAGACCATGATGGCAGAAAAAGACCAGCATCCAATCTCCAGGGTACTAACCCTCCCAGTCCTATCCCCATTTTCTTCCCTGGTCTTGTCGCCTCGGGTGACCACTATTACCTTCATTATATCCCATGCCTACTTGAATCCACTATATTTACACTCACCACTTCAACCTACAGACTGTTCCAAGGTTCCACCACCCTTTCTATAAAGAAGTACTTCCTCATGTCCTTCCTAAACCTCCCTCCTGTTAATTTCCACTTGTGACCACGTGACCTTGAGTTGGTAATCAGGGTAAATAATTCCCCGCAGTTTACCTTCCTTTAAGGAACTTGATCTCTGTCATATCTCCCTTCTGCCTTCTGGTTTCCAGTGAGTACATATTTAGTGCCTTGAGGCACTCCTCACAGGATCTGCCCTGCTGGCCCGGAACCATTTTTGTTACTCTGCACTGTACTGTTTCCAATCTATCCCTGTCCTTTCTGAGGTGAGGGCTCCAGAACTGGATTCATAACTCCAGGTAAGGCCTCACCAGGGATCTGTATAGGGGAAGTATTACCTCTTTTCTTCTGAAATCAATAACCCACCTGATACATCCCTGCATCCTGTTAGCTTTGCTATAGGCCTTGTTGTACTGGCTTGTTTGTTTAAGGGAGTTACTAATGGAAACTCCTAGATCCTGTTCCTCTGCAGTAGTCCTAAATCTTACCCCACCCATCCAGTACTCCATCTTGGGGTTTCTTTTCCCTAGGTTTCTCCTTGTGCGCTTTTTGGCATTGAATTTTAACTGTCAGGCCTTTGGCAACCCTCAAGTTTTTGTATGTCCCTCTGCATAATCCTTATTCCTTCATCACTATTCACCCTTCCACATAGTTTTGTATCATCTGCGAAGCGACACAGCCTGCCCTGGATTTCCTCACCAATGTCACTAATTAACATGTTGTAGAGGATTGGATTCAGGACAGATCCCTGTAGAAACCCATTCGTAACCTCCGTTTCCTTTCATTTATCCACATAGACTGCTGCCTCCCTTTAAGCCAACTACCCACCCAGTTCATTACAGATTTAGTTGCACCCAGGCCTTCCATCTTTTTGAGTAACCTTTTGTGTGGTACCAAATCAAAAGCCTTGCTGAACTTAAAATACCACAGATCTGCAGCGTGGCCCTTATCTACTTCCTTGGTCACCTAGTCAAAGAAAAAAATCAGGTTAGTCTGACAAGACCTTCCCTACATGAAACCATGTTGTTTACTATCCTGGAGCCTGTTGCTCACTAGGTAGTCCATGATGTCCTCTTTGGTTAGTGATTCCACCAGCTTCCCCACGATAGAGGTCAGACTGACAGGCTGTATTTCCCTGGTTGCTCCCTTTCCCCCACCCCTTTATGAAGCAGTACTACATCTGCCATTTTCCAATCCATTGGAACATCCCCAGATCTACAGTAAGTAAGCTGTTGAACAGCCTAGCCAGTGGTTCAGTGAGTTCTGCTGCTAATTCCCTGAGTCTCCTCGGACGCAATCCATCTGGTCCTGGGGCCTTATCCATCTTAAGGGCCACCAGCCCTTTCAGGTCTTTCTTGCTAGTAAGTATTGGCTGCCTCATTTCCAGGATTCCCTTAGCAGCTGCTTTGATGCCACTTTCTGGCATGAACCCACAGCCCTCCTTAGTTACTGAGCAAAACTAGTCATTAAGGATGGTGGCCTTTTGCTCACCCTCCTCTATCACCCTACCCCCCCAACTATCCATGTGATGCCCCCCTTTTTTCATTGATATATCTAAAACACTGTTTTTCCCTGTTCTTGATCTCCTTTGTGATACACAGCTCCGTGTCTGCTTCCGCCTCCCTGATGGCCCTCTTTGCCTCCTGATTTTTCTGTAGATAAATTGATGCCAAAGAATGACTTATTTGACAACAGTGAATTATATTGCCCACTGTGGGTTAAAAGATTTTATTTATTTATTTCTTTGTTTACTGGGTAGATGCACTGATCCCATGGACCATTTTCAGGCATGACCCGGGCCATGTAGATGGCACATGCAGAAGGATATACACTACAATTTCACATACAAAGAGATACAGATTACAGTTTGAAAATAATAAACTTCCAGTAGCATTAGGACAGATACAATGGGGTACAGATAAAGTACAGTTACATTTACAATGTCAGTATGCATATATACAAGGTGAACAGTTTCCATTAGGAAATTATTGATCAGTAAATACAAGATGCAACATACTCTACGAATAGAGTCACAAATAGAGCATGGGGGGGGGAACAAGTGCATTTAGATGCTGAGATTAAGGAGGCTTTATAGTTTGCCCAGAAAGATGTGTGTGTGTCAAGTAATTGGACGGAGATGGGGAGGTTATTCCATAGTATGGGTACTGCAATGGAGAAGGCTCTATCTCCCTGAGTTGTTGAGATTCTGGGGACTTCCAGTGGGGGGACGCTAGTGCTTCTAAGGAGGCAGGAGCTTTTTCTCTTGTAGAGGAGGGTGGAATAGGTCAAAGTCTCTGATGGCTTTATCCAGTATGCATCCTAGGGAGAAGTTTCAGCATGCCAGCAGGAGGAGCCATCCTAGAGACTGGTAAAGGGATCAGTCGTGAGTGGAATAGGGAGTCATTAGTGCGAATCTGCAGATACTATTGTAGGTAGAGGTGACTCTGGTAAGTAGTTTAGAGGAGGTTTGGGTGTAAATGGGGGCACAGTAGTCAAGGAGGGGGATGAAGTTTCCCTGAGCAATGACTAGCCTGGCTTCTGGAGTCAGGTGATGACGAAGGCGTAGCCCATTGCCAGTTTCTGGTTTACTCTTTGTATAGTGGAGAAAATATGCACTGAGTATGTCAGGGAGGGGTCCAGTGTGGCACCCAGGTATTTGAAATAAAGCACGTTCTCAAGTGGCATGCCATCTGGGTCTAGAATAGATAGGGGAGTTGTCTCCCAGGTTTGTTAATTTTGGCTTGGTCCCAGTAGCACTTTTTTTTTTTTTTGTGTGTGTTTACCAACAGCCTGCTTCCAAGGAACCAGTTGTGTGCTGTTTGGTAGTGGCTAGTTAGCTCGGATTAGATGTTTGCTAGGGATCTGGCACTATGACACAAAACCAAGTCACTGGCGTAGAGGATGGCCTTGCATGTAAGGTTTTGCTCGGCTAGGGGGTTTATAAATAAGGAGAAAAGGAGCAGGCCCAGGATGGATCCTTGGGGTGCTCTAGTAGTTACAGCCTTAGCTGTGGAGATTGCACTATTCACAGTGACCATCTCTTGGTGATTTAGGAGGTAATTTCTGAACCAAGCTGTAGTCCCCTCTGAGCACCTAAAGCTTACTAATCTTTCAGGCAACAATTGATGGTCAACAGGTTGAAAGCCTTTGTAAGGCCAACTAAGATGGCACCTGTGAGATTCCCCCCATCAATGTTTTTTTATATGGTCAGTTAGATGGGCTAGGGCCGATGCCGTACTGAGCCAAGATTATCCCAATAGGTCTATTGTTTTTGACTGCATCCTGAAAAATACATTACAGTATGGGGTTAGCAATGTAAACACAGCAGCAGGGAGCCATTTTGTGACACTGTAATGGGACTAGTGAGCAACTTAATAACAATGAACTCTTTTTGTGTTTTGATTGCAGACATGGCTTCAGGAACTTCCCGCTATCAGGATCATGCCCGAGCTATAATTGCAGTGAAGGTGGCCAGACTAAGAGAAATAGAGAGAACTTTCTATGGTGAAGAGTTGCCTCCAGATGTAGCAATCCCTAGCTATCCAGTGAGACTGTACATTATGTGCCTCAAGGCTGGAAGGGATGTGTTTCTGATACCCCACTGTTTGGACCGCCTTGTGAAGTATGGTATGAGCAGGAGTGCAGCACCAGAAAGGGTATCACAAATTTGTTAGACCCCATGTGGACCAGAGTAGGAAACTCTGCAATTAGCAGCACTCAGCACCAGGTTGAACCTACTGGGGGAAGCCCCATGGAGTGTGGCACAGAAAGAGAGAGAGAGAGTAATGTGGATCTACTGCAAGGGCAGGAGCAAAGAAAGGTTTCTACACCTGTGTCACAGGTGGGCAGTGCATTGGGAGAATCAGTGGACCCATGGAAGGAGGGTCCAAGTCCTAGCCTAGTAGGGGAGGACGAACTGCAAGAGATACTGAACTGGGAGGTGTCTACCTCCGTGCCCGGTGAGGAGTGGACTGTCTCAGGAGTGAGAACATCTGCTCACTCCTGGACTCAGCTCCTAAGTGAGGAAGAGGAGAATGAAGAAATCTATCTTCATGTTGAGGGTCCCCGTGAGTTGCCTCAAGCTCTTGCCTCAGAGGAGCCAGAGAGAGAAGAAGAAGGCTCCAGTACTTTGTCCACAGAGATGGTTGGGGACAAGTTCTCTTGTTCTTTAAGTATGCAGCATTGGATCAACCAGGACTAGCCACCCCAAGCTGAACCATGGGCCATACACTTGTGAAGAGTAGAAAGAAGGAGAGACTGGTACGTAGGAGGGCTGATGCCACTTATGGGAAGTCCTTTCCTACCTTTCCTAGTAGAATCTGGCAGGAAATTGAACAGAAAAGGAAGTCCTGGTTATTGGAAGAGGCAAGCAAGAATTTGTACTCTGGTGCAGCAAAATGTGTGAGGGACAGAGTTATAAATGATCAATTGAAATTCTGGAAATTGGGCAGAACTCTGTTTATGGACACTGTGCAAACAGTGGGCAAGGCAGGGAATGAGACATTCCACAACATCAACTTTGAACGCCCAGATGGTGTCATAGTTCTTGCACCTCACCATGAGTGGTATTACCCTTAATGGTGTCACTCCCTGGGAATATGCTCAGCATGCCCAAAGGGAAGCGAGCAGTGGCAGCCCAGTGTCTGTCATCCAGCAGCAGCAGTATACAAGGAGGAAGATGCAGCGTTACTGGTATTCCAGGATTCTTCAAGTGTGTTCAGATTCATCAGCCCAGCAGTGTTCCCCATTTTCATTGCCTAGCCTTCTACATAATATCAGTCCAGCAGTTTTCCTGTTTCTTCACCTAGTTTTCCACAGAACACCAGCCCAGCTATATCCAAAGATACCGCCTGGTGGGATAGGGTCCTCAGCTCAGAGAAGTAAGGTTATCCTTTGTTTTTGGTCTTCAAGGAACTGGTAAGAACAAATTTTCTATTTTCTAACTGACTTTGCACAACACACCTTACACTGACAGACTGACCACAAACTGTTTAAATTGTCCTCAAATACTCTCCCCATGGATTGCAGTGCTTTTCAGGCCCTGCCCTGTTCCAGAACTGTTCTTCAGTGGGCTCCAGCCCAGAAGAGACTCTTTTATGGACCTTGCCCTCGGGCAACAACATTCTGTCACTAGTATGGACAATTCAGGGCA
Source organism: Neoceratodus forsteri (assembly GCA_016271365.2). NCBI lineage: Eukaryota > Metazoa > Chordata > Ceratodontiformes > Ceratodontidae > Neoceratodus > Neoceratodus forsteri. The sequence goes on along the minus strand of CM057455.1, from coordinate 452,230,624 downwards.
TTCCACCCCCCAAAATGTGTTGTATAAATGTCTGTTTTCCATTTTTTTTACTTTTGTATTTTTTTAGAAAAATATTTTTGGTATTCGCTAGTGTTCAGGTGGAGGTTTATACACTGTGTGGTATGCAGAATGTGGTTTTGTGTTTTTCTTCTCTTGCAGGTGTTCCTGAAGAAGAAAAGAAGAGAGGAAAAGAAGAGGATGTGGGAGCTCAGTCAAGCTCCTCTTTTTTCTTAGAGATTTAGGATTGTTTGTGGTTAACAGGGTGTTAACATGCTTTTTCTTCTAAGGTGTGAGATTGTGGGGAATTTTGGGAAATATAATGCATTGTGATGTGTTGTTTTCTTGTTGTTTTGTTTGCAGATACCCTGGGAGCTTGGGGGGAGGTTCCCCGAGGGGCAGCCTGGTCAGATAGATTTTCCCTAGAGGGCTAGGGGGATAGACAGGCTGTGGTCCTGGCCTGCAGTAGGGGCCTCAGTTCTGGTCTATGAGGGCATGCTTCAGGCAGTTTCTTGCAGCCACTGAATATCCATAGATAGTTCATAGGATAGGGGCTGACGTTTCATCAGTCAGCCTCTGGGCCTTTAGTGTTGCCTGCCTGTGCCTGACACATGGTAGGGGAGAAGTAGCGCTACCTCCTATGGGTAACACAGAGGGTAGGATGGCCTGGTGCCAGGTAGAGAAATGACTGTGGACAGTCATTTACCTGGCTCGGGGTGAGTGTAACCCCCCAGTCCCCTTGGGTTACTAGAATCCCATTAGTGTCAGTGCTAGGTAGGGAAGGCAGCTGGTGAATAACTAGTTAAATAGATTTTCACCTGCTTCCTCTCTGTTTACTTGGTCTCAGCTGAGAACAGAGAGGTGATGTCATTTAGAACTCTTGCAGCAGCATAAGCCACGGTAGCTAGCTGTGAGTGGGGAGTTTTAGAATTTTCAGTGAGTCTTAGTTTTGAGTCAGCAGAGTGAGCAGTGGAGGAGTGAACAAATGCAGCAGTGTGGGCTCTAAGGAGAGCCTACTTTTTCTCACCCTAGTCTGAGAAACATCTACATGCCTTGTAGAAGTGGTGGAAATTGTCTAGCAGGAGTTCCTGATTTCCTCATCCCCATGAGATGGGGAAGACTGCAGAATGGATCCGATGGACAATCCCCTGATTTGATCCAGGACATTGAAGCTGCCTTTTCTTTGACAACTGTGAGTAATCTGACTTTGGGTTCTCAGGAGGCATGTACCTGTTGTTCACTTGTTTTCTTTGGGGTGCTACTCTGACAAAGGAATCTATGCACCCAGTTCTGTTTGAGACTGTTCTCATGCCTTTCCTAAAGTTGGCTGACAATCATGGAGTCCCCAGTGAGACTTAACACATTGTACAGAACTTTAATTTACACTCAGAAGTATGGTGTTTCTAATGCTGAATGTGAGAGTCATTCCAAGATGCATAGTTCTACAGTTTGCAAATGTTGAGGTGTAACTCTGAAAGAATGGCTGGGTATGGACTAGGAAACAAAAGGTAGGAAATCCCCCATCTGGAGTGACCAGTTCAGCACTTTGGGTTCTGTAAGGGCGCATATTGTTCAGGTCATATGGCCAATGCTTGAAGAGAAAGTTTACCCTCTGGTGTGGGTTGTGCTAAATTTGAGCACCAGTGTGCTCTGTTGTGGCCAGGTGCTACATTGCCAAACCTCTAACTCTTATGCCATATGGTAAATGTTCTAAGTTGTGGCCCTTGCTACTAGAAGAAATTGTGTGCTCCATTGTGACCAGTGCCACCAGAAGAAAGATATGTTTCAATTGAGGCTTTTCCACTGAAAAGGGTTTGAAGTCCTATGCAATATGTGAAGTTTAGAGTTTCTGTCTTCTACAGAAGTTGTTGTTCTGCATTGCCTTGTGCCACGAAGTGTAAACCCTTTGGGGTCCACCTTTGCTTTCATGTACCATTCATTGGAATAAAGCCACACTCTAGAACCCCAACCTGGTTTAGACATTCTTGGTACTGCTTCCTGTGTGGAACTACTGGGTACACCTTTAGAAGTTCAGACCTAGCATAGCCCTGGCAAATGTTCTCCTGTTTACATATGTAATGGGGTGTGAGTTGGGCCTCATTACACCATGGCACACCCTGGCGTCTGTTGGTCTGTGGAGGATGGGGGGGTGGGAGTTAGGAGCTCAACCCTAACATCTCATTTCCCCACTTTTGTCACTTTAACCCTAACTGATGCATTAAACAAAGCTTTTTCAATGCATATATACATATATATATATACATATATATATATATATATATATGTATATATAAAATGGTAGCACGGTAGTGCTACCATAGTTAGAGTTGAGTAGCACTTTTAAGGTTAAAGGGTCCAATTTTGCACCTTAATAACTTTTGCACTGTTCAATAGATTTGCCTGAAATTTGGTATGCACAATTGGGCATGATAGATCCTGGGATCTGCCAAGTTTCGTACCAGTCAGATATACAGCTGTGGAGTTATTAAGCAACAACCAATTACACAATTATGCTTTTTTGCAATTTCTGTGCTCTTGCTTACAGGTCACACGGTTTACACGACTGGTCTGAAAACATCTGGGAACATGCAGACAGGGTCCCCGATGTGCCTTTTGAAGATTTTGTGAAAAAATATTGAACGGTTCAAAAGTTATTCAAAAAACAAGTTCCCATTATAAGTCAATGGGAAAGGTTAAAAAGTTCAACACTTTCACAAATGCAGTTTTTACTTTCACAAATGGCCCTTTTACTTTTGCAAATCCACCATTTTGTTTTCAGTTGGTGATGAGAAAAATGCTTGGCATTTAAATTTGGGACCCTCTAACAATACAATTCTTTTTGTGTTTACCTAGTCGGACCCTAAGGATGCTAAGATGTCTTTATTTTGAGGTTAAACACCCTAGAAATATATTTTTCAAGTTTCTGGAAAAAGTATTTTCACAAAGTAGTGTCGCACTCATGAAAGTGTCACAAATTTTTGCAAAAGCTTTCCAAATTGCGATACTACTTTTCCAGGTTATGGCAAAATGACAGCAATTCTTTGCCACCCTGCTGCAAAAGAATGGTTTGGTCTTTTGGGCTGAAATTTGGAAGGAACTCAGCTAACAACTCACAGATGTGCCTTTTAGTATTTTGATGAAAAAATATTACAGTGCGGCAAAGTTACGGTGCTCCAAATTTGACACTTTTTCCCTTAGGATAACATTACAGTGTCCACCGCATTACAGGTATCCTTTGCCGTCCTGCTGCAAAATAACGGTTTGGTCTTTTGGGCTGAAATTTGGAGGGAAGAAAGCCAACATCTGACTGATGTGCCTTTTGGTGGTTTGGTGAAAAAATATTACAGGGTGGTATAGTGATGGCACTCCGAAGTTTACACTTTTTCCCATTGGATAACATTACGGCGCCCGTCGCGCCTTTCGTGGCCCGTATCTCGGAAACGGTGCAAGACATGGACTTTTCATTGCAAAAATGCTTAGCCCCCTATGAAGTACAAAACTAGCCTGGAAAGTCATAATTCATATGAAATTTAAATTTTTTTTCTACGTCGTACAGTTCCTGAGATATAAGCAATTTAATATTCCAAGTCCTCATTTTCTGCTCCGAGGCCCATTGTTATGTATACAATCTTTGTTTTCACTCTGTTTTCCAATATATTTTTTGGGGAAAAGAAGGGTGTGCCGTTTCGTTACTGTGCCAGTTAGCATTTCCAGTTGTGTTTCCATTACCGTTTTGCCACCATTGATCTCTACACCACCGTGTGCGTTACGGTTTGCGTTTTCGCTTATGTTTGCGTTTCTGTGTTGTTTGGTGTTATTGTTGCTGTTACCATAACCAGTTTCATTTGCATTTGTGGTACCATCCATGTGCGTTATGGTTTGCATTTTCATACGAGCTTGCATTTCTGTTTCGTTTCTGTTTCCTTTGGTGTTATTTTTGCTGTTACTGTTACCATTTGCATTTACAATTGCGGTACCATGACCTTGTGCATAATGGTTTGCATTTCTGTACTCACTTGCATTTGCATTTCTCTTTCCTTTGGTGTTATTGTTACTGTTACCGTTACCATTTGTGTTAACAATTGCGGTTCCATGACCATGCACGTTACGGTTTGCGTTTCCGTACGCGCCTCTGTTCCCGTTCCTGTTTCTGTTTCCTTTGGCATTATTCTTCATGTTAACTTTACCATTTGCATTTACTATTGTGGTACTGTGGTTGTGCGATTACGACGGCGCTTTATGCAAAGGCCGCATTCGTGTTTCCGCTTTCTGTTCCCTTTCGCATTCTTTTTGCTGTGACACTTAACATTTCCATTTAAAATACCACTGCCATCACTGTTCGTGTTATCAGTTGTGTTTTCGTATGCACTTCAGTGTCCGTTTGCGTCACTGTTCGCTTTGGCATCACTTTGCACTTGTGTTTCTATTAATGTTTCCTTTACCATTTACATTTCTGTTACCATGTGCACCACTGTTAACACTTCTGTTTGTGTTGCTGTTCTTATTACTATGTCACAAGACATCACATGGCAGGACCACAGGGCCCGAAGGGCCTTGCACTCCCGCCGCTGCATTACTTTCACTATTTGTCGTCATCATTCTCAAAAAGAAGGGAAGTTAAAGACAAAAATCTCTGTTTAATGCATCACTTAGGGTTGTTCCACAGCGACAAAAGTGAGGAAATTCTGTGTTAGGGTTGAAAACCCCCTTGGACCCCCAGCCCACCCTCCCAACCGGCACTGGAGTGTGCTTTAGGGTGGTCGACCCCAACTCTCACCCCATTCTCCTATGTGATGGGGTGAGAGAAGACTGATGACCCCAACACGCACCCCAATGTCAGTTGTGCATGGGCTGGGGTCCAAGGGGTTTTCAACCCTACTGACCGAATTTCACTTTTGTCGCTGTGGAACAACCCCAATTGGATGCATTAAACAAAGTTTTTTGCCTCTAATATATATATATCTATATATATATATATATATATATATATAGATAGATAGATAGATAGACAGATAGATATCTATATCTATATGTGTATATATATATATATATATAGAGAGAGAGAGGGAGAGAGAGAGAGAGAGAGAGTTGCACGGTCACTTCTATGTTAACTGCCAAAGTTTGCACTTTAATAACTTTGCAACCATTTGTCCAATTTGCCTGAAATATGCATGAATGGTATCCAACCACAGATCTCTGGATCTAGAATGTTTTGTTCCAGTCAGATGTACAGTTGCAGAACCATAGAGTGTTCAAAAAGTGAAAATTTACCAACTTTTGTGCATTTTTTGGTCAGGCATAATGGACTGAAGAATGAGTCTGAGTGGATTCAGATTTGATTGTCTATATGTGGCCTAGGTTAAACTGGTACCTTTTGAAGATTTGGTGAAAACATGTTAATCCGTTCAAAAGTTTTGCAAGTTTTTTTATGTCCCATTGTAGCCTATAGGAAAATGTATATGTGCATTGCTAAAACTTCCACAATCACATTTTTGTTGTTGCGCTCCCTAAATTTGTTTTCATGCTGCCGCCATCTTGTTATCAGTTAGCAAGTGACAAAAAACATTGTAACTCAAAAAATAATGCTCTTTGGTAAATGCCAACAGTTGTGTTTACCTAATCAGGCCCTTAGGAAAATGACCCTGGCATTATGTTTTTAGAGTGTGGTCTGGAAATATGTTTTTCAAACTTTTTCCACCATTCTGCCATTTTGTTGTTGTGACATTTTTTGTTGTCACGGCAATGATCGCGATGAAAAAAATGAACCTCTACAACATTTTTCCGTGCTTGACAACATTCCCATTATAGAGAAAGGAGTACCGCAAACACATTAAATTTATTGGGAAAACACTGCACAAACACATTTTCCAATGTGTTGTTTTCCTGGTCACTTCATTGTGCCTAGGTGGATTGTGCTTTTGGGCTAAAATTTGCAAGGCAGCAAGCCCTGGTCACATAGATGTGGCTTTTGGTGGTTTGGTCCCAAAACAGTCAACAGGACCATAGTTACAGCATTCCAAAGTTGAGAAATTTCTCATAGGATAACATTGTGGTGCCTGCTGTGCCTTTGGGTGCCCATATGTCAGAAACAGTGCGAGATATGGATTTTTTGTTACATGAGGAAGTTTCAAAGTCATAAATTACACCTGCAGTGGAATTTTTTCCATAGGTTGAATGGTTACTGAGATATTGGCAAATTAGTGTTACAAGGGTTCCTTTTCCAGCCTATAAGGCTACTGTATGGCTCTGTATTTAAGTGTAAGTGGGAGCGCAGGGCCCAGAGGGACAGCGCTCCCACACATGAAAATCATTATGCACAAATGGGCAGCTTGGTGGAAGCGCACGGCCAGGAGGGCCCATGCTCCCACCAACACATACCAGTTACCAGGTACATTACACTTTCTCAAAAAGTAAGAAAATTCATTGCAAAAAAACCTTGTTAATGCATCAGTTAGGGTTGAAGTGTGAAGGGCTAAGATGTGAATTACGTGGTTTATTTGCAAAAAATGTAATTGGTTCCATAGATATGCCATTATGAAGCTAAGATTTTTCCTATAGGATAACATTGCGGCGCCCACAGCTCTTTTCATTGCCCATATCTTGGAAATGATGTGAGGTATGGATTTACAAAATCACACATGCCCCCACAATGCAAAGCATCATGGGCTGCATATGCAAATCACCACAGAATGTTATGCTGGTCCAACTTTAAGCAGAATTGCATGGTGCCGAAAGGCCTCTCACACAGTTTGCAAAGGGTGCTAACAAAAGACATAGACACATGTTTCGTCCTACCAGGACTCATCAGTATGCCTTGTCTGTTTGACACCCCAGTGGAATGGACCAGCTACCCTTAAGGCAGTGTGCCTTGGATATATTGTGGTGAACCCATTAAAATAAAAAACTACTTAAAAGATAAAGAACCTCTGTGCGCAAACACTGAGGCAAGGGTTACCCCAAAGGGCATTTGGCTGGGAAGCCAAGTTTCAAGAAAAACAGGTATGGATTTAGTTCACTTAACTCACATGGAGGTTTCAAAGTCATGATTACAACTGCGGTGGATGCTACGGTTACTGAGATATTGGCAAATTAGTATTATAAGGGTTCCTTTTAAGCCCTATAGGGCTGCTGTATGGTTCCATAATTATGTGTAAGTGGGAGCACAGGGCCCGGAGGCCATGCTCCCACAAATGCATATCATTATGAAGAAATGGGCAGCTTGAAGGTAGCACAGGGACCAGAGGGCCCACACTCCCACCAACACATACCAGTTACCAGTTACATTACACTTTCTCAAAAAGTAAGGAAATTCATTGCAAAAAAACTAATTAATGCATCAGTTAGGGTTGATAGCACAGCAACAAAAGAGTGGAAATTCCATGTTAGGGTTACCACCCACCCTCACCTCCACCCCTCCACCCTCCAAACAACAGATGGAGTGTTCCAAGGGGTCATCAGGCCTAACTCTCACCCTATTCTCCCATACTGTAGCATGTCAGCTTGTTTACACATGGAATGAGGTAAGAGTTTGACCTGATGACTCCATGGTACACCCTGATGTCCGTTGGTGTGTGGAGAGTGGAGAGAGGGTGGGGTGAGGGTGGGGTGGTAAGGGTGTGTTGAGAGGTCTAAACCTCACTTTCAGATTCTTGATGGTATTGGGAATACAAGTAACCACAGACACATTGCATTAGAGTAATAAACAAGTTTATTACTACCAAGGGATACATCACAGTTGCCCTAAGCAGTTCTTACCAACATGAACCAGGAGCCAGTGCTAAGCGTTCCCTACACCTCAAGGTTTCTCTGTTGTCTCTTGGGATCTCTCAGGTCTCCAAGGTATAAAGCTTGTGTATTACATTATATACCTACGATAATTACTATGATTACCAAAAGACAGTAACATTTCTAGTTACAGAGATTAGCCCTATTGGCTAAATTAGAGGTGGCTCCACGGTCCAAGATAACATTATGCAATTATGTAAAGTCATCAGTTTGAGAACAAAAGAGTTCTTATACAGAGTCTTACATAACTCAATGTAGTAGTACAAATCACCAAAAGATGGCAATGGCATCTTACATATTATAATTACTTCAAGGACACAGGTGTCTTGGCATCTGACAAGTAAGAATTACACAGAAAATAGATGGCAAAATATATGTGTATTAGCAAGCAAAGTGTATTACAACAATATGCATTCATATCCTGACATCTACTCTTATATGGTAGATGCCCTTAGCCCCAAATATTAGTATAACCTATACCTAAGTGTTAGCTGTCTATGGTGTACTTCTGAGGGTACCAATTAGGGTGCAGGGGCCTCGTGTAACATCCCCCCCTTGTTGCCTCCAAGGGCAACACAGGCAATTGTCTAGGGAAAGGACAGATGCAGTGGTCATTTACAATCCCAATGCACGAGCTTTGTAAAGGAACTCAAGCTGCTCATGGTGTTGGCGTAGTGTACGCCGTAGGCAGCAAAGCATAATAATCAAAATGAAAATTAAAAATGCTTGTATAATAACAAAACCTTTAAAAGTAATCTCTAGCCAGGTGTTAGTCTATGTGTTATTCATATCTCCATCATTAATCAAGGCAAGAACAGCTTCATTGGCTTTGGTCATATTATTGCTGATGTGGATGAGGAGTGTGTCTTTCCTGTCTAAAAGTGATTTTAGTGTAAGTGTGAGTGGGTCTATGTGTACTTTAAAGTATGGCAAGTATTCTGACAGTGTGAGTAGATAATCTGGATTACCATCAATAATGTCTGCATCGAGAAGGGGGATGGGGGTTATAACAGTATGCCCAATGACAGTCTTCTGGTGGGGGACAAAACAGAAATTGGGGTAATCAATAGCACAAGTAACAGAACCATATGTGTAGGTTTTATAGTTCATAACTACACAATATTTGCTGTCGGAATTATACTGTGAGTGCACAGAAGGCAGTCTCCACTTTTGCAACTGGACAGGGCAGGTGTAGGTCGTCTTCAAAATCCGTGTTGACAGGCGATGAACCTCCTCACGATAGGATTGGTAGAGCTTATCCGGAGCCAAAGTTGAGTCGAAAGAGTTGATGCCATTCACAGTGATGTCATCATCCATTGTGAAAGTCCAATCCATGCTGTCTGGAGAGTAGCCACAAACAGGCTGTATAACATCAAACACATCACATCAGCACAGGTAAATATATTGCTTTTTCGCACAGCAGTCCATGTGCGGAGGCATCCAGGAAAGAATGGAAGACCAGCAGAGGTGGCAGATCCAGGCGTTCTCTGTAGATGTCTTCATCCAAATGCCCAATCGAATGAACCAGTGTAAGCTTGTCGAACAAAGCTGTAGTAGGATCAAAGCATGGTAATGAGACAGTGAAAGAAACAAACATGGTATCTGTTATGGAACATTTCTTAGCAGTGAAACAAGGACCAGTATCAGGGTGCCTGGTCACAAACCCCAAATTCCTAGCTGTGGAGAGAGGAATAGCCAAAGTCTGTTACATACACATGGAAACACTGCTAGTGGTTTTACACCTTGGACAATACCATTTGGAAATGCGTCTATCATGTATAATGTCAGGAATTCTTCCATATTCTAGATCATGGAAGAGGTTATTGATGGTAGTGATAATGTAGGAGCCATAAGCAGAACAGAGTATCTCTCTAGCAATGTATTGTTTATCTGCTTCCTTATTGTTCTGTTGTATGAGTGTGTTGATCTTGTCTTTAGAATCAGTGAATGCCTTAGCAATGTTGTGCATGTTGTATACAGTGAATCTTTCTTCCTGACTAAGACCATCCACACCATGCAATAATGGAGGTAAAATGTTATTGACCAAGCCAGTAGAGAACTTGGCAGAATGACTTTTGATAGCAGCAATGTCTGCTTTATTCCAGATAGACATAGCTGTACCAAAAAGGCCTGTGACAGTACCTGTTGCACCTGTAACATCAGAACTGTCAACTTCACGTTTGTGTCATTTATGATTTAGATTATCAGGAGAGAGCTTCCTTCTGAAGTTGCCTCTATGTCCAGTGGAATGGACCTCAGCAACAGGATCTTGCATACAAATCTGAAATGCAGCTAAACTACCAAGAAATAATGTACTATAAAATGCTGATGTATTAGTATTGTGACACATACCAAACTCTGTCATATTCCAGTAAGTAAGATTAAACAAAACAGGTATATGCATAAACTGTAAGTTATTAATCAAAGAACCTGGGAGGGCAGTGGCTGTAAGACCACCACGGGGACCAGGGGTATGCTTTGGACATTCCAAAAGCTGCTTATCAGTGAGTGGTAACACAGAGAGGTACATGACTGCAGAAGCCATGTGGTGTATAGCACAAAATCTGCGAGCAGAATCTTTGGACAAAGAAATACAGTAAGAAGGATCTATTAAGGCAGTTATGTTGTACAAACCAGAATGTCGTAATGCAGTTTGTAACAAGGACAGTGAACCATTTGGGGATAATTTAGCATTGGGCCAACCCTGGAAAGTTCCTTTGGAGAGTTTGGCCACGGGGAGAATTTGTCCTTGTGATGTGGTTTGCCACTCAATTTGAAGGGTAGATTTGTCAGGAGCAACAACTGAGGCAGTGACGGTATGCAGGTAGCCTAGTACCGTCGACTCCTGACATGTTGGTCCTCCATCCAGTGGACCAAGAGGATGTGTCTGGGTGTTCATCATGTAGCACAGATACAGCTGCACCTGTATCTAGCAAAACTACTAGTAGGTGGCCCCCGACCTTGGCCTTGGTGCAGGGCCTTCCATTTGTATCCAAGACTAGCTTGTTTACAATACAGACTGGGGCCTGTAATTGTCAATCCATACTGCCGGAAGCATGCAGAGGTTGGGCCTGGCTCATGTGAATGACTTCACCATGCTGTACTGATGCTATATAGGGAGGAGCTTCTGGGTTCAGACCTGTATGGGCCTGAGGGCCTGTACCTCCGGTGTCTCCATGGCCGGTTGAGGCCTGGGCTGCCGGTTATACCACCGCAAGGGTCTGTGCGGGGACAGCATCCACCACAGAGTGCACTTGTCCCAGGAGCTCTCGAAATTTCTGATTTTCTTAAGCTATCTCACTATATGAAGGACCCGTTCTCTGTTGTGGTTTACCTCTACCCTTATGCTTCTTGTTCTTATGCCAATTCCAGTTCCCACCCCATTGCTGTTGTTGATGCAGTTGTTGTTGATGGGCCTGTCGGGGGTGTTGATTATCAGCTGGAGGGGCTGGCTGATGTTGGGCCTGTTGGTGTTGAGCCTGCCCTTCCACTGTGTACTGTGTCATGGTCTCCGAAATGGGTTCCACGGCAGCTACCTTCTTGGAACCGGAGCCCAAATCACGGATATACAGTTGATACACCCTCTCGGTTTTCTGAAGAATATCGGCAAACCTATTTGTATTTGGGTAAGTGGTTGGCTCTACCTTTTCTCTTACTGCTGGAATGTTCCTAAGGAACAGGGTCTTATATTACTTAAGATCTACATACGCAGCTTCTTGTGCCAGGTGCTTTCCTGCTCGGTAGGCCATCCAGAGTCTCTGGTGGTAAGTCGCTGGGCTTTCTTTTGCATTCTGCTTCACAGGATATGCAAGCATCACTCCTACTACACCTGGACTGTGAGAATAAATGAGCTCAGCTGCAGCCTCGTCAAAGGTAGCATTCCCATCCTGGCGAACAGCTTCGGGGAGTTTGGCCCATAAACCAGGATCGATGGTCTGGCGTAGTATTTGGACCTGATATTCTGCAGTGAGGCTAAGCATCTCACATTTAGAATGTACCTTTTCCAGGCGACAGCTGAGGTTGTCGGACGGATTCATCCGACCGATGCTGTCAGCAATTTGCTGAACAGAGCAGGCCATTTGTAGGGGATTAGTGGATTGATCAGGCAAAGGTAGATTGTCTCAAGCACCATCCAAGGCTGCATGAGCTGCAGCTTCAGCCCCAGTGCGGACAATACCTTCCTGAGTGCCAGCCTCTTGAAAGAGCTGCCTAATCTGGTTTTTAATAGCCCTTTTACTCCTCTCAGGAAGAGGAATATTGCCTATCGCAGTTTCAATCATGGTTTCTATCTCTTGCCTGACTTCCACATTAATAATGGCTACCGGAGGTGCCGTCGGGACCAGGCTTGGGCCTGTTCCCCCCCATCATGGGGGCCACCATGTTGGCATCTCCCATGATGAGCGTCACAACGTTGCCGATGTGTGACCTGGGGAGTTGGGTGTGGGGACCCGCCATGCTATGGATGGCTGGGTGTGGAGTCTGGGCCATAGTAGGGGTGTGACTGGGCGTTGTACTGTGAAATGTCGTCATCAGATAACTCCCCTTCTGATGACGAATGAAAGGCAGGGGCTACGTCTCCCATTACCTTAACATGGCCAGCCAGAACCTCTCACTGATGGCGCAGTGTCACCATCTTATTTCTACATTCATCGTGAGTCACACTTGCAACATCCATGTCAACCTGATCTCGCTTTTGCTTTTGCAAAACTCTGTACGTGGTGCTCAATTCCGCGATTGTCCCTGTAAGCTATTTCTTTTTTTTTTTATTCAGTTTACTTTATTGACACAACCTACTTTACATTGAAAATGTGGCCTGACCAGGTCAGTACATACATAGTATCAAAATTATTATAAACATTGGCCTGGTTGAAAGTAACAATAAAGTTAAGAAGTTCAGCAAAATTGTTTTAACATTAAAACAACATGACTCCCCTGTAAGCTATTTCTAAATCATTATGTACCTGGTTAATCTCGTCCTGCAGCTCACCCATTTCATCACTCAACTGAGCATTCGCAGCACTCAGCAAATCATTCATTTGCACAGCCTGACTCTTATCCTGTCTCAAACTTTCACACTCCTGCTTCAACATACATATTTCCTGTTCACCAGCCTGGGCTGAATGATGCAATAGTGAATCCTTTTCATTCCACAGAGTTTGGAGTTCAGACTCCAAGTTCTGCTGCAATCTAATACATTCTGTTTCCTGCAAACCCATCTGTTGCTTAAGAGATGAAATCTGCAGATCAAGGGTTCAAAACCTAGCCTCGGAGGCTTCCAAATCAGCATAGAGAGCCGCGACCATCAACTCTTTAGCGTGACGCTTATTGGTTGAATGTCTCGTCTCTGTATACTGGGTTGAAATCCCCAGTATAGGGTTGTCGGATTGACTTGCGTCCTGTGCGAAGTCAGCCCATCCTCCATGGGAGGCAAGGAAGTTCGAGACATCGAGTCTCAGTTCTGCGCAGATATCTGATACTGTGGCCATTGTGTGGGAGGGAATGAAAATTCAAACTGTGAAAAAGACAGCGTGTTGCGTATCGATCCACAGCATGAGTACTTTAAACACAGCTGAGCTACTGTATTAGTTGCAGGCTTGCAATCCAAAACTGCTATGGAGTGGGTCGAGATGGCTGAGTTAAAAAATGGGAGAGGTGTTACGGGAATGTACACCTACTGTCCCCGTGGGAAAGGGGAAAAGTGTAAGCAACAAGTGAAAACTTACAAACACCAAATATCGCCTGCACACGGTCGCCAATTTGTTGAGAGGTCTAAACCTCACTTTCAGATTCTTGACAATGTTGGGAATGCAAGTAACCACAGACACATTGCATTAGAGTAATAAACAAGTTTACTACCAAGGAATAAATCACAGTTGCCCTAAGCAGTTCTTACCAATACGAACCGGGAGCCAGTGCTAAGCGCTCCCTACACCTCAAGGTTTCTCTGTTGTCTCTTGGGGTCTCTTGGGTCTCCGAGGTGTAAAGCTTGTGTATTACATTATATACCTAAGAAAATTACTATGATTACCAAAAGATAGTAACATTTCTAGTTACAGAGATGAACCCTATTGGCTAAATTAGAGGTGGCTCCATGGTCCAAGATAACATTATACAATTCTGTAAAGTCATCAGTTTGAGAACAAAAGAGTTCTTATACAGAGTCTTACATAACTCAATGTAGTAGTACAAATCACCAAAAGATGGCAATGCCTTCTTACATATTATAATTACTTCAAGGACACAGGTGTCTTGGCATCTGGCAAGCAAGAAATACACAGAAAATAGATGGCAAAATATATGTGTATTAGCAAGCAAAGTGTATTACAACAATATGCATTCATATCCTGACATCTACTCTTATATGGTAGATGCCCTTAGCCCTAAATATTAGTATAATCTATACCCAAGTGTTAGCTGTCTATGGTGTACCTCTGAGGGTACCAATTAGGGTGCAGGAGCCTCGTGTAACAGGTGGTAACCCTAACGGGGAATTTCCATACTTTTGTTGCTGTGCTATCAACCCCAACTGATGCATTAATAAAGTTTTTTGCAATTAATATATATATATATGCCTGTGGTCTAGTAGACACCCTCCCTATCCCCAATGTCCCCTCTAAATATTTATGCATATATCCCTGGTGGTCTAGGGGACCACCCTCCCTATCTCCGATCACCCCTGTAAATATTTCATATATTTTCCTGGTGGTCTAGTGGACCTCCCCACCTCAGTAGACAGTGCGCCACCACCCTGCTCCCCCCCCATCCCCACTACCCTGTCCCATCCCTCAGCTGGCGACTGGCACAGCCTTCCACTCAACACCATGGCTGGCCACTGACTGAGCTGTCAAGGAGCGTGTACTGTATACAGTATGCACTAATTGATTGACAGCTCACTCACTGAGTTGTCAGTCAAGGAGTGCCTACAGGTACTCCTTGATTGACCGCTCAGTGAGTGAACTGTCAATCAAAAAGTACATACAGTATACAGTATGTGCCTCTTTACAGCTCAGTCGGTGGTTGGCTGTGGTGTTGAGTGGAGGACTGTGCCAGTTGCCGGCTCAGGGGTCAGATGGGGAGGAGTGGGGTGGTAGGGCACTGTCTGCCAGGGTGAGGGGGTGGGGGTCCATTAGACTACCAGGGAAATATATAGAAATATTTATTGGGGAGATTGGGGATAGGGATAGGGTTCTCTAAATCATGAGGGATATATATAAAATGTTTATAGGGGAGATTGGGGAGAAAGAGGGAGGTCTGCTAGGCCACCAGGGATATATATATAGATAGATATATATATATATATATGAGAGATCAAGATAGGGAGAGGGGTCCACTAAACCACCAGGGACGTGAGTACGTGTACTTAAAAGGGTATCAGGACTGGGGGAGGCTGCTAGCCACCAGAGACTGTGTCTAAGTGCTGCCTGACCATGCTTGCAGCTTGTGGCACACCTCTCAGTTTCGCCATCTCTTTAGCACACTGCCACCTTTACTACAAGTTGTGGGGCTTACCCGGGGATCCTACCCAATAGTGAATCGGGCACAGGTCCATAGCATACTGGCAATCAGTGCCAGCTGCCTTCGGCGCAGCTTGTGCTGACTTTTATGAATCTGGCCCATCACATTAAAGACTACTAGCTGTTGAGTAGTTATTTGTAGTCTTTGTTGTTCAGCCTCCTGTCCATCTCCAAATTTCCATTCATCTTATACTTCAAAGTCTGAATAAATATTTTCAAACACCAAATCATCTTCTTGGATGAAAGGACTACAGACTTTATTTCCTTCAGATCAAGGAATTCTGAGTCAGATTTTCCTTTCAGGCCTTAACAAACACTTCTATACCAGATTTTATTCCTTGCCATGCACCTTAGTTATTTGTTTGCTTCTTCATACCAAGGCGTCTCAAGTCAGACTGTTAAACATTCCCATTTGGTCTCTTCCATCTCATCTAAATGATCCTGTACAGATGAGAAACTGTTTTCCTTACTAGGACACCTCAAGTGCTTGATGAGGAGGATTCCCTGAGGAAAGCTTTATATCCTTTTTTATATGGCAGATTTTATAACTGGCATAGCTCTGGATTATCACCTTTACATAACTGTTTTTGCTGGTTCAGACCTTATCGTGTGTTCTCATTTGCTCTTAAACTGGAATGGCATATCCATTTTTGTAAGATCCAGCTACAGAATTTAACAGTCAAACTTTCCTTAATGCTACACTAGCCTACGGTTTTGAGGCATTTTGTGGCTTTTTGATATACTCATCCAAGGTCGTCAGAAATCAAAGATTTCACATTTTTATCCATGTCTTCCATGCCAGAACTGTATCCTTTTGCAACAGCTGCTCTCATCTGGGGTCACTTTTTGGAACAATCAACCTGTTATATTCTATTTTCATAACTAGGTAGCCTTATCCATAAAAAATGCAGAGTCTTCCTCCTCCTCTTTGATGAATTTCCTGAGAAGATCAGCATGAACATCATATACAGTTTAGTACTTCATTCTCTGCCTGCAGAAGTTATGACTCCTACTCCATCATCCTAGGATGTGCATACTGCACACAAGCAGCCTGCTGGCCACATTATATGACAAACAAACAAGCGGCCCTTCAGCCACATCATAATGCTCACAGGTATTCAGCCTGTTGGATTCATCTTACAACTCACAAGCTTTCGGCTTGTTGGCTACATCATACTGCTTATAAGCAATCAACCTGTCATCCATATCATACTGCCCATAGCTGTTCGGCCTGTCAACCACATCATACTGTTTATAAGTGATTGACCTGTTGTCTGTATTATACATCTCATAGCTGTTCGGCCTATCAGCCCATCATCCTGCTTGAAACAATTGGACTGTCGGGCTCATCATACTTCTCATCATCAGACTTTCGATCACTTCATACTGCTCCTAGCACTCAGCTGTCAGCTAGATCTACTGCCATAAAGCATTAGGTCTGCTGGCCAATACTATTGGGCAATATACTGCATATTGGACATTCAGGTTACCTTAAAATCCATCTACCTAGCTCATACTTATCCAGTCCAGCAGTTAAAGCATTCCTTCAATACCTGAGAAATTTATTCCTCAAGGACCGCCCACAAGGAAGCTTGTAGCCCATGCTCTATATTACAAACTAACAAATGTCTTACAGGATGAAGTCTTTGGTTCACTAACCATTCAACTCTTACAGTTGGCCATGACTTTAGCCTTCTTTGAATTCTGAAGACATAGAGAAAGTACTGTCTTCTCCTCAGCTGTATTCAATCACATTGCCTATTTCTCCAACCAGTTCCAGAGATGCGTGCCCTCATTCCAACAAGAAATTACTCCTTCTCCACCATTCCAAGAGCTGCAAATTATATAAAAATATATTTCATTCATGCTTCTGCTACCATCTAGGATTCTCTCACTGCATCAACAAGTCTGACTCAGAGTCTGATACCCACCTGTGACATTGAGAGACTGTTTGCTGAAACACGTAGGTGTCGAGCAACTGCTGCTTTTCCAGCTTCTTTTGTGCTTTCTTTTGCATCTTAGAGAGTCTGCCTTTGGCCATATTATCAGTTTTCTCCCTTTACTTTAGATTGATGCTTCATTTGTTCAAACACAGTAATACAAGCTGGCTTTGGCAGCGCTGTACACAAACAATCTCAGAGCTCCATGCTCCTGCAGCCATCTTGCTCCTAAGATGGGGTGCTTCCTGTTTTGTCTATAATGCTACATTACCTAATTGTTGGTGGGATTTTGCACTTACTAACACTGATGAAGTGTGTGGAAGCCCACTGAATGTTTCTGCATGTGCCTCAAGAACTTCTTGTATGTGTATGTGTAACAGTGCAGCATTAAACTTTTTTCAGGGAGTCCCTAAATGCCTGCTTAAAACCTTGAAAGCTTGTGCACCAGCTGTCTTATAAAGGAAAGAAATGTGTTTTTATAGTATCTTTCATACAAAGTATCCTAAAATGCTTACAGTCCGGGAGAAAGGATGTTGCTGCTTTTTCAGGAACATACTGTAGGGAGATTCAAACAGCAAAGGAATAGATCAGAAAGAGAGATGTTAAGCATAGGAAGGTTAATTTACTTACTGAGGGTCACACTGTGCATAAGCAGTGGTAGTGGGGTTCAAACGTGGCCCTCCAGAGTTACAGCACTGTGCTCAAACCACTAGGCCAAACACCATCCCTAAAGTGTAGCTAAAATACAAGAACGCTCTGCACGCGAGTGCCAGTGAAGTTCCAAATAAGTACCAACCTTCAAGCTTTTCTTTTCCAAAAAAACTGTGAGTTTTTTATTGTATGGTACCTGGATTCACAATTTACACTTTCTTGCTCCTTCAAAATCAGTTTATAGCCAATACAAGTGCATCCAACAAAAGCACTATATCCCAGCGCTTCGACTACACGTGTGGTCTTCCTCAGGGGGTGAATAACGCTATGAGGTACTTTCATTTATAGCCACTCTGCCAGAGAAATGACTGCCCCTATTGGTTAACTGGCAGAAGCTTTTTGAATTTTAAGTGGCTCTGGTGGGTTTCGAACCTTAAGTCTCAAAAATCATTTTTAGTGGATTTTTAAGTTTTTTGTGAATTTTTTAACATTTAATCAAGTGTTTAAATATTTTATAACACCATTTTTGTCTGAATATCAAATACAGAAAACAATTTAAACCATTTTCTCACAATATCTAACATTGTGAAAAGCCACAAAGTTTACATAAAAAACATACAAAATCAGATCAAGAAACAACTTTTGATCAAGAAACACAATATTGAAGCTTCTTAGTAAGACATTTTGTATCATTTGGATTTTAAATCTAAAATTCTTATTTTGTTATCTTTTAATTTTTACTTCATTAATTAAAAGATAACAAAATAAGAATCCTCTGGCAGAGTGGCTAAAAACTGATTTTCAAGGAGCAAGAAAGTGTAAATTGTAAATCCAGGCACCATACAATAAAAAACTCATTGTTTTTTGGAAAAGAAAAGCTTGAAGATTGGTGTTTATTTGGAACTTCACTGGCACTCGAGTGCAGAGCGTTCTTGGATTTTGGTTTGTTGTTGATAGGGGTTAGCAACCCCATGCTCTGCATTGGGGTTTATATGTGCACATGTCTGAGGAATGTACTGGAATACTAAAGTGTAGCTAGACTGGGTCCATGAAGTTTTGTGCCTCCTGCAGCAACAGCTACAGGGGCTATGTAGAACCTAAGAGAATAAGACAAACACACTGGGTTTTATCAGTCTTCATAAA
Organism: Neoceratodus forsteri; assembly: GCA_016271365.2. Lineage (NCBI taxonomy): Eukaryota > Metazoa > Chordata > Ceratodontiformes > Ceratodontidae > Neoceratodus > Neoceratodus forsteri. Next base: position 452,211,594 of record CM057455.1, on the reverse strand, counting down.
TAAAATACTTTCCACCCATCAGCAGGCGTAAATGGTATTTTTTTATAGCTTTAGCAGTTATTTATGTATTTATTGAAAATGTTCGCCCACCAGGATAGTCCTTTTCATAAGGGTCAGTTCCTGAGGGAAGAAGCAGAAAGGTTACTACAATCATTTATAGATTCATCATACCTAAAAATTAAATAACTGTAACTTCATATTAGCAGACACATTTACATCCAGAATTTAGCAGTTCACAACTGTTAGCATTTAACAGGATTCATATATGTCAGCGTTCCCAGGCAAGTGAGACAGCTCTGAAGCAAATCTTTTCCTGTCAGCTTGGTAGATCTTAAAAAATATCTCTAGTCAATTGAAGGTACCTGTTGGTCACAGTTTGAGGGATTAAAAAACACATTATCCATTTTAGCTGGAATGACTTGGGGCAAATAGTAAGTGAACCTTCCACAAGTCTGTAAATGCCAGTGTCCATGTTCTGTATTTCTGTATACTGTATGTTTACTTATGGAGGTCAGCGATGATCCATGCATGTCAAAATTTGCAAGAACAAATTATATTTTGCTGGCCTTCCATGTAAGTGAGCCCATAGTTTGCATTTGTAAATCAGCTGCTTTAAGAGGTGCTAGAAATATTTTTTTCTCTGTAATGTAACTGGATGAATCTTTCATATGGGTATCATTCCTAAAGCTATGCTGTACCTCTCAGAGTTCACTTCCTGCTGCTGTTAAATGTTGGCTTCTTCAGTTGAGGGGGTTTGTTTGCACACACACACACACACACACACACACACACACACACCTCTGAATGAGAATGTCATGAGCAAGTGGTATGCTTAAGTGTAAACAGCTCATGACAAACTAATAATTCATAAACAGCAAGTCAGAAAGCAATGACTTTTCCAGTGGAACTGGTCTGATCCAGCTGAACCTTACACCTTCATGTAAATGTATTTTTACACCGGATACACTCCATAAATTTCTCATAATGATCATAAAATGCATTTTTTTTCTTTCTTTGTCTTCATGTGCATGTTTTTTCATTACACATATAGTGTATGTGTGTTGTGAAATCTGTTACTAAATACCTCAGAACCTGTCATGCCATTGTGATTTTAATTGAATGTAACAGTAATCCAACCTGATTGCTCAGCTTGCTGGTTAATGTGAGGATATTTGATTCTGTTAATCACCACAATAGCCAGGTCACATTTCCACCGTAGCGTGAGTAAACAGATTAACCAGCATGCAGTTCAATGCCAACAGCTAGGCACCGGCTTTGGCCTTTTCTGCACAGCAAGCAGGAGGCAGAAACACAAACAAGCCATTTAAATACTGCCTACTGGTAAGGCTTTCTTTGGCATTGGCCAGCTACACATGAAGCACTGCATACCCTGTTTGATGGATTATTATTAGTCACACTTAATGCAGGACTCATACTGTGGAGAAAAAAAATAATCTATAAGAGGCAGTGAAATACATAAATTATAAAATGTTTTCTATTTTCTCACTTTGTCGCTCTCATATAGCAAGAAGATGCTATATATTTTGTTTATATTTCACTCACCCAGACAGCCTAAGGAGATACTGTACCTCATTTTTATGAGGATACTAAGAGACAGCAGGTACATTTTCAGTCATTATAAACCTTATGAAATGTTGAGCATGAAATCCCACATTCTGATTGGTTTACTAATGATACTTATTTTACTGGTAATGGACTGTTAATGTAAACAGAACATGTGGAATTTTGCTGGCACTTACCTACATAGCTGTTTTTAAATGTAAATAGTTTTTAGCTTCATTCTAATTTAAAAGCCCAGATAGGAAGTTTATAATAGCACTAATCAATGCTCAGGTCTCACTGGTCAGATAATGCTGCAGGTGGTTATGTCTTAGGTGCCTCACTACCTGCCCTGGGTATTATCTAGCCCTTATTGTTTAATTACAACATGCATATACATATTGCAATAAACAAACACAGTATAATGTGCATAGAAGTAAAGCATTATCCAGTCTACAGTAAGTGAGGACATATAATAACAATGACAGGAGGTGCAGAGGTACTGAAATACTGTAGCTCTGTTTTTCAGAACCTAACAGTGATTATTCTGGGAGGCTTAAAGTGTTTTTTCCATTTACCAATACAGGAAAAAGCTCACCTTCCAAAGTCTCTCTTTGTGTTTAGTATTGAAATGTTAAGCAACCCAAGGGATCAAAGGTTGTGTTTGATGGTTGCAAGATGGGTCTGGGTTAGGTGCTCTGGAGTATTCTCATTTGCACTTATGCAGGAAACTGGGCCAGTGATATGTCTTCTCATTAGCTGGGTACAATCAGTTGAGATTCTTATGGCATCCACAACTGTGTATTTGAAATCCCAAGACAAAATAAGCCTGCAAAATTTGGTATAAAGAAAAGTAAGTTTATGTAGTGCTGATGATAAACTAGTCAAAATATATTACCGTAATCAAGAGTAAGTGGAAGGAAGTACACAGCTACTTGTGTTTTCAAGTTGGCACTAGTGCAGCATTTTGTTGTTAAAGCAGCAGTACTAGTTAATAAAAATATACTTTTTACAATAGTTATGTCAAACAAGACCCATAAATGACAGCATTTGAATCCTTTGCTTTTATTTGTATTTTGTTTTCTTTATATTCCTTGTTTTTTTCTGACAGCTTATCACGGACCTTACCAGGAGCACTATATTGGATTCTGAAGGAAATGGTGTGCTGCTGTTCTCTGGTTATTTTGTCTGATGTAACAGGAATGCACAACCCCTTCCTTTGCCTGCTGAGTGTTTCTAGGACAAGCAATATAAACAAAGGGTGAAAAACAGGAAATGGCATGAGGGCTGCCATATTTCTTGTGGATCCACACGACATTATTCGTATATTAAAAATCAAGGGAACCAATTATAAGAAAACAGTAGTAATCAGCAAAAGTTAAATCTGAAATTTTAAACTACCAGGCAGTGCAAAAATCTGGGAAGTGACAAACACTTCCCAGTTGCCCCCACCCACAGTTGTTTCAGGTCCTCCCTTTGGGATTACCTAAAACAAGCCTCAAGCTGCCTCTGCTCCCTGTAGTCCCTCCCTCCGTGAAGTGCCTGAAATAAAAAAAAAAACATTTCTGCCTACGGGCGTGCACTTATTCCAAAAATAAATAAATAAGCAATATTCACAAATATTGTTGCTGCTGACTCTGGCTCTAATTTTTCTTGGCTGCCCTCCCTGGGTTGTTCTGCCTCATACTGAACTGCACTAAAATTGTTCTCTGCCTGTTGCCTGACTGTAGATGATTGCGTATACCTGTCTGTAACTTGCCTGACAGTTGGACCCAAGCCTTTGTACTTTGTTTCGGCTGGTCCTTCTTGCTTGTATTCTGACTGTACCTTTGTGTAACTTGATGCTAGCCTCTGTACTGTTATTGTTTGTATCTCTGTAACTCTCCCGAGTCACACCTGAAAATAGGCACATGACTGTCTAGTGTGCTTACCTGGTAAACAAAAGCTAAATAAATAAATAAGTAGTACTGCTGCATTAAAAGCAGTCAGTCCCCTGCTGGCAGTGGTAGGCTTAAGTGTTTAGAATACATCAAGCAGGAATATAACTGCAGCCCAGCAGACAGCTAAAGCTACTGCCCTCCTCTCAGGATAAAAACATAAAACATAGAAACATAGACTTTGACGGCAGATAAGGACCACTTGGCCCACCCAGTCTGCCCATTTCCCTACCTACTGGATAAGCTGCAGATTCTAGTTAACCAACAGCCTACTTCCTGCCACCCCCCACTACAATTGCCTTGTGTCTGTCCCATGCATGTTTGAATTTCCCCACTGTTTTAGCCCCAACAACCTCCCCAGGAAGGCAGTTCCACGCATCCACCACTCTCTCCGTGAAAAAAGATTTCCTCACATTACCCCTGAGCCGTCCCCCCTCTATCTTTAAATTGTATCCACTTGTTCTTACACATCTCTTTTTCTGAAAGATGCTACCCTCCTGGACTTTGTTGATTCCCTTGAAGTACTTGAACGTTTCTATCATGTCCCCCCTCTCCCTCCTTTCATCAAGGGTATACATATTAAGCTCTCTCAGTCTCTCTTCATATGATTTCTGATGCAGACCCTGCACCATTTTAGTTGTCCTCCTCTGGACTGCTTCCATCCTGTCTATGGCCTTGCGTAGCTGAGGTCTCCAAAACTGCACACAGTACTCCAGATGGGTTCTCACCAACTGTCTGTACAGAGGGATAACCACTTCCCTTTTTCTACTTGTGATGCCCCTTCCAATGCCTTTTAATGCCTTGATGACAAACAGGACAGATGTTATGTGTGGTTCATAGCTCAGTGCTTGTGTAACATGGTTAAATGATGAATATGGTTGTTGGATACAGAGGCCAGCATTAAGAGGACAATGTTCATTAGGCAAGTATATAATGTTTGTGCTTAGGTACTTGGATGCTTGAAATGAGTCGTTTGATAATATTTGATGGTTTTGGCCTTTCTCTGTATCTCACCTGTAGGAAGGAAGCTTGGTTTAGAAGTATGAGAGCCCCAAAAAGAATAAATATCAGTGATTGTTCTGTAACTGAATGCTGAAGAATCATGCATAACAACTTAATGAAGGAATAGACGATCACCTCCTCCAACTCCGGAGAGTGTGACCTGTAGCACTCAGGAGAGAAAAAAACCCTTGGGGGGGAAACCCCTGAGGACCCATGACTACTGACCTGCTCATCCTTCTGGGCATACTAAAGGAGAGAGATCCTAATTAATCTAATCAGCTAAATCTGAATTCTAATTTGTAGAATTTGATCCAGATAAATGGAGCTTAAGAAAGAACTGAATTGTAAATGTCCATTGAAGTAATTTCCTCCTAAAAACTCCAAGTCCGAGAATCCATGTACCATTCAGAATGATGGAGAGTGGATATGAAGAATCTTCTTCCGGACTTCAGTTGAGAAGAGTGCATAATCCATGGAATGTATGATGGTGGAGATGAAGTTGATGACTGACGAATTCAATACAGGAGACCAGACGTAGATAGTTGCATCCAAACATGACGTAATCGAGGCATGATGAAGAGAAGTAGTATGACTTCCTGATTTCCAATAGAGGGCTTATATAGTACGAGTAATGAGAGAAGGCTTGTAGCCAGGCTACCGACTGAAAAATCCAGTTCTGATAAGTGAAGTATAGTCTTAAGAATTGATATGAAGGCAACGGCTGTAGAGCTGAGCTGGAATAATGGCAAGCTGTAGAGGATAATCGGAGACACTGGTGTGAAGTGTGAAGCATCCAAGTAGTAGAATATGGTGAGCCCAAAAGGTAAGCAAGCAATTGGACTGCTAATCCGAAGGGAGGTAGTAGGACCAGGGAGTGTACCCACAAATGCATATGAGAAGGAAAAGGACGTAGCAATCAGCCCCTGAAGAAGTGCAGCTGAACCGAGAGCCAATGAGGTAGGAGAGAGGCGGCTGATTCCAGTATGTGAAACGCAGCCAGACCCAAGAATGTCTGCTGGCAGAAATCAAGCATGGAAGAGAGTCCCATGACTCAATGTGCAGCAATCTATCAGCTGGAGAGGCATGAGAGGCAAGCAGCTCTTGGTAACAGGAATATAGCTATACCTACGAAGGTCAGCCAGTAAAGGAAGAGCTGCATAGAGCCTCCATGAGATGCATCTTGAATCATCCTTGAGCACAGTAGTATTGCAGCTGTAAGGCAGACTTAGAGAATGTAATGATGCTGAGAACCGATGTATCGATCAAGGAAGGCAGGGATCGGATTGAAGAGACCAAGGCAGATACGGCAACTGGATGAGATGAATAGTATCCAAAACTGAAGGTATGCAAAGTTCAAGGCAGGAAAACCAGATGAGATCTGAAGAGTCCTAGATGGAGATAACTGAAGAGGCTGAATCCAATGAAGTAGCATTCTCACAGGGTCGGAATTCAGTAGAACACAATCATGATAATGAAAGTCTGCAGGAGACACCAACTAAAGTGTCCTGGAAAGTGAAACAGCAGACATCTCATGGCCGAGGCAGCAGGGCAAACTATCCAAGAACATATGATGAAGAATAAATGGCAGATGTAATCCAGTAAAGGAGCTTCCGGTTGGCCGATATGGCAGCAAGTAGGCGCACAATAGAAGGGAGGATCTCCAGGCCTTAGCAGGGCGAGGCAGAAGAGCAGAAACATGTAAAACCTCCCAGCCGAAGGCGAAGGCAGGTCATAATGCTAGGAATCTCCAGGCCAGAGCAGAGCGAGCAGGCAAGAGTAGAAGCAGGCAAACTACCCAGCCCGATGGGCGAAGGCAGGTGGTAAAATCAGATGATTAGTAGGTAAACCTCCCAGCCCGATGGCGAAGGCAGGTCGGAGAAGCAGGTGATTATGGTGTAATAAGTAGGAACAAAGGACTGCCGGGCCCAGGGGCACATGCCCGACTGTGGCATGGCTAACCTCTGGTCTTGCGAATGAGGCAGGATGCAGAGCAGTAGTAGATAATGCAATGGAAATATTGAACTGTATGCAATGCATAGAGTCACGGTCTGGTAAATAGTAGGGAGCTCTTGGCAGGCTGCCACCTCAGCGAGTAGACATCTGCAATGAGATATGAGCAGATAATGACCGAAGCTAGACAGCATGGAAATGTCCAAGCATAATGAGGTAAATCCTGAGGCAAGGCTTGAAGATGATCCACAATGTAGAGAGGACGATGAATTGAAGGAGCGGTGAGAACCAGCAAGTAGGAGCTGCAGGCAACTAGCACTGGAGGCTTGACCAACCAATGTCTTGGAATGTTAAAATCGATGGAGTGGCTGAGACGTTGAGAAGAGAAAGGATAGGAAGTGAGCATTGGACAATGTAGTTGAGACAAATGAAGCAATTAACTGGCCGGAGGTCAGATGTCACAGGCAGGCATCAACTATACCCATGGATAGCATAAGAAATGGCCAGCAGGATGAGAGAGGAGCCCAATAGGGCCGCTGAACAAAGCATGCACAGCACAGGTAAGTACATAGTAGGAGCCTGCACCCTTGCAGCAGAGGAGAGCAATACAAGGTAAACAAGACTTGAGTGCTAATATAATAATGGAGAAGGTAATTATCCATGGGTAGCAGCATAACATGTATGGGGAAAGAATACACGTCAATGGTAGACTGTTAAGTGCTTGAGTATCCACTGCAAATCAACCCAGGGAGTAGCGAGGACTAGCAGAGCCATGACTAGAAGTGTCTTCGTTGGAAGTAGCCCTCAGTGAAATGCACAAAGGCACTACTCTCCCTAGGTAAACGAGCATGTCTAGAAGCGTACCGGAGATCCCAAATCCATGTCACATGCAGCTGAGTGGATAACCAATAAACAGGCATGAGCAAAGTAGTATGTAGCAGAGGAACTGAAGTGACTAAATTCGCCCAAACAAAGAATACATCCGATACCAACAGAGCATTGCTAAAAACGAAACGAACTGAATGAAATGTCAATGAGGAAAGAAAATACCTCCGAGGCTGAACAGGCAAGGTGGGAATAGCGATAGCCCGGAGTTCGCTGGAGACCCTGTCAGCTCCATAGTCGGTAAGGGAAACAGCTGAAAGAACGGAAGCCGGACACTGCTATGCAAGAGGCCATGCGTGCAATTGAGGGGGGAACTAGCAGACACCAACAACGGACTTGCAGAGACCCAGGGAAGCAGTAACAATGCACTAACCAAAAGTGCAAGGGAGTGACATGGAGATGGACAGTAGGCAGGCAAAGGCAACTGAGTGCAGCACTGAGCAGGATGCTGAGAGGTGTAGGAAGCAATCGAAGTCGGAGAAGAAGCAAGCAGGATTCTGCAGCGTACAGGACGGTCAGAGCGGTGAGCCGAAGCAAACGAGGAGGCCTCTGAATGAGATCCCAGACCAGGCAGCTAGCGGTATGGTGAGGAAATGAACTGAGCGGTGGCATGGAAGTGGCTGCGAGGGAGAGACAGAAAGCCAGCAAACAAGACAGCCGAGCATAACGCCGGCAAGGAGCAGACTCAAGGGCAGCCGAAGACTGGCTGGAGAAAGCATAGCAAAGGAAACAGAAACACCAACTACACAAAGAAGGAGGGGGCAGAAGGGGAGGGAAGAAACAGAGTGAGGCACACAGAAGGAGCGCTGGGGGGGGAGGTGAGGGAAAGAAACGAACGAAAAACAAGCAGCCACAAACCAGCCGCAGCACGCGAATGAGCGCGACTCGCTCTAAGCAGAGCGGCAGTCAGCTGGATGCCTAAAATAGGCTGTGGGGGAGGAGCTCTTCCCCCCACATAACACCAGGCAAGCCTTTCCATTATCTTAGTACAGAAGGAGAACCAAACAGCATGGTTTTGGTTCTGACAGAATTTAAAATGTATTAGTTTTGTGAAGAACGTGTTTCAATATGACTGATGTTTTATTCTAAGTTATTCATCTTTTTATGCAGGGATGTTGAGCATTAATAAACAACATAATTGTATGCAATATATTATTAATACACACAAGCAAGTTACATTCTAAAGCCAGATCATCAAAACGGATCAAGAAAAAACATGGCCCAAGAATAGACGTGAAAAAAAAAGGGCTGCCACTGGGTAAAGGCGGTGCAGCTCAGTAGTATCACAACACAGAGGACAAGAAAACTGGCACAACTGACAAGGTGCATACAAAACATGCAACACCAGTAGCTCCAAAGCACTGGGTAACACAGCACTGGCAACCAGGCACAGAAACAGGTTGTTGAAACATCATTGCACCCCATTCTGTGCCTGGTTGTTGGTTGTAAGTTACCCACGAGAATAGAATTAATGAATTGCTGCACTGGAGCTACTGGTGTTGCCTCTTCTATATGCACTTGATGAGTTACGCCAGTTTTCTTGTTCTCTTTGTCCAGGAATAGTGCTTGAGTATGCCAAGTGAAATTTCACTCAAATCAGAGTTAGCATTATTAACACTGAGCAGATAGTGGTCAGAGAGGCTACGAGCACACCAGTTAACTGCTCATTCATGCAAACCCAATATCTCAAAGTCTATGTGGCAGGAGCATATTCTCTGCAAAGTTAAAGGACTTGGATAGACTCATGAAGACATAGGCAATATGTTGGCCATTATCCACGGTGGCAAGGACACTGCTGGTTCTTTGAAATGCCACAGCAGTTGTTTAGTCAGTACTCTGTCCTGATACTAGACTATTAGTAAGAATAAAGAGTGAAGATTCAAGAATTCTGCTAATCTGAGACTGGACAAATCCTTAAATGAGCTGTGCATTTATAGATAGCCTTTCAGGAGCTGTGGAAAGGCAGACAGATACAAAATGGAACTAAAATGTCTTTGGATGTATTTGATGTCACTTACAGTATGTGCAGTGGGGTGGGGGGGGGTAGCCCTATGAGCTTCCCTACACTTGGTAACTTTCCTCTCAGAAGTGAGAGTATGGTGACTGTGTAGGGAATAATGATGTTAATAAGGTGAGTAGACCAAATGTGATATGCATAAAAGGTAAGAGAGAAATTAAGACAATACTGGTTTATAGCAAAATGTATTAAAGTCATTATCTGGGGAGTTATACAGTACCTACATGTAAATGCCATGCACTTGGTGTACTTCTGCTAATAGACTAGAGGTGGAACATGCTGTCTCATAGACTCATTACTTCAACAAAGTTCATGCTAAACTTTTCTATATGAGCATCCATTCTGCCAAATGGAACAAAGGAGGGGAGATATCACAGTGGTAACAATTTTTGTTTGCTGGTTAAGTTTAGTATGAGAGCAGTAGAAGTTGTGTATAAGACCCCCCCCCCCCATTTAATCCCTCTTAAAAATCCTCGTACTATGTAGAAGTAAAGCAAAGGATTTTCATTGTGGGTGGCTGATTTTGCCTGTTGTGGTTTAACGCTATTGAAAATGTCATTGTATGTTATCCAAGTTTAGGATTGCCATTGTGGAAGGAGGGCTTGTGCCGTATGTGTTTTTCATTTATTAAAAATGTTATAGTTTGAACTTTTCATGAAGGAATTCCTGCTTTCTGGATTTTCTTTTACTTTTTTGAAAAGTGACACGAGGAATATTTCAAACAGGTCCAAAATACTAAATGTTACCACACCTAGCCCACTATGAAGTATCTCCTCTGCCTTTCAGTTGGCCCCCAAAAATAGTAAAGAAAAAAAAATTTAACTGAAAAATACAGTGAAACTGAAACTGAAATGGAAACAATATTGCCTGCATCAGTGCTGTAAACAAACAAAATCAAAAGCCCTGTTCCTGCAACTCAGGGAATATGAAGACAGTAGCGCCCTTCAAGGTGAGCCTGGACACATTTCTGCTTTTCATTGGAATCCCAAGGTTCCCACCCCTGGGTAGTACAGTGGGTAGGGAACCCTGCTCAGTTAGTATGCTTGCACAGTCTACTTATTCATACCTTCTTATGATACCGGGGTATGATGAACCTAGAGTCCCTTCAGACTTACTTAATTGCTATGTTACAAGAAGAAGTCACCCTGGTCTGTCAGGCAGGACACCATCAAACATCTATAGAATGTCTAAGCCCAAATCACAGACTATTACCAGTAAATTAGGGTTTCCAAAACCAAAACTGTGTTCCAAAAAATTTCATTTACCTGATTCTGAAAGTTTAGGCATGTGCTCACATGGTGTTTCAGTACTTAAGGGGGAAGGTGCAGTACTTTAGGAAAAACCTCCATGGCTATTTTGCCTTACGTGAGTGTGCAAGGTCAAGGGAGAGGTAAACGGAGATCATTGACGTGGCTGACCTCTGATCTCTCTCCACAGCAGCTGGTGAGAAAGAGGTTTGTTATAAAATGATTCACCAGGTTATCATCCCCCCCCCCATCTACTGGATTAGGCAAGGCTGGAAATGAACCGCAGTGTTAGCAGACCTCATGCTACAGTGGGGGGGCTTTTTTTTTTAAAATACTGATTTGAGTGGTTATTGCTCTACCCTCTGTTTCACTGCTGGAGAATTAAAAATGCAGAAGCAGGGGGAATAACGGAGCATTTCAAAACTACCTGTTGATAGGGCAGTGCTTTTTTCTAATGCTTTGCATAGTTTTTAGATAGATGTGGGATTTGAGGGGGTAGATTAGTGAGGAATGTAGTATATTTGTTGTATGTTACAGAGCGGGAAGAAGCAGGTTGTAGTACATTACCAATATGGCTGCCAAAATATTCTGTAAAAACTTTCATGGAAGATATTGATATTCTGCTACGCTGTTTCCTGGTTGCTGAAAAAGTTCTGAAATCATTGGTTGTCTCTCTGTTAACACATGTCTTTGTAATCCCATTGACCAATCAGGACATAGGACATTTCATGGCAATTTAATAAACTGGATTGAATAATCATCATATGCCCCCTTCTACACATGAGTTGCTATGTGCCCAGAGACCAAGTTTACATCACTCTGCACACAAGAGGTGGCATCCCCTTAAGATGTGATATCCTCTCAGGCAATACAATGACCATAATACCCTTTACCACATGTTTGGCATAGAAACTGGTTATTACATTTGCCAATCAAATGAATTCTCCTGTGTACATGTGCGCTGCAGGCAGCCTGTATACCAGCAATGTGCTTATACGCACTCCTGCTGATCACATGCTAACCAGGTCTGATCCATTGTCCTCTACTCAAAAACTGGTGGCAATGGGATCACTTTACAACCAGACCACACATCTGCCGTCCTCCACCTTATTCAATGTGCTGGTATCACCCATTCACTTTCCTGTTCCAGATCTGGCTATGTTCTATGCCCCCCAGCTGCCTCCAAAACTTCTTCTGTCAGCTGCACCACCCTGTAACTCCTGAGCATTCATCTAGCTCAGTCCATCTCTAAGCCCAGACCTTATGACCTTTGTTGCTTATCCTACAAATTAAAGGACCTGGACTCCCCAACCCCTGAATTCCACCTTGCAAGTCATGAACAAGGGGCCCTAAGCCCCTCCTAGAGGTAAATTAGGCCACATTAGGCCTACCTTCTCTACCTCTAGGCCTACTGTGCACTGGATGCATCACCTGCTAGCTGTTTAAAATATTACATGCTAGCCTAAATCGTTTTGTATTCATTGTCAAACTATTCTTCAACTACTATTACTTTTTTGTACTGCTTTGTTTTTAGTTACTGTCCTTGTTATGATTTGCCCTTATGTTGTACTAATAATGTATCTGATTCTATTAACTGTCCTATGCCTACCACTGTACTCTCCTGGGTCATACCTGAAAATGGGCTTTCAGTATTCTAGTGAACTTACATGGTCAACAAAAACAAAACAGATACATTCTTTAATGGCTGCTAAATAAGTGCGCCATCTTTTTTCACTATTTTGTTTGTGTTCTTCTCCTCCGTGACCAGCCCCCATCTGGACTGTACCCCCTGCCCCATCACCCAGCTTCACAGGGGCTTACCTCACTCCAGTATATCCTTACCACAGAACTTTGTTTGAAGGGGCCCAGAAATTGGTGCAGAGCCTATGGGGGACTGGCCCAGTGCCAGAGCTGTAGTTGGAAATGTTTTCTTCCATTTTTCACCCTGAGGGGCCCATGTGCATGCAACAGCACTAAGTGTGTGCAATGTCTCCACAGAGATGACCCCAGCATCCAGGCATGGGTCACTTCCCATGCATCTTCAGTCCCCCCATGTTGTCACCTGGACTCCTCCAGGATGCAACCAACCAGCAGGATGTGCATTCTCCCTCCCCTAGAGAGGAGAACTGTCCAAGGGATGCTCAGTCCTCCGTTCCCTGGCCAGCCCTCAAAGAACACAAGTCTGTTCTTGAACTCTGGCCATCAGCATAGACAGTGGCACCTCTACTGCACTGCTACTGGGCCAGAACAATAGATGTGACATTTAACATTTCTGCAACAATGCTCATCCTAAGTGGTTCGGACACCACCCGTCGCTGGGTACTCATCATGAAAGTGCTGCCCTGTCCTTTTCAGACCAAGGTCAGTTTGTCCAGCACCATCTGCCAGTGGATTATAATGCTTTAATATGCCCTGTGGAGCTGGTAGCTGACACAGTGCCCACCCCTGTCACCATAGGTACTCAATGCCTGGGCTTCTGCCTGTTACCTATCATTGATTCCTCGTAACAATACCAGCAACAGAGGCTGGCCTGCTGACACAGTGGTGGCATTATCTCTTGCGGTGCCGATGACCTCAGTCTGGGAATGAACTGGAAGCAATAGAGGATCATCTGAGGGGAGAAGGATCAGCATCTGAGGGACTGAGCTTCTCCTCCAGGGAGGGAGGGCGCTCTGAGCCCAGTGATAGGCCAGCTTCTAGTGGTCATTAAGGGTGGGTATGCCATAGATCAATGCAAGTCCAGGGATTAATGGACGTGGCAGACATTAGCATGTCCCAACATGTCAGGACATTATTGCACAGACACTCCAACTGGGTCTAACAGGAAAAGAGGAAAAGCCCTAGGTCTCGCAGCAGCATGACATTGAGGAGAGCATCCTCCACCCACGAACAGCCTGCTCATGAAACTTAGTTAGATCATAGTTTCTTACCCTAGCCTCTGGGGGAAGTTCTGCCATGGGAGAGGGGAGCCACGTGCCACCTCCTCATGTGGGAGGGCTGACAGGGATGCTGGTTGAGGGGATGGGGGAACACCCCACCAGACAAATATGGGATATATCCCTGCAGAAATACACAGAATAAAGAAAGTTGAACCAAAAAAAAAAAAACAGTGCCAGGCTACTTTTTTAATATTATTTTTGGGCTGGGAAAGGCACACTGAGCTGAAACTCTTTCCCAGGTATGTTCCAGTACACAAGGAGGCTAAGTGATTTACTTACCATGTGAAAGAGTTGAAAACGGGCCTTGGCTCATATTGCTTACCTGGTAAACAAAAGTTAAAATAAAATAAATAAATAAATTAGTGTCACACAATCTGCACAAACCAACCAGCTCAACTCTTTCACATGGTAGATAGGTTGCTTAGTCCCCACTGTCTGTGATCTGAAAGAGTTTTTCAGCAAAATAGTGTGCTGAGTTTAATTGGCTGTTCCTTACCAAGGTGTCCTTTAGTCAGAATGGGATTTCCTCAAGTGGCTTGTCATGGGCTGGCAGTACAATTCCTAGAATGGACCTTGACAATCAGCTGTCTTGGGGGGAGTTTTTCCCAGTTTTTGATGAGGAGGTGTTCTGAGTGATCACAGGACTGCATCCCACCTACTGTTTATTGGATCCATGGCCTACCTGGCTGCTTATTGGCTGTGGGGAAGCTCTGTGTCTGATTATGTCAGAGAGTGTCTGATCATCTCTTTGGGAAAGGGTTTTCCCTGCTGCTCTGAAAAGGGAGGTGGTGAATACCCATCTAGAGAAACTCTTCAGATCCTGACATTCTTCAAAACTACAGGCCTGTCTCAAACTGTCCCGTTTTGGGGAAAATAATCAGGGAGCTGGTGACAATGCAGTTGGAAACTCACCTGGAAAGCTATGCCTCTATGGCTGTCCAGTCAGGATTTCACTCTCGCCATAGCATGGAGACTGCACTCATCAAAGTGCTTGATGATCTACTCATTGCAAGAGATAGAGGTCATTGTTCAGTTTTTGTCTATCTTGACCTATCATTGTCATTTGACATGGTCGGACATGGGATGTTATTGGAACACATGAGGCACCACATGGGACTCATCGGTACTGTTTTGTACTCTCCTCGATGTCATGCTGTGGCAAGATCTAGGCCTTTTTTTCTTTTTCTGTTCCAGATCTAGGTTGACTGGATGTCCAATGATGGATGTCCTGGCAGGTCAGAAAGTGCCAACATCTGCCACTTCCACCAATCCTTTCACTTGCATCGGTTTATGGCATGCCTGCCGTTAATCACCACTAGGGTTAGGAATATCACCAGGCTCAGAGACCCTCCCTCCCTGGAGGAGGAGAGCAGTCCCTCAGATGCAAGATGCACATGCTCCTTGACTAGATGAATGCAGTAGGTTGTCTTATGTAATCTTATCTCTGAGATGGCTGTGCTCAACTGTGGTGTGCCTCAGGGTTCATTCCTGGTTCCTATCTTGTTTTCTGTGTACATGCTGCCATTCAGTGAGATCATCAGACAGTATAGTCTGGAGTTTCATTGCTATGCAAATAGTAGCCAGCTAGTCTTGTTGTGTTCACCAAACAGAATGCATGCATGATCTGTGCTGTGTTGTTGGTACAAACATCACAGAACTCTAGAAAGAGACAAGTGAACAGAATAAACAAAATACGAACAAATCAGTTGTGTTTGTGAGAGAATACAATCATATTGCTACTAATATAGTAAATATAGTGTGTGCTAATTGGAAAATCTTGGGAAGCGACCCCAGACATAAGCACTTGGTAGGAGAGAGACTGCTAGTAGCATATTCAAGAGGTAAAACTATATCTGATATTCTGATAAGAACTCATTTTGTGGATACAGCCAAACATATTCTGAGAAGTACTCACCTGGTTGGATTCTTCTGCTGTGGTAACTGCTACATAGTTAAGTATGCAGTTAGCAGTAAAGGTTTTTAAACTTTCTGCCCTTCATAAAAAGTGAATATCTGGTGCTCCTGACATGTCACAGCTCATACAGTATGTACTGTATGCTGTATGGTGCAGTTGCACCAAGTTATATTTTGGGCAAAGGACATAGCATCAAAATACAAATGTAAGAACATATCCGAGCTGCATACAATGACAGAAGTGACAGTAGTGTTGGAAAACAATTTAAGGGTGTCCACAAAGCAGATCTTAGTCATCTGAAATGTATGGCTTTTGATTTTATCTCGGCTAACTCACAGGGAGCAGACATGAATAAGGCACTACTCTAGCATGAATGTCAGTGGATTTACAGTCTAAAAAGCATGTCCCTTGGTGGTCTCAATGAAGAATTACCAATGACTGCAATCCTATGACCCTCTTTGTATTGTATTTTATTGCTGTGTCTGTCCCTCAGTTTCATTAAAAATGAAATACGATGGATCAAGTTTATGAATAGTATACTGTTTGGTGACCCTGTGTTTAATAAAATTTGTATAACACGCATGATACACTGGGTCTAGCATTATTAAGAAATATGAAAGCACCAGTTCCTGAAGTTGTAAGTTACAAAACTACAGCTTTACATTATGAATGTTATTATGTGCGTTTACTTCATGTGCATTTATTTAGATAGATAAAACATTTTTTACATCTTAACATTATATTTTTAAGCACTTTCCTCATGTGATGTGCATGTATAAACACACAGACTTAGTTTTCAATGAGTACTTAATTTCCTCAGTGGGATTTGCACACTGATTCCATTGTAGCAAAACACAGCTAATAATAAATAATAGAATGAACTATGCGGTTTTGCTACTTATTAAAATTAATTTCTAGCCAGCAGGATTATGGTATTCAATTGAATATGGTCTATGTATGTGGAAATTGTAATCAGTATGACCAAATTTCCTCACTAATCTTGAAATTGATTCAGGTGAAGGATTTTTGGGTTTTCGATCACTTAGGTCATTTAATAGGACATACTGCCCTACTTTCATAATGAAAAATTAACTGTGCATTTAGGGGTTAAGATTATATGGCCTGATTCATAAAGTGGTTCGGATCAGTGCAAAGGACTTGTGACAGAGGGTATGACACAAGGAATGACCTGCATCAAACAAAACATGGCAGGTAGTAAGGTAAACACTGAGGTACAGAGCTCAACAGAGGGCAGGACAGGGGTAAATGGAAAAATAGACAAGGGCAATAAGAGCAGGGATGGGGGAAAAAAGGATAAAGCCAACATTAAATGGAGGGCAATGAGTACCAATGCCCATAGTCTGGGAAACAAGCTTCCTGAGCTAGTAGCCCTGATGGAAGATGAAAAATTGGATATTGTGGTAGTCACGGAAACATGGTACATGGAGAACCATGACTGGGATGTTAACATACCGGGGTACACAGTCTACAGAAGGGACAGGGAGGGTAAAGGAAGAGGTGGAGTAGCTCTATACATAAGGGAAGGGATCAAAGCTACAGAACTAAAAAGTAAAGGGGGAGGACAAGAGGCACTCTGGGTCACCTTGGAGACAGGGAATGGCATCACAATCCACACAGGGGTTATATAAAGACCCCCATCTCAAGGGGAGGAAACGGACAAGAAAATGATAGAGGACATTCTCAAAATGGCTGAAAAAGGGAGATACTGTTGATGGGAGACTTGAATATGCAGATGTTAACTGGATGACATGTACTGCAACCACATCCAAGAACAGGGTCATTCTCGATGCCCTGCAAGGGGCAGGCCTTAGACAGCTAGTGTTGGAACCCACCCGGGAGGGAGCAATACTAGACCTGGTACTCTCCAATGGAGAGAGGATCACAAATTTAGAAGTCAGTAGACATCTGGGAACAAGTGGCCACTGCACAGTGTGCTTCACAATAAGCACAACTATGGAGACAAGCCATACAAAAACAAGGATACTGGACTTTAGAAGGGCCGACTTTGCAAAATGGGTGAATGCCTGAGGAATGCACTACCAAATGGCCAAAAAGAAGGGGTGGAAGAACAATGGAGAAAAATCAAAACTCCTACCATAGAGGCAACAAGCCTTTGTGTGGGACAAATAAAGAAAACAAAGCAGAGCAAAAAAACACTATGGTTCTCAAAAGAGGGGGCAGGGAAGGTTAAGGAGAAAAAGGCTGCATTCAGAAAGTATAAGGAATCACAGAAGGAGCACGACAGGGAACTGTATCAATTAAAGCAGAAAGAAGTGGTGAAGGCAGTCAGAATAGCAAAGGCCCAAACCGAGGAAAAAATAGCCAACTCAGTTAAGAAGGGGAAAAAAACCTTTTATAGGTACATTAGGGAGCATAGAAAGGTTAAGGGAGGAATGTGAAGATTAATAAAGGAGAGGGAAGGTGGGCAGAGGGAGGCAGTGATAAGGCAGAGATACTGAATGAATACTTTTGCACAGTATTCACAAAAGAAGATGAGGAGGAGTTACCTGAACCAGACAATAGAAGCACTCTGGGTAGGGGGGTTGACACCAGTCCATTTACAGAAGAAAGAATCCTGAAAGAACTCCTAAAACTCAAGGTGGACAAAGCAATGGGGCCTGACGGGATTCACCCCAGAATCGTAGAAGAACTAAGGGAGGACCTACTGACACCACTGACCACACTTTTTAACAAATCATGGGAGGATGGGGTGGTACCTGAGGACTGGAGGAGGGCAGATGTGATTCCCCTTCACAAAAGTGGGAGCAAGGCAGAAGCAGGAAACTACAGACCTGTAAGTTTGACCTCAGTGGTAGGGAAAATGATGGAATCATAGAAACATAGAAACATAGAATTTGACGGCAGATAAAGACCGCTTGGCCCACCCAGTCTGCCCATTTCCCTACCTAGTGGATAAGCTGCAGATCCTAGTTAACCAGCAGCCTACTTCTTCCTACCCCAACCCCCTAGAATTACCTTATGACTGTCCCATGCATGCTTGAATTCCACCACTGTTTTTGGCCCCACAACTTCCTCTGGAAGGCCGTTCCATGCATACACAACCCTCTCTGTGAAAAAATACTTCCTTAAATTACCTCTGAGCTGCCCCCCCATCTTCAAATTGTGCCCCCTTGTTCTTGCACACCTCTTTTTTTGAAAGATGCTACCCTCTCTTTGTTGATTCCCTTGAGGTACTTGAAAGTTTCTAGCATTTCCCCCCTCTCCCTCCTTTCCTCGAGGCTATACGTATTAAGCTCATTAAGTCTCTCTTCATATGTCTTCTGGTGCAGACCCTGCACCATTTTAGTTGCCCTCCTCTGGACAGCTTCCATCCATCTATGTCTTTGCGGAGATTGGGTCTCCAGAACTGCCCGCAGTACTCCAGATGGGGTCTCACCAGCTGTCTGTACAGAGGGATAATAACTTCCTGTTTTCTACTGGTGATGCCTCTCCCTGTGCATCAGAGTATCCTCCCAGCCCTCCTTGCTGCCCTCTCACATTGCTTGCCCACCTTTAGGTCATCTGATATGACTACCCCCAGGTCCCTTTCCATTTTTGTTGTTGTTAGTATCTCACCCCCCATTGTGTACTCTTCTCCTGGGTTTTTGTTTCCCAGGTGCATTACCTTGCACTTCTTAGCATTGAATCTAAGCTGCCATACATTTGACCATTCCTCTAACCTTGCCAAGTCCTTCTCATCCTTTCCACCCCACCTTGTGAATCAACTCTGTTGCAGATCTTTGTGTCATCTGCAAACAGACATACTTTTCTTCCAGTCCCTCTGCAATGTCGCTTATAAAGACATTGAAGAGGACCGTCCTAATACTGAACTCCGGTACCCACTAGTAACCCCCTTTCTTCAAAGTGGACTCCATTTACTATTACTCTCTGTGTCCTATTCTCTAGCCAATTCTTTACCCAGGCTGTCATCTTGGGACCCACTCCCAGGCTGGCTAACTTGTATATTAATCTTTGTGTGGGACTGTGTCAAATGCCTTGCTAAAGTCTAGGTAGGCCATGTCCACAGCCCTCCCTGATCTACTACTTTGGTCACCCAGTCAAAGAAATCTATCAGATTCATCTGGCATGACCTTCCTGCTGTGAATTCATGCTGCCTTGGGTCCTGTGCCCCTCTGGCCTCTAGATACTCGACAATTCTTTCCTTCAGAAGTGATTCCGTCATTTTCCCTACCACTGAGGTTAAACTAACAGGTCTGTAGTTTCCTGCTTCTGCCCTGCTCCCACTTTTGTGAAGGGAAATCACATCTGCCCTCCTCCAGTCCTCGGGTTCGGGTACCACCCCATCCTCCCATGATTTGTTAAAGAGGGTAGTCAGTGGTGTCACTAATTCTACCCTTAGTTCTTTTAGAATTCTGGGATGAATCCCATCAGGCCCCATTGCTTTGTCCACTTTCAGTTTTAATAGTTCTTTCAGAACCCTTTCTTCTGTAAATGGGCTGGTATCAACTTCTGTATCCAGAGTGTTTCTACTGTTTGTTTTAGGTACCTCCCACTCTTCCTTTGTAAATACTGAGCTAAAATATTTGTTTAGTATCTCTGCCTTTTCACAGTCACCTTCTACCCACCCTCCTCCCCTTTATTAAGCCTCACTATCCCTCCCTTGTTCTTCCTTTGCTCCATGATGTACCTATAAAAGGTTTTATCCCCTTTCTGAACTGAGTTGGCTATCTTTTCCTCGGTTTGGGCCTTTGCTTTTCTGACTGCATTCCCAGCTTCCTTTTGCTTTAACTGATACAGTTCTCTGTCCTGCTCCTTCTGTGATTCCTTGTACTTCCTGAATGCTTTTTTTTTTCTCTTGAACCTTCACTGCCACTTCCTTTGAGAACCATAGTGGTTTCTTACATCGTTTTGTTTTGTTTATTTGCTTAACACAAAGGCTTGTTACCTCTGTGATGGCAGTTTTTATTATTCCCTATTGTTCTTCCACCCTTCCTGCCCATTTGCTAGTGCATTCCTTAGGCACTCACCCATTTTGGCAAAGTCAGCCCTCCTAAAGTCCAGTACTTTTGCCTTTGTATGGCTTGACTCTATTGCTGTGTTTATTGTGAACCATACTGTTCGATGGTCGCTAGTTCCCAGATGGCTACCCACTTCTACATCTGTGATCCCCTCTTCATCTCCATTTGAGAGAACCAGGTCTAAGATTGCTCCCTCTCGAGTGGGCTCCAATACTAGTTGTCTAAGGCATGCCCCCTGTAGGGCATCTAGAATAACCCCACTCTTCGAAGTGGCTGCTGCAACTGCACTCCAGTTAACATCTGGCATATTCAGATCACCCATCAGCAATATCTCCCCTTTTTCTGCCATTCTAAGTATACTTTCTATCATTTCTTGTCCATTTCCTCCCCTGAGAGGGGTCTGTATACAACCCTGTGCGGATTGGTGCCATTGCCGGTCTCCAAATTTACCACAGTGCTTCTTCCTCCCTGTTTTCCCTTTTGTTCTGTTGCTTTGATTCCTTCCCTTATGGAAAGAGCTACTCCTCCTCCTCTTTTACCCTCCCTGTCCCTCCTGTAGATAGTGTATCCTGGTATGTTTAAGTCCCAGTCATGGTTTTGTGTGTACCATGGTTCTGTGACTGCCACGATATCCAGATGTTCCTCCTCCATCAAGGCCACTAATTCAGAAAGCTTGTTACTCAGACTGCGGGCATTGGTACTCATTGCTCTCCATTTTTTTATGGCTTTACCTTCTTTTGCAGCATCACTTCAGAAAGAAAGAATTGTTGAGTACCTAGAGGCCAGCGGGGCACAGGACCCAAAGCAGCATGGATTTACAGCAGGAAGGTCCTGTCAGATGAATCTAATTGATTTCTTTGACTGGGTGACCAAAGTAATAGACCAGGAAGGGGCTGTGGATATGGCCTACCTAGACTTTAGCAAGGCATTTGACACAGTCCCAAACAAAAGACTAATAATCAAGTTAGCCAGCTTGGGAGTGGGTTCCAGGGTGGTAGCCTGGGTAGCAAACTGGCTGCACAACAGGACACAGAAGGTAATAGTAAATGGAACACATTCTGAAGAAAGGGAGGTTACTAGTGGAGTACCTCAGGGCTCAGTACTGGGTCCAGTCCTCTTTAACATCTTTATAGGTGACATTGCAGAGGGTCTGGAGGGAAAGGTATGCCTCTTTGCAGATGACACAAAGATCTGTAACAGAGTTGATACACAAGGGGGGTAGAAAGGATGAGAAGGGACTTGTCAAGGTTGGAGGAAAGGTCAGACATATGGCAACTTAGATTCAATGCAAAGAAGTGCAAAGTAATGCACCTGGGAAACAAAAACCCAGAAGAGTACACAATAGCAGGGGAGGTACTAACAACAACAAAAATGGAAAGGGACTTGGATGTAGTCATATCAAATGACTTAAAGGTGGGTAAGCAATGTGAGAAGTCAGTAAGGAGAGCCAGGGGGATACTGGGATGCATAGGAAGGGGCATCACAAGTAGAAAAAGGGAAGTGGTTATCCCTCTGTACAGACAGTTGGTGAGACCCCATCTGGAATACTGTGTGCAGTTTTGGAGACCCCATCTACGCATGGACATAGACAGGATGGAAGCAGTCCAGAGGCAGGCAACTAAAATGGTGCTGGGTCTGCATCAGAAACCATATGAAGAGAGACTGAGAGAGCTTAATATGTATATTCTTGATGAAAGGAGGGACGGGGGGACATGATAGAAACTTTCAAGTACCTCAAGGGAATCAACAAAGTCCAGGAAGGTAGCATCTTTCATAAAAACAGATGTGCAAGAACAAGGGGGCACAATTTAAAGATAGAGGGGGGACGACTCAGGGGTAATGTGAGGAAATTTTTTTTCATGGAGAGAGTGGCGGATGCATGGAACCACCTTCCTGGGGAGGTTGTTGGGTCTAAAACAGTGGGGGAATTCAAACATGCATAGGACAGACGTAAGGCAAGTATAGTGGGGGGTTGCAGGAAGTAGGCTGTTGGTTAACTAGAATCTGCAGCTTACCCAATAGGAAGAGAAATGGGCAGACTGGGTGGGCAAAGTGGTCCTTATCTGCTGTCAAAGTCTATGTTTCTATGTTTCTATTGCCGTAAGTGCAATTCAGCAAGGATGCTTGCCACAACCCCCAGCCGCATGTCCCTTGCACGCCCCCCCAAACAGCAATAGGAAAAAAACATTAGGGTTTTGGGTCTCTGGAGTCTTGGTTAATCAGTGGTGGGGTCTTCTTTGGGGGTTATCAATCCTAATGCTCCCCCCTCCCCACTGTGGGCCCTGTGTGAAGAAAGAAGATCATGTGTGACATAGTTTGCTCATAGAATGTGGTGGGCATTAGGGTTGGCAACCCTCAAGGAAGACCCCACCATTGATTCACCAAGACTCCAGATACCCCAAACCCTAATGTTTTTTTCCTTTTGCTGCTTGGGGATGGGGACACATTAGGGTGAGAAACTCTAATGCCACATTTCCCTACTTTTGTGGTGTTAAGTTACCTAACTGGCACATTAATGCAGTTTTTATGGTTGAATATATGGGAGTTACTATGGACTGCATGCTGATCCTAGAATTCCAGGTTTTGATGATCATCTGTAGTGGCTTTTTTCATCTCCAAAACATCAACCGAATTAAACTGTTCCTAGTGCCTTGTGACTAGGTAATGGTAGCCCATGATTTCTTTACATATAGGTTGGATTACTGTAATGCTCTCCACTTAGGTTTATCTGGGAGTATAATACATCACCTGCAGCTTGGCCAGAGTGTGGTTAAAAACTTGGGAGTCATTATGGACTACAGTTTAGCACTGGAGTATCAGGTGTCTGTGATCACCTGAAGTGCCTTTTTTCATTTCCACACTACTGCCCAGATTAAACCATATCTGGTGTCCAGTGATCAGGTTAGGATAGTCCATGCCTTTGTTACATCCAGGCATGATTACTTTAGTGCTCTCTATCTAGGGTTATCTGGGAGTCTGATGGATTGCTTGCAGCTGGATCAGAATGTGGCTGCCCATTTAATCTCCGAGTCATCTCATAGAGATCATATCATGCCACTGCTGCATGAACTGTACAGCTTGCACATTCAGTGGTGCATCAACTTCAAGATATGCTTGTTGGTATACAGGCCCTACGTGATATGGGACTGGGATACCTGAAAGATCTCCTAACCCCACATATCTCTATCAGCCATCTACACTCATTCAGTGCTGACCATCTGGAGTACTGTGTGCAGTTCTGGAGACCCAATCTCCGCAAGGATATAGACAGGATGGAGGCTGTCCAGAGGAGGGCAACTAAAATGGTGCAGGGCCTGCACCGGAAGACATATGAAGAGAGACTTAAGGAGCTGAATATGTATAGCCTCGAGGAAAGGAGAGAGAGGGGGGACATGATAGAAACTTTCAAGTATCTCAAGGAATCAACAAAGTCCAAGAGGGTAGCATCTTTCAAAAAAGAGGTGTGCAAGAACACAGGGCACAATTAAGAAGATAGAAGGGGCGGCTCAGAGGTAATTTAAGGAAGTATTTTTTCACAGAGAGGGTTGTGGATGCATGGAATGGCCTTCCGAAGGAGGTTGTGGAGTCAAAAACAGTGGTGGAATTCAAGCATGCATGGGACAGTCATAAGGCAATTCTGGGGGGGGGGGTAGGAAGAAGTAGGCTGCTGGTTAACTAGGATCTGCAGCTTATCCAATAGGTAGGGAAATGGGCAGACTGGGTGGGCCAAGCGGTCCTTATCTGCCATCAAAATCTATGTTTCTATGTTTCTATGGCTTACTGTCTGTACCCCAGTCAAGGTTGGCATTGCCCGGACAGAGCTTATGCTGTGGAATTCTGTGCCTTCCCAAATCCACTCTGCCAGGTCAGTGGAGGCCTATACGGGAGCCCTAAAGTGTCATCTCTTTGAATCCACATACTGCTTGACTTAATTTTATTATTTTATAGAAACATGCTGCTTATTTGGAATGTTTTGCTCATTGGAGCTAGTTTAGTTAGTTAGTTAGTTAGTTACATGTCTCTTTCTCTGGTTTATGTTTTTTATCATCTCTGTATGGTGCCCTGAGCCACCATGAAATGGCACCTAAAAATGAACTTGCAAGTATAGTTACGCATTTCAAACCTCTGGTCTGCTGTGCCTCTAGGTTTAGAGTTTGGTGCCTTAATCTTCTTGAATATACAGTAGAACAGGTTATATTTGATGTAAAATAATTATAGCTATATTCTCTTAAGTGCTGATTGAGCTAAAATAAAATGGTGTTAATTGTCCCAAATTGCATATTATGAATGGGCATAAATTAGGAGCTAACTGCAAAGCATGAAATTAAATTTGCGCAATTGCAGCCGGTTAGTGCCCTGCACTAAATATAACGTGCGCAAGAATAAGTAGTTCTACAGTACTGCCTCTTCGCTGCAACTCTGCCTTTTGTTGTGCAAAGTCACTTGTGTTACCCAGCTGCTGATACCTGGTTGCTGCTCGTCTTGGCCCAAAGCATATGCTAAAAAGGGCTTGGTATTTGAAATCTCTTCAGTCCACTGATTGACCATTTCCTCATTATTTTGCACTTTTTGGCATTGATTCCCAGTTGCCTTGATCTTGGCCAATCACTTTTCAGTTTTCCCAAGATCACTGCACATTCTCTCCACCCCCTCCTGAGTGTCCACTCTATTACACATTTTGTTACCATCTACAAAAAAAGTCATACCTTCCCCTCACACATAACACATGTTGTCTTCACATTCTTGTTTGCAGCTGTCACCACTCCTTCTGCTATGACAGAGATGAGACAGTATCAGAGCAGAGAGAGTGCTCATATTTGCGTGTACTCATGATACTGAGCTACTGTCACCCACTTGCTGCTTGCCTTGAATCTGAGTGCTTTAGAAACTAGTTGATATTTGAAACTATTTGAACCAGTGATCAACCCCTCCTGCCACCAGCTCTCACTCATAACATACTATGTATGGAAGGTTATGGGATCTAATCTGAAGCTTCAGCAGCACAGCTGAGAGTTGGGAGCTCAAGATAAGGGAGGTTGGATATCAGCAGCTTGCCAGTGACTGTCTGCTCAAATCAGACAGGTGGTTCTCAGCCACTGAATAGGTTGATAATATCATTGTTTTTATGATTCTCTACCATCAGTTTCCTAAAGATTCTAATTTCCGGGGCCAGTCACAACGAAACAGGACCCTGACCAAGATCCAAGAATTGATATAAAGTGTTAGGATAAAAATGGTTTGTAGTGATACACGTTATCTGAGATGTTGGGTTTTCTGATGTGTGGCTGACTTCACATCCAACAGATCAAGATAATACCAACTGCATAATCAGATGTCCAAAAATTTTCAGTTCAACAGATGTTTTTTCTTATTTCTAAGGAATGTATCATAATTCAGAGACTACTGGTAAAGGTAATAATATAATTTGTCAGCAGAAAAGGACCACTTTGCCCAAATCTGCCCAGATGTTCCCTGCCTTCTCATTTAATGGAGACCGTAACTGGTCTCCAGTGACTCTCCCTCCTCCCTGTCTATTTACTGGTATTCACCTATGTCTAGCCCATGCATGCTTGAAGCCTGCAATTGTTTTCATCTCCACTGCTTTCACTGATATTCTGTTCCAGGGTCTAACACTCCTTCTGTAAAGTCCTCACATCCCTTGTAACCCTGCCCCCCACCTTCACTGCATGCCCTCTGGTTCTGCTGCTCTTTCCCATTTGAAAGAGACTCCCTCCTGCAGCCTGTTCACCTGTATGGATTACTTGTGAGTCTCTATCATGGCTTCTCTCTCACTCCTCTCTTCCAGGGTGTACATGTTGATATCCCTCAGTCTCTCCTTTTAGGGCTTTTGGTGCAACCCCTGCACCATTTTAGTTTCCCTCCACTGGACTGCCACCACACTGTCTATGTCCTTTTTTAGATGTGGTATTCAGAAGTGGACACCATACTCTAGGTTGGGTCTCACCATCAAGCGATACAATGGCAAACCTACCTCCCTTCTCCTACTGGAATTACCCCTCCCTATGCACCCCAGCATTCCACTAGCCCTATCCGCTGCTTTGTAACAATGTCCTGCCACTTTGAGGCCATCATTTATAACCCCAAGGTTCCTAGCCTGCTAAGTGATTTTCACTACCTCCCCCTTCCTACGCTCTGCTCCAGGGTTGCTAAGCCCTAGGTCCATTATTTTGCCCTTTTTGGCATTGATTCCCAGTTGCCTTGATCTTGACCAATCACTTTTCAGTTTTCCCAAGATCACTGCACCTTCTCTCCACCCCCTCCTGAGTGTCCACTCTAGTACACATTTTGTTACCATCTACAAAAAAGGCATACCTTCCCCTCCAGTTCTTTGGCAATGTAACTTATGAAGACATTGAAGAAAACCAGCCCCAGTACTGAGCTCCACAATACCCCGCTGGTCACTCTCCCATAATTAGAGTGAGTGCTGTTGACTACCCCCTCTGATGTCTATCCACTAACCATTTCTAACCTAATTTAATACTTTGGATCCCACCCCTAGGTTGCTCAGTTTTTTAATCAGTCTCCTGTGAGGCATAATGACAAAGGCCTTGTTAAAATCCAGATGGGCCACATCCATTGCTCTCCCCTTATTTACATCCCTTGGCACCCAGTGGAATAAATCAGTCAGATTCATCTGGCATGACCTTCCCCCTGTGAATCCATGCTGCCAGTGATCTTGCAGCCCATTGGATGCAAGATACTCAACCAGCCTTTCCTTTAGTAGGGCTTCCATTAATTTCCACACCACTGAACTGAGACTGACCAGCCTACAGTTGCTAGCCTTCTCCTTGCTACAACTCTTGTGTAGCAAGGCCACATCTGCTCTCCTCCAGTCCTCTGGAATCATGCCTGTTTCCAATGAACTGCTAAATAAAGCCATTAGTGGTGTAGTGAGCACCTCCATGAGTTCCTTTAGTATCCTTGGTGCATCCTGTCCGGTCCCCTAGCCTTGCCCACCTTCAGAGCTGCAGGTACCTTCAGGACTCTCTCCTCTGAAAATGGACTTTTGTCCACCCCCCACTGCTCCCTTGGTGTCTGCCCCCCCCCCACTGTGAAGACTGATCAGAAGTACTTGTTCATAATGGTAGCGTATTCTTGGTCCTCTTCTGTGTAGTCTTCCCTTTCTGCCCTCCTTATCCTCACTATCCCTCCTATTGTTTTCTGTTTCTGACTTATGTACCTGAAGAAAGTATTTTCCCCTTTAGCTACCCTTATCGCTATCCTTTCTTGTCTGCACCTTTGCTCCCCTCATTGCCTTCTCGCTTCCCTCTGTTTTACTTGGTACACTTCCCTGTCCTCCTTCCTCTGCATTTCCTTATACCTCATGAATGCCACCTTTTTTTTCTTCATCACTTTGGCCACTTCCCTAGAAAACACAATGGTATTGTTTCCTTCTAATTTTAAAGTAATATCTGATTATTATTGCATGTCACCTGGCACTTTGCAATGTAACTCTTGCCAGCTAAATCCAGTCTGTGATCGTTTATCTCCTTTACACCCTATATGGTCCCAAGGTTAAGGACTCCAAGCAACCCCCTACCCCACTGCACCAGATGACTTTGTGAAGTGAAGCTTATTTCCCATTACCTCTGGATACCTTCTTCTAAAAGCAGGTTGTACTGCAGGTCTACTTATTTGCAAAACCAAGAGTCCAGTGTGGCCTGCCTTGACCCTAAAAGTAACTAGACATAGAGATAGGGAGGGGTGTGTCCTTCATGTGGGCTAGAAAGACATAATTCACAGTGGAAGGAAAATGGCACATGAACCAACATAGTAATGTTTATTGTCATAGCCATCATATCCATCCTGACTGTCCACACTAACTCTTGATTTGTATTACCCTTTCTTAGGAGTGGGTCTGCAAGAATGGACTGAAGCATGGACTGACACATAGCAAGGCAAAATCCATTAAATGTGTAACTTTTGTTATTTATATTTTCAGATGTGAAAACTGTTGATTGGCAGAACTAATCTTCGAAAGCACAGAAAAATATCAGCAGTGTTAAATCTTAGGATTGATTTACACAGAATCACAGAAGGTGACATCAGAAAAGAACCCCATAGCCCATTTAGTCTGCCCCTTGCCCCCCTAGTCCACCCTGCCATATCTTGAGGCACCCCCTTCCCCTTAGCCCCATGTGTCTGTCCCAAGTGGACATAAATCACTCTATGATCTCTGAATTCACCACCTCTTCTGGAAGCCCATTCCAGTTCTCCACACCCTCTCCATGAAAAATTTACCCCTCACATTGCTCTTGAAGTGCTCCCCCCTGGAGTCTCAGTCCATGTCCCCTTGTTGTGTTCCCTACCTTCATGTGGAACAACTTTCCTGGGTCTCCCTTGTTCATCCCTTTGGTATATTTAAAGGTCTCAATCATGTCCCCCTCTCCCTCCTGGTCTCCAATATTTATAGCTCCAACTCCTTGCACCTCTGTTCATATGGCTTGCCCTCAATCCCCATACACTATCTTGGTCACCCACCACTGAACCCTTTCAATCGAGTCTATATCTTTGTGCAGGTAAGGCCTCCAAAACTGAGCACCATACTTGAGGTGTGGCCTCACCAGGACTTGATACAGGGGTACCAGGATGTCCCTACTCCTGCTGGTAATCCCCCTGCCGATACTTGCCAGCATCCTATATGCCCTCCCCACCACCCTTGAGCATTGCTTCCCTTCCTTGAGATTATTATCCCCAGATCCCACTCACCCTCTGATACCTTAACTCTTTCCCCACCCAGCATATGCTCAGCCCTTTGGTTCCTGTGCCCCAGATGCATAACAGTATACTTCTTGATGTTGAATTTTAGCTGCCAGGTCTCTGCCCACTCCTCTAGTAATCTCAGGTCCCTTCTCATGTCCTCCACCCCCCCAAGGGAGTCAACTGTATTACAGATTTTTGTATCATTTGCAAAGAGGGCCACCCTCCCTGACAGTCCATCCATAATGTCTAGTACATAGATATTGAAACAGAGGGGTTCCAGCACTGGTTCCTGGGGAACTCCACTCCTCACCTGCCCAGTCCCTGAGTACACCCCATTCACTACCATCCTCTAATTCCTATCCACAGCCAGTTTTCAACCCATCTTGTTATTTTGAGCCCTACCCCTATGGTATCCAATTTGTTGACCAGCCTCCTGTGGGGTATGGTGTTCAAGATCTTACTGAAATCCAGATAAGCCACATCCACTGCAACCCCCTGGTCTACTACCTGCATCACTCAGTCATGAAATTCGATCAAATTGGACTGGCAAGACTTGTCCCTAGTGAACCTGTACTGTCTGTCATCCAGCAGTCCGTTCACCTCCAGGTACTTCATTACCCTTTCACCAATGAGTGCCTCCACGATCTTCCCCACCACAACAGTCAGGCTGATGGGGCAGTAGTTTTCCCTCAGATCCCTGCTTCCTCCCTTGTGCATCGGCACCACCGTTGTGTTTTTCCAGTACTTTGGCACTATAGCGGTGTCTAGGGACAGGTTGAACAACATCGCAAGTGTGGCAGCCAGCTCCTCTTTTAGTTCCTAGATCACCCTTGGGTGCAGGCCATCTGGCTCCATGGTCTTATCCACCTTCACCCTGGTTAATTCCTCCCTAACTCTCTCTGTGGTGAAGGGATCTGATACCATTCCCATGCCCCCTTCCTTTCAACTCCGGCCCTCTATCACCCTTTTCTTCCATAAAAACAGAGCAGAAATACCTGTTCAGATTTTCTGCCTTCTCCCTGTCCCCTTCCAAGTGCTTACCTTCTTCTCTCTCAGTCTTTCAATCGCCTGGTCAGCCTTCCTCCTCTCCCCCATGTATCTAAAGAATGTTTTTTTCCCTCTCCTGGCCTGTTTCACTAACTTGACTTCCCTGTCCTCCTTCGCCCTCCTGATGACCTTTCCCGCTAGTCTTCTTACCTCCCGGTAAGCCTCCATATCCCCTTCCCCCTGAGTACTCTTGTATCTCCTTAAATTCTCCACTTATTCCCTACTGCCCTTGCTATATCCCTGCTGAACCAAAGTGACTTCCTGCTTCTTGCTCCCTTTCTAACACTTTTGATGGATGCCTCTGTGGCCTTCCAGATTTGGTCCCTGATAGCTACCCATAGGTCGTCTACATCACTTGAATCCCCTAAAATGCTTTTTTTATGAAGTTTTATATTCATAACTATATCTTTTGTTTTGCAATAAAGGGTAAACTTATTTATATGAATGACTTATGGCCTGCTTCAGGTATTGGTGGTATTTACAAGGTGTGTGAATATTTAATCAGGCATTGTTGGAAATACATTTTTACACAATTCATTTTGCGTGGGATCTTGTCATCTACTGAACTTTCTGTGGCAAAGAAAACAATGAAATAAATGTGTTGTTATTCCAAACTGACAGTATATTTTTTTGTTAACAGGTATGGCTACAAATCTGAAAGGTATGAACACATATAATATGGGAACAATATTTGTAAGAAAGTAGTTAAATTAAAGAAATTGAGTTCATCTAGAAGTTATGATTCTGTGTTCAACTATGAGAGAGAATTTTGGAAAAACATTTCTTTGTAAACTTTGACAAGTTTGAAATAATTTGAATATGATCACCAGTTTTCAACACACTGGCAAACAGATATTATCGTAAGATCTCAATATTTATAGACATGGTAAATGTGAATTCCAACCCCCTTTTTCTAATTATCTTTTTTAATTGTTATTTCATGTTGCAGAAATATGATATGATCATGGATAACTAAGACATAGCACTTTAAACGTGAAATATCAGAGAGGGGATTCCCCAACCAGTCCAGCCCCTGAGGAACAATAACTGTTCAAAATACCAGGACATCTGGTCAGTCATGCACTTTCTGCATTTTCTTTGTACTGGCATCTATGCACTTTATTGTGGTAAGAAAAACTATTTCTTGGCAGATAAATGCACCTTTGTTATTTTATCACAGTGAAGCCAGAGGAGTGCATAATGCTTTGTTGTTTTGTAGTCAAGGCCAAAGACTGCCTGCTATAAAACACAAGATCAAGAAAATGAAACTCGCAGGTTATGGTGCCAGAGTGGTGAAAAAAATATCAGAAATGAATATAAACACAAACAATCATTTAGATCCTTTGCCCTACTCTGAAGAAGGAGCAATGCCCACAAAATGCCAGAGTGGATAGTCAGAATGGATGTGAATTAAATCTTAATTGCTGTGACAATAAACTGGACTGAATTTTAAAAAATATTTGATGAGTGAGTCATCTGCCTCCCATTGTGTATTCTATTGTCAGTATAGCCATGTTAAAAGAATTTACAACTTCAAGTAAGTCAAATGAAGATGGTAAATGTAAACAAGGTAATGGGGCCTGATGGAATGCATTCAGATATCTTTAAGGAGTTAACTAAAGAACAATCTATACCACTGGCAATCATATATTTAATGTGGAGGAGTGCTCTTTGGCTGAGGGAGAGTGCTGTTTGGCTACGGAGCTCAGAGCAGTCAGATGTTAGAGGGTGAAAGGGGAGTGCTCTTTAGCCAACAGCCACTTCTCCCACCCCTATACCGGAATACTGCATGGAGTGGTTGTTAGTCTGCTCTGTCCATTGAAGGTCATGGCCTGCTAATCAGGGGAAGACAGTCTCGGGGAGCAGTGCAGAGAGAGTTCTGCCACCCAGTACAAAGGTCCCATCTACTAACTGACTCTTTGCTTGTGATCTTGCGTTGAGGACCTGAGCAAAGGACAGTGACTGGAGTCTGCCAAGAGTCAGCTAAGGAGAGAGCCAACATCCAGAAACCCTCCCCGTTGGAACATAGGTACACCTGTATTTTAGGGGAGGATTGTCAGTGTGATTGTGGTTGAGGGTTTGTGTTGTAACTGAGCTGTGCACATTGAGGTTTTGAGTTTGTGTTTAGCTGTGCTGTGTTGGGGTTTGTGTTGTATTTAGGTTTGTGTTGTAGCTGAAGTGTACATTTTGTGTGTTGGGGTGCTTGCTGCTAGGCTGTTATCTAGGTAGGAGGGTACTGCCTTATCTGTATACCAAAAAAGCTTTCAATGTAGTGATCATTAATTATAGCATACCTGTATCTGTGTAGTGATTGTTGTTTATAGCATACCTGTATCTGTGTAGTGATAGTTGTTTATAGTGTACCTGTATCTGTGTAGTGATTATTGTTTATAGCATACCTTTTTCTGTGACATACCTAGGGTTCAATGTGCTTGCACAACTTGATATAATGTATGCTTGTGTGACTTAGATACATTGTGGCTGTTCACCTCTCTATCTGTGAGATATACCACCCTATAGGGGTATGATGACAAGGAACCCTAGAGGAGGTTTCCACCCCTATAGGTGCCATGGGAATGATTCCCTTGGCTAAAGGTAGCTTAGGAAGAAGCCCATGGAAAGAGAGACATGCCACTGGAGAAGGAGGGGAGGATGGTGGGGCAACAAAGAAATGAATCCTGGAACAGGCCAGGAGGAGTGGCCTTTTAAGGCCTGATAGGGGAGTGACGTTGTTGCTCCACCAGCTGAACCACAGGTATAGTCTTTACAATTCAGTGTGCTTACACAACTTGATGTGATGTATGCTTGTGTCACTTAGATACATAGTGGCTGTTCACCTCTCTGTCTGTGGGATATATTACCCTGTAGGGGTACAACAGTGAGGAACCCTAGAGGAGGGTTCCACCCCTATAGATTCCATGGGAATGATTCCCTTGGCTAAAGGTAGCTTAGGAAGAAGCACAAAAAAGAATACCCAAAAGGGTGTCGAGCATCGAAGAGGTGAGAAATCAGAATATATCGAGACCAGAAATTAAGGTGATAAACATAGATGAGAAGGACAGGAGAAGAAGAATGAGATAAGCTGAGGATGATGAACAAAAGGAAATCTGACAAGATGTAGAAGGGTGGACTTCCTAAGGAGAGAGAGAGAACAGCCGGGTCCACCATCCGACTCCATCCAACAGCAGAACCTAACTACAGAACCTATAAAAGCACTAACCCTGTCTAATATTATGACCTTCAGCATGGAGGAGAGGAAAAACCCCTATTGAGGAGGAGGAACCCTTTGGGGATCCAAGGCCTAGGTCACCTTCCCTCCAGGCTGAAGGACGTTTTGGTTAGTGATGGCTCAGATACTACAATTTAGAGTCAAGATAGAGGGAAGAGGAAATGAGTCCAATTTAGAGGAAGCTCTCGCTCTGTCCGTCTAACAGTCATGCTGATGAGGGTTGCGAGCAATGTCTAACTATGAATTCAGAATGCATGAGTGGAGGATTGAGATGACTATATGAAGTTCGCTGACAGAAGGAAGCTTAGAAGGTTGGCTGGACTGCCGAATGGGAACAAAGGATGCAAAGGGGAAATTCAAGGATGGCCGGGCGAAGACCACAGCCTACAAGGAGAGCAGAAGTTGATGCTGAAGAACAGAATGGTCAAGAACAAATGAACGATAAATGATGATAGACTGAAAGCCTTGAAGGCCTAAACAGTTTAAGGTGAGGAATGGAATGGACGATGTACGAATATGAAATGAAGCCTAGAAGGTTGGTACAGTTAAGGTAAAATATGAAATGGACAATGTATGATAATGGAGAGAAGCCCTGAAGGCCAGGACTGTTAAGGTGTAGTATGAAATGGGCGATGTACGATGATAGAGAGAACCCTAGAAGGCCAGTTTGGTTAAAGTAAAATATGAAATGGATGATGTACAATGATGGAGAGAAGCCTTGAAGGCTGGAACAGGTACGGTGAGGTATGAAATGGACAATGTACGATTATGAAACTGGGCCTAGAAGGCTGGTACAGTTCAGGTGAAATATGAAATGGATGATTTATGATGATGGAGAGAAGCCCTGAAGACCAGAACGGTTGAGGTGAGGTATGAAATGGACAATGTACAATGAAGGAGTGAAACCTTGGCAACTGGTATGGTGAAGGCGAGTTGTGAAAGGACAAAGTACAGTAATGGAGTGAGAGCCTTGGAAGCCGGTATGAGTAGGGTATGTAAGCAGGCAAGTAGGGTATAGGAAGGTTGAGGTTAGGCAACGATGGAGGTTTGACATGGAGTGGAAGATATGTGAGTCGAGTGGTCCAGAATGGAGGACTATGGTAAGAGGAGGATACGAATAGGTATGGTGATAACAGGATAGGGAAACACCCCCCCAAAAAAAGCACGGGATGAGGAAGGAGAAGAGGTGAAGGGCATGAGTTGCAGATGAGAACAGCAGGGCAAAGCCCACAGCCAACTAGGTGAAGGGCCGAGAGGCAGAAAATTGAAGCACAACAGGGAATGTGGTGGCAGGCCAAACATAGAGAGCCAAAAGAAAGGATGCAGAGCTGGTGAGGTAGGCAGAGGAATGAGGTATAGGGAGGGGTGAAGGTCTGGCCAGGGGCTGAGCAGCTGGAAAGCATGGAAGAGAAAGGGCGAAGGAGAACCAAAGGACCACCCATAGATCCCATGGAGTACCAGCAGCAGGAAAATCGGCAACGGTAACCGAGGAGAGGGAGCAGAACAAGTTCACCCTGAATCATACACAAATTAGTGCACTGAAAGGAGACAAAGTGCCAAGATAGATGCCCAAAAAGGGGGGGCAGAACCCACCAAAAACAGCATCCAATACAAATGGGGAAAAGGAAGGGTACAGGAGCAGACATATGAGGGTATAGAAGCAGAGGTCAAAGTGGAGAAATAAAGTAGGAGCAGCAACACTCACTGAGGCAGGTGAGTCCCAGCAGCACTAGGCAGAGCACATGGTCAAGGATGGTGGATGACAAGTGACTAGAATCCAGGGACAGAAAAAGGGCCAGAACAGGAGGATGCTGAAGCAGAGAGGCATGGAGGGTGATGGCACACCCGCACTCCGATGTGTTGAGTGTGAGGAGGAACATGCAACCGGGAGGCCTGGAGGTGGAAGAACATAGAGCAACAGGGCAGGATCTGTGGGCAGACAAGAAAGAGTGCCAGAGTGCTCCACGAGGAAGGCAGGAAGGAGTGGTGCAAGGATGAGAACAGTAGCAGGACACAGGACCAGCGACAGAACAGAGGTACCACTAGGCAGGTGAAGGGTGGGGGAGGAAGTTTGGAATGCATGATGATGGTGAGAGCAGCCACAGAGCAAGTGGCAGAACAAAGAGGGAGGCAGCAGACCCCCAATCCCAATCGCAACAGACACAAGTGGGTAGGGAGCAGAGGAAAGAAAAGCGAATCAAGTGATATACCCAATGCAAAAAGATGAAACGGGAGACAAGAATGAGCGGCTGGAGGTGCAATGTAGGGAAATAGAAGCCCAGAGTGTAGGGAGGTAGTACCTCTGGCCACAATGAAGAAATGAATCCTGGAACAGTCCAGGAGGAGTGGCCTTTTAAGGCCTGATGGGGGAGTGACATTTTTGCTCTGCCTATTGAACCACAGGCATAGCCTTTACAATAGTGAAATTACAGGACTGTGCATTGTACACTGATAACTCGTACTATGTACAGCTTAACTTTACTGGGTTCTGGGAAAAAGGAGGACAGGAAGCACAGGAAGAGCAGAACTAGGGAATGTGGAGAGTGGTGCAGTGCAATGGTTGTGGGACAGCAATCTTCTGAGAAACCTTCTGGAGACTATAGTGCTGCCCCATCTGCATGTACCTATCTGGGTTGGTGGAGAAAGCCTCTAGACTCAAGGCTGTTTTGGCTTTGAGTCAGGAGGATGTCACTAGACTTGGGGCTGCTGAACATTTAATCTAGCCAAGGGAGGTGATGGAAGAAAAAGGGGAGGTGGAAACTGCCCCCACACAGACTTAGAGAGACAGGAGGGAGATCTTGAGGGGAGAGAGTCCCACCACAGTGCAAGTGAATCAAGGAAGCAGTGGGTTAGCAAAAGAGGAACAGAAAGAAGCAGTCAGAAGGGAAGAGAGAGAAGGGGGGCAAAAGGAAAAAGGGAGAAGTGAAGGAGCCAACAGAATCTGGAAGGCCATATGTGCTAATACTAGAAGTCAGGTAAATAAAATTCCAGACCTAGTGGCCATCATGCTGGAGGCCGACCTGGATATTGTGGTCATTACTGAGTCATGGTCTATTGACAACCATGACTGATACATGGTCATACTAGACTACATGATGTTCAGAAAGGATGGGGCAGGAAGAAAAGAAGGGAGAGTGATGCTTTATGTGAAGGAAAGCATACTAGCAACAGAAATACAGGGAATTTAGGGGGAGGCAGAGGTGTTGTGGGTCACCCTCGAGTCGGGAAACAAAGCCACTATTCATACAGTCGTGATCTACAGGCTTTCAGCACAGATGGAGGACTTTGATAAGGAAACATTAGAAGCAAATGGCAAAATGGCTGAAAAGGGGGAAGTGTTGCTAGTGGTGAACTTCAATCTGCCAGATGTAGATTGGAACTTGCCAGCTACAGTTTCAGCTAGAAGCAGGTGCATCCTGGACTCCCTGCAGGGGGCATTCCTCAGGCAACTAGTCAGTGAACCCACTCATGTTGGGGCAATATTGGACCTGGTGCTTACTAACAGGAACAGTATTATAGACATCAAGGTGGGAAACCATCTGGGGACCACTGATCATCGTACAGTGTGGTTCAGCATAAGAAAAGTTGCTGAAGAACATAAGAACATAAGAAAAGTGTTGGCAGATGGGGACTGTGTGGTCCATTTAGTCTGCCCAAAGTGACTACACCCCATTATAT
Source organism: Neoceratodus forsteri (assembly GCA_016271365.2). NCBI lineage: Eukaryota > Metazoa > Chordata > Ceratodontiformes > Ceratodontidae > Neoceratodus > Neoceratodus forsteri. Next base: position 452,174,464 of record CM057455.1, on the reverse strand, counting down.
TTTTTTCCTAAGTTGCCCACTTTGCCTGTCCCAGGCGAGTTTGAATTCCCTTACTGCTTTGATACCATCACATCTGGTAGCAGGCTGTTCCATGGGTCTATCATTCTGTCAGTAAAAAAGTACTTTCTAGAGTTGCTTTTAAACTTGCCTCCCACCAGATGCAAGTTTTGCCCTCTTGTAAAAACTGCCCTGTTTTCCTGGAAGAGGTTTTCCTCCTGAGTTGTGTTAATTTCCTTGATGTACTTAAATGTATCTATCATGTCTAGGGCTGGGCGGACTGTTATGCAGGAGATCTGGACCCCCGGATTGAACCCGCAATCCACAGACCCGGATGAAAACTGATTTTGCCACTGAAGTCCAGTTCTGGGTCTGTGGAAGTGTCATTTGTGCCATTGTGTTTATTGTTGCCAAGGAGATGCAGTCAGCACTCTGACTCCATGTACAGGCGGCCGGTGGCATCCAATCAGGCAACAGATGATCACCCGACTCACTCACGGTACATAACCATGCTGATTGCGTAACGTGGCCCAGACAAAAGGAGGACATATCAGAGGAGCACCCCATTTATCACTACAGCAGCTGCAAGAAGAAGTTCCTAAAAAGCAAAAAAAAAAACACACAGAAAAATATACATTTTGAAGGGGAGGGAAGAGAAAAAGAGAGAGAGAAAGGACTTGATTTACTGCGGGGGGGACTGATTGTTGGGGAGGGTGACAGGCAGGGACTGAATTTGGTAAAGGAGAAATCCAGAGGGATTGGGGAGATAATGGTGGACTGGGTGCTGCCGGGGGGGGAGGCAAAAGGCAGGCAGTGTAGCAGTGTGACTGTGTATATGAGCAAGGGCAGGCTGGCAAAATCTTTGACTTGTGGCATAAAGATCCAGAGGAGAGAGGGAGAGACTACTTGGGGCCCAAGAGAAATTTTACAGTCACAGAAAATCCCAAATGAAAGCTTTTTTCCTTTTCTTCGGCCTCAGACGGTGTAGCTGTGTACATGAGCAAGGGAGGGCAGGCTGGCAAAATCTTTGACTTGTGCCATTCCAAATCCAGATCCAGAGGAGAGTGGGAGAGACTACTGGGGGCTAGTGGAGGCCGAAGTGCCTAAAATTCAGTACGCATAGAATTTCACATAGAACATTTAATACTCTGCAAAGCAAAGTGAATAACTACGCATATTGAAGTAACGTGAAGTTCCCATTGTTCTCGATGAACTTTGCATTACTTTGTCTTGTTTTCTATTAACTTTGCATTACTTCATCTTGTTTTTGTGCTGTTTAAGGTGAATTTTGCAGTAAATCATGGGATGTAAGGTCACAGGGGCGCTATATTGTCTAGCACAGCCTCAGTTCATTGTAGTGTGTGTAGTGGAAAGCTGAGGACAGTTTGCGCTCAGAGCTCTGAGATTCAAACCCTCTAAAAACCTTTAAAAATGCCTTTCTTCGTCAGAATTTTGTGACAAAATTTAGTAGACAGATTGTAGTAAGCCCTGATGTGGTTATATCATTGAGCATTTATTAATATTTTGTGGATATTGAATGTTAATTTAGTTGATTCCGTCTCTTTACTGAGAGACATTGTAGAACTGTGCTTTGGAGGAGGGGCTGATCTGTGGTTTAGAAGGGAGAGTTGCGAGAAAGGCATTTTTTTCAACCATTGTTGGCTATTGTTTTATTATTTTTGTGTTCAGGTAGACACAGTACAACTTCACTGAATTGTTTATAAATATGTTCTGTTTGCTGGGCAGTTTTTCAGTCTTTTTACAGGACTGTCTGTGTTGTAATGTATTGAACAGTTAATGTTTCTGTGCCTGACCTTTAATCTGAGTGCGTGCTAACAATTGATATGAATTTCACTGTGGCATTGCAATAGCAGTACTCTGAATTTCTAAGCCTGTCTGCAATTTATTTCCTTGCTTCTGTGTAGCTAGATATTGTGTCTCTCCCCCCTCTCCCCCACCCATCAAAACAAGGTATTGTTTTTTGACTGTCGGCTTTTTGAAGATTGGTTAAGGATTCAAGGACAGGTATTGTGTTGTGCCTGTGTGGCTGCATTTAGTGTTTTGCTTTCCAGCCACCCAAAAGTGCTGAAATATCAAGTTGCTGTAAATTGACTGTGCCACCTGAAAGGCTCTACGATGCCAGTTCAATAACTATGTTGTCGACCGACATCACAGTGACAGATTTATGTCGACCACATGTTGCGGTAGATATAAATCCAAATGGAGACCCCAGTCTTTTTTCTATCAGGGGCTCTGCCCCCCACACCCTCTGAACTAAAGGATTCCAACTCTGAGTCAGAGTTGGTTCAGAGAGGGGGTGCAGGACTGGGAGATAGAGTGATTGGGTTTTGGGCAGACCATTACAGAGAACTATCGATATTGTCGGCATCAACATGTTCACTATAATAGTGTCCCCATACGGTCGGCATACCCATCTGATAAAATGCCTTAGAAGAGATGGTCAGGCAAAGCAGTTTCTGGCTGTGGTGCTGCTGCCAAGAAGACTATTAACAGTGGAAGTTGTTGTGAAGATGAGTCAGGTTCATCAGGGGCTACCAATGGTAGCAGTATTAAGTGTGGTCGTGGCCGTGGCCATGGTAGTAAGCAGCAGAAGGGAAAGGTAGTAGTTTGTGCAAGTAAAGGGATTTGTCCAACTATGCTTTTCATAGCAAAATCAGTTGCTTCAATGCTGGTTGGAGATGGTCTTGTCCCTGCTGTTAGTAAAGTTAGGGAGGGCATAATTGCTAACAGCATGACTATTGCTACAACTTAAACCCTGTTAAATTTATCATGTGGGAAAAATGTTGAATCCTCAGACTTGAGTGCAGTTGATGTCCCACTACCTACAGTACTTGAACATGATTCTGATCATGATGATGACTCACAGTCTCATGTTTCCACTGATGTTGAGGATAGGCCATCCAAACATTCAGACATTGATGAAAAAAGTGTGGCTGACAATATTGAGGCTGTAGTTGAACTTGGAATATCTCCACAGGAGGACAGCCTCCAAAGTGAATTAGAGGATGATGATTATGATGATGATGATGCTAGCGACCCTATTTGGGAACTGGAAAAAAAGAAAGTGAAGGGGGCTGTCTGTAAACAGTCTGTTAGTCAATCTCCTCCTCTTCAAAGTTCTACTGTAGCTGTGTCTGTTGATGATGATCCTGAATTAATAGTCATAGACTGTAATGTTCAGTCAAAGTCCAATTATGCAACACATCAGAAATCATGCATTACACCCCCCATTTCATCGCCACCAAAACAGCAGTTACTTATGCAGCTCCAGCACAAGCAGCAACATGTGAAGAGTAGGGCATCCAAATCCCTAGTTTGGGATTCTTTTGTAGAAGATGGCAATGCTGAAACATAGAAACATAGAACATAGAAACAGAGAAACATAGAAACATGAATTTGGTGGCAGATAAGGACCGCTTGGCCTACCTAGTTGGCCCATTTCCCTACCTAATGGATAAGCTGCAGATCCTAGTTAACCAACAGCCTACTTCCTCCTACCCCCCCAGTAGAATTGGCTTATGTCTGTCCCCTGCATTCTTGAATTCCCCCACTGTGTTTGACTCTATGACCTCCTCAGGATGGCCGTTCCATGCATCTACAACCCTCTCTGTGAAAAAATGCTTCCTCACATTACTTCTGAGCCATCCCCCCTCTACATAGAAACATAGACTTTGATGGCAGATAAGGACCGCTAGGTCCATCTAGTCTGCCCATTTCCCTACCTACAGGATAGGCCGCAGATCCTAGTTAACCAACAGCCTATTTCTTCCTACCCCCCACAAGAATTGCCTTATGTCTGTCCCATGCATTCTTGAATTCTCCCACAGTTTTAGACCCACAACCTCCTCAGGAAGGCTGTTCCATGCATCCACTACCCTGTCTGTGAAATAATACTTCCTTACATTGCCCCTGAACCGCCCTCCTTCTCCACTGAGGTACTTAAAAGTTTCTATCATGTCCCCCCTCTCCCTTCTTTCCTCAAGGGTATACATATTAAGCTCCTTTAGTCTCTCCTCGTATGGCTTCTCTTGCAGACCCTGCACCATTTTAGTTGCCCTCCTCTGGACTGCCTCTATCCTGTCTATGTCCTTGTGGAGATGGGGTCTCCAGAACTGGACACAGTACTCCAGATGGGGTCTCACCAACTGTCTGTACAGAGGGATAACAACTTCCTGTTTTCTGCTGATGATGCCTCTCCTATACATCCCAGTATACCCCAGCCCTCCTACTGCCTTCTCACATTGCTTACAACCTTAAGGTCATCTGATATGATTACCCCAGGTCCCTTTCCTTTTTGTTGCTGTTACTACCTCCCCACCCATTGTGTATTCTTCCCTGGGTTCTTGTTTCCAGGTGCATTATTTTGCACTTTGCATTGAATCCTAGCTGCCATACTTCTGACCATTTCTCCAACCTTGCCAAGTCCCTTTTCATCCTTTCCACACTTCCTTGTGTATCAACCCTGTTGCAGATCTTGTGTCATCTGCAAAAGGCATACTTTTCCTTCCAGTCCCTCTGCAATGTCACTGATGAAGACATTAAAAGGACTGGATCCAATACTGAACCTGAGGTACCCCACTAGTAACCCCTTTCTTCAGAGTGGACTCCATTTACAATTACCTTCTGTGTCCTGTTGTCCAGCCAATGTTTTACCCAGGCTACCACCCTGGGTCCCACTCCCAGGCTGGTTAATTTGACTATTAATCTTTGTGTGGGACTGTGTCAAATGCCTTGCTAAAGTCTAGGTAGGCCATGTCCACAGCCCTCCCTGGTCTACTACTTTGGTCACCCAGTCAAAGAAATCTATTAGATCGTCTGACATGACCTTTCCGCTGTGAACCCATGCTGCCTTGGGTCCTGTGCTCCACTGGCCTCTAGGTACTAACTATTCTTTCCTTCAGAAGTGACTCCATCACTTTCCCTACCACAGAAGTCAGACTGACAGGTCTGTAGTTTCCTGCCTCTGTCTTGGTCCCACTTTTGTGAAGGGAATCACATCCGCCTTCCTCCAGTCCTCGGGTACCACACCATCCTCCCATGATTTATTAAAAGAGTAGCCAGTGGTTTCACTAGCTCCTCCCTTAATTCTTTAGAATTCTGGGGTGAATTCCATCAGGCCCCATTGCTTTGTCCACCTTCAGTTTTAGGAGTTCTTGCAGAACCCTTTCTTCTGTGAAAGGACTGGATCGACTCCCTATCAAAAGTGCTTCTGTTAATTGGATTAGGTACGCCCCTCCTCTTTGTGAATACTGAGCAGAAATATTCATTCAGTATTCCTGATTTTCACTGTCCCCTCTGCCCACCCAACTGCTCATTCTATTCAGCCTCACTATCCCTCCTTTGTCTTTTCTACGCGCTGATGTACCTATAAAAGTTTTATCCCCTTCTTAACTGAGTTGGCTATCTTTCCCAGTTTGGGCCTTTGCTATTCTGACTTCCTCCTGCTTCCTTCTGCCTTAACTGGTACAGCTCTCTGTCCTGTTCCTTCTGTGTTTCCTTATACTTCTGGAATGCTATCTTTTCTTCCTGACTTTCACAGCCACCTCTTTTGAAGAACCATAGTGGCTTTTTCTTCATTTTGATTTGTTTATTTGCTTCACACAAAGGCTTGTTGCCTCTGTGATGGCAGTTTTGATAATTTCCCATTGTTGCTCCACACCTCCTTCTAGCCTGTTTGCTAGTGCTTTTCTGAGGCACTCTCCCATCTTTACAAAGTCAGCCCTCCTAAAGTCCAGTACCCTCACTTTGTATGGCTTGACTCTGTAGCTGAGTTTAACGTGAACCACACTGTTTGATGGTCACTTGTCCCCAGATGGCAACCCACTTCTAGATCTGAGATCCTCTCACTGCCCCCGCTTGAGAGTACAAGGTCTAAGATTGCTCCTCACAAGTGGGTTCAAACTAGCTGTCTAATGCCTGCCACCTGTAGGGCATCAAGAATGGCTCTGCTCTTGGATGGCTGCAGCAAATGTGCTCCAGTTAACATCTGGCATATTTAGGTCTCCCATCAACAGTATCTCCCTTTCTCTGCCATTCTAAGAATGCCTGCTATCATATCCTTGTCCATTTCTTCCCCTGACATGGGGCCTGTACACAACCCTGTGTGGATTGTGGTGCCTTTCCAGTCTCCAAGGTGACCCACAGTGCCTCCTCCTCCCTGTTTACTCTTTTGTTCAGTTGCTTTATCCCTTCCTTTACATGAGAGCTACCTCCCTCTTCTCCCCTGCCTGTCTCTCCTGTGGGTTATGTACCCTGGTATGTTAACATCCCAGTCATGGTTCTCTGTGTACCATGTTTCTGTGACTCTATGATATACCAGGCATCCTCTTCCATTAAGGCCATCAGCTCAGGGGAGTTGTTGCCCAGACTATGGGCATTGGTACTCATTACCCTCCATTTCCTGATGGCCTTACTCCCTTTTGCCCCATCCCTGTCCTTCCTGCCTTTGTCACTTTCTCCATTTACCCCTGCCCTTCTCCCTATTGACACCTCTATGTTGGTGTTTGCCGCACTTACTACCATGATTTTTTGGGGGGCTAGGATTTTCCTGCTCCTTTCTAGTGCCTCCCCCCTTGGCTAGTTTAAAAGCTTGCCAATGAAACATTTAAACCTATTGCCTAGGATTCTGGTTCCCCTCTCGGACAGATGCAGCCCATCATGCCAGTATAGGCTTGCATCACTCCAGGTGGACCCCCAGTCCCCAATGAAGCCAAATCCCTGAGCTCCATGCCAGTTTTTCAACCACTGATTGAATCCCATGGTGTGGAACACCCTAGCCTCTCCTATGCCATAGATGGGTAGCACCTCTGAGAAGGTTACCGTGCGTGCTACTTGACTAAGGCCCCTCCCCAATTCCACAAACTCTTCCTGCACTTCTCTAATCCTTCTTAGCCAGGTCATTTGTCCCTAGTGGACAATGACATCCAGCCCTCCCTGTGCAGCTGCTCCGGCAATCCTGAGGATTCGCTCCCTGTCCCTCCAAGCCATGGCACCAGGCAGGCACCTTACCTCCCTCTCCCCTTCCTCCCCCAGTTCTACCTTCCTAACAATGAAGTCCCCCACCAGGAGTTGTTTCCTTCCCCTGCAGGGTCCCCTGGCACCCTCTTGTGGGTCTCCTTTGTGGAGGTTCCCAGCATCCTCCTTGGTCTCCATTGTGGGTGCCTCCATAGAGGAACCACACTTTGCCAGAATGGCATAGGAATTGTGGAGAGGTACAACTGGAGGGATGCACCTCTGTTCCACCACCCTCACCCTCCCTGGAGCCCACTGTGGTCCAACGCTCCTTTTCTTGGCAACCTCTGAGGCAACGGCAGTGGCACTGGTGGTCCCTGGATGGAAGAGGAGGTCCCACAAATCCTGGCCAACTCAGCCTGGAGATGAGCAACCTCCTCCCTCAGCCCAGAGAGGTGTCTGCAGATGGGACAACACTGCATCCTCCAGAACAGCTCCCGGAAGACTGCTGCTCCACAGCAACTGCACTGCACCACTCCAATCATGTCTTATTTCTGGCCCCTTAACTGTTTGCAATCCTTACTCTTTCCTCTGCTTTTTTTTCTCTCTCTCCTTACTTTCTGCCTGTGTGCCCTTTAAGCTCCTGATTGTCCTGTTCTGAGACAAGAATATCCTATATTTCTCAGTAGACCACTTACTTGCTCAGAGGCAGACCTCCAGCAGCTAGAGGGGCCGGAGAGCTACTCTGCCCTACTAGGATGGTGGGTCCTTGGTGGTTCTGTGATCACTCACTTCCTGCCCCTAAACAGGAAGTTCCTGTTGTCAGTCAAATCCTGTGCCTATAAAATAGAACTAGCTTTGGGTGGGAGGGTGGAGGAGGGAAGGAGGGCAATATAGTCCCAGCAGAGAAGTCCAGTCACACAGCAGTCCTTTCTCCTGGTGTCTTCTGCCAAGCTATTATCAGAATCTTTCTAAGGCAGTTTTTAAATGTAGCTTCCTTCTAGCTAAGCCACTCCCCCTACTTTCCAGATCTTTCTACAAGTAATTTAAACCTCACAGCAGTTAAGTCCTTTCAGTCACCTGAGATTTACACCTAGATAACTCTTCAGATACCCATTCAGTTCAGTTAACCCAAACACACACTTTTTTTTTTGTATGTTAGTTTTTTTTACCCTAAATTAAAGGTCCAAGTACAAAAGTTCTTCTACTTTAGTCCCAGCAGAGAAGTCCAGTCACACAGCAGTCCTTTCTCCTGGTGTCTTCTGCCAAGCTATTAGCAGAATCTTTCTAAGGCAGTCTTTAAATGTAGCTTCCTTCTAGCTAAGCCACTCCCCCTACTTACCAGATCTTTCTACAAGTAATTTAAACCTCACAGCAGTTAAGTCCTTTCAGTCACCTGAGATTTACACCTAGATAACTCTTCAGATACCCATTCAGTTCAGTTAACCCAAACACACACTTTTTTTTTTGTATGTTAGTTTTTTTACCCTAAATTAAAGGTCCAAGTACAAAAGTTCTTCTACTTTAGTCCCAGCAGAGAAGTCCAGTCACATAGCAGTCCTTTCTCCTGGTGTCTTCTGCCAAGCTAGATCTATCTTCAGATTGTGCCCCCTTGTTCCTGCTCATCTCTTTTTCTGAAAGATGCTACCTTCTTGGACTTTGTTGAGTCCCTTGAGGTATTTGAAAGTTTCTATCATGTCCCCCCTCTCCCTCCTTTCCTCGAGGATATACATCTTAAGCTCCGTTAGTTTTTCTTCATATGTCTTCTGGTGCAGACCCAGCACCATTTTGGTTGCCCTCTTCTCAACAGCCTCCACCCTATCTATGTCTTTGCAGAGATGGGGTCTCCTGAACTGTACACAGTACTCCAGATGTGGTCTTACCAATTGTCTGTACAGAGGACCAACAACTTCCTGTTTTCTACTGGTGAGAAACAGTGGCAATCTGCCAGCTTTGTCAAGTGCATGTGAAACGTGGTAAAAAGGGTAGTCATTTGGGAACTGGGGGCCAGCATACTCATCTGAAGAGCAGGCACATGGCACTGTTGACATGGTACCAGATGGGAGCTAATGCCATAGTTGGGCGTTCACCCTCAGCCACCTTAGTGGGCATGGTATCCCCTTCCTTCAGTGTAAGTAGTCATGTCAGTAAAAGTGAATTAATTACACCAGTGACATGGTACCAGATGGGAGCTAATGCCATAGTTGGGCGTTCACCCTCAGCCACCTTAGTGGGCATGGTATCCCCTTCCTTCAGTGTAAGTAGTCATGTCAGTAAAAGTGAATTAATTACACCAGAGGATTACTACAGGCATGAGGAGGAGGAGAATTTAGAATGTTCAAGCAGTGGTCAGAGTAGCAGTGGCAGTCCATGTAGTAATTCTACTACATCAACCCCTGTGCTTAAAAAAAAGAAAATAACCACATGTATTGGCTTGTCAACTGTGCACCTAATATCACAAGTCCAAGGTACCCCATCCATGTCAGTTAGTAAAATAGAGCCATTTGGCACACCACGCGTAAAGCAACAAACAATGCAGCTCACATTGCATAGCCTTTTTGTGCTCAACACTAAATATCAACCCAATCCTGCTGTTGCACGAGAACTCAATGCTGCCATAGTGGAAAAGCTGGAATTGACCTTTTACCATTTTCCTTTGTGGAGAATGCAGGCTTCCAGCGCTTTGTGGCACACGCATGTCCTAAATGGAAGGTCCTGTCCTGGACATACTTTTCCACCCATGATGTTCCTGAGTTATCTCAGATGGTGACAGAGTCTGTAAGACATGCCCTTCAACATTCTGCATCACCTTACATTCACTTAAGCATGGATATATGGACAAGTGGCAAAACAGCAGGTAGTTCCTATCTGTGTATTACTGCACATTGGGCACAGGTACCTGGGGTTGTCTGTGGTGGTGGGATGGGAAAGCAGTGTAATAAGTCAGACTGTGGTGGTGGTAGCAACCTCCATGGCATTACACAACATGCTATGCTTGCAATACGTAGTGTAGCAGGGTTGCATACAGGCGAACACATGCTAGACTTGCTACTGACAGAAATTGATGAGTGGCTGCACCCCCTAAAATCTGGCTTCATAGCTGGTGATAATGGATCAAACGTTGTGAAATGTATCAGCAATTGTGGCTTTGTGCAAGTTCCCTGTATGGCCCACTGTTTAAATCTGGTGGTACAGGGGTTTCTGCACTACCCTGAAATAAAGCAAATGTTGACTGTTGCAAGCCACATCTGTGCCCACTTTACACTCTGAACACTGACTTCCTGCCTATTTTACTGCCTCCCTGAATCATGTGGTCTGCAGACCTGCAGAGACAGTCAGGCAAGTGATCAGTGGCCTCTTTCTTAATGACTTTGCCTTATCAAACTGTAACTCGAACTGAACTCGAAGTGGACAACGTGAAGTAAAGCGAATTTCAAGTTTTTAGTGGACAATTCACACAGTGCTACTCGAATCCGAAGTATACCACTTCGGGCTCACTTTGCCTGTGAATTAAAACTTTGCTGCATCTCTACTGATGGCCCAAGAGAAATTTTACAGTTACAGAAAATCCCAAATTAAGTTTTTTTCTTTTCTTGGCCTCATGTAGTGTAGCTGTGTGCATGAGTAAGGAAGGGCAGACTGACAAAGTCTTTGACTTATGCCATTCCAGATCCAGAGGAAAGAGAGAGATACTACTTGGGGGCCAAGAGAAATTTTACAGTTACAGAAAATCCCAAATGAAAGTTTTTTTCCTGGCTGCAGTGTGGCTGTATGTACAGGGCAAGTGCAGCTGGCTGGCAAAATAAATCTTTAACTTGAGCCATCCAGAGGGGGGGGAGAGAGAGACTGCAGGGGGGCCCATGAGAAATTCAACAGTCCCAGAAATCAGTGTGACTGTATATACAAATCAAGGGCAGCAGGCTGGCAAAGAAATCTTTGACTTGTGCCATCCAATCATGGATCATGATCACTTGTAAGTGTTCATTCACAATTTCGTGTATTAAAAAAAAAATAGCGTTCAAACAAACAGCATACAAGCTGAAGCGCCTGTGCTGCTGACTGTGGGTGGCCCAGGGGATAATCTGACTTTGTGAAGAGTAGCAGGATGTTTACACTACAACACAAGTAAAGAATAACTACTGTACACACAAGTGCCATCATCATCATCACTCATTTCCCATTATTCCTCCTTATTATCTTAAGTTTTATAGTATATCACGTTAAATTATGTCTAAGCATTAAACAACCCCCAGTGTGGGACTGTGCTGCATTCGGCTATGCACCAGATGTGCCTGCATCTCCAATTTAAGTTCTGAGGCGCACTTAACAGTCGCTGAATTTGGTCACTTATCAGTAAGTAACTGTACAGTAGGAGTCTGTCAGGTAATCTTGGAAGGAAGTGGTGGTAGACTGCAGTACTGTCGGTATGCTGTGTACAGTCATGAGTCACAACAATACATTTGTCCCTGGCTTCTAGGTGGGAATCATCAGAAGGACATGATGCTAGTTAGAGGGATCTTTTTTTACAAGTTAGAATACTAAGAAAAAATGGATCAAAGTGTTGATAAGGCACACTCTATTTCTCAGGTAGGCAGTGGCACTGCAAAAGACAGCAATCAGCCTGAAAAGGGAAAACAAAATCAAACCCCAAAAAGTGATTTTTTTTTTTTATGTCTAAGGTTCCGTTTTCCAAGTGAATGCTTGAATCCAAAAAAGGTGAATGTCTTGTATTATCATCAGTCCCAAGTAAAAAAAAGTTATGCAGTTAAAAAAACTATAGGCTTGGTGGGTACCACCAGCAGAGGCATCCAACAGTATGAAACAATTGCATACTGTGCTACTGCCTGTCCTTCACCCTCATCAAATTCTTCTGAGGTTGAACCCAATGAGGGTAATAAAAATAAATATGATGAGAATGATCAGGCAGCACAAGGTTTACTGAAGGTGATGGAAACTGCAGCTGAGAAAGAAACAGGCAGAAATGTTTTAGTTGTGGAGGGGGGCAGTGGAAATAAACTACAAGAGGAACAGACTGAAGAAAAATCTGGGGGAAACCCTGAAAATGTGACCAAGGTGCCATGCCTTCCTAGGAAAAAGACTAAAAAAATATCATCTTTTATTTGGTCATAATTGCAGCAAAAAAAAGTCACCTGCAAAATTCCGGTGAAATAGTGAATTTGCTGTGCAAAATATTTCGCTGATGAATTTGAATGGGTCGAAATGTTGTATATTCCACAAGTGAAATTACATTTTGCCTGCAACATGCAGAATTTCACTCCCGAGTGCTGGAATTTCAATCAGAGAGTGGCAAAATTCCACTGTTCACAGGTGAAATTCATGATTTCACTGGTGAACTTTGCATTTCGCACATTTCTGTCTCAGAAACATATGAGCATATAGCCAAATATGCCTTGACTCACCCTGTTGCTGCTACAATAATCAAACCAATTTCAGAAATGATAGCTGTTGATTTGCTGCCATATAACATGGTTGAACTTATAGGATTCAGGAGGCTGCTTGAGTACCTCGAACCTTGATATAGTATACCATCAAGTAAATACTTCTCGACAACAGGGATTCCAGATCCTTACAGTGTTGTATGTAAAAAATTAAGACTCATCTCGTACAATGCTGTTGGGAGGGTGGTGCTTCTCACAACAGATATCTGGACAAGATGTCAGCCTGAACCCTTCATGTCTATCATGGCACGTTGGGCATGTTTCAATAATTCACGTGGGACTGGGGACAGTGAAGCATCGCAGTATGTTGTTTTAAGAATGTTTTATTTTCCACCTGAACATGCTGTACCTCATGTAACATCAATGAAGAGCTTCCAAAACCAATATAGCAATGGCTCACTTCACAGGACTGTCAGTTGGCTTTATAGTTGCAGATAATGGATCCAACATAAGGAAGGCCTTGGAGGAGGGTTTTTTTGTTCACATTACACTGCTTTGCTCATTGCTTAAATTTAATAGTTCACAGTTTTCTCGATGACGGCAGGGAGATTAAGACTTTCGTTAGCACTGCTAAAAGAATATGCACTCATTTCAGTCAGTCAAGCAAAGCCCGTCGCTTGTTTGAAAAAATACAGCAGGAGCACAGTTTACCTTTGAACAGACTGAGCCAAGACATTTCTACTTGATGGAATTCAGCGTTTTACATGTTCCAAAGGCTGCTGGAACAAAAGAAAGCTGTCAGGCAAAATACCTTAGAAAATAAAATTGGTGAAGCAGATGTCTATATTACTTCACCACAGTGGGCCATGCTAGAGTTTCTAATTTTCCTGCTCCAGCCATTTGAGGAAATCACAAGGGAGGTTAGTGCAAACACAGCAGCTCTCAGACAGGTGATACCCTTATAAAAATGTTTTAATTCAGATTGAAACTGATTAGGGAAAAGTTAGAGAAGCAAAATATTTCCATAATCATGCAGACTGCCAGTGGTGCTGCTAACACATACAGGTTACCCCCCAGAATACAACAAGATCTAATGAGACATATGATCAAAAAAGTTAAAGATGACAAACTATATAAAATGCTTCATTCTGAGTACTACATTGAAGCAACAATCTTGGACCCATGATACAAATCAAAGCAACTACTGAGTGATGATGATGATGACACTTGTTTCGAGATAAACAAGAAATAATTGACAAGGTGCGTGCTGGCATGGAACAGAGTACAACAGCAACACTGCATTCAGAATCTTCTTCACGACACAGCACAGCATCAGGTGGCCCATCCTGTACTGTTGTGGCATTTTCTCCCTCTTTCTCCTCAGCCACTACAGCTGAATCTTCTTCTTCACCACCAGCCAAATTGCACTGTCCCACTGTCACTTGGTTCAAATTCATGTCTCTGGAGTCACTTAGAAGATGTAATTGTAACATCTTCTTTATCTGCCTCTTGTAACACAGCCTCAGCACAAACCATTGCTGAAATGTACCAGGCAGAGCCCAATATTAGCTGGAATGCTGATCCTTTGCAACACTGGAATTCCAAACAAAATATGTGGCCTGCTTTAGAAAACATCGCAATGAAGTACATAAATTGCCCTCTGACTAGCGTCTGTTCAGAACAATTGTTTAGTTCAGCTAGTAACGTCATTACTGACACATGATGCTGTTTGACACCAGAAAATGTTGAGCTCCTCACATTTCTCAAAGCCAACATTCCTCACTTTAATTTCAAATATGATACCTGAATAAAACATACACTGACTGCTCTGAGCAGGCCTTATCCACAAAACACTTTTAAGAATTTGTGCCTGTGGTGAAAATCTTTTGTGAATGTCTACTACATGAGGTAGCAATTAATTGCACTAAGTCAGGTAAGGACAGACTAGGCCAGGCCACTATTACTTGAATGATCACATGAGCAGCACAGAATAGAAAAAAAATAACATCAGCAGGTTCAGAGTCCAAATGCAGCAAGCAACTGCATTTCATGTCACAAACTAACTTGGTGGTACCTGGTACCACTACCTGATCTGGAATGTAGGATATTGCTGTCTACTACTAATACTATTACTTTTTGTCCTCACGAGTCACAACTACTACGTATCACTTTTTGTCCTTACTTCAGTCCTTACTAGTACTACTTGTCACTTTTTTTGCCCTCAGCAACTGATCCTGACTTATATGTACATATGTATATTCTTCAGCCATGCACATTTGTTCATACGAAGTTTATGCCTCACTTGTGTTAAATGATTAACTGTATTGTTATGCTGGTTTTTCTCTGTTATTACTGTAATGTTATGTTGGTCTTGCACTGTTGTCCTTGTCTACTGTATGTAAAGGTCCATCCTGTAAATGAGTTTTTCTCAATGATGTTTCGCTTGGTAAAATAAAGCTTGATTGATTGATTGGTTGATTGATTGACTGTACTGTTTTAATTTTCACACAGTCCATGGTCTGAAACCCAGAAACTGAATACTCTTTGTATATTTCTCATGTCCTCCATATTTGGCTGCAATTACTTCACAGAAAAAAATGCTACTAAATTAAAAATTCAGACAATTTCTTTATTGTTTGAGTGTGTGTGGTATGCTAGCCCAGTTACATCTCACTTACAGTAACTGGGCTGAGATTATTATATTACTATATTTTATTTGTGATACTTAAATTATTTGGCAGTGGCTGGCAGCAATTGTGGAACTAGGAAGGATGTAATTGTGTTGCGTGCCATCAGGTCTTCAGGTGGCAGTGGCAAACTTTTTTTTGACTGCACTGCACTTGACTGATGCGAGGTGTGACTGGCTGCCTGCCTGGGTGGTGGTGATCACTGTGTCTTTTGTTTTTCTTCTTTAAGGATTCAGCATGTTGATCAGATTCAGAAGTAGTCGTAGTACTAGAAAACATTACCATCTCTTGAACCAGGTAGTGTACCGTGTACCACAGTACACCGGGTCATATGAAGCAGTTGCATCATTCACATGGGTGGGGTGGGCGGCTGTCTTAGTGCTGCTCATTTGGTCATTCATATCCATTTCTTTGGCCTGCTTGACTCTGACTGGAACATCCAGCAAAATAATACCCACTCAGCACCATTAATAAAAAAAAAATCTTAGCTGCCTGGCAGTGCCTGCGGTGCTTGATGGTGCCATGACATAGGTATTTGCATCTGTCTGTCTGTCTGTGTCTCTCTCTCTCTCTCTCTGTCTCTCTCTGAATGTTTCCCAGTGCACTCATGTCACCGACCCGAGCAGGATATGCCACCATTATAGGCCAGCCATGAAGGGGACTAGTAGTGAGTGACTGAATTTTTATTTAGCAGTTTTACATACATTTTTATACAAATAATCCATTAAATTATTTTCTTTGGGCCTCTGTGTCAAATGTGACTGACTTTGGCCATTTTAATGCATTTTTTCAAATATTTGTCAATAAATCAGAACTAATCAGAACTTCACCGTGTTCTGGTTCTTAGTTAATAAGGGGCAGAACTTCATCAAGTTCTCCCAGCCCTAATCATGTCCTGCCTGTTTCTTCTCTGTTCCAGAGAGAATAAACTCAACTCTTTGAGTCTTGTCTCATATGGCTCATGATGCAGCCCCTGCACCATTTTTGTGGCCCTTCTCTGCACTGTCTCCAGATGGCCGATGGCCTTTTTTAGCTAAGGCTTCCAGAACTGGACACAACACTCGAGGTGTGGCCTCACCAAGTATCTGTAGAGGGGCATGAACATTTCCTGCTTTCTGCTCATAATACCCCTTTCTATGCATCCGAGGATACCACTTGCCTTTTGTGCTGCTTTTTTGCATTGTTTTCCTACCTTTAAGTCATTGGTAATGATCACGCCCAGATCTCATTCAATCTTTGTCTCCTCTAATTGATGCCCTTCTCATACGTGCTTTTTTTCTGGGTTCCACTTCCCCAGGTGCATTACCTTACAAGAGGAGGTCATATGTGTGCCTGCCTAAGATGGCTACTTAAAGCCTGAGCTCCCAGCTGGCTGGCTGCAATGTTCCTCCATCCATTACCTACTGTACATCAGTGCCTAGCAGATCCTAATCCTATCAGGACAAGAGCACAAAGGCATGTGGAGTGATCAGACCAAATTGCAGCCGGAAAAGTTATCCATGAAAAGGAAACAAGATACTGAAGATTCTCCTATGGCTCCGGAGCTTCCCACTTCACAGATGGTGCATTAAACTCCCCGAAGCTGTCCACCTTCAGAAGACCCTGCACCCTTGCTCCTGGAAAAAATTCCTTGGTCAAAACAATCAGAACTGCAATCCTGGAGATGAAGGTGAGTCTGTCTACATTAACTGGTCATGTTGCAGTGACAACGAACAACAGATGTCCTCCATTACAGAGAGGGAAGAAGGCCATGACAAAAGACTAGCAGCCGCAGAGTAACACATTGAATGGCTTACTAGAAAACTCAAAGATTTAGAGGGCAGGGGATGGCAAAAGAACATCCACATACTGGGGCTGCAGGAAGGAGAAGATGGCAGAGATCCAGTCTGCAACCTATAAACCAACAACTCGATATGGCTGAAAGTGGACCCCTCCAATTATGTATTTGAAACTGAACGATCACTCAGAATCAAATGGGCCCCCACAGCATCGAACACCAACAGACCTCAGCCATTTACTTTTAAATTACTATGCTCTGTGGACAAAGAGATTATCCCCAACAAAGTCTGTGAACTCTACAATATTGAGGTGGCAGGGGCCCACCTCTCCTTCTACTCTGACTACTCTTGATCCATTTTGGAGCGATGCCACGGACTTCACAAAATTAAACAAGGGCTCTGTAATTGAGGATCTACATACTCCCTACTTCATCCGGCTATACTCCAAGTCACCTACAAGGGCAAGATGGTACAGTTCCAAACACTGGGCCAGGCTCATGCTTTCTTCCAGGCATGACTGGGCCCCAGCCATCCATGCTGAAACCACCTAGGAGACTCCAAGGCAAGCATCCGTCTTGGGACCTGCAATCCGAGAGACTACTCCGTAACTCATCCAGACCACCACCTGATCCAGAGACAACACCTGAGGACATGGATGACTGCCCCTCCCCCCCAATTACTGTTCCTTGATGACACCTCGAACTGGGGTGTGGTAACATCCAGTCTTCCTCCTACCTACTAATGGTTAGTATGATTTGTTTAGGAGCTCCCTGGGGAAACTGTCATTTTTACTCATTCTCATTATTCAGGCTATACAAGGGTTATTCCAGCTTTGAACTTGGGCTTTGAGAGGTAGAAATAACTTTGAGGGATATCCCACCTTTGCCTTTTTCTCAGGGTATTGACTGGCAGCTGCATGGCTGCAGAAACTTTTCCCTGCTCCAGCTTTAACACCTCTGAGCCTTGGCCACAAAGTGTGTTTGTTTTTTGTCACAACCATAAATAAAACTTTCCTATGACAGAGACACTGGGATTATGGATGGTGGCCCTGTGTTTCTATGTTTATTGCAACATCGATATACTGACAGCCCAATGTGGTAACTATAGTGCTTAAAATGGCACCCTTCTCCCCACTTTTCCCAGGGCATTAACATCAACAAGAGGGGACTGCTGCTTTGTGAAGCATTCCCTGGCTCGGGAATCTGGGACTCTCCCTTTCAAGTGTCTCCCTTATATAGACATTGAGACACTGGGGGCACTTTCTCAGCATTCCCTTGTCTCCAAAAGATTAAACTCCTTTCTGTCTGCTAATGACATCCTGACCCCTTACCAATCCGGCTTTTGTCATCACCATTCCACCTCCTCTTCTCTCTTTTCCAACTCACTAACCATATTCATAACGCCATGGACAAGGGCCATCTGACACTGGCCATCTTTATCGATCTAGCCAAACATTCGATTCCATCCCCCACAGATTTCTAATTGACGACTTCACATCAATTGGCCTTCCCACCCCACCCCCACCATCAGCTGGTTCAAGGCCTACCTCTTGGATAGGTTTCAGAACATGCAGCTAGGCAAATCCAAATCTGCCCCCTCCCCATTCTAACGGGAGTCCCTCAGGGGTCGATTCTCGGCTCGACTCTTTTCTCTATTTTCATCAATAACTTGCCATCTGTCTGCCCCACTTCTCACATTCAGATGTATGCAGATGATTCTGTGATTTTCGCTTCCAGACCCTCCCTAGACCAAATTGAACCTTTTCCCCAGGCCAGTTTCAAGAACATGTTGCATCGGCTGGACACAAAATCATTAAAATGCAACACCAAAAAAAAAACAGTTGCAATGGCCTTCGGTTCTGCTCAGAAGCTGTCCAAACTGCCCTCCTCACCTTCTTCACCGCTCTAGATGGGACCATAATCTTAACAGTGGACAGCTACAGGTACCTGAGAATATGGCTGGACCCCAAACTAAACTTCTTTCTCCACCTTGACTCTATTCACAAAAAGCTCCATCCCAAACTAGGCATGTTGCATAGGCACAAACACTGTCTCTCCCTTCCTATCAGGAGAGAAATAATATCCAAGCTTATCCTACCCTCCTTTGACTATGCTGACATGGTCAAGAGCTCAGCCCCTCAGTCTTCCCTGACCAAACTAGACCCCCTTTTCTATGCCTTTTGCTGCTTCACCTCTAACCTCCAACACAGAACACATCACTGCCTCCTTTACCAGGCTGTCTCCCCCCCCCCCCAGTCAATCATTGGCTTGCTCATTGTGTATCCTTCACTGCCAAGTTCTGGTTCCATATTCTCCTTTCCTACCCCTTCTCTCTTTTATCCCCAACCCCCAGCATGAGCTATGCCCTCCACTCTCATGACCCTCGCTCATTCTCCGTAGCAACCCCACATTCTCTCACAGGTCAACAAGCCTTCATATACGGCTTCCCTGCCTTGTGTAACTCACTATCCCTTGCTGTCCGCAGCCTGCCAACCTCGGTGTCTATTAAAAACTACTTCAGATGTCTCCCCCTTCCCCTCTGCCTCTGCCACTCACCACCCTAAACCCTGCACCCCTCCCCAATGCACCTCTCCACCCTCCCTGGTTTGCACCTGCACCTGCTGTCTCTCTCTGGTGTTACCCTAAGACATAATCACTAAACCCCAGGCATAGTTCCATAGGCCATACTTATTCAACCCCAGACACAGTTCCCTTCCCATCGCAGATTCCTCTGCCACTTATTGTACCCTATCACAATCACTAGGTATTTTACCTTGCAGAAATTTCTCATTGTCCTGCCTAGTGACTACTGCTAGGTACCCAACTCACCCCTCCCAGCTGCAGCTACGCCCACTGTCCAACCTAACTGCTGCTCCCTTGCCTTTATAATGTTGTGCACTTTATATCATGACAAACATTTTCTTATTTTTTTGCTCTTTATCACTCTGTAACATTTGTATTTTGTAGCCTTTCTATGTTTTTCCCCATTCCTATAATATTTGTATATTGTACCCATGACCTGCCATGGGTCGCACCTGGAATCAAGCCTTGGCTCAGTGTGCATTTCCCAGTTATCAATTTTTAAATTAATAAATACATTTACCGACTTTGAATCTGCTTGGTTATATATAACTAATGGAGGGGCAGTCTATATATTGTTTTATACTGTATACTTCCAGCGTCTTTAATGCTTGCTCTCCATGCTGCTGGCATAAGACTCAGTGCCATGGAGTGGGGCAGTCAGACTGCCTCTTGTTGTTTACTGCTATTACACCCAAGCTGCCACAAGGCTTATTATGCCATCCCAGTGGGGTTATTCTTTCACATCCAGGCTCCTTCTATGTTTCAGGGCTTTTGGGGCACTGCAGTAGACAAAGGAGGGGGATGCACTGGCCTGCTGGCCACCACCCTACTTGTTAAATGTCTACAGATTCTGTGTAGGTGATGATGTAAGAGCCACATTAGACACTCATTATGAGAGTCTTCTAGCGTGCCTCGGCTAGTGAGGATCACCTCTTATGGTAGAATTTTCCTTTCATTTACTTTGTTTTATTTTTTTTTCTCACCTGCAGCCACTGCCCTGCTCATGTCCAGCCAGCGCTTCTCCACCGATGACCCCAAAGCTGCCATGCCCAGCTGGCAGAGGCAACTACACAGTCAAAAGAGGCTCCCCCTACACCTCCACACCTGGCGAGGATCCAGTACCGGCACACGCCATCCAGGCATCATCAGCCGGTGAAGCTTGCAGCCATCAAGCTGCCGCGGACTAGTACTGCCATTATCCCTGTTCTATTCCCCAATGGGAGCACGGATGAGATGTCTTGCCGTGCTCCCCCCCTTCAATGCGACACCCACTCTGCTGCAGTACCTATGGGCGTCCCCAGGGACCACTAGAGCGCAATGTGCACCAACCCCTTTCCCCAGGACTAAGAGCTGTCATCGGATGCTCAATCCTAGTCCTCCCCTGCCGACTCCCGATGACCCGGGCTTGTTCCCAAACCTGGGTCACCAGCATGGAGCAATGTGTGGCGTCCAGTGCCTCAACCCTCAGTGCCACCGGGCCAGCATTCATTTACTTTGTTGTTTTACTTGTTACTATTTTAACTGTTATCTACTGTTCTGTGTTCATGCAGAGGGAGAGACTTGCAGACTCTCTCAAGTTAAATGGATTGCAGGATAATAGGCAGCATGGGTTCACTAAGGGGTGGTCATACCAGATGAACCTAATAGTTTTTTTACTGAGTGACTAGGGCAACCAAGAAAGGACAAGCAGTTGACATAATCTAACCAAGCCCTTCACACAAGACTGTTCAAAAAACTGGGACCTGGTGGTGGAAGAATGGATAGTATTATAGGAGGAAAGTTGGTTCTTGGATAGAACACAGAGAGTAGTGGTAAATGACAAATTCTGGAATATTAAAGAGGTAGCAATTGGGGTAGCACATGGCTCTGTGCTCAGTCCTGTCTTGTTTAACATATTCACATGCTGCATAGGGGTGGGCATACAAGACTAGATCTGCCTCTTCATGGATGACACTAAGATAATGCAAGGGCAGACACTGAAGAGGGGATTAGGGCACCAAGGGAGGACATGAGTAGGCTGAAAACAATTTCCAGGATCTGGCAGCTGAGCTTTAACGTGAATAAATGTAAGGTAATGTACTGTACACTGGGAAGAAGAACACAAGAGTGCAACACATGTTGGGGGTGTTGTAGAGGAGTGCACAGTCAAACAAGCACATCTGTGGGTAATACTATCAGAAAATCTGAAATCCACAGCTCAGTGTAATAAGGCAGTGGGGACGTTTAGCAGGATGATAGGGTGCATATGGAGGAAAATAAAAGCAGCAGAAGCTGGGAAGGTGATTAGTCCACTATACCAATCATTTGTGTGCCTACACCTGGAGCACTACAAAAGGTTCTGAAATCCATACTTCCATAAGGACCGTAAAAGGATGAAAGTGGTGCAGCATTGGGTGACCAAAATGATCCAAGGTATGGGAGAAAAGATGTAGAATGAGAGGCTTCAATACCTAGACATGTACACCCCGGAGGCTAGATGGGGGAACATGATAGGCACACTCTAATACATGCACAGGGTAAGCAGAGTGACTTGTAAAGACATATTCATAATACTGTGGGTACAACTTCAGAAATGCAGAGGAATTCAATGATAATTGGCAGGGGGGAATTTAGGAGGCAAGCACTTTTTCAACAAAAGACTGGCGGACAAGTTGAATAGGCTTCCAGAAGAAGTGACGATGACCAAAACAGTGGGGGATTTCAAGGATGAGTGGGACAGGCACATGTCCATAGTACAGAGGATAGAATGCAGAAGTAAGGGAAATGGATGGCCACTAAGGCCTATATATACAGTATGGTCACTAGGTCTACATAGGGCCATTAGGTAGGGGAAGCAGACTGGATAGGCCTCTGGACCTTTCTCTGCCATCATTGCCTATATTTCTGTGTTTCTGTGATTGGAGAGTGGCCCATTTTTCCTTATTTAAAAGTTTGCTTGCACTGGAAAGCTCCTTGAGATAGAACATTCATTTACAAGAACAGCCAGAACAAATAACAAAATCATATTAGATACCCAAAGATCAAATGATCATGTGAGTAACCTTTGTTAAAATATTTGCAACTGTTACAAAGTCAGTTGAATTTCCTTACGAAAAAACATTCAGACCATTTCAGTTTCCCTGCTCAAGCTCAAGGACATTCCAGGTACTCTGGGCAGAAATTGAAAAAGAGGGTTTTCCTATGTTTGTTCTGATTTTAGGAAGTTGAAAAGAATAATGCTTCTGCATCCCAAAGATGGTAATTAGAAAAAGTTAAAGTTAGCAGATAAATAAGGTGGAGTAATATTATGAACTGCTTTATAAATATGTACATAAAAGCATAAGGAACGTCCAGCAGAAGAAGGCCCAAATGGTCTATGAAGTCTGCTTATTACAGATCTCATGCACTCTTGTTACATGGTAAGGCAAGGCAAATATTATTTTTCCAGGCACCCAATCCCGGAGGTTCTGGGAGCCGTACACAACAGTACAACTATCAGTAAAACAATAAAATTATCAGCAGTTGAAAAGCAGACCATACAATTAAATAAATAAGGTCTAACTAAAAACAGTAACTAGTGTGGGCTATCCCAAACTGAGATTTAATATACGATGTCTGGGAAGGTCAGATTAAACAGGTGGGTCTTGAGGTGGGCCTTGAATGCTACATGCTACTCTGCCACCCCTCCTCTGTTATCCTAACCTTCTCCTGGACTTGATCTCACTGCCTTTTAAAACTGCCAGCTGTTTTGTGATTTACTACCCTATCTGGTAGTGCATTCCACCTTGTCACCACTTTCTCTGTTAAGAAGTATTTTCTGCCAGCCTGGTGGCACTGAGGGTTGAGGTTCTGGATGCCACACCTCGCGCCAAGCTGGTGATCTGGGTTCAGAAAACGCACTTGGGATGGCAGGGGTTGGCAGGGGAGGGACAGGATCGAGTGTCTGAGAGACTGCTCTCCTATCATTGGGGAGGGCTGAGGGATTCCACCGCTCTGTAGTGGCCCCTGGTGATGACTGGGGGCACTACCAGAGCTGGTGCACTTGCGGTGGAGTGTGGCAGACGTCGGCACATTGTGCTTCTGAAGTCATTGCATGTCTGTACTCCAAAGGGACAACAAAGGAGGAAAAAAGGCTGGCTGGGAGCGAGCAAGCAGCTTGACAGCTGTGCTCATATTGCCCAGAGGTCTGTCATGGAATCATTCTGGGGGGGTCTGGTCTCAGCCCAGCATGGGAAGGCATGGGGGGCCTCCCAGTGGGTCGGGGAGCAGCCATAATGGACCCCCCCATCATGCGAGTGAGCCTGCTGCCCTCCGAGCAGTGGGAGCTGGTGACTGGATGCCCCCACCAATCATACCGCAGCAGGGAGAGAAAAATAGATGTGATAAACAAAGGAAGCATTTCCTTGCCTCCTTCTTGTACCTCCAGTCTTTGGTGTTCTATTTTTTCTGATGCTAAGAAGATACCCAAAGTTGACCTTGTTTACACCTTTGCAGTATTTGAAGAGCTTGATCATGTCCCCCTCCCATCTTCTATCTTGAAGTGAGTACACTTTTAGGATCACTAGTCTCTGTTCATGTGGGATGTCCTGTTGCCCTTAAGTCATCTTTGTAGTCCTTCTTTGAATGCCTCAAACTGATTAATATCTTTCCTGAGGTGGGGGCTCCAGTATTGCACAAACTGCTCTAGATATGGCCACACCATGGGTCTGTATAGGGACAGAATGATCTCCTACCTCCTACTGGTGAACTCCCTTGAAATGCATCCTAGCATCCTGCTTGCCTTTGCTGACACCATTTTGAATTGTACTGAAGGTCTGAGGCTGCTTGTGATTGCTATCTCCAGATTATTCTCCTCTGAGACTGTGACCATCACACCTCCAAGTCTGTACTCAGTTCTTGGTCCTTGTAAACTATGTGCCTTACCTTACAGTTTTTTGTAATGAACCCTAGTTATCAGATTCCAGACCACTTCTCCAAGCTTGCCAGATCCTCTCTCTAGTCTCTAATGCCTTCCTCTTTGTCCACCCTCCCATAGAGCTTGGTGTCATATGTGGAGAAGCATAATTTGCCTTTGATGTTGTCCTATAGTTTTATGATCAACCTGCCGTTGGGTACTGAATCAAAGGCCTTACTGAAATCCAGGTACAGTATATACCACCTGGCCACCATCCATAGCCCTAGTGGCACAATCAAAGAAGCTGACAAAATATGTTTGCAAAGATCTCCATGCCATAAACCTGTACTGCCTATCATACTGTAATGTGTATGCCTAAAGAACCATGATCAGCCTTTCCTTTAGAATGGATTCCATCAGCCTGCCAAAAATTGACATCAAGCAGACTGACTTCCTCGGCTCATCCTTTGGTCTGCACTTGTGCAGTGGTACCTCATCAACTGTCCTCCACTTACATGGCACCACACCTGTGTCAAAAGAGCAGTTGAACAGGCCAGCCAGAGGAGCTTCAAGAACTGTTGCCAGCTCTTTCATCACCCCGGGTGCATGCTGGCCAGCCCCTGGGACTTAGCCACCATAAGGGCTTTGAGCCCTTTGAGGACTCTGTCCTCCTTAATTGTGTCCTCACTCCTCCTAACTATCCCTCCATCCCTTTCTTCCCCTGTGGAACTGGTCCATCCTTCTCCATTGTAAAGACAGAGCAAAAATATTAATTCAATACTTCCACCTTTTCTCTATTATCCTCCACCAGCTCTGCCCCCTTTTTCAGCATCTTTATGCTTCCTTCATTTATCTTTCCCCGCAGATGCTTCAAAAGAAGGTCTTGTCGCATTCTTTGACTCCCTCAGCTATCAAAGCTAAGTCCCTACCTTGGTCTGTCTTACCACTCTTCTAGGTGACTTTAGCTTCTCTGAGTACTCAGTCCTGTCTTCTTCCCTCTGGATCTTCTTGTACTTTCTAAATGAAGTCCTCTTTTTTGTCTCACTGCTTTGCCCACTTCCTCTGCAAACTATAACAGCTTCCTCATTCTATATTTTTTTTAACTTTTTTCTTTATAGGCAGCATGCAGTGACAGCCTGCCCTTGTTCTATTAGCCTTTCCTTTCTCTCCTGCTCCCAGTCCCCCTCCCCTTCTATCGACCCCCCTCTGTCACACTGCTCAGTTGGTCTCTGCCCAACCTAATCCCCACTCCCTGCTCTGTACCACCTATGCTCAGTCCCCCCCCCCGCTTCTGAATAGCACATAACCACTAGCTTGGAGTGTTCCTCTTCTGTCTTTCCCCTTGTTTCACCCTTTGGGTCTGCTCCAGATTCACCCCTTGAGCTATCCTACATGCCTCTTCCTTGACCAGCTTTAGGTCTCTTCCCATC
This sequence comes from Neoceratodus forsteri, assembly GCA_016271365.2. Classification (NCBI taxonomy): domain Eukaryota; kingdom Metazoa; phylum Chordata; order Ceratodontiformes; family Ceratodontidae; genus Neoceratodus; species Neoceratodus forsteri. Next base: position 452,148,746 of record CM057455.1, on the reverse strand, counting down.
ACCATCCCTTCCTCTCCTCTCTGAACCTTTCCCCCAAGTCATTGTCTCTGCTAACCTGGATACCTCCTTACTCCACAGAGTCAACTAGCAGGTATCAATTTTGTACTGGCACCCATATGGGGTGTCTGTTTCTGTCACATTCCTCTTACCCCCTCCTCCCTTACCAACTGTCCTCCAACCTGCCTCATTTGTCCATCTCACCACTCTGACAGAGGTGCCCACAGCCCTGGAATCCTGTGCTCCTCTTTTGGTATACCCACACCCTATACCTCTGGATCCCTTCAACCCACTACAGGCCTACTTAATCCACCCCCCCCCCACCTTCCTATCAACCCGTTTAGTCCCTCTTCCTCTGGCTTCCACTACTAAACCACTTTATTTATTTACTGAATTTTGTTGACTGGGTAAGCCTGCTGAGACCAGAGGTCCCTTTTTCAGGGGTGACCTGAAATCAGTTGCAGAAAAAGAAAGCACGATACATATTTATTTATTGAATTTTGTTGACCCAGTAGGCACACACTGAGACTAGAAGGCCCTTTTTCAGGGGTGACCGGGGGTGGGGGGAGGGACACAGATGGTAACCAACTGAAATTGAAAAAGATTAAGCTGTTCATGGTATTTTCAGTGAATTGGGGAAATTTGGCCTGGACACCGGTGATGTGGCAGTGTCTTTCCTGGATGTTTGGTGTTTCTGCATGAGTGAGGATGTGCAGGAGGCAGGAGGCCAGATCTCCTCCCCTGCCTTGATTCCGATGGAGGAGGCTTTTGATCAGCGTGAAAGCGTGGATACTACCAGCAGAAAGGAGGACGAGGACAATGTGTACTTACCGCAAAGGCAGTGCAGGGCTTCAAACAGGCATGGGATAAGCATAAGGGAGCAATTCAAATGAGTATGAATAGATAGGCCACTGACAGAGCAAAGGCCGATGGCACATTTATAAGGTAGAAAAAGAAATGGGCAGACTGGATGGGCCTTGCAGTCCTTATCTGCCGTCTACTTCTGTGTTTCTATGTAAAGAGAGGAGCAGGTTGCATTGAATCCTTTATTGGTTGGAACAGAAATAAATTATGGGTCTGCAGAACACAGTAAGTTGAAAGTCAGTTTATTAAAAGAACTTGAAGAAAAATAACAAGAAATTAAGCAAAGGAAAAAAATGTTAATAGAAAAAGAAATAGAAAATGAAAAAGAAGAGGAAAAAGGGACAGGAACAAATCAATCAGCTAGTGCTCACATGGCAGTCACAGAGCAGGCCGCTGCCATAGAAACAGTTCACACAATAGAAAATTCCCTAAGAGGAATGGCCACAAAAAGTCAAAAAAGACTAAGCCTAAGATGGGCAGAAGCTGTAAAAGGGAAAGCTAAAGCACCGGCTAAGCAAAAAACAAACAAAAAAAACCTTAAACACTAGAACACAGGAACCTAGTACTTTGACCCATATAGAAGTGCAGGATGAAACCTTTGCAGACTATAAGGACACACTCAAATGGGTGGAAAAAACTCTAATAGATGCAGGTTGGACAAAAACACCAGATGATTCTGGTTGGGACCCTAATATTACAAACAGTTCTTCAAAATCTGAAGAAAATCCACAAGCTCAAGAAGAAGAAAATGGGAAATCACAGGGGAAAGTGAAAATGCTGATGACACAAAGGAAACAGAGCATGTAGAAGAAGAAGACTCAATAAAGGTAGAACAAAATACCTTACAAGAGGACAAAGAAAATAATGTACAAGAAAAGAAATAAAATGCCTGGGAGGGAAATACAAAAGAAAAACTGTTTGCAGAAGAACAAAATAAGCAAGTGAAAAGAAGTGTGACTGAGATTTTGTGGGGTGGCTGCGGACACCCTGGACAGAATTTACACATAGGGAGAAACCTTTTAAAAGAAAGCACGAAATTTTACCCATTTGAGATCTATGCTTTGATCCATGTACCAGGCAGCGCATAATATGATGTCAGCTTTAAACACCCCAGCGGACTGGATCATTTTTGGAAACTATTTCACCAGTTGAAAAATACCCCACAATGGAACCATTTTATTGCTATCCCATTAACTAAGCCAGCCTTCAAAATCGTAACTGTTTTATTCCGAAATGAAGGAGTAAATGTTTCGGACATTTCTTTTTGGCTCAGGCAAAGATGTACACTACATGGCCCCCCAAACTGATTCTGTACAAAGAATGCTTATGGACAGGGGGGGGTGGAAGTACAAAGTTACATTGAAACAAATGAATGGGGAAATACAGCATTTAACAAACTGTTTTTTTTTTAGGACAAGACCAGGGGTTAGTCTTTTATGCAAGCCAACCAAAGGCCTGCTACAGGTGTGGGGATAAAGATCATCTGAGCAGTGCATGTGAGAAAATAAAATGTGAATTATGTGGCATAGTAGGGCACGGGGGGGGGGAGGACTGTAAAAACAAAGTCAGGTGTAGCCTTTGTGAGGAAGGGGCCATTATTTTTTGAATTGCCCCTGGGCCTCACATAATAGCCCAGACCCTGGAGAAACAGCAGACCAAGACGTGTACTTAGCTAGAGCATTAAAAAAAACAGAGGGCAAGAGGATAAAATAGTGTATGAAGCTAGACAAGAAGAAGAATCTCCCCCTCCCCACCAGGACCAGAAGAAAAAAGAGAAGTGGTAGAAGAAGGGGTAAATAAGCAAGAAAAGAAAAAAGGGTCAGGTTTTACGATGGTGACTAGGTCCAGAAAGAACATTCGTCCTGCAGACACAGGGAAAAAAAAGCAGACACGGAGGGAATAGTTCTGTCAAACAGATACTCCCCATTGGGAAAAAACTGGAATGAAATAGGGGAAGATTCTTTCTCCTCAGATGGGGATTTTTCTGATTCTGAGGATTTGGGGAGAATTCAACAGACGCTCAGCCCTCAAAAAAGAGGAAAAAAAAACAAAGATTGATGAAAACATGTTCCCTCTCTAAACTAGGTTAAAATGAGCACTTTATGTTGTTTAACATTAAATGTTAATAGTATACAGGAGAAAAATAGAATAGCTCTTGCCTTTTCCATCTTAAGAGCTTTAAACATGGATATAATATTTTTACGAGACACCCATCTCCACACCACTGAGGAAATTGCACAAGCACAGAAAGATTGGAGAATTGGGCCATCTTTATGGTCCATGGGGGAAGAAAGATTTACATGGGGTTGGTATTGTTTTTGGAACCCAGGAGGTTAAAATAAAGAAAATAATAGACAGAATACCAGGTAGAGCTTTTATAGTGGATATAGGAATGTATAGTAAAGAAATAAGACTTATCAATATTTACGGCCCACAAACAAAATTGGAAAGGAAAAATCTGTTTGAACAAATAGAACCCTATCTACATACCTCTAAAATAATTTTGTGGGAAGGGGACTTTAATTGTGGGATGGGGAAAAAAGACTGGGGATGACAAACTGGGAAAGTTTTTTGTGATACGAATTATTTAAATAATATTTTAGCATAAGGAAACTTATTGGACACTTGTAAGCCTACCAAAAACATGTCAGAACATACATATTTTAGAGGGATGGTGTCATCTAGGATAGACTTTTGGATAGTAAAAAAGAGACTAAAGTTACTAATTTAAATACAATACCAATAGAAACCTCAGCTCATGTAGGGCCAAAAATGGTTTTAGGACTAGGTAATCAGTTACAGTATGGCAGAGGATACTGGAGAATAAACATGGAAAGACTGGATGACCCCAAATGTGATGGGAAAATACAGGATTTACTAACAGCTAGATAATCAGTTAGGGAAATACATGATTCGGCAAAAGAATGGTGGGAAGATACTAAAACTGATAATAAAAACTTAACGTTAGAAATATCACATATGGAGAAAAGTCAAGTAATAAAAAATACTTAACCTTAAGGGCAACTTTGTACAAACTTTTTTCATATCAAGTGATATACAAAACGGATGAATCAAGGAAGATACGGGAAATTAAAACACAAATGAGAAATTAACAATACAATAGAGTAAAATCATAAGAAATGGCACAAAAAAGCGGGACCCAATGGTCTAAAGTTTATATGAACCCCTATGATTGTAGTAGGGAAAGAATCCAGAATAAAATCATGCAAGGTTTAAAAAATGAAAAAGGGGAAATTCAGACAGAAGTGCAACAAATAAAACAGATTGTACAATAGCATGTAATAGAAAAATTCCAGCAAAGGGGAAAACAATCCCAGGGCTACTAGGACAAAGTACTTTTCCCCAGGTAAACAACATAGAAATTAAAATACTAAATGCAGAAATAAAGCAAGAGAAAGTGAGAGAGGCCAAGGGGCTTCAACTTTAAATACAGCACCAGGAATAGATGGCATCCCAAATTGTTTTCATAAAACATATGTGGACATTTTAGAGAGCAATTTAACAATGGTGTTTAATGAAATTAAGTTGACAGGGACCCTGACAGACAGCATGCAGCAAGGAATCATGATTTTTTTACATAAAAAGAGGGATAAGACAAATATTGCTAATTGGAAACCGATAAGCCTTCTCAAATCTGATTGCAAAATTTTAGCCAAAATAATAAACAGACTAATGCTTTGTACGGATAGGTTGGTATTGCCCACACAGACATGTGCTATCCCGGGCAGAGATATCAGAAAAAATCTGATTTACATAAGAGAAGTGATAAATGAAGCACAAGGAGGTAATCTATCAGGGTTATTGTACACTTTAGATCAAGAGACTGCATTTGATGCAGTAAAACATGATTTCATGTGGGATGTAGTAGAAAAATATAATATCGCAGAAGAAATTTTAAAGCTGATAAAAGCTTTATATACAGAAGCTCAAGTTTCTGGGGGAGTCACATGATGCGGTGTGCTGGGTAGGACGCCTCTATGCTTGCTCTGACCTACTGCCTGTTAATTATCGCTAAAAACCCCGTTTCACGGTGTTTTCCACCGCAGATCGCTTGTCTGTTATCTTCCTGAATGTATTGTACCCTCAATAAAAGAAGTCGATGGACGAATAGATGCGGAAAATTGCTTCCAAACATACACCTGCCGTTACGCCCGAGAAGGCCTTTAAGAAAGCCAGGGCCTCCTCCCTGCAATCCTCGCTGCCTGCTACTACTGAGAGCCCTGACACTGACCTTCTCACCCTTTCGCGATTTCTAGAGGAGTTTCATAGAAACATAGAAACATAGAAGTTGACGGCAGATAAGGACCGCAAGGCCCATCCAGTCTGCCCATTTCTTTTTCTACCTTATAAATGTGCCATCGGCCTTTGCTCTGTCAGTGGTCTATCTATTCATACTCATTTGTATTGCTCCCTTATGCCTATCCCATGCCTGCTTGAAGCCTGCACTGTATTCATAGCCACACTTCTTGAGGTAAGCCATTCCATGCATCCACCACCCTTTCTGTGAAAAAGAATTTCCTCACATTCCCCTTAATCAGCCCCCTCTAATCTCATGCTGTGTCCTCTTGTCCTGCTATTTTTCTTATATTTAAACATGTTAGACTCTTTCACCTTGTTAATGCCCTTAAGATTGTTTGAATACCTCGATCATATCACCTCTCTCCCTCCTTTGCTCAAGGGTATACATATTGAGCTCTGTTAATCTGTCCTCATATGTCTTCTGATGCAGTCCCTGCACCATTTTGGTTGCCCTTCTCTGGACTGCCTCAATTTGGTTAATGTCCTTGTGAAGGTGTGGCCTCCAATCTGCATGCAGTACTCCAGGCAGGGCCTAACAGTGTCTTGTAAAGAGGATTATTACCTCCTCTTATGACTTGTGATACCCTACTAATACACCCTAACACCCCCTAGCCTTACCTACTGCTTTAGAGGTCTGCTTGGATGATTTCAGGTCATCAGTGATGATGATGCCCAAGTCTCTTTCTTCCTTTGTGACTGCTAGCAACTCCTCCCAGCCTATAGGTGGCTTCAGGGTTTCTCTTCCCTATGTGCATGATCTTGCACTTTTTGCATTAAATCCCAGTTGCCACTCTTCTGACCATTTTGCTAGTTTATCCAGATTTCTTCTCATTCTGCCCACCCCATGTGGATCATCTACTCTGTTGCAGATCTTGGTGTCATCTGCAAACAGACAAGCCTTACCCTCTAGTCCATCTGCAAGGTCACTAATGAAGATGTTGAAGAGGACTGGCCCCAGGACTGATCCCTAAGGTACCCCACTTATGACTTGCATCTCTTCTGACTGTATACCATTTACCACCACTCTCTGTTTTCTGCCCGTCAACCAGTTTGCCACCTAGTTGACCAACTTCTGACCCACCCAAGCCTACCCAGCTTATTTATCAATCTTCTATGTGGAACAGTGTCAAAAGCTTTGCTGAAGTCAAGGTAGGCGACATCAACTGCTCCCCTTGGTCCACCACTCTGGTTACCCAGTCAAAGAAATCTATGAGATTAGTTTGACAGGACCTTCCTTTGTAAACCCATGCTGTCTTGGATCCTGTGCCTATGGATTCCAGGTGTGCACTATCCTTTCCTTAAGGAGTGTCTCCATAATCTTGCCCACTACTGAGGTAAGACTTACTGGTCTGTAGTTCCCTGCCTCCTCCCTGCTACCACTCTTGTGGAGCGGGATCACATGAGCTCTTCTCCAGTCTTCTGGGACCTCTCCTGTGCTCAGAGTCTCACTAAACAGTTCTGCTAATGGCTCTGCTAGTTCCACCTTTAGCTCCTTAAGTACCCTGGGATGTATGCCATCAGGTCCCATTGCCTTATCCACCCTGAGCTTAGCAGCTCTTGTAGGACCCTTTCTTTGTGGAGGGAGTAGTGCTCACCTCCCTCCCCCAGTGTCCATGATGCTTGAGCTGTGGGCCCTGCCCTACCTTCTCTTCAGTAAATACTGAGCAAAAGTATCTATTTAGGATAAATGCCTTTACAGGGTCCTCCTCCTCACATGCTCCCTTTTCTCCATTGAGCTTAGCAATACCCCCTCTGGACTTTCTCCTTTCACTAATGTATCTATAGAAAGTCTTGTCACCTTCTTTTACTGTTCGTGCTAGTGTTTCCTCAGTTTGGGACTTTGCCTGCTTTATTGCCTTCCCTGCTTCCCTTAGGGCAGTTTGGTATGCCTCCCTATCTTCATCCCGCTGTGTTCCCTTATATTTCCTGAAGGCCAGCCTTTTGGCTCTGACCTTTTCTGCTACTGTATTTGAGAACCAAAGTGGTTTCCTTCTTCTTTTGCACTTCCTTTTCTGTCTAACACAATGGGATGTTGCATCCTTAATGCTTGCCCACTTTGCCTGTACCCCCTCACTTGTGTTTCTTTTTGCCAGGGCTAGCTTAACTCTATTGGCCATCTTATCAAAGTCAGCTCCTCTGAAGTCCCATATTTTCGCCTTGGAATGGGATGATTTAGATGTAGTAGCCAAATTGAACCATACCATGTGATGGTCACTGGCCCCCAGGTGACCTTCTACCTGGAGATCTGTGATCCCTTCCCTGTTAGTCAGTACTAGATCTGGGATAGCCCTGTCTCTTGTGGGTTGCTGTACCAGTTGTTTGAGGCCCTCCCCCTGCAGGGAATCCACTATGTGTCTAGTTCTGACAGATGTTCCTGCTGGTATTGACCAATCTGTATCCGGCATGTTGAAGTATCCCATTATCAGAACCTCCCCTTTAGCTGTCATGTTTTGTATATCTTCTAACAGTAATGTGTCTATGTCCTCCCCCTGGTCTGGGGGCCTGTAGACAACCCCAGTTCTTATGGCTGTCCCATTTCCTGTTTCCAGGGTGACCCACAGTTCTTCTGGCTCCTCATGTGTATTCTGAATTTCTGTAGATTTGATATTTTCATTGACATACAGGGCCACTCCTCCCCACCTTTTTGCACCTCGCTCTCTTCTGAACAATACATAGCCAGGCACTGAAGTCTCCCAAGTGTGGTTACTGGTAAACCACGTCTCACTAATTGCTACTATGTCCAGTTTAGCCTCTGACATCATTGCCTGCAGGTCCGGGATCTTATTTCCCAGGCTGTGAGCATTTGTGTACATGATTTTTCGTTGGCCAGATTTCAGTGTGTTAGTTGTTGGGTGAGGTTTGGCATTACCCCTGTGTGTCGTATGGGGAGACAAACCTTTTTTCTTACCTGGTGATGCAAATGAACTGCAAACATGCTGAATTCCTGTTTGACCACTAGCTGAGGGGGGAGGGGTGTTCTTCCCATTCGACGTATGGGGTGCTGCACTCCTCTCCCCATTTGCTAGTTTAAATATTCTGCAAAGACATCAAACTTCTGCCCCAATGCACTGACTCCCTCCTTAGTCAGATGCAGTCCATCAAATTTAAAGAACTTTCGCTCCCAGAACTTTTGCCAGTTCCCTACAAATCTGTGTCCTTTTTCCTGGCACCAGCCCTTGAGCCACGTGTTTAGCTCCCCTATCTCCCCTTCTCTGACCTTCCGTCCATCTGCTCCCCTCTCTCAGACTGGTAGAATCTCAGAGAAGGAGATGCTGGACGAAATGGATGATAGTTTGTCACCCAGCCTGGTCAGGTGTTCCTTGGTCTCCACAACTGACCGGCTGGCGAGATCATTAGTCCCTATGTGTACTAGGATATCAATGTTTTCTCCTGCTTTATGAACAATTTTAGCAATGCAGTCAGTGTCTCTCCATGCTGATGTACCTGGGAGACATCTGACCATTACCCCTGGCTGGAGATGGGTATCAACTCCCCGAATCATGGAGTCCCCTATGATCAGAAGTTTTTGATTTCTTTTTGCTTTTTTGTTTTGGTTCCTGATTTGGGTGAGTTTTGTTGTGCTAGCGCCTGTGCTGCAGTGTCCTGCTCTGCAGTGTCTTCTGCCTCTTTGTTTGATTTCAGAGATAGAGCAGATACCTGTTTTGTAGTGTTTATATGGTTTTGGTGGTAACATGTTGGAGAGCAGAGTGATGGGGCCCTGATTTGCCCTCTAACCACTGCCAACCTCCTGGACCAACTACCCTCTGCGGTCGAGGTTTTCTGTTGGATGCTGGGGAAATGGCGGGTGGGTCTTGTAATGTATTTCCTCTTGAATATGAAATTTGGGCGTGCAATCTCTGCCCATGCTGCCCGGAGCTGAGCCTAAGATCTCCAAAGGCCCAGCATATAGGACAGTGTCCTAAATCCTGTAAGACTGTCCTTCTGAAAATTGTTCCACAGTACCTGCAGTTAATGGTATCCATTCCAGATAAGTTGCTGGGTTTATAACCTAGTTAGAGTAATGAGAAGGAAAAAAAGGAAAAAAATGCAAGTAACGGTTTGATTGTGTTTTGTTTTTGTTTAACTTGTTATAACAAGTTAAATTACTAGTGCCCCTGTACATTAGCTCACCTTGAGGAGGCTTCACTGATCTGCCCCTTCCTGCTCTGCCACAGGAAATGTCACAACTGTGGTACCCTATAAAAGGAGTGTAGTGTGGGGTGGTTGGGGATGGGGGTGGGTGGCTGGGTCTTTCCCCTGCTGAAAAAGAAGAACCACGGACGAAAGAACAAGGAGGTAAGAGCAGAAACAATCAGTCAACAACAAATGCAGTAACCCTGAAAGCTTATCCTAATGTTAGATAAAACTGTAAAACCTGTAAAGCACCACCTGTAATAATTTCAGAGAAGATATACCCTGGCTGAAATGCAGAATATGGCAGGAGAAATAAAAGGTATCTCCAGCACCCTTGAGGAGCTCTCTAAGAAGATTGCTGATAATGAAGCTTGCATACGTTCCGTTGAAAGGAAACAGGATAAAGCAGAACTGGAGCTTGTGGCCCTGAGGCAAAGGCTAGTGAAAATGGAGAACAAGGTGGAAGATTTGGAGGGGCGTAGTCACCGCAATAATGCGGTAATCATTGGTTTGCCCAAAGGTGAAGAGGGTTCAGAGCCCATTAAGTTTATCAGAAAGTTCGTGGAGAAGGTGGCAGGCCCTTCCCCCTTTGGTGTGAGCTACACAATAGAAAGAGCTCACCGAGCACTACGCCCCCCTCCTCCGGCTGGAGCCCCCCCAGGTCATTTATATTTCACTTTTTAAACTTCCATGAGTGACAGCATTTCCTATATAAGGTAAAGGAAACACATGATTTGCAATGGGAAGGTAAAAAGCTGAGAGTGGCGCAAGATTTGCCTTTATCTGTACGCCAGAAATGAGCCATGTTTCGCAAGCTTGTTCTCAAGTTGATTGCCATGGGAATCAAGTTTCATATGGGTTTTCATGCAAGATTTCAAGTTTGCCTGAATGGTTCCTGGGAGACCTACGAGGAAGTGGAATCGGCTACCGCAGGGCTCAAGAAAGCGCTTCTTGATCTTTTTAAGCCTGCTTGAGAGTTGGCCTGGTGTGGGGAGCCATGCAAAATTTTCAGTGGTGGTGTAATTCAGCTGATACAAAGTATATTTCTCTGCTTTGTCTCCGGGACTATGTTGGTCATAAACTATTTATCTGGCTATTTAATTCTAAGCTGCAGCTCTCGAGAAGGGTCTTCGTGCTGACAGATTAATGGACATTGCGTTTCCGATCTGGTTTTCTCTCTCAGGACTGTTTAATTTTGTTGACTCTCATATATTGACTCTGGTCTAGTCTAGTCTCGTTTGTATTCATCTGGGGTTACTATGTTCAAGTTAAATTTTACTCTGTCAGATCTGGCAATTTACTTTTTCAAGGGCGATGTCTTGATCCCAAGGTTTGTGGGGGGGCAACACTCAGTTTTCTGTGTTTACAATGCAAATCTGTCTGTGGCTGCAGTCCCTTTCTGGTTCTGTTTTCATGGTCTGGTTTTTCTAGGTTTCCCTCTCTTTCTTATTCACTGTTGCCATTAGGTGATAAAAATGGCTAGCTTGTATATTAGGTGGAGATTCTGCAGCCATAGACAGATGGCGACATCAGGTTTATTGTACGCTGTAAATGGCATTAGTCTGCCGCTTCTGAACATCCTTCCTCGAGTGCTGTTTATGGAGGACTCCTCATCTCCCTTTTTAAATTTCCACTAATGAAGCGAGATGGTCACTGCCTCTGGTCTCAGAAGTATGATCCGGACAGCGGCCCAGGAGCCCTTAAGTTTCTCCTATACTAAAGTAGGCAGTAATGGCCCACTTTCTCGGCTGTTCACCTCCTTTATTCGAGGGTTGCGCCACAAGAGGGCGTCTGTGATTACTATTTTCATATTTGATGCAAGTGTTTTACACACCTTACCCTCTGTGAATCATGTAGTAGCATGGCTCATGGGTACTCTGTAGGGAGAATTATTTTCTTTACAGGTTTGTGCAGACAACTTCTCTACACTAGTTAGCAATGATGACAATTTATAAGAATGGTGAAGATACTACTCTCTATGGAGTGTTCTGTTTATAAAGGGGTAGTGTTCTGGTTTTCTGGTTCACGAGGGAGGGGAGGTTGGAGGGAGAGGTTCTTTTCAGTTAGCCGATCATCATGTACCATGCAAAAGGTGGGTGGGTGTGGGAGGAGAGGGGGGCAGGGTCTATGGGGTGCCGGGGGGTTCAGAGGGGTGATTGGTGGGTTGGATTCAGTGATGGCAGGGGTGGGGGGGAGGTAGAACAACCCAGCGCATATCTCGCTTGGAGAAGTATTGAGGGGAAACATAAATACACAAGGTGTTTTCGGGAATTTCTGACTGGCATCTTGAGTGATGGTTAGAAATATCCACTTTATCAGTTGGAATGTTAAAGGGGCAAGGCATAGGACTAAGCAATATAAAATCCTGAAACATATAAACCATCTGAAGGCAGAAATTATATTTTTGCAGGAGACGCATTTGCTTATGAGGGAGGCTGACAAAATGAGACAGCAGCAAACTGGGCAGCTGTTAGCGGCGGAGGGCATGACCCATAGCAGAAGGGTTATGGTCCTTTTGAATAGGTCGGTTCAGTTCAAACCTCTCCAAGTTATACCTGATCCCTCTGGCAGATTTTTGTTTGTAAAAGGCAGATCGCATGCCTTGGATATTGTCTTGGGCGTTATTTATGACCCTAATGTAGATTCCCCCAGTTTTTTTGTCCAGATAATAGAAGCCCTAACTCCATTTTTGGATATCCCCATGGTTATAGGGGGTGACTTCAATCTCGTTTTTGATCAGGCTCTTGACAGGTCAGGCCAATCCCATCAAGGTCTTTCCCCAGCACAAAGAGCTTTTAGGGACCTGTTGGACTCTATAGGTATTTGTGATATATGGCGTGTATTACATCCTAGTACAAGGGAATATACTTATGTTTCTCCAGTCAATGCAACTTCCTCGAGGATTGATTATATCCTCATCTCTCAATCTCTATTACCTGGGGTCATAAGCTCTAGTATTGTTTCAGGGCCCCTGTCGGATCACTCTGTGGTCACCTGCCAAATAACCCTAGCGTCGCTGCCCAATAAAGGGGGCAGGTGGAAGTTGAATAACCAAATTTTGAAGGAGCCAAAGATGGTTCAATATATAATATCCCAAATAGAGCAGTTTATTGCCTCCAATTCTAACTCTGTGGAGAAGCCCAATATGATATGGGGTGCTTGTAAAGCATATTTAAGAGGGATTATAATCGGCCTAACATCGAAAAGGAAAAAAGAGAGGGCATCTCGGATCTCTGACCTTCTCTCTCAGATTAGGGGCATGGAGATGGTCCTCTCTCCATCTTCTTCTGAGACATTTAAACAAGATTTAACGAAACTGAGAGAAGCCTACCTAGCAATGTTAAGCCGAATTTGCCATTTTGAAAACAAAAGCGGTATATACTGATCAGGGTGAGAAGGCCAGAAAAATGTTGGTGCTGCGTATTAAGCAACAGGAATCCACTAGATTTATTCCTGCAGTCCATTCCTCCAAAGATAATTCCCTTAAGGTCTCACCCTCAAAGATAGCAGAGGAGTTCACAAATTATTTCCAAAACTTATATGGCCCTATGGTTAATTCCCCATCTAAGGAGAGACTTCTTGAATATCTGAGTGATTTACAGTTTCCAGCTCTCTCACAATCCCAGCAGAAAATTTTGGAGTCTCCTATCTCTGAGGGTGAGATTGAAAAGGTTATTAAATCTCTCCCATCCGACAAATCTCGGGGCCCTGGCGGGTTTACCTCCAATTTTTACAAAGTTTTCTCTATGCAATTGATTCCCATTTTGCTGCCACTTTTTCAGGCTATTCTCTCCGGTCAAGTATCCGACCCCTCCCTTTTTGAGGCGCTGATTGTTTTGTTGCCTAAGCCAGATAGGCCGTCCGATCAGGTCTCCAGTTACAGGCCGATCTCCCTTCTTAACCACGATATTAAAATCCTGACAAGACTATTAGCCGACCGTTTGGAGACAGTACTTCCCTTTTTAATTGGGGCAGATCAGGTTGGCTTTCTGAAAGGCAGATCCTCTGTTGATCTTCTGAGGGCCCTGTCTCATGTCTTCTCAGCATCCAAGGATGCTCCACATCCAATGGTCCTGATTTCGTTGGATGCTGAGAAGGCGTTCAACAGAGTCCACTGGGATTACCTGTTTGCTACGATGGAAGTTTTTGGTTTTCCTACAAAATTCTGGAATTGGGTTAGCTCTCTATACAAGTTCCCTTCTGCTAGAATTTCATGTAATGGGGTTATCTCCACCCCCTTCAAATTACATGTAGGGACCAGACAGGGGTGTTCCTTATCCCCCCCTTCTCTTTAATATCTACCTAGAGCCTCTTATCAGGAGACTGTCTGGCGCCCAGAGCATCTCGGGTATCTCTCTCGGGGAGCAGGTGGTTAAAGGGGCGGTCTATGCTGATGATCTTCTGCTGCAGGTAAACCATCCACTCACATCTATTCCCATTATTCTGAAGCTAATAGATGACTTCAGCAATGTCTCAAATTTATAAACTCAATGTAGGTAAGACCGTGGTTTATCCTCTTAATCACAGGGTACATAAACAGGACATTATTGAGTTTGGGCTCAATTGGAAGTCCAATTATATTAAATATTTAGGGCTCCTTCTCACTCAGAACATGGCACGGCTCAGACAACTCAATATTGATGCACTGGTACATAAAATAGATCTAGACCTCCATCGGTGGACTTTACTCCCCCTCTCTCTTTGGGGCAGAATAAACCTAATCAAAATGAATGTATTTCCTCATTTATTCTACCCCCTTAATATGCTAAACATATGGCTCCCCCTGGCCTGGGTTAAAAAAGTGCATAGCATGATCTCTATCTTTATATGAGGTGACAAAAAGGCTAGGATGGCTTTCCATAAGTTAGCGGCTCCGAAGGCTAAAGGAGGGTTAAGACTTCCTCATATTGGGCTTTATTACTGGGCCAGTCAGGCCAATAAGTATCTCAGATGGCTGACCATGGATCAACAATCCGTGGCCACCACTTATATCCCGACTTGGTTAGCCATTGAGTCTGCTGCCATTAGAAAACATGGCCTTTCTCAGGCTGCATTGCTATACTCCAAGGTTAGTTCTTAACCTGAATCTCTATGTAGCTCCCCTATTGCTGTTTCAATCATACTCAATTGTGCGCTTTCCTGAAGTATAAAAATCTCAAGGATTTATCTCAACCTGTTATAGGCAACCCTAATTTTTCACTGGACGGTAAACTTCTCTCACCTAGTTGGATCCCTCAGATAAGAAACTGCTGTCTAGATGGCTTTATGTTATCTGATAGTCAATGGTGCTCTTCTACTGGCATTATGCACAAGTTTATGTTACCTCACACAGCAATTTGTAAGATTTTTCAATTTCGCCACTTACTGGTTAAGGTAATGGGTCCGGTCCCCCCCCCGTTCCCAATATCAGTTTTCAGACTACCCTTACGGAGTTGGCGGGTTCACCTCATGCTGTATCTACAATATATACTGCTCTGTTCACCTGGGCTTACCCTGATAATTATGCTCCCGTCTCCTTTTGGGCCTCTCTCTTTCAGGGCAGAGATATGGACTGATCTCTCTTGTGGCAAAGTTGTCATAAGTTCCTTAAGCAGGACAGACTTAGATTAACACAATTCAAAATTTTGCATAACATTTATTATTCTCCACAGAGGCTTGCCAAACTGGGTCTGATGTCTTCCCCCCTTTGCACAAGATGCCAGTCTCAAGAAGGTGACCTCCTTCATATTTTATGGAGTTGTCCTAAAATCACCCCACTTTGGACCATGATTAATCAGCATGCTGTTCCTCTTTTAGGGCTCTCAGAATTGTTCACCCCTGAAGTATGTCTTCTCGGGGATTTCTCCTCTATTTCGGTGGTGAACAGGAAGTATCACATAGCATTGATGTCGATGTCTATTAAAAAGGTGGTGTTGAGGCATTGGAAGGACACGGAGGTACCATCTTATGTTGAATGGCTTCAGGAATTGTTGGCGAACCTCAGAACAGAGAGGACTATCGCCAGTTTATATAACAAACTGGAAAAGTTTGACAAGATCTGGGGCCCACTGCAGATTCTTTATGGACTACAGGCCTAAGTACTACCAGGTTATGTTCTCTGGTGTTGTGCTAAAAGATTACTGATGCGCTGGGTTGTTCGGGGTGAGTACTGGGCTGGGCAGGTAGAGGGTTGGGGGAGAATGAATCATTTTGTATTTTGTGTCTACCCTTTGGGGTTTATGATGTACTCCACCATGATTCATTCTCTGTAATGGAAACTTTAATAAAATTTGAATTACAAAAAAAAAAAAAGAAGCTCAAGTTTCTCCTTTAATTAATGGACACATGGGGATACCAATATATGTTAAGAACGGGGTGAGACAAGGGTGCCCCCTAAGTCCAATACTATATGTATTATGCTTAGATCGCCATTGAGATATAATGAAAATGATAGAAGTATTGAAAACATTAAGTGGGAGGGTCAAACCCTAAGTAAAACGTGTGCATATGTGGATGATTGCTGTCTATTGGGAAAAAATAGTAAAGCTGGAGAAAGGATATTAGAAATAATAGAGACATACAGACAATATACAGAGATAGGGATAAATAAAGGAAAAAGTAAAATTTATCCCCTAGGGAATGTGGAGATGAAAGAAGATAGTAGATTGGAAGTAGTACAGGGAGAGATAAACATTTTGGGCATTATATTTGGAGGGAGAGATGCATGACAAAGAAATTGGGGAATAAAATGTAAAGAAGCACAAGAAAAAATAACAAGATGGAAAGGGTGGAAAATGACAAAAGAAAAAAGGTGTTTCCTCATAAAAACATTTGTTATTCTGATTTTCCTGTATATAGCATGTATCTTTCCACTACCACAACATTTGCAAGTGAAGATGTTGGGTTTATTTTAAATCCAATTAAGCACGTACATACATACAGACCAGTTAGGGAGGGAGGACTACAAATGGTACATCCAGTAGTTTTCTTTCAATGTATCTTTATATATGCAATCATAGCCCCGATTTTAAAACAAACAGAAACAATTTTGAATGTACTGACAAGAAAGTAGCACCAGCTCTTGTTTACGAATATGGGAAAGAAAGGGAAATTTGTAGGAAAGAAAGAATTACCAAGGTACATGGAAGAATGTAGAAAATGCATGGCAATGTAGGGTATAAAAGTAGATAGTATATGCACTATGAGTAGAAAACAGATGTATAAAGAAATAGTGATCGAAAATGTTTATGAAGATCCTGTATTTGTTGTAGAAAGTAATGTAGAAATTCCTAAAATACTTGACATGATGTTGGAGAAAAGAATTCACTCAAAAAATAAAAGAATTTGCCTGGTTATGTAGTCATGGAAAATGTAACGGTAAGGGAAACCAAAAACATAAAACAAAGGAAGAAAGGGTATGCCCTGAGGTACAGTGTGGTATGGTAGGAAAAAGTGTGTTGCATTTATTTTTTAAATGTTCTTTTATCAAGAATTTCTGGGGAGAACTAGCCAAGTTTTGGAATATGAATATATTTGCAGAAATGGACTATAACATTTTGGTATATGGACAACTAATTAAAAGTTGGGGAATTTTGGAGAAAGGTACAGTTTATGTTTTACTTACAATCCTTAAGTGGGGCATATGGCATACACGGTGTCAAAATATCTTACAGAATAAGGATGTGGGACAGAGGGATTTATTGTTTATGATATAAACTGAAATATGTAAGGGCCCAGATATTCAAACTGTGCCAGGCTGTGGCACAAGCTTGGGCGCAGCGCAACTTGGCTGCGCAGGGGTGTGGACTGGGCGATATTCAATGGAGCTGTGCCATGGCTCAGCAGCATTGAATATCGCACCCTGGCCACCCCCAGTGTGCATGGCACAGTGGCACTGCACCAGCGCAAGTGGCCAGAGTGGAGCATGGGGATGCGCTAGCACAAGTTCCATTGCTCTATGCACAGCAACCGCGATATTCAAAACTTGACATGCAAATGGGGCCATAATGTATGCAAGGCACAAATGGGGCCATTTGCATGACATTATGGCCCCATTTGCATGCAGATACACTGATCCCCGACGACTTGCGCCTGGCACCCTGCCAGGCAGCAGCCATTGGGGACTGACACCCCCTGCAGCCAGCAATGTGCTCCACAGCCCGATTGCGGGCAGTTGTATAAAAAATAGAAATTCCGTCCAATATCCCTGGTGGTCCAGTGGACCGCTGCCTGCCCAATGGCAGGCATTTGTAACAAACAGAAATTAATGTCCAATTTCCCTGGTGGTCCAGTGGACCACTATCTGCCTGATCGCAGGCATTTGTAACAAATAGAAATTAATGTCCAATATCGCTGGTGGTCCAGTGGACCGCTATCAGCCCGATCGCGAGCATTTGTAAAATTAAAAAATATGTCCAATATCCCTGGTGGTGTAGGGTACCCCCCTCCCACCCGCTCACTGCAAGCCCCACTGCTCCGGTCCCCGGTCAGCCAGCGGGCGGCAGCACCCACCACCTGCCACCCGCTGCCTGCCGACTGACACCTTAGTAGGGCTGTACACCCATTGGTTCTGGCGTGAGCCAATGATGCAACCATACTCATACTACACATTCCAGACATGTGATGATTCATTCACATATCTGGAATGTGAACATGTAGGGTGCACGCCCATTGGCTCACGCGAACCAATAGGCTTTCAGCCCACTGAAGGTGTCATGGCGGGCAGAGGGGTGGCAGGCGTGGTGGTGCTGCTGCCCGCCAGCTGACTGGGGAGAGCGGGCGGTGGGGCCAGTGGCGGGTGGGAGGGGTACCACTCAGACCACCAGGCATATTGGACATATTTTTAAATTTTACAAATGCCTGCAATCGGCAGATAACGTCCACTGGACCACCAGGATATTGGACATTAATTTCTATTTGTTACAAATGCCTGCGATCGGGCAGGCAGCAGTCCACTGGACCACCAGGGGTATTGGACAGCTTTATTATTTTTTTGTTACAAATGTCCGCGATCGGGCATGGAGGGGAGCCGTCAGGTGCAGCCGGAGCTCGGGTGGCCACCCACAGGTGGCAGCTGCCGTGTTGCGCCCTGCAATGTGGCAGCTCACCTGTGGGTGGCCATCAGTTGTTCCTTTTTTTTGGGGATCAGCTTTGTGCTGGCACAGGTAGGGGTTGCACATGCATGGCTCTGCACATCCCGGGCTGAATATCGGGCTGTACAGGGTATGCATGGGCACGCCCCCCCCTACCTGCACCTGCATACATTACTGATGCACTCCAGCGCATCGGGATTTGTGCCACGCACTTTTCCCTTTTGAATATCGTGCCGGGGTGCATCAGTGGGTTACGCATGGTGCAACACTGTTGCGCCATGTGCAACCTTTTTGAATATCTGGGCCAAGGTGTATTTTAATGAATGTTGTCTGTATGGGGGAAAAAGGGGAAAAAGGATTATGGAGAAATATGAAAGGTTTAGGATAAAGGAATATCCCAGATTCTAAAGGAAAATGGGCAAAGGAAAATGTTTTTGTATTATGTAAATTGCAAGCTAAATGTAAGATGTGAAATGAACTGTTTTTGATTTGTAATAAAAAATCCCACTACTCTTTCACGAGGGGGGTGCTGACTCTTTGTGGATGAAAGTGGAAGATTCCAGTCTAGAACAGGCTCTGAAGGGTGATGGAGGTGCTTCAAGTCAGCAGCAGAATGGGGCTTTAGAACGTGAATGCCTACCACCGGAGGATTTTGGTTCAGGAGAAGAAATTATTCCAGCAGAGGAAAACCATCATTTTGATGATACACGGGAGGAGTTTGTTGTTATGGATACTGCTGGTGTGGCCAAATTGCTAACTTTGGAATGAGACAAAGTTGCGTTGAAGTCAGAATTAGAGAAAAAGAAGCAACAACGTCTACGAATGATGATAGAAGCGGAGCATGATTTTACGTTGAGTCAGCAGAAAATTAAGGAGAAAAAGAGGAAATGGTAGCTGGTAAGCCCATAGTCAAATTCGGACAAGAGTGTTGCTAGATTAATTGGTGAGGAGCAAATTTCAGATATTCCAGATGTAATACAGTGAGGGGCAGACACTGTGCACCTTTCTGGTTCATCAGTGGGTGATGTCTTTTTGTCAGGAGATTAGGAGCCTGGACAAACGTCCCAGAAAGCAGGCTGGATTTTTCAGGGTAGTCAATGGATCCCTAAGCCTACATTTCTGATACCTGGTTCACCGAATTGGAAGAAAAATTCTGTTGTGGAGTATGGAAGGAGATTGTTAACCTCAGGAGTTCTGGACAGTGATAGGCAGGAGTGTATTGCGATGCCAGATGTTGCTCTGGAGAGTGTGACTCAGCCACCAGCAACTGCGCCAGATGCCAGCGGAACAGCAGGGGTGCTGAAGTCAGCTGAACTACCAGTACAACTTTCTACTGTCCAACAAGAAAATGTTAATGGACATCTTCAGGTGACTGGGCAGGATCAGGAAGATCAGATACTGTTTCAATCATTACTGATGGTCCGGGGAATGAGGTAGGGGTGAACACCCTCCTTATCAAAATGCCGATAAACCAAATGATGATCCTGGGAAGAGACAGGTTTGCAGTTATGCCAGTCTGCTTAGAAAGCCTGCAGTGGCGGCTAAGAGAAGATTTGTGGTCCGCCTTAGTTTTAGAGGTGGGATTAGCAAAATCCCAGAATCTTTAGTTTGTTGGGATGAATTTATTAATAGACTTGATGCATTTTTTCCCACAGAGGTCTATGCCTTTATTCGTGCACCTGGGGATGGTAATTATGACATTAGTTTTTATTCAGCTGCTTTGCTGGACAGATTTTGGAAATAGTGTTATATTGTGACAGATGAACCTGATTGGCAGGCCTTTTATGCAATTCCTATCTCTAAGCCTTCTGTTAGGACTGCTACAATTCTATTTAGGAACGAGGGGGTGTGAGTGAATGACATTAGTTTTTGGATGTAGAAGAGGGCAGATATTCAAGGGAATCCAAGGCCAGTTATGGATGATAATGGTTTTTGGACTGGGGGTTGGAGGTTTCATGTCCAGTTGAAACATGCAGAGAAAGGTATACGACACCTTCCCACATCCTTTTTCTTGGGAAGGGACCAGGGTATACTTTTTTATCTAGGTCAACCTAAATGTTGTTACAAATGTGGATCCTTGAATCATCTAAATTCTTACTGTGACCAAATCAGGTATTTCCAGTGTGGGGAATTAGGTCATACTGCAAATTTATGTACTGTAACACCTGTGTGTAACCTTTGTGGTGATGATGAACATTCTTTTCAGATGTGTCCTTGGGCTGCTCATAATTCTGAAGAAGCCCTTGAACAGGAATTCTACCTTAATAGAGCTAAGAGGGCGTATCGGAGTTGAGAGGTACCCCCCCCAGGAATGGGTTTAGACCTGATGTTCCGGATTCACGTGCTTCCCCAAGTTCATCCTCTGACTCCAGGTGTCCTGTCCATAAGACTGATATAGTAGTCATAGACCATCCCCAGGAGGAGCTGAGAGATCAGGAAGAAAACATGCCACCATCCCCACCTCCTCCTTTGAAGGAGCAGTTTCCGATCCAACAGGTTTCTCTACTTGGGGATACAGATGATTTCCAGGAAGTCACGAATGGGATGAAAGGGTCATGTGTACAGAGTTTCCTTTTTAGTGATATATCACAGATTCCTGTGAAAAATACATATGAGGTGTGACAGAATTGGTACAATCAAATAGAAGAGTTGGATTCAGACACCTCTTCTCAGTCATCTTTGGCTGAGCCATCAAGAGAGGATTTGGAAAACTCATCAAGGATGGCCACTGCTCTTACACCAATGAGGGTGATGAGGGCAAGGTCTACGCTACAAGGTCTTTCTCAAACATGAGTCTGCAAGGCTAAATATGACTAGTGTAAAATTGGACTTTAAAAGGGATACGTCTTTTACAATCTTACAGTCATTACATTACAATGTTTTTTTATTGCAGGATACCAGGTTACATTTTAAAGGGGATGTGGAGAAGGCCCAGAAAGCTTGGTATAAGGGGGCCTTTCATTGGTCGATAGGTAAAGATCTTTGTAGTGGCCTGAGGATTTGTTTTTCTGGCCCTCGGTTCACTGTCCATAAATTGGTTGACTTGTAACCGGGAAGGGTGTTGATTTTGGATGCGGGGTTTGAGGGCCTTTCATATAGAATAATAAACATGTATGTCCCACAAATGAAGGCATTAAGGGTGGAGCTTTTACAGCTAGTCCAACCTTATTTGAGCACTAACAAGCAGGTTCTGTTTGGTGGGCATTTTAATATAAGTTTATTAAATTCTGACACACAGTTACGGAAAGTGACGACTTATTGTGATACTGCCTTTTTGCAAAATGTTATTAAACAAAGTGGTTTGAAGGATGTGCAAGCTGTATTGGATGCTAAACTCAAGCATACTTTTTTAAGGGTACTTTATCAACTCGTATTAACTATTGGTCTATTTCCAACATTACCCCCATATCATATTCAGAAACACTATCAATAGAAACTTCGGATCATGCCTTAATAGGATTCATATATCTAGTGTGTCCCCAAGGCAAGGGGGAGGGGTATGCCGATGAATAGAGGGTTGTTGGAAAATTCTGTTGTCTGTCAAGGGTTACAGTTAATCTTACAAGTTAGATCTACAGTAGATTTTTTATATGATTCTCCGATAGATTTGTGGTCAGATACTAAGCAGATGTTAGTGGCCTATTTACAGTTGGTGGCAAGGCAACAACAGTCCGATCAGAATGAGTGCTATTAAAGTTTACGGAACATGTTCCATCAGCTTCTTTCTGACATATATGAACAAGATTTGGATAAAAGTGTTCACATAGCAGAAGTCAGGAAAAAAATGGTACAGTTACAATATAATAGACATAAATCATTGGAATTGGAACAACATTTTGGGACCCAGAGGTCAAAGCACCAGTCAAACCCTTTAAAAGATTGTTACCATAGGGTTACTAGACAACAGATTAGAGGACTTAGGAATCAGGAAGGGAAGATTTTAACTGTTAATAAAGGTATATTGGAGGAATTGTGTAGTAGAATTGAAGACCAGCAAAACCATTTGGTGTCTCATCCTGATTGGTTTCAGCACATCTTAAAAGCTGCAGCTGTCCCCTGTTTGACCATGGCTCAAACAGAGGAACTGGTAGGCCTGCTGACTTTGGCAGAATTATCAGAGGTGATTGGGTCATGTACGAAAGGTACTGCTCCTGGGTCTGATGGATTGCCTAGTGAATTTTGCTTGAAATTATTTCAGTAATTTCCAATGGGACTGCTTACTATTTTTCAGTCCTTTATGTCAGAGGTCAGATTGGATTCACAGATGTTTCAAGGTTTATTTATCTTTTTGTATTAACAGGGGGATAGATTGGGTTTCAAAGACTAGAAATAAATGACTTTGTTAAATATGGATTGAAAAGTTTTTTCTAAGATTTTGAGCAAACATTTGTTAAAAGTCTTGACTTTCTTGATCCATCCAGCCCAGGTGTGTGCAGTTTCCGGTAGACGCACTACTGATGCTTTATTTCTCTTACAAGTTATTATGGAACAAGGGGCATTAGGTACCACTGAGGGGTTTGTGTTAAATTTGGATAAGTCACAGGCATTTGATAATGTCTCTCATGGGGTTTTTATGGGACTGTTTGCAGGCATATGATTTCCCCAGACAATTCATTGGATGGATTAAATTGTTATCAGGATGTCTTTGTTCAGCCATATGACAATAAATGGATGGGAAGACAGTGTAACATTAAGAAAGGGGTCCATCAAGGTTGTCCCTTGAGCCCTCTTTTGTATTTTTTGACACTGGACCCGTTGGTTCGTATCTTGATTTTGTCCACCAGAATTGGGGGTAACTCATGTTTTAGGGAGCTCAACCAAATGTATTGCACATGCAAGTGATATACTGGTAACAGTAGCAGATGTAAAGTCTGGAGGTTGTGCTATTCAGCTAATTCAGACATTATCGAATATTATGGGGGGAGAGATTAATAAAGAAAAAAGTAAATGTATTCTGGTCTTTGTGTCTGGGGTGACTCCGGAAAGTATAGGGGGAATCAGGGTAACTCTTGAACCCTATAAATTTTGGGGTATTTATTTTGGGCAAGGTAATATGCCTAGCTAAAACTGGGCGCACCTTATTGGACGAGGACAACAGATGGTGGCTAGATGGAATAGGTGGCGCATGAGCAAACTGAAGTGGGTTTGTTTTTTTTAAATCTTATTTAGTTGCACTATTTCTTTTTTTATGCTATGTGTATTGAGTACCAAAGGGGTTGGAACCCAGATGGTATTATTGTTTCTCCTCCTGTTTGTGGAGTCGCCTCCTAAATCCTATTAAGAGGGGTGTTACTTATTTAAAAAAACAGGAGGGGAGGTGGACATGATAAATACTGTACTATTTTTCTGGAGTATTTTTATGCATGCAAATTTGATTCCACTGGTGACTAACAGAAGGGATCAGTGGATAGATTGGGGTGCCTTTTCACTACAGGAAGTTATGGCAGATTGAGTAAATGATCTTTAGGCATAAACACAAAAGGAAGGTGGTTGAATGTTTTGATTTGTTGAAGAAATGGAATATAACCCAGGCTGAGTTATTATCTACATCTAGAAAATTATTATATAATACAACTTTTAAGGAATAATTTTCTTGAACAGCCGTTTCACATCTTATCAGCTATAGAAGTGAAGGCGATTGGGAATCTCCTGACTGAACCTAGAATTCTACATAAAAAGTGGGATATTGTGTGGTTGGGTGTACATAATAGAATTAACATAAAGGGAAATCATGAACATAAGGAGTTAGCCGACTGCTATTGTCCCAGCGACCAATGTACGTGGGTTATAGAAACTATTCTTTAAGGGTTTTTTTCCCTGCACAGTCGGGTCTTTTTGATTTGGGGTCTTTAAGAGTGTTTATGGCTTGTTTGATATATTGGATATGGCAGACTCATTGTAGATATATGTTACAAAAACATTACGTTTCCAATTGGAATTGATTTCATTACTTGAGAAGGAGCTTCAGGATTTGAAAGGCCTGGAATGTCAACAAGTGGACAATAAAAGATGGTATGAAAAGTGGGAAACTTTTCATTGGCTTACATGACATAGTCTTCTCCTTTGCCTTGGGGACTTTCAGGTTTGCATTATTTCCTCATTACTTGCTCTTCAAAAATTGGCTTTTGTATTACTGACTTTTAGCACATATGTGAAATTTTTTGATGCAATTGTAGGCTGCATTATTAGAACTTTCTTTTCTGTGTATAACTTTCATTTGTAGGAGACCTGGCAGGAGTATGCTTGCAGTTCTTTGTTTTCTCATGTATTTGTGTGTATCAGTTTTGGTGTGTGTATTGCCACTGTTTATACCTATTTGCTTTTGTAAATTATAATCAGAAAAAAAAAAGCTTTTTCTCCCACTCCTTCGGTGGGTGGGGGGACGGTGTCTATTTTCAGTATTATTCATAAGTTTTGGGACTATGGAAGGGAAGATTATGGATTGGATGTGTGATGAAACACTTATTTTATGTTTACCTGTAATGTGTATTATGTTTTGTGTGCAGAAACACTGTTATATGTATAATTTGCTTTTAGGTTGTCATACAATATAAAATTCCTCCACTCTTTTAGCTTTTAGTTGGGGGGATGGGATTTATTTTCAGTACTATTAATATGTTTTGGGTCTATGGAAAATGAGATTATGGATTAGATGTATGTTGCAATACTTAGTTTTGGTTACCTGTATTTTATATTATGATTTGTGTGCAGAAACACTGTTCTGTATATAGTATATTTGCTTATCAGTTGTAATAAAATAAAATATTCCCCTAATCCCTAATCTTTTTAGAAGTGCCATGGGATCTCTAACATTCACCTGAACAACCACCAGAATAGGCAGACGGGACCTCGATTTAATGTCTTATCCGAAAGACTGTTTAACGTTGTGTACTAGATACATTGTTCATACATAGTCCGAACATCAATTTACAATCACAAGGACAACAATTAGGTCTATACACATGCAAATATTGCATATAGAGACTCTACAGGTAATGTGCCACAGAGGGCAATTCGTTAGTTACAGTAGTACAACAATGAGTTCAGTTGTAGACAGAAACAACTTTTATATTGTGTAACAGTGTATATATACTCCCTCAAGGTTCAGTAGCTATGCAGCTTATAGTCAGAAGGGTTGCCCTTTAGTGTATGCAGGTACAGCTGCTTTGAGTATAAAGATGAGCTCTTAGTAAGTGCTTGAATGTGGGGAGGGATGGGCTATTCTGCAAGGCAGAAGGGAGTTTGTTCCAGAACTGCATAACTCTATGCACAAATGACCTTTGTTTTGTTGCTGTGTGTACCCTTGGTACCTCAAGGGGAGGTTATGAGGTCATTCGGAGAGTTTTAATATGTTGTCTGGGTACTACTGGATTCTGGAGGTGGGGCAGGTGGTCATTCAGGATTTTGAAAACGAGACAGGAAGTTTAAACCTGCTATTCAAGGGGAGCCAGTTGAGGGATGAAAGTGCTGTGCAGTGGTGTTCCTTTCTATCAGCCTGAGTAGTGAATCTGCTGACTTTGTGATAGGGCATGCAGAGCCTGATAAGTTCAGTTTCTTTCAGGGATGCCAGTACAGGTGCTTCATAGAGAAGTATCAGGAGCAGAATGGTGTTGGCTACTGTTCAGCAGGTCTCACAAGTGAGATATGTCTTTAGTCTATACAACACACACAGCTTCTGATATACTTAGTACTTTGGTAGTGTGTTCAAAATGTAGTTTTAGTGTGAGCTCTTGGTCGAGCCACATTCCAAAGTACTTTAACTTGTCTACAACTTCCAGTTTGAATCCATTGGTGTCGATGACCCCTAGAAGCTCAATTCTGTCAACCCCAAATGTTCTGGGTCCAAAAAGTACAGCCTTTGTCTTCTTGATGTTAAGCACAAGGTGATTAGATACAAGCCATCTGCTTAGTGTGGCAAAGTCCTTGGTTAACCCTTGTTCAGTGTCTATGGTTGCATTCCCATCCCTGTACAGGACAGCATTGTCTGCATATAGGAGTGCTTTTGCTTTCCCACAGTTGGACAGTAAATCATTAATAAAGAGGGAGAAGAGTAAAAGGAAAAGAATTGACCACTGTGGGACTGTCAGTGATTGCACAGTGCGAGGAGTGGCTAGTGTTCCATTTGACAGTTTGACTGCGGCCTGCTAGATAGCTTTTGCACCAGTTGATAGCCGAGTAGTCCAGTCCTAGACTCCTGAGTTTGGACAGTAGTATCTTGTGGTTCACCAGGACAAACGCCTTGGTGAGGACTATGAAAATGGCTCCACTGGCTTTTCCTTCATCAGTGGATTTGTATATGTCTGTGGTGAGTCATACCAAAGCTATGTCGATCCCATGATGTTTTTCGGAAGTCATGCTGGGATGTAGTCAAAAGGTTGTAAGTTTCAAGGTGAGTAGCCAGTTGGTTATAAATAAGTCATTCTTGTACTTTAGCCAAGGCACTAAGTATTGATATAGGGCAGTAGTTTCTGATTGCATCAGGTGCACCTCCTTTGTGGATGGGGGTAACGTGAGCAGTTTTCTATAGTCAGGGAACTTCCCCGCATAACACTGACATGTTGTATAACTTGGTCAGAGGAGTAGCAAGAAATGGGGCTGCCAGTTGAAGAAGTTTGGATTCAAGCCCATCGTGCTGTGCAGACTTGTCAGGTTTTATTTTGTGCAGGTGTGTTAAAAACTCCTTCCTAGCTGCAAGTTTGAAGCAGAATAGTGGTTTGTTGTTAGGGTGAGGATGAGATGGTGAGATGTTGGGTTGGGAGATTTTAAAGTGGTTCAGGTCAATGAAATACTTGTTGAAGCCTTTTGCAATGAGTTGTGGATCTTTGCACCATTTGTTTTTATTTCCTGACTAGCAGTGGTTTGTGGCCCTTTTAAGAGGTTGTTTATTTGTTCACCCATTCCCATCCCGTCTTACCAGTAACCTGTTTAGTTCTGATCTGAGCAACTGCACCTCAGTCATAATAAACCCTAGCCTCCTGCACACCAGACATCCCCTGCCTCCCTGAGTGTGCAAAGAATACTGCTGCCCCACAACCCCTGCAGCTTAGTACTCTTCTCCTTCCTGCCTCCTGACTGATCATCCTCCCTCCTCTTATACTATCCCAGATAGGGAGTAGTACCTTTCTGCTTCCTGCCCTTGTAGGTATACCCCAGATAGGCTGTAGTGCCTCTTTTCTTCCTGCCCTTTTCAGCCTACCCCAGATAGAGTGTAGTGCCACATTGCGCCTTGCCCCTGTAGGCTTACCCTATTTAGGGAGTGCCTCTTTATTTCCCTGCCCTTGTTGGTCTACCCCTGATAGTGTGTACCACTCCCTCCTAGAGTCTCCCTATATACCTCTTCATCCCTGTCTTGTCATAGCTTGCTCTGCTTCCTACCCCCTAGCTCTACCCCTGCAGTTATTAAGCTTTACCTAGCCCCTGCAGATGCTGTCATCCTGCTCGGTGATCCTCACACTTCAGGGATCTCACATGCTCTGGAGAGCGCATGCTCTAGGATTGCTTCATCCACCCAGAAATAAGTGGCAACATCAAGTAGCCTATTTTCTGTTTGCAGTCACGTGATCCAAACACTCACACACAGAGTTGCTCCTTTCTTTTTCAACTAATCCTTGCTCTCTTCCCCAGCAATAAAAAAAAAGCAAATTGTTGACAATTACAGCTTTTGTGCCTAGAAAATTGCTACAAAATACAGGTTACTTACATTACTATTGCCGGGGGCAGAGGTCAGCCCCCAGTTCTCAGCCACAGCAGGTTCAAAATAAGTTTTAGCCATATTGACTCATGCCTGACTTCCAGAGACAGCCAATTTAATCACTGTTATATATATTATAATGGTGACTTGAGTAATGGGAATTTAAAATAAAGTGCCATAATCGATTATAAATTTAATCCAATGAGTTAAGAGATGTCATCTACCATGTCTATTGATGGCAAAAAACATGGGGAAATGAGTGGAAACTAGTGGGGGAAGATTCAGGAAGGACTTGAGAAAGTTTTCTTTTATAGAGAGGGTGGCTGATCCATGGAACAGCCTACTGGCAGAGGTTGTGGCTGTAAAAGCCATTTATGGTTTCAAGCACAGCTGGGACAGCCAGGGGCCAAGGAGGGAAAGGAGGGCCAAAAACCCTGTCTTGACCACAGATCTCTGGTAAGAGAGGGTATAACATGGCAGAGGCTCCATGTCATAATGGTGATCACAAAACAGCGATCGCCATTATAGCAAGTGTACAATGCTGAAAACACAATGGCGATGTACACTTGGCAACAAAACATCTGGCAACTGAAAAAGGACTTATGTGCCCCCCCCCCACACCTCTTGATTTTATATAACCAGCTCCAGGGGGGTGCATGTCAGGGAGGCAGAGAAGGTAAAACAAAACAAAACAAAAAAAATCCAGCAGCAGCAACAAAATGCTTCCCAGCCCCCAGCACCTGCTGCACAAAAGCTAGCCACCCTCACCACCACACCACATTGCTAGCTCGGCAGCAGCAGGCTACATAATCCCACACAAACCCTCCTTCTTATATCTCCCCTTCCAGTTGCCCTCATAACCCTCTCTCACTCATCCCTACCCTCGCCTTCACATACCGTCATTACCCTTACAGGGTAGCTCACATGAGTAGCTCTGTGAATGAATCACTCTTTTGAGAGTCGCTCATTTACAGTCACTATCATCACCGGATACCCATGGCAGACTGGGCAGACCAATTACCTTTCTCTGAAGACTCTTCTGTTTCTATGCATAGAGATTTTTAACCCTTTCTTATCCTTTTAGCAAGGCATTGTATCTAGCAGATCTCATATTTGTAGCAAAGTAGAAAAATATTCCTACCAGACTATTGTAGATGTGTATTCATTTCCATAATTCCAGAAGATATGGTACTTTCTCATTGTGTGACCATAAGCAAGTCATTTAGACTAAAGGTATGCTTCAGTTCTCCCAGTTGTAAGATTAGGAAACATCAGACCTGCTCTGAACATGAGATGTATCTCGGCTTGGATTTTCTTGGGACTGGCTTGTAAGTAAATATCATGTATTTAAAATTCATTTTGACCACTGAGTATACAGAAATCAGCTAGCCTCATTTAGAGTTGCGACCTGTGGTATGCAGAACGGAAGCAGGGAAGAAATAAGGAGGGTAGAGGTTATGAAAACAATAACAACATGTACTGAGTATAAAGTTATCCATTTACTTGAACTTGAAATCTTTACTTATGTTAGTGCTCAGAAACAATTCGCTGTTATGCTTAGTACAAATGGCTACACACATTTTTTCAGGATGATGTATCATGTACTTTAACTTTGTAGTATGACATACGTATCTTGTATTTTCGCTTACCCTAAACCCCAGGACTGCACGGAAATGAGTGTTTAATCCAGCCCTCTTCTTGGTTTAATTAATAAATAAATAAATAAATTGAAAAGGGGCTGGCCTCATGACATGCTGGTACCTCTGCATATTTCCCCATGGAAGGTGCAGGTGTGCAAGCAAGTCTCAGAACCCCGAATTGGCAGAGGCAAGGCAACTATGGATGTTGGGCACACAGCTCTTGGAAACGGGGTGTGCAAGTCACAGAGGATTTGTTTTCTCACTGTCAGAGGGTCACAGAGCAGTATATAAAGGTCACCACTCCCAGCAGTACTCCAGGCCAGAGGGACAGTGCCACCATGGCAACCCCCCTCTTTGACTAGTGGATAGGAGTAAATGGGAATAAAGGGGGGAAACAAGAAAAAAGTGATATTAAAAATAAAACAAAAATAATGGCAGATGAAAAATGCTAGTAGTATCTGTGTTCCAGAACTACATGCAGGTAATATGACCAACATTTCATTTTGAATGGGCACACTATGTATCACATTATCTATTTGAAGAGTAACAGCAGAATAATATGGTAGATTTTCATAAAACCATTTTAGACAGCATAATGGGAATCCAATCCTGTAGACACAATCAGTTGCTGCTTTGTGTAACTTGAAAATAATTGTTGGAAGTCTATTCTAAGTTACAGAAATAAGGGAGAATATTTAATATCATTGTGAGACCTGTTGCAGCCTGCTAGTAACAGTATGATTCTGAGTTCTGGGTGGGAATTCTGGGTGACTTGACACTACTTGGGGGCATGAAACATGCAGGAGGTGCTGGCTGGCAGCCTCATTAATCATGGCTAAACAAGTGATAGTCCACCATTCGTAGAAATGTAAAGCTGCCAAAAGTAGCTGAATGGATTGGCTGGATGGCACAGATGGCAATCTATGAAAGCCTTACCAATATCATAGTAAATAAGCTAGGGGTGTAGTTAAAATGGGAGGTATTTTTTTTTTGTTTTTCCCTTTCGTCCAGTTCCTGGGTTATGTAAACGTGGTTCCCCAACACAGGATTCAACTTTCTGAGTTGTAATTTTTCAGCTTTTTAATTTTTACAGCCCCTATTGTTTGCTACCCTCAACTCTTTTCTCTCTTTTTTCATCTCCACCCACCCTCTTTCTCATAACATTTTTTACGCTCACTCTTTTTGAAAACCATACAGTCCCTTGCTGGAAGCCAGTAGCCTCTTTGCCTGTTTCCTCAACTTTTTCTTCTGTCAAGCAGTCTTTATCATTCAAAAAAGCATTACAAATTAGAACCACAAAATGCAGCTTGCAATGATTCAGTAAAATAATAGATATGCCTGGCATCCTCTCTTGTACTGTAAGGTTTGTACTGCATGCAAACAAAAGTGATTTCAATTGAACAGAAAATCTGGAAGTAGTAAATGTCCACTGCTTAACTGACTATAAATGTATTTTTTTGCCACTGCACTACAAAAATATTAAAAAAATCTCACAAGCTCTACCTCAGACATTTATAGTACATTGAAATGATGGATTAAGACAAATAAGGACTTTCTTCTATCTAGTCAGCTGTGTTTTCTACCAAATTTAACTACTGTATTGCCCTAGAAACTGAAACTCTGCAGTCTGGTATACTACAGCTTGGATAGTTTTTTTCTAGGTAGGCAGCTTATACTTTATTAACATTTTGTTTTATTTTTTGTACAATCAGATTTGCAACTTTTGAGCCAGAGGCTCGTTTACAAAGGTACCTCGTCACAGAGAGGACAACAGTGTTACAAAATTACAGTAGATGGAACACACAGATTTACACAGATTTTACATAGTAATATACAAACATTGTTACACATATTTTGTACATTTCATAAAAAAACAAGTTACATAAATACAGACATCTAGCAGGGGTGAATGAGGGAAAACCGGGGGGGGAGGCAGTCTGAAAGACTTTGTCGGATTGCACTTTGTGATGTGCAAGCAGCCTGTTAGTGACAGGAACAGCAGCGGGTGCTGAACAGGTGGTTCCGAAGAGCAGTTTTGAAGGATGCAATTTTGGGAGTGTTATTGATGGTTACAGGGAGAGTGTTAAACCAGGAAGGGGCCCTGTAGCAAAAGGATCTCTGGGCTAGGGAGGTCTCAGTTCTGTGTACCAGTAGAGTGTCCTTGTCCGAGCTGCAGGTGGAGACTGTGGGGGAGATATGTTGGAGGAGGCAGCTAATTGGAGGCAGAGCCCGAGCAGAATTTTCTTTGCTAGGAGGCAGGTTTGGTAATGGAGACATTCTTTCAGGCTAAGGAGATTAGCAGTGGAATAGAGATGACAGGTGTGGGTGAGCCTGGGGGCACTGGTCAGTAGTCTGCAGGCCTTATTCAGAGTGAGTCTGATCTTATTGAGTGCCATGTAATCAGAGGCTCCATATACTGGTAGGCCATAATCCCCTAGGAACAGTACTGAGGATGTGATGGCCAGAAGGAGAGCATCATGTGGAAGGCAGTTCCTATGGCGGTATAGGAGTCCGATCCGGGTGTTGGTGGCAGATGCGAGGGCATTAATGTGGTCATGAAAAGTGAGGGCAGTGTCAAAAGTAGTCCCAAGATATTTGTAGGTGTGCACTTACTCGAGCGAGTGTTGAGTGCTCGGGAGGATAAGGAGGGGTTATTTCTTGCTCTGTTTTGATGGTAGGAGAAAAGCATCGACTTGGTCTTTTTGAGATTAATGACAAGTCTGTGCTCCTTGAACCAGTTTTCCTGCTTGGCTGAAAGTGTGTTGGAGGGAGTCCTGGAAGGAGGCAGAATTTCAGTGAGAGGCATAAAGAACTGCATCATCAGTGTACAGAAGAATTTTACTGGAGCAGGCACGGGGCAGGGTGTTTAGGTAGAGACTAAAATGTAGGGGGCCCAGGATGGAGCCCTGGGGGACCTTGGAGTGGACAGGGCGGGTCTCTGAGAGTGTCCCATTGATTCTGATGCACTGGAAACGAGCTGCTAGGTAGCTACAGCACCAGGTGAGGGGACCAGTAGAGAAACTTATATGGTAGAGGGCGTCAAGTAGGAGCGGATGGCAGACAGTGTCAAAAGCCTTTGAAAGGTCAATGAACACTGCTCCAGCAAGGTTGCCTGAGTCAAGAGAGGAGTGTAGAAAGTTGGAGAATTCCAGTAAGGCTGTACCAGTGTTATGGCCTGCATGGAAACCATGCTGCTCTGGGCACAGAATGGCATATTTAGTCAGATACTCATTAGCTATGTAGCCACCACTTTTTCTATGACTTTGGAGAGTGGGAGAAAGATGGAAATTAGCCGATAGTTGCTGGGGGTGGACCTGTCCCCACCTTTATGAATAGGTGTGACAACAGCCATTTTCCAAACACTGGGAAATTGTCCCAGGCAGAGGGATCAGTTTAGTAAGCTTGTAATTTTATTTATTTATTGAAACAGTTTCACCAGGAAAGGCACACTGAGCAACAAGATGCTCGTCTCCCGTTGCGACCTTGGGGGGGGGTACAAGGGGGTTGGATAACATGCAGGTTATCAACTGAGCAAATAACAGAGGCAAGTAGCAGCATATGGATGCAATTGCATTAAATGACAAGCAACAACACATGGAGTACATTGGATATTGTATGGAGCGTGTAACAATTACTTGACACATAGCAGCAATACAAGGGAAAATTTAGCACACAGTAATATGCAGGTATAAGCAACAGACTGGGACTAGGGTGACATCCAGGACCAGTTATAGTATTTTTGGATCCAAGGAGTCATTGCTTGGGCTGTTGCTGCCTAATGCTTTCAGACGGAACGGTCTGGCTTCATGGATAGATATTTTGCGCAAGTAGAACCGGGGATGTTGAAAGACAGGGAGCTGTGAATCAAGAGTTGGATCGAAAAAATTACTGGGAAGGACAGAGCTAAGGTCTATGAAGGAGGTGTTAAGGCAGTTAGCTATGTCAAGGGGGTCAGTGGTAATCGAACCATCAATAGGAAGCTGGGACAGGGGAGTGGAGCTAGATTTTCCATTCAGTTCTTTAATATTGTCCCAAAAGGTCCGGGCAAACCCCCATGAGGAGGTGAGGGCGGCCTGGTAGTGGGCAGCCTTGGCCTTACGGATAGCATAATTTGAGTATTTTCTCCAAACCTTACCAACAGATCAATGCAACAAATAGAATAACTGTCTCCCTGTCTGTTACGGTGCTGGAACACCAAGATGGAGTTACAAGCTCTTAACAGATAGAGAGCCATATATTGTTTTTTGTAATACATGTCATTACTATCTGTTAACTGGCACCGATTTCTCAAAGTCAAGTACCAAAATGGGTGAATACCTGAGGAATGCATTAGCAAATGGCCAGAAAGGAGGGGTGGAAGAACAATGGAGAAAAATCAAAACTGCCATCATGGAGGCAACAAGCCTTTGTGTGAAACAAATAAAGAAAACAAAGTGGAATAAAAAACCACTATGGCTCTCAAAAGAAGTATCAGGGAAGGTTAAGGAGAAAAAGGCTGCATTCAAAAAGTATAAGGAATCACAGACAGAGCACGACAGGGAACTGTATCAATTAAAGCAGAAAGAAGTGGGGAAGGCAGTCAGAAAAGCAAAGGCCCAAACCGAGGCAATGATAGCCAACTCAGTTAAGAAGGGGGATAAAACATTTTATAGGTACATTAGGGAACATAGAAAGGTTAAGGGAGGGATAGGAAGATTAATAAAGGAGAGGGGAGGTGGGCAGAGGGAGACAGTGAAAAGGCAGAGATAATGAATGAATACTTTTGCTCAGTATTCACAAAAGAAGAAGAGGAGAAGTTACCTAAACCAAACAGTAGAAGCACTCTGGATAGTGGGGTTGATACCAGTCCATTTAAAGAAGAAAGAGTACTGAAAGAACTTCTAAAACTCAAGGTGGACAAAGCAATGGGGCCTGACGGGATTCACCTAGAATCCTCAAAAAGAGCTAAGGGAGGACCTAGTGACACCACTAACCACACTTTTAGCAAATCATGGAAGATGGAGTGGTACCTGAGGACTAGAGGAGGGCAGATGTGATTCCCTTCACAAAAGTGGGGGAAGGCAGAAGCAGGAAACTACAGACCTGTTAGTTTGACCTCAGTGGTGGGAAAATGATGGAATCACTTCTGAAAGAAAGAATTGTTGAGTACCTAGAGGCCAGCGGGGCACTGGACCCAAAGCAGCATGGATTCACAGCAGGAAGGTCATGTCAGACAAATCTAATCGATTTCTTTGACTGGGTGACCAAAGTAATAAACCAGGGAGGGGCTGTGGATATGGCCTACCTAGACTTTAGCAAGGCATTTGACACAGTCTCGCACAAAAGATTAATAATCAAGTTAGCCAGCCTGGGAGTGGGTCCCAGGGTGGTAGCCTGGTGAAAACTGGCTGCACAACAGGACACAGAAGGTAATAGTGAATGGAACACATTCTGAAGAAAGGGGGGTTACTAGTGGAGTATCTCAGGGCTCAGTACTGGGTCCAGTCCTCTTTAACGTCTTTATAGGTGACATTGCAGAGGGTCTGGAAGGAAAGGTATGCCTCTTTGCGGATGACACAAAGATCTGTAACAGAGTTGATACACAAGGGGTAGAAAGGATGAGAAGGGACTTGGCAAGGTTGGAGGAATGGTCAGACATATGGCAACTTAGATTCAATGCAAAGAAGTGCAAAGTAATGCACCTGGGAAATAAAAATCCAGGAGAAGAGTACACAATAGCAGGGAGGTACTAACAACAACAATAATGGAAAGGGATCTGGGTGTAGTCATATCAGATGACCTAAAGGTGGGTGTGCAATGTGAGAAGTCAGTAGGGAAAGCCAGGGGGATACTGGGATGCATAGGGAGGGGCATCACAAGTAGAAAAAGGGAAGTGGTTATCCTCTATACAGACAGTTGGTGAGACCCCATCTGGAGTACTGCGTGCAGTTTGGAGACCTCATCTACGCAAGGACATAGACAGGATGGAAGCAGTCCAGAGGAGGGCAACTAAAATGGTGCAGGGTCTACATCAGAAACCATATGAAGAGAAACTGAGAGAGCATATGTATACCCTTGATGAAAGGAGGGACAGGGGGACATGATAGAAACTTTTAAGTACCTCAAGGGAATCAACAAAGTCCAGGAGGGTAGCATCTTTCAGAAAAGAGATGTGTAAGAACAAGGGGCACAATTTAAAGTTAGAGGGGACGGCTCCAGGGGTAATGTGAGGAAATTCTTTTCACAGAGAGTGGTGGACGCATGGAACCGCCTTCCTGGAGAGGTTGTGGGGTCTAAAACAGTGGGGGAATTCAAACATGCATGGGACAGACATAAGGCAATTATATTGGGGGGTTGCAGGAAATAGGCTGTTGGTTAACTAGAATCTGCAGCTTATCCAGTAGGTAGGGAAATGGGCAGACTGGGTGGGCCAAGTGGTCCTTATCTGCCGTCAAAGTCTATGTTTCTATGTTTCTATTACACAGGATCCCCGACATAGACAATTACCATTAGTGGTAGCATAAAAGATGGGTATTTGAGCCATTGAAGTTGTGCTGAAGTCCATTTTTGCCTGAGCTGTTGAAGTCCATCTGGGAAGTACCCCTTCCCTTATGAATACACATACACTAACTCACACATCCCTATCACCATGGCAATGGCAGTGAGTCCTGATGATGGTGTCAGTTTCTTTATCAGTTACCAGCCTGGATTTCAGGAGGTTGTGACTAGCAGTTTGAAAACTTGCGTAAGCATAGGTTGGAACAGGATTTGAAATCATAATACCATCGATCAGATTGATGTTATTATGATTTTTTGATGTCATAACAGTGCTATTACATGTTTCTCTTGCTCCAGAGTTTCTATGGGGAAAAAACAGTACCCATGTATTACAATTATGCTTTTTTAGGATTCCCTTGCTTTGGCTGGAAGTTAGGAGGCTGTATGCAACATTGGGAGCTTCTCAAAGAAGTGTGGGATGAGAAATGGAACAAAACAATTGTACCTGGTTTAGAATGATAGAGAATAGGCCCATACTAAAACATTTATTGCAGCTGCAGCACACTATGTATTGGTGTCCCTGAAATCCCAGTAGAAACTTTGGAAAAGCATTTCATCTGTCTTACATCATTTCTGCATCTATCTTCTATTTTCATAATAACTACACACACATTATCATGAAAATGAGATCACTGCCCTTTGGGTTTCATTAGCAAATATTAGCAGCATAGTGTTGATCCCATTCTCCAGGTCATTTATTTATTTATTTATTTAAAAGTTGATAACTTGAAAAGGCACACTGAGCTGAGGCTCGTTTCCAGGTGCGACCTGGGGGCACAATCAGGGATGTAGATACATCAAAAGGAAATGTAAATTAGCAACAACATTTCAACAAAGTGTGAATAAAATGCAAATAACAACATAATCAATCAATAGGAGAAGTACAGCAATAATTAACAGAGTGGTGGCAGAAAAACAATGGGGTATAATATGGGCAGCAGTACTTGCATAGAAGACCAAACAGAAGCATGAATTGCTTGGGAATTGGGCAGGGTTACATTAGCTAGGAGGCTGAAGGAGAGAAGGAGGGGAGGCATGAGCAACTGGAGCCTGGAAAGAGATGTAGCAAGGATTTGAAGGAAGAGAGTGAAGGGGAGTGCCAAATGTTCCAGTGGAGCAGATCCTAGAGAAAAGGAAAGCAACAGGAGAAATCAGAGTTCCCTGCTCCAGAGTGAGGACAGGGGAAGGAAAAAGAGAAAAAGTCCCTGGAGTGAAGGGAGTAGGAGGAAGGGAGAACAGGTGAAAGGCTGGAGCATAGATAAGAGGGGAGCATGCCGAACCAGTATTTGGCAATGGAGGAGAGGCAATGGATCTTGCGCCTGTGGGAAAGTGATGCGATAGAGAGGGAGGAGTAGAAGAGACAGTGATGAGTGAGGGAAGGGGAGGAAGCAGCAAAACGACAGAAGGAATTGAGGAGAGTATCAAGTCTAGAGAGGGATGTTGCAGGGATCGAACAATAAACAACATTGGAATAATCTATGATGGGTAAAATGGTTTTCAAGATAAGATCACAACTGGTGGGTAAAGGGAGGCAATCTTTGTATCGGTAGAGGATGCCAAGTTTTGGGCAAAGTTTGGTGTGGAGGGCATCAATATGGGAAGTAAAATCCAGATTACTGTCCAACCAGACCCCTAGATATATGAAGGTGGGGACAACCTCCAGGGAGAAGCCATCCAGAGTGACAAACCTAGGGGGGAGCTCCCCCATGGCTCAATTGCTCAAATCTAAACCCATCCTAACCTCTATGCTATTTAAGACCTGCTCTTTTTTCTTCTCTCTAGCTACCTGCCCTTGAACGGGGCTGCTTCAGCTCCCCCATGGTCGGTCAGCACCCAGCCAGCCACCGACCGAGACCAGGACGCCTGCCTGCAGCTCCTTGGAAGGTACAGGACAGCACAGCCAATTGGAACATGGGCGCTTCCAGCAAACCTGCTCTGATTGCCCAGGACTTTTCCCCTGCTTCTGCCACCTGGCACTTTTTACAAGTAGATTTTACATAGAACTAAGCACATTTCAAGTGTGTAATAAAAGTGGCTAGTTTTCCATTAGCAGGTTATACAGACCTGCCACTAGAGGGATTCTTGGTCTTTCTACTCAAATCACTGTACTCAATCGTTTGCAATATGGCCTGCATTATCATTCTACTTCTAATCCTGGCAAAAAGTATGACTCATAAAGCACTGATCCATGCTAAGTCAGAAGTCATCCCAGCCTGGGAACCCACAATCATAGTTCCTGCTGCATCTTCATATTGCTTCCTTACTCTTAATCTGTCAGGTTTTCATTTTAATTCTCATCCCTCTCCTCTGGCCCTCCTCCCTTCGCCAATGTCTTTCCGTGCACTTCCCCTGATAGCCTTGAACGGCCATGTCAGCATCTCCTATGCCCTAGCTAGATGTACCTCAATGACTGAACACCACACAAGAACCCATACGAAAAGAGCCCACTTCTACCTGATAAATGCCCTCAAGAAAATGTTTCTAATTCTCCTTTTCTGTTCAGGCAATGTCGAACTAAATCCAGGCCCCCCAACTCAAATCACTTCTCCGTCGGAGTTTGCAGCTGCTCCTGGGTTGAAACTGATGATGGTCAATATTCTAAGCCTGCTCAAAAAACTTGATCATCTTCAAGTTTGGGCAGCCCACACTGACCCAGATCTGATTATAATTACCGAGTCATGGCTAAAAAAGACCAACACTGATTTGCAAATTACTATACCGGGCTTCAAGCTCTTTAGGGCTGATAGGGACTTAAGGGGTGGGTGGTTGTATACGCCAAATCAAAATTTGATGTTAGCAGCATTTCCTGTAAAACTAAGCCCAAGGAATACGAGATTGTCTCTGCTTAAACTTCACCTTCCATCCTCAGAGTGCATCACAATCATTGATGGCTATAGACCCTCAGGAGGCACAGAAATTCTTAACGTGTTGAAATCCATAACTTGGCTGCTAACACGGAAACAATAATCTTAGGGGACTTCAATATGGATTGGCTCACTGCTAAATCCCACTTCCTAAAAGCCATCTGTGATGAGTTGGGTCTTACACAGATAGTAACTGAACCCACAAGAATCAATGTTTCTAACTCTGCCAACAGCTCACTCTTAGATGTCATCTTAACTTCACATCCCCATAAAATCTCACATTCTGCAGTTTTCCATAATGACATGAGCGACCACAGTATCGTTGTATGTACAAGATTCCAATCTAAAACCCAGCAGCACCCTAAATTCAGAATCAAATGCTTGTTCCGTAAATTCAACTCAGTAAACTTCCTAACCGATCTAGCTACAATCAGGTGGCAAGACCTATATCTTGCCAAATCTGCTGATGCCACCGTCTCTGTCCTAAATGACAACTTCACCACCCTAATTAACAAGCATGCTCCTCTTGTTAAAATGAGGGTGCAGAAAATCTCGCATCCGTGGTTCACCCAAGAGCTCAAATCTGCACTTACCAATAGAGACAAGCTATGGGCTAGGGCCAGGCATACAAAGAACCCGGCAGACTGGCAGGCATTTAGAACTGCCAGAAATGCCTGTGTTAAAAGTGTACATGCTACTATAGCAAACTTCTACATCTCCACTCTGGAGCAGGCCAAAGGGAACTCCCAAAAAATCTGGAAGACACTGAGATCCATTGAAGGCCGTCCTGCTGCTTCCTCCCTTCCCACCAAGATTCTGGCCAAGGATGGGATGGTTGAAAATAAACTGAGAATCCTCGAAGAACTTAACCTTCACTTTGCCACTGCCAGGTTGGCATTCGACTCCTCCCCATATGCTAGCCGAGTGAATAGCAACACTAGCCCAGATTCTACACATGCTACACCACCTCATCCCTTCCAGTTGTGCCTGTTTAGCCACAAAGACATCGAAGACATAATTCTTAGCCTTGACACCAAGAAAAGTGCAAGGGATGATGGCCTTGAATCATTTTTCTTGCGGCTAGGCTATGCCCAGCTCACAGCCCCCATCCATCACATCTTCAACCTCTCTATTACCACAGCCATTGTTCTATCCTGCTGGAAATCTGCCCATGTTCTTCCTCTCTTCAAATCAGGAGATCCTTGTGACTTAAACAACTACTGTCCTATCTCTATCTTGCCCATTGTCTCCAAAGTGCTGGAAAAACTTGTATACAACCAACTAAAAAATCACCTTGAAGCGCACTCACTTCCAAACCCGGCCCAATCTGGCTTCAGGTCAAAGCACAGTACCATCTCAGCCTTGGCTAAAATCTCTAATGACTGGATCCATGCTATGGACACCAAGAAGGTTACTGGTGCAGTCTTTCTAGACCTTAGTAAGGCCTTCAACACTGTAGACCATCACCTCCTAATCACCTGTCTTGCCTACATAGGTGCCACTCCACTTACCTTACAGTGGTTTAACAGTTATCTCATGGGAAGGATACAGAAAGTCAAAGCTGATGGCCTACTATCTGCCCCCTTCCAATTGCCAGAGAAGACCCTCAAGGCTCCATCCTAGGACCAATCCTTTTTTCCCTGTACATCAACAACCTTGACTCCACATAAAGAACTCTAACATACATTTCTTTGCGGACAATACGGTTTTGTGCACATCAGGCTCGTCCTTAACTGAAGTCAGGAAAGCACTCCGAGCTGACTTTATCCAGTTAGAAAGCAACCTTATCAATGCCAAGCTTCTCTTAAATGCCAAAAAAAACAAGACAATGATTTTCTCGAGACTTGCCTCGTCTGGTGCCCTACCTACCCCACCTAAAAACTTCATAGTTACCTCCCTAGGTGAACCCTTGGAAGTCGTACCTAAATTTAAATATCTAGGTATGTGGATAGACAACAAACTCCACAAACTGCTTGTCTATTTAACGCCTCTCATACACATCTCGCATAGCGCCTACTCCCTAAGGAAATCTGACCTTATCCTACTAGATGTTCCCAGGACATGTACCACAGCTGGACAAAGAGCTGTCTCATATGTCCTCCCAAACATTTGGAACCAACTACAAGCCATGCTGAAGCTAACCAACATCGTATCAATTAACTCCTACAAAACACTAGCTATCTCTAAACTAAAAGACATATGATGGGTGCTACTAGGCCTAGCATGAAGTCAACTTCCTAGGTACCAACTGGCCCTCTACTTATTAAGTTGAAATGTGTTGTAATTTAGGGCAAGGTTAAAGCTGGAATGTACTGCATATATAGCATAAGGACTTCTATTGTGTATACCTCTTGTATTATATATTTTTTCTTTGTTGTTCTACATTTTGTTACTCCTGTCTATGTAATTGCCAACTGTATGTGTATGTGCCTCAGGACCTCCTTGTGAATGAGCTTGCTCAATGGAGTCTTTCCTGCAATAAACTTGAACTTGAACTTGGATAGCCTCTGCCTGGAACCAAAAATCATGGAAGCTGTTTTATTTTTTTATATTTATAAATATGTTATATAAATATAAATTTATATAACTGGAAGGCTGGGTCTGTAGTTCAATGGACAAGCAGCCAGCCACTCCCACTTCCTGACCTATATAAGCAATTCTTCTCAGCATCCTTCTGAAGCACTTTTTCTTTGTCTGCTGGAGGCTCTGTCTGTCTGTCCTCTGCAGCTGGCTGGGGGCTACCCACCCTGCCCCACCTTGCTGCTTCATCTTCTGCTTGTCTCTGCTGGTCTTCTGTGTTTGTTCTCCTGTATCTGGTTTGTATTTTGCTTCTGACTATGTGTTTCTTTCTTTTGTTTGTTCCCTGTTTCTCTGTGTTTGTGTGTCTTTGGTTTTGCCTTTTAGGGGATTTGTTTCTAAGCTCCTAGTATATTGCTAATACAGAGCTCATGCTACTTGCTGTCAGTTACTCACACTACAACTGCAGTCATTATCTGTGTGTTTCAACTCAAACCACATAGCTGCTGTCCATGCTACACACTTAATTGTTTTCACCTGATTCAGGCTCACTTTGAACCCTAGCTATGCAACTCAATCATGCTTTCTCAACTCATTCTTCCTACCTCATTGCTGCAGTTTCATTGCATTGCCTGGTGATAGCTGCTTTCAGAGCATTGCTCCTCCCTCCATTCTATGTTTATCAAATTCTACAACTCATAGTTACTCAATACAGATGCTGCTCTCTATGTTTGTACACTACGATTATACTCTGAGGTCAGCTAAGCTACTGCTGATGCAATAAACTAGTTTCAATATCTGCATGTGTTTCTCAGCGCCTTCCATCACTTTCTTGTTTTTCCTATGGCGGGGACTTGGAGGTGTTGGGGAAGTCATGGCCCAGTGTGGCTACTTATTTTATGTTCTAAATCCTGCCTCCGCCAGCAAAAATTCTCTGAGTATTTGTCACTTTCATTGGCTTTCTTGAATGCCTGGCAGGCTTGTCCCACTATTCATATTGCTGCTCCTCCAACCTACATGCAGGTTCAACTATTGCTACTCTGTT
This sequence comes from Neoceratodus forsteri, assembly GCA_016271365.2. Classification (NCBI taxonomy): domain Eukaryota; kingdom Metazoa; phylum Chordata; order Ceratodontiformes; family Ceratodontidae; genus Neoceratodus; species Neoceratodus forsteri. Next base: position 452,106,066 of record CM057455.1, on the reverse strand, counting down.
TTGAAAACCAACGTGCAGATCTAACTATTGCTACTCTGCTTATTGACCTATGTGCAGGTCTGACTAATGCTACCCTGCTTTGCTGACCTATGTGCAAGTCCACTCTTTGCTTACGCAATCATTGCTTAATGCTCGCTACTACCATCTGACCTCTGCGAGGTCTCAGCACTCAATGCTCATTCAGCTCCTCTTCAGTTTTCTGGGGCATGCCAGCCATAACATTCTGGTGCAGGGCTTCCCTGCAGCCGACAGTCTTGCTCTGCACATAGAGTCCTCAGCTTGAGCATTCGAAGCTTGAGCGGGGTCCTTCTCACCTGGCTTATATCTGGGATGGTCCTCACTCTGGGTAGACCTTCAGTCATCAACCGTACTGACGGCACCTCAAGTTGTAGTATTTAAGACTCAGCAGCAAAGGGGTGGGGCTCTCACAAGGCCCCTTCAGGTGTCTGAGTGAGTTTGGAGGCACCCTTCTAAGCAATTTTACTCATGACTGCCTCTGGTTCACCTAGTTTCTTTTTAGAGTGAGTAGGACAGGTGAGGGCCTCAGCAGTCATTGCTCTCCTCCTCCTGCCTTGGCTGTCTTGTTGTAGAGTAACGCTTGCAACCTTCCACGGCATTCTCATTAGAGGGATCGAGCAAGAGCTTTCCTCCAAATTGGACTTTTCCACCCCCTTTGATTGGGTTTCCAAATCACAGCAGCAGAGCCATCACTAAACAAATTATCCCAGCCTGGAGGGAAGGTGACTTAGGCCTTGGATCCCCAGAGATTTCCTCCACAAAGGGTTTTTTTCCTCTCCTCCTTGCCTCTGGTCATAAACATTAGTTAAAACAAAGCAAAGCAAACTTTATTTCTATAGCTTCTTTCTTGAAACCAAGGCGCTTTACAAGTAAGACCACAAAACATATAAATTGATAAAATTACAGATATATAAATTAATTAAAATTATCTGGGAAGGCCATCTGAAAAAGATAAGTCATAGTTAATGTTTCCTAGTTCCTTTAGGTAGGTTCCGCTTTTGGATGGAGGTGGATGGTGTCCCTACCTGCTGTTCCCTCTCTCCTTGGGAGGATGCCTTAATCTCTAGTGCAAGCTATCATGCTCATGCCATTGCTAACCTGCGCTTCTTATTATGTTATCAAGCTGCCTAATGCCTTATCTACTACTATGTTTCACAACTAGCTACTGATTGCTAACTTGCTTTGTACTACTACATTTCTTTTTGGGGATCGTTCCTAAAATAACTTTAGCCAAGAGAATCGTCCCACGGCACCTCTAGGGGTGGAACCCTCTTAGAGGATTCCTTGCCTTCTTTATCCCCTACAGGGTGGTAATTCCTCTGGAATAGAGTGTGACTGGTCAAAATCTAAGTGACACAGTTGCACAAGCATAACACTTTACTGGCTGCATAGGCCATTGAATTGGAAGGCTGGGCCTGTAGTTCAGTGGACAAGCAGCCAGCCACTCCCGCTTCCTGACCTATATAAGCAGTTTCTCTCAGCATCCTTCTGAAGCACTTTTTCTTCATTCCACCATCCTCCCTTCCTCCTCCAGTGGCAGCGCCTCTCTCCTTGGGATCCTTCCTAAGGTACCTTTAGCCACGGGAATCATCCCGCGGCACCTCTAGAGGTGGAACCCTCTTAGGGGGTTCCTTGCCTTCAGTACCCCTACAGGGTGGTAATTCCTCTGGAATAGAGAGTGCAAATGGCCAAAACCTAAGTAACACAGTTGCACAAGCATAACACTTTACTGGCTGCATAAGCCATAGAAATTTGTTTAAGGGCAAAAGACCCAGCACTGATCACCTGGAACACCCCCTATTAGCACATCCTTGCACTCTGAAGCATAACCACCAACCACCACTCTGCTTCCTATCTGTCAGCCAGTTTGCTATCCACCTCCTGTATACTTAGTGGGCTCCATATTGTGCTAATTGCTCCATGAGTTGCTCATACAGAAGAAGTTTAAATGCATTGCTGAAGTCCAGATAGACTACATACAAATGTCTAGGCTTTATCCACCTCCCTAATTACCCCCTCAAAGAAGGTAATCAGGTTGGTTTGGCAGAATCTACCTGTTGTAAAATCACATTACGTGCTATAGAACAGCCCACTGCCATCCATGTGCTGAACCAATACATCTTTTTTAACTGACAATCATCTTACCAAGTATAAAGGTAAGGCTAACAAGTCTGTAGTTATCTGGGTTTGATATTGCTCCATTCTTGAACAAGGAGAATACACTGGCTGTTTTCCAGTCCTCTGGCAGTATCCCTGTCTGTGAAGAGTGATGAAAAATATTAGCAAGCGGCCCAGCCAGAACCACTTTTGACTGCACTATTACCCTTGGGAGGATGCTATGGGTACCCTGAGATTTTCCCAGAGTCCCACCCCTGAGATACTTACACACTAATTCTGGTATGGTTAGCACTGCTTCCAATTCAGCCTGCATCCATCCCATAACCTCCACCCTGAGTTAGCTATGTAATTGACCTGCTGGCTAATTAGTTATACAACGTTAATATTCAGTCCCTCTACTATTCCCCTGCCTTGTGTTTGATGTCTCCCAAAGATCAGCTGTCCTGTGTTATCCCTCATTCCCATTTTGTTCCCCATGTATTGAAAAAATTACCTTTGTAATGTTCTTCCATAATATTGCATGGTGCATTATCTGCACATCTACCCACACTTTCCAGTCGCTATCGTTGCTTAACTACTGTACATGTAAATAGCACAAAGCCATAGACTGTTTAAATTTGCTCACATCACATCAGACCCTAATAATCTGTAGTTTCTGTCCTGCATCTTTACTGTGATATTTATGCAAAATTATTTTGTTTTTTGATTGTTTAATGGCAAATAGAGATGCATTTGGAAATATATGGTAGCAAGTATCCCACTATTTATTTGTGTCTCCCAATCTCATTTCCCACAAAGGATCTAAACTCTATTCATTTTTATTATATGAGAACATTATAAAAGAGGAATGAGTCTGGGTTCAATGGGCATATGCAACCTAAGTGAGGAGTTATGCTTCTGCAACATTGTTGATAGTCTGAAATTAGTTGTTTGACTGTTATACATGGATACTTTGGCCATTTGTACTCTTCATCCCCTAAGGGTCTACCAAATTGTCAGGGTACTGTGAAGGAAAAGGAACTCTCTTGAGGCGGGTTCCACCCCTAGAGGTGCCACAGGAACATACTTTTTTCAGGCTAATCATAGCTTAGGAAGGAGCTCCAAGGAGAGAAGCATGCCACTGGAGGAGTAAGGGAGGGTGATAGGCAAAGAAACAGAGCTTCTGAATGAGGCTGGTGGGATCTGGCTTGAATAGCTCATGGAAGGGGGGGTGTCTGGTAACTTCTGCTCAGTGAACTGCGGGCATAGCCTTTTAATTCAATGGGTGTATGTAGCCTAAGTGAGGAATTAATAGTTATGCAAAATTGTTGATAGTCTGGAAGTAATTGAATGAGTAAGTTATTTGACTGTTATACATGGATACCTTGGCCGTTTATACTCTCAGTCCCCTAAGGGACTACCACCCTGTTGAGGTACCATGAAGGCAAAGGAATTCTCTTGAGGAGGTTTCCACTCCTATACAGTATAGGTAGGTGTCGTAGGGTGCAGGTGACTTCTTGGACTGAACAAACTGCACAGTAGTGTGACACAATTGGAGGTAAAAAATTCAGCAATTTTATTTTACTTCAGTCTCTTTCTTCTTTTTAGCAAGACATATTTAAACAGCAAACTGGTACAATATAAATAAAAATCATAAATGGCAGCTTCAAAGTATGGAAATCACTGGGAATCCATGGCCAGAAAAAGCTAGCCATCCCAGGTGTTCTACTTTAATACCTGGGAGCAAGGCTCAGAGCTCCCTGCTGGAGTGTGTTTCCAGACCCAACACTTTTATTATTTTCTTGCAAGGGTAAAGCCTATAGCTATGCCATTTCTACCATATTTCTGAACAGCTGTCTACCATCTAGAACCCATTACTCTATGTGTAGACCTCCCCTTTTTCTATAGGTGCCACTGTTTGTGAACTTCAACCCTCTGGGCTTCTCCTTATTAACACACTCCATCCCAGGGAACATAGGTAGCACAGACATTGCCTCATTGGTACTTTCCATCCCACCACTGCCACCATATGTCATGGGTCATGGGTAGAGATGGACTGATCAGGCAGTGAGGCAGATGTAGTTCAAAACAAAATAATGTTTATTCTTCACAGCAGAACAATAATAGGCAAAAGAAATGAATTTTGGTGACAAAATAAAAGGAGGCAAATCAAAATCCAGGCTATATACATACATCAACTAGAAAATGCTAGTTGAGCTCTCTGCAACTATCTGCAGCATCTCAGCAGTCTCCAGCTGTCTGCTATCTCATCTCATCTGACTAGCTCTGCTTTGAGCTCTCATTATATAGGGCTTTGTGACCAAGTGATGGGCTAGCTCCATCTCTCTATAGAGCAGGCTGCCATTCCCCTGCTATATTTATACAGGAAGTGGCCTGGGGAGGTGCTTAGGGTAACAGTACATAGAACTTGTTTGGTGCTCAAAACTGTTATTGTGATTTGACTGCCTTAAAATGTACATTAGGATGAAAGAATGTATATAATGTCTTGTTTGTTGAAAAATATATTGTAAATAATAACTTTAAAGGTAAAATGTGTACAGATGGGTGGAGCTAGCCCATCACATGGTCACAAAGCCCTATATAATGTGAGCTCAAAGCAGAGCTAGTCAGATGAGATGAGATAGCAGACAGCTGGAGACTGCTGAGATAGCTGCAGATAGTTGCAGAGAGCTCCAGTAGCATTTTCTAGTTGATGTATGTATATAGCCTGGATTTTGATTTGCATCTTTTATTTTGTTGCCCAAGTTCATTTCTTTTGCCTATTATTGTTCTGCTGTGAAAAATAAATGTTATTTTGTTTTGACCTGCATCCGCCTCACTGCCTGATCAGTCCATCTCTACCCACAACCCACAACATAAGGTACCATGGAATATAAATTATATATAAACTAAAGGTAGCTTAAGAAGAAGTCCAAACTAACTGCACAGCAGGCGATGAACACAGAGACTGATTGGAGTAATGACTGATAGCTAAAGATGGTGATGGCTGATAGCACACAGAAGGAGAGAGGGAACTGCAGGATTGTAGGATAATCAAGCCACTATCCAACCCCAACTCACAATGGAGAACCTACTACTAGGGTAATAATGCAACCAATATGTTCACTACATTATGGCCTTTGGCACTCAGGATAGAAAAAGAAAACTGGAGGAAATCTCTGGTGATCCATGGCCTTGGCTGCCATCTCTCCTGGTATGGGTACTTATTATTGTGACAGCTCAGTTTTGCTAACTTAGAGTTTGAATTCAGGGGAAAGTTTTGAGGGATAACTCTCTCTCTCTATCCCTGTAAAGGGATAATTCTATGGGGGAGTTGATCTCTGCAGCTAAAGGAAGGTCCACACAAAGCAGGCCCACCCCTCAAAGCATGGAATGAGGATAGTAGAGACTGCTGAAAGGCTGTCACCCAGTTTTGAGACCATGAGGAGATGGTAACCTTTCAAATGGGTGACTCAAATTAAGTGACTCAATTTGAACGTCTGGAGGGACAGCGAGCTGTAAAGAATAGTGAGTAGGTGAAAAGAGCAAGGAGGAAAAACAATGACAGATACAGAAGTAGTGAAACAGTGAGAGGAGTGAGGACAGGCGATATTTGGAGCATCAGCTGTGGGCTGCAAACAGTGCTGCTCACTTAGCGTGGAGTTACAGTCACCACCATTGAGTAGCTGGATTGTGTAGGCAGACCTGGGTTTGGTTCCCAGATGGTATTTTTTATTTATGTTGTTGGTATGTGTACTTTTTCCTGCCAGGGAACATCTCTCCTCCCAAGTTTCTCCCATTTCCCGAGTTGGATCCCCTTGGAGATGGTTATTTTAGTTAGAGGGTGTGGAGGGTGAAGCACCCCCCCACAATAGGGGCTGCAGGGGGCCTAGTCCCCCACTATGGGGGTGTGGGGGGCAGAGCCCCCTGGCAAAAATAAGATAAAGCACTTCACCATCTGTTTAGTAGCTGTTATGCTGGTCACTGTAGTGCTGATCGTTATTTTGTGTTCGTCATATTGTGACGGCACCGTTATTCATTAGCTCTTATTACATGGTACCTGAGGAGACCTAACCTTTACTGAAAACTGAAAGAAGGGGATATGGATGGAGACTAGGTAAACCTTAGGCAGATGCAGGGAGAACAGCTTTCAGAGGCACTGCTGATGTGGTCTGCACAGCTAAAGGAACCCCTGAGGCTTTAGGGCTCCACCTTCTGGCAGTTGAAGTCTTAAGTGCTACACCATGAGGGGCCGCTGACCAAAGGTCTGCACAGCTAAAGCTGGAGGCACTGCAGGAGACAAGCAGCCTACAGAGAAGGACCCCTGCCCAAGCTGAGGGACTCACCTTCAAGATGCAGACTTCTAGGGGAGTGAAAGCATGTCTACTCACAGGGCAAGCCCTGTGGGCAAGAGTCTGACTGAATGATGACTGCTGAATGGGATGACTGAAATTGATGGAGAGTGCAATGACTGAAATGTACTGACAATTGAATGTACATCAAAGGCCAAAAATGTTACATAAAACCCAGCCTCAACCAAGAAAGGCTGGAAGCTGTATGCACACTAAGACTAAGGGGATAAATGTTGAAGCAGGCTGACTGAGTAAAACTCAGTGACGTGAGTAAAACTCAGTGAAGTAACAGAGTAGAAGTGGAAGTGGCTGTCTTCCTCGGAAGCAAGGGAAAACCAATTGAGGAGGAATGCAGTGAAACTAAGGAAGGTTTACATGTGGCTTGGTACAAACAACAGATAGAAAAGACTGACATAACACAACCCAAAAACAGCAGGATGACATAGGTAGGAAATATTATAGAAACTAGTAAGCACACCAAGACCAAAACAAAAAGCAACATGTAGTTACATGAGGACATGAGTGCAGCAGGATTAGCTAACTAAGAGAAAAGAAGGGAGCACAAAATGCAGCCAGGAAAAAACAAAATACTAACCTAGAAAGCCACTGAAGGCACATACCAAACAGAAAGCCCGAAAGCACAGAGGAAAGCGACAGACAGACATGGGGAGAAAGGAAGGAGGAAGAGCCCCTGCAGAGCCTCCCTCTGCAGTAAAGTAACAGTGCTTTTGAATGAGGCTAGACAGAGTTGGCTTTAGTAGCTCATGGAAGGGGATGTGTCTGGTAGTCCCTGCCAACTGAACTGCAGGCAGTCATTTAAAGGAAAACTACACCTAAAACTTGAAAAAATATATGTTGTGCAGAGTGTTTTAATTTGTATGTGAAGTTCTAGTGTTTCCTTCCCTCTGACTGGTATTAGGAGTTTTTCCTAAATTAGCCTGCAAGCTTTAGGGTAGTTTTACGACCCCCTGGAGATCTCCATATCAAATAGATTTACTGCATTTCTTTGTCCTATAATGCACCTTGTTTTATGTGATGGTGATGTAGCAAAGTCCATAAATCCAGCAGAAAGCATTGCATTACAATCAGTTCACAACAATAGAGATGGCTATATTTTAAAATCTGTAGAATTCAGCTTGGTGACCACCCTCACCCTAAAGGTTTTACTGTCCTGAAAAACTTTGCTGCTGGTAATTTTTGTGCAGTTTGTAAAGCTTCCAAGATATTGAGTTTGTTTGGCATGTGTGTGCTGAATGTTGGGTCTCTCTTACATCACAGTCACATGAGACAAAATGCACTGTGGGAACAAGAAATACAATTACACTATCAGGTATGAAGATCCCAAGGGGTCGTAAAACTAGCATAAAGCTAGCAGGCTAATTTGGGAAAAACTCCTAATACCAGTCAGACGGAAGGAAACACTAGAACTTCACATACAAATTAAAGCACTCTGCACAACATATATTTTTTCAAGTTTTGGGTGTAGTTTTCCTTTAATTATTGTATTATGGCCTTCAAGAATTTTTTTCTGCTTCCCTTTAGAAAAGCTGCAACTGCTTTCAAAAGCAAGGGTTGGCTACAATCTGCATGCTTGCACAGCAAGCAAGTGGCAACGGTGCACACATGCACATGAACACACACACACAAACAAACCCGCACCAAGACTCTCATATTTACCAACACATGTGAAAACTTGAATACAGTCTTGCACACAACCTATGGTTTTTTCCCTATCAAAAGGGGAACACATCTCTTTCAGTGTAATATTTTAGCTTGTAGTGCTAAACTGATTTAGGGGCTCTATTAATTTGCTGGGATTAAAGCCCTTATTCATGGTTTTGCATAAACCTCACTTTTGCTATAGTACGTTAACAGAAAATCACTGATCATAAAATGTTTAGTAATATGCTTAATAAGAAATGACTCTTAGAACACCTACAGTAATGGCAGGGAGGAGACATCTCTAACAAAGGAAAAGGAAGCATGTCTTCATGTACTGTATTGTATTTCTCATACCATCTTCATATTGGTGAAAAAAACAATTCCCAGACCCCAGCGTACAGTATCATGGGGAATGACTACCCCACATGCATTCCAAAAAAGATTATTGTGATTACAAACCTTATTTTTGTCTCATGTTTACATCACCCAGAACACCATCCTTAATGTGCAAAAACTATCCAATTGAAGGAGTGTTTCATCAGTATAACTGACTTCCTCTGCCTTACTAAAATTTGTCTACCTGATCATTATAAGTTGAAAATGGTGCCAACCCCCACTCCTGGTGATGTGGTTATCAGTTAAGCAATTCCTTTTAAACCACAGATTATATACTTGGCCAGTATTTTCAAAGGGTTGCACATCTGTATCACAAATAGTAGCTGCATCTGCATCAGAAGCTTGTGCTACCATCAGAAGATGGCTTCCCCCGCAATCTGCTGCATCTGCGCTTCAGTGCAGATTAGTGACACAAAAGTGATGAAAGTATAATGCAAACATGCTGCAATCATTTTGCAGGTTTAAGCGTTGGTTTTGATGCAGCGATAAAAATATGGTGCAGTTATACACTGCATCTGTATAACTCAAATGTGTGTCTTGATGCAACTGCATCATTTTTGAGCACTTTGAAAATACCACCCTGAATTTTACAATACTGTATATCAAATCTAATAATAGGTACCCTTGTAATGTCCATTTATTCAAATGGTGAATTCAGTGCTCATACTTGTGCCTGTAGTTTTTCCCGTGGGCCAGGTACAACATTAATGGTGCACGGCTTTTGACTGTGGGCAATGGTTATCCAGTTATAAAACCAAACACCATACTCATACTTATGCTTGTATCTGTTTCACATAGACAAGGTATGACCTTGATGGTACACTGCTTTTGACTGTGGGCAGTGGCTATCCAATTACAAAATCAAACACCTCTCTATGGTTATTATGTTTATGGCAGTAAACAGGCATGTACTATACAGCTTATTGTAGTGAATCAAAAGTATTTCTTTCAAGGGACATATGCTGGCCCATAAGGTCTTGTATTTTAACTGCCTATTTGCAAAAATCTGACATCATCAAAGATCATTGTAGCTCTGCAGTCTGATTGCCTGATGGCATTACATTTCAGTATATTATGCATTTAACTGCATGATAAGCTTGTCATTTCAGTGTAATTAAACTGAATGTATTCTGGAGGCAGTGCAGACTTAGGCAATAAGGCATGACAGAGAGTGCATTATGGTGGGATGATGGCCTGCCTCGGATGGGTTGATGTATGAGGTGAAGCTGAATTCTTCCACCAGCATAGAAGGGCCATTAGCCCACCATAACACACCCCCTGAAGTGCCTAATTGTGACTATGAAATGGGTCCCAACAGTATTTTAATAAATAAAAAATTTAAAAGCATCTGTTTGTGTTTTAAATTAGTAAAAAAAAAAATATATATATATACTGTATATACTGGCCGGGATATTCAGAAGGGTTGCGCATGGCACAACCCAGTTGCACCATGCACAACCCACTAATGCACCCTGTCATGATATTCAAATGGGGATTGAGCCTGGCACAAATCCCAATGTGCCGGAGTGCATCAGTAATGTATGCAGCGCAGGTGGGGGGGCGTACTCATGCATACTCCGCACATCCCGATATTCAGCCCGGGATGTGCTGAGCCCATGCATGTGCAACCCCTACCTGTGCTGTACACAGGTGAGCCCCAATAAAAGGAGACAGCTGGCCACCCACAGGTGAGCTGTCAGATGCGGGTGCAACACGGCAGCTGCCACCTGTGGTGGCCACGAGCTCCGGGTGCACCTTTGTGGTGGCACCTTCCCATGCCTGATCACTGGTATATGTTAAAATAAAAGCAGTCCTATATCGCTGGTGGTCCAGTGGACTGCTCGCAGCCCAATCGCAGACGTAAGTTAAAATAAAAGAAGTCATATATCCATGGTGGTCCAGTGGACCGCTCGTAGCCCAATCGCAGGCATATGTTAAAATAAAAGCAACCCTATATCCCTGGTGGTCCAGTGGACTGCTCGCAGCCCGATCATGGGTGTCAGTACAAAATAATGTCACACCAAACCAGCCCTGGTGGTCTAGCGGTACCCACCTGCCCAGTGAGCCCCACTACCCCGCTCCCCCCAGTCAGCGACAGGTGGCAGTCCCCCACCCGCTTGCCGCCCCGCCGCCTGACACTGTACGGTAGGGCTGTATGCCCATTGGTCCACAGTGTGAGCCAATGGGTGTGCAGCCCGTACCATACTACACAGTCCTGATATGTGAATGGATCCATCAGGGATATTGGACATTTTTATATTCTACATATGCCTGCGATCGGGCTGCGAGTAGTCCACTGGACCACAAGGGATATAGGACTGCTTTTCTTTTAACTTATGCCTGCGATTGGGCTGCGAGTGGTCCACTGGACCACCCGGGATATAGGACTGCTTTTATTTTAACATATGCCTGCGATCGGGCTGCGAGTGGTCCTCTGAACCACCAGGGATATTGAACGATTATTTAATTCTACATATGCCCACGACTGGGCACAGTAGAGCCAGTATAGTTAGGGTGGAGTAGGCACTTTAATGTTAAACCTCAAATTTTGCACCTTAATAACTTTGCCACTGTACAATGGATTTGCCTGACATTTTGCATGTGAGGTCTGGTACCATAGATCTCTGGATCTGACAAGTTCTGTTATGGTCAGATGTACAGTTACGGAGCTACAGAATGCCCAAAAATGTAAAAAAAAAAAAAAAAAGACTTTTTGCACATTTCTTTGCTCATGCCCACAGCCCACACAATTTGTCCATTCAGTCTGACATATTCAGGGAAGATGCAATCTGGGTCACTGATGTGCCTTTTGAAGATTTGGTGTAAAAATATTAAACCATTCAAAAGTTATTCAAAAAACAAATTTCCCATTGTATTCAATGGGGGAAATATATGTGCAACACAAAAGTTTCTCAAATGCACTTTTACTTTCACAGATGGCCCTTTTACTTTCATGCTTCAGCCATCTTGTTTTCAGTTAGTGAGGAAGAAAAATGCCTGCCATTTAAAATTGGGACCCTCTAGGTAAACACTGACTGTTGGGTTTACCTAGTTGTCGGATCCTGAGGATGCCAGCCCTATCTTTTTTGGGGGTAAAATACCCCAGAAATGCCATTTTAAACTTCGGGGAAAAAAATACTTTTGCAAATCATGAAAGGAAGTGCAGAAATACTTTCTCAAATGCAAATGTTTTGTGTTACTTTTTGTGAAACTTTCGTGATTTGTGAAAGTATTTTTAAAAACAGCTACAAATCTTTGTCATCCTCCTGCAACAAAACGGTTGGGCCTTTTGGACTGAACTTTGCAGGGTAGCAAGCATTCTGAAGTTGAGAAATTTCCCATAGGATAACATTGCTGCATTCATTATGCCTTTCGGTGTCCATATCTCAAAAAAGAAGCGAGATACAGAGTTTTTGCTACTGACTGCTTTGGAAATCATAGATGACACCTGCAGTGGAATTTTTGTCTTACTTGCTTCGGTTACAGAGATATTGGCAAAAACATATTCTAAGGGTTCCAAGGGTGCCTTTTCAGTGCTTTTTGGTGCCTATATCTCAGAAACAATGCATTTTGAACCCTAATAGCACATTTCCAAACTTTTGTCACTGTACTATTAACCCTAAATGATGCATTAATAGAGTATGTTTTTTGCAATGAATATATATATTTATGCAACAGGTGTGAACAATATATGAAATGCCATAAATAATGTGTATTGTAGCTACTGTGTAAATAAAACCATTTACGTGCAGAGTAAGTATATCATCACTCATTTACGTACATAGTTACTATGTCATCACTCATTTATATACACAATTGCTATGTCATCAGCCAGTTTAGAATGTTCAGCCTCATTAGCAGTACTAATCATATTTAAATGCAAATAACTTTAAAAGGAAAATTGACAGTATTGTACAGTGAGCACAAAAGTTGTTCAGCACAAAATAGTCTACAAAATGAGATGTGTTTCATACATAGATGCCTTTTAAATTTTTTTTATAATCAGCAAAAAATTGCAGAAAATTCAGTTTTTGTTCACTTTTTCTGATAAAGAAATTCTCACCCACCCCAAAAAAATGTAAAAAAAAAAAAAAAGAATTGTGCATCAAACTTTTTCATTATGTACTGTCCATAATGTAAAGTTGGAGCATCCATAGCAACTGCTTAGCAAACACTATGCTAAGTCAAGCTACCCGTGGAAAACAGCAAAAAGTCCATGTATGTTAACATGAAAAATTAAATAAACAATTTAAAATGAAACTCCTTACACAATCCTAAAGAATCCCTATTGCATAAATGAAATACATAACAGCGATCTTGTGGAATACATGATTTATTTTCACTCCAGCTCTTTGACCTTGGGCACAGCACTCGTGGCTTACACCACTCATAACATTACCCAAGGTCAAACAGCTCTTGTGAAAATAAATCATGTATTACCTAGTGCCTATTACATATATATATATATATATATAAAATTAAAAAAGAAAAAGTGGTGCCAGACTGTAGATTGTAGTGTGTTATCAACTGGCCAATAAGTGGTACCTGCTGCACACAGATAGCAAGTATGAGCAGCAGTCAGGAAAGTGATGGCAGCAGCACTTCACGGTGCAGCGCGATTTATGGCAGGTTTCTGGCCGCTGTCCTGAGCACAATTCTGGTGGTTTGTAGAGCAGAGCTACATTAGTCAGGCTAGCTGAGGCTTTTTTCTGAGGTGCTGAAATTGACAGCAAGTGTGACAGCCTGTCTGATTTTTTTTAAATCTCCATTTAGCGAGCAGGTGGGAGCCGGTGATCTAAGTATGAGAGCCTATTGTCATTTTTTTTTTATCGGCATTCTGAGCAAGCATGTGCGAGCTGCTAATCTAAATGGCTATTGGCGGCTGTGGTTGAAGACAGGGACATTACTTTTTTTTATACAGTATCTGAAATGTAGAGCAGTGATAGAGACCAGAGCCAGCTGGGACTCAGTGGTACTGGAAAACTGGATCAGATAAGGTGGAAACACACTCTTGAGCGGACAGGGCAATGTTCTCTTACCTAAGTGTGTACTGCCATCTTTAATGTGCTGCATCCTGATTGTGTGGAGCTACTTTCAGCTGGGCTGTTGTACTGGGATATTGGTCCAGCTGAAAGTACCTGTCAGACAATCAGGATCAAGAATTATTCTTACCCATTTCATAATACCAGCTGAAGCACAGGCTAAGGAACTAGTAGATCTGAACTGAAATCTCACTAGAACCATTTACACATTGTGTGCCCCAGATTAAGTCACATTACATCTTTGTGCTTCACTCACTCCCCTCTGTCAAATTGTGTAGAAGCTAGGACATGGAGTTGCATTTGATTCTAACTGTACAAAAAGGGAACTCTCATGTATACTGCCCCATTAATATGTGGGACTGCTCCTAATGTTCACTGTGCCTGGTAAGAGGGATAGCTGAGAATCCTATTTTAGTAATTATCCCACTTTATATAGAGAAATCATGTGACCCACCCCTACCCTGCCACAGTATAAACAAACACTGCTCACTGAACCACTATAGCCAAATTCGCTGAAAGGCATAGACATGGGAGTATTAACAAATGGCTAGGCATTATAGAGATTTGTAATGCTGCAACATGACATTCGGCCATTTTAGTTTCCTCCCAAGGCTAAGCGCAGGCAAAGTACTACGACTTTAGTATTACATATACTTAGCCTCAGAAGGAGTATAAAAGCAGCAAGCCATGTGTTGGAGTAGCACACAGATCCAGGATGCCTAATTATCAATTGAATTTCCCACAGCTGACCCCATTTGTGACAACCAAGGGGAATTCTTGGATGCTGCATAAGCAACTATATACAGGCCTGGGGCAATGTCTATGACCTTGCTGTTGCTTCATGACCTCATAAACTACCTGGAGAGCAATAGACTCCAAGACAGTAAACAGCACAGGTTTGTGGCAGGAAGGTCCTTTCAGACCAACCTGGTAGTATTCTTTGACTGAGTATTGAGGGTAGTGGATAAGGGCCATGATGTGGATTTACTCTACTTAGATTTCAGCAAGGCTTTCAACTCAGTGCCTCACAGAAGGTTGCTAAAGAAGCTAGAGAATCTGGATGCAGTGAAGACACAGTTAGATGGGCAAGAAGCTGGTTGGAAGGGGAGACAGCAGAGGGTTCTGGTTAACGGAGTCAAATCAGAAGAGAGGGAGGTCATTATTGGGGTGCCACAAGGATCAATTCTGGGCCTAGTCCTTTTCAATATCTTCATTAGTGCATGGGAGAAGGAATCCAGGGCAAGATGTGTCTCTTTGTAGATGGCACTAAGCTCTGTGCATCAGGGTAGACAGTGAGGAGGGGATTAGGGAGATGCAGAGAGACTTGCAAAAGATACAGACGTAGTCAAAATTTTGGCAATTGAAATTCAATGCCTAAAAGTGCAAGGTGGTGCATATAAGGAACACGAACCTGAGGACAAAGTACTGGATGGGGGTAAGGGCTGTGCATGATCCCTGAAGAAACAGACCTAGGTGTCATCATCATTGTCTCCCTTAAACAATTAAACCAGTGTAACAGGGCCTACAGTAAGGCAGGTAGGATTCCGGGGTGTATAGGAAGGGATATACACAGCACAAGGAAGTAAGTATTACTGCCTTTCTATAGATCACTGGTGAGACCCCGCCTGCAGTAGTGTGCCCAGCTCTGGAATCCTCATCTGAGGAAAGATAAGTTCAGGCTGGAGACAGTGCAATGTAGGCTGACCAAAATGATCGAGGGCTATCATAGCAGATCTTACGTTGATTGGCTCAAGGCACTGGACATGTACTCACTGGAGGCCAGACGAAAGATGTGAGATATGATATAGACCTTCAAGTTCCTTAAAGGAATGAACAAGGTAAACTGTGAGGAACTATTTAGCATAAGTAGAAGATCAAGAACACAGGGGAATGAATGGAAAATGACAGGGTGAGATTTAAGAGGGAAGTGAGAAAGTTTTATTTTACAGAAAGGGTGGTGAAGCCGTGGAACAGCCTGCCAGCTGTTGTGGTGAGTGCCAAAACTATCAATGGTTTTAAACATGGTTGGGATGGGGGGCGTGGCCTGGCCTTAGACTGAATGGCAGCTTAGGTGCTTAACTCCCTGACTGTGGGACTGCAGTCTTCAACATCCGACCACTGGGGGACTGATTTTCCTGACTTTTCCTGCAAAATATAGAAGATGGACTTACCTGCTGCAGTTGGGTGTCCTTATTTTCTTTAGCAATGGGTAGCTCTCCATCCGACTACATGAATCCTCCTCAGCTCTCTGTGGCCTGCAAGATAGCCTCCTCTCCCTCAGTGACTGCAGATTCTGCAAAAATGGAACAGATGTTTAATCAGTTGCTGGCTCAGATTGCACAGATGACTACTGTATTGAATAACAACACTCAAACTTTGCAAGCCATTAAAACCCTGCTTTTTCACGCTGAAAGGCATCTCAAAACCCATGATACTGCAATACAAGATCTCACTGCTACAGCCAGAGAACAGGCCCATCTTATTCACATCCTACAGAACAAAGTGGATGATTTAGAAAATCGCAGCTGCCGTAATAATCTGCGATTTACTGGCTTCCCAGAGGGGACCAGGCAGCATGACATGGTGGCCTTTCTTCAGAATGTGCTTCCTCAGATTTTGGGCCTCCACTTGCCACTATCCTACAAATTGAGTGGGCTCACCGTTCACTTGCTCCCCTGCCCAAACCAGGGGAGTGCCTGCATCCTATTTTGGCCCATTTCCTTGACTTCAGGCAAAAGAAAATGGTCACAGCCACAGCCCAGGAAAATGGCTCACTCTCCTGGAATGGGAGAACTATCCAAATCTTCCAAGACTACTCATGTGACCTGTCTGAAAAGTAGAAAGCTTACTCTGACTGCAGGAGGATACTACATGCTCACCAGCTGCAATTCTTCTTGTGGTACCCGGCTACTATGTGAGTGATTGTAAATGGCGCCCCATGCAGTTTGCTACCCTGGAGAGCCTCATGGATTACCTCCTCAGGGAGTTCACTAAAGACTTCCAAGACCCTGGAATCTTTGGCTCTTCTCCTCGCTCCTTTGATCCTGACCAGTGCATCGATGATCCACCCACCTTGCCCACACAGGACTTGAGGCCCCCTGTTCACTGCTTCGAGGCCTCTCTCCCTCCCCTCAGTGGAAAGCGTTGCACGCCTTTTCGGCATGAGAAGCACTGGCATCGGCAAGATCGGAAGCCTGGGACACAGCAGGACGAACAACTTCCCAACAGTCTGGTGCACTTCAATTCCCTGAAAAAGTTTTCCCCCTTGCTCACACTACCAGAAGATGTCTCTGAAGAAGGAGCACCACCAACTCCTCTGACATCGCGAAGTCAGAAGTCATCATGGGCAGCTGTGATAGCGGTAGAAGCACCCTGTGAATACAAGGAGACTCAGCCCCTGACTCCTCATAGCCTTTTGCAGCAGCAGCCACAGGGTCAGGAAGCTCTGGAATGCCCTTCCAGCCAACAGAAGTCAGACTTGCCACCTTGATGTATCAGATAAGTGCCTCTTTTCTGCTTCTCTCCCCATTGGGCCTGCTGCAGCTTAAGGTATATCAAGGGTTTTGACTCTCCCCCTGCCCAGCTCGCTCTGCTGGCCCCTGGCTTGTGAGTTAACTCCGTTTTTGGGAACACATGCAAGCTACCCCCTCACCTGGTTTTCCCTTCTGAGCTGCTGCCTAGGAATGGCTCTGGGGTGCTGGTCTTACTGGCGCTTTAACTGACACAGACTATTTGCAATGAAGCTCTCGGTTGACAGATCCAGAACTTTAATGCCTATTGCTATGTGTATTGTTTTTTTCTGTTTTCTCCTGCCCAGATCAGAACTGTCCCTATGGGGCCAACAACTCCACCCGAACCTCATGGAATGCTACTCCCAGGACTTTTTTAGGCTCCTTCCCCTAGTTCCATCCTTTCCCTAGCCTATTCAGTTTGCGTGAAGTTTGCTGCACTTGTAAGACTGAATGATTAACCATTTGTTTCCTTTCTTCCATACAGGTGCTTTTCCCCTGGGTGCCCCAGCAGGTACTTGGGTTTAAACCCCGCTCCCTCAGTCTAGCACCAGATGGCTGCCATGCCAGTCTGCTTCCCCAGGTCTGGAGCCTTTTCTCCCAATCAGGATTCTGGGAGCTATAGTGGGGGCTGCCCCCCATTTCTCTAGTTTAAAGCTCCTTACTCCCATAATTCTGGGCTGCCTAACCTTTTCCCACTTGAATACTGAGCCTCTTGTCTGTCACAATTTGGGGGCCTCTGGCTTGCCACTAAGGGACTCTCTGCTGGCTCGCCAAATGGTCGGTGACCCCCCCTTTTTTTTGGCTCCCTCCTCTACCTCCCCCCTTACAGTATTTTTCCCACAGGGAGGTCAAGTGGGATGGGCTCCCTGTACTAACAAGGTGAGCATGCTTCTCCTGTTTTGGCTCACCTACTTTCTCCTCCCTTTCACCCTGCGAGAGGGACTTAGGTGGCCTTAGCAGGGCATTTGCCGGCCTCACTACTTCCCTCCGCATAAGATTTGCTCTTGTCTGACTGGTTTGGCTGTAAATAGTTTGGGTTTATTTCGAGCCTGTTGCTCGTTTACTGTTATTACTTTTTGTTTTAACCGGGCTATGTTTTGTTGCACTGTCTTTCTTGAAATTCTAAGGTGTACTTGCTACAGCCTACAGGGATCTAATGGGTACTTCTTGGGGGAGAGGCTAGCTGTCCCCTCAGCCTTGACCACGTCTCTTGTCTGCTTGTTGCCTGGCACCATGATCACCTCTACTGATTATGGGTGACTTACATGCTTACACCTGGAATGTGCGGGGCCTAAATACCCTGGTAAAGCGTAAACAGGTGTTATCCCATCTGAAAAGGCTGAGGGCTACACTAGCTTTCCTCCAAGAAACAAAACTGACAGCACAAGACCATGTTCATCTGAAGAGAGATTGAGTGGGCAAAGTGTTCTCTGCCCCCCCCCCCAAGAAGAGAGGGGTGGCTATACTCCTGCATAGGTCCCTTGCCTGGTCGTCCACCCAAGACCAAACAGACCCCCAGGGTAGGTGGGCACTAGTTCTGATGCGCAGTCCAGAAGGTCCTTTGATTCTTGGATCTATCTATGTGCCTAACAAGGATGCCCCTACCTTCTTTCATGAAGTGGCCCAGGAACTAAGCTCGCTAGCTACTATGCCCACACCGACTATACTGGGAGGTGATTTCAATCTCATCCTAGTTCCCCTGCTAGACCGCAGCGCTCCCTCCCTCAAGCAGCACCCTAGGGCCCAGCTGGCATTACAGCACCTAATGACTGCATTTGGCCTGACCGACATCTGGAGAACCCTGCTTCTCAGGCAAAGGGACTACTCCTTTATGTCACCTGTGCATGGGTCACATAGTCATCTGGACTTCTGGTTGGTCTCCACAGAGATCTCTCAGAATTCAGTAGACTCTGAGATAATGCCCAAGGTCATCTCTGATCACAGCCCTGTTCAACAGCATGTCCTGTGGGGCCCGCATTCCCTGAAATCAGCCTCGTGGAAATTAGATCCCCTCCTCCTTAGAGACCCTGATTTCATCCAATGGATATCCTCAGAAGTGACTCTCTTCTTGGCTGAGAATCCCCCTGAGGATACTTCTCCTGGAATCACATGGGAGACGCTGAAAGCCACCATACGGGGTGCAATAATGAGATATGCCTCCAGGCAGTGCAAGCAGTTGGAGCATCGTTTAAAGTCACTAGAAGCACTATTAAAGACTCTAGAAGCCCAGGCCAAGCGAACTCCCAGCTTGCAGCTGTGCTCCACACTAAACAACCAAATGCTTAGGATCCGTCATGAAATTAATGCTCTGCTGTCACATAAATCAGAGGTTGCGGTTCTGAGGTTCCGCCATTGGTATTGGGAGGATGAAGAAAAAGCTGGCAAATTGCTGGCCTACTGCCTGCGCAAACAGCAGGCAGATTGCCACTTTCCAGGGCTAAAAGATCAGTCCGGCACCATTCACACAGACTCTCAGCGAATTAACTCCATCATTCAACAGTATTATACGTCCCTTTATTCCTCCACCAGGTGGCAGGGGTGTGGTGCAATCGCACCTTTTTTCTCTGCTCTCCAACTCCCCACTCTCCTGCCCTCCCAGGCAGAGGACCTGGACTGACCTATCACCCCTAGTGAGGTAATGGCCACGATCAGCACCTTAAACTCTGGTAAAACTCCTGGGGAAGATGGCTTCTCCATAGAATTCTGGCAACTCCTCACCCCTCAAATTGCACCCCTCCTTTCCTCAGTATATAATTAGGCTCTTGACAATGGTATCTTCTCCACTACCTTGCGGGAAGCTGTCATCACTGTCTTCCCCAAAAAAGGCATGGACCCCACGCTTCCATCTAACTATTGCCCAATATCACTTATAAATGCAGACAGCAAGATTTTTGCCAAGATCCTAGCCACCAGATTAAATCCACTACTTCCCTCCCTTATTCACCCCTCGCAAGTGGGCTTCATTCCTGGGCGCTTTAGTCGAGATCACATTCAGTCTCTGGTTAACATTATTCATCATGCCCAGACTATCCCTACCCCGACTGCGGCTGTGGCCATTTACTTTGAAAAGGCATTTGATTCCCTAGAGTTGGACTATTTGGGGCTAGTGCACCAACAATTTGGCTTCGGGTCCAGGTTTCGAGGATGGATACAGACACTTTATCAGCTGCCTATGGCCAGTATAAGGACCAACATGGTAACTTCCCCCTACTTTCAACTGGGCAGAGGCACTCGCCAAGGTTGCCCCTTGTCACCTCTCCTTTTCATTTTGGCTGCAGAGCCTCTGGCGACTGCTATTAGGCAGCATCCTGCCATCAAGGGAGTCACAATTGGAACCTGCCCATATACCACCTTTTTGTATGCAGACAACCTACTGGTTCCAGTGGAAGATGCAACCGCCTCCATCCCAGCACTTCTCTCCCTCCTTGCAGATTTTCCAGACCTGTCAGATCTTAGGGTGAACAAATCCAAAACTGAAGTGCTTCCTCTCAATTCCAAGTGTACTCAGAACATGGTAACCCCCTTAGGACTTAAATGGGCCTCAGGGGCCCTTGTCTATCTTGGCATACTGTAGAACTGTTTATTCATGCACAAATCATATTTAGAGCATAGCACTACTCAGCCACAATTGTGCAAATTTAATTTTGCTCTCTGCAATTAGCTCCTAATTTATGACCATTGAAAATATGCAATTTTGGCCAATTAGCACCATTTTATTTTAGCGCAATTATCACTTAAGCGAATATAGCATAATTATTTTATATCAAATATAACCTGTTCTACAGTATATATTTCTGTTGACCTTTCCAACATCTGGGAACTCAACCTGCAGCCCCTGGTGGCTGACTTCAGAACTGAGCTGGACAGATGGCAAAAACTCCATCTTACTTCAGCTGGCAAGATATCGGCACTGAAATGGGATCTGTCTCTAAGCTTCTCTACCCCCTTTCTCATATCTCTCTGGCTCCCCTGGTCAAGTGGCTTCGTACTGTCGACTGCCTTATGGGGAACTTCCTCTGGGAAAATAAAAAAACGCTGTACAGTAGGAACAAGCTCTGATCCCACTGGAAGGATGGTGGGTGGGGCCTCCCGTGGCTGGAAAGCTATATGTGGGCCTACTCCCTTTCCCAGTCTCTGAAGTGGTTCTCTGCCCTGTCTTCGGAATCTTCACAGTGGTTACACATAGAAAAATCTATGGCCCTGATGCACAGTGTAGTAGAGGCAGTATAGTAGAGGCAGTATAACACAGTGGTTTAAGGCTCTGGGCTGCAAATTTGGTGACATCCAGCAGACCAGACATGGGTTTGAATCCCATGGCTTCCACTTACATACTGTGTGACCCTGAGCAAGTCACTTAACTTCCCTGTGCTCCCAGGTCACACCTGTAAAAAAGATTTCAGCTTAGTATGCTACTCCTGGTTAAACAACTAAAAAAAAAAAAAAAAACAGTCTCCCTCTCCTGATATATAACCCTTTGCCTAAGGCCCTTAAAGGACATCCTGTGATTGCTCCGGCAGTCCAGCTGTGGAATAAGGTACATGCCAGTCTCAAGGCCAACCTTAGACCCCTATCTCTTGCTCCCATATTTGGTAACAAATTCATCTTGGTGGACAACAAACCTCTTCTTTGGCCTCAATGGGAGCATTATGGCATCCAAACATTGGCAGATGTCCTTGATGAGTCAGGGTAAATGATTCAATCATTTTAACAGCTTGCCAATGCTAAAGGGATCCCCAAGAGAGATTTTTGAAGGTACTTGCAACTACGCCGTTCCATAACTGACTATCTAAAAACCTTCCCTCCCTGCCCCGCCAGCTCACAGAAACTTCTCAGCTGGCTCAAAGCAAGATATACGCAGACATACGAGAGAGCATCCCCTCACAATCTGATGAACCCAAGCGGAAATGGGAAAAAGTGCTGAATCTATAGCTAGATGAGGCCCGCTGGTCTCTATGCTGGAAATTGGCACACTCAGGCTACCCACATATGTGCAAGAGACTTATGCAGAACAAAATCTTGCATCATTGGTACAGGACACCAGAGGTGCTGTGCAAAGCCAAGCTTCTGAGCAACAATCTGTGCTGGAGATGCAATGCCCACCCTGGGGGTCTATGTCTCATTCTCTGGCAGTGCCCCCAGCTGACCCTTTTCTGGCAGAAGGTAGTTTAGCTGACCTCCCAAGTTCTGGGCTGTACGATCCGGCTGGATCCGTAGGTCTGGATACTGGGTCTCCCTCCTTTAGCAACTCAATTAAAAGCCCAGCAACTCTGCTGGCTTGCACTTCTTAGCATTTCCACCAAGCACCTTATCTTATGTCGCTGGAGAACTAGTGAAGTCCCCTCTGTCTCAGAGCTCCACCATGCACTTGTGAGGCTGACATCGCTAGACCATATGTCCCATGTAGTGACTAACAAACTCAGTGATTATTCTGCCTGTTGGGCCTCCTTCTTTGCATTCCTGAAGCCTCAGACAGGAATTGGGTGAGGCCTTGCATGGTCTTTGTTTTACTTTCTGTCTATGCACTCTCGTGGATGTATCCCTGTGATAGGCTAGAACCACCAAGTACCCTATCACCAATCTTGTATCCTAGGAGACTATTTGACACATCTGAATTCCTGGTTTTCTAGGTTTTGCTTCTTTTGACTATAATGTTATATGTAGCAGAGAATGTGCCTCTGCCCCTCTCGGGCTGTGGTTGCAGACCTTTTAGGCATCCAGATTTTGCACCTAGTCTTTGCATGCTTCAGTGTGGGGGGTTACCCCTTTTCATATGCCATGTTATACTTCCTTTGCTACTTCTTCATGTACACCATTGTCTATGGATTATGGCCTTATACGTTTGCTTGATCATTCTCTGCCAGCATTTTACAGTCTGTATTACTGTTTTATCCATGTATACTTGTGTGAAATAACTCAATAAAGATTATTAACTAAAAAAATACATGGTTGGGACAGAATGAAGGGCTTAATGGTTGCTCAGGGTGATAGCGGTAGGGTGGGTTGCATAGGGTTGAACAGTGTGGGTTAGAACCCTATATTGACAATTGGTCCAGGGTTTGTTGGAGTTTATGGAGAGACTGGGTGGACCAGTGGTCTTTTTCTGCCATCATTGTATGTTTCCATGTTTCATGAGTGGCCCACAGGGCTATTCCCAAAGTCAACTACAGTGTCTGTGACAATGTGTGTGTGATGATGCAGCTGCTTTGAAAGTTGAACATATACACCCTTCCTCAGGACTGTATTCCGTGGCTTTGTGTCTCATAATATATGAGTACGGTATTGTCATGGGATGTAACTGTATTCCTCGTACTATATTATTTATTTCAGATGTTACAGAATATGCATGAAACATGGGTTGTGCTTTGGCAGTCAATTTGGTGAGGTTTACTGGAGTGGCAGATGGGGTTAAGAGGTGTTAGGGTTCAAAAAAGCCTCACATTGCACTTCCTTACTTTTGTTGCTTTAATCATAAATCCTTTACTTTGCAATAATGTAATTTGTTTGCAATGACCATGTATTTATGTATTCATTAATTTATTTACCATTTGATGACCAGGATAGGCACTGAGTCAGATCTCATTTCCAGGTGCAACCAGAGGAAGGGGAACAACAGAGGGAAACCCCAGCAACAAAAAAGTGACAATGGTTGCATGGACATAAACAATAAAAGCAAAGCATAAGTAATACATTCTAGAAAAAGAACAAAATATAAAAAGTGTAGAAAGTACATGGATTATGGGGGTAACCAGGATGAGAGCTAGGGGGGCGTGCTGTCACATATGGCAAAATATATGTAACAGAATCATAGTGGCATACAATTCAAATTACAGAGTACACAGAGTTTTAAGCTACTGTATACAAAATGGTAAGAGGCAAAATGGGTAAATGGGGGTGGATAGGGCATGGGTTGGTCAAAAAAGAAGAAGTAGAAGGCTAGCCACCATTGTATGCTTTTGAGAAGATTACCAGTAAAACTATCTATGTATGTCTGGATTTAGAGAGTGCAGGGAGGAGATTCCATGTTAATACAGTGACAACGATGTTGTTGCAACCCCCAACATCGACGGGAACAATGCCAACTGTTGGCAGTGTTCTCATCGAGAAGAAGAGTTTTTCTGAGGGGGGCTTCATCCCCCCGCACTTCCCATCTCTCATTAACCAACTCCAAGTTGGCGTCGGTTCAGGGTGGGGATGAAACACTGGGAGTTGCAGCACCAGAAGACAGTGGACCACCACAGCGACCTGCCAAGATCTGTTGCTGTGGTGGTGTTCGCTGCCATAATGTCATTGTAATGGTGTGCTACCCAGGGAAGATGAAAGACAGAGGGGGAGAGGGAGGTTGTTCCACAGTGTTGGAAGGCGGATAGAGAATGAAGACCGACCTGCTACAGATTTACTGTGAGGACTATGAGGGATAGGAAAAGAATGAGAAGCAGATGATTGGATGGAGTAGGAAGACAGGATGGTAGGGTTATGGAGAGAGGAGAGGTACATGAGAACAGTGGCAAGCCAGTATTTGGTCACAAAGAAGGGACAGTGAGAGAGATGCCAGACATCTATGGAGGTGAAAGAGAGATTAGCATAGAGAGTAGTGAGGGGTGAGAGACAGAGTACTAAGGGCAAAGTAGGTGTAAGAACGAAAAAGGGGAGCTAGCCTGGCAGATGTAGACTTTAGGGCAGCACACTGGAGTCTATATATATGTAACCAAACACCAGCAAGAACATCTTAAGGATGATTTCTCAGCAAAGCATGAGAGGAAGGCATGATTGTTTCTGTACAGCACATCAAGCTTAGGGCAAAGGTCTTATGCAAGACAGCAATGTGGGTGTAAAAGCTGAGATTCTGCTCTAGGCACACTCCTTAGTACTTGAAGAGTGGTATCTCTTCAAGAAGGATACTATCCAGAGACTTGAACAGAGGTGTATGTCGGAGCCTTGCTAAGTCTTTAACTAGTGACAAACATCAGGGAGACAGTTTTTTGACTTTTAGTGAAAGCTGGTTTGAACTAAACCATCGTTGGACGTTGTCAAGTCATGCTGTAGTGAAGATTCTAGCTCAGGATCTGAAACATCTGAAACAAATTAAAACATGTCTTCAGCATTCCTGTGTATGTGTGAAGAGACACAGGTGGAGGAGATGTCATTTAAGAAGTTGGAGAAAAGGACTGGGCCAAGCTTGGAGCCCTGTGGAACTGCAGATTTGATAAGGAAGATGATGCATAGGGCATCACCAAACTGGACCGACCACAGTCAATCTGAAAGGTAGAAGTAGAACCAACTGACCACCATATTAGATAAGCCCACAGCACCTAACTTATCCAAGAGGGTGGACCACAGCACCGAAAGCCTTTGCTCTTAGTGTTGCTTGGGTACGTAACCACCGGTATAGGATACAGACAGATACCACTGTTCTGACCGGATGTCAGGTGCTATCAGATATTGATGGCATCTGACCATGGATCCAGTCTCCTTGGATCCCAAGTGGATCTGTTTGCAACACAAATGATCCACTGGATCTGATGGCCAGATCAGGTATCCGACCATTGGATCGCAACACTCTGAGGAGCAAATAAAAAAATCTGCTGGATCTCACAGTCAGATCAGGGATCTGGCAGTCAGATCGCAAAAATCTGAGGGTTGGATCTTAGGATCTAGTCCCATTCGAACCCATCCAGCCCAGGATCCGGCATTCAACCACAGTCGGATGGGGACCAGATCACACAGCCATATAGCATGGCTATCTGTCAGAGGATGCTCTGACCCATGAGACCAGTATTGGAGCACCTCTATTTGCTATGTCTATGAAAATGGCAACTGTGAACAGGCCCTGGCCCATGCTTTTTAACACAAAGTCAGTGATCTGAGGCAGGAGGAGATGGTGGAATGTTTTTTGCAGAAGCCAGACTGGAAAGGGGAGAGGAAAAAGGAGGAGCCAAAATTAATGCATGAGTTATGTTAATGCATCTATTACAGTTGAAGCACAAAGCATACAAAGTAGGAAAATGAAAACTTAGTGTAAAAAGTCCCTAGAACTTTGATGAACTAATGATATGATGTTCATTAGGGTCTGAATGATCATGTGATGCAGTGTTGGTGTTATCTTTATATTGTCACCCTTTGTGCAAGCACTGCTGTGACATTTATTCTGTTTGACAAGACTGTGCTAATATCAGAGTAACACAAACACTTCGATGCATAATCGTTCAAACACTGAAGAACACCAAACCATTGATCCACCATGGTTCCATGTACTTTTTAACCTAATTTTTCATTTCCATACTTTGTATGCATTGTGTTTCAACCCTAATAGATGCATTGATGTAGTTTTCTGCAATTCATTTCCATAGTTTTTGAGAAACATACATGACAACTGTTTTCTTTAGCCTGCAGGGGACTGGAAGACAATACAGGCATCTGATAGCTCAGTTTGTAAGTGGTAAGACAAGTTGTATAAATGGATCCCAGAAATGCCCTATCTGGGGTTGCCAAACATAGCAATTTGTAAGAGTTTAACCATGCAACTGTGAAACTGTGTAGCTCTGTAATTTGGCAAACATTCTTTCTAGGGCAGGGTGTTTTAGGGAGTAGCTAAAGGGGATTCAGGCAGGTAGAGGACAGTAAGGCAGTACTAGGGTTTTATTGCATTTTAAGAAAGCATCAGCAGGTATTGCAAGAAGGGAAATGACAGGCAGCATGGAACACAGGTACAAATGGGAGACAGTGAGCTTCAGGGACTGTGAAGCATGCATCTCCTAGTCTTCACTGTGGAGGAGAGATACTGCCCCATATGTAGGACATTTGTGGAGCTCCTGGCACAGTTGATAGCAGCAAGAGAAGAGATATTCCTGCTGCTTCATCAGATGCACTGGCACCCACAAGCACACCCAGCCACTCTACTCCCCCAAAGTGCCATCGGCCCAGAGGGCTGGAGGGTGAAGCAGAAGGATGGCAGGGGCAATCACAAGAAAGTTCCCAATGTGCCTCTGATTTTGACTGTAAACCACTTTACACCACTGGAGGAGGAGCAGATACCTGACTCCTTGGTGGGGCTCTGAGCTGTCAGAAAAATTGAATAAGATGACTTGATGGCATCCAGTGGAGCAAAACAGGAAGAGAGTAACAAGGATTATCCTAGTAGAAGGGGACTCTATGCTTAGAGGGCTGAAAAGATGGTGGGAGGAGGGGGGAAGAGAGTGGTCAGATGCCTTCCAGGTGCATCTGCCATCTGGAACAGAAAGGATTGTAGAGGTACGGGAGGGTAAACTTGCTGTGCTCCTTAGGTGCCAACCATCTGGTGAACCTGCCCGTTAATAAGGTCCAGCATAACCTTAGAAGACTGGGAGCTGATTGAAGGTACACTCAGCTTCCCTGGCTTTTTCCAACATCTGTCCTATTGGGATAAAAGAAAGGGGAAGGATAGAGTGAGGAAGAGTGAGGAAAGAGGAAACTGAAAAATATTAACCAGTGGTTGAAAGGATGGTGTCAGAAGGAGATGCCCAGTTTTGTGGGGGACTGGGGAATGTCTGGGACAGAAGACTCTTCAAAGGTAACAGCATTCACCTAACAAAGAGGGTGAAAGCCTGCTTGAGCAAAAATGTTATGTCTGTGTAGGTGAACATTTAAATTGTGGGAGGGGGGCTGAAGCTGGGAGAACCACAGATGATGGAGAGCAAAAGGGGAACCTAGCTAGGAGGACTCCACCAAACGTGGGGGCTTGAGGCAGTGAGGGGGGAGCAGCAAGGCAAGGGTCCATAATAGGTTAAAAAAGTATGCTAGGGGATCAGTAAACCAGCAGGGAACAGGGCAACCAGGAACTTATGAAGGAAAGGGGAGGACAAAAGGAGAGGAGCTGACATGAAAGGGAAGACTATAGGCACAAGCTGGAAGGCAGTCTGCCTAAATGCCATGAGTCTAAGTAACAATATTAGTGTGCTCCAGGTGACAGTGGCAGATATGGGACTAGATCTTGTAGCCACTATGGAAACATGGGCCCTGGCAGTACTGGGGTATACCTTGCATAGGCTAGATTGGGGTAAGGGAAAAGGAGATCAGGTAGCCCTCTATGTCAAGACAGACATAGAGACAGCAGAGGATGGGTCCATCAGGGGAAAGATGGGAAGAAGAATCACTATGGATACATCTCACAACAACTTCAGGAAAAAAGTTGCACATGGTGGTGATCTACAGACTGGTGGGACTGGGAGATGAGGGGGATAGGGAACTAGCAGCAGAAACTGAGAAAGGGACTGCAACAGGGGAAATAGTGATGGTGGGGTTTTTCAAACTACCAAACATACTGTAGATTGAGATATTCCAGCAACAATGAGCAGCCCAAGACAGGCCTTGCTAGACACACTGCAGGACAACTGAATAGGGAACTTGCAATACAGGCTGCCATTATTAATATGCTGCTCACCAACTCATAAATAGTAGGGAAGTGCTTGTCTGGGAACCACTAGGGTACAGTGACCCTAATGCTATGAGATTTGAACTGGCCCTGATACAATTATACCATCATACAACAGACTTTGATCCAGATGAGTTAGATAATTAGTCAAGGGTAACTTGACTGGTGGGTCAAAATTGGGGGTGGGGGTGCATATGTTGGTAGAAATTAAAGTGGCAATTCTCAAAGCAACTAAATCGTACTTGACAATGATTACCGAGGGTAACAGGCACAAGAGACCAATCTGGTTCTCTAAAAAGGTCAGGGAGACAGTGAGGGTCAAAAAAGAGGGATAAGAGAGGGGCTGACCAGAAGCCCTCTCCTCCAGATGAGGGGAGTAGCCGTCAAACCCAAGGGGGGAGGGGGGAAACAGACTGGGGTGGAGGTTTCAGGAGGAGCAGAGGGAGGATGGAAGTATAAGGAACCTGGGTGGGGTTCGTAAGGGATCAGGATAAGGGGCGGGGGTGGTGTTAGTAAATGCCAGGAGCTTGGAAACAAGTTGCCAGAGTTCCAGGCCATGCTGTTTGGGGGTGGATGTGGCGTGGTCACGGAAACGGGCCAACAAAAACCATGACTGGAACCTAAACATGCGGGGGTACACTATGCTAAGGAAGGATAGAAAGGAGGGCAGAGGGGGTGGAGTGGCTATGTTCATTAGAGATGACATAGAAATTGCTATGGTAGAAGAGGCAGAGGAAAACGGGAAGGCCTTATGGGTCACCTTATGAACCCCAGCAGGAGGTAAGGTCAAGCTGGGTGTAGTACATAGGCCCCCCGGGATGGGTGATGTTCTGGAGGATGGTTTGCTGGACAACATCATTGCCCAGTGTGGACCAAAAGGGGAAGGAGCGGTGTTGATGGGGGACCTTAATATGCCAGGTACAAACTGGGGAACAATGTCCTCTAAGGTGGCCAAGGAGCAGAGGCTGCTGGACGGCTTCCAGGATGTATTCTTAACACAGCATGTGATGGAGCCCGCAAGGGAGGGGCATGTCCTGGACATGGTTCTGGCAGATGGGGATCTGGTAAGGGACCTGGTTGTAGAGGATCCCCTGACTGGGAGTGACCACAATAATGTCTGGTTTCAAATAAGCATGGGGGAAGGGGGGGAGATCTAGGACACTGGCAGTGGACTTCAGGGGGCAGACTTTGTGGGCATGAGAAATATTCTCAAGGATCACTTGAAGGGGATTACATCAATGACAAATGTGGAAAAGAGATGGGAGGTCATAAAATGGGGACTTCATGAGGCAGTCAGGACCAGTGCTAAGGTGAAACGTAAGGGACCAAGGTCACATAAACCATGATGGTGGTCCAGTGAGGTTCAGGTAGCGGTCAGATAAAAGAAGGTGGCCTACAAAAAATATAAAACAACAAGAGGGGATAGGGATAAGGAAATGTACCATCTTGCATCTAGAAAAGTCACCCAGATGGTGAGGGGGGCAAAGTCCAGTAAAGAGCAGCGGCTGGCACAGGGGATACATGGAGGGGAAAAGGGGTTCTTCCAGTACATTGGGGAGCGGAGAAAAACTAAGGGCCATCTCAGCAGATTGAGATCAGAAGGAGGGTGGGTAGAAGAGGCGAGGGACCAGGCAGAGGTATTAAATGAGTACTTCGCCTCTGTGTTCACTAGGGAGGGGGATGGGAAATCTACAAAGCAAGGCATGATGGGGATAGAAGCATCAGTGAGTGGGATCAGGGGAGCAACAGAAATGGAGCAAGAGGGAGGGTGAGGTACCCCAGGAGTGTCACATCAGGATAAGGATAAAAAGGCCAGTAAGATGGAAGGGACGGATGATGCTATCTCCACCGAAAGGGTGTGGATAGCCCTCAAGGCCCTAAAGAAAGTCAAATCTCCTGGGCCAGATGGCATTCATCTGAGAGTACTATGGGAATTGGTGGACATACTGGCTGCACCTCTGGTGGAGCTCTTCAACAGGTCGCTTGAGACAGGGAGGATACATAGGGATTGGCAAGAGGCACATGTGGTGCCAATCCATAAAGGAGGGTCGAGGGAAGTACCAGGTAGATATAGACCCATCAGTTTGACCTCGGTGGTGGGAAAATTAATGGAGAGTATACTAAAGGAACGATTGGGGGTGTACTTGGAGGAGGAGGTGGGAGGTCTGGATAGTCGGCAACATGGGTTTGTGCCAGGTAGATCATGTCAAACCAATCTTGTGGAGTTCTATGAATGGGTAACATCAGAACTGGACAGGGGAAAGCCTGTGGGTGTGTTATTCTTGGACTTCAGCAAGGCATTTGACTCTGTCCCCCACAATGGTCTGGTGGAGAAACTGATGGGGTTGGGAGTAGGCCCTTTGATGGTTAGATGGATTGAAAACTGACTAGCTGGACGCACCCAGAAAGTAGTGGTGCTCTAGCTGCACACATTTCACAAGCGGGCTCTGGACATTGTTTTAAATTCTTGGGTCTGGTACAAGTGATGCTTAATCAGTGTATTGGGGTTTGGAGGATAAACTAAGATGTAGAGAAACTTTCTGGAAGTTTAAACTAAAAGCATCCTATCCCCCAGGTTTGAATGAACAGTTTCAATTGGCTCCATTCCTTAAAAAAAGGCAATAAAAACCCAGAAGAGGTGGAATGGACATGAATAATAGATATTTTGTAAATCTGTATTTAAAAACTTAATTTTTTCCCTCCTCTCCCATTCTAAAGTGCTCCCTGCCCCCCATCCCTTCCTCAATGATAGTGATAGTAGCAGTAGTTCCAACTTCGCTCTTTAGTTATATCATTTGTAGCTAAGTTTTTTAATGAATGTATGTATTACGTTTCTCATGGGCTCCTTCACGAGTATCTTTATGTATTGGTTTACATTTGATTTTGAATAGATTTTTTATCATAATTAGAAAGTGGTAGTTAGATGGGAGGTTTTTAGCATTGATAGTAGGTGTGTGGTTTTTATGAAAGAGTGTTAGTAGTAATGCCATCAGACAACTGATTAAGATGTCACCAGACTGAACTATAAATGGCACTGAATATGAATGATATGTTAGTCTGAAAAAGTATCAGAGCAATGCGAAACATTGATCACTGTTATTTGGGGTGCTACTTTATAATATAAGTATGGTATCCTGTATATGGTTTTCAGTATATTTAAATAAAATACTTTTTTATTGTGATCTAAAAACTGGTGCCAATCTGATTCTGGATGTTAGCTGAGTTTTCTTTGTTGCTCTACTAAGTAAGTAAGCATTTATTTATATCGCGCCCAATCCCAGAGGCTCTGGATACCTTACAAGGTAGTGCAAGGACATACAGCAAGAACACAAATTACAACTAAATAACAGGGTCAATAATAATCAGCACTTAATATTAATAAATAAATAATTAAATCAGTATAATAACTAATTAAAAATGCTTTATTAAAAAGGTATGCCTTAAGACCTTTTAAAAGCCTCCACTGATGGGGTCTCCCTCAGAGATCTGTGAAGCGAGTTCCAGAGGGCCTGGACAGCCACCTCAAATGCTCAATCTCCTGAGGTTTCCAGACTGGCTCTCAGAATCACCAGTAGGCCCTATGTGGAGGAGCAGAGTGAGAGCACCAGGATGGCACAGGTCAGGAGATGACTCAGATAGCCAAGACCCAGAGGAGAAACAAGGGAAAGAAGAATGGTACGAATACCAAACAAAGGTGAAAGAGGCCAAGAAGGCAGTCGGGGATGCAAAAGCAGACACAGAGCTACATATTTTAGAAAGGGTAAAGGGAAATGAAAAGCAGTTCTTTAGGTTCATCAGGGTAAAAAGGAAGACAATAGGGAGAATTTTAAGACTGATGGAGGGAGGGCAATAGAGAAGAATGAGCAGAAGGAAGCCATTCTAAGCAACTACTTCTGTTCAGTATTCACAGCGGAAAATCCAGAGTTTAAAATGACCATCACCTCTGAAATCACTGACCAGTGCAAGTCCCGTAACCTTGCCTGGGCTTGTTTCAAACTATTTCACTCCTTTCCTGCCCTCTTCTTACACAGAACTACCTGTAACCACTGTACTAAGGCTGTGAGGGCTGTGAAAACATAATATTTCAACGCCAGCCTTCAGAACAACATTAACACCCCCTCAAAGTTCTGGAAGGTAGTTCACTCCCTTGTTGCACCCCCCCCACACACACACACAGTCTGCCCTTCCAGTCCTTCTTCTAAATGGTTCACCAGTGTATGACCCCTCCTCTGTTGCTGCTCTTTTCAATGTGTTCTTTAGCACTTGTGCTGTCCGTTCCACTCACCCCCCAGCCACCACCTCTCTTCTTTATATTACTTCTCATCTCCCTTCCACTGGTTTTCTCTTTCCCCCTGTTACTACCCAGGAAACCCTTACTGACCTTTGCTCCCTCGACCTGTGCAAATCCAGTCCTGATGGACTGGATCCTAAACTGTACTAAATCTCTACATCTGCCATAACACATCCACTGACTCACCTACTCAACCTCTATTTGTTCCTCAGTCACTGTCCCTCCATCCTGGAAGTTGATCAAAGTTCTTCCACTCCAAAAAGGGAGGGGGTCTTCATCCCCAGGTAACTTCTAGACAATCTCCCTACTCTTTTCCCTTGCTAAACTGCAAGAGAAGAGGGAGGCAGTATAGTTCAGTGGTTTAAGGCTCTGAGCTGCAAATCTGAAGACCTGGGTTTGAATCCCACAGCCCCCACTTAAATACTGTGTGACCCTGAGCAAGTCACTTAACTTCCCTGTGCTCCCAGATCACACCTGTAAACAAGCTTTCAGCTTAGTGTGTCTCTCCTGGTTAAACAATTGAAGAAAAAAAAAAGAAGCTTATCTACACTAGACTCTCCAGTCCTCTATATTCCATCAATTTCCTCTCCCAATTCCAGTCTGGATTCTGGACCATCAGTCCACTGTCTCTTCCTGCTGCGTGTAACAGATTCTATCTTCTCAGGGATGGATTAAAAGTACATCACAGCTGCCATTTTCATCAGTCTGGCCAAGGCCATTGATTCTGTGTCCCACCTTCTCCTCCTCAGTAAGCTGAGTGCTGCTGGCATCTCAGCTCCTGCTGTAGACTGGTTACATTCTTACCTCTCTGGACATCTGCAGTCAGCATAGGTTGGTAGGGCCCTGTCACCTCCACTTCCCATCCAGGCAAGGGTCCCACAGGGCTCCATCCTGAGGCCCATCCTGTTCTCCATCTTCTTTAACAAACTCTAAGCAACTTGTGCCAACTGGCATATCCGCATGTATGTAGGTGACATGATCATTTACACCTCCGGTCCCTCCATTACAGGTGTGGAAAGTCTGCTTCAGCAAGACTTCCACAATGTCCTGCACTGGTTTCAATTTAACCAGCTCCAGGTCAACACAAAAGAAAACTGTGTCCATGACCTTTGGCACAAGCCAAAAATTGGTCAAACTTCCAGCTCTGCCTGTCTTTGCCACATAGGATGGCATCCCTCTTGAAGAGGTTCATTCACTGAAATACCTCAGTGTGTGGCTAGACAGCAAACTTGACTTCTCTGCTCACATTGATGCCATCCACTCCAAGCTATGCCATAAACTTGGTGCCTTGTACCATGATACAGACTGTCAATCTCTGCAGGTATGTCATGAGCTTGTCACCACTATGTGGACATGGTCTATGGCACCACTCCCTCCACCTCCCTAGCCAGATTGGACACCCTCTGCAATGACTTCTGTCATTTTGCTACCAACACTTCCTCTTGTACCTACGAGATCTCACACTACTCTGCCTTATCCAGTCTTCCTCTACCTTCATGTTGCCAGAACCACTGTGCCTCTTTCAAATACAAATTCTGGTTTGGGTCCCTTCCCTCTTATCACTCCTCTCCTCCATTCCCTCAGCCTCCTGCTCCCTCTGCTTCAGAAATCCTCACAATTTCACCATTCCTCATCCCTGCTCCTCTATCTTTTCCCTTCTTTCTGGAACCTACTCCTATCCTCCCTCCCTTTCACTGCCTTCTCTGTTTCCCCTCAGATACTAGCTGAAAGGGATACTGGGGTTCATAGGGAAGGGTATCACCAGCAGAAAGAGGGAGGTGATATTGCCTCTGTATAGAGTACTAGTAAGACACCAACAAGAGTACCGTGTCCAGCTCTGGAGGTCATATCTCCTGAAGAACATAGACAGAGTGGAGACAGTTCAGAGAAGGGCAACTAAAATGGTACAGGTTCTGCATCAGAAGCCCTTTGAGAAGAGACTTAAGGACCTAAATATGTACACCCTGGAAGAGAGGAGGGAGAGGGGGATATGATAGAGACCTTTAAATACTTCACAGAGGTAAATAAGGTACAGGAGGGAAGTGTTTGTCAGATAAAAAGGTGCTCAAGGACAAGGGGCATAATAAGAAGCTGGGGGGTAGATTCAGGAGAGATGTCAGGAAGTACTTCTTCACAGAAAAAGTGGTGAATTCCTGGAACAGTCATCCAGCAGAGGTGGTTGGTGTGAAAACAGTGGTGGAGTTCAAGAATGAATGGAATAGGCATAAGGGAATCTTAGCGAATCGGGTTGGGTGGGTGAATGGAATGAAAATCATGTAGGATCTGTGGTGATACTAAAGGTAAGGAAAAATGGTCAGACTAGGTGGGCCAAGTAGTCCTTATCTTCTTCTAAATTCTATACTTCCATGAAATTCCTTCTCTCGCTCGCTCCTGTTTTTCCCCTACTTGACCGCTCCCTTACATTTGCCTCCTACCCCAGTGCAGGTGTAGCTGAATTGACTAATTTTGCTGCTTGCTGTTGGACTACTTACTCCTGTTTTAATCATGTACTCTATTCCACTTTACTGTAACTGAACTGTCTCAGTGCTAGGTAACTGTGTTTAACTGTGTACTGTGTCCATGTTATATATCTGCCTCCCATGTTTCCTTCCCCGTCGTACCTGGAAATTGACTCAGTGTGCCTTTCCTGGTCACCAGTTTTCAAATAAATAAAATAAAGAGCATCTGCCAGCAAATGGCATAAAGGCTGCTGCAAGGGGGATCTCAGAAATGAAGCATGTGATAATTACAGGAGAAAACATTAGAAAAGGGCTTTCAGCCATGAAAATAGGCAAGGTACCAAGGCCAGATGTGATTTCCTAAAGGGTGCTCAGGAACTTCACATTAGAATGAGCTGAACCCCTGGCAAGGCTGTTTAACAGATCACTATATTCAGGGGGTAGTTCCTAGAGATTGGAGGATAGTGGATGAGGTTCTGCTTCACAAGGTAAGGGATAGGGAGCAACAGGGAAATTACAGGCCCATCAATCTTACCTCAGTTGTGGGTAAACTGATGGAGACATTAGTCAAAGAAGGCCTAGAGGACTACCCAGAGAGAAACTGGCTGCAGGACAGTAAGCAGCATGGGGATGTGGCAGGGAGGACTTGTTAGACCAACCTGAGAGTATTATCTGATTGGGTAACAAGGGCAGTGAACAAGGGACATGCAGAAGATTAACTCTATATTGATGCCACCAAGGCATTCCACCCAGTGCCACACAGAAGGCTGCTGAAGAAGTTAGAGGATCTGCTAGCAATGAAGGACCTAGTTAGAGGGCTGGGAAGTTGGCTGGGAGGAAACACCAGAGAGCAGGGGTCAATGGTGTCAAATTGGGTGAGAAGGAGGTCATAAGTAGGGTGCCTCAGGTGTCAGTCCTGGAATGAGTCATTTTCAATATGTTTATCAGTGAAATAGGAGAAAGAATACAGGACAAGATATGTCTCTTCAGAGATGACACTCAGCTGTGTAAAAGTGTAGACAGTAAGGAGGGATAAGGGAGCTGCAGAAAGACATATAATGATTAGATATGTTAGATAGGTGGTCCAAGGTTTGGCAATTAAAGTTCAGCACCAGCAAGTGTAAGGTGATGCATATAGGTAAGAAGAACCCCAAGACAAAATACTGGATAGGAGGAGTTTAGCTGGGCACTACCTCTGAGGAAAGGGACCTGGGAGCCATTATAAGTGGCTCCTTAAAACAAACTAGCTGATGCAGCAAGGCCTACAGCAAGGCAACCAAAAAGGTTTAGGTATATGGGGAGGAGTTTCGATAGCAGGAAGAAAGAGTTAATGCTGTCTCTGTATAGATCACTGATGAGATCCCATCTTGAATACTGTGCTCAGTTCTGCAGTCACTCAGGCAGCTGGATACAAACCCCGTGGTTCAGACGATAGCAGAAAACTGGGAGGCATCAGTACTGATAAAAGGGTGAATTATAAACCAATGAGTTCTCAGTAATTGACTCTTCTCACCAAAAATTCCTTTTTTTAATTTAATTTATTTTCAGACAGCTCAGAAGTTACGAGCCATATTTTCTTTCAGTGTTTCACTGTTTATTGCACAACTTCTTCAGGATTATAGAAACATAGAAACATACGCCATTACATAAGAAAAAGACCAGAGGTCCATCCGGTCTGCCCATAATCCCTATAATCCCTGGAACCTTCACTGGAACCTACTGATCCTCCAGGGTACTAACCCTCCCAGTCCTATCTCCATTCTCCACCCTGGCCTTGTCGCCCTGGGCAACCATTATTCCCTTCATTCTATCCCATGCCTGCTTGAATCCCCTGACTGTGTTTGCACCCACCACCTCAGCTGACAGACTGTTCCAAGGTTCCACCAGCCTTTCCATAAAGAAGTACTGTCTCACGACCCTCCTGAACCTCTCCCTGTTAATTCCTACTCATGACCACGTGACCTTTAGTTGGTATTCAGGGTAAATAATTCCCCACAGTTTACCTTGTTAATTCATTTAAGATACTTGAAAGTCTTTGTCTTATCTCCCCTCTCCCTTCTGGTTTCCACTGAGTACATAGTTAGTGCCTTGAGGCACTCCTCATAGTATCTGCCCTCCTGGCCTTGAATCATTTTTGTTACTTTGCACTGCACTGTTTCCAACCTATCCCTGTCCTTTCTGAGGTGAGAGCTCCAGAACTGGATGCAGTACTCCAGGTGAGGCCTCATCAGGGATCTCTATAGGGGAAATAGTACCTCTTTTCTGATGCTATCAGTACCCTTCCCGATACATCCCAGCAGCCTGTTAGCCTTGCTATAGGCCTTATTGCACTTAGAGATGAGCGAAGTGGCTCCAATTCGCTCTGCAAAGTGATTCGCGGAGTGCTCCGCAACGTGAAGCGGAGTACTTTATGTATGAATGGGTAACGCCGAAGTCCATTGAAAACAATGACTTCACGTTACTCTGCCTTCCCAAACCACTACTCCACCAATTCCTAAGGCGGAGTACATTGAAAACAATGTACTTCACCTCACTTCGCCTTGTTTTTAAGTTCCAAAGGTGAATTGTGTTGTGATTCATAGGATTTCAGGTCACATGGGCTCTAGACTGGTCTGCACAGCCTCAGTTTGGGGTAGTGTGTGTAGGAAGCTGTAGGAGACAATCTGTTCTGAGAGCTCTCTGTGATTCAAACCTTCTAAAAGCTGTTAAAAAAGCCTTTTTGAGTCATTTTTTTGCTGGAACTTTAGTTCATCGATTATAGGAAACCCTCCTGTGCTCATATCATCAAGCATTTATTGTTTGTGTGTGGATTTTGAATGTTAATGTATTACATTCAGTCTGTGTACTGAGAGACAGTGGAAGTATGCTTTGGGGGAGGGGTGTATCTGTGGTGTAGGTAGATTAACTTGGAGAAAAAGACTGTTTTCTGTTTTGGTGATATTTTTCTTGTATAACTGTGTTAATGTACACACAGTAATATTTTCAATAATTCTTGCCATTTTTTTGCAGATTGTTGTGCTGCAGCAGTGCATAATTTTAGTTTGTTTAAAATATATGGTTATATTACTGAAGTTTTCAATTCGCTACGCATTACTTAGTGTGTGTGTGAGTATGTGTGTGACGCGCATCATCAAATCAGACACCTTTTATTGTGCCACATAATAATTTCAGCAATGTGAACCTGCTATCCACTGCAGCTGTGTTTTGGTACTTCTTTGTGCTATCTTTACTGGTACTAGTACTAGTGACTGTTCAGTACACGCCCCCCCTCCGTGGCCCGCCCCAACCGGCAAAGGTATACTTTTCCAGATTTGAATTTCTTATGGCAAGCACTGGTTAGGTGTTGTACCTTTGTGTCTGCATCTATTCAGTGGACAGTGCAATCCTAATCTGTCTGTGCATTTGCATCTCTTTAGGGACCAATCTCCATCTGTAACTTAAGTCACAGTTGTTTCTTTGGCTTCCCTTCAGAGTACTGGACAGGTGTGGTGCATAATTCTGCATGAACATTGTACTCATTAATATGCATTTTTTAAATCAGGACCATCATTACGAGTCACTCGTGATACAAATCATGTTCTTCATCATCAGGTCACAAATGCAGTCACAAATCACTATTCACAATCATGTCACGAATCACAACATTCATTTTTTACTAGTTACTTGGATGTATTGTAAGCCTGTTTTGTAGTACCTCTCCAGGCTTCACCACCCCACCATTGTACTCGTTAATGAGCATTTTTAAGTCAGGGAGTTTGTGCAAAAGCTCATCGGGGAAGTATAGCCGTAGGCATTTGCGTTCCCAATACAGTTCCATATTGTTTATCTCACACCGTCGACAACAAATCACATTCTTCATCATCACGACCACAAATGCAGTCACAAATCACTATTCACGATCACATCATGAATCACAGCACTCAATTTTTTGACTAGTTACTTGGATGTATTATAAGCATGTTTTGTAGTACCTCTCCAGGCTTCACCACTCCACCATTGTACTCATTAATAAGCATGTTTAAGTCTGGGAGTTTTGTGCTACAGCCCATCAGGGAAGTACAGCCATAGGCTTTTGCGTTCGTTCCCGTGCAGCATGTGAGTTACAGTATTGTAAGTAGTGGTGGGCGAAGTGGTCCCAATTTGCTCCATGAAGTGATTCACTGAGTAACGTGGAATCCACGGAGAACTCCACAATGTGAAATGTAGTACTTCGCTTCATAATGAGGAATGCGAAGTCCATTGAAACCAATGACTTCGTGTTATCCGCCTTCCCCAAACCACTTCTCCACCAATTTTAAGGCAAAGTACATTGAAATCAATGTAATTCACTTCACTTCACCCTGTAATTGAGCTCCAAATGAAATTCTGCAGTTATTCATGGGATTGCAGGTCACAAGGGCTCTAGATTGTTCGGCACAGCCTCAGTTCTGGCCTGGGTGGTGTGTGTGCAGCGGTAGCTGGAGACAGTTTTCTCTCAGAGCTCTGCAATTCAAAACCTCTAAAAGCTTTTTAAATTGACTTTTTGAGTAATATTTTTTGCTCAAAATGTAGTACATCGATTGTAGGAAACCCTTCTGTGCTCGTATCATCGAGTGTTTATTGTTGTGTGTGGATTTTAAATGTTAATTTAGTACAGTCAGTCTGTGTACTGTGAAGTGTTCTTTGGGAAGGGCGTATTTGTGGTGTAGGTAGATTAACTGGGAGAAAAAGGCAGTATTTCTGCTTTGGTTATATTTTTTCTTGTATAACTGTGTTAATGTACACACAGTAATATTTTCAGTAATTCTTGACATTTTTTTGTTGATTGTTGTGGTGCAGCAGTGTATAATTTGTTTAAAACATTTGGTTATATTACTAAAGGTTTTCAATTTGCTATGCATTACTTGAGTGTGCGTGTGAGTGTGTGTGTGATGCATGCCATTAAGTCAGACACCTTTTATTGTGTTATAGAGTAATTGCAGCAGTGTGAACTTGCTATCCACAGCACCTGCATTAATTTTTTATACTGCTTTGTGGTATCTTTACTGGTAGTGGATTGTTACTGTCGTGCACTAATCACCCAACTGGCAAAATGTATTCCTTTCCAGATTTGGATTTGTGACTTGTGAGCACTGGTTAG
Source organism: Neoceratodus forsteri (assembly GCA_016271365.2). Taxonomy (NCBI): domain Eukaryota; kingdom Metazoa; phylum Chordata; order Ceratodontiformes; family Ceratodontidae; genus Neoceratodus; species Neoceratodus forsteri. The sequence continues at coordinate 452,065,711 of CM057455.1, read as the reverse complement.
GTGTTGTTGTGCCTTTTCATATGTATCCCTTAAGTGTGCAGCGCAATCTTAATGTCTGTGTGTTTACATGGCACCATTAATTCTGGGAGACTGCATTTCTTTTTCCTTTCACTTTGTCAGCACTGGGGAATTTTCTGGACACAAGACAGCAGCATTTTGGGGATGCACATTAATTCTGGTGACTCTGTGTGTGACTTGACCACTGCGCGCATGACTGAGTGTGCCATTAATTCTGGGAGACTTTGCATTTCTTGTTACACTCTCATTTCACTTCATCAGCATTGGGGAGTTTTCTGGACACAAGACAGTAGCACTTTGGGGATGTACATTAATTGTGGTGACTGTGTGGGTGGAATGGCTGCCAATATTGTTGTTACTCCGCCTTACTTCGCATTTAAGAAGGAATGAAAATGTGAAGTACTAATAACAAGGCAAAGTGAGCCTTTCCTATGGGGCACTACACGTATCGAAGTGTCAACGCAAAGTGGCCACTTCGCGTTCACGTCACTGGTGGATTTTAAATTCACTGCATCTCTAATTGCACTGGCTCATTTGTTTAAGGGAGTTACTGATGATAACTCCTAGATCCCATTCCTCTTCTGTAGTTCTAAATATCACCCCCCCCCAGCCATTACTCCGTCTTGGGCTTCCTTTTCCCTAGGTGCATTACCTTGCACTTTTTGGCATTTAATTTTAACTGCCAAACCTTTGACCACCCTTCTAGTATTTGTACTTCCCTCAGCATATCCCTTACTTCCTCATCACTGTCCACCCTCCCACATAGTTTGATGTCATCTGTAAAGAGGCACAGCCTGCTCTGGATTCCCTCACCAATGTCACTAATGAACATGTTGAAGAGGATCAGACCTAGGACAGATCCCTGTGGAACTCCACTTGTGACCTCCCTTTCCTTTGATTTAACCCCATTGACCACTACCCTGTGCTGCCTCCCTTCTAGCCAACTACCCACCTAGTGCACTATGGTTTTAGCCACATCCAGCTCTTCCATCATTTTGAGTAACCTTTTGTGTGGTACCAAATCAAAAGACTTGCTGAAGTCAAAGTACAGCAACTCTACAGCATGGCCCTCGTCTACTTCCCTGGTCACCCAATCAAAGAGAAAAATTAGGTTAGTCTTACAAGACCTTCTCATGACAAAACCATGTTCTTTACTATCCTGGAACCTGTTACTCTCTAGGTAGTCCACGAGGTCCTCTTTGATTAGTGATTCCATCAGCTTCCCCATGATGGAGGTCAGACTGACAGGCCTGTAGTTCTCTGGTTGTTCCCTATACCCCTGCCCCCTCTTAGAGGCAGTACAACATTTGCCATTCTCTAATTCCTTGGAACTTTCCTGGACTCAAATGAGCTGTTGGACAGCCTGTATCCTCAGATGCAGTCCATCTGGTCCTTGGGCCTTATCTATCTTAAGGGATGCCAGCCCTTTCAGGACCCTCTTGCTAGTAAGTAGTGGTTACCCCATTTCTCCCGATGACTCCCCATTATGACTTATTAATTGTTATAGCATGCCTCATGTTCATTCTATATACATGTAAACTGTAATTTTTTCTTTTGATTCATTTATTCTTTTCTGAATATGCATCTGCTTCAAGTCCAAGATGGCTACCGAATCACATGATCAAGTAGTATATGACAGTTTATGTCAGCCAGGGTGGAGGGACTGATGTTCTCATGGGAAAGCTAGCAGGAAGGCTAGGGAGGAGGCAGTAAGGCAATAACTCCAGAGAGGAATCCTTCTTAGAGATGTTCTCATGTTGGACAAAGGACCCATGTGCATGTTATAATGTTAGCAAGGAGATGCTGAAGGGTGAACACACACACATACACACACACACTCAAAGGGAGCTGGGACAGCACAGAACTGTCACTCAAAGGGAATGAGACAGCTCCCCACAGGAATAAGAAATGTATTGTGGTGCAATAAGAAAGCTGTTCCTCTTGGACTTAGAATATCTGAAATGCCAGAGACCTGCAGCTAGAGGTCTGGTAAGAAAGATAGCTTAGGGAATAGTGTTTTCTTCAGACAGCAGCAGGTAAATGAATAGGTTTTTAAAGTGAGAATAGCTCAGATTCTTCTGTCTGCAATCTGTCTTGTATAACTTCCATTTATTTTAATTTCTAGTAAACTGTAATCCTTTTGTCTGACTGTACATAAATTGTGTTGTAAATACTTATAGTATTTTAGAAAAACTTCTATTTTTATAGAATCAGTGACTGCTTGCTTTATTTAAAAGTGTAATTCTACTATTTCTGCTGGACTCTCTTTGCAGTCCATCTCTGAAGGGGCACTCTACCTGCAGTTATTGTGTTGACCTTCTTGACCTTATGCAAAGGAGGAGGTAAGAAACAGGTTTCCCTGGTTCCTGTTGGTAAAAACCATGGAAATGGTGGTGAACTTGAAATCCCTGGTGAGAGATTTTGTGTCACATTGGTGGCAGCGTGGTGGGACCAGTGTTGCAGCTTGTAACAGTGCACTGCAGATCAGCATACAGTGTGCTGTCCTGTAAGGCAGGAACTCTGACAGACAGCACACTGGTGACGGAGTTCCAGCATAAATATACCTTAATGGGCATGAAACAGGATTTCAAAAGGTTGCATTGTTTACTACTGATTTGTTTTTATTTCTATACAGCTGAGTGCAGAGTAGCTAGAGAGTATGAACTTCTCAGACTATGTCAAATTTCATGTACAGCAGCTTCAGGTGCTGTGCACAGGGAGAGGGATTGTCTATGAGGGCATGATAAATAGTGCACTCATGGAAGTCCAGTTGGCTCATGACTGGCTGCAAGGAGGGCAGATGGTCTCAGATGGGCATGGCCCAATATCTGGTCAGCAGGTAGTCACTGAGGACAGTGACCCAGGTAGCGAGACTGAGGTCACAGCCACTGACCAAGGGGACACCTTGTGGGTGGCACAAGCTGGGGGAGTTGTGCAACCCAGTCAACCTCAGCTTGAGATCCTGAAGTCAGAGCTTGTGCTGCAGGATGCCAAACTACATAGGGCAAGGCTGGAGGCAGAAAGGGAAAAATATGGCTGGAGGTAGAGAAAAGAGCAAAAATTCACCAGCATGAGATCCTTATGTGAGCTGAAAAGGAGAAGATTTGCCAACATGAGATCCTTATGCAACAGGAAATACAGAAGGAATGAGCAGAGCAAGAGAAGGAATGACAGTACAAGATTGAGCTGGAGAAACTGTGCCAGCAAGCAGTGCAGCAAACCGTAAGTAATGGCAAAGGTGGTTCAACCCACAAAGCCACAATTAATTCTAAAATGTTCCCACAATACCGGGAAGGAGATTATCTGGATTTGTTTTTAAAATCATTTGAGAGAGTGTATGGGCAATTTAAATTAGACAAGGCTTCTTGGATGATCTACCTGACCCCAGTGCTTACTGGCCATGCTTTGCATGCATTTGCATGAATGGATGATAATGATTGCATGAATTATAATAAAGTTAAAAGAATGTTATTAAAACATTTTGAACTGACTCCTGAGGCTTATAGATGGAAATTTAGAAAATTAAGAAAGGGCCCAGGAGATAATTATTTAGAACTTCATGTCCAAATGTGTGCTTTTCTAGACCATTGAGTAGATGGGGCTAAGGCAAGGATTATAGCACAAATTAAAGATTTAGTGTAAGGTAACAGTTTCTTAACCTTTAGGCTGCTGACAGAATTAGAACATATAGGAATTCAGGACTAACATATCAGTCCATGGCACAGCAAAGGTTAAAATTGTACCTGATGACCTGTGCACTTGACTACTGAACTGGGCATGCAACTCCATAAAGGAGGCAGCAGAAAGTGCTGATTTGTATGTGGTCAGCAGACCACAGTCGCAGTGTAAGCACTATGAGGGTGGGGCAGCACATGGTTTTTAGTGGCAACCAGGGAGGACAGTCTAAAGGAAACCAACCTGCATCCAAGCCCAAAACAGAACCCACTGGTCCTAAGGGGAACAAGGAACTAGGGGCAAAGGGATGCTGGATTTGCCAGAGAGTGGGGCATCTATCCTATGACTATTCTAAAAACAGGAGTAAAGGGCAAAAGCCTGGGGGAGGGAGTGACCAAGACAGTACACTGCAGTTGGTAAACTGCACATACACTGTAGTGCCACCAAACTCCATCAAGCATATGTACCCTATTCTAGTCAATGGGACAGTAACACAGGGATTGAGGGACACTGGTGCCTCCATCTCCATAATAAGGTAAGATCTGATCCAGGTGGAGCAGATTCTGCCAGGGTAATTCTCCAAGATTGCAGGAGTCACAGATCCAGTGGTCCAAGTGCCACTGGCTCAGATCTTCCCAAGCTGGGAGGGCAGCCATGGGGTACAGGAGGTGGGAGTTGTACCTGATCTCCCTGTGGATGTGATCATGGGGAATTATTTTGACCACAGGGAAAACCTAGTATATGTTACTACCTATAGCCAAGCAAAAGGGCAAGCTTCTAAGGGGGAGGATGGGATGACACAGCCTGTGCAGACCCATCCCTCAGCAGCTGAGGAAGTGGCTAGTGTGGGTGAGGGGCTAGCTAGGAGTAGCAGCCCTGAGCACCAGCTGCAAGCAGAGGAGGTCACCACCAGGGGCAGCTGTCCTCCTGAAGGGGAACTGGGGAGGGTATGATGGGAGGAGCTGGGCAGGACACAGCGAGCTGATCCTACCCTTTAAAATCTGAGAGCGATAGTAGATACTGCTGAGGCCTCTCAAGGGAATAAAATGTCAGTTTATTGGGAGAATGGGCTATTGTATAGGGAGTGTACACCACAGAGGGAGCTTGAGGAAGAGGTACTCCAGCAGCTGGTAGTCTCCCAGGACTACCAAAAGCAGCTTCTGGCCCTGGCTCATGACATTCCTTTTTCAGGCTACCTGGGTAGTAACCACGCAAAAAGCAATGTGTGCCGGCCCAGTGGTGCTGAAGCACTGGATGCCACACCTCGCACCACGCTGGTGACCTGGGTTCGAGAGCAAGCTTGGGTCATCGGGGGCTGGCCCGGAGGAGACAGACTGAAGTGTCTGGGGACAGCTCGCCTTCTCCAGGGGGAGGGGGGACTTCCTATCCAGCAGGCAGTTACCCCTGGTGGAGGCTTGGGGAAGCAATGGCAAGCTGGAGTCTCAGAGGCATGATTGGTTGCAGGTGTAGGCCAGTAGCCAATCAGCCTCGGGGCTGCTCCTTCACGGAAGGAGGAGGGGACATTGTGTAGGCCAGCAGATGGCTTGAAGTATGGGCACCTAGCATCCCATGAGGAAAAAGTGGACCCCCCCTCAGATCCTGGATGACAGAACGCCGAGCCGGGTCCCGCTGTGCCGGCGTCTGCCTGCGACCCAGGACCCCGATGAGACTTCAAAGATTCAAGGGGCTGCCCGACACCACCCTGGGGGTTTCCGCTGCCAGATGGAGGGATCGGAGGTTGCACATAGGTGCTGGCAGGGGCAGGCATAATGGGCATTCCAGATGGATGAGGCTCTGTGGGGCTGGGGGGGTAAAATAGAAATAAAAAAAAACAGTGTGTTTTAGCCAAGCATGTACACAGACGTGGCAAATTACTGTTGGATTGTCCATAGTGCCAGTGGGTTGGTAAGGTCAAGAACAAGGCTAAGGCAACTTTGGTGCCCCTGCCTATTATTTATGAATTCTTTAAGAGCATAGCTGTGGATGTAGTGGGGCCCATAAGTACCCTAAGTCACATGGGCAAATGGTACATACTGGTTGTGGTGGATTATACAACCAGGTACCCCGAGGCAGTGGCCATGTCCTCCATTGAGGCAGAAAAGTAGCTGATGAGCTCCTGGGAATCTTTAGCTGAATGGGATTTTCTCAGGAGATTTCATTGGACCAGGGGACAACTTCATGCCATCCTTAATGACCAGTTTGTGGGAGAAGTGTGGGGTGAAACAGCTTTGTGCTGCACCCTATCACCCCAGGACAGATGGCCTAGTCCAGCAGTTTAATGAGACCCTTACAACTATGCTTAGGGCATTCTATGATCAGCACAAAATGGAGTGGGATAAATATTTGTCCCACCTCCTGTTTGCATACAGGGATGTCCCACAGGAGTCCACAGGGTTCTCACCCTTCGAGCTCCTGTTCGTTCACAGGGTGAGGGGACCCCAAGATTTAGTCAGAGATTAATGGGAAGGAAACCATACTGCCCAAGGGGAGTCTGTTGTGGAGTATGTCCTAAATTTCAAGGTCAGGCTTAAGGAGCTCATGGGGCTCACCCAGGAGCACTTAGCCACTGCACAACATCAACAAAAAGCCTGGTATGATGGTGGGACAAGAGCCCAGGAGTACGAAATTGGACAGCAAGTGATGGTTCTTGTTCCAGTCCAACACAGTAAACTGCAAGCAGCATGGGAGGGCCCATTCTTCATAATCAGGAAGCTGAGTGATTTTTAATTATATAGTAGGGCTGCCTGACAGAAGGTGCAGGCAGAGGGTATATTGCGTGACCATGATAAAGCCCTACTATGATAGGGAGGAAATGATCCTCACCATGTGCAGCATGCCAGAGGAGTGGAATGAGACTGATCCCCTGGTGGACTTCCTTGGAGAAGCCTGGGAGGGATCCTCAGTGAATAACCTCACCCTCTCAGGCAGCTGACAGAGGCCTAGGCCAACGAGGTGAGGGGGTGCTGTGAGAATTTGGGGACATGTTCACTGGGAATCTGGGGTACACCACAATGGCTGAACACCACATGAACACTGGGGCCCAAGTTCCACTGAGGCAGTCCCCCTTCAGGCTACTCAAGAGGGTTAAGAAGACCATGCTAGAATAACTCAGGGAGATGCTGGCCCTTGAAATCATCCAGGAGTCCAGTAGCCCCTGGGCTTTGCCTGTTGTCCTGATTCCCAAGAAGGATGGTACCACATGATTCTGTGTCAACTACCAGAGGCTCAACAGCTGTATGGAGTCTGATGCCTACCCCATGCCCAGACCAGATGAGACCTTGGAACAGCTAGGGGGAGCCCAGTTCCTCACCATGATAGACCTGGCTAAGGGCTACTGCAGGTGCCGTTAACCCCCGCAGCCAGGGACAGGGAGAGGTCTGCTTTCATTACCCTATCAGGCTTGTTTGAATTCTGAGTAATGCCATTTGGGATGAAAAATGCACCCACAATCTTCCAGAGTCATGTGGATCACATCCTGGCTGGGGCTGGTGAATATGCACTGGCTTACATGACTTACTTCACCATTTACAGTCAGACATGGGAGACTCATATCAGGCATGTGAAGGAGGTGTTCCACAGACTGAAGGCTGCAGGGCTGACAGTTAAGGTGGAAAAATGCCAAGTAGGCATGGCTGAAGTGTCCTACCTTGAGCACCGGCTGGGCAGTGGATGCATCTGTCCAGAGCCAGTGAAGGTTGATGGCATCCAGGCCTGGCCCACCCCTGACACAAAGAAACAGGTAAGGGCATTTCTGGAAACAGCTGGATACTACAGCTGGTTTGTCCCTCACTACAGTGATGTGACCAAACCCCTGACAGACCTGACAAAAAAGAGAACGCCCAAAAAAGTTCTCTGAAGAGAGGACTGTGAGTTTGTTTTCTGACAGTTGAAAGAAACATCATATGGTTCACCCATGCTTGCTAGCCCCAAATATGACTTAAAGTTCATAGTAGATGTGGATGCCAGACCATGGGCTGGGTGCTTTCCTGAGCCAGGTTACACTGCAGCGGGAGGAACACCCCATAGTGTATCTAAGCCAGAAGTTTTTAACCAGGGAAGAGGCATATTCCACAGTGAAGAGGGAATGTCTGGGGATAGTGTGGATCCTTCAGAAGCTAAAGCCATATCTTTATGGAAGGGAGTTCACTGTGGTCACATATCATAACCCCTTGACATGGCTCCATAGGACTAGTGGGCAAAACATAAAGCTATTGCACTGGAGTTTGGCACTACAGTCATATAATATGATCCTTTAGCAACAAAGTGGGATCCAGAATGCCAGTGCAGATGGACTGTCAAGACAGGGCTAAGAGCATGACATATTTCTTTAGGCACTCCCTAAGCCCTGCATGAATGGCAGTGTCTCTTGGGGGTTGCCCAAAAGAGAGACACCTTCATTTCTTAAGGGGAGGAGATGTGACAGGAAAGGGGACCAGAACCATGTATTCTTTTGATTCATTTATTCTTTTCTGAATATGCAACTGATTGAGGTCCAAAATGGCTACCAGATCATATGATTATGTAGTATATGACAGCTTATGTCAGCCAGGCTGGAGGGACTGATGTTCTTTTTTTTTTTTTATTTGCCCTTTATCCTGACTGGACCACCATCTACATCCTCCACCCTGGTCATGGCCCCTGGAGACCTCTACCACTGCCTACAGCTGCAGAGGACCCTCGGTCACCACCGGCTTACCCCCAAGAGGGTGGGGCCGCAGTCCACCTTCGTGACCCTGGAACTGTGACTGGTTGGGGTCCCACAGCGGTGGTGGCGATGCAAGGCTCTCCAGGGAGGGCTTCATCCAACGGTGGTCCTGCCCGCCTTCTTTTCCCTTTTTCTCCCCAGAGGAGGCAGGGACGTGCAATGATGCCAGCGTCTGCCCCGCCTCCTCCCCCCCACATCAAGCACCAGCTGCGTGAGAACTCCCAGCCTCCACCAGGAGTCCCCAATGCTCTGAGCGCTACCCACACCCTCCCCTGGAGAAGGAGAGCTGTCCAGCGGATGCTCGATCCTACTCCCCCCGGCTGGCCCTCCGTCGACCTGGATCCGTTCCCAAACCCGGGTCACCAGCGTCGCAAGCGGAAATCCCACCGCTGCACCGATGGGCCGGCCGGGACTGATGTTCTTGTGGGAAAGCTAACAGGAAGGCTAGGGAGGAGGCAATAAATCAATAACTCCAGAGGGGATTCCTTCCTAGAGATGTTCTCATGTTGGACAAAGGACCCAGGTGCATGTCATAATGTTAGCAAGGAGGTGCTGCAGGGTAGACACATGCACACATGCACACACACACTCAAAGGGGGCTGGTACAGCACAGAACTGTCACTCAAAGGGAATAAAACACCTCCCCACAGGAGTAAAAAATATATTGTGGTGCTGTAAGAAAGCTCTTTCTCTTGGACTTGGAACATCTGAAATACCAGGGCCCTGTAGCTAGAGGTCTGGCAAGAAAGGCAGCGTTGGCAATAGTCCAAAAGACAAAGAACCTCTGTGCTCAAACACAGAGGCAAGGGTTACCCCAAAGGGCATTTGGCTGGGAAGCCAAGTTTCAAGAAATTACAAAATCACACATGCCCCCACAATGCAAAGCATCATGGGCTGCATATGCAAATCACCACAGAATGTTATGCTGGTCCAACTTTAAGCAGAATTGCATGGTGCTGAAAAGCCTCTCACACAGTTTGCAATGGGTGCTAACAGAAGACATAGACACGTGTTTCATCCTACCAGGACTCATCAGTATGCCTCGTCTGTTTGACACCCCAGTGGAATGGACCAGCCACCCTTAAGGCAGTGTGCCTTGGATATATTGTGGTGAGCCCATTAAAATAAAAAACGATCCAAAAGACAAAGAACCTCTGTGCTCAAACACTGAGGCAAGGGTTACCCCAAAGAGCATTTGGCTGGGAAACCAAGTTTCAAGAAAATACAAAATCACACATGCCCCCACAATGCAAAGCATCATGGGCTGCATATGCAAATCACCACAGAATGGCAATAGTGTTTTCTTCAGACAGCAGTAGGTAAATGAATAGGTTTTTAAAGTGAGAATCACTCATATTCTTCTGTCTGCAATCTGTCTTGTATAACTTCCATTTATTTTAATTTCTAGTAAACTGTAATTCTTTTGTCTGACTGTACATAAATCGTGTTATAAATACATGTAATATTTTAGTAAAGCTTCTATTTTTATAGACTCAGTTACTGCTTGTTTTATTTAAAAGGGTAATTCTACTATTTCTGGTGGACTCTCTTTGCAGTCTGTCTCTGAAGGGGCACTCTACCCACAGTTATTGTGTTGACTTTCTTAACCTTGTGCAAAGGAGGAGATAAGAAACAGATTTTCCTGGTCCCTGTTGGTAAAAACCACGGTGGTGGTGGTGGTGGTGAACTTGAAGTCCCTGGTAATTAACTTTGTGTCACATAAACCTTCCCAATTATACCAAACCCATATGTTAAACATTTTTAGGCTAACAGGTTTTACTAGTAAAGGACTTTACTGTTTCAGTGGCACTATTTCTCAAGAGAGCTAAAAGTGCTCCTACTTCACATATTTGGCATCCTGGTTCTTTGGCTTTTAGTCTGAAGAAAGTATTACAAAATCACACATGCCCCCATAATGCAAAGCATCATGGACTGCATATGCACATCACCACAGAATATTATGCTGGTTCAACTTTAAGCAAAAATACATGGTGCTGAAAGGCCTCTCACACAGTTTGCAAAGGGTGCCAACAGAAGACATAGACTCGTGTTTCATCCTATCAGGACTCATCAGTATGCCTCATCTGTTTAACACCCCAGTGAAATGAACCAGCTATCCTAAGATGGACTATCTTGGTTATGTTCTGCTGAACCCAAATAAAACAAAAAACAAGTTAAAAGACAAAGAACCTCTGTGTGCAAGCACTGAGGCAATGGTTACCCCAAAGGGCAGTGGCCAGGAAGCCAAGTTTCAAAGAAATACAAAATCACACATGCCCCCATAATGCAAAGCATCATGGACTGCATATGCAAATCACCACAGAATATTATGCTGGTTCAACTTTAAACAAAAATGCATGGTGCCGAAAGGCCTCTCAGGCAGTTTGCAAAGGGTGCCACCTAAGGAAAGATGAAGACAGGTGTGAGACAGTGATGTGTAGTGTAATCAAAATGATTCAGGGCCAGCAGGGCAGATCTTATGAGGACTGGCCCAGGGCACTGAACATGTACTTGCTGGAGTCCAGAAGGTAGAGGGGCGACATGATAAAAGTCCTTCAAGTTTGTGAAAGGAATAAACAAGTTAAACTGCAAGTAACTATTCAGCAGGAATAGCGAGTCAAAACCAAGGGGGCATGAGAAGAAGCTTAGATGGGGAGATCCCAGAGGGGTGTGAGTAAGTTTTTACTTTGCAGAGAGAGACTGGTTGAGCCATGGAACCATCAGCTGAGGTGGTGAGTGCAAAAACAATTAATAGGCTCAAGCCCAGCTGGGACACATTTAACAGTGTAATAGTTACTCAAGGTGGAAGCAGTAAAGTAGAGAGTGGGGGTGAGGTGAGGGCAAAAACCTTATCTAGACAATAGGTTTTAGGGTAGGATAGGATATAACAGAGCAGACTGGATGGACCCATTGTCTTTCTCTGCTGACTTTGTCTATGTTTCTATATCTTAAAGTCCACATACCATACTAATCAGGTCAATATCCCTTAATCCTAATGTACCTAACCTCTCTATAGTCTCTCTCAAATCTATCACTGCACTTTCTGGAGCTCTCTCTATGCTCAAAATAACAACAACTTTCACTGTACTCCCTTTACTGGGTTGTAAAGCACTTTGTGATACAGTTTGTATGACATGCCCTACATTAACTAACATTTTTTCCTTCCTTTCCTCTGCAGATGAGTAATGTCTGTACCATGCATACCTGAATGAGAAAGGTCCTTACATCATTAAGGAAGAAAGCATAAACAATATACAAAAGAAGCCCAGATGCCAGTAGATACTTTACTTTTTACTGTCTCCAGCTCATGTACAGTACCTTTTGTGCCTGATGTTTTGGTTTCAATAGATAGGATGTTTGATTACTGAAGGTACAGTAACTCTCTCACTATGGTTTATGTGATGTAAGTCCTGGAAAATGTGTTTTGGTGTCACACATATTGTCCTGACCTTAGCTGGGTCTAGATTTGTGTGGGATACATTTAATTAGTGTTGGCACAGTCTGCATAAAACTAGAGTCCTCAAATAAACCTTTTGTACAAGTCCCTAGGAGAACTAAAGTATGTCTGTCATGGTTTAGTCTCTTCTCAGTGATGCAAAGCTTATTTTGTTTTGCATGTAAAACCATATTTGAATATATATGGAAAGTTCAAATTAAACAGCTGCAGCAACATGACAGTTCTGCAAAAGCTTAAAGCTATGGAGAAAAAAGAAAAATTCAGTCTGCAATATTTAAAGTGGCCATATTCATTTTAAAAAGAAACAAGCTTCATGACAGTACTCAACAGTTGGCAACAATGCATTCACGTTTTCACACGATACCTTTGTGCAGCAACTAAAACCTTATGGGAAACTGTGCACATCTGGCTTTTCTAAATAACATTTTAATGGGAAGTTGCATGTATTTTCTTATCTACTTAAGAATTCAGACATAGGCTTGAATGAATGATGGACAGGTTTGTGACAGATCTTTTCTCCCTCTTTGATGGTTTTGACTTGTATTGATTTTTCTCTATTTTGTTTGTCATTTTTGTTTCTTAATTTGATTTTTATCTCATTTCTTTCTTTGCTCCTCCCTTATCTGCAAATATTTAAACACTCTGATAACGCAGGAGAACCCAACAAAGATTCAGAATCTAATTTTTAGCAGAGTCTGGCTTTCACAATATTTATAAACAAAAAACAGTTACACATGCACCAATGTCACTTGCTCAAATGATAAAGCCAGCCAAACTGGTCATGAAAAATATATTTATTTGTTGCTCACAATACCAGGAAAAGGGACAAAGTGTAGAGGTGCTGAATGCTAGTACAGTAGGTTTCCTGAATGGAGAAAACACACCAAATGCACTTTGTCATGTTTTCTGGTATTGTAACAGATAAATATTTTATTTTTATCACCAGTTTAGTTTGCTTTCTCATTTAAGCAATTGTCTTTGATAGGGGTACATGCAACAGTTTTTTGCTTTAATATTGATGTTGCAGTTTGAATCACTACCAGGGTGTACTCTATTGGACTATTGCTTTTCCATTTTGACAGTTGGGAGTGCTGAAACCCAGGGAGGATGAGTGTCTTGCTCAAGGTTATAAAACGGGCTTCAAAAATTGTGGTCTGTGATGCCTGATAAACATCACATCACCATGCTACCGTGCCCCACATATGACCATCAGTGTGAACAGACTTCTGTAGATTAGCAGTGCAGACAGTAATAACCAGAGTTCTATAGAACACTATGGTAGTGATGTACTTACATTCTAAAAAAGATAAACAAATCAACCATATCATAACAACATGAACACATTTCAATTCACTTTTTAAAGGGTACAGAAATGCTTTTATTTGCATTTTTTAATATAGTTGTAAATTTGGGCATGTCTGAACTCTGATTTCTGGTCCTAGTATATTGTTTCATGTGTTAGTTTTGAAATAATCCTATTGTTTTCTTATTTAGGGTCTTTTCATAAGGCAGCCTTTTTCCCACCCAATATTCATTTTACAAATACGTAGTTCTTGCACCCTGTGACACCAGCTATGCAGAAGTTTATCATGGAAAGTTTCATTACAGACTTCCACCAGAATGATGTCACTAGGTTCTGGGAATGATAAGTAATTTTAAAAAAATAACGATGGGTAGGAAACTAGAGCATTAATAAGGAAAAAAAAAAGACACGGCTATTTCAAAATAAATGCACAAAGCAGAAAGCTAGGAAGATTAAACAGACTAAATATATGCCAAAATCTCTAATTACTATATATTAAAGCATGCAAATAACAAAGCTTATGCTCTCTTTAAACTAATTTTAGAAGGTGTTCAGCATTGCTCCACAATTTTCAGAAAATGCCTGTTACTGCATATAATTGCAGTAATCCCCTTCAGGGTATGCACTGTTGTGAATCGATGCACTCCTGTATGGTTCCAACAAGGCACAACAATGTTCAGCCAGCATCACAGCCCAAGAGCTATTTTTTTGTTAATTTATTCTTATTTCAGTATTCCAAGATCATATGACAATGCACATAATATGAAGTACTTCTGAAATTACCATAAGAATTTGTTAACATATATATAACATTGATATGAAAATACACCAGCACAATAATATACCATGAAACCTCATGTGCAATAAAGTTAACAAACAAAATCTTGTGTATGGTGCTTCTTGTCTGTGCTCCCTCACCAGGCCACGGTGGGGACCCCAGAACAATGTACAGGACATGTTGTTCATTTATGTTGACCAGGTTTATACCTGTTTATGGAACTAAATTAAGGACTAGATGATCATGAGATAAAAATGATTAATTAAAGCTTAGCTATTGTGAAAACAATCTATCAGATTTCAACATTGGATTTCTGCATAAGGTGGAAGAGGCTAATCCACCCACATCCAGCATCCACTGCTTTAGGTTCAACTATGTGAGTAAGCCCATTAAAACCCAAGTTTAAGGTTAATTCATTTCCATAGATGGAGTTTTTAGGAGATGCCATGGGCCCCACACTTCCAGGAAATGTGTTTTATGGAGGCAGAGGATAGCTGTAATTCTTTCCATAGCCTAAATTTCTGTAACTTTACTTTCCCAATGGGTTAGTGTGGAGGCTAAGGAGAGAGCCATTTCAATGTAATTCATTTTAAGGCTGCTACCCATAATATATGAACTAATTTTACTTCAGTTCTCGGCCTTTCAGGACCCACTACTAAGCTGAGTACTAAATTATTCAAAGTAAACAGAAGGGAAATAGTAAATAGAGTTTGCATATGATTATACACCTGATTCTAATATGAGGATAGTAATGGGCAGCCCCCCAAAAAATATGCCAGTGAGAACCTACTGAACCATAACCCCTACAACATCTATCTTAATGTGAAGGCTTAAAGTACTTGGTCACCATGGGGGTATGAAGCACCGCATTAGTATTTTCCAGTTAAATTCTCACCATGTTGGCAAGGCAGTTACAGCCCCACTCTTGCTTTAATCTCTGATCCCATTGTGGCTGAGGAATGGGAATACCAGACTTCCCCTTCCATTACGATCTGACAAACTCCACAATGGAAGAAGTTAAATCAATTAAAAGTTTATATAGACAGGATAATGGCTGAGTTTTAACCCTCAAGGTAACCCACCAATAGAATGTCTCCTCCAACTGTGTTTTGGGCCTTTGTAATTGCCGAATATATGGGTGTTGGAGAATAAGATGTCTAGTTTGCAGGAAACAAAAATGGCCTTCCCTTCTTAATGCATACCTATTTTGTATTTGCTGAAAGAACATACAGTTAGCACCACTAAGAAGGTGTGTAAATTGAGTGAGACCATGCTCCTCCCAATACTGAAAACCCTTGTCCAACTGAGGGGGAACAAAATCTTCATAGTGCCTAGTCAATAAGAGAATGCCAAGGGTATTTGGCATGCCTGCTAAATGGTGTATTTTAAGCAAGGACTTTATTGCATGTTTAGTCCATGGATTGTGCACATCATGGATCATTATAGACAAAATCATATGGGTAGGTATAGTCCAGAGTGGATAAGAGGCCAAATCCTGGAGCTCCGGTTCATATATGGTGACAGTGTCAGTGGCTTAGTAGGTAGCACACTCGCCTCTGAGACCAGGAGATCAGAGGGCTGTGGGTTCAGTTCCCACATCTGGCACTTGGGTTAATATCCCAGTACTGACACTGTAGTGCAGCATGAGAGGGGTGCTGCACTTCTGAGGTACAGTCTTTCGGATGAGATGTCAAACCAAGGTCCCATCTGCCTGGATTGGTGGTAGTTCAGGTGGATGTTAAAGATCCCATGGCACTTATTGAAAAGAGTAGAGGAATTTCCCCGATGTCCTGGCCAAATTTCCCTCATTCACTGAAAAAATACCACCAACAGCTTAATCTGGTTCAAGGTCAGTTGGCATTCATCTGTATCCCCCTCCCCCGGGTCGTGCCTGAAAATAGGCAGGATTTGTCTAGTGCACTTACCTGGTCAACAAAAACTAAATAAAAAAAATATATGTCTCCCTGCAACTGCTTGTTGTTTAAGCCAGGTATATAACCAGGGCCCTTGTGCCACTAAATAATATTTTTGATGGTCTGGAAGCCCCAGGCCACCATGCTCATTGGGAAGGCAAAGAGAATGATGAGAAATCCTGGGATGCTTCCCTTGCCATAGAAACCTAAGTATAGTTTTTTTGTAACTCTTGCCAGAAAACCCTAGGAATTTTTATGAGAAGGGTTTGAAATAAAATAAAGACGAGGAAGGATATTCATCTTTACAGATTGTATCCTGCTATATAAAGTTAGAGGGAGAACATTCCATCTGGCCATATCCAGTTTAATGTTCTGTAGCAATTTCTGATAATTGTTCTGGAAATGTTTCGAGGTATCAACAGAGGGGAGGTGATCCTTCAGTTGTATAGGTCACTGGTTAGGCCACACTTAGAGTATTGTGTGCAGTACTGGCACCCATACCTGAAGAGGGACATTAAGTTACTGGAGGGGGTGCAGTACAGGGCAACAAAGATGGTCAAGTAACTAGGGCAGATACCCTACATGAGCAGGCTAAGGGAACATGTAATCACTGGAGGAGAGGAGAGATGGGGATTTGATTGAAACCTTCAAGTACATGAAGGGAATAAACAAGACAGGCACAGAGGGACTATTCAAGTTAAGGGGGTAGGGACGCTCATGGTCACAATCTCAGATTGGAGGGGGAAAGGTTAAGGAGGGAAATGAGAAGACACTTTTTTAAGCAGAGAGTGGTGTCTGGGTGGAACGTGTTACCTGCAGAAGTGGTATCCTGTAGAACAGTGGACTGCTTCAAAAGGGGATGTGATAGGGTAAGAGGGAGAGTTAGGGGAGGAGGAAGGGGGGAGGGATGGGTCGTTGCAGTATAAGGGTTGCTAGCTGTGCACACAAGCAGACTCGATAGACCATAAGGCCTATGTTTGTATATGAAACCTGTTTGATTGTGGTGGATCAGTATTTGAATAACCTTCTGTAATCTGTTATTTAGGAGACGTGAATATTTTTAAATCTGTATTCAGCAGGGAAATTGGACTGTAGGGTCCACAGTCAGTAGGGGTCTTGCCTGGCTTCAGTAGCACAGATATATGAGCCTGTTTCCATGAGGTGGGTATGACCTTCCTGCCCCTCAAGATTGCATTGGCTGCTTTAGCTAAATAGCAAACACATTCCAATTTGAAAACTTTATAAAGTTCAGTGGCATATCCACCAGGTTCGGGAGCTTTTGAATTTTTTAGATGTTGAATTTGATGAAGTATCTCCGGGGAAGCAATGGGAGCTGAAAGTATGTCAATCTCTGGATCTTGCAGGGCAGGGAGAGGGATAGTCTGCAAATAAGCCTTCACATCTTGCACATGATTTGGGTTTCTTTCAGAATTATAAAGTGCATTATAAAAATCTGCAAAATGTTATGAAATTTCTTTAGGGGATGTGATTGTCTGTGTTGTTTCCCTATGCTGTAATTTTAACACCGCCCTAGAAGCAGCCTCTCTGCGAAGCTGTGCCTCCAACAATTTACTGACTCTATTGCCCTGGACATAAAAACATTGTTTAGAAAACCTGAAAAAGCCTTCAATCTTGTATTCTATTAATTTAGACAAGGCTTTCTTGGCTTCTTCTAGTTGGGTTTTAATTTGTACATCAAGGGTAGACTTATGCTGTGATTCCAGGATAGATATGCATTTTTCCTATTCCCTCTGTTGAAGTATCCTATCTTTTTTAACCTTAGTTGCAAAGACAATAATTTTACCTCACAGATAGGCCTTGAGAGCATTCAGTATATAGTGGCTGAGGTGTCTTCTAGGGGGTTGAGTTGTTGGAAAGGGCTTATTTTGTCTTCAATTAGAAGTATGGCAGAAATGCTAGTGGCATCCTTACCCTAAATAAAAACAGAAGTGGGGTAAGAACTAGGGACATAGAAGTAAATGATGATAACATACTGAGTATTAAAATTATAGAACAGTACAAGGAGGTAGTGCTTTTGAACATTTATTTCCCACTAAAAACTAGTAGGCAAAAATAAGGAAATATTATGGATGGCCTATGGAGAATTCTCAAAGATGAAACACACACAAATCTGCAGACTAAAATAATCATTGTAGAGGATTTTAATGCAATGCTGGGGCAGCACCTAGAACCCCCAGATGAGATAGCTGAAATAATAAGTGAGAACACATCTCTAAAATACTATAGAAGATCCCAGGATGTGAAATCAAATGAAAGAGGTATCAAATTGCATAATATAATGTCTAATCTGAACTTTTTATTGTTAAATGGAAGATTGCAGGATGATTTAGGGGGTAGTTATACATTTATGGAACATATAGGGGCATCTATAATAGACCTAGCCTGGGTCTCCAATAATACAATTCTGTTTTGCCAGAATATGAGAATAGGAGGAAAAGCAGAGAGTGCACACACACCAGTATAAATCAGAATTAACATAGCAAAAAACATCAAAAAGGGCTCTGAAAAAAAGGCAGACAGGATTAGCAGGAAAACAAATTGCATACAATTGGAATTAATAAACAGCTGTCACTTTAAGAGACAGCTAGAGGAAAATGGGATAACAGAAAATATTAGATATATAACAGAGAGTAAACCAGATGAGGGGTGCTTACAAAATCTAGAAAAAATCCTGGACAGAGGTAAAAATCTGGTGAACAAGGAAAAAAATATGCCATCTAGAAATGGATTATGTTGATATGACAAAACATGCAAACAAGCAAAAAGAAAGTTAAACAAACAGCTAAGAGTGACAAGACAAAACCCTAATAAAGAAAATAAAAGCACTCTAAATAAAATAAGGAAAGAATACAATAGCCTTATAACAGGGAAAAGGGAAAAACACAGAAACAAGGTCGGGAAGGAATTCGAAAGAAACGGTAGCAGAGAAAGACACTAACAAATTTGGTAAAATGGTTTTAAAGGGTTTAGATAACTACTCTGATGAAGTAGAGAACCATATAGAACCTACCACCTGGGTAAATTATTATAAAAAAGATGCTTTTTAAAAGTAATGTAATAAACCCTACAGAAATAATTAAATGGATCCCCTTAAAACATGATATATCCAGGCAAGAAATCAAACTTCTGTAAAGGAATTTCCTAGCAGAAAGGCTCCTGGCCCGGATGGGGTACCGATGGATGTTTTTAAAAATGGAATTGAAGTGTAGTCTGCATGTATATTTAAGATATATAAATATAAAACAAAAACTGACAAAATACCTAGGGCATGGTCAGAGAACATCATAATCCCACTATATAAAAAGGAGAAAAAAACAACCCCACGTGTTATAGGCCCATTAGCCTAATTGACAATACCCCCCAAAATATTTACTAGAATCATTAATTATTAAATACTGGATTGGGTAAGAGAAAACAAAATCATTGACAAAGCACAAGCCGACTTTATACCCATGCACTCAACAATCGACCAATGTTTCACATTAATGCATATAATGCATAAATCTAATAAAATAAAATAAAAAATTGTTCTGCATTTTTGTGGACCTCAAGTCCACTTTCAGTAGGGGGAACAGGAGTAAATTATGGATGACATTAAAGGGGTATAAGTTAGGTGATGCCCTGATTAACATTATACTGTAACGACATTGTATTATAATAACATGCCATGTGTAAGCTATAGTAAAAATGTTAACAGAAGCTCTAACTTTCAGATAAATAGGGGTGTAAAGCAGGGGTGTGTCCTCTTTTCTATATTGTTGAACATCTTCATTAATCAAATTTTATTAAAGCTCTATGACACTGAATTCCATCTGCCCAAAATAGGCTGCAGGTGCTGCCCCTACCTTGCTTACCTGGATGACATTGTCATCCTCTCAACTAGCTTTCTGGGTATTAAAAGAAGTTTCAACAAATTGCAAACTGAAATGGTAAAAATGGGCCTAGAAATAAACCATGATCAAACAAAGCTAATGATAAGCAGTAATATAAACAAAAGAACAATGGATAAATATAAAATAAAACATGGAGATAAAGAACTAGAAACTGTAACTGATTATTGCTATTTGGGAATACAGTTCACCAATAAACTCAAATGGGGAAAACAAAAAAGAGAAATGGAGAGGAAGGTTTAAAAATTCTCCTCAGCGATACTGGGATTCACTAACAGAGTCAGGGAAGATCGATAAAAGGCTGTATAAAACTTATCAATACAAAGATAAGAAATCAAGTGTTATACAGGGGAGAAATATGGGGCCTAGAATTAAGGGAAACATTGGAGCCCTTGGTAAATACATATTACAAACATACATTAGGGCTACCAAAAAGTGCGCCCTCGGCACTGGTAAGGATGGAAATAGGCCAAATCCCTATACAATGCAATATAGAAGAAAGAATGGTCATATACTGGATGAAGGAGTATACATGCCCAATTCCAGACTATCCAGAAAATGTATCAAGGAGGCCATACAATATGCTAACCAATATGAACTGTGCCCAGTTATGCAAGTAGTGGAAAAGATTATTAAGCCTAATGGATTATTAAATCACATCATAGACATCCACACTAGACCAATAAAAGAGATACAGATGAAAGAAAAAGAAAGACTCAGAGATATGTACATACAAAGGGACACAGAGCTAAGTAAGCAATACAAAATCAGTAAATGGATCTTATCAATAAAAGATATTCCGGTTTTGAAAATTATTTAAATATTCCCTCCAGAAGGAGGGAAGTGATACTCCCTCTGTATAACTGCTTGGTGAGGCCGCACCTTAAGTACTGCGTGCAGTTTTGGAGGCCACACTTAAAGAGGGACATTAACCTCCTGGAGAGGGTCCAGAGGAGGGCAACCAAAATGATTTGGGGTTTGGGGGACAGGACCTATGAGGAGAGGCTCGAAGAGCTAAATATGTACTCATTGGAAGAGAGAAGGGACCTGGGGACATGATAGAGGTCTTCAGGTACATGAAGAGGGGTAAATAGGGGAGGAACAGTCAGGGTGCTTTGAAGGAAGGAGGAAGGGGCCACTAGAGGGCATGGGTGGAAGCTGGAGGGGAAGATTCAGGGAGAAAGGAGAGGTGCTAATTCACTGAGAGGGTGGTGGAGCCATGGATGCACTGCCTAGGGGCTGGTGAGGCAGAGACAGTGGAGGGTTCAGAGGGGTGGGACAGGTACAGGGGAAGGGTTCTGGAAGCAAAATCCAATGCAGCAAGAATATCCGGAACTGGGAAGGGAGAAGCCAGAGAGGGCGAGGGGGACAGCAAGGTCAGCACCCAGGGTGGGGGCTGACCAAACGAGCAGACATGAAAGACCGTTAGGCCTATTCTGCTGGCATTTTAGTATGTTAGTATGTTAGTATAAAGGACCCAAACAGAAGAAAAATTCTAGTGAGATATCGGTTTGAATACTATGAAAGTCAGAGGATGAAGGCCTAGTATAGACAGGCTGGGGGGAGTAACTGCAAATGTCAAACAGGAGAGAACAATATAACACATCTCCTAATACTATGCCCATTATATAACAAGATAAGGGATAAAATTCTGGGAGACATAAGAAAAAATTACTCACCATAGTAATGTTGTTTTTTCTAATGGAGTCTTGCTGTATTCAGACATAATGCAGTTAGCCCCAGCACTTGAACTGCCCCAGAGAGGAAAGAGTTAACTCTATGCAGAAGCATAGAACATTGAGCTCGAGCTCGGTTTTCAAACCTCTGTCTGTGGTACTTCCCAGTGTAATCATCAGATTCTTACGAACAAACTAATATACTATAGTATGGAAATTATTCAAACATATAGCCAAAGGGCAAAAGGTTCTTTTTGGGCCCAAAAGACTCAAGTCGAGAACCCGAGAAGGAAAGGTAGTGACGATATTTAAGTATAAAACACCAGAAAAAATAACAACATCTACGCCACCCAAGAAGGAGGGTACAAGGTACACCCCTGAGGTACAATACTGTGTCTGCCAGTCCACTTCCCAAAACCCAGGTTCTGAGAGGGAAGGCGAGGAGAAGGCCTGAATACAGCAAGACTCCATTAGAAGAAACAACATTACTATGGTGTGTAATTTTTTCTTCAAACAACATGAAGTCTTGCTGTATTCAGACATAATGCAGACTACCAAGCAGTTCCCTATGGAAGAGAGAATGCAGAACCTATTTTGAGAAGAGGCTCTGCAGTACTGCAGTGCCAAACCTAGCATCACTCCTAGCATGGATGTCCAGGGAGTAATGCTTGGTGAAAGTATGTACTGTTTTCCAGGTGGCTGCTTTACAGATCTCTAACAAAGGTATATCTCTAGCCACAGCTAGAGAAGCAGCTGTGCCCCTAGTCGAGTGAGCTCTCAGGCCTGAAGGGGGTGTCCTGCCAAACTTGTCATAACAAAATTGTATACAAGAAACAATCCACCTGGCAATAGTTCTTTTAGTGGCAGGCTTACCTTTCCCCACTTCACCATAAGTGAGAAACAATTGAAGACAGTCATTTCTATGTGCCTTAGTATGCTCAATGTAGTAGCTAAGGGCCATCTTAACATCCAGACTGTGTAACCTTCTTTCACCTGAAGAAGAATGATCAGTGAAAAATACAGGGAGTGATACAGACTGGTTCAGATGAAAATCCGATACCACTTTGGGCAAGAACCTCCTATTGGTTCTTAGGACCACTTTATCCCTATGGAAGAAGATGAAGTCAGGTTCAACTGACAGAGCCTGTAACTCACTAATCCACCTGGCAGAAGTAATAGCTACCAGGAACACAGTTTTCCAGGTCAAGTACTTCAATTCGACTGAAGCCAGAGGTTCAAAGGGTGGGTCACAAGCTGAGCTATGCAGACATTAAGATCCCAAGGCAGAGCGGGCTCCATAAAGGGAGGGTTAATGTGAACCAGGCCTTTGAAAAAACTGTCCGAAAACAGGATGAGATGCCAGGGAAGAGCCCTTCCCTGCTGAGAGGAATGCAGAGACAGCTGCTAGATGAACCTTCAGGGTGGCAGGCCTAAGGCCTAGACCATTCAGATGAACTAGATAGTCTAAGGTTGTGGAAATGTCTGCAGAATCAGGCAGGATAACTTTCTGAGAGCACCAGATACTGAACCTTTTCCATTTGGAGTTGTAAGTTTTTCTAGTGGAAGACTTCCTGGAGACCTTCAGAATGTCCAGAACTCCCCTGAGAAAGATGTAGTGTCTCATATTCTAACTCTTCAAGAGCCAGGTCTTGAGATTGAGAGACTGGAGATTGGGGTACCAGATCTGCTCCTGAGAGGAGGACAGGAGATTGTATGTCCTGGGCAGAGACAGGGGATGTGAAACTGACAAGGACAGCAGTAGAGGATACCAAGGCTGTCTGGCCCAATCTGGAACCACCAGTATCACTGTGCAGGGTTGACTCCTGTTCTTGATCAGAACTCTGAACAGCAGAGGGAAGGGAGGGAAGGCATAGAGAAACCTGCCCTTCCAGTCCAAAAAGGGGGCATTGTGGGGAACCGTCCCCAGGACTGGAGGTCTGCAACAAAACAGAGGAAGCTGATGATTGCCCGGTGCTGCAAAGAGATCTATTTCTGGAATGCCCCACCTGGAGAAGATGACCTTCAGGATGTGAGGATCCAAGGACCATTCGTGATGTCCCTGTGAAATTCTGCTCAGAGCATCTGCTACTATGTTGCCCTTCCCTGGCAGGTGAACTGCTACCAGAAAAGTCTGAAGAGAATAGGCCAGAGACCATAGCTTCATGGCTTTTCTGCACAAGGCCGAGGACCGAGTGCCTCCCTGCTTGTTGATGTATCACATTATGGTGGTGTTGTTCGTTCTAACTTGGACCACCTTGCCCTTGACTGAATCTGAAAAGCTTTGCAGGGCTAGGAAAACTGCCCTGAGTTCCAGGAGATTGATATGAAGGAGAGACTCCTGTGGAGTCCACACCCCTTGAGCTGTCAGGGCTCCCAGGTGGGCTCCCCACCTTAGGAGAGAAGCATCCGTATTTAAAACTACTGATGGGACTTGAGGGAGAAGTGGAACCCCTTGTCTGAGGTTGTCCTGGTCCAGCCACCACTGGAGAGCTTTGACCAGATGAATCAGTTTGGTAAGTGAATCCTTCTTTTGAAACCAGAAAGACCTTAGATGAAACTGAATGTCCCTCATCTGGAATCTTGCTCCCTGCACCACTGCCGTGGAAGCTGCCATGTGGCCCAGGAGCTGGGGAACTGTCTTGCTGGGCGGGAGACCTGAGGTCGAAAGGAGGAAGCGAGATCCACTCGGGCCTTCACCCTTACCAGGGGAAAGAAGGCTTTTGCTTGTACAGTGTCCAGCCCTATGCCTATAAAGGTGAGAAGTTGAACTGGTTCGAGGACAGACTTTGAAGATTGAAGAAACCCCAGGGAGCTGAGTAGGTAGTTGAAAAGCTGACTTGACCTGTAAAGGTACTGACCCACTAAGAGCCAGTCATCCAGATACGGGAAGATGGTGATACCCTGTCTTCTGAGGTAAGCCACCACTACTGCAAGGCACTTTGTGAACACCTTTGGAGCTGATGTTAGGCCGAATGGCGTGGCTCTGAATTGGTGATGGCCTGAAGGCAACTCAAACCTGAGGTATTTTCTGTGGGAGCACCTGATAGGAATATGGAAATAGGCATCCTTGAGGTCCAGAGATGCTAGCCAATCCCCTGGCCTTAGAGAGGGAAGGATTATTCCCAGAGTTACCATTTTGAATTTGGGCTTTGAAATGTGCTTGTTCAAATACCTTAGGTCTAGAATGGGTCGCCACTCCCCTGTTTTCTTTGGGGTAAGGAAGTACCTGGAGTACAGTCCTTTTCCCTTGTGCTGAGTAGGAACTCTCTCTATAGCTCTGAGAGCTAGAAGAGAGGAAACCTCTGCCTCTAGGACAATGGTTTCTGAGAGTGATGCAGGTGTAAAAGACTTGGCCCTCTTTTTTGGAAATGTTTTGAAGCTGAGGGCCAGTCCCTGGCTTACTACTTCCAGGACCCACTTGTCTGAGGTCACAGACTTCCAGGCCTGGAAGTAGTAAGCCAGCCTGCCTCCTACTGGAAATGGGGAGTCGACCCGGCTGACACATCAGGGTGTCTGCTTGGCAGGAGCCTTAGACCGAGAGGAGGAGGAAGCAGCCCTGCTCATTCCCCTCCTGCCCCTCCCTCTGAAGAACCCCCTCTGTGGGAAGGGACAGGAGGCCTGGGCTTGGTAAAAAGGCCTTTGAAAGGGCCTGCCCCTGCCCCTAGACTGCTGCTTGTGCTGAGTGGCCTGCCTTTCCTTGGCCTGTGCACTCCTGCACGTGGTCCTGTATTCATTCATTTTGTTCATGTAAGCCTCTGTTTGCTCCCCAAACAGAGAGTTACCTACTACAGGAAAATCCATGGCCTTACTCTGGGAATCATGTGAAAGGTTAGTACATCTGAGCCAAGCATGTCTTCTGAGAGACACAGATGTAGCCATGACTCTAGATGCCACATCATTGGAGTCCACAGCAGCATGAAATTGCATTTTGGATGCCTCAGTTCCATCAGCAGCCACCTCCTCCAGCTCCTTGGCTAGCTGGGGAGAGGCCTGTTTAGCCAGTTCCAGAACCCTATCCCATCTGGATTTCTGGTACCAGGCTGTGTAAGCTATATAGGTAGCTTGCCTGAGTCCCAAAGAGGATGTCAAATACTGTTTTTTGGCCATGGCATCCACTTTTCTGGAGTCCTTATCCGGGGGGCGTGTGAAGCCAAAGGAATGTTAGTCCTGTCACAGGCTACAGCCTGCACTACCCCAGCATGGCTGTAATGACTATAAAGGAACTCTGCAGCTGAGCCTGATAACAAATACCTCCTGTCCATTCTCTTATCCACAGGAGGTATTGAATTAGGAGTTTGTAAAATTTTGTCTGCCTGTTTCCCCAAAGATTTATGAAGAGGGATAGACAGCCTTTTGGACTCTGGGATGTCCATCATTTCCACAAAATCAGGCTCTTCATCCTCTTCAACCAAGGGAAGCTGCAGGGTTTCTGCCACCTTTTTGTAGAACAAAAAATGTGAAGGAGACTCAGAGAGCCTGGGAGGAAAGACACCTGAGGGCCTGTCTGGGGAGATGTCCAGTTTAATGCCCCCCTGGTCATCGTCATCATCACTGGGATAGTCTTCATCTCTAGCCCACTCCTCATAATAAGAGTCTGGATCATAATACAGAGGAGACGGATCTGACCGAACCGACCACCTAACCGGCAGTACCGGTTCGGACAGAACTGGTCTAAGCGATTGAACAATACTAATCGCTTTGGCTATTTCGTCTGCGGTTGGAGAGTGAGATACAGGATCTGAACCAGCAGACTTACGCTTCTTCTTTGATGGAACTGACCCTTCGGGGTCGGCTCTCCTTTTGCCCGAGGAGGTATCGCCTAGGTCATAGGCACCTCCTCAGGTTCGGCCACAACCGAACCGGGCTAGCCATCCGGATCTACAGACTTCTTGGCCTCTCTTTCCTTCAGCCTACTCAGTCTTTTATCTAGAGTGGATTTAGGAAAGTTTTTACAGATTTGGCAGTCTGACTTGAGGTGGTCAAACCCCAGACAATAAACACAGATGAGGTGGGGGTCAGCCTTAGCAAAGGCCTCCCCACACTCAGTACAGTGTTGAAACCCAGTGGGACCTTTTTTCTTCTTGGGTTTCTAAGACATGGCCAACCTAACAAATTACCCTATTGCAGCTTTCAAGCTGGGTAATACAATAACTGATCGGTTACAAACAGTGTCACGGGCTTTTTAAAAGAACCAGCAAAAGGTCCGGTTCTTTTGAAACTGATCGGTACCGAACACCACACTAATCCCAGAAAAAACTCAATTAAAATTAACAAGGTCAGTTCCAAACTGGACCGACCAGGAAGAAACCGAAGAGAGAACAATTTCAACCAAAATAAAACAGTCACTACCTAACTACACACTACCTGTACCGTAGACAGAGGCTGGAAATCCGAAAGTAACAAAAAATATGCGGTTTAAACCGAACGCTTTACTTTTACCAAACCGAGCAGAGGAAATCTCCGGATCGACTTCACTGTTAGGTGGAGTAAAGAATCTGAAGGTGACACTGGGAAGTACCACAGACAGAGGTTTGAAAACTGAGCTCGAGCTCAACGTTCTATGCTTCTGCATAGAGTTAACTCTTTCCTCTCCGGGGCAGTTCAAGTGCTGGTGCTAACTGCAGTATGTCTGAATACAGCAAGACTTCATGTTGTTTGAATAGATACTTTGGAAATGGAGCCGAACCAAATGGCCACATATTTGCTAAAATCAAATGCAGTACACATATTAGAGAAGGTGATCTGTTTCTGTAAAATCATAGATAGGAGAAAACTACATGTAATAAAAAAATAAAGCAAATTTGCACAAAGGAGATGGGGAAAAAAGATTAGTAAACTTGTATGTCCTCTTTTTAAAGGTCACTGTCTGTACTAATGCATAGGTTTTTCTTTTTATAGTAATTGCAGTTTTATTGTATCTTTTTATACTCTCTGATGTTATTTACGTTGCAATGGCATAATCTACCAACCAATAAACTGATTTTGAATTTGAATTCTAATAACAGTATTGTACCTAACCAATCAAGCATAATGAAACTGCCTGCAATTTAAACATTATTGCACTTTTTACTCAATATTAAAGAAAACTAGTTTTTAATTAGGTCTTTAAAAATCCTCTCAGGTTAGAAGACTAACATTTAACCTGCACATGCTACTGGTGGTGGTGGTGGGGGAATCAGTGACTAATCTAATTGATACTGGGGCATGGTCTGAAAAATTGATGTGACCAATTTTGGAGGCTTCCGCCATATGAGCCTAGGTGGTTGGGACCAAAAAATAATCAATTCCTTGGTCCATGACATGTCTAAATTTGACACAGGCCGCTTTGTCACCTCCATCACTAACACAGACTGGACACCTATTAATGCCCTTCTGGATGTAAATAATGCCCTAGACTTCTTCATTACAACTTTTACACATATAATTAATCAAAATGCACCCCTGAAAAAATGTAGATCGAAGGGTATCAAGGCACCATGGCTCACAAGGGAAATTGGGATGCTTATGTCTCATAGGGACAAAGCATGGAGAGCTTACAAAAAAAGTGATCTTCCCTTGGACTGACAAACCTACTGGCATCTCAGGAACAAATGCAAACAGTCCCTTCACAAGGGCAAGCACTCACACTTTAAATCTCTCCAAACAGAAAACCTCTGCAACCCAAAGAAGTTCTGGTGTCAAATTAACTCGCTGCTGAAAGGGACGACTGCCACCTCTCCCAGCACGTCCTCATCAACGTGTCTACTCTCACCAACTCTGCATCCACAGCTACAGGATTTGACACCTTCTTCACAGATCTTGACACATATACCTCACTATTCAACAATTCCCCCACCCTCAACTTGGCTTCACCTTATAAAGTGGCCCTTGATAGGCACCTAGAGTTCCACCTGAAACTTGCTACGCTCAAAGAGGTCCAGAAGCTCCTCCAAAATCTTAATCCTGATAGTTCAGCTGGACATTACTCTCTAGAGGCAAAATTTCTCAAATTAGGAGCATCAGCACTTGCACGCCCTATCCGAGATCTCCTAAACCGGTCCTTCCTGTTCAACATAGTACCTGATAAGTGGAAAATAGCAGTGGTAGTACCAATACATAAGGGGGGTTCCAATACCGTTGTTGACAACTATAGGCCTATATTCCTCCTCTGCCACCTGGCAAAAATACAGGAGCGCATAGTCCACAAACAACTCCAAGAATACCTTGAATCACGCAACATACTTTCCCCGCATCAGCATGGATTTAGAAGGAATCACTGCACCCAAACTGCCCTGATAAAAGTAACTACAGACATATACCATGCCATGGATGAGGGATATGCTACAGGTGCCATTTTTGTTAACCTTACCAAACCATTCGATCTGGTAAACCATGATCTTCTGCTGCACCAGCTGCATACTCCAGGGTTGGATAACCATGCCCAGGACTGGTTAAAAAGTTATCTATCCTGCCACTCTCAGAGAGTCAAATGGAATGGCTTCTTCTCTGAACCCAGGCATATAACACATGGAGTACCACAGGGATCCATCCTTGGTCCACTTCTATTTTCCCTCTTCATTAATGACCTCCCCCAATCCTGTGGTGCTGCCTCAGTGCACCTCTGTGCAGATGATGCCATTATCTACCACTCCTCATCAAATACCGACAGAATTAGTAGGAATCTTGCCAATGACTTTGCTTCCCTTGAGGACTGGTTCAGCTGTCGTCAACTGGTCCTCAACACTAATAAAATGAAATGCATGTTGTTCTCCTGACACCCCTCTACGAAGGATCCTCCACCCTCCCTTAATATCATATCAAGCAAGGTCGGCCCCCTGAAGACAGTCTTGTCCTTCAAATACCTGGGCTTCTCCATGGACACGGCACTCTCTTTCAATCTCCATGTCTCCAACATTGTCAAAACTGCGAACCAGAAGCTTGGGTTACTCTACCGAATTCACCCATTTCTCACCTCTGCCTCCAGCCTAAGAATTGCATCTGCATCCCTCACTTCCCTCATGACCTATGGAGCCCCATTGCTGCTGTCTACTTCTCCCTCCTCTCTCTCTATCCTTTCCTGGGCCTACCATAGGATCGTGAGGTTCACCATAAGAACCAACTCCAGTACGCACCATGCGAAGTCCTCTCCTCACTGGGCTGGTTAACCTATGAATCTAAATTGAAGTATTTCACCATGTGCCTTATCCACAGATTTGTCCACTCTTTCACACCCCACTGTCTAAGGAGTATAATTTGCATAAGACAAACTCCTCGCATTCTCCACTCAAAATCCCTACCCCTCCTTGATATATCCAAACTGCGCCTGACTGCCACTAGGAGGGCCTTCTCTTTTGCTGCTATTTCTAGCTGGAACTCTCTGCCTCCACATGTCCTGTACAGCACCTCTCTTCCTCTATTTAAGACCAGCCTTCCTTGCTTCCCACATCTCCTGCTCCTGCCCTCACTGATGCAACTCTTCTTCCCCTGCCCCTACCCCCCATCCTTCTCCACTCGCCTTCCCCCCAATCACTATTCCTTAATGCACTTAAAGCACTGTGCATGTATCCACTTGTCACAGAACTGACTCTGTGTAGCATATATGCTGGTTCATAGCTCTGTATGGCTCTATTCCAATTGTACATGGAATTGATGATGTTTTACTGATGACATGCATTGTACCTGTCTGTATACTGTACTGATCTGTGATATTTTTTGTACTGTTGTGTATCATGTAACTCCGGGTCGACCCTGAAAAAGGGACTGTATCTGTCTCAGTGGTCTTACCCAGTCAACAAAATTCAAATAAAATAAATAAATAAATTAAATACTGATCGTAACTAGGTGAATAATAGGAATAGTCATGAAGTATAGGGCGAAGATGTCTTCAGATATCTATCAAACTGTATTCATGTAGGATACGGGTAAGTACATTTGCTGCCTTAGATTTCTTCCCAGGATTCACCCTGGATTTATCTAACTGAGGAGAAAGAGAGAGGTGCTGAAATCCCCACCCACTATTACTACACTTTGGGTATCTGCAGCAGCTTCTGAAATTACATTAGTAAAAAAGGATGGTCTAAGGTGTTCTTCATTAGGGGCATATATATTAAGAATTACATAGAATCTACCACCAAATTCTCCCCTAATCCATACAAAGCAACCTTCAGGATCAGCCCAGACATGTGAGAGCTGTGGTAGTGGGGTGTGGGAGAAAGAAACACCAGCAACAGGTTGTTGTAAGGTGAAAAACACACCAATGTGTGATTTTAATAATAATACTTTAAACCCCCCCAAAAAATGAAATAAGCTTAAATTACACAGCTAGGACCTAGAGCATCAGTTCCACTCACTGTGTATCCTCAACCTACACTCAGTCTGAACTTATCTAACTATCTGGACCAAGGGACTGATATTTACACAGCAAAAAATCACATGATATTAGGCTCTGCCTCCTAATCTAATACAAAAAAATTGTCTAATCTAAAACAACAATAAAAATAAATAATAAAGCAAAAGAAAACATGGAAATTAATAATCCTTGATATTTTATAAATGATTTTAATCCAAGTGTCTAAATCCATTTACCATTCAAGCACTTTCTGTAGCCCTGCCCCTTCAGAATTGATTGACAGTTTTACCCAATAAAAATGACTATAGTATGGGGCCTGGTCCCTTAGGGCTATCCAAGACAATTGCAACACAGGTAAGAATCATACAAATAATGCATTTCTTTGAAAGCTTTGAAAACTTTTTGGAATCTTTCACAGTAGACATTAACACCAGTGTTTCATTTTATTACGCAAATGTTTTGTTTTATACAGTAATACCTGAGCTTATAGTGTTTGGAAACTAGGAAAAGGTAGGGACAACACCCAATTCGGCAGCTTTTCTGCCCATTTTTCAGTAAATTAAATTTCTGTACACAGAACAAAAGGAAAAGTGAAAAATCAACTTTGAGTTAGCAGCTTTGGCAAGGACTGGACAAACATGAACTTAAATTACACAGGAGAAAAGAAAAAAAATATCTTCATGGACTCCACAGGCAGGGCTGTCCATCAGTCATGTCCCAGAACACCAAGTCCTCCAGTCCTCATCAGAAGCTAGTTATTTATTTGAATTCTTTTATGAATGAACAGACATGCAGCATTCTTTTTCTTTTAACAGACCCGCTTTCTCTTCTTTTGCAGGTCGCATGGTGTTGACATGGTGTGGCATCCCAGTAGTTACTACATGCGCTGCTCCATATCTTTTAACTCCAGAAGAAGAAGAAATGTAACTAATCTATATAACAAATGACTCTGCACTGGAGCAAAATGGACAGAGGTGCCAATAAAAAATTTCTCATCTACCAATTGAGACTTCCTTAACCTCAACATATTTATAGGCTTTTTGAATTATTTTTAGGAAGACTTTGTGGATGTAAAAAGAAATTGTGAATTAAATAAAGTGTTTCATAACCAAGTAAAGTTCAAATCCAGCAGCTGGTGTCTAGTTTCCTTAAACGAAAAAGGGGGAGTGGGGAAGGGGAGGAAAGAGCAGAGCTTATGAGACTATCAGTAAGCAGTGCCTTCCAATAGCCCTTTTCGGCAAAAAGCACAAACCATAGAAGCCAGCATCATATTGCTGAAATCAAATTTAAAGTCATATAAGCTTGTCTGTATCATTTGAAGCATCCTAAATGTGAGCAAATGCATACACTTACTAGGCTGATGTGAGAAGCCTGCTAATATAAAATATATAATGGGAGCCATTTACACAGTATAGAATATTGTTACAAATATTATAAAAAGAACAAGGGTAGTGTAAAGTCCAACTAAAACATTTGAAACTTGTTTCATTAGTGATGCCAGAACTGCCTGTTTTTTTTTTAACCGGAGTTGCCTTTTTGGCCAGAGTGAAGAGCCTTGTGGCAAATTCTAGTACACTATAAAGAGAGCAACTCATTTATCCACAGTAACCACTGCCGATTAGTGGCTCATGAAAGGAATCAGTCCTGACTAGGGATATCAGCATTATGATGGTTAAGTCCATAATAATTGGAATTTATATAAATGTTTGGTGCTCTCTAAGTTTGATGGAGGAGAGGTTAAAAAAAACATTGTTATGGCCAGTGGTCTGTAGCGAAAAGAAAATAATGCAATTCTTTAGTAGAACTGGGACAAATACATAACCACTAAAGATATTATAGGGAATATAATAAAGTTAAACCAAATCAAATCTCCCTGGTTAATAGCAAGTTCAGGCATAGAACTTTAAAAGAACACAGAACTTTGGGGGCATATCCATCTGGGCTGTGTCCTTCCTAAGTGATCAGCTAAATGTTGAAATACAGGTGGGATCCCATCTCCATTGCCGAATACCAGCAAACAGAAACCATCCAAAATGTGCACAAGAGTCAGCGATCTGCATCTTTCTGTGTCTTTGATGTTGTTGGTGGGCTGGAAGGGCTGGAGCCCTGCACCGCCACTAGATCTGTACCAGTTCTAGAGGCCTTCTTTACTGAAGCTCAGAGCTCTACCTCAT
The DNA here is from genome assembly GCA_016271365.2 of Neoceratodus forsteri. Taxonomy (NCBI): domain Eukaryota; kingdom Metazoa; phylum Chordata; order Ceratodontiformes; family Ceratodontidae; genus Neoceratodus; species Neoceratodus forsteri. Next base: position 452,032,773 of record CM057455.1, on the reverse strand, counting down.
TTTTGTTTGGTGATCAAGTCTTGGAGCGAGTTTGCCACTTCATTTTTTCCAGCTCTTGTGAAGGGAACTGTGTGCCAGGTCCAGTGAGTTCGACCCCTTGAGTTAGGAGAAAATCTTTGGCTTCCCACAGATCATGAAATCTTTTTGTCCCCTTGGAGATTACCTCCCAAAGCCATGCAGGGTATTTCAAAAAGGCTTTGAACCCTTTCTGTCACAACAGTTTCTGCACTGTTAGGCCCTACCTATGGCGTTGTAAGGTGGTCACGACAAAACTGTGTTCAAAGAAGATAACAGTACTCCCCGAGGTAAATTTCCTTTTTGGACCAAGCTGTCTTGAGGATCTTTTCTTTCATTCTGAAGTCCAAGAAGGCCATTATAACTGATTGGAGATGAGTCTTAGGATCTTCGGGGGTAACCAGTGCATGATGAGCCTGAATGATTTGCAAGGGCTGATCCTTTGGTAGGTCCAAGAGTTCCTGCAGCAAGCTTTCCATAAATGCAACCATGTCCTGTGGATTCAGTTTTTCTCTGGTAAGCCATGAAGTCTGACATTATTTAGACTGTGCCAATTTTCTAACTCCTCCACCTTCTGGGATAGATCTAATTCTCTATAATGAAGGTCAAGTAACGCAGCATTGTGAGTGTTGGTAATGTGCGTATATTCTGTTAGGCAACAATCGACTGTGCTAGTGCACTACTCTAGCACCCGAATATCTCTGCTGTTGTCTAAACCAGGGCTTCTAAACGCTGCAAAGTATTTATAATATTTTGTAACTGTGTGCAGAGTTTCTTTAATGTGGTCATGAATTCTGCTTCTTCGTCATCTCTGTCTGCGTTCTCAGGGGTAGTGGAAGTACTACAAGACGTGGTTTTGGCCTGCAGATACAACGACTACTGTAGCTGCTGTTTGCTTGTCTTAGAGACTGAATTTGCTGAAAATTCTTTCAGTTTCTGACTGGTACACATAATCACTGCTGGCATTCTACTGGATGGAGGAGAAATAGCTCATGTTTGTGCCAGGATGGACTATAATACAATCTGATTCAGGAGAGCTCCAAGATCAGACAGCCGTACAGGCAATGACGTCACCGAAAGTCCCAAGTACTATTTTTCACTCTGGTTGCCCATCTCTTGGGCGGGATCCACTCAGCCTCTCCTCTACCACCTCACCTGAACTCCTTTTCCTGACCAAGAAATCAGGTGCTGGGTCTCCCCCTGTGGATCCCATATGGGGTAGTGGCAAGGACCATGGATAGTCAAGTCAGGGTTGGAGCCAGCAATAGAGTGTGGGAGTGGCCCTGGAATGTCCGCCATCACCTCTCTATTAATTGCTTTTTTTTCCTCCTTGTGTGTTGCCCCTGAGGTGCCAGACATTCAATGATGTCCATGCGAGGGTCATGCCCTCACTGACATCTGCCAGTGCCTCCCCGAAACTGCATGCTCCCTGCAGTACCTCCTGGTCTCCACCAGGTGTCACCATGGAGCGAAGCATCCCCACAATCCCACCCCAGGAGAGGAGAGCAGTCCTCTGGATGCTTGATCTTCTCCTCTCCCGCTGACCCATGGCAACCAGAGTCCACCCCAAACCCTAGTCGCCAGTGTGATGTGAGGTGTGGCATCCAGCGCCTCAACCCTTAGTGCCACTGGGCCAGCCCAGCTTCTATTCTTAACTTGACATTTATCACTTTTGTCCTATTTCCACTCACCCATTTTCTTCGCTCCTGTATATATCCATCCTTTCCCTTATCTTTCCACTGACATTGCCTGATTTTGGGCCCAATTCTAGAAGGGTGGCGCAAGTTGCATCAAACTCAATTTGTGCCACCCACACTTGTGACATTGACCATACACCCCTATTCTAGTAGGGCAGGGTCATCTAGTTAGAGTCCTGTGACTTATGACATGGCCAGGTACACTGAACTGCAGGCATACCTGGCAAGTATGTCACAAGCCACAACAGCAGGGTCAACCCTCCCCACCCATGCCCTAACCCTTTAGTCATCAGCCACAAATGCGGTGGATAGGTAGCCCCGGTAGTTTAGTGGCCCCCCCCCAAACTGTACAGAAATAAAAACATGGATCCATGTTGCCCTGGTAGTCTAATGCCCCCCCAAACTGTACATAGATAAAAACACAGATCCGCATTTCCCAGGGTAGTCTAGTGCCCCCAGACTGCACATAAATAAGGAATCGAATCCCGCTTCCCTGGTAGGCTAGTGGCCCCCACCCCAAACTGTACATAAATACTGAAAGAAACCCCATTTCTCTGGTAGTCTAATGGACCCCACCAAGCTGTGCCAGCCTCCACCCAGCACCCCCAACCCATCTCCCAGCTGGTGACTGGGTACAGCCCACCTCACACCTCCACGGCCAGCCACTGACTGAGTGCAGTATTAGCGCTACTGTACAGATGCGCTCAGAAAGATGGTGGCCACGCTGGGCTAGTCATCAGAAGCATGATTTGAGTTGTGCTTTTATTTTAGTTTTTTAGTTCTTTGTTTTAGTTTATTTTGGTTTTTCTTCGGTTATTTTGTTTTCGTTGCTAGTTTAATCCATTTTTATTTGTTATTATTCCGGTCCGCATCTGTGAATTGTGTTGTTTTCATCCCGGTTCGTGTCTGTGAATTGTGCCATTTTTCCTTTCGAACAACTGTACAAGGATTGAGTATTTGTGATGAGGAACTGAAGGAGCTATTACTATGGAGTCTTGGACATTGTGTGAGTGTGGAGGGGACGGAGCGGTGGTGGATCAGTATAGCGAAGTAACATCAGTGGCCCTGATTGAGCAGGAGGAGCAGGGAGTGATTCGGGACAGCGCTTGATTTGGTGATAGACTCCGGTGGCGTGATGGACTGTGGGGAGTTCTTTCTCAACCCTGACCTCGACCTAGTGGTGTGCTGTGGCGCTGCTGCCGTTGGGTGGCCGTATCTGCAGCACTTCCATTTTTGCTGCTCGGTAGCTGGTGGGCAGCCTTAGTGGGGAGCAGGTCTGGGAAGAGGTATTGGGGTCTGGGTGGGACCTTCCTGGAGAGGTGGAATATCGGTGGTGACCTGGAGTTCTCTAGCACTTGAAGCGCTGTTTTAGCCCTGCTGTCAGCTATTTGGTGGTGTGGATAAGTAGAACTTTGGTTTCCTGGGTGTCCTGGTTTGGCTTTCCCTGCTCTCCATTTTTTGGATTTCGCAGTGAGTTTTGGCTTTGACTGTAGACTGCATGCACTCTTTTCAGGACTAAGAACACTGATTGGGGCTCTGTTGTTTTCAAATGGAGGTGAGTGCCCACTTGAGAAATTGAATAGTGCTACCATTCCTTGAAGGTGTGAGCTCCTGGGCACATTTTGAATCTGGTAAGAGGGGTCTGCAATCCATTACTTTTTTAACTGGTTTTCCACCCGTGAGAGAGGTGAATTACCTACTGGCCAACCCTGTGCTCCAATGAATTTGTGACTCTAATGAACCTGTGACTCTCAGACATTAGCCCTTTTATTCCTTGTTTGTAATTAGGCAGCTCTGAGCTCTTTTTCCTCTCTTTTGAGATGTAGGGCTCATTTTTCAGATTTGAACTTTGACTGTCTGTTAATTAATCTTAGCTACATAGTTTCTTGTTAATTAATCTTAGTTACATAGTTTTTTGTTTTCAGTATATTTGTACTGGGTCGAGACTTTCTTTCTGCAAGGGAGGGTTGATAGTATTTAGTTATTTTAAAATATAGTTGTTGGGTGGATGATTTGGAGCGGGGTAGGTGGGGTTTCTAAGTTATTACTGTATGTGTGGGTGTATGAGAGGAGTGTGTGGTGTAGAGTGTGATCATGGGTTGTATTTTGGGTTAAGGATTTATGTAATTAGCAGGGATATGTCTGGGAAGGTGTGAGGGTCTGGGCCAGGCTAGGATTGTGTAAGGGGCCCCCCAGCTGTATGATCTACAGTCTTTTATCAGCCTCTTGGTATCTGCTTACGCGGCTAGGCATTGCAGGGAGGTTGGAATAAGGAGGAACCATCTGACTCATCTGGGTGGGGGTGCCCCATGCACTGCAGTTTGTGGTAGGATCAAGGTAGTGGTATGTAGAAGACACCCTGGGGCTAGACAGATTCTGGAGAGGGGGTCAGATGTGTTTAGTTCCCGTTACTAGGGTTCCCACCAGACTGAGTAGGCAGGTAGCCAGAGGGGCTGCACCAGGTTGCTTGATTCTTTTGATTTATCGCCCTTCTGGGAGAGTGGGAGACTTCCTCCAGGAGGTGGCCGATTTTGTGGTCGGTGAGATGTTGGAGGCCCCCAGATGTTTAGTGCTGGGGGACTTCAACGTCTGGGCCGATGACGAGATGCCTCGGCTTGGTTCCAACTTCCTCCGGATGGTGTCATCCTTGGGCTTTGCGCAGGTTGTTTCCTCCATAACTCATCTGGGTGGCCACATGTTGGATTTGGTGTTCTCACTGGGGCTTGAGATAAGTTGTCTCAGGACTGATTGGGTCATTTGGTCTGATCATTGTACGGTGAAGTTCTCGTTAAGGGCACCCCCCGGTAGCCCTCCCCCTTCTGAGATGGTCAGCTATCGCCTTTTGCGAGGGTTGACCCCCTGAGAGTTTTTTGGTGGTAGCTGGCCTATCTAGTGTGGATGGTGTATGCATTGAGGGCATGTGCATGGCAGTGGATGCTAATAATAAGGCACTTGCTGGTGCACTTGACTGCCTTGCACCAGTTCGTTTTTGTCCCTTGCACGGCTAAGCATTGCAAGGAGGTTGGAATAAGGAGGAACCATCCGACTTGTCTGGGTGGGGGTGCCCCATGCACTGTAGTTGGTGGTAGGATCAAGGTAGTGGGATGTAGAAGGCGCCCTGGGGCTAGACGGGTTCTGGAAAGAGGCCAGACGTGTTTAGTTCCTGTTACTAGGGTTCCCACCAGACCGAGTGGGCAGGTAGCCAGAGGGGCTGCACCATTCACCAATCCCCTGAGAGCAGTGCTTTGCAATGTCAGATTGGTCAGAAACAAGACTGCAATTATAGCAGACTTGGTTTCTTCGGCCGATCTGGCTTGCATTATGGAGACCTGGATTGGTGATGATGGTGGCCCAGTTCTAGAGGCTGTCGTCCCATCCAGGTACACTGTGGAGCACATCCCCAGAGTGGAACACAGGGAAGGGGGGTAGCCATCTGTTTTAGATCTGAACTAGGCTTTACCCTGCACCCAGTGAGAACGCCTCATTCATTTGAATGTGTGGTGATCCATGGGGGTCCAGGCACAGGTTGTCTGATTCTTTTGATTTATCGCCTTTCTGGGACAGTGGGAGACTTCCTCCAGGAGGTGGCTGATTTTGTGGTTGGTGAGTCATTGGAGGCCCCCAGATGTTTAGTGCTGCGGGACTTCAATATCTGGGCCGACGACGAGATGTCTCGGTTTGGTTCCAACTTTCTCTGGATGTTGTCTTCCTTGGGCTTTGCGCAGGCTGTTTCCTCCGTAAGTCATCTGGGTGGCCACATGTTGTATTTGGTGTTCTCACTGGGGCTTGAGATCAATTTTCTCAGGACTTATCGGGTCATTTGGTCCGATCATTGTATGGTGAAGTTCTTGTTCGGGGTCCCCCCCGGTAGCCCTCACCATGCTGAGAAGATCAGCTATTACCTTTTGTGGGGGTTGACCCCTGAGGGTTTTTTGGCAGCAGCTGACCTATCTAGTGTGGATGGTGCATGCATTGGGGGCATGTGTGCAACAGTGGATGCCTATAATAAGGCGCTTGCTGGTGCACTCGACTCCCTCGCACCAGTCCGTGTATGACCCAGGTCTTCTCAATTGAGATCCCCCTTGGTATGATGGTGAGCTCAAGTAGTTGAAGACCTTGGGTCAGAGATTAGAGCACTGCTGGCAGAAGTCCGGCCTGGAGGTGGACAAACTGCCCTGCATGTGCACTATGGTGCATACCAGGGAGCAATCAACCGTAAGAAGGCAGAGTTCCTGTCTCAAGAGATTGCTGCCGGGAGGAAACGACCAACTATGCTCTTTCGGACAGTGGACAGGCTTCTCCATCCTTCCTATCTACAGCCGAAATTAGCCTTTCCTAATGCATTGTGGGAAGAGTTTGCTTTGTTCTTCTCAGACAGGGTGTCCGCCATCAGGCAGGGGGTTCTGCCAGTGGATCAAAGTTTGTCCGACAGTGGTCACCATGATCATCCGGAGAGCTCTCTGCCCAGTTGGGGCGAGTTTAGACTGGTGGAGGTGGCTGAGGTCATTGAGATTGCTTCCATGTTCTGGCACACCTTCTGTGAACTATGGACCCCGTGCCAACTCATTTCTTAATGAGATGTGTTGACTCCGTTGGCCCAGTATTTGCCTTGATTGTCCAGTGCTCCTTGTAGGAGGGGGTCTACTTTGATGTCTTGAAGGAGGCATTGGTAATACCCCTTCTGAAAAAAACATCATTGGACTCTGAGATCAACGTAAATTACCATCCTATCTCCAATCTTCCATTTTTGGGTAAGATTGTGGAGAAAGTGGTGGCGATTCAGCTTGAGGAACATCTCGTTGCCCATGATTTATACGAGCCACTCCAGTCTGGATTTTGTGCAAGGCATAGCACAGAAACTGCATTTGTTCGGGTGCATAATGACCTCCTTAGGGCTAGAGATTGAGGAGAAGGGACAATTCTTGTTCTCCTCGATCTCTCTTCAGCATTTGATACGGTCAACCATCGGGTATTGCTTGACCGCCTAAGGGAATTCTGTGGACTTGCCAGCAAGGTCATCTGCTGGTTCAAGTCCTTTTTATCTAACAGGAGATAGAGGGTGGTGATGGGGAATTTTTCCTCCTCCCCTGGCCACCTTTTCTGCGGGGTTCCCCAGGGTTCAGTCTTGTCGCCGATGTTGTTTGCGGTATACATGCTGCCTCTGGGAGAGCTCATTAGGAAGTACAGTCTGGATTTTCATTGCTATGCCAATGATACCCAGCTGTATTTTTCCTTTGCCCCTGGAACATCTCATGCAGTGGAGGTGCTTAAAAGCTGCCTTGCTGAAATCAATGACTGGATGACCTCCAGCTGGTTGCAACTTAACCCAATAAGACGGAGGTACTGATCATGGAGTCGAACAGAGGGCATGATTGGTTGGCCTCTGGTGTGGAGACAGGGCTTTTTCTTGTCTCTGTACCATTGAAGGCCTCCTCTAGGGTGCGGGATCTTGGCATTATTCTGGATAGTGGATTGATTCTTGAGTTTCAGGTGTATTCCACTGTCTGTACCAGTTTTTATCATCTGAGGAATATTGCCAGGATAAAGCCCCTAGTTCCTCTGTAGGACCTCCCCACCTTGGTACATGTCTTCATGACATCCAGGTTGGACTACTGTAATGTTGTTTTATCTTGGGGTCTCTGAGGGTACCCTGCACCGACTGTAGCTGGTGCAGAATGTGGCAGCAAGCTTATTTATTTATTTGTTTTTGTTAACCAGGCAAGCACACTAGACAACAAATGCCTATTTTCAGGTGTGACCCGGGAGGTTACAATACAGAAAACATGGTACATAGTCATGGTAGCATACAAGCACAATACAGAAAGCATGGTACATAGTCATAGTAGCATACAAGCCCACAAAACAGGTGGGCTGGAGAGATTACAATACAGAGAACATGGTACATTGTCAAGGTAGCATGTGAGCCCACATACAGGGTGGGGCCAGAGTACAAAATAAAGACAATATAGACAAGGTAGCAGACATGTATACAACTACAGCTAGGATTGAAAAAAAAAATAGAGAGGATATTGCATCTAGTGCATCTAGTCTATACGAAAGGGAGGTGGTAATCCACAGGGTAGCATGGGAGCAAGGGGAGGCAGGAGATTAACAGGTAACCAGGGGAGGGGGGTAGGCAGAGCACAGTCCAGGTGATAGTCAGGTAAGATAGGCAAGGGGGAGATTAGGCAGAGAAGTAGGCCAGCAGGGTACTAGTGGGTACAGAGGGGGGGGGGAGGAGATAGCCGGTGGACCACCACGACGAAGACTGGCTTGGACTGCCGGGAGAGAGCAGCCCTACAGTTGCAACCCCAGAAGGCGGGGCAAGAAAGATGAGGGTTCATCTAAGTGCTACAAGGGAGAGAGCAAATGGGTGATCAGGTAAGGAGGAGCCACACAGAGGAGGGAGCTAATGGGTAATAGGGTAAGGGGGCGCCTCGCAGAGGAGGGTGGGAAATGCTACGGAGGTGAGAGGCAGAGGCCGAAATTCAGTTTGTGGGAGAGGTGTAAAGGGAGAGGGAGACTCCCAGCAACTAGTTGGCACAAAGACAGGTGGAGGCAGCTTTGAGGAACTTCCAAAGGGACGTTTTGAAGCCAGGGTGGGAGGGGGCGGCCCGGACTAGGACGGGAAGGGAGTTCTAAAGTCTCAGAGTGTAGGCTGAGAAGGCCCGATCACCAGTAAGGGAGCGGGTCCTCAGGACCAAACAAACCTGAGACGAGCTGGACCTAAGTTGATAGACCGGGGAGTAGTGTTTGAAAGGAAGGGCAAGAGCGGAGGGAGAGGATGAACCGCTTCTCTCAGGTGCCATTTTAACTTTTAAAAGCTGGGATCGGCGTACGTGTGCTGATAGGTTTTTATGGGGCAATGTTGAGCCGTTGCCTGTATGTTTTTCTATTTCCCACCTGTTACCTTAATTGTGGGCTGCTGTACCTTATTAAGCGTTAGTCTTTTGACCTGTTGCCTTAATAGGTTTACCTCACATGCGGCAGCCTGGACGATCAACTGAGGAAACTGTGCTTGTTGACTGGACAGTCTAAATACTGTCATATCACTCCAGTCCTGCGTCAACTGCACTGGCTGCCAGTTAGGAGGAGGCTCCTCTCTAAGGTGGGTCTACTCAACTTTAAGGCCCTACACAGCCTGGGCCCTGGTTATCTGAAGGACCTTCTCACTCCTGCTGTCTCGACCCGCCCCCTCCGCTCCTCCTTTATGGGCCTTCTTGCGATTCCCAGGATGAGGTTAAAAGCAGCTGGCGACAGAGCATTCAGTGTCACCTCTCCCATCCTGTGGAATTTGCTTACTCCAGTTGTTAGGGAGGCCTCTTCTTCGGAGGTATTTAAAGCCCACCTCAAGGCCTTCCTGTATAATCAGGCCTTCCTGGATTCTGTATTATAGTCCTTGCTGTTCTTAGAAATTTTGTTAGGCTAGTATTGGCTTTAAGGCATTAGTTTCCATTGCCTAAGTTACTGTATATATTTATTGTGTTATATTTGATATATTGTTATGTTTTGTTTTATCTTGAATGTATAGTATTTATTCTTTTTATGAATGTTCGGTGCCCAGATCTTCTGGGATGGGCGTCTCTTAAATAAAATTTTTCCTGCCCTGCCTAGCGCTAATACTGCACCCAGTTGGTGGCTGGCCGTGGAGGTGAGAGGTGGGCTATGCCAGTCGTCGGCTGGGGATGAGCGGGGGGGTGCTGGGTGGTCTGGCACAGCTGGGTGGGGGCCACTAGACTACCAGGGAAACAGGGTTTCTTTCAGTATTTATGTACAGTTCTGGGGTGGGGCCACTAGCCTACCAGGGAAATGGGGATTTGATTCCTTATTTATGTACAGTTTGGGGGGGCACTAGACTACCAGAGCAATGTGGATTCATGTTTCTATTTATGAACAGTTAAGGGGGGGCACTAGACTACCAGGGCTGGATTTATTTTATTTTATTTATTATATTACACTCTAGTTATTGCTGCATATGCGGAGGGTGACTCGCGCTTCGGGGCATGGGTGGTGGGATGGTAGCACTGCCCTATGGGGCTTCTGCCAATGGCTGTTTTGGGGGCCTGGGAGTATGGGTAGCCCTGTGGGACCCTGCTAGGATGTGCTGGGCATGGGGGGGAGGGAAACTGTGCACTGTCCACTGGACAGCCGACAGGTCTACAGGACCCCCGGGGGCATCCGTAAGTTATACCAGCTAAATGCTGGTATAACTTACATTAAATTATTTATTTATTTAGACAGCAGTTTGGAAAACCTTTGAGTCATAGGCTCATTTACAAAGGTACCTTGTCACAGTAAGACAAACGAAAATACACAGTATGACAGTATAACACAGTATAACAGTAGCTTAAGACATAGATACAAACAAGCTGGTACAGGTAGGATTGATGCAAACAATACCAGAGTTATGCTGTCCTTAGCAGCTTAGTAGTAAGTTTAATAATAGTATCGGTGCAACGGCTTTGACTAGTGGCAATTACAGCTTCGGTGTTAACAAGGTGGTTCCAGAAGGACGTTTTGAAGCACGACATAGTTGGAGCTCAGAGATGGAGGGGCAGTGTGTTGAACCAGGAGGCCCTAAAGCTGAAGGCTCTTTGGCGTGAGAGGTCCTAGCTCTAGGGATAACAAGAGAGGTTTTCCCAGAGGTCCGGAAGGAACTAGTGGGACAGAGCGGCGGATGGTGGTGGTCAATCCTGGCGGGATAGCCCAAGGAGGGTCTTTTTGTAAGGTACAGGTCAGATATTTGAGGCGCTCATCAAGATCAGTACCAAGCGCTTTAGCATACAGTAGACATGTGTGTTTGGCCTAGGTGCCCCAGTAATTAACCTACAGGTCTTATTCAGAGTAGTGCGAATTTTATGGAGTGCGGTCTGATCAGCAGCACCATACAATGCAGTCCATAGTCCACTAGGGACAGGATAGAGGAGGTGACTCGGAGTCGAAGAGCCTCGGGGAGGAAAGCGTGTCCATACCGATGTAAGATGCCCAATCCGATATAGTGGCAGTGGCTAGGCAGCCATGTGTCCATGGAAGGAGAGGGAGGTCAAAATGATCCCTAGGTATTTATAGAGCAAACTTGTTCGAGTGGAAAGAGGACCCAGAGTGAATGGAGGAGTTTGAAGTTGCAGGACTTGTTTTGAGGATGAGTGAAGAACATGGTTTTTGTTTTTTTAAGATTTATCACCAATCTATGTTCTTGAACCAGCCCCTCGGCTTCAGCTGAAGGACTTCGCAGCGAAGTCCTGAGGGCAATAGGGTTTACGACTGAGGCAAAGAGACTGCATCATCAGCTGATGATAGAATGTTCCCCGAGCAAGAGCATGAAAGGGTATTAAGATAAAGGAAGAATAGTAAGGGGCCCAGAATGGAGCCCTGGGGAACCCCAGAAAAGATGGGACAGATGTCTGAGTAGGTCCCATTAATTTTTACACTCTGTGAGCGGTCAGACAGATAACTGGTGCACCAGAAGACAGGCAAAGCAGCAAAACCAGAGAGACTAAGGGCATCAAGAAGCAGGGGTTGGGAGACAGTGTCGAAAGCTTTAGAGAGGTCAATGAAAACCGCACCAGTGTCTAAGAAGGAGTGGAGAAAGTTGGAGAACTCTAGGAGGGCTGTGTTGGTACTGTGGCCCACTCGGAAGCCATGCTGCTCAGGACATAGGACATTGTAGGTGGAGAGGTAGTCAGAGATTTGAGAGGCTACCACTTTTTCCAAGGCCTTGGAGAGAGGAGAGAGAATGGAGATTGTCCGATAGTTTCCAGCCACAGTCCTTTCACCACCTTTAAAGATAGGGGTGACAGTGGCAACTTTCCAGGCAGTTGGAACCTTCCCCAGGCAAAGAGAGTGGTTGATGAGGCATGTGATCGGGGTAAGGACTGTGTCTAAGACCAGCAGTAGGATACACGGATCCAGGGTGTCACTGCCCATACTATTACTCTTGAGGACAGTGACAAGGTGCAGCCTAAGTTCTTGGGCAGAAACACCGCGGATGAGAAAAAAAGGGCGAGAAAGATTTACAGCAGGTGCTGGGGGAGGAGGATCAAAAAAATTTGTAGGAGGATAGGGCTAAGGTCAGTGAATGAGGTGTTGAGGTGGTTGGCTATGAGGGCTGGGTCCGAGAGATCACACACCATTAATGTTGATCTGTGGGTGGGGGAGTGTAATCCCATTTAACTGTTTAATGTTATCCCAGAAGGTTCTGGGGTTCCCATGAGGCTGTGAGTGAGGACCGATAGTGCTCAGACTTGGCCTTTCTGATGGCCCGAGTGCACTTACTTCGGTGGCAGCATATAACTGTTTGTTACTGGGCTGCCAGTCTCAATGGCACGGTGCCATAGGTTGTCCCTATGTTTGAGTTGGTGGATCAAAGCTGGGGTTACCCAGGGGCATGTTCTTGCCTTTTAGAACGGCGGTCGGCTATTGGGGCAAAGATATCACAGGCTATTATTAAAAGTTCTGCAAAGAAGGAGAGAGCTGTGTCAATGTCAGGAGTTGCCTGTATAGGAGACCAGTCAATTTGGGACAGAAGTTCCTTAAGTTTTGCCAGACCACCAGGTATTAGACGCCGCCGGCATGTGGACTGTGCTATGGGTTTGGGGACTGAGGATGACCAGTGGAATAGAATGGGGGAGTGATCACTGAGAGAGTCTGGCAGGACTTGTACATTGGGGATCCAATTAGGGCGGTTGGCGAGTACCACATCAAGCAGGGTACTGAAGCCTCTCTTGAGGTTAGTCCTGGTAGGTTGGGTAACTAGTTGTGTTAGGTCTATTGCAGAAAAGAAGTCACGGGTAGAGGAGGAGGAGGGGCTGAGCCAGTTGACATTTAAGTCACCCACCAGAATTTGATCAGCTGAAGGAGGTAGTGAGGAAAGGTATTCTGTAAGAGAGGCAATGACCTGTGTTTGGTCCCTAGGGGGCACGTATGCAGTAGTCAGATAAAGGGGTCCCTTTAAAGGGTCAGGGGTTAGTTTCAGCGTAAGTGCCTGGGCCCTGGAGTCAAGGATTCGAGTAGGCAGGGCTAGTACGGGGAGAGATTCCTTGACATAAATAGCGCAGCTGCCGCCCTGTCTCCCAACACAGTCGGACCGGAAGAGGGTGAAACCAGGAAAGGAGATCAGGTAGTCATGGGAGGATTTCGACAGCCAAGTCTCAACCAGAGCAATGACATCAGGGTTAATTGATGTGACCAGGCATTGTAGTGAGTCAAACTTTTTTAGGAGGTTACAGATATATTCATGGAGACCATGCATAGGCCTGTGGTGCTAGTCGGGGAGCTCCTGGGAACCGGGCCAGGGTTTGGATGAATGTTCCCTGACAGGAGTAGTAGCATGACTAACACCCAGGCTGGGAGATGGTGAGAGGTTTTCCTACGATTGACATGGGGGGGGATGGAACGCTAAGGAGCAGGGGTGGGCAGTGTGGTAAAGGAAGGAAGGCAAGAATAAGAAGACACCCAGATGTGCCTGAGGTGAGGAGGAAGCTAGGGGAGGGCAGGGAGGACTGAGACACACAGAGGTCCCAAGGGGCAAAAGAGCAGGTTCAGGAGCAAGGGGAGAGTTAGGGTGCCAGGGCACAGTGCGGAGTAGCAGATGGGTAAGTGGGCAAGTGCACTGCTAGTGGGGATAGGCACAGGCAGAGCATGAGGCAGGGCCAATACATTGTGGTGAGCAAGATCCAAGGGAAGGAGTACTGTACAGGTAGGAGTAGGAAGTAGCAAGATAGCATAGGTCCCTCTAGTGGTCAGCAAGTATAACCTGCAAATGGGAAAGTGGGGAGATAGGTTCTGGGCAACAGGATGTGATGTCACCGGATGTGATGTCATGGGGGTGGATCCTTAAATTGACAGCCGCACCTGGGTGGGTGGGGCAGGCGAAGTGAAGTGCCGTTAGGCTAGCACCCCCCTGCAGGCATTGAGACGAAGAGAAGAGGCTCTCTTTACCTTGAAAGTAATCAGGCTGGAAATCGGATCTCTCCAGGGGTTAAATTTCTTGTAGAATCCCGATGTGGGCACTTTATGGCTGCCCTTCTAGAATGGGGCACAACTGCTGCCATAAACCCCTTAGCACCATGTCGCAGGGGGTTTATGCGGCGTAACTGTTGTTTGGCACAAGTGGCCTGCGCCATGTCGCAGGCCACTATGCAGAATCACACATGTTGCAACTGCTGGTGTAAGTTGCTACATGCACCATTCTACTTGGCGCAACTGCAGTTACACCAGGCATAACCCTTCTAGAATTGGGCCCTTTGTCTTTAGGGATGACCCTTAAAGAAGTCCTGTGCTCAAAACATTGATTCTAACACTATTTTCTATTGTCAGCATGTATTTAATATTACCTCTTAATGTGTAGTAACTGTTTGGAATTCACTGGAATTCATTTTGTGTGCATTAGATATAGAACTGAACTTTTTTTTTTTTTTTCTAACTTTCCTGTCATGGATTTTTTACTTTATCCTTCAGTTATGGATGTAGCTTCAACTTCAAAATATGTGGGCATAGAGCTATTGATGCTATAGGTGAAATAAATCAGACAAAACTATCAGAACATATTCTGCATCTGGGGAAAGTTCAGAAATGCTTGGACATACAGTGAAAGTATGTAGGTCATAGTTTTGCTGTTATAAGCAGCTCAAGACAAATGGTAAAGGGTGATGAAGTACAGACCTATAAATCAAGTGATCACAGGTCCAGGTCTCCTCAGTGACACAAATCATCTGGCCCAAGGGACTTTGAGGTAACGTTAACTACTGTAGACTGTTTTTTTTTTGGAGGGGGGGGTGATATCTATACTGTGGTGAAGCTAATACTGAGACTTACCAATAATCCAACCTTCTCTTGGGAAATCAGAGTATTAATACCTTTCCATAGTTGTTCCTACTATCTGAGTTCAAGGATAAGACCAGGCTAACTTGAAACTCTTAAGCTTTTTGACGTCAAGCTTTTCTTCAAAGTACTAAGAATGTCCTACCTGAAAACACATGAGTGGCTTCCATTTTGCTTTCTTTCTTGAACATTTGTTTGGTACTTTGGCACTCTGTTTAGCCCATAATTGTCCTTGACATTCATTTTTATTTTAGTAGAAAAATGTGTTGTCTCCTTTGCATAAAAACTGGTTACATCAACCATGCCCAGATTACTAGACAAGCTACAAGTCAGCTGGGAGGTTCTTTGGCAATTGCCATAAATATTAGTCAAGGAATTCACAATCAAAATAATAGAGAACACACCAAACCCTTTCAACCCATTAAGACTCTTAAGATACTTTGAAATCTCAAAAACAAATAAACCAGCTGGTCCAGATGAGTTACTCCCTAGGATGCTGTGGGAAGCAGCCAAACAAATTGCCAACCTATTAACAAGTATATTTGATAAATCCTTCCTCACAGGAGAGGTCCCTAGTGACTAGAAGAAGGCAATAATAGTTTCAGTTTTCAAAAAGGGCAAAAGGTCAAGTGTAGAAAGGTATGGACAGGTTAGCCTGACCTCAGTTCAAGGTAAATTAATGTAAAAAATTGATAAAAACTGGAAGACAGTATCAAAGCCAAGGGACTAACAGACCCATCATAACATGGATTCAAAAGTAATAGATCATATACCACAAATGTAATAACCTTCTGTGAATCAGTAAGGTCCCATTTAAACAACAACAAACTAATAGATGTAATTTATTTGGATTTTCATAAAGCCTTTGACATTGTATGACATGCCATCATGGTAGTAAAATTAAAGGTAGCAAAAACTGATATAAGAATTGTCAAATGGGTTAACCACTGGTTAAAAAACAGATCCCAGCAAGTGCCATATAAGGCGCTGTGTCGAATGAGAGGAGGGTGACCTGTGGGGTTGTCGCAGGGGTCTGTGCTGGGATATGTTCAGTTTTCCTTTTTTATCGCTGATCTTAATAAAGATGTAAAATGAATGTTAGTTAAATTTGCAGATGACACAAAATTGGGAGGTTGAATTGATACTCAAGTGACTAGAGATATTATTAGTACAGATGTAAAGACAATTGATAAATGGTCAAATTGTAACCGTATTCAATTTAACAATGATAAAGCCATTTCTATTCATGTAGGAAAAAAGAAAATTAGGAAAGATTATATATTCAATGGAAACTCATTAACAAAGGAGGAATTTGAAAGAGACCTGGGGGTAATAACAAGCAAGGACATTAAGTTTGAATTTGTATTTTTATTTATTTATTTTACCAGGAAAAAGCTCCATTTAGTAAGGTTATTTACAAGGAGGTTCTGGATAGGACAAAGTATGAAAATATTATATCAGGATAGACAAGATACACTAAGATCATGTGTTAAAAATTAAAAAATAAATGTTACCAGTACAGATTCAGAAAACTCATAAAAACACAAGATATAAAAATTTGTGCTAAGGGTCGGCAGGGGAGGGAGAGGATCGAGCGTCCAGTGGACTGCTCTCCTTTCCCTAGGGAGGAATCCTGGGCATGCCTGGCAAAGTAGTGGCCCCCAGTGGAAGCCGGAGGCAATTCACATGCTAGGGCTGATGAGTGGGAGGAGTGCAGTGGATGTCTGCGGTGTCATGACATGCCAACATCATTGTACTGCTGCACTCTTGGGGGAAACATACCAGAAAAACCCCTCTTGGCATCACGGAGATTATGGGGACTCCAGGAACAGGCCCACATCCCAACACTGGCCCATCACTCCAGGGATCTCCACGGCCAACCCAACACTCAGGTAGGCCTCTCTAATTTCAGAAGAGCTGCCACAGGAGGGCAGACCTGCCCCAGGGCATGATCCAGGCAGGGAGTAGAGGCCTTGCCGAGCGAGTACCTCAGAAGGATGCCCAGGCCATGGGGAGCAAAAAGAAAGTCTACAAAAAAAAAGATGCAATAAATTTAAGTTCAGTGATACCACATATGAAAAGGGAGAGAATGAAAAATAAACTGTTAACATGGTAAAATATTATGTACCATGGAAGTAATGAATCAGAGGAGTCAGAAGCATTCACAGTTGTTAGCATAGTAGTTCTCAATTAATGTTTTAAATGAGTTAAACACAATGGCCCAGATATTCAAACTGCACCCAAAAAGTGCGCAATAGCAGGAGCAAGTGCAAGTCTATTGCACCCATGTGCAAGAGACGCGATATTCAAAAATGGAGCAGGCCAAACTGCGCCTACAGCCAACGACTGAATATCGCACCACCTGTGCCATAGCTCAACTAGGGAGGGGAAGCTGAGCAGATCTGATGCACCATAGCGCAACAAGGGATGTTCAGCTGAGCAGTCCAGAGGCGCCATAGCGCAACCAGGGATGCCCCCCAGCAGCAGAGCAATGTAACTGCACAACCAGGGAGGTAGGGGCCCACCACCCATGCCACAGATGGGCACAGTAACACACAGCAGAACAGACATCGTCCCCCACACCCCAAGCACTGCACAACTGGGGGAGGGCTGGAATAACCACTGGCCCATGGAGACAAGCAAAGAACCCACAGCTGGGCCATGGTACCCCATCACACCTACTGGCAAGCTGTGACTGGCACACAAGGAGGGCTGACCACCCCATGCCACACCATCCCCCCCCCAATGCAGAGCACACCCTGCACCATGACCCCCAGACATCCCCCCATGAGCAGTGACCACCACTGCAGGAAACCACAGGCATGCCACCACCCCCACTGTGACACTGCATCCCTGTGCACCACAGAACCATGCAAGCCAGCCCCACCACGAGCACCCATCAGTGGGTGGCAGCACACAGCAATGCAACAATGGCAGACACAGTGCCACCATGCACAGTCCCCCCCCAAGGTACTGCTGAGAGACCAACCATGCATCGGCACAAGAGGTACCCCACATGGGACAGGGCGTGCCCTTGACAGCACCACCAGTGGTACAGCACCCTGCACAGTAGTCCAGTGACACACCCCAACCTACCACTGGCCACAACAGCCAGCACAGCCACCCACAGTGGTGCGTGGAAGCATGCACCACACCGGATGCCACACAGTGTATGGACAGACACCCACCCATACCCAAGGGCACAACAACACAGGGACGCAGTGGTGGGCAACCAAGCCCCCATTGTGGGCCCATGTAAACTGTGTACACACAACCCACAGTCCTCCATGGCACTGGAGTGCCAGCCACCCTGCGCAGGCACTGTGGACCCATACACCACCAGCAGTTGCCCAGAGCACAAGTCACAGACAGTCGGGCACACCCCCTGCAACACACACAAGGCACAGCATGGAGGTGGGACAATGACTGTGGTGCCCACAGTGCCACCCAAGCCAGGCATGCACCACACCAGTGACAGGAGGCAACCCAGCAAAGTGACGGGTACAGTGGCCACCCTGCAGGGACTGCCACCACTGACATGCCAGCAGACCGTGCAGGCCACAGACATGCATGTGTGTCAGCTGCACAGGCCATGGACGGGCCGATGGGTGCGCCATGGACAGAGAGCACACACTATGGCCCACTGCACACAGTCAGCCAGTGCACAGGGAACAACACACATACCACAGACACTGACTGATAGCTACCCCCACACCATAGTCACCTCCACACTGACACACACACACACACACACACACACACACACCCATGACAGCACCACCCCTGATGCCATGCACACCACTGCAGCTGAGCACCTATAGCCCGCTGCAAATCAGAGACCACAACAGTATTCATATCAAAATTAAATATACTGAAAAAATATATAACCATCAACTATATACAATAACACAAACTATATACAATAAAACAGTGGAACTTTATACAAGGTTGGGGCCACAAACAAGGTGGGGTGGGTAGAGGGCGGGGTGGACAAATGGGACGGGAAGGAGGAGCGTGAGGGTGGGTCTGGGGAGGGTAGGGTAAAATTGCCAGCCATCCACACTAGCGGGAGCGCCTCTCCCTGCTTTGGCTCCTCCAGGCCCTGTGCCTCCTCAGAACCCCGGTTTCATCTAATCGACGCAGGATTTCAAGTGATGCCCATGCGACCACCAGGATCTCCCGCTCTGCCTCCCATATATCTCAAAGATGGCGGGTACCTAGGACAAGGGAGCACAGTCAAAAGGTGTGAATGCACAACCTCAAACAGCCCGCCCACTGTGCATGGCATACGGCCATGGGACATACCACTGTGATGGTGTGTGACCACCTACAGTGATCACGTCCACAGGACCTGCCCACCCAGGTGCATACAGCCATGCAGATCACAGCACACACCCACCGGCCAAGTCATGCACAGCACCACCGTGGCTGCTTAGTGACATGGCTATGTGGTGCAAAGGCAGTGGCACAATCATGTACCTGGTGCACGCATTTACCACCATTGACGCACTCCCAGACATGCATTGCCACTGGACAGTGTTGACTGTAACAAGTTGCGTGCATGGCAGTGGTGTCAATGTATGGGGGCCATGCCCCGCTGCCCACCCTGTCACACAGCATGCAATAGTAATCATGGATGTATGGCACTCACCCTCATCGGGCCAGTCAGGTGGGCGGTGATGGCACTCACCCCGCCTGGCTGCACCGTCCTCCTCCCTCCGCCGCACCTCTCTCGCATGATGGCATTCTTCTGGGCCTGTGGGGCAAACAAGGAGAGAAGAACATCAGTACAATCCTGAAGCAAAGTCCCTCTGCCCCCAGATGTGTGCCCTCCCACCCAGCCAGACCACCCACCCCACACCCTGTGAACGCCACCACAGCCAACCCCAGATGGTCCCTCCTCTATGTGCTGGACACATAGAACACTGTTACCCATATGGATGATAAAAGTGTGTTTACGGAACCCCTACCTGGCCGCGGCACCATGCCCCTCCTGGCACGTGCTCGCAGTCGTGCCAGTAGCTTCGGCTCCCTCCTTCGCAGGTCCCCGTAGCGGTGCCTGCACTGCTCCACGCTCCTCCCTCATCCAGTGGCCTCCTCCAGGGCAGTGGCCACCTCCTGCCACATCTGGGTCCTGGCCCTGTCCAGGGGCACCTCCCCGAAGAGAGGCCCATGGTGTGGCTCCACAATTGCCACCAGCTTGGCTATCTCTATTGCAGACCACTGCGCTGCCTGTCTGTGTGCCATTCTCACAGTAATAGTAGACAATATGGCACTTTGCAGCACAGCTCCCCAAGTGCAGATGCTGCACAGTACAGCGCTGCCATTCCCTATCGCGCTGTTACCAAACAGCATGATAGAGGTGCACCCATGCCTGACGCATGGCTCCTAGGGGGCAAAGGTCGGGTACAGGGTCAAGGGTCTCTGGCACATAGCCACTCACAGTGCCATTGGAAGACAATGCATGTAGCGCGATTGGCTGCCTGTGTGCCAGCGCCATAGCGGCCTACCATGCAGTTGGCCCATTGTGCCTATGATGGCCCAGTGCCACAGCGCCATGTAGTGACCATCGCTATAGCGCCACTGGCACAATGGTGTCAATGCCCTGCATTGCCTACCGTGCACAGCACATCATCAGTGTGGCAGATTCCTGCGTCAGCAACCCAGGAATGTGCAGTGAGGTGTGTACTACGCATGTCACAGAACTGCGCCATTGGCTCAGCATGTTCAACACAATTGCGCAAAGTGCAACAGCGCGATATTCAGCTGTCATATGCAAATCATCTATTCAGGCATTCAATGGCGCAGCACTGCAATTTGCATTTGCTTAAAGTTGCTCCCGCCTCATTTGCATGGATTGCGCTATAAAAGTGCGATAATGTGCTGCAGTGGCCATAGTCGGTTACTGCAGTCTATTGGTGAGTTGCATGCTGTTTGGGAGTGTGGACTGCGGATTCAGGGACATGCATGGGACTGCACAGTCACAGGTAACAACTGCCATTCTTACAGGCTACATAATGACTGAGCAGGTTGTTGGAGAAGAGGAACACAGTGGTGGGAGGAGGAGGAGGAGGCCTAACGTTACAAAGGCTGAAACCGAGGCCCTGTTCGAGGCCTACCTGGGTCAGGAGCCACTTCTCAGTGGACGGCGGGGAACACATCAAGCCCGTGCCGCTGCATGGGAGGAGGTGGCACATGCTGTGAACCTGCATGGCAGCCACCAGCGCTCCGTGCAGGAGTGTAAGAAAAAGATGGGCACGGACAGGAGGAGGATAAAGGAGAAGATGGCTGCCATCAGGGCAGTACGCGCTGCAACAGGTGAGGGACAGCTGGAGGTGGTACAGCTGACCCCACAGGAGGAGAGGCTTGCTGGAGGCATGCAGCGCAGTGCCATTGAGGGTGTTCTGGGTGGTGGCTTCCAGATGGGTGGTGGCCCATCACTGCATGGTAAGTCATGGTCTGTCTATGGGGGGGCAGGGTAGATCACACACACTAACACGACTTTGCTTTCCCTTACAGATCCTGAGCGTCTGTATGGGTCAGCGGTGGTGGGCCTGTCCACTGCGGACAGCCAGCTGAAGTTGGAGGAGGGACCATCCACCTCCACAGGTATATGTAGATCATTGTAACAGTGGGGTCGCCTGGCTGTCTACACTGATGTCATTGTAACAGGTGTGGAGGAAGTCCTGCCTGTGTCCCAGTGTGCTGGCGTCCACGGATGCCAGCATGCTGTGACTGTGACCAGTGCAGAGTCCGTCACCGGTGATGATGACACGACCGTCATGGGCAGTGACACATGTGTGCCATGGGATGGCCACACAGCAGGGCAATTCACGCCCATGGCTGTGGGTGGTGCCGCCATGGAGGCCTGCATGTCAGCACAGTCCCAGGCTGTGCCTGTCAGCACCAGTGGGGCAGCACTGGTGTCTGTTCAGGACAGTGGGACTGTTGCGGCCACTGCGGTGGCACCACTGAGCCTTGGGGAGTGGCAGCCGAGGGCAGCATCAGCAGTCACCCAATGGGCTTGGGGTTATAGGGTTCAGCGGCGGCATCTGTGCACCATCTGTGGACATGCCCAGACCTGGTCCTGGTGTGCAGCACCCACCCTCAAGGGGTGCTGATCATCGGGGCCATGCACACCCTGAGGGACAGGATGCTGAGGAGGCTGATGACCTCTTGGATAAGCACACCCCCCTACTGCAAGCATCGGCCCAGCAGCAGATGTGGCTTGTGATGTCCGTGGATGCAGTGCGTGTGGCTCTGGAGTGGGCAGAGGAGCATCGCAGCAGGGACACCGCACTGATCCTGGCAGGGATGGACCATTTGTGGGAGGATGTGACCGCTGCCATTGACAGGCATGCACAGGCATTCATTGCTGTCATGGCCACAATGGGCACACAGTTAGGTGCCCATGCATCGCGGACACCATGCAGTGCACTATCCACTCCCCATTCCCGGCGTTGTGCAAATCCCACCCTGTCAATGCCAGGTTCAGCTGTGGGAAACCCGAGCACTCCTGGTGCAGGCATGTTCAGTGTGCTGCAGACCCCTGCGTGAGCACGGTCGCATTCACGCAGTGGAACCCCTGGGGGACCATCTGTGCCACCCCATGAGGCCAGTGGTCAGCCTGTCAGTGCTGGTGGGTCTTGGCGGGGCCGCTTATGCATCCGTGGTGGCTGGGACACTGTGCCACATGACTGACCAGTCTCCCAATGCGGCTACTGTCTGGTGCTGCCCTGTGTGCATTGTGTGTTTCAGTGGGCAGTGCACGGGTGGGTACCCGGCCCTGCACATGGACACACAGTCCACCTGCACACCCTCCCGGCTGCTGTCCACAGTTGCATGTGCATGATGATGCCTGCATTGCACTGTACACCAATGTACAGTGGTGCTCAGCATCTGACATATGCACATGGACAGGCAGTGGGTGTGGTGGCCTGTGGACATGTGTGTTGCTAGGGTGTGCGTTCTGGGTCAGTGTGCCTCCTGCCCTCTGTGCACGTTTGTTGCATTGTGTGTGAGCCTGTGTGTGTCCATCTGCATGGCATGTTAATCCTCACCCATCCCTGGTTGTGTGTGTGCTTCTGTGCCCTGCCACTTTCCTTGATGGCATGCACCCCTGGTGTGTGTCCATGCATGTTTGTGGGTTGTGCCTTAGCCTCTGGTGGTTGCGCATGGCCCCATGACTTATCTGGGTTGGCTGAAGTGCTCCTCCGTGATGGTGTCCCGGTGCAGCTGTGCCAGCCGGAGTAGTTGGGGGTCCCGTCGGCCAAGGGGGGCTGCCCATCACTATCGTCACCGGCATCCCCATCGCTGCCCTCCTCTTCAACCTGTACAGCTATCCCACATTCATTGGCCATGTTGTGCAGGATGCAACAGGCCAGGAATAGCATGCAGGCCTTTGAGGGGCTGTACTGTAGGGCACCGCCAGAGGTGTCCAGGCAATAGAAACATGCCTTCAACATCCCGAACACCTGCTCGATGACATGGGGTCACAGGCTGCCGGTAGGGTGTGAGCAGCCAGGGATGGAGTGGGTATCCACTGTCACCTGTGTGTAGATGGCAGAGGTTAGTTTTGTGATCAGCATCGCCCTGCCCCAGGCCATGTAGGCCACTACCCATGCCACCTCTGGTCATGCCCCCCAGACCCTATAATTGTCCATGTGGTTTGCATACTCACCCAGTAGGTGTCCAGTGGGGATGTCCCCATTCTCGAATCTGTGGCACAGTGCTGACTGGTGCCAGATGAAAGAATTGTGTGCTCTCCCAGGGTCTGTGGCACAGACATTGATTAAGTGCCCCCTGGCATCGCACACCACCTGACAGTTGATGCTGGCATAGCCCTTGTGATTTAGGTATGCAACCCCCTCAGGGCCAGGTGGTGTGCGTATGGCCACATGGGTGCAGTCTATTGCTCCTAGCATGCCAGGCATACGTGCTACCCTCTGGAACTCCTGTATGTTTGCTGTGCACTCTGCCACTGTGCTGGGGAAATGGATGTACTCTGCAGCATGTGGCAGCAGTGCGCTGAGGAACTGGGTGAGGTGGCGTGACGTGGCCGACTGGGTTATGCCTGTGGTGTCCCCAGTTGGTCTCTGGAAGGTACCCGTGGTGAGTAAGCACATGCAGGCTGTTACCTTAGTCTCCACTGACAGGGCATGGCTCCGTCATGTGGGTGTCTGCATCACATCACTGCACAGCTCACAGAGCTGCCTCAGAATTACCCTATTCAGGCAGTACCAGCCTACAATCTCAGTATCAGTGTACAGCTCAAAGCTGGTGTGGGCTTGGTACTGCCTGTTGGGGGCATACCACCGATGGACCCTTCCACGGCCACGCCCACCTGCCGCCCGCCTTCTCACCCCCCCATAACGGCCTCCATTTGGAAGGTGGCACTGGCCATGTCCCTGGCTTGTGTTCACCCTCCCCAGCAGCTGTTGCTGTATTCCCCCCGCTGTCCTGGTTGCTACTTCCCCTGGACCAGGTACACCTGCCTGTGCTGGCCTCTGTGCTGTGTGGCTCCCCACACCTTCCCTGTGCCTGGCTGTTCAGTGTGCACTTTCCCTGGCCTGCCCTGTTTGTGCCTCCTGCCCTGTCTGTCTGCCTATGCTTCTTCCTCATGTGGCTTCCCTGTAGCGTTCTTGCGCCTTGCCCTTGCTCCTTTTTATTTTGGCTCATTTCCGCTATGGTGCAACTTCCGCTTGCTCCCGTATTGCGCATAGCACAAGTCATTGAATATCGCACTGTGCCATTTATGCATGGTTCCTCCCCCTTCGGCTGCGCATGCCTTCATTATCATTGCGCTGTTGCTCAGCATGATTTCGAGGGTGCAACTGCCTCCTGCTGAATATCGCAGAATGGCGCAATTTTGGACTTGCGCAGGGGCAACCCTATTGCGCATGGCTCAACTCTTTTGAATATCTGGGCCAATGAGTAAATTGAATTTAAATGATTTTTGTTAAGTGTCACAGTGGAAAGGGGCAGTCAAGCTGAGTGTCTTTTTTTCAATAGATGGTAAAAAAATCTGAGAATGTTGAGAATGACCAAGTCATTTTTTCTGAGACTGTACAACTCAGCTGACCTTGTTAATAAAGACACGATGTATAGTGGGAGCATATCCTTGAGGGCTTTTAAAGTCCAGGTGTGAAGGTTCCTTAGCCTCATCATGGAAAGTGTTATCCAACTGACAGCCAATGACAAGGCACTGTGGTGAATTCAGATAGGGAGGTTGGTGATGAATGGTAATGCCCTATTACATAAAACATCAAGTCTGAGTAATTAGGCAGTGGAAGCACAACCATATATTATATCCCCTGTAGTCTGTTAGAGGAAAGAAAGTGACCTGCAGTAGCCTCTTTACTGCATCTGGAGAAAAAAAAAAACATTTCTGAAGTAGAAGCCAAGTCTAATATGAAGCTTTTTACACAGGCTGTCTTTGTGGATGGAAAAGGATAGCTGATTGTCTAGCCACCGGCCAAGGTATCTGAAATTATCCACCATTTCCAACTGCTCATTTACCAATGTAGTGATAACTGGTGAGAAGCCACTCACTGTAGTATTAGCAGTGAAAGAGAAGACCACAAATCTAGTTTTAGAAGCATTGAGCAGTAGCCTGGTGGAACTGAGGTTATGCTGAAGTATATCAAAGGCAACTTGTGCATCCTTTACCGCTGTGCTCAGGGAGAGCCTAGCAACATAAAGAGCAGTATCATCCGTGTAATCATGGATCAGGGTGTTATCTGTTTTTACCAAGATCTTTAGTATAGATCATGAAGAGAAGTGGATCCAAACTGAACCTTTGAGGAATATCTTTATTTATGGATCACTGGATGAGGTGCATCCTTTGGGCTTTATCTCTTGTTGATGGATGGGTTGGTAGTTTTGAAACCAATTCTCTGCTGAGCCATTGATGCCAATGTTGGTGAGTTTAGCTAAGAGAATATTATGGTCAACAGTGTTGAAGGCCTTACTGAGATCAAGGAATATGGCAACATTCATTAGTTTCCGGTCAATTGCAGTAAGTCAATTGATAGTGACTTTTATTAGTGCAATGGAGGTACTGTGTTTTGACCCGAACCCTAATTGCTCTGAAGTTATTATGCCATAGTTAGCCAGGTAGTCACACATCTGATCATTTACTAATTTTCCAGCAATTTAGATACATCCTGGATAACTGAGATGGGTCTGTACTTATTTACTGAAGTTTTGCTGCCTGCTTTGTGGAGAGGAATTATATGGGCTAATATAAGTCTAAAAGCACTGCAAAAAAAGTCTAATTTCTGGCAAATAGATTACTGACTAAATGAGCAATGCATTATACCAGTATACAGTACAGACTGAATTTGGATTACTGTTCAAAGTAATGGAGACCATACCAAAGGGTGATGTTAAATTATTACAAAAACTTCAGCACACGGCAACTAATGTGGTACCCAGGCTAAGAAATTTGACACATGAGGAAAGACCTAGCAAACATAAACTCTTTATTGGAGGACAGAGGGAGAGCTGACATGCTTAAAATGTTCAAAATATTGAGAGATAATGAGCTATGTATGGGAGTGCAGATGTCATTGCATAGTAAGGAGTTCTACCTAAGGTCCATAATAAGCAAGTTGAACTAAATAATGTAAAAACTATAGTTTGTTTTTACACAGAAAGCTGTTCTAGTTTGGATACTGTGGAAGAATAGAACATTATTAGCTTCAAAAATAGATTAGACAACTACATCCTTCAAAACAAAGGGTCAAAATGATCCCATTAGATGGGAAACAGATGTGATGGGCAATAAAACCATCTTCTGTCTCATAACTTAACATAGCACTTAGTATAGTTTCGTTTTATATGTTTCCCTAAGTACTTTAAGGCATAGTTCTTAGTCTCTTAGCTCTGTCTGGTAAATCTTCACTCAGTAGTCCATGATGAAAAGCAGCACTATTTAATTTAAACAACAGTTGACTAGAGCCAACAATGTTTGCATTTATGTAAGATTAATAATGGACCTTGGGATGTAAAATCAGGTGTCTCTTTCAGCTCTTAACATGATCCTATCCACTGTTTTCAACTGTTGAATGTGTAACTTGTTATGCTCGTAGTAGCTCAAAGAGGTGCAGTCATTTCAGTGGCGAGTAAGTGCCCTGCAAAAGCATTGAAGTAAGGGATAACTAGTGAGTCAAATTCAATAAAATCGTGTTTCAAAGAACTGCAACATTATACATGCCATCCCCATTTAAAGGTTTTATGAGCTTAAGACATGCACTTATACAACCTAGTTTACATATAGTTACAATGATATCACCATGCATGTTGAAAATGCATGTTTTTTCAAATTATATGTAGCAAGAAAAAAGTAAACTTCTACAGGGTATTATGACAAACTATTTGGAGTATTTAACAAGCATAATATTGATTAAACAGTCCATTGATGGGTTGGGGCAGGGATTAAACTGGACACAAACTCATAGGAACTCAATTACACCTCCTAGGACATCTTTCTCCACTGAATACTATTGAAGAGTTCCACCTCCTAGGGGTGACAGTTCCACCTCTACAAATGTAGAGATTACAGGTCTATCTCCCAAACATTTCCAATTTAACCTCTGGGTGGGGGACCTTTTTTCAGAGGAGCTGTTTATGAGGCTTGTGTTTGTCCTGGGAACCTACCCAACCTGTATCTGAAACTATTAACTTTTCTCTTCCTGAAATCTACAGTAACAAACATTTTTCAATGCTGAATGTTGCCTGCTTGTATTTGTTTTAGGTGTGTGGCACCGAAAGGTCTGGCAGCCATCCAGGGAGGTAACTCAGAAGTATTAATGGGTTGAAAACATGTATAGGGAAAACATAGAGTTTGATAAGAACATATTGCTGAGTGTATTTATTATTTTCTTAATGTGGCTAACATGTTACTGTCACCATGCTGAGTTGGATATCAGAGTGTCTTATGGTTCGATTAACAAAGCAAATAATAGGGTTTATGGCAAACAGCTGAGAATGAGAAAAGGAAAAACTTCCAACATCCAGTATCACCCAATCCCATAGGAAAAAATCACTGTACCTTTTAGTCTGTGACTACATTAAATGCAACATAGCATTCATGGAGGCTGACGTGTTACTATCACCATGCTGAGTTGATACTGAGAGCACTACAGGAAACTGGATTTTTTGCAACAGCATTACTCAGTTTGTCATGAATATAAAACTAACTTTTAGTCATTGGATAACTGAAGGACAAGAGAGCTAAGCTTGCCTGTTTGTGGTTCTCTGATCAATTATGTCACCTTTGTGAATATTATCATCAGTGATACAATTTAGTGATGTGGACAGTAACCACATTCTGTGTTTCTCTCTCTCTCTATATATGTCTGTCACAGTGGCTGTAGGCCAGGTGGTCACTGTCTCCCTCTCTGAACTCTGTCCGTCACAGACTAGGGTAGTACTGAGGGGGACAGAATCTGAGAGAGAGAAAAAAAATAAAACAAAACAAACACATATACTGTAGCCAGAGTGCTGCAAGGCTGACACTACATCTACCACTCCCCATGTGTGTTTCTCTACACTGTGTCCTGCTAAAGGGGAACCGAAGACTTTTACCACAGGGTTGCAGTGGTGAGATGCTCGCACTGTGCAGGGGCCCTCTGTAGCTCACTGTCAGAGGTTAACAGGGCAATTGGGAGGGTGGAGATCTGTGGGGTGGGTCGCCTTATTATGTGGATGGTTTGGGAGGTACACAACAGCTTGCTTAGTGGTGGGACTGTGCATCATTAGGCTATGGAGCTGACTGCTTGATGTTGCTGCATTGCTCGGGGGCGTGGCGCCACTAGCAGACAGAATGGGAAAGGCAGTGACACATGGCACAGGACAGGACTGAAGGTAAACAAGAGGTAGAAATAAGGTGGGCAGTAGTAAATGCTGCAGGATGGGATTGCTGACCTTCCAATGACTGTAGTAGCACTGCTGGATGGGAAGCCAAATGGAGCAGGTGGAAGAGTCGCATCATTACATGGATGGTTTGCGAGTGGCAACAGCTTGCTGAGTGGCACTGTGTATCATTGGGCTATGGGGCCAACTGCTTGAGGTTGCTGTTGCAGGGGATCCTCTGGATTGTTCAGGAGGGGTCCACTTTAGCAGACAATAGGAAAGGCAGTGACTTGTGGCACAGGACGAGACTGGAGGTAAACAAGAGGCAAGAACAAGAGGGCAGAAACAAATGCCACAGGATGGGACTGCTGACTTTCTGATGACTGTAACAGCACTGCTGTATGGGAAGCCAAAGGGGGGGCACAATGTGCCACTGGAGAAAGGCAGAGGAAATTAAGGGGAATGAAGTGCTTCAATGAGAGAGCACTTAGCATAGGATGAAATTCTCTCTCATTGTTGCGGTTCATTCATTTCAACTACAGGATGTTTCCGCTCATAAACTGTGAACCAGCCTGTCTTAGATAGGTTGCATGATGATTGGTCTGTCAGGGACAAGCCCAATATAGATTGCTCTGCATTGGGCTAGTCAGTGACACACCTCTGAAATGCCATCTGTAGCAAGACATTTCTTGTGCCAGCGCAGCAACTTAATAAAATGCAGAATGATGGAGTGATGTCCACTGACCTCTGCAAGGAGATAAGCTGCAGTGCTCACAGCCAGGAACATGTGTTGGATCTTGCCATAGTATAGGTCCTTATAGAGTGCACTATAGTACAGAGGTATGAGGCAAAGAATACCTCCACCCATGTGGTCATGAGGTTCAACCTAGCGATGGCAAAAACAACCCTTATCTAGGGCTGACACCTGGGATTTCAGGCTCAGATTTTCAAAAATAAGTATTCCCAGAATGCTTATCAGCCCTTTCTGTAACAAGTTAAATTGCAGCCAGGATAGGTACTCTCTGCTGCCTGAGCTCTTTGGGAGCATTGAATCATACACTTTATAACCCTTGTTATGTGTGTATTGGGCAGAAAGAGGTACAGAAATTTAAATAAGATGGAACAACAACAGTATGTGGGATGCACAAATGATGCAAAAAGACTGATAATACCCGGTTTGTTTGATTTGTGTTAACACACATATAGTCTGAGGCCTCAACCAACCTAAAGCAGACTAGGCATGCAAATCCTCACAGGGGAGTAAGTTCAAGAAAAAATGACTCTGATCATACTACAATACATTTTGCTGACCATGTCAAGATGCAGGCCACACCATAGCTGGCTCAATCACACTAAATGGTAACAGTAATCTTCTTAAAATGCACAAAATAACACACAATGGTAGAATCTCAAGCTATCATTTGATGTCTCAGATTATTTTACTTCTACTGAAACCCACAGCAATAAGTTGCAGAGTGCCATAGTGATATGCTCTTAGGAGGCAAGCTGCAGCATTCTGCACCAGCTGCAGGCACTGGGTTTGGTTACAGTAAGCCTGCGTAAAGACAGAAGGTGACAAAGGCCTGTACCATTTTTTTTCAGGTTATCAGGTGTAAGAAAGGGATGCAAACTGGCTATGGTAAATGCAGCCCCAAACCAAAGACAGCACTTAGAATCCCAGAGTCAAACTTTAAGCAAAAACTACCCCAGACTGCTGACACCCCTTTATACCAAAATCTAAATCCCATCCATGGTGGTTAATCTGGGAGCATAGAACCAGGCACGTGTTGGCTTTCTAATGCTCATAGCAAACAGAAAGATGTAGAACAACTTAAATAAGAGGAAAAAACATACTGTAGAGACATAGACTGTCTCGGCAGAAAAGGACCTGTAGGCCTATCCAATCTGCCCTATTTTCCCTGCCTATTACTACACCATAGATTCTATCTGGTTACAGGTGTCCTCCCTCCTCCCTTTCCTCTACCTACTATAGCCATGTGTCTATCCCACACAGAAGAACAATATGTAGGATATGTAAATGATACAAGCCTTTCCAGTTTTCTTTGGTGTATGTAAACACATATATTCGATAGCCTCAGACCCAGCAGAAAACATCATGGCTCAGATTGGGAAGACACCACTGAGTGCGCGGAGGAGAGAGCAGAGGCCAGCAGCAGCAGCTAAATGCAACATTTATTTTTCTGTTTTAGTGGGGGCTGTGTCCTATTGTTAGTGTTTGCCACAATAATGTGCTTATTACCATTGGGGGCTGTATGTCGGATTCATGAGGAAGGAGGAAGGGAACAGAAGGTGGGTTGAGGGAGGGGAGGAATGAAGGTCAGCAGCCATAATCAAGAGCCACTGGTGGTCCCAGTAGACCATGTGACTACAGCAAGCCAACAAGATGGCTGTAGTTCTTATATAATGCCCATAATCCCTAGTGACCCCTCGTGTCAGCAACTCCAAAGCGTGAGTGCCATGAAGCAGGAGTGTGGCATCTGGAGGCATTTGCAGAAAGGACCACAGGCTATAGGCCATGCTACTCAAATGAGGACAGATACGGCAAGTGGGGAAAGGGAGAAGTAAGTGGGAGCACAAAAGGAATTGCAGCTTACTTATCTGGACTCTGCCTCCAGAGGGAACACTAGTAACACTGCAGCTAGTACCTATCTTGGGTGGGCTACAACTGGCCTAGCAGTAAGGGAATTCCATGGGAGGGCAGCAATCTCTCAAGAGTGAATAGCAATACTGCAAGTGGGCCACAGCTACTCCTTATCTAAAGTCAGCCTACAGGGGAGTCAGCAGGTAGGAAATTTAGTAGAAAAGCATACAGTTCATGTCTAGGTCAGTAGTGGATCTCAGTTACTCCATATCTGCAGTCAGGTTAGAGGAGAGTTAACGGGCAAGACATTTAGTAGGAAGGCTGGCTGCGTACCTAGGGCTGACTAGGCAGTGAGGCAGCAAAGCTGTTAAAGCGGTAGTCAAAAGGAAAAGAAGAGGGTGCAACTCTTCAGCTGCCCCCAACCAGGTCATAACTGATTAAAGGGGAGGGAAGGGGTACTTGTTGCTTTTAAACCACTCTTCTGACTGGATGGGCAAAGCAGTACTTATCTGCTGACAAACTTTATGTTTCTACATTTCTTGTCCAGTTCCTGGTTAATAGCTTCATAGGAGTAAAAGGGATAGCTAAGTACATTATTGAGGCATGTCTAGTTCATTAATTTGTGGAGACAAGGCATGCAGTGGAGGCAGGGAGAGGCAGGTAGGGTTGTAGGGTGCAGTGGGTGTGTGGCAACGATGTTTCTGGAAGCTCTCTGGGACATGGAGGATGCCTAGTTTGCAGGCATATTGGACAGCTGAGGGTGGAGGTTTGCCAGCTGAGGCAGGAGATAGGTGCTCTAGGGGTGATTCGCAGAGTAATGATGGGAAGGCCCAATCCCAAGGGATCCAGCTCAGATCACCTTGATTTATACAAAGAAAGTAATTAAATCTTGTGGAAGCCCATAGCAATCATGGCTAACAAACTATGCAAACAAATTGGATCATTAGGCTTACTTACCAAAAGGTTATTTAAAAGAGGACATTTTACTATGTGAAGATGCAGTGCGAAAAAATGGTTAGGGATTTTATAGTGACCCTACTTGTTTGGACGGTTAGTTTTTAATAATTTCTATAATAAAGCCTTCTTTTTGATAGTAGAGTGGTGCTGGTATTTGCTTGCTTGCCTCTGACATTTTTACACCTGCCACACTCTTTATGGTGGAGAGGTCTTTGCTGTGCTTGACTTTAGGAAATATGTTTGAAATGAAAAAAGAATTTGGCCATACAAAAAAGGATCCTTTTTCATAGGGGGCCAATCATTTTTCATGAGGAAAAAATTATTTTTCATATGACCACCATTTTCTTTTCATTGTTTAAACTTACAGACATTTAAAGTACATAAATATAACGTTTTTTAAAAACAAACACACACTTGAACCAAGCTAAATGTAACCCACTTAGCTAGATTCTGGTGTTTATGTTTTTTTTAAAGTTAGCAGAAATACATTTTCTGGGCACCCCTAATCCAGGGTGCACAGCTTAGTGAGAGGAGCCATTCACCCAAGCTTTCTGTATGAGTACAGCAGGACTTTCTTGACTTCTGCAGCCACAACTGGAACTTGTGCTGTGGGCTGTAGTGAGAGCAGTGAGCCACCCTTTCCCTGGTGTCTAGTGGCACCCCCCCATTGCTGTCTCTTTATGTATGTAATGTGTTGCCCTGGTGTCTAGTGGTGCACCCCCAAACTCCAGTCATCATCCCCATACTTTTATAATGTTTCCTTGGTGTCTAGTGACACCCCACCCTCCGATGGTTGTCTCCATAATGTTTTTGTCTTTCCCTGGTGTCTAGTGGCACCCTCCACACCCTCTGATCACTGTCCCCATAATGTTTTTGTCTTTTCCTGGTGTCTTGTGGTTCCTCCCACCCTTCTGTTACCGTCCCTGTAATGTTTTTGTCTTTTGCTGCTGTCTAGTGGCACCCCCCCGATCACCATCCCTGTAAAGTTTTTGTCTTTTCCTGGTGTTTAGTGACAACTTCCCACCCTCCAATCACCATCCCCAGAATGTTTTTTCTTTCCATGGAGACTTCTGGCACCTCCACCCTCTGATCACTGTCCCAGTAATGTTTTTTCTCTTTCCCTGATGTCTAGTGGCACCCTCACCCACTCATCGCTGTCCCATTCTGAAATAAAGAAAACTGTCCTTTGATGTTTTTTATTTTTAAACCTGCAAAAAAGAAAATGGCCCCTCTCCCATCTGACCCCCACTGCACCTCCCACTCAGAATCCACCACCCCACATCCCTCAGTACACACCCACACACCCTATCTCACCTGAACTGGCCACAGAGTGAAGATCCACTCTCTAATTGAAGACCTGTCTTGCTGCTGGAATCGCCAACTGCAATATGAGAAACTAAGGTAAGTGCAGTGTAATGTATTTATTTATTTTTTTGTTTTTGTTTTTGATAACCATGTTTGGGTGCACTAAACATAGAAATGCCTATTTTCAGACATGACCCGGGAGGTTACAACAGGATAATACAATGATAAAGGAAGAAGTACAGTTTACATTTAGCAACATAAGGATACAATGCAGATGATAAGAATAGTCACATTTAGCAACAAAAGATACAGTGCAAGTGAATAATAACAGTCCTTAGAATTTAGTTAATGAGTGAAAACTAGCATCAATTAAGTTTCAAAGAGCAAAATATATAGTTCTACAGTATAAATGCCATCTAATTAAGAAACATCAAGGGGTAAGTAGAACAAAATGTAGAACGGAGGAAGAGTGCAAGAGTAAATAAAAGGGGTGACAGACCAGAATGAGGTATGAAGAGTGACCAGAAAGGGTATAAGAGAGAAAAGAAGATAAGAGTTGGGAGTGGAGGTAGAATGAAAAGGGGGGAGGGGGAAAGAACAAACAGAAAGTAGGTGGAATGGGGCTTAAGGAGGATAGAAACAGGTACATGAGGCAAGTTTAATAAGATGATGCATAACTTTTGTCATTTTTGTATATTTTGACCCCAAATTTTCAAGATGGCCTTTGTGGGACCCCACCTCATGACTAACGGTGGCAGAATTATGCAAATCTAGCCCAAAACAAAATTCTGTGTTCACTTGGCAAAATCACCTTTCAGGTGGGATTTGAAAATTGTCACTGCCCTTGTTCATAAGGTAGGGTCACAAGAAGGCTATATTGGAAATTTTGGGTCAAAATATGTAACTAGTGGTAAAGTTACGTGCATACATTGAAATTTTATTATGCTCTCTCATTACTTTGATAATTTTAAATATTTTGACCTCAGATTTTCAACATGGCAATTTTTTTTACACCACTTCATGGACATGACAGCTGCCATTTCTCAAATCCTGGCAAAAAGGTATTTTCATACCCGTGGCGCGGAATGATGTTTCGATGCTGCTGAATTATGTTTCGGCGGGGATATGAAACATTTCACTGCTGGGTTCATGAGGTGGGTTAATAAGTAGGCTATGCTAATAATTTTGTGTTCAAATATGGTAAAATACCTAGGTTATGAGTGAATGTTGCAGTATTTCAATGTTCACTCATAACATCACTAATTTTCACTATTTTAAGTCATTACTTTCAACAAAGCCATTTTTCCACACCACCTCATAAACATGACGTGTCATTTTTTAAATCATGGATGACGTGAGTTTTTGCATTTCTGGTGCAAATTATATTTTGGCCAGTATACTATAAATGGTACATGTCATGCTTATAAGGGGCATCATAAAATGAGTATCTTGAAAGTTTGTGGTCAAAATTGAAAAAAATATATATAATTTTTTTTTCTATCCTTTTCTTTCTCCATCTGCCACCCTGTGGCAAACCCCACTGGACCACCTCCCCAGCTCCATCACCCACCTCCTCCAGTACTTACCTTGCTGCAGCATCCTCTGCCACTGCACTGGAGCAGGTGCCTGGCCTCCTGTTCGGAGCCTGTAAGGGGTGCACTCATTGCTGCTGGTGGATTTTTCCACCAGTTTCTCCTGTACGTCCCTGGAGCCCCAGTGCAAGGACATACTTGTGCATGGAGGTGAGCATGTCAACTTGGCCTGGATGGCCCTGATCCTGCCACCCCTGGCTTAGCACCTAGCCCCCTCTGTCACCTGCACTACCACCGCATCTCCACATGGTGTTAGTCAAGGGTCTGGAAGGTTCACCTTGTTGATTCAGGAGAGGAGAGGAGAAGAGAGCTGCCAGGCAGCTGCTCATTCCTCACCCAACCCTCCCCCCAGCTGACCCCCAGCAACTCATACTTATCACAGAACATGGATCGCTGGTGTGGCAGGAGGTACAGTAAGACATCAGTACCTCAGCTCTCCACACCACTGGGCCAGCTTATATATATAATTGTTAACACAGTTTGTGTGTAGTGCCACTCCTGACTCCAGTGGGTATGCTTTGTGATCCTGTGCTGGTGAGGTCAGTTCGGGGGTGAGCTCAGTGATCCAGCTGTATGGGGTGAGTGTGGGGGGATGATGCTGTTATGCAACACCCTCCCCTCAGTCAGGGAATGAAAGGTTATGGGCTGGCTGCATGGACCTGGGTACCATATAGTGAAGGCAGCTGTCCTCTTGGCATAGGGCCCTGGACCTCTGCACCCATGGGTGGCAGAGGGCACTGTGCATTGACTGATAGATGCATTCTTTGCTCTGTGTATCTTTATCTGCAGCCAAATGGAAGCACAAGGACCACAGGGCCCTGAGCTTCCACAGCCCACTAGACAGCTCCATTAATTCTTTGCATCTATTGCTTCACTGAGGTGTAGGGTCCACAGGGGCCCTGCACTTCAGTAGACATAATGCACCCTTGGCACATGGTATCAGGTCCTGAAGGGACCTGTACGAATGAGGATATGATTCCACTATCTCAAAAAGAAAAGAAATTATTTGCAAAAAACTTCATTAATGCACTAGTCAGGGTTAAACCAACAAAAGTAAGGAAATGTGGTGTTAGGGTTTTTAACTCTAACACCCCATCCCCACCCTCCAAGCAGCAACAGGAAAAAAACATTATGATTTCACCTCTCCTACATCTTTACAAATCAGGCATGGAGTGTGCCTTGGAGTTGTCAGCCATAATGCTCATCCCATTCTTATATACTCTACACATCTCAACTTCTTTAAAGATAGAATGGGGTGAGCGTTAGGGCTGACAACCCCAAAGCACACCCCATGCCTGATTTGTAAAGACGCAGGGAAGATGAAACCATAATAGTTTTTCCTGTTGCTGCTGGAGGGTGGGTGTGGGGTGTTAGGGTTGGAAATCCTAATGCCACAATTTCCTACTTTTGTCAGTTTAACCCTAACTAGTGCATTAACAGTGTTTTTTGTCAGCAGCACAGGACACTCTGGTGAGAGTGTCTGAACATTGGTGTGCCTTTTGCTGGTTGATGCCTTCATTTCTGAGCATCCATACGTGCTTGTAGAGTGAATACTGCTGCACTGGCTGGTTGCCAGGCAACAGTATACAGAGAATGCTTTCACAGTTTGAGTGTACAGGAGTGAGATGTTTTTTAAATATTTTAACTGAGACTTCCATCACCTCACTCACTAGAAGTCCACTGCATGAACTGGTGGGTATTAGTAGCCAGGGAATCCCCAAATTGAAGTAAAAGATGGGGTTAGGAGTCTAGCGAGTAACCAGAAGTTCAATAACACCATGTCTGG
This sequence comes from Neoceratodus forsteri, assembly GCA_016271365.2. NCBI lineage: Eukaryota > Metazoa > Chordata > Ceratodontiformes > Ceratodontidae > Neoceratodus > Neoceratodus forsteri. The sequence continues at coordinate 451,996,140 of CM057455.1, read as the reverse complement.
TCCTCTCCTATATCTGGTGGCATCCTGAGCAAGCAGGGCAAGCTCGAGTGTGACGAGCACATGGAGACGTGTGTAGAGACAAGTCCATCTCTGCGAGTATCAGCTGTGTCATCTGGGGCAGATGGAGCAGCAGGCCATGAGACTTGCTGGTTTCTAACAAGGGTTAAGTACACCTCCCCTTGATATCATGGAACCAAAGGTATTTACTCTATCTACCGGGAAAATAGGGATACAGTGCTAGCAATTTCATATGCTTAGCCTACAGCATGAAACATTATTCCTGATGGGTTTGTCTGTCAGAACTGTTTAAACCTTATAGCGCTGCAGGATAAGCTAAACTCCTGTGAGGGAGAAATGGATCTCCTAAAACAAAAATTAAAAGCTACTGAATTAGAGGCTATTAACAAAACAATAAATTGTGTAGGTTCAAGTATCAAAAGGTCAAGAGTTGTGGAAAGTGAATCCGAAGAAGAAAATGAAGAGGTGTTTCGTTAATCATAAGAATAAAACAAAAAAGGGAAGAAGATGCATGAGAAACACATTAAATAACAACAAATAGATATACCCCACTGATGAACCTTATTGGTTCCATAGAAACACATACACAAGAAATCCTGGACTTGGATAGGGATGAACAGATCAACCATAATGAAAGTTGTAAGCCTGCATTATTAGTCCTGGCCAAGAAGACTGATGTTAGGGGCCAAACTACCACTGAGAAGAACGGTACCTCGATACAAGTTGCCTCACCTCAGGGTGGAGGGGCTGGAAGTTGGATTGAATTGGGAGATCATGGTACAGGATCTAATAGGAACATTCAGATGACAAGAGCAGTGGAAGGGGTCTCTGGTCCGCAGGACCGAAATATGGAGGTTCTGGAGGAGGGGCAAGTACCTCAACACCAACCTGAGCAATTTTTCATCTTAGGTGATTCCATGATAAGATATAAGGATAGGGCTGCTATAAGGGGAAGCAACAATAATATTACTAGTTGCACTTCTAGTGGGGCCAAGATCACTGACATAGCCAGGATGTTACCAAATATGTTTCAGAAGGTGGATGGGTCTAAGACTATTTTATTACATGCTGGTACTAATGATCTTAGTATGCCTAATTTGGATAACACATTAAGGGACATGGCAAATATCTGTAAGATGGCAAAAGATCTAGGTGCTAGAGTAATATTATCAGAAGTCTTGCCAGTCCCATGAGCCAGTGGGGCTAGAATTAAATGAATCAAAGACTTTAACAACTGGCTACAAAGATTTTTCCTAACAAGCAGGTTGGATTGTATAAGATTATGGGAGCTCTTTATAGATAGGCATGAACTTTTTAGCTATGATGGGCTCCATTTAAATCATAAGGGCTCTAGGCTCCTGGGCAACATGTTCTAAAATGCTATTAATGGCACAACCTACTGTCCAAAAAACTAGCTCACCTGGGGCAATCGGGTAGTACAAATATTAGCAGCAATGCTAGTTGTAGCATACACAATACTAAGAAAAAAATATCCAGAGTAAGGGAGCTGCGATACTGCTACTAAATGCCAGAAGTCTCAATAATATTACAAAATCCGAACTACAACTGATCCTTCAGGAGAAAAATGTTGATATTGCAGCTATCACAGAAACCTGGTGGTTGGATACTAACGAGTGGAACAGAGACATACAGGGTTATAAGGTATTCTATGAAGACAGGGTTGGAAAAAGAGGTGAAGGAGTTGCCCTATATGTTAAGGACAATATACAATCTAGGGGCATCACTAAAAAGGATACAAATAGTGACATAATGTGGGTGGAAATCCTCTGAGATAAACTGAGGAAAGTCAACATTGGCATATGTTATAGGGCCCAGATTTAACACCTGAGGAATATACTGAATTATTTAATAACATCAGCATGCAGTTGTCTGATCACAAGGTACTGCTTTTTGGAGATTTTAATTCACCCAATGTCAACTGGCTAAGTGGCAGTGCTAAAAATAAATAGGATCAGGAATTATTAGATATGTGTATGGAAAATGGGCTACAACAAATGGTTCACACCCCACAAGATGCAATTTATTTATTTGCTTTTGCTAACCTGGTAAGCACACTAGACAGCCAAGTGCCTACTTTCAGGTGCGACCCGGGAGATTACAAGGTACATTACAAGGTACATACATGAACATCAGGCAAATACAAGTGGAGGATTACATTACATAGAATTAGCACAACAGGGACTTTACAAGCATCAGATTTCATCAGGCAAATAGTAGTGAAGAGTTAATATAAACTGACCAGAACACAGGGACATTGTAAGACAACAATACCCAAAAACAGGTATTACAATACAGTATTAAACATTGCAGTTAGTAGGAAGAAGTGCAGTGTGAATTCATCGCTCCAGGCAGCAAGTTGTAAGGCTAGCAGTTAGAATAAGGAGGAGTCACAGTTGGGATAGAGTGGGCCCGGTGCGAGAGAAAGGAGTGCACAGTTATAGTGCTCACCCTGTTTTGCCGGTGGGCCTAAATGGTCCATTTTTTATATACAGTATGCTGTGAGAACAGGAGGAGTATGAGCACAGTTGTGCTCTGCCCACGTTGAAATGTTTAGGTAGCATCTCAGTTAGTTGGGGCATCTCAGGCTGAAAGGGTTTGTCAAGTGCAGAGACAGGTGGCAGCCGTTTTGAGAAAACCCCAGAGGGAGGCTTTAAAGCTCTGGTGCGAGGGAGAGGAGCGAGTGCTAGTTGGAAGAGAGTTCCAAACCCTGGGTGCATATGCACCAAAGGCTCAGTCACCCATTTGTGTGCAGGTTTTAGGTACCAGGAGGGCATGGGAGCCGCTGGATCACAGGTTGTAGGAGGGTGTAGCAAGAACAAGGGTCTCAGCAAGGTTTTGAGGGGTGGCAGTTCTGACAATATTGTCAATGAAGTTGCCCACGACATAAGAGCGGTGAGTTTCTGATGGGAGCCACTCAAGTTGGGTGTAAAGCTCACAGTGGTGAGTGAGGTGGTGGGCTGAGAGCGCAAAATGGCGTATGTTGTTGTACGTTGAGTCCCACTTTACTAGACCAGTTTTTGCAACGTGGGCAAAGGTGATTAGTCCGTATTACGGCAAAGCGTGGGTAGGAGGACTCCTCTGGCTAGAGCAAGACTGGCAGCTGGAGTTAGACAGCTTTTTGCTCTGTAAGCCCGACCCAGCTTGCAGTTTGAGGCCTTGCATGTATTTCGTATGTGCAGGTTCATATCCAGCTGCAGGTCAAGGGTTACCCCCAGGTACTTGACCGAGCCTGCGACAGTCAGCGGTGACCCATCAGCCCCAAAGATCTGTAGTGAATCCGGGGCGGCTTTTAACTTGGCTGAGCCAAAAGCATGGCCTGCATCTTCTGTAGGTTAATAACAAGTTTATGGTCCTGCAACCAAGTTTGGATGTGGTCAAGTCCGAGTTTAGTTTGGTGTTAATGGTGGAGATGTCCTGGGATTTGGCCATGATGACTAGGGTCATCGCGCATAGCACTGAGGACCCTAGGAGCGAGCCAAGGGTAGCTTATTTATGAAGAGAGAGAACAGGACAGGCCCCAGGACAGAGCCCTGGGGGACTCCGCAGTTAACCTGGGTAGGCTTAGACAGGACCATGTTGAATTTGGTGTACTGATGCCTGCCTGTGAGGTAATTACTGATCCATGCAAGAGCTGGGGAGGAGAAGCCAAGTGACAGGAGAGAGGAGCACAGTAATGTGTGGTCAACCCAATCAAAGGCTTTTGAGAGATCAACAAAGATGGCCCCGGTCAGTTCACCTTGGTCAGCAGCAGACCTGATCTCCGAGGTAACAACTGCTAGGGCCGTGGAGGTGCTATGCCCCTTTCTAAACCCATGTTGTGCAGGGGAGAGAAGGTTGTGGGTCTGTAGGTAGTGGGTGACCTGAGAGGCGACTACCTTTTCCAGGAGCTTGCTGATCGCTGATAGGATTGCAATGGGACGGTAGTTCTTGAGGTCTTTTGTGTCCCCTTGCTTGGGTACAGGTATAACCTTGGCTATCTTCCAGATGTCTGGGACTATGCCTGAGGTGAGCGATGCATTGAAGACATAGGCTATGGGCCGGGCTAGTACTGATGCCCCTAGTCTCAGCAGCCTGAGCTCCAGGCAGTCATGCCCAGCTCCAGTGTATGGGGATAGATAAGCAAGGAGCTTCTGGGCTTCCATGTCTGTTACTGCCTTGAGGTAAAAGGGCAGTAGGGGGGGTTGTCCCTCTGGATGAGGAGGCCCGGCCAGCAGGGTAGTGCAGCAGTTTGGGTAAAGCAGGCAAGTCTGTGAACTGAACATCGAAGGCATTGACAATAGTGAAGGGGTTGTTGCAGCTAACCCCATCAATGTGCATGTCAGTGACCTGCGCTCTTGTGGCCCCACCCACCACTTTCTTAATGCTCTGCCAGAAAGTCCTCGGATTTTTGGCTGTGGAGAGCAGGATGGGCTGACAGTATTCACTTTTTGCTGAGTGAATGGCTCTCTTGCATGAGTTCCTCAGCTGCCTGTAATCTGGAGATCCATGCTGGACAGTGAACTCTTATACCTCACCCAGCATTTATCCCTTTGCTTCATGAGAGTATACAGGCCTCCATGGAGCCATTTAGTTGCAGTGCCCCTCACTCTCCTTCTTGTGAGGGGGGCATGCCTGTCTTGAAGTGGGCTGAATGCTTTTAGAAAGCTGTCAAGGGCCATTGAGGGGTCATTGGTGGCTATGACCTGAGACCAGTCAGTATGCCTCAGGTCTTCAAAGAAGTCTCCAGCATTGAGTTTGGAGTAATCCCTCATTTGAATCACCTTGTGCTGGATTTTTGGAGGGGCATTGCCCTATACACAGAAGGTGGGAGAATGATCTGATATAGCATCAGGTAAAACGCCACAGGAGATAATTTTCTCCGTTCTGTTGCTTAGTACCCAGTCAATGACGGAGCCCTTGTCACCTCTGAGAAATGGCCTAGTGGGTTCAGAGATGAACTGGCTTAGGGCCAGTCCAGCCAACAGTGGTTCATATTGCTGGGCACTATGACCTGCCCAGTTAAGGTTGAAGTCCCCCAGGACTAGTAACTCATTTGAGCCAACCTTTGGGCTGAGACTGTCTAGGAGGTAGGAGAGCCCGGACACACCACCCTTGAGAGGGTTGTAGGCACATATCACATGCACCTTTTTGGTGTTCCCTAGCAGGAGGAGAACGTGTAGGAACTCACAGAGCTGCGATGCAGATTGCGAGTGTCCTATGACTGAGACGTTTAAGTGCATCTTGTAGTATATGAGTACTCCGCCCCCCTCTTGTTCTGGGGCCTATCCAACCTAATGAGGTTGTAGCCTGGAAGGTCACAAACTGAGTCAGATATGTGTGGCTTAAGCCATGTCTCAGTGATACCCATAATGTCTGGATTATAGTGGGCCACCCAAGCTGTTAGCTCAGTAAGGTTTTGTAGAAGGCAATAACATCTTAGATTTGGTATTAATCAATAATCCTAATATTATAGAAAATCTAAGCATCATGGAGCCCCTTATTGGATGTGATCACAACATAGTTTATTTTAGACAAGCTAACAAATTAACAAGGGTCCAGGGGATAACCAAGGCAAAAAAAGTGCTCTCTAGGTGACTTTAATAAGATACGGGAGGAATTAGAAGATTGGAAATGGGATATGAATCACTTGACAACTGAGGAGAGCTGGCTACTTATTAAAAATAAATTATTGGAATTGAAGGATAGATATGTACCGAATAGAATATTATACAACAAAAATGGTAAAGTACCGCAATGGTACACTAGCACGGTCAGATGCCTTATAAACAAAAAAAGAAATGCCTATCAAGCACTTAAAATGGATAATAACAACTATAACTTAAATAGACACCAAAAATTTCAAAAGAAATGTAAAAAGACAATAAAGGATGAAAAAATGAAAACTGAATTTAAATGAGCCCATATTAAGGATAATGGGAAATCCTTTTTTGCCTATATTAATAATAGGGCAGCTAATAGGACCATTGGCCCACTAATAGGTGAAGGTGAAGCCATTACAGATCCGACAGTACAGGAATCCTTATTTAATGATTATTTCACTTTAGTCTATGCCCCGCCCCTTGTAACTCTAGCATAACTGGTTCCCAAACCAGTACTGCCAATAATCCACACACAGTTGTATCCAGGAAGGATTCTGAGTTAGAGCTTAAAAAAGTTAACACAGCAAAATCTGCGGGGCCTGATACATCCTAGGTTGATTAAGGAAGTTAGTAAATGGTTGGTAGGACCACTTTATCACCTATTTAACAAGTCCCTGCAGACTGGTGATGTGCCCTAGGATTGGAAAACTGCAAACATGGTGCCCACTTATAAAAAGGGGGATGGGGTGATGTTGGCAATTATCAGCCCATCAGCCTCATGTCAAAATTAAGAAAACATCTGGCATTTCTGATTAAAAGTAAATTACAACTGGAAATTACCAATAGTAATCAAAATGACCCAACACAACATGGTTTCAGGCCCAATAGATCATGCCTTGCTAACAATTTAGTATTCTATGAGAAAGTTAGCAAACAGATTAATCAGCAGATGCTTGTTGATGTCATTTATTTGGATCTTAAGAAAGCTTTTGACAAAGTGCCTTCATGACATACTTATTCAGAAAATGGCCAACATGGGGGTAGACAATATATTAGGTGGGTGCTAGCATGGTTAAGTGACAGGACCCAACAGGTGAGGGTCAGGGGTTATATTTCTGGAAAAGGCCAAGTAACAAGTGAGGTTCCCCAAGGGTTGGTTTTGGGGCCAATTTTGTTCAATCTACAGTATTTGTATCAGATATGACATCTCATATAGCTAGCTACTGTAGAAAATTTGCAGATGACACCAAAATAGGTGGTGAGGTTGAGAGAAGGTTGAACACATCAGGAAGGAATAAAAGAAAATTGAGGAGTGGGCCAATAATAACAGGATGTAGTTTAATCTGCAAAAGTCTGTTGTTAAGCATTTCAGAACTAGAAACAAACAGTACGAATATTGGTTAAATGGTGTTAAGCTGAAAACAATGGTAAATGAGAAAGATTTTGGGGTACTGGTCTCAAATGACCTTAGCTTTGATAGGTATATTGGAGAAGTTATTAAAAAGACTAATAGGATCATTGGCTGTATTGTCAGAGCCTTTACTAATAGCAGCAGGGCTTGCATCATCCCGCTGTATAGATCTATGGTCAGAAGCCACTTGGACTATTGCGCACCACTCTGGAGCCCATACTTAAGAAGGAATAATGATAGCTTGGAGACAGTTCAGGGAAGGATAGCTAGATTAATTAATGGAATGCAAGCATTAAGCTATGAAAACAAACTTGACCACTACACCTTAGAATTAAGAAGAATTAGGGGAGACCTGCTGTTAATGTATTAAATCTCTAAAGATAATGGGTTAATTGACAGCCTTGGGCTACAATATAATAACAGAGATACAGTGGCGTGAAAAAGTATTTGCCCCCTTCCTGATTTTCTCTATTATTGCATATTTGTCACACTGGATGTTTTCAGGTCTTTAGAGAAAATGTAATATTAGATAAAGGGAACCTGAGTGAACAAATAACACTTGTTTTTTTTTTTTCATTTCACCTATTTAATGAAAAAAGTTAACCAACAACAACTGGCACTGTGTGAAAAAGTAATTGCCCCCTTACACTTAATAACTTGTTACGCCACATTTAGCTGCAATGACTGCAACCAAACACTTCCTATAATTCAATATCAGTCTTTCACATCGCTGTGGAGGAATTTTAACTCACTCTTCCTTGCAGAACTGCTTTAATTCAGTAACATTTGGTAGGTTTTGAGCATGAACTGCTCGTTTCGTAGTTCTGCCACAGCATCTCTATTGGGTTTAAGTCTGGACTTTGACTAGCTACTCCAAAACTTTAATTTTACTTCTTTTAGCCATTCTGATGTGGACTTGCTTTTGTGTTTTGGATCATTGTCTTGCTGCATGACCTCACTACGCTTCAGCTTCAGCTGACTGAAGGATGACCGGACATTCTCCTAAGAATTTTCTGGTACAGAGCAGAATTCATGGTTCCTTTAATTTTGGCAAGTCATCCAGGTCCTTAGGCAGCAAAGCATTCCACACCATCACACTACCACCACCATGTTTGACTGTTGGTATGGTGTTCTTACTGTGGAATGCTGTGTTTGCTTTACGCTGAGACATTATGGATCCATGTCATCCAAAAGTTCCACTTTGACTCATCTGTCCATAGAACATTTTCCCAAAAGGCTTGTGGATTATCCAGATGCTTTTTGGCAAATGTGAACAAGCATTTATGTTCTTCTTGGTTAGCAGTGGTTTCCCTTGCTACTCTCACATGAAGCCCATTTTGCCCAGTCTCTTTCTGCTTGTGGAGTCATGAACACTGACCTTAGCTGAGGCAAGAGAAGCCTGCAGTTCTTTGGATGTTGTTTTAGGATCCTTTGAGACTTCCTGGATGATTTTACGCTGCGCCTTGGGTAATTTTGGCAGGCTGCCCACTCCTGGGAAGATTCACTACTGTTCCAAGTGTTCTCCATTTGGAGATTATGGCTCTCACTGTGGTTCGATGGAGTCCCAGAGCCTTAGAAATAGCTTTGTAACCCTTTCCAGACTGATAGAGGGCAACACATTTTTTTCTGATCTTTTCAGGAACTTCCTTTGATCATGGCATAATGTGCTGGTTGAATCTTTGTGCTGGCAACGTGACTCTGATGGTAAGGGTCAAAATAAGTGAGGTTTATATTGAGCAGGGCTGGCTGTAATCAAGCCTGGCTGTGTTCAATCAGCTGACTCTAATTATCCTTTTAATTGGGTTGATTTAACTAGGGGCAATTACTTTTTCACACAGTGCCAGTTGGTGTTGGTTAACTTTTTTCATTAAATAAATGAAATAAGTAAAAAAAAAAGTGTTATTTGTTCACTCAGGTTCCCTTTATCTAATATTATATTTTGTCTAAAGACCTGAAAACATCCAGTGTGACAAATATGCAATAATAGAGAAAATCAGGAAGGGGGCAAATACTTTTTCACGCCACTGTAGATCATTAAGGAGCCATAAGCTCCAGCTAAGATTAACTTACCCTAAAAGGAATTTGAGAAGGAATTTTTATACACAAAGGATTATTCCACTCTGGAATAATTTACCCAGGGACTTAGCAGAAGCCATCACCTTCACAACTTTCAAAAACAAACTAGATAGCCACCTGATATTTAAACTTGGGATGAGATGACCTGCTAGTGCAGGAGATGAACTCTATGGGCTTTTGCCTTCTGTTCATCTAAACCTTCCTAGTATAGTTCCTAGTATATTGTAGGGGTGCAGTAGTGCCCTATAGTTCGGGTTGTACTGGCAGTTCTATGTTAAACCTCAATTTTGCACTTTAGTAACTTCATAACTCTTCAACAGATGTGCACAAAACTTTGCATATGTGATTTTATTGGGTACATCTCTGGATGAGCCAAGTTTTGTTCTGTTCAGATGTGCGGATTCCAAGATATGGATAGTGGAAAAGTGAATGTTAGCACTTTTTTCCTGTTGGTTTGAATGGGATGTTCTTTGAATTTGGCTACCGCCTAGACAGTTTGTAATTTTGGGCTAACATTTTAGGGTAGAGCAGGGCTGGTCCACAGATGTGCCTTTTGCTTGTTTGGTGAGAGAATATTAATCTGTTCCAAAGTTATTTAATTTTGAAAATGTTTAAAATTGGTTCTGAGCATGCTCATTATTCACTTTAAGATAGCTGTATGAAATGAAAAAATAATTCTTTTTTTGTTTGGGGTCAAGTTTTTCTTTTTGTGAGGGGAAAATCCTTTTTCATTTGCCACCATCTTGTTTTCTGTTTCCCTCTACAAATTCAAATTTCAAAAGCCACAAAAATTACATTCTTCTGGACAGCGACCAGCACATGTATCTTACTTAACTGTTGGAGAAATGCCCTGGAAATATTCTTTTTTTAATATTATAAATATTTTTTCATGACTCATGATATCATAAGTCACCAAAAAAGCTTTATAATCTTAAAAAAAGAACATTTAAAGGGCATTTCTACAATAGTTAAGTGCATGGGAGTATGGGAGAAAAACACAGAAAAAAAGAAGGGAATAATAACAAAAAAGGCATATTAGGATACAGTAAATTAGTAAAAATGTGTTCCTTTCCTGGGGCAGTAGAGTGATCTAAAAAAATAATAGTATAGGGTAATAATAGACAAGTATTATTTTCCACAGGTCAAACAGTTTTTTTTTTTTCCATATAGGATCAGCAATGGTGTGCTTGAAATGATTATAAAACTAAGAGTAGACTACATGACATGTTTTAGAACAGGGAAAAGATAGAGTTTTTATTCACAGGTTTATGATCCTATAAGGTCTTATGGAACACTCTTGTGTGTGATGATACAATCACTTGAAAAAGTCATTCTGCTGAAATAGTGATGTCACTACTAAAACAGAATGACTTTTCATTCTGCTTTGGAATACACATCACAATGAAAATGTAATAGTAGACAGATCTTTTTTTTCCAACAGATGACAGGCATGAAAGTGGTTGATAGTTATAAGATAATATACTTTTATTTTCCCAAACAGGATAGGCAATGTCTTCTTGAACTGAATATAAAATAAAGGGTTGAATACTAAGCTTGTTTTAGAATAGGGAAAGGACAGGGTTTTTGTCTACATGTTAATGGTTTTATAGCTTATGATGGGACGCTCCTTTGTTGGAGATGCATAGACCTGAACAGATCATTCTGCAGCAATAGCGATGTTGCTACTAAAACAGAATGACTTTTCAATCTGCTTTAGTAGAGAAGTGACCCCCTCACCTATGTACAATGGATAGCTGGCAGTTTAAGTGCCTCGTGTGTGAGCTGACCAGAATTGAAATGCAAACGGCTAAACTTAAATGATAACTGAAACATACAAAACTCAGCTTGTATGTAATTCTTACTTTTCCTTCATGGATATGGTGAACAGTGTCCAATAGTGTAATAGTTGGAAATACATTGTGCAGCATTAGAAACACCAGATGTAGTGGGGTAAGGCCCATCACTTATCTGAAAGTGTGATTGCAATGTAACAACCATTATCATAAATTATATCCAGAGTTGTATAATGAAAGCAATGGTATAAATATCACATGTATTCAGTATTTATCATGTATTAATCAATATTATATACTGGGTGTAAAGAATGCTGATCTCTGATTGGCTGAGATTTGCTTTCAGCCAGACTATTATCAAAGCACAATGGGCCAGTTGAAAGCAATATGCATAAAATTTACTAGAAAGGAACCATTTCATAATCGCAATAAGGCACTCTATGGGGTGTGCTAACACCCCTTCTCGGGTGGTGAAAGCAATCAGCTATGCCTTGTGCTTCAACCTACTTGAGGTGGGCAGTTATCCTGCCATAATGTACCCTTTGTCTTGCCTTACTGCTTAACTGAATGATGAGGGTTACATTAATGTTACAGATTCAACATATGCCCATTTCATTCTGAATACTGGCTTGCAGTTAAAGTTCTTTATTCATATTAGTAAACTGATTGTCTCTATCTTTTGGCAACTCTACCTACTGACCTCTTTCCATCCAGTCAGCTTGTTACAAATGCTAGTTTGGTTATGCGTGTCACTTAAGATGTCTCCTGTGGCCACTGTGATCTAAAGTATTGCAAAGCGTAAGCCCTACTATCCAATAATCTATACTTGGGTTCTTGTTCACTTGTATGTGTCTCGACTTGCAATTTTTGGCAGCTTGGACTACATATCTGTCATTTGCAATTCCGTCATCTACTCCTGTACTCCACCTCAGTATAATATAGCCCACAAAGCTTGATGTCATCTGTAACTATACTGTATGCATCTTGTGCTATGTTCATTCCCTTACATTGATGAACCTTTTGGAACTGGGAATGGCAAATACCAGGAGTGACATATGTGCACCAAACTTGTGAATTCCTTCTCCACTAAGCTGATCACTTTAATCATAACTCTCTGCTATGTCCCCCCACTGGCAAATTTCCCACATGTGGATAACATGAAGCAGATACTATAACAAGTGTAGTTGTGATCACAAAAGTCCAACAGACAAAGCAAACGTTGTATATTTGAATATGCCATTTTCAAAACAGAAAGATCATAGACATCGGCTACTTATATTATCCTTTAGCCAGATAAAGCATGGCATGGTGAGACATGCTGTAATTACTGTCAGCATTCAGTCCTTTGGCCTGTTTTAGAGGGGCAAGGTGAGTATGAGAGGTTGATCATATGATGTTTTGATGTATTACACAATCATAGACAGATTGGATAAATTAAACAGAATCATTTAAATCTTCATTGCAAATTTTAATTCATAAAAAACATCACTTGAATATGCTTGACACAAATTGTCATGTCTGAGGATTGGCAGCATATACTAGCCATACCCACTTATCTGTTGGACCCTGAAGATTCTTGTTGATACCACTCATCTGCTGTTCTCTTTTACACCCTGTCTGTAAATTGACAGCCACACAGCAGCTTCCATGGTATCCCTGGTGTGGTGTTTCATACCATGATTCTGCTTTTATCCATTTTCTTTCCCTTCTGTGTGTCCGCAGTTCTTCATCAGCTGTTGTCTGCATTCTTTGAGGTTTCATGTCTTGTTCTTCCTACTCATTGGGCACAGTTATGTTTTGGGTCATGTGACCCAGGGATTGTAGACATGGGTACAATCTGGGCACTAATTTACTCATTCACTTCCCTGTCATGTAGAGCAGGCTACTTCTTGCTTGTACTTTATGGATTTATTGACACATACCCCATAATGCAATAGGTGGGCCCCACATGGGCCAGCATAGCCTGCTATGGGTGGTTGGGTATGGCACCCCAGCTGTCTGCAGGTGGGTCTGTAGTGTGAAATTAGTGATCAGAAATTTCATCCAAGCCCCTGCAGCTGTAAGAAAAGGTGTAATCCATATCCAATTTGCCACTTTTATAATCTAGTTTTCCCAGTGAATGTGTACAAGAAGCAGTTTGATGCAGAAAATGACTGATCAATGTCAGCCATTTTATTTTTTATGATGAGACCAAGGGGATGTAGTTATGGGTACAATCTGGGCCTTGATTTACTCATTCACTTCCTTGTCATGTAAAATAGGCTACTTCTCACTTTTCCTTTATGGATTTAGTGACATGTACTCCATAATGCAAGAGGTACACAATCCATTGGCCAGCAAGTCTCTACCATGGGTGGTTGGGTATGGCACCCTGGTTATCTTCAGTTGGGTCTGCAGTTTGAAATTATTGATTAGAAATTTCATCCAAGCCACTGTAGCTGTAAGAAAAGGAGTAATCCATAGACATTTACTGCTCCTATAATTTAGAAAGCCCAATGAATGTGTAAAAGAAGCAGTTTGACAGAGAAAATGACTGAACAGAGTCAGCAATCTTCTTTTTGGTCATTTGACCCAGGGGATGTAGATATGGGTACAAGCTTGGCCTTGATTTACTCATTCATTTCCCTATCATGTAAAACAGATTGCTTCTTACTTGTCCTTTATGGATTTATTGACATGTACCCTATAATGCAATAAGTGGGCTGTCCATTGGCCAAATTGGCCCTACCAGGAGTGGTTGGGTATGGCACCCCAGCTGTCTGCAGGTGTCTCTGCAGTGTGAAATTAGTGATCAGAAATATCATCCAGGCCTCCGTAGCTGTAAGAAAAGGTATAATCCACAGAGATTTACAGTTTTTATAATCTAGTTATCCCAATAAATCTGTAAAAGAAGCAGCTTCATGCAGAAAATGACTGAACAGTGACAGCCTTCTTTTTTTGGTCATGTGACACAGAGGATGTAGTTATGGGTACAATCTGGGCCTTCTTTTACTCATTCACTTCCTTGTCATGTAAAACAGGCTACTTCTTACTTTTCCTTTATGTATTTAGCGACATGTACCCCATAATGCAATTGGTGTGCCCCTCCATTGACCAGCAAGGCCCTTCCATGGGTGGTTGGGTGTGGCATACTGGCTATCTACAGGTGGGTCTGTAATGAGAAACTGGTGATCAGAAATTTCATCCAGCCCCTGCACCTGTAAGAAAAGATGTACTACATTCACATTTATCACTTTTATAATCTAGTTACCCCAATAAATGTATAACAAAAGTCATTTGACAAGGAAAATGACTGAACAGTGTCAGCCATCTTGTTTTTGGTCATGTGACCCAGGGGATGTAGATATGGGTACAATCCGGGCCTTGATTTAATCATTCATTTCCCTGTCATGTAAACCAAGCTACTTCTTACTTGTCCTTTATGGGTTTATTGACATGTACTCCATAATGCAGTAGGAAGGCCCCCAATGGGCCAGCATGACCCTGCCATGGGTGGCTGGGTATGGCACCCCAGCTGTCTGCAGGTGGGTCTCCAGTGTGAAATTATTGATGAGAAATATCATCCAGGCCACTGCAACTGTAAGCAATTGTAATCCATGGACATTTAAAGCTTTTATAATCTAGTTATCCCAAAGAATATGTAGAAGAAGCAATTGCATGCAGAAAATGACTGAACGGTGTCAGCCATCTTGTTTTTGGTCATGTGACCCAGGGGATGTAGTCATGGGTACAATCTTGGCCTTGATTTACTCATTCACTTCCTTGTCATGTAAAACAGGCTACTTCCTACCTGTCCTTAATGAATTAAGAGACATGTGCTCCATAATGCAATAGGTGCACCCCCCCATTTGCCAGCAAGGCCCTACCATGGGTGGTTGGGTGTGGCACCCCTGCTATCTACAGGTAGATCTGCAGTGTGAAATTAGTGATCAGAAATGTAATCAAAGCCCCTGCATCTGTAAGAAAATGTGTAATCCATAGACATTTACTGCTTTTATAATTTAATAATAATAAACATTTTTATTTTTTAGGCGTCTTTCAAAAAACCAAGGTGCCGTACATAATAAAATCAACACTTCAAATATATAAACAGTCATTCATAAATAAAATCATACACATATTATAATACACCAATACACTCAATTAATAAAAGCCTGAGACCACAAATAAGTCTTTAAAGTCTGTTTGAATGACTCAACAGTTGCGCACTCCCGTATCCGATGGGGTAGAGAGTTCCATAGGGTAGGCTCAGTGAACTCAAATGATCTTGTGCCAGAAGATTTTAAACATACCCTTGGAACCTCTAGCAACCCCTCACTGGATGAGCAGAGTAATCAACTGGGCTGGTAGGGAATCAGGAGCTCTTTCAGGTAGTCTGGGCTGAGTCCGCATAGGGCTATGAAAGTCAGCAAGCTGACTTTATAGGTGATCTGCCACTGAACTGGCAGCCAGTGCAGCTCGTGCAGCACCGGTGAAATATGACAAGATCGTAAAGACCCCGCCAAAAGTCAGGCTGCTGTGTTCTGCACCAGCTGCAGGTGGCAGATTTCTACCCCGGGAAGCCCTAGGTAAAGGGAGTTGCAATAATCCAAGTGAGAGGAAACAAAGGTGTGGATCAATGTCAGAAGGTCATCAGATGGAACAAGGTGCCTAATCCTAGTTATATTCCTAAGATGGTAAAATGAAGTTTTGACAACCGCTGACACCTGCGAATGCAAGGTCAGTCCTTCATCAAAAATTACCCCAGGTTACGCACCCATTCAGAGGTCAGGAGTGAGGTGCCACCCAGAAAAATTGCCAAAGACGCACCATCCCCCAAACCCCCTATCCGATGACCTGGATCCACAACCAACACCTCAGTTTTGTCTGGGTTCAACCTTAGCCAGCTGGAATCCATCCAGTCTTGGATTTCTTTCAGACAGTTGTTAAATACCGATTCAACTCCATTCTGGTCGGGTGCAAATGATAGATAGAGCTGGGTATCATCAGCATAGCAGTGAAGTCTCAGCCCATACCTTCTTACAATGTCTCCGAGGGGCAGCATATACACCATGAACAACATTGGTGAGAGGACTGAACCCTGAGGAACTCCACATGACAGAGAGATAGCGTCTGTGGAATAAATCCTGACACCACTCTCTGAGATCTACCCATGAGAAAAGATGAAAACCACCTGAGGACTGTTCCAGACAGCCCACAGATGAACCTCAGATGACCCAACAACACCTCATGGTCCACCGTGTCAAAAGCTGAAGAAAGATCAAGAAGAACCAAGATGGAACGGTTCTTCCAATCTCTAGCCATCAGGAGATCATTGAGCACCCGAACCAGCACTGTTTTGGTACTTTGCCTCTTACGAAAACCAGACTGGAGTGGTTCATAGATGTCATGGATGGTCAAATGGTCCTCCAGTTGCAAGCCACAACTTTCTCAATAACCTTCCCTATAAAAGGAAGGTTATAGACAGGTCTGTAGTTAGCATGGCAGTCTGGGTCCAAGGAAGCTTTCTTCAAGAGAGGTGTCAGCACTGCCTCTTTTAGAGAGTTAGAAAACTCTCCAGACTCCAAGAAGCACCAGACAATCCATGCTAGGACTGGACCGATAACCTCAATACCTCCCAAAATTAGGGAAGTAGGTCCAGAATCCAATCTACAGCAAGTGGGGTGCACACTCTGGATAATCCACATGACATCCATGAACTCCAGATGGCCAAAGGTACTCCAAAACTCCCGAGGTGCAGTAACCTCACACTGATCAATTGCAACACCCATAGAGTGTGCTGGCTAGATTCCCACCCTGATGTCAGACACCTTATTTGCAAAGAATCGAGCAATTTCTTTACACTCTAATTGCGAAAAAGCTCTCGGCACTTGAAGACAGGCTGGGTTGCACAGTCTGTCCACAGTGCAAAAAAGCTGAGCTGGTTGATTCTGAGCAACTGCAATCTCCCTGGACAGGAACTCTGCCTTCTTACGGGAGATTGCAGATTGGTAAACTTGATAATATTCCAAAAATCTAAGGTGGTCGGTATCAAGGGTGGACTTCCACCAGCAACACACCAACCTTAGACCTAGTCTTCGCAGCTCCCTCAAAGACCCACCAAACCAGGGAGATCAAGGGTGGAGGAGGAGAGGTTGAACACAGACAGAGGCAATAGAATCCAAAGTTGTCAAGACAGCCAAATTATAGGCCATCACGAGAATCGCCGGATCACTGCTGGCAAACAAGGAAGATGATAGGTCAAGCACCGCCATTAGGCCCTGAGAACTTACATCTTGTAAAAGGCGGTATCTGACCATTTCCAAAGGGGTAGGCCTACCAGGAGGGTATAAAAACTAAATCCCACAGTGCAGTGATCGGACCACCCGATTGGATCCACTTCCAAATCAGAAGCTTCAATCCCTTGGAGGAAGACTAAGTCAAGGGAGTGGCCATGTCTATGAGTAGCGGAGGTAACCACCTGTGTCAGGCTCAGAGAAGATATCAACTGGAGGAAGTGTTGTCCAAATTGCGAGAGTTCATCATCGACCCAGGCACTGAAGTCACCAAGAACCATCAGTCTTGGCGACTCCAATGCCATGTCAACAATGAAGTCCGCCACTTCCTGAAGGAAGCGTCTCTCATCACCGGGTGGATGATAGACAAGAACGATCTGACAACCTACACCTGCTATAACAGCACACTTGAATGACTCAGTCTCTCCTGCCAATACACTAGTGAGGTTGAGTTTGGTCTTGAAACAGACCGCCACCTCCCCCCCCACGCCACGGTCCAATCTTGGACAGTGTATTACCAAGTACATGGCCAGAACTAAAGCCTCCAAAATGGGGCCAGAATTCTCATATAATCTAGTTATCTCAATGAATGTGTAAAAGAAGCAGTTTGACATAGAAAATGACCGAACGGTTTCAGCCATCTTGTTTTTGATTATGTGAATCAGGGAATGTAGATATGGGTACAATCTCAAACTTGATTTAATCATTCATTTCCCTGTCATGTAAAGCAGGCTACCTCTTACTTGTCCTTTATGGATTTATTGACATGTACCCCATAATGCAATAGGTGGACACACCATGGGCCAGCATGGTCCTACCATAGGTGGTTGGGTATGGCCCCCCAGCTATCTGCAGGTGGGTCTGTAATGTGAAATTAATGATCAGAAATTTCATGCAAGACCTAGCAGCTGTAAGAAAAGGTATAATCCATAGATATTTACCACTTTTATAATCTAGGTAATCCAATACATGTGTAACAAGCTGTTTGATGCAGAAAATGACTGAACGGTGGCAGCCATCTTGTTTTGGTCATGTGACCCAGAAGATGTAGCTATGGGCACAATCTGGGCCTTAATTTACTTATTTACATCCCTGTCATGTAAAGCAGGCTAATTCTTACTTTTTCTTTATGGATTTAGTGACATGAACCCCATAATCCAATAAATGGCCTCCCATTGGCCAACATTATCCTACCATGGGCGGTTGGTTCTGGTCACTCTGATAATCTGTAGGCGAGGAGCCAATGTGAAATTTGTGTTTATATAAAGGATTCATAACCTGAAGTTGAAAATTAGTTACATTTTAGACAAAACATTTTATCAATGATGCAACCGTTTTTAATATTTTTACAAACATCAATATTTTTTACGAATACAAATTTGCAAAAACAATTGAAATTTCACTAAATAAACATATATATCACCAAACTGCTTACTTTGAACCTATATATTTTTACTTTATATTATAGTTCTGTTAGGTTCTTACAAACTTGACAAAAAATTTTTACCAGGGAATTATGTAAAATTATGTATTAACATGTAACTGATAGGTGTGCAAACCTAATGAAAAAAACTCTGGCAGCAAGGATATGCAATTTACAGAAAAACCTTGGCAGTGTAAGGGTTAATGCAGTTTTTTGCAACTAATTTCCTTACTTTTTGAGATTGTGTCATCGTGTACTTATTTTCCTATGTGTGCACATGGCCCTCCAGGCCCTGCACTCCCATCCCTCCATAGATGTGTATATGTATATAGCTGTGGAAGTCCAGGGCCCTCTGGGCCCTGTGCTTCTATTTATAGGACAGCAGTGACCAAATTGTCAGCATAGCCATCTTATTACCCCACCTCATATACCCATTGCAGCAAATTTTCAAATTCCCACTGAAATGTAACTCTTCACAACCGCAAAGCAATTCCGCCCCACAAGTGTGAAAAGACATTTTGGCCAGGATTTTTAAAATGACAGCTGTGACATACATGAGGAGGGGTAATAAGAAGACTATGTTGACAATTTGGGGTGAAAATATTAAAAATTTACACACTTACGAGTGTGCATAGCAAAATTGCAATGAAGGGTCATAGCTTTGCCATTTTTACATATTTTGACTCTGAATTTTATGACCCCACCTCATGAACAATATGACTGTTATTATGCAAATCCTGCCTAAAAGGAGAATTCATCAAGCAACTGCAAAATCACCTTTTGGGCAAGAGTTTTGTAATGACAGTCATATTGTTCAAGAGGTGGTGTCACCAAAAGGCCATGTTTAAAATTTGGGATTAAAATCTCAAAAAATGGCAACGTTATGCATAAAAGTTGAAACCCCCATTGACATACATTCAACTGCATTTACCATAGTTTCTCAAATTGCAGTCACCAGTTCCAGCAGCAAGACAGTCTTTGATTGGGAGAGATGATCCCAAACCTGGGACCTCTTCATGTGAGTGAGGGTGTGTGGGAAGGTGTCAAGGGAGGGGTGGGGAGGTGGGCGCAAAGTGGGAGGTCCAGTGGATGGTGTGAGTATGATCAGCAATGCATGTTTTTTTCTTTACAGGTTCAAAAAAAAGATATTGAGGGATAGTTTTTTCTTTTCTGCACCACAGACTCATGTGGGTGGTGCCACTAGCCACCGACGAGAGTTCAAAATGGGCATCGGAGGGTGTGGGCTGCCACTAGACACCAGGGATAGAGCTCAGTCAGTGGCTGGCAGTGGTGGTGAGTGGTGGGCTGTGCCAATTGCTGAATTGGTTTGGGGAATGGGGTGGGAGTGGGGAGGTAGAACAGTACCTGCTGGGGTAGAAAGGGTGGGGATCCACTATAATACCAATGATATGAACATACGAACATACAAAAACTGCCAGCAGATACAGGCCATATGGTCTATCAAGTCTGCTTGAGTGTGCTGCTAACAGACCATTAAACTGCAGCTGCCCCTCCTTCCCCCACCCTCTCCTTTGAGGTCTTGCCCCTGCTTGCTGACCCCACCCCCATGATGAGGATAAGAAAGGAGTTTGCCACAACCTACGTCTTCTGCAGCTGTCATTCTGTAGACCACCCACTGCAATGTAATACTATCAGAAAGTAAGCAAAATTTAAAGCTGCAGAACTGTACAGCAAAGTAATGTATTTTCACCAAACCAACAAAAGGAACATCTATTAGGGGAGCCCTTTGTACCCTGAAAAGTTTATTTATTTATTTTATTTATTACAGTCTCAGAATTTGACATACCTTTAAGTCTGAGACTCATTTACAAAGGTTCCTCATTCAAAGGAAATCATGACAATTAGCTAAATACAGCAATGTAACAAAACATGACATGGATATAACAAAAAAAAAAACAATCAGAGCATTCATTATATCAGACTTTGTCAAAGTTGGCAAATAAGAACCATAAAACCTAATATAAAATACAATAATGTATCAGTATGTGATAATAGGCGGTCAAGAATAAGTTTGTCGAAGTCAATAGGTTAACACGGGTCAGCCAAGACAAATAAAAAGGAGCAGGGAAAAAGGAAAAAGAGGGAGGAGGGGGAATAGATGGAAATCAGGTTTCAGGAGCTACAGAGTGAGGTGAAGTAGAGAGGAAACATGTCAAGAGAGGTACTTATGGGGGGTGTGGGGGGAGGAGGGGTAGAGTGTCAGCTGTTTAGCAAGGAAATGAGGGGATACGTGAGGGTGAAGTAACTTAAGCTGGGCAGTCGCAGTGGTTGAGAGAAAGAAGGTACTGCCTGAGGCTGCGTTTAAATGCCCTAACTTGGAGGCAGTTTGTACATCAAGACGGAGATCAGATAGCCATGTGGGAGCTCTGTAGAGAAAGATCCTCTGTGCTTGATTAGTCCAACTGAATGGGGCCTGATAGGTAGGTCTAGTTGTGCTTCTTGACCCTGAAGGATTGGTTACTGGGGTAAGAAGGTGTGTTGCTGGGGGGGAGGTTAGACACAGACAGATCTTGTTACCTAGTAGGGAGGTCTGGTAGATGATCCTGCCACCACGATTCAGCCAGCAGGTTTGAATATACAGATCACAGGTGTGGGTGTACCTGTGAGCCCAGAAACTAATTGGCAGGCCTTACCTGAGGGCAACCTTAATATGTTTAAGTGAAGTGTCAGTAGCTGCTCCATAAATGACTAGCCCATAGTCTACAAGATAAAAGACAGAGCTGTTGATAGCAAGACAGAGTGCATCAGGGGTAAGACTGTGATGGTGTCTGTAGAGGAACTCTATTCTAGTATTAACAGCTTTAGAAATTATGTTTATATGGTCATTAAAGGATAAAGTGCTGTCAAGTGTAATGCCTAGGTACCTGAAGTTGTGTACTTGCTCCAGACGATCATGACAGTTGTTAAGGATGGTGAGCTGAGCTGACTTATGCTTGTGAGAATTTGCAAATAACATCACCTTGGTCTTCTTATAGATCAGGGTTAACTTGTGTTCTGTAAGACAGGACTCGACCAGGGCAAAGCTGTGCTGCAACTCTCTAGTAAGGAGGGAGGGGTCTGGCTGGCTCGTGTATAAGACGTCATCATCAGAGTAGAGGAGGAATTAACTAGCACAGGCCTGGAGGAGGGAATTGAGGAAGAGAATAAAAAGAAGTCAGCCAAGAATAGAGCATTGCAGTACACCAGAGAGCACAGGACGGGAGGTGGAGAGGGTACCCCTAATTTTCACCCATTGTGTTCAGCCAGCAAGGCAGTTCTGAAACCAGGAGGTAACTGCATGTGAAAGACCAAGGATGGGGAGAGACTTAATAAGTAGGGAATGGTTAACCATGTTGAATGCTTTAGTGAGTTCAAAGTAGATGGACCCAACTAGGTGGCCACTGTTGGCCACTGTTGAGTGCTCCATGAATAAATGTAGTATATTGAAGAAGTGCGGTAGTGGTGCTATAAATTTTTCTAAACCTGTGTTGCTGCAGATATTGAGTGTTGTATTTGGACAAGTAATTGGAGAGCTGATCGAAAATGATACGTTCAAGAGCTTTGGAGATGGGGGAGAGTATAGAGATGGGACGGTAGATAGAGTGTAAGGTTTTGTCTCCACTCTTGTAGACAGGGGTAACTATGGCTGCCTTCCACAAGAGAGGGAATTGACCTAGGCAGAGGGACAGATTGAAAATCTCAGTGAGAGGTAGTAGTACAGCATCTAGGGCAAGAAGGAGAAGTTTTAGATCTAGGGAATCACTGCTGTAGCGCAATCTATTAAGGACCCGAAGGAGGTACTTTTTTGTCTCTGGCCAAGACCGTCCTAAAGTAGAAGGGGGGAGGGTAGCTGTGAGTGGTTATAACTCTAGGGGAGCTCTTAGGAGTTCCAGGTGTAGAGGGGGCATTAGAGAAGAAGTTAGGGGGAAGGACTCCACTCATATCTGAGAAGGCATTATTAAAGATGTCAACAATGTTTTGTGGATACTGGGTGGAAATCCCGTTGATGTTGATAAGTGAGGGTGAAGTTTTGTTGGGCTTGCCAGTCAGTACCTTGATATTCTCCAAAAAATTCCTACTGTTACCCCATGTGTCAGTAGACGCAGTTTTGTAATAATCAGATTTAGCAAGGCGAATTGCATGAGTGCAGTTGTTCCTAACTGCCTAGTACCTCTCCCAGTCAGAGGGGTTTCCAGTGGCATGGACTTTATGCCAAAGCTGATCTCAAGCAGCCATCTGATTCAAGAGAGATGTGGAGATCCAGGGGTTACAGGTACCTTTGGATTGCCTTTTTCTGAGAGGGGTAAAGATATCACAGGCTGCATTGAAAGTGGTGATAAAGTATTCTAGTATAAGAGTCAACATTAACGGCTGAAAAAATAGAAAAATAGACATCCAGTCACACTGCTGAAGGTAACATAAGTACTTCTGCTGCTGCCCTGTTTTCAGTGCATGCTGGTAAATTTCCTTGGGAGGAGTTTAGGGGCCTTGTTAGACCAGAAGCTGATAGCCGGGGAGTGGTCACTGAGCGAGTTAGATAAGACCTCAGTGCCCATAAACCTTTCAGGATGGTTGGTAAGAAGTAGGTCTAATTGAGTGCTGTTGCCCATTCTGTAGTTGCGCCTGGTGGGGGAATTAACTAATCTAATTGGGAGAGGTTAAGGGCGGCGAGTGCTTCTTTGAATGGGTCAGCTTCAGGGTCAAGCCAGTTTACATTAGTGTCACCAAGAGCAACTATTTCAGAATGATTTGCAAGGCTAAAGATGTAGTCAAGTATAAGACTAAAGCCTCTGCAAGTATCCTTTGGGGGATACATACAGAGAGAACAGTGAGGGACTTACCATTGGTGCCTATTGTAATTTTGACTGCAAGTGCCTGGGCATTGTTATCAAATGCAATTGTTGGGAGGACTTGACCCTGTAATGAGTCTGATAAGTAAATAGTACACCACCCCCTTGCCCAGTCTACCCTCTCTGAACTGGGTGTAGCCATCAAGGGCAACAGCAGGGTCAGGGATTTTTGGGGAGAGCCAGGTTTCAACCACTACAAGGACATCAGGCTTGTGCTGAAGGACCCATGTCTGGAGGAGATCGAGTTTGGGCAGAAGACTGTGGATGTTGATTGACACTAGCTTAATGCCACACTGTTTGCACATGCTTCCAAATGGTTGCTGTACAGGATCAGGATTAGGGTGCATACTGCCGGAGAGTAGCAACAGACGTTGGAAGCAATGAATTATGAAGTTCCTAAATGACTTAGAATGAATAGGTAATTCGTTTTTCGAGGGTTTACATGCAATAGCATGGGGTGGCTATGAGGCAAAGAGTAGTACAGAGTGGGAGAGTGAACAAGTTGAAATGGGTCAGAATTGTGGTAGGCCAAGATAGGGGGGAAGGAGAGTGGGCTGGTGTACCACTTACAGTGCCAGTAGCTTGAGGTGTGTTAGTTAAAAGTGGCAAAGTGAGGAGAGGGTGTGGATATGTGATCAGCTAGATCAAAAGGGAGTGAGAGCAATATAATGAATACAAGTGTTATTTGAAATAATAAGTGTCTCATGATAATGTAGGCTAGAGAAAGCAGGCATCAGCGAGGGGGCGAATAGTGACAGACGAATTAAGTGCAGTTGGTGAAAAGGGGGATGGGAAGAGAAGAAATTGTCCTGAGAAATAGGGTGAGCAAGCAAAATTAAACATAAGGCAGAGAAATGGAGCAGGAGAAATTGTACCCCACAGATAGCATAGTGGTTTTGGTACCTGACCTTGGGGAACCGGGTCAGGGGTTTGAATCCTGGGAGAGGGCAATGTGAGGGATAGGAAAAAGGCAGTAGGGTGATAGGGTAAAGGTTGTTGGCTAGGGTGGCTTTAAAAATTGGGATCTAAAGAATGTGGGGGAAAAATACGAGAGAGGAGAGAAAAGAGTGCACGAGAGTGATTCTTGGTGGTCACTGGTGTAATTAATGGAGGTAGCACAGGGAGGCTAGTGAGGAGGAGTAAGCATGTTAGGGTTACATCAAGATGTCAAGGAGTACAACCTGCAAATGGGAAAGTGGGGAGATAGAATTTGACGGAGCGATCACGTGACAGTGATGACCTATAAATTAAGGGATGGCGGTGGGTGGGGCAGTCGATGCAAAGCATTAACGAGCTAACACAATATGCTTCTGTGCTCCTGTACCTTGTGCAGTGGAGGGCTCAGTGTCTGTTAAGGGTGATTGTGTGGCCAAGGAGTGATTATTTGAGTTCCAGACTCTGTGTGGTGCAAGGCCAGGCAGGTGAAAAGACCTGTGGATTGAAGGGACAAAGTGCTATAGGGGAACCACTGCAGTAAT
Source organism: Neoceratodus forsteri (assembly GCA_016271365.2). Taxonomy (NCBI): domain Eukaryota; kingdom Metazoa; phylum Chordata; order Ceratodontiformes; family Ceratodontidae; genus Neoceratodus; species Neoceratodus forsteri. The sequence continues at coordinate 451,971,216 of CM057455.1, read as the reverse complement.
ACACAAAGGCCAGACAAGGGGCGGGTAGTAGGACCAGAGAATGGGGGAAGGAAGGGTGACAGGTACACTGATCATGTGTGAAAACTATGCAGGGAGGAGAGATGGCTTCCTGAAACAAAGACTCCAGCAACAGGTAAGAGGCAGTAAAACTCACTGTGTTATATAACAGGGTAAATGCAGGCAAAGAAAGGACAGCAGAGAAGGGTACCTAATGGGTGGAGGAGTAGAACTGGAGAGCTGAAACGTTCAGCCCACGGCCCAGTGGCGCTGAGGGTTGAGGCGCTGGATGCCACACCTCGTGCCACGTTGGTGACCCGGGTTCGGGAACGAGCTTGGGTCATCGAGTTGAGGTAGGGAGGACTAGGATCGAGAGTCTGACGACAGCTCTCCTAGCCCTGGGGAAAAGGGGGGGATACACACCTCGCTCTGTTGGTCCCTGGGGACACCCGGTGGTACTGCAGTAGCATGGGTGCTAGTGGGGGGGGGAAGCACGGCAGATGTCTGCACATTAATGTGCTGATGTCCATGCATGTCTGTGCTTCCAGGGAACCAATGGAGGAAAAAGCAACACACAACTCCGCGGCAGCTTGATAGCCGCAGTTTCACCGGCCGACGATGCCCAGACGTGTGCCGGTAATGGTTCCTCGTCGGGCGCAGGGGCTTCGGGGGGCCCCTTTGCAGGCAGAGATGCATCTGCCAGCTGGGCATGGAGCTTCGGGGTCGGAGGTTGAATGGAGGAGCGGTGGCTGGAGGTAAGGCAGGACTGTGGATGCAAGGGAAGGAGAAATTGTTAAATGAAAAAAAAAAAAGTTCTGCCCAAAATCCCAAACACTTTCCTCATCATGCAGTGACAAAAAGAAGCAGCTATATAAAAAATGTGTTGTTGCAAACTATGGGAAAAACTCCATGTTTTGCTGCAAAACTGGACCTTGTTCTGCAATTTGCGGGAAAAAGAATGATTGTTCCGTGAAACAAAGTGCCACAGTTTGCAGCAAAAGAATGCCCTGGATAAAATAAACACATTTCTGGGCATTATTTTAGGAAGGAATGGAAGGGAAGGGCAAGGGGGAAATTGTTTAACCAGGAAAGGCACACTAAGCTGAAGCTTGTTTCCAGATGCGACCTGAGAGCACAAGGAAGTTAAGTGACTTGCTTAGGGTCGCACAGTATGCAAGTGGGGGCTGATGGGATTCAAACCTCAGTGCCCTTAACCACTGCACTATACTATAAAAAACTGACACCAGAATCTGATTTTTCTGTCCCCGAATAGGTAAACACAACTGTTGGTGTTTACCAAGTAGCAGTAATTTTCAAATATTTCAGTTTGTTTGCCTTGCTAACTGAAAACAAAAACAAGATGGCAGTTGCACAGAAAAATATTCCACATTTGTGGCAAAAGATACTGCATTCACAGAAAAAAAAAGTTTTACGAGTGGGACATCTAACTTTTCCCATAGGATTTAATGGGAAACTTGAAAATGTAATAACTTTTGAATGGATAATATTTTTTCACAAAACATTCAAAAGGCACATTTGTGACCCAAGACCTGTATAACCTGCAAATTTCAGGCCACAGCTCTACAATTTCTGAGAGAAGGCGTGACAAAGAGTTTACAGAAATGGTAATTTTCACATTTTATGACACTCCGTATCTCCGCACCAACACATCCAACCAAAACTAAACTTGCCACATCCATAGGTCTTTGATCCCCAATGTCACATGCAGCATTTGATGTGAATCAGTGGAATGGTTACAAAGTTATTAAAGTGCAACATTTTAAGTTTAACATACAAGTGACCATTGAATCCTAACTACAGCACCCCTATAATATAACGTTAGAATTTATTTAACTGGAAGTGATTGTCTAAATAAATTATCCTCTTTTAAATATCCTTTAATTATGGGAAGGGCAGAGGGGATGCAGGGCCTGGAGGTAGGCAAGGGGGAGATAACAGGAGGGGAGCCAAGGTGGGAAGCAATGGTGTCTTTTAGAGGTTGCAGCTGAGACCCCTATGATTTCTTTGCAACCCCTACGATGTCCACCTCAACCACTAAGAACCTATTAGACAACGTTTCCCTAGCAATTATTTATATAAATTTATTGGTTTGGGGATTTTTGCAACCCCTATGATTCTGCAGAAATGGGACTTTGCAACACCTAAGATTCTGGTGAAGTGATTGCTACTGATGGGAAGGGGGCTACACAGGGGGAAAGAAATAAGAAAGGGAGTAGGCAGGTCCCCAGGGTCCATCTCCCCCAGTGTGGGAAGGGTGGTAAGGGAAACAGAGAAGACAGGGTATGAAAAGTGCCCAGTGGGAGCACCTCAGAGGTACCAGTGTGGATTAGGTTCCTCTCATTGGACAGTGAGGAAGAGGGGGAACTTGGAGGGGTGGGTAAGGAAGTGAGATGGGGAAGGAAGGAAGGAAGGAAGGAAGGAAGGAAGGAAGGAAGGAAGGAAGGAAGGAAGGAAGGAAGGAGACAAAGGACTTCACGGATGATAAGAGGAGGGTGTGAGAGAGGAAAAAGTTCAGGCAAGCAGGAGCAGGCAGGTGAAGTAGGAAAGGTGGCAGTAGGGAAGGGTATGCAGGATGATAGGCCAGGGGTGGATGAGCAGAAGGGAACAGTAGAAGAAGTATCTGGAAGAACAGGGGGCCAGGTGGAGGGGGCTGGGATGGGGATAGGTGGTGTAAAGGGTCAATGGGGTGTACAGGATGGGGAGGAATGGAAGGAGGGGTCAGGTAGGAGTTGGCAGCAGTATGGGCAATGGGGGTAGGGCCCAGGAAGATGTGGGAGTGTGGTAATCTTGTAGATTCCATAGTAAAAGGTATGACACGTGAAAGAAGGGGTCCAAGGCAAACTGTAGGAGGTTTAAAGGTATGCAAAGGATGATTGTGGGAAGAGTGGAATCTCTGATAGTCCAGCACATGGGGCAGGAGGGTGATAAACCTCACATAATTATGCACCTGGGTGCAGGATGTGAGGTGGGCGTGGTGGTGAGGGTGGTGCAAGAGAGGTTCATTGAGGTAGGGAAGATCTGCAGTGATGTAGAGAGATTGGTAGCCTTCTCAGAGTTGTTACCAGTCCCAGGGGCTAGCACTGCAAGGAATGTTAGAATTGAGGAATTCAATGTATGGCCAAGAGGGTGGTGTGAGGTGGAAAGGTATGGTATAGTTGATGACTGGGGAGGGACCTGGGAGAACAAAGACCTGTATGCCTCAGACAGGTTACATCTCAGTAAAAAGGACATAAGGGTTATGAAGAGCAAGCTAAGAGAATTCAAGGGAAAAAAACTCAATTTAAGCTGACAGGGTGGTAGCAGGTTGCAAAGTACTCAGTCACCTGGCGGAGGGGGCTAAGAGCACTTCCCCTCAATCAGGACAGGATAGTGAGGCTCTAATGGAGAGGGGAAGAGGGAAGGAGGGACTGGGGGGAAGAGGGGATGAAACAGCGGTAAGGGGGGCCCCGAGTCATGGTGGAGTGTGGTGCCTCTGCAAACCAAAAGCCTGAGGAACAAAATGGCTGAGCTGTAGGCATTGACGGCTGACAGAGAGGTAGACATAGCAGCCATCACAGAGACTTGGGCCACACCAAACTATGACTGGGACCTCACAGTTACCAGGTATAATGTGTGCAGGAAGGATAGGGTGATGGGAAGATGGGAGGGGGAGTGGTTCTGTACATTAAGGAGGGGATATCCTGTACCAGAGATGAAAGGGCATATGGACTGGCAAAAGCATTATGGGTGCAGATTCCACTAAGTAAAGAAAAGTAAGGGTGGGAGTGGTTTACAGACCACCTCACAAGATTAGGAGCTAGCAAGGTACTGGGGTCCCAAATCATGGAAATGGTGGGCAAGAAGGAGGTAGTAATAGGGGACTTCAATCTGCCTGGGGTAGCTTAGAAAATCATGACTATCTCCAGCACCAGGGAGCAAGTACTGCTGGATACATTACAGAACAGAGTCCTGACACACAAGATGTCATGGAGCCCATTAGGGAGAGGGCTGTACTGGACCCTGTCCTGTCCAGATGTGAGCATGTTCAAGATGTAAAGGTGAAAGCACCACTTCCAGGAAGTGATCACCATGCTGTGTGGTTCCACCTGAACATGGGCGGATGGACTGTCAGGACTAAGATGAGGGTTTTGGACTTCTGGAAGGCTGACTTAAATAGGATGGAAGAAGTTACAAGCATACAAATATACAAAAAAGCCAGCAGAATAAGGCCATTAGGTCTATTAAGTCTGCTCCTATTGCAGGGTCCTCAGCATAAGCTACTGACCCTGCCCACACTCCCCAATCTGCCCTTCCACACTGTCCACCCCTCCCATGTCCCTTATTTTCTCCTTAACTCTATCCCAGCCTCTCTTGAAGCTGCCTACCATTTTCTCTAAAACCACCTCCTCCGGAAGCACATTCCAACCTGCCACCACCCTCTCTGTGAAGAAGAACATCCTAGCCTCTCTTCTAAACCTCTCCCAAACTTGAGACTGTGTCCTCTTGTGTTCTGGCTCCCAGAAAACTTGAAGACACCCTCCTTGATGACCCAATTCATTTATTTCAAATACTTGAAGGTGTCAATCATGTCCCCTCTCTCCCTCCTCTCCTGCAGGGAGTACATGTTCAGGACCTCCAACCTCTCATCATACGTTGTACCCTGATGACCCATGATTATTTTCGTTGCCCTCCTTTGGACAGTCTTCAGTAGGTTTGTGTCCTTTTTAAGGTATGGGCACCAGTACTGCATACTGTACTCCAGATACAGCTTCACCAATGACCTGTACAAGGACAGTATTACCAGCTCTTGCCTGCTGCTGATCTCACTGGCAATACAATCCAACTTTTTTTTTTGCCTTTGCTGCTACTTGCCTATGTTGTGTAGAGTGTTTCAGGTCACTGGTGATAATAACCCCCAGGTCCTTCTCCTCATCTGATGTAGATATCTGGACCTATCCCAGGCTGTACTCAGTCCTCGGGTTCTTGGTTCCAATGTTCATAACTTTGCATTTCTTTGCATTGAAGCCAAGATACAAAATCCTGGACCACCTCTCTAGCTTTTCCATATGCTACTTTAGGTCTTGTATCCCCTCTGCTGTGTCCACCCCTCCACAAAGCTTGGTATTGTCCATGAGAAGGCAAATTTCACTCTTAATGCCATACCCAGTATCGCTGATGAAGACATTGAACAGCACTGTCTGAGCCCCAAGCTCTGTGGGACCCCACTAGTGAAAACCCTGGTTTTGGATAGCTCACCTCCTGCCACCATGCTATGGAACCTGCCTCTCTGCCAGTTTTACACTCACCTGGTCACCACCTCACCAACATCTACTTCTGCCAACTTCCCCTTCAACCTCTTGTGGGGTACAGAGACAGAGGCTTTGCTGAGGTCCAAGTAAAGGATGTTCAGTGCTTGGCCCCTATCCACTGTTTTAGTGACCCAGTCAAAGAAATCAGACAGACTTGTTTGAGATGATCTCCCTCCCATAAACCCATTTTACCTCTCATCCTGTAGAACATTAACATCCAGATACTGTCTAACCTTTCCTTAAGTATGGTCTTCATGAGGTTACACATGCTTGAGGTCAGACTGACCGGTCTATAATTCCCTGGGTTTTTCTTGGGACTGCTTTTACATGTGCCATTCTCCAGTCCTGCAGTACCATGCCCTACTCCAATGAACTATTGAACTGGCCAGCCCAGCTCCTCTGCCAGCTCCCTCAGCACCCTTGGGTGTATGACATCTGGGCCTGTGGATTTATCTGCCCTCAGTGCTAGCAACTCTGCCCTCACCCTGTCCACCTTTATCAAAACATCTGTACCCCCTGAACACCTTTCTCATTTCCTTCCCCCTAGTGGCACTGGTCCATCTTTCTTTCTGTTGAATACTGAACAGAAGTATTCATTCAGTACCTCTGTTTTGCCCCATTCTCCTCCACCTACCCATCCCCTTTCCTGAGCATAGCAATCCCATTTTTCTTGTCCCTTTTCTCACTTATACAGTAAAAAAATGCCTTTTCCCCCTCCTTGATTCCCTCATCTAGCTGTAGTTCCTTCTGAGTTTTAGCCTGCCAGACTACCCTACCTGCAATGCTATCCATCTTTAGGTAATCCTCCCTGTCTTCCTCCCTCTGGGTACTCCTGAATTTTTTGTATGATGGCCTGTATCCCTTACTGTCTGGGCAATGACAGTGTTAAACCAGATAGGTGCTTTGGCTTTCTAGTTCTTCTCCTTGAGAAATGCACTCCCTTATAGCAACCAGTATTCCTTCCCTGATGATGGACCACCATTGGTCCACCCTCAACTCCACTCAGATATTTGCTAGGCAACTCTTTAGCAGCTTGCCCATCTTTCTGAAGTCTGCCTTTCTAAAATGCAAGATTTATATCTTAGCAGTGGCCTTTCCCCTGCTATTGTCCAACCACACTGTATGATGGTCACTCCCACCCAGGGGCACCTTGACCTTTATATCCTGGATGTGGTCCCATTCATCAGCAGTAGATCAAGGATTGCCACCTCCCTGGTGGGTTCTGTGATACTCTGAGTCAGGAACTAACATTGCAGCACAACTAGGATCACCTTACTCCTAGTGCAGGTCATGACTAGTGTCCATCAATCTACCTTGGGTAGGTTGAAGTCTCCCACTATTACCACCTCTACCTTCCCTGCAGTAGTCAGTATTTGCAAGTTCAATTTCCTGTCTCTTTCCTCCTCCTGGTTGGGTGGTCTGTAAAGCACCCCCAACCTCATCTTCCACTCTGTATTAGACAGTATCTGAGTCCACATTGCTTCCACCCTCTTCCCTCCCTCATACAATGTATACCCTCCCTGATGTAAACTGCCACCTCTCTCCCTTTTCCTAACTGTCTATTCCTTCTGTATACTTTATACCAAGGGATTGAGAGGTCCCAGTCATGGTTAGGTGTGACCCATGTCTCTGTGACCACCACAATGTCAACACCCCTCTCTGCCAACAATGCTTGCTGGTCATCAATCATGTTTCCAAGTCTCTGTGTGTTCGGGAGCACAACCTTCCACCTTGAGTCTCAGCCTCCTTTACTTCCCTTTGATCTGGTAGGAAACCTTGCTGGGATTAGAAAGGAGATGGAAGTGAAACAGAAATGTGCCATAAAAAAGGAGGGACTGATGGAGGCCACTGATGAGTGTGCCAAAATCAAAAGCAAAGAATCTAAGGCAAAAAGCCTAGCTGGTTCAGAAGGGAAGTGACAACTGCAATAAGGGAAAAGGAGGCAGCCTTCTGGAAGTACAAATTTACTCAGAATGAGGAGGATAGGGAGGTTTATTGTGCTAAATCAAGGGTGGTGAGCAGAGCAGCTAGAGAGGCAAAGGCTACAAGGGAAGTATGGCTAGCACAGGGAGTAAAACTGTGTGAGAATGCCTTCTTCAAATATATTAGGAAGAAGAGAGCTGAGACTGTCAGATTAAAAAAGAAGGGCAGATGGAAGTGAAGAGAAAGTAGAAGTGCTTAATAAGTACTTTTGTTCCATCTTCACTACAGAGAATGATGGACCATTGCAACAAGGGAGCAGAGGAGTGGGAATGGAGAAGGGGGAGTCACAGATGGTGTAATTAGGGTAGAGCAGGTGCATGAGAACCTACGGCAGACAAATCCCAGGGCCAGATGGTGTGCACCCAGGGGTCCTAAGGGAACTGGTGACGGTGCTGGTGGGCCCCCTAACAGACCCGTTTAATACCTCTCTGGAGTCTGGGAGTGTGCTCCAGCACAGGAGAGAACTGCACATGTGTTGCTTCTCCATAAAAGTGGATCAAGGGATGAACCAGGGAAATACAGGCCTGTCAGTCTGGCCTCCATAGTGGGGAAACTGATGAAGACTACCCTGAAGGAAAGACTGGTGAGCTTTCTTGAGGAAAATGGGCTTCAAGGTGAGAGGCAGCATGGGTTTGTATCAAGGAGGTCCTGCCAGACTAATCTGAGTGACTTTTTCAACTGGCTGACCAAGACAGTGAACAGGGTGGAGCGATTTATGTCCTGTATCTGGACTTCAGCAAGGCCTTCGACTCTGTCTTCATAGAAGAATGGTGAGGAAGATCTGTGGGTAGGGGCTAAGCTTGTTTGTTCGATAGGTCAAAATCTAATTACAAGATAGAAGTAAAAAGGTAGTGATCTGAAAAAAATACTCTGAAGCTAGGTCAGTGACCAGTGGGGTCCCACAAGGCTCAGTGCTTAGTCCAGTGTTGTTCATCATCTTCATCAGTGACAGAGCGAATCGTATCAATGCAAAATGTGCCTGTTCATGGATGACACAAAGCTCTGTTGGATGCTGGACACAGAGGAGGGGAGACAGGAAATCAGTAAAGACATGGCTAGGTTAGAGAAGTGGCCTGGCATTTGGCAGCTGGGGTTCAACACTAAAAAGAGTAAAGTTATGCACTTGGAGTGAAAAACCAGAGACCAAATACTGGTTGGATGGTGTGAAGGTTACCAAGTCAGAGGAAGAAAAGGGCCTGGATGTAATCATCAAGAGTGACCCGAAGTACTTGGCACACTGTAGGAGAGCAGCAGCAAAAGCAAATTGGATGCTGGGCTACATAGCCAGGGTAATTACTAGCAGAAAGGCAGAGATCATACTACCACTGTACAGGTCACTGGTGAGACAGCACCTAGAGTACAGTGTGCAGTAGTGGTGCCCTTATCTTAAGAAGTTAAGAAGGATGTTAACTGCTGGAAAAAGTCCAGAGAAGGGGGACAAAGATAATCTAGGATCAGCTGGGCAATACTTACAAAGAGAGACTCAAGGGGCTGAACATGTACTTTCTTGAGAACAGAAGGAAAAGGCAGGATATGATCAGTACCTTCAAATACCTTAAAGGTGTTAACAGGGTGAATACTGAGGGCCTCTTTGGCCTTAGTGGGAAAAAGTGAACTATGGGGGATAGGCTAAGGCTGGTAGGGGGAAGATTCAAGAGAGAGACGAGGAGGCACATTTTCACCAAGAAAGTGGTGGCCAAGTGGAATGAGTTGTAGAGGAGGTGGTCTCCCTGAAAATGGTGGATAGCTTTAAGAGAGATTGGCACAGAATGAAGGGGAAAGTTTCTGGTGATAGATGGGGGAGTGGGAGAGAGAGAGAGAGAGAGTGAATCAAGAAGGATAACGGGGGGATTTGTGGAGGGGGGGATGGTCCCTCTGGGACCTGCACACTCAAGCAGGCTAGATAGACCACAAGGCCTTTTTTCTGCTGGCATATTCGTATGTACATATGTTCATATGGATATGCAAATCCTTGGAGGAGGAGTAACCTGAATAGGAAATGGCTCAACTGATATTAAAATCTGGTGACCATGTCACCACACAGACTGCACAATAGCCGTCGCATGCATGCTAGAAGTTAAAATGCATGTAATAACAATCATGTCAATAACAGGTGCTCAACCATTCACTTGATGATTGAAAGTATATTTTGTCCTCTAAAACTCACAGCAATGACACGTGATGTGCCAGAGTCTTGCTTGTGCAAGAAGGGCAGGAGGCAAACTGTAGCATTCTGCACCAGCTGTAGGCATTGGATCCAGCAACAGTTCTTGTAGAGCACACCATAGTACTCAAGACAATGAAGGCCTGCTCCAGTGTTTTCAGGTTGTTGGGTTCAAGAAAGGGGTGCAAACTGGCAATGGCAAAAGCAACCCCTAACTTTAGCTGACACCTGGGATTCAAAGGTCAGACATTCATCAAGGACTACTCTAAAACTGCTGACCACCCTTTCTGCCACAAACTGAGTCCAGGATGAGTAACCTGTGTTGCCTGAGATCACTAAGAGCTTAGAATCAGACATATTATAACTGTAGTTATGCTAACAGTGAGCAGAAAGAGGTAAGGTAATTTAATGATCAGAACTACTCTACAAAGGCATTGAAGTATGCATTACCCAGTAAGGCAAAAATCAATAAAGCCATTTTCAGAGAAAAGCAAAATTACGCTTAATGCCCCTGTTTAAAGCTAATAAGAACTTAAAATATGCAAATGTATGAGGTAATTTGCATATGGTTTTAGTGATGTCACTACACATTTTGAAAATCCCACTTTTTCAGATTATACTGTACTGTATATACAGTAGCAAAAGAAAACCCAGACATCAACAAAGTATTACAGAAATAATTCCTTATATTTAACAATTTGTATATTTTAGTACTGCTGTCAGTAGAAATAAGCATTAAATTGCATGCAGACTTAAAAATATGCATGAGTGGAGGAGTTGTCCCAGAGATGTTCACTTTGATCCAAGGAGGGTTGTCTGGCCTTCCTTCATAATGGCTGTCCCTGGTTGCCCAAGAGAACATGGGCAGTGCTGAGGGTAACCCCATCTAGTTCCACCGCAACTCAGACATCAACATTGTACCAGAGTGCACATTGGTGAAAGAGTTCAGAAGTTCTGGCTCAGCACCAGGTCTTGCCCTTGACATATACACAGTCACAACTTAGAGAAAGCACATTTTTTGTCAGTAATGGCACTGCCTCTAACCCTCTTGACTATGGAACTCAACATCCAGTGCCCTCCATAGTCCAATGCCACTCTATGGAAACCACAGTAATGGTGCTGTGAGGGATATCAGCACCCATTCAATGTCTCAGTGCTACTGGGAACAGTCAAGGAGACAATCATAGCATGGGCTCTCCCAGCACTGATGGCACTCAGAACTGGAGGCTTGGTCTTGGTGGGATGCAGGATGTGGCATATATGTAGGCAAGCAAGACATGGATGGATTTAAAGGAGGGAATACAGTTCAGAAATACCTACATATAGAGGAAGGAAAGAAAGAAAGAAAGAAAGAAAGAAAGAAAGAAAGAAAGAAAGAAAGAAAGAAAGAAAATGGAACTGTGGCAAGCAAGAAGTTTTAAATATTTTTTGTTTGTGTGTTTTGAGAAAACCAGACCTTTCCAGCTGGCACCCCATATATAGGGAGGCCAAAGTTTAACTGCCAACATGTTTACACACTGGTTAGAAAGAAAAGACATTTGTCCCAGTGTATTTTGTGACAGCAACTTGTAAACTCTGGGCTCAGCATGTGTTCTGTTTTGAAAACAAATGGCCACCATATCAGTTTGCATAATAAATGCATAACTCATTTTTATCTGTGGGAACCACTCTAATAATATGGTTGAGAACATAGATATTTAACCTGGCAGGAGCCAGTTGGCCTTAATAGGGCCTGTGTCCGAGAAGAAGGGAGTCTTGGGGCAGTCTGGTGATGCTGGCTGTGAGAATGACAGAAGGGGAAAACTCTGATGTGTTCAGAAAACTCTAAAAGGCAGAGTATCTGTTAATGTCATGGGAGGTATCATATGTTGTTTACACCTAATATAGCACCTACCAAGAAGAAAGCTAAGTTTTTTGTTTCTGTGTAATAATTTTCTTTTGCATTTTTTCTAGGTTGACTTTTTTTTTAATTCTTGCCAATAATGTAATATATACATGTAGTAGCCTTTTATTTAAGAAACTGACTGGTTGTGCATTTTAATGTAGGTATTGTGGCAACCATCATTCTGAAGTGATATGCTATCCTAGGCTAAGTAACTGGAGAAGCAGAATACTTCCTGATACAGGAGGTGATTCAAGTAAAAGTGTGATAAGTCAAACCCACAGTCCACCTGTGGTTCAGATGATCTGCCTTGGCTTGGTACAGGGGGTCTGGTGACTGAGCTGAAAGGTTCCAGGTGTCCTAGTTGTGCCACCTTCACAGAGAGCAGAACATGGGTACAGGACACTGTAAGAGGTGGATCGGGGTGGAGGTCCTTGGCAACCAGGGGTGAGATGGAGTCTGGACGAGGCATTGGGAGAAGGACTGTCAACAGAAACAAATAAACAAATAGTGGTGGAAGTTGGTTTGGCTAGGGAACGGAGAATGATTTATCTGAAATTTGTTGACCAGGATAAGCACACCAAGGTGATGCTTTTTCTCAGGTGTGATCAGGGGGAATGGGGGTTCAACTGAGAGAAATACAAAAGCAAAAAGAAGTGCAGTAATTCAGACCTACATTATAAAGTTAACAATAGAATGAGATCTGGGTGTGAATTGTACATAATAAAGTAGAAATGTTTCTGTTTTATTCCTTGGTAACTGGACAAGGCCCACTAGGCACAATACCTGTTTTGAGGTGCAACCCTGGAGCACTGGGGAGGCTAAGTGACTTGCTCATGGACACATTTAATGTAAGTGGAGGTTTTGGAACTCAAACCCAGGTCTACTGGATGTGTCAAGTTCATTCACATCTCATTACTCTGACCTCTAGGCTTTACTGCCAACTCCTGAGATTAATTTGCAAAAGAGAAGTGGAAGCAAGTCAAACATAATATATGAAATATAAAAACTATTAAAACAAATTAGGCAAAAGAACATTCAGAAACTGTAGCTATAGGGAGAACTCATTAACTATAGTGGGGTTAATTGCAGGTATATGCAAGTTCAAGCAGATCATGAAGGAAGGCTTTGAATGAGAAAAGTGAGGGAGCACAGCAGAAAGTAGGAGGGATATTATTCCAGATGAGGTGAAGGCGGCAAAAGAATTAAAAGACTGTGTTGGGTCTTCCAAACTGCCAGGACCTAGCAACTTTCTTTTTTACTATTACTGGGAAAACTGGAAGGTGGGGAGGGGAGGCCACCGGACTAGCCATTGCCATCTACAGAAGGTTAGATTTTTTTTTTTTACTTTTCTATTTCATTTTTGTGTCAATTAACAAACAGTCAAATATTTTGGGATTCTGAGTATAAATACTCATGAAGAATTCAAGATAAGGTACTCACACAACCCTGTACTCTGAGCTCAAAACTACATTCACAATAATATTAATTAATGAATCATTTAATTAATAAATAACAAATGGAGTCTCAGCATATCTGAGCTAGCAGCACATCAGCCTCTGGGCCAGAAGGTTATGGGTTCTAGTAGTGCACCTGGATTGGGTTCATATCATAATATGCTGTCAGAATAGCAAAGGCCCAAACCGAGGAAAAGATAGCCAGCTCAGTTAAGAAGGGGGATAAAATCTTTTATAGGAACATTAGGCAGTGAAGAAAGACCAAGGAAGGGATAGTGGGGCTTATTAAAGGGGAGAGGGTGGGCAGAGGGTGACAGTGAAAAGGCAGAGATACTGAAGAAATACTTTTGCTCAGTATTCACAAAAGAAGAGGAGGGGGAGGTACTTACACCAAACAATAGAAGCACTCTGGATAGGGGAGTCAATACCAGTCCATTCACAGAAGAGAGAGTCCTGGAAGAGCTCCTAAAACTCAAGGAGGACAAAGAAATGGGACCTGACAGGATTCACCACAGAATTCTGAAAGAACTAAGGGGTGAACTAGTGACACCACTGACTATCCTATTTAACAAATCATGGGATGATGGTATGGTACCTGAGGACTGGAGAAGGGAGGATGTGACTCCTCTTCACAAAAGTGGGAGCAAGGCAGAGGCAGAAAACTACAGACCTGTTAGTTTGACCTCATCGGTAGAGGAAATAAAGGAATCACTTCTGAAAGAAAGAATTGTTGAGTACCTAGAGGCCAGCAGGACACAGGACCCGAGGCAGCATGGATTCACAACAGGAAGGTCATGTCAGATGAATCTAATTGATTTCTTTGACTGTGTGACCAAAGTAGTAGACCAGGGAGGGGTTGTGTGGGTATGGCCTACCTAGACTTTAGCAAGGCATCTGACACAGTCCCACACAAAAGATTAACAAATGGGTTCCAGGGTGGTATCCTGGGCAAAAAGATTGGCTGGACAACAGGATGCATAGGGTAATAGTATATGGAGTCCACCCCGATGAAAGGGGGTTACTAGCGGGCTACCGCAGGGTTCAGTACCAGGACTGGTCCTCTTTAATGTCTTTATAGGTGACATTGCAGAGGGGCTGGAAGGAAAAGTATGCCTCTTTGCAGAAGACACAAAGATCTGCAACAGGGTTGATACACAAGGGGGGGTGGAAAGGATGAGAAAAGACTTGGCAAGGTTGGAGGAATGGTCAAAAGTACTGCAGCATAAATTCAGTGCAAAGAAATGCAAAGTAATGCACCTGGGAAACAAAATTCCAGGGGACGTGTACACAATGGGGGGGGAGTACTAACAACAATAAATATAGAAAGAGACCTGGGGGTAGTCATAGCAGATGACCTAAAGGTAAGCAAGCAATGTGAGAAGTCAGTAAGGAGGGCTGGGGGGATGCTGGGATGCATAGGGAGAGGCATCACAAGTATAAAACAGAAAGCTGTTATCCCTCTGTACAGACAGTTGGTGAGACCCCATCTGGAGTACTGTGTGCAGTTCTGGTGACCCCATCTCCACAAGGACATAGATAGGATGGAGGCAGTCCAGAGGAGGGCAACTAAAATGGTGCAGAGTCTGCACCAGAAGCCATATGAAGAGAGACTAAAGGAGCTTAATATATATAACCTCAAGGAAAGGAGGGAGAGGGGCACATGATAGAAACTTTCAAGTATCTCAAAAGAATCAACAAAGTCCAAGAGGGTAGCATCTTTCAGAAAAAGACACATGCAAGAACAAGGGGGCATAATTTGAAGACAGAGGGAGGACTCCTCAGGAGCAACCTGAGGGAGTATTTTTTCACAGACAGGGTAGTGGATGCAAGGAACAGCCTACCTGAGAAGGTAGTGGGGTAAAAAACAGTGGGGGACTTCAAGAATGCATGGGACTGACATAAGGCAATTCTAGTGGGGGGTAGGAGGAGGTAGGCTGTTGGTTAAATAGGATCTGCAGCTTATCCAATAGGTAGGGAAATGGCAAACTAGGTGGGTCATGCGGTCCTCATCTGCTGTCAAAGTCTATGTTTCTATAAACAATGGCACCTGAATCCATACACAAGGGAATGACACACTGTCAGGGCGTGCCGTCCTTCAGATGAGACATTGAATCTTGGTCCTCCTGTCTGCCATTTCTGGTGGTTGTTTAGGTGGATGTTAAAGATCCCATGGTGTTTGGAGAAGAGTAGGGTATTTTTTTTTATTAAAACAACAAAAACAAAGGGAAAAAAGCACTAAAATTAATGCATGCAAAATCCCAACACCCCTACATCATATTAAGAGAAACCAAAAAAAAAACTGTCCTACACCATTCCCTGAACAAAGTATATGGAACCACATGTGTGCTTGCTCCAAATTTCCTCACACAGTAGATCCCTTCCCATAAAGTAATGAAAAGAGAACATTCTTGACAGGAAAATTCATGTTGGTAAATGACATACAATTTCTGCTGTACTCTGTACAAGTCCATTCCTTTAAGGTATTTTTGCTGCAATGTCCACTGCCATCTCACTTGCTGATGACCCACATCGGTCAAGCAAAAATTGCAGAGTCCCATTGTTTCATTACCTCCAGCTGTTATCCAGCTGTCCCAGGACCAGAACATCGTAGCAGATCTGTGAAAAACATGGTTCCTTCCACTGAGTTGCTAAAACAGTCCACAAGTGCAAGGTAAAAAAAAAATATATATATAGTTTCTAAAGTCCCAGTACAGTGTGGTTGTAAAGACAGTCTGTCAGTCTGCAGCTGTTTTGTTTTTAATTATTTCAAACATTCTGCCTCTCATGACTATACAACCAGATAATGTCCCAAATCTTAGTTGGAATTTGTAAATCAGTAGTGGCCTGCAAGATACATAGGGACATACTGTAGAATTTGCCAGCAGATAAGGACTGTTTGGCGCATCTAGTCTGCCCATTTTTCCCTGCCTATTGCATTACCACAGATCATACTTGATCTCTGGCCCATTCACCTACCCACCCTTCCCTTTTCATAAGATTCCCTTACACCTATCCCATGCAATATTCAGCCCAAATCTGTGTTCACCCCCACCATCTTCTCCTGAAGACTGTTCCAGGAATCCAAAACTCTTTCTATGAAGAAGTACTTCCTGGCATCTCTCCTGAATCAACCCCCCTCCAGCTTCTTATCATGCTCCTTCGTCCTTGAGCACCTTTTGTTCTGAAAAAATACTTCCCCCTGTACCTTATTTACCTCTGTGAGGTATTTAAAGGTCTCTATCATATCCTCCCTCCCTCCTCTCTTCCAGAGTGTACATATCTGATTTCATTGCTCTTGAGAATTGGTTCTCTGATATTCATCTAATTCTAATATGAAAAAAAACAAAAGCTATGCTTTTCCATACCCCGTCCCCCAAACCCTATCAAAGAGCTCCAGATCAGTACACAGTCAGGAGACCCCATAGAGGTGGTTAGTACTTTTAAATACCTTGGGGATCACTTAGATGCCTCTTTCTCAATGGAGCATCATGCAACTCAGTTTACCAAAACGGTAAACCAGAAGCTTGGGTTATTATACTGCCTCCACCCTCTTTTATCCAACGCCTCCTGTAAAAAGATTGCGTCAACATCCCTTCTCCCCATTTTGTTCTATGGTGCCCCTCTACTACTCTCTGCCCAATTCTCCCCTTGCACAGGTTTGTCAACTCTATCATGAGACTGGATGTTTTGCCCTTGGAGCGGACTTCAGAAAACACCACTGTGAGGCCCTGTATTCTCTTCAATGGCCTACCTGTGACTCAAGGTTACAGTTTCACACCTTATGCCTTGTATTCAAACTTACCAAGCTCTTTAATCCCCCTTGCATAAGGGGAATCGTTTACAAAAAAGCACCCACACGCATGCTTAGATCTACTTCACTCCTTATTAGCAATCCAGAAGACTTAATGCCTATCGGGTAAGCGCCATTCACCTTCTCAGCTCCCTCTGCTTGGAATTCCCTCCCCAACTTACTCTCCTGCCTCACCGATCCTCCTTCAAAAAAGAGCTTACCTCTTTCCTACTAACCCCCTCCTCTGCAATTGCACCTTAAATAACCCTTATAGCATCGTTAATGCCTAGTCTATGTTACTCTGATAGATGTATCTTGTAATCCACCTGCTCTCGTGTTCCTGCTATGTATATATTGTATAATATTAGTCATCCTGTTTATTTATATATGCTTAATGCCTGATCTGTTTTAAGTTACTTACCTGGCTTTCCACTGTAATAATTTTTGCAACATTGTTACATCTCTCTGTATCCTGTATATTATTATTGTATTTATCTATTGTACTGTGTTCACCATTGACACCCATGTAGTCACTGAAAATGGGACTCCATGGTCTCAGTGGACTTACCCGGTTACCAAAATTCTAATAATAATAAAATAATAACTCACATTTAGGTCCTTAAGTCTTAAGTTATTAAGATAGTCTTAAGAGGGACTCTGACACTACCTTGAAGCACCAGATCCTCCCAAAAATAATTTGATAAAATTAAAGAATATGACTGTCCCCTAGATAAGGATTCATTTTGCACCAACATAAGTTTCCATTGTTCAGGTCAGAAAAAGTAATCTTTAACAAAAGACAGAGGGCTATTTTTTCTGCCAAATGTAATTTTTCCTTTTTCCCAAAGAGAGATTAAGGGGCTACACCATTCTGAAAATAGAAGTAACCACAGAAATGACTTTTTCTGATGGGGTGGGAGGGGGGTTTTGGGGCCATGGCAGAGGATGGATCCTGTCATTATCTGTGATATGTATGATTGTATACTCAAATGGATGTACATGTTTCTCTTGGATGCATTCTCTGTAATTATATCTGCAATAAAATTTTAATGGAAAAAAAAAAGAAATGACTTTTTCTTTAATACAAGTGTCAGATTAGATTAAAAGAAGATACAGAAAAAAAACCACAAGGCGGTTAGTCATACCCAGGCTACCTTCTTTAATTAGCCTGTACAGTATGTATGATACCATTTTACAGGATTCAACCTACTCCCCATAATAAAGGGAAAGAAAATGCTATAAAGTTGTGCCTGCTATGCCAAGGAAGGGGGGAAAATATAAGAAATATACAAAAATAATAAGAGTTAGGCCCTGTTCAGACTAGAGTATTTAAAACAGTTTAAGGAGCTTAAACCATTTTAAAGTGCCCTAGCATGGTTCGTGTTCACACTTAACATGCTTGGTAGTCTGATTTTTAAAACCATGTTTAAACTCTAATAAGACTTGGGTTTAAATATGGTTTTCAAAATGTTTCAGGAGTTAAATCAGATTTACCTGCAATGCAGATGGTCAGGCATAGTTCCCATTTCATGAAGCTGGATGTCCCCGAATGAGAACCGGTTGCTAGTTAATCCAGTCCCAAGTTAGTGCGGATTCTGTAAACCATTTTCAATAACAGTTTACAACACACTAGTAACAGTGCAGACACTATAACATGGATGCTACAGCACAGTAATTAATCCATATTTAAAAACGTTTTACATTACCGTGCTGTAGTGTGAACAGGGCCTAAAGGTTTTAATTCAATTCTTCCTCATCATACTCATAGGATCAGTGGAGGAGGAGAGACACAAAAGGATGGTGAGGAGCAAAGAGGGAAAGGGAAAGTGCTGCAAGGTGGTGTCCATGAATGCAAAGAGTCTGGCTAACAGCAGACCTGCAGGCGATGATGGCAGAAGGGGAGGTGACATAGCTGCCATCACAGAAACATGGGAAACCCAATACCATGACTGGGACCTTGAGATCCCAGCGTAGCATTTGCACAGGAAGGGCAGAGGAAATGGGAGTTGGAGTGGCACTGTACATAAGGGAAGGGATAATGTACACCTGGGAGGAGGGGGAGGAGGGCTCGACAGAAGCCCTATGGGTAATGCTCCAGAGCACTAATGGGAGAAGGATTCATTTGGGGGTGGTGTACAGACCACCTTCACAGTGCATAGAGTTGGACAGGGAGCAAGGGGACCAGAGCAGGAGGACAGGAGGGAGAGGGAACATTGTAATGATTAGAGACTTTGGTCTATCTGGAGTAGACTGGAGCACCCCGCTACTTCCTGTTGTAGGTCCTCCTGGATGCTATCTTGGAGTGTTTTCTGATACAGGGAGTCACAGAGCCGACAAGGGAAGAGGCCATTCTAGACCTAGTGTTAGTGGATGGGGAACATGTCCAGGAGATAGAAGTGAGGGATCACTTTGCAGGTAGTGACCGCCACATGGTGTGGTTTTACTTCAACATAGGGAAAAAAGCAGCCAAGACCAAAACAAGAGTGGCGGATTTCAAGAAGGCAGATTTCAATAGAATGGGAATATACTAGAGTGGCACCTGGCAAAGTTCCGACCAAAGATGGATGCAGATCAGAAATGGTCCATCATTAAGATGAGGTTAATTGAGGCCACAGACACTTGCTCAAAGGCTCATAAAAAGAACTTCAAGTCCAAGAGACCTAGCTGGTTTATCAGGAAGGTGGCAGAGAAAGTGAAAGGAAAGTGGGCTGCCTTCCTGAGGTACAAGTGTACCTTAAGGGAGGAAGACAGAGAGGCATACGCAGACAAAACTGAAGAGGCAGAGAGAAAGGTCTGGGCAGCCAAGGCTGCAAAACAACTAAGACTGGTGCAGGGGATTAAGGAAGGGGAAAAGGACTTCTTCCAATACATTAATGAGAGAAGAGCCAGAAGGGATGGGATTGTGAGGATAAAGAGAGAAGGAGGATGGGCAGAAAATGGTGAAGATCAAGCAGAGGCACTGAATGAGTACTTTTGCTCTGTCTTCACAAGGGAACAGGACAGGCCTCTGCCACAGAGGATGTTTGGGGGGGAAGCCTTGTGGGTGGGAAGGAATATGATGGGGAGATTGGGGTAGACAGGCTCTTAAGGGGTCTGAGAAAACTGCCAGTGGACAAGGCACCAGGCCCAGATGGAGTATACCTGAGGGTCCTTGTGGAGGGGTTGTGGGATAACAGACAGACCAGACGCAGAACTTCAGGTTCAACACACAATCTCTGTGTGATGTTTATTTAAAATACAGCAAATATCTTCAGAAATTGCATATGCCTTCTTCAATACATCAGTTTTCAGCAAAAGACTATGCATGTCCTTCCTCTGCACTTAGTCAGCACCTACTGACACACTGATCTACTGATCTAACTTTTCAGTTGAGAATCAGCTTCCCCTATGTGGACCTTGTTTGCTTGAGTGGCAGGGGCTCAAAGAAAAAGAAAAAAACAAGCTAAAGACAAAGAACCTCAGTGCAGAAGCACCGAAGCAACAGTTATCCCAAAGAACATTAGTAATAAAGCCAAGTTTCAAAGAAACACAATATCACACATATTCCAATAATGCAAAGTATCATGGGATGTGTGACAGGGGAAAGTCCTGTCCCTGAAATGGACCATATTTTTTTTTCTGCTACTAAAAAACTATTGTTGCAACAGTTCTCTCTTTCTCTTTACTATATCTGTTCTATTCTTCTATTTCTAGTCTGGAAGGTTGGCCACCTCTGGGCACCCCCCTCCCCACTAGTCTATCTCCCACTTTGTTTCTTGTTTCTGGTTTCATTAATTGGTCCAAAGCATAGATATAATGGAGGTTAAGGAGAATGACCTCTGAGAGCATTTTAGTACATGGTACATAAGTAAATATATCCTTGTATATGGGTGTCGGGTGTCTAGGGAGAATCTGGATTTTCGAATCCATGCAATTTTTTTTATACAGACAGTATTATGTTTTCCAATATGCAGGCTGTATTAATGAAGAGGTGGCATGCATAGAAACATGGAGCAGAGCTTCCAAAACTACTGACTGCATGTGACATACGAGATTCAGCTGACAAATGTAATACAAGCTGTACCTCATGTCACTATTGAAATATGTTATAAAAAAGGGAGGGAGAGAGAGAGAGAGAGAGAGAGCTTTCAGAAGGAAATAAATACCTTAAGTCAGAAGCAGGCTGTCCCTCTCTCAGGTTTACAAATTTCCTGTCACAGTCTCAGCCGTTTTGCAGACCCCCTAAACTCTCCATGCTACTAAAACCCCTCTGTAATATCATGTTCCTTGTGGCTGTGAGATGGAAGAACCAGCTGAGCTGTGGTGTCCATCTGTCATCCCACACTCCATTACAGTTGGTGGCAGTGGTGGGATAACTGCTGACTGTGTCTTGCCGGGAAGCGACATGTTGTTTTGGCAGATACTGACTGGTATCCCAGGTGGACTTGCGTACATGCTCCAGAAGGAGCTGGATGAGAGGCCCTTGGTGTCCTGATGAGGAAGATCAGACAGGAACCACACTGTTCCCTGTGACCCAGCAGAAAATAAGGATGAAGCCCGAGGACAGTGATGAGCAGCATAGAAAAGAAGTTGTCATGGAGTTAGAAGATGCTCCCCCCCTCCAAGCATATTGGGGACCTACTGAAGTGGCTTTGTGTGAAACAAGTTCAGATGGAGAAGGAGAGAGACATGGAATGCTTGAGGCATGATGCCAAGTGGGCTGACACCATATGGGTGTTAAAGACTATCCAGGTGGGGACCTCAGATAGAGGGAATTGTCACAGGGACATTAAATTGTCAAAATTAACAGACTCCGATGATAAGGAGGCATACCTCACAACTTGCCAATCTCAGGGTATGTCTTGAGCCAATTTTATTGTCTGGGTCCTGTATTTCTCAGGAAATAGATTTATTCTTGTCCTATGCAACTATGTAACCCGTTACCTAGAAGCTATACTAATGAGATCTGTTACTGCCCCAAGGTTAGCGAGGGAACTGGCTAAGGTATTTAGCCGAATGGGGATTCCCCAAGAAATATTAACTGATAGGGGAACCAATTTCAATTTGCAACTGCTAAAAGTGTTATACAGATTGCTAGGTATAGCAGCAGTAGGTACCTCCTCTTACCATCCCCAGACAGTGGGGTTAGGAACCTCCCCTATCTCTTGTTTGTATATAGAGAGATTCCACAGGCTTCTACTGGTCTTCACCCCTTCTCCCTGCAATACGGATGAAATCCAAGAGGACCCTTAGATGTGATCAAGGAACACTGGCAGGCAGGTGAGACAGATGGACACTGTACCATCGTAGACTATATGACCAACTTGAGGCAGTGCTTGATTAAATATGTGGAGCTTGCACATAGCAATCTGGAACACAAACAAGCAGTTCAGAAGGTGTATTATGATCAAGGGGTAAGCAGTAAATTCTTCCAAAGTGGGAACAAGTTGCTGTTATTGTTACCTAGTACAGAGAACAAGCTGTTGATGGGCTGGCAAGGTCCCTATACCATTTTAAGGCAGACAGCAGTGGTCAGTTTCAAAATTGAGATGCCAGGTAGAAAAGGATTTACCATAACAATATGCTGAAGAAATGGCATGAACCCAGAACCCCAGTATGTTACATACATCCTGACAGTAGAGGATCAGAGTTGGATACTGCCTACCAATGTCTAGAAAAGACTAGGGGTATAGCTGACATACACATAAATCCTGACTTAACCCCTAAACAACAGGATGAATTACATACAGTGTTAAATGAGTTTGACAGTACTTTCACAAATGTACCAGGTAGGGCTAAGGGGATTACACATTAGATACATGTCACTCACGAACAGCCCATACATCAGAAGCCATATAGGCTGCCTGTTAAGGTTCAAGAAGAGGTTATTCAGGAGATCACAAAACTGGAAAAGCTGGATATTATTGTTCCTAGACTTTAGGAAAATCAACAACATCTCGCTCCTTGATGGATACCCCATGCCGAGAATAGATTATATTATTGACTGATTGGGAAATGCCCAGTACATCTCCACTCTCGATTTAACAAAAGGGTATTGGAAGATACCCCTCTCTCCTGAATCATAACGGATTACAATACTGCCTTTATTACATCATTAGGCTTCTATCAGTTTGTGAATATGCCTTTTGGGTTACATGGGGCCCCTGCCACCTTTCAGAGGTTTATGGACCTTATGCTTGGGTCACATAAACCATATTGTGAAGCTAATTTGGATGATATGGTGGTTTTCAGCCCTGAATGGGATTCCCACATGATACAGTTAAGAAATGTGTTCCAGTCCATTAAAGAGGCTGGAGTTACTGTAAACCCTGCAAAATGTGCCCTGGGAAATGTAGAGACCAGATACCTAGGGATCATCATATGTGGTGGGAAAATCCAGCCAGAGGTTGAAAAGGTAACCGCAGTGGTAAATAGCCCTATATCAACAACAAAAAAACAAGTGAGATCCTTTCTTGGTTTAGCAGGCTACTACTGGAGATTCATACCCCAGTTCTCCTCCATAGCCAGTCCGCTAACAGACCCCACCAAGAAAAGGTGCCCTAACAAGGTAAAATGGTCTCCCTCCTGTGATGAAGCATTTTGGACCATCAAAGCTATCCTGCATACTACTCTGGTATTGCAAAGTCCAGATTTTTCACAACCATTTGAAGTACATACAGATGCATCCTAGGCTGGTCTTGGGGCTGTTAGAAACATAGAAACATAGACTTTGACGGCAGATAAGGACCGCTAGGCCCATCTAGTCTGCCCATTTCCCTACCTACAGGATAGGCCGCAGATCCTAGTTTACCAACAGCCTATTTCTTCCTACCCCCCACAAGAATTGCCTTATGTCTGTCCCATGCATTCTTGAATTCTCCCACAGTTTTAGACCCAACAACCTCCTCAGGAAGGCTGTTCCATGCATCCACTACCCTCTCTGTGAAATAATACTTCCTCACATTGCCCCTGAACCGCCCTCCTTCTATCTTTAAATTGTGTCCCCTTGTTCTTGCAGGTCTCTTTTTCTGAAAGATGCTACCCTCTTGGACTTTGTTGATTCCACTGAGGTACTTAAAAGTTTCTATCATGTCCCCCCTCTCCCTTCTTTCCTCAAGGGTATACATATTAAGTTCCTTTAGTCTCTCCTCATATGGCTTCTCTTGCAGACCCTGCACCATTTTAGTTGCCCTCCTCTGGACTGCCTCTATCCTGTCTATGTCCTTGTGGAGATGGGGTCTCCAGAACTGGACACAGTACTCCAGATGGGGTCTCACCAACTGTCTGTACAGAGGGATAACAACTTCCTGTTTTCTGCTGATGATGCCTCTCCCTATACATCCCAGTATACCCCCAGCCCTCCCTACTGCCTTCTCACATTGCTTGCTAACCTTAAGGTCATCTGATATGATTACTCCCAGGTCCTTTTCCTTTTTTGTTGTTGTTACTACTGTTTTGACCCAAAGAATCAATGGAGAGGAACACCCCATATTGTATATTAGCAGAAAGTTGCATGAAAGAGAAATAAAGTATGCAACTATTAAAAAAGAATGTTTGGCTCTGAAATGGGCTCTAGAATCATTAAAATATTATCTATGGGGCACTGAATTCAAGGTCTTGACAGACCATAATCCATTGTGTTGGCAGCAGCAAATGAGGGAGAAAAATCCTTGAATAATGAGCTGGTATTTGGCGCTACAGCCATATCGCTTTACTGTGTCCCATAGAGCTGGGACAGCCCATCTCAATGCTGATTACTTGTCTAGACATGGTACAGGGATTGATGATAATGCTACACTTCCTTTATACTTAGTCTAGAAACATGTACTGATGTAAACAGCACTTCAGAAGTGAGAAAGTATTACTGGAAAATGGAAAATATAAATGTAAATGCACATGATTGTCTCAGGGTAAATGTATGGATGTAATAATGAATTCCGCTGTGTGTTGATAATACCTTAATGCATACTTGTGTTGATAATATAAGGGACCCTGCGACGGAGCTTCTAGAGTTGGTGGTCGGAAGCTATATCCCCTTCCAGGGATAGGAAAGGTGGTAAACAGTCACTAAATAACTGTTTCCCTCTTAAGGGGACACTGTGTTACAGGGGAAAGCCCTGTCCCTGAAATGGACCGTTTTTTTCTGCTACTAAAAAACTACTGTTGCAACAGTTCTCTCTTTCTCTCTACTATATCTTTTCTATTCTTCCATTTATAGTCTGAAAGGTTGCTCACCTTTGAGTGACCCCCCCCCCTTCTCCCCTAGTCTATCTCCCACTTTATTTCTTGTTTCTGGTTTCATTAATTAGTCCAAAGCATAGGTATAATGGAGGTTAAGGAGAATAGTACATAAGTAAATACACCCTTGTATATGGGTGTCAGGTGTCTGGGGAGAATCTGGCTTCTCGAATCCATGTGTTTTTTGTTTTATACAGGAAGTATTATGTTTTCTGATATTCAGGCTGTATTAATGAAGAGGCGGTGTGCATAGAAACATGGAGCAGAGCCGTCAATGTTCCCAACTGCATGCGACAGACAAGCTTCAGCTGACAAATGTAACACAAGCTGTACCTTTTGTCACTATTGAAATATGTTGTAAAAAAGGGAGAGAGAGAGAGAGAGCTTTCAGAGGGAAATAAATACCTTAAGTCAGAAGCAGGCTATCCCTCTCTTGCATTTACAAATCTCCTGTCACAGTCCCAGCCGTTTTGCAGACTCCCTAAACCTTCCGTGCTACTAATCTCCCTCTGTAGCATCATGATCCTTGTGGCTGTGAGATAGAAGAACCAGCCAAACTTGGTGCTTTTTTTTAATAGAGAGAGAGAGGCCACTTGTATAAAAAAAATTAAGACCACAAGCGGCTCTCGCTCTCCCTCCTTTCGAAATGAGTTGCAGAGCACCGCTTCAGCAGGGCAGCTGTTTCCTTTACTTGCTATGCCCTGTGCTGCCCTGGCACTATGACTAAATTTTATTGTTCCACTATTCTCTGGTCCGAAATGAAACTGGAGGTAGATTTATTGTGGTCTGTGGACTGTGGTATGGCCAAGTAGTGTATCACAAAACTAGGCCAAAATGAAATGTTTTACCGATGGCATTGCAATTGCAGCAGCTGGACCACCATTCTGTTGTTTATGTTCATTTTTGTTTGTAAACAGGTCATAGAACTGTTTTTCTGCTATTCTGCCACTCAAAATAAATATAGTAGTAGAAAAAACTACATAAACAATGACTCCCACATTAGCTGGGTTTCCCATATATATAAAATATTAAATTCGGGATACAGTAGGTTTCTTTTGTAGGTTAATAACCCCAGAGGTATTGTATATGCCTATATGAGAACCTAGAAACTCCATTTAAAAAGAAATAATTTAAAAGAGTTTCAGGCAACCTACACTTACCATTTAGAGTTCCTGTGCAGGACTGAACAGTATGCCAACTGAATGGTTTCCTATAGGGCAGCAGCATCCCCTAAAGGCCATTTTTTATAGAAACACAACTGTCAATCAAAGGGAGAAATTCAACCTATGCATGTTTTCGAGAACTATTTTGCCTGTAGACCTCCTTTTCATGTCAAGATATTATTCTGGTGTTACTTTGATGTCTAGAAAGCTCTCTAGCTTTTATATCATTTAAAAAGAGAGCCTAATAAAAGAGTTCATAAATGTAATGATGCTTGGAGCACATGACCTGGAAAGTGGGGTATAAAAGGTCTATCTCCAGAATAGTCTAGCAGATAGGGTCAGTACTTCCTGACAATTGTAGGTGAAGGACAAAGGGGAGTCCCTTGCAGCAACCCTGTGTGGAAACTGTTGTAAAGTTTGCCACGGCCTTGAAAGTTCAGTTTGACGTTATTTTGTTTACTTATTTGACTGACATATGTCTTTTTTTTTTTTTGGTTCCCGTGTTTATCAAGTAATAAACATCGCACCAGTCAAAGTGCGTTAACTTTAATTATCCTTGTGGTGTCCATCAGTTATCCTACACTCCATTACAGGATGCATATGCAAATCACCATGACATTTCAGACTGGCTCAGTTTACAGCAGGAATGCATGGTACCAAGAGGGCTCTCAAACTATCTTCAATTTACATGCATTTAATAACACAACAAGAAGGATTCTGATATCTCTAGCCAGGTAACTTAATTTCTATAATACAGTCACTTAGTACTTTTGACCTATAGCAAAAGCACCAAGTGCCATGGTATTTTCAACATTTACAGGTTTCATACACATAAGTTATATACATCAAGGCATTATATGACATAGTGCCATTGCATACTAAATCCAGCAATGAGGAGCACAGCCTGTTGTTTTACATCAGTTCAGAGGTCACCACAATAACCTCCCTGTACGAGGACCTGAGATGGAAAAGTAAAATTAAAGAGGGCACTATAGCATAGTCAAGAAAGAGAAGGGGTGCCCAGAAGTGGCCAGTCTTATGGACAAGACATTGTAAAGGAGAGCTTAGTCAAAGAAATTGAAGAACTGTTGCAACAGATTTAAGAAACGGTTGGTCCTCAAGAGTGGTAGTATCTCCCTGTCACAGTCTTGAGGGAGCTACCCCCCGATGGACCTCTTTGACACCTCGCTGGAGAAGGGGTGCATGCCGCAGGACTGGAAGACAGCACATGTGGTACCACTCCACAAGAGTGGTTCCAGGGATGAGCTGGATTACTACAGGCCGGTCAGCCTAACCTCCATAGTGGGGAAGTTAATGGAGACCATTCTAAAGGAAAGGCTGGTGTCCTACATTGAAGTAAATGGTCTCCAGGGCAACAGACAGCATGGATTTGTCAGGGGAGATCCTGTCAAACTAACATAATAGACTTCTTCGACTGGGTTACAAGGTCACTGGACAGGTGGCAGGTGGTGGATGTCCTGCACCTGGACTTCAGGAAGGCATTCAATTCAGTGCCACAAGGCAGGCTGATCAGCAAGCTGACGGACCTGGGAATAGGGGACAAACTGATGGGGTGGGTCAAGAGTTGACTGCAGGACAGGAACCACAGAGTGGTGGTGGTGGTGGGGGAGGCTATCCAAACCCAAACCTGTAACCAGCGGGTCTCACAGGGCTCAGTACTCGGACCTGTGCTGTTCAACATCTTTATTGCTGACATAGCAGAGCTGGTCAAAAGTAAGATCTGCCTTTTTGCAGATGACACTAAGCTCTGTGGGAGGGTGGACTCAGAGGAGGGGAGACAAGAATTAAAGGAATATCTAGTTAGGCTAGAGAAATAGTCAGGCATCTGGCAGTTGGGATTCAATGCCAAGAAATGCAAGGTTATGCACCTGTGAGACAGGAATCTAGAGGTCAGCTACAGGCTGGGGGGAGTACAGATGACCATCTTAGAGAAGAAAAAGGACCTTGAAGTGTTGGTCAAAAGTGTCATGAAGCACTCTGCATGGTGCTGTAAGGCAGCAGCCAAAGCAAATAAAATGCTGGACTTCATCACCAGAGGAATCACCTCTAGGAGGGAGGAAGTTATTCTGCTACTGTACAGGTCACTGTGAGACCACACCTGGAAAACTGTGTTCAGTTCTGGTGCCCTTATCTGGACGGGGTCCGGCAGTGGGCAACCAATGTGATCCAGGGCATGGGGGGGACAAAACATATGAGAAGAGGCTGAGGGAGCTCAACATGTACTCCCTGGAGGACAGAAGATAAAGGGAGGACATGATAAAAACCTTCAAGTACCTTAAAGGCGTAAACAGGGCTAGAGCAGAAGGCATCTTCAATTTAAGAAGGGAGGGTACAACAAGAAGGCATTGCCTGAAATTGGTAGGGGGTAGATTCAGGAAGGAAATGAGGAGTCACTGTTTCACCGAAAGGGTGGTGACAGGATGGAACGAGTTGCCGGAGGAGGTAGTTGCAGCAAATATGGCAGCCAGATTCAAGGGGGAATGGGACAGGGTGAAAATGAAAATTAGAATGGGAGGAATCAGCACTGGTAAGTGGAAGGGGGAGAGTAATGGGGTGGTGGTGGAGGACTCCAAGAGAAGTTGGGGAGCAGCTGTAGGGAACTAAACTGAACTGCACTTTCGAACAGACTTGATAGACCATTATGGTATGTTTCTGCTGGCAATTCTGTATGCTTGTATGTTTGTATGTATGTCATAGACCAAGATATCCACCAGTTGAATTCTCATTCTGCCACTTCCAGTTTTGTAAGCCAATTTTTTGTTGTCATGTGACTATAGCCAAAAGTGACACATGAAACCTCTATTTGGTCTTTTGTGGTTGCAACCCCAGCCAAATCAACTCCAGTAGGTTCTCAAAAAACTAGTGCCTTTCTCTTCCATTTACTTATTTTAATGTCTGTAATTCCAGTGAGGTGTTCAATGTCTGAAATTGCCTTATGTCCTGAAAAATGATCTTTATCTAGCAAAATGATATCATCTACATAGGCAAATGTTTCTGCAGTTGTTTTGCGAGTACTCAAAATGATTGAAGCAATGTCCTGTTGCTGTTCAATAACTCTTAACACTTGATCAAGGCTAAAAACATATAGAAGTGGGCTAAGGGGACAGCCTTGACGTAAACCCTTCCATCGTTTGAGAGGACGTGGGGCCCCCACCCACTCATTAACCAAAGATAGAGTTATAGTACTTTAATACATCATTCTAACCATGTTAATAAAAAAACCAGGAAGCCCACAAGCTTTCAAAACTTTCCAGAAGTAACTATGTATCAGGATCCTTAATGTTATCTACAACTGGTGCAAAAGACCTGATAAACATGGGGCGGCAGTCCTTGCCCATGATGTTGAAAAAGCTTTCAACCACGTGGAGTGGAGAAATATGTTTAAAGCCCTTAAGAGGTTTGGGTTTGGAGATACCACAGTAAACAGGAACAGAACCCTGTATTTCTCTCCTACAGTCCAGATTATGATCAATTGGGCTCTGACCCCTCCCAGTCACCTGATGAGGGGAACTCAACAGGGTTGCTCCCTGTCCCTCCTCCTATATGTACTTACCTTAGAACCCATGGCAGCAGCAATACACAGATCTGACTGTATACAGGTATACAGCAGAGGAAAGGAATGGAGCACAAATTGGCCATGTTTGAGGGTGACCTGCTCCTATACTTACCGAAAACTGCTGACAGTCTCCCCACAGTCCAGATACTCCTTGCAGAATACAGAGCCCTGTCGGGACATATACTTCTCTTTCAACAACTTTTGCAGTACCAAGTCAGAATTTTTTAGGCTTTTTTCAATATCTCCTTCAGTGCCCATCTTCACTGTACTGGTAACAGAAAAACCCATCACTACTGTCCATATTTACTTTCCCAGGCTCTGGCATGGCAGACCTTCGGCCATGGAAGTATCACCAACCCCCCGATGATGGACTTGATCCTTGCTGCATCAGCTTTCTGGAAGCCCTTAGCGTGGCCACCTGTTCAGTCAATTCTTTCACTTGTCCCTTCAAATCCTCAGTTTCACTGTTGTCTCACCCGGGTGAGTCATTGCTTAGAGGGGTCTCTTTTATTCTCAAAGGTGCTGCCATTGGGCCTTGCAGTGCAGCTCGATCATCTTTCTCTCAGACCTCATGCATTAATTCACCATAGGAAGAGGGGATTACTCTGTCTTTCCTCCAATTGCAACTTCATCAGAAGCATTTCTGAGTGTACAGCTCCCCATAGGACTTGTTCCAACTGCAGCCTATCTATGTCTTGGGCAGTCACTGCTCCCTTACAATAGTCCATCTGTATCAATTACTTGAGCTACGTCAAATATTCAGACAGCTTCTCACCTTCTCTTCTACTGTCCCTTGCAGCTTTCTCAGGACATGTTTTCCATGGTCAGTGCTCCCAAACATGCCTTCCAGAGTGCTGAGGCACATATAGGCAGTAGCATCACATTGAGTAGCTTGCAAATCTCCAATGCCATCCATAGCAGGTCCTCTCAAACTTTCTCACAGCTGACATCTCTTCTCGGCTTCAGGACACTGGGGATTTTGCACCATGGGAGTGGCTTGACCCAACCATGTTTCAAAGTCATCTTCCCCTGGTGACACTAATTTCCTCCTGGAGAAGGGTTTTAGCCTCAGGTAGGACCCTGTTCCTCTTCCTGGCACCCAAGCAAAACAAAGCAAGCCAGAGGTTGATCGGGTGGGGTGACATTGTCAGGTTTATACAATTCTTGTACCTCTTGGGGCGGTCGTCCCCTCTGACTTCAACCACATTTTAAATTTCACTTTAAACTCATCTGCATCTGAGGGACCCTTGGGCATTTCTTTGCCACTGTTATGAGTCACTATAATCCAGGAACACCCATCCCCCAATCGGGAGAAAGTGTTCTCAACATCAATTTCCATACCGCCCTTGATCAAAGCGTTTACACATTTACTATTATGACCATACCTCAGTCATTGAACCTTTAAATTGTCAAAACATTCCAATGCCAATAGTTCATCAACAATTTTCAGTCTTTTGAACCTTTCTGAAATATCAGTCACTAAGAGGAATTTTTTACAGTCCAACTGCTCCCCTTGGCACCAATATTCTAAGTCTTGGAGTGCCATTTTGCCTTTACCAGCTATAGAGGTGCAATTATGCTGAACCATCTTTTTCCGTTTCTGAACTCAGTTTTGGGGTACTACCATTTGGGGTGTGGGAAAATCCAAGAGGTGCCTCCACATGTAAGGAAGGGTCTCTCTGTCATGTGCACCCATCACCCCCTCGCACACTGACCTATCTTAAGGTCAGCCTGGGTTCTTTTGGGTGCAGACACAAATAAAATATCAGAAACAGGTTTGGTGCCTCCTCCTGGGGGGGGGGTGTATAGAAAGGCTACCCAATGTGGCCCTAACCTCCTTCCAGGAACAAATAACAGTTTCCCTCCAGCACACAGTTAGCTTGACCCCACACATTATAAATACAATATACACCAAGCAATAACCATGAATCAGTATTATAAAGTAAACTAACCTCAGATTTATTATAGGGGAGGGGTAAAGGGGAAGCAAAAAGCATAAAACAGCAGGTTTTAACAGCTGTCCCCCACACAGTCCCTGTAGCACCCTAGCAGGTGCACTCAGCATCCCCCCATGGCCGTAACTATTGCAATTGTCTGTTGCAGTGAGAACCTCACCAGGTTGCTGGTAGCCAACCAGATGTTGCAGTGTTGTTGCACATTGGGAACACAGTTTTTTAAACATGAATTGGTAGAACTTTAAATGGGATTTCAAAACGTGGAAACAAAGAATTTTGCAATCTTCTGCCTGGGTTTTTCCTGTACATTACCAAGTCCTGCCCAGGATTTCACCCTCTTTTATCTACCAAGCTAGCTAGTTAAATTGCAGAAGAACCTCCCTGGGGCTGTAGTCCAGAGGTACTCGCAGTTTGTTGACAGTCTTAGGTGTGCTGAGGATTGACACAGACTAGCGGTACCACTCTGAAATTAGCAGACAATTTCTCATGGAACAACTGCAGGCTGGAGATTCTAAGCAGTTGCTGGATTTATCATTTTGGCCCCACAGGCCTTTCACCATCTTCACCTCTAAGGCCTTTTGTCTTCTTCACCACTCGGACCTTTCTTCATCTTTGAAAGGGGACTAACCAGGCTTGTAGTCACCCAGAGCATCCTGAGCACCCAGCTTCCCTAGAACTTAAACACAGTTAGGCTTTTAACAGTCTTAGTCCCAGAGAAAATATATTTTCTTCCTGGCTGGCACAGTTCAGACAGTTCAAATCAGGTTACAGCTTCACAATTGTAGCACAGCAGTTCAGGTAAATCCCACTGGGAAAACCAGCTGAGCAGTCCAGTTCAAATTCCCTTCGGGGAATCTGGGCTGGTAGGCAGTCTGCCTCAAGGGTTTTTCTGGGCTTGGGGGGCTTAACTGCACCAAAACAAGCCTGCTGGCTTGTGCAGCCCTCCAACACAGTCTTCACCTCTAGCTTCTAGCTCCCGGAACTCCTCCCAGAACCCACAGCCCATTATATGAATGAATGAATGAATAAATTACATTTTCTTTATTTTTCAACAGGATAGAACTGTTAGGACCTTGCACGGTCCTGTTGATAAAGTTGTCTTACATATGATTTTTATAGTTGGACAGGAAGATATAGTTGATATCGTTACAGACAAGCCAGTTACAACACTCCATTATTACTCTCATTAGATGTAGGTACAGTCAGGCATAAAAGACAGGATATTATTTTCAGTAACAGATGCATCTGTCCTCAAATTGCTGGTCCAGCATAGATGTGAATATTTTTATTGTTGGGGCTTCCCTAATGTCTGGATCCAGTACATTCCATTCTTTCGTTATCCACCAGCTAGTTCTCATTTCCCCTACATGCAGTTGCTATTTTGGGAAGTGTATAGCCTCTGTTCTTACCTCCCTCAGGTTGTGGACAGATGCAGAAGGCTCTAACACCTCAGCCTCGTGATCCTTAGAGAGACCCGTGTTCAGTTTGAAGGCCGTGAGTGCCCATAATTTCTTCCATCTGGTTTCTAATGAGTTCCACCCTAATTCTGTCTACATCGTACAATGGTGTTGGTCATAGGTACAATCCAGGGAAAATCATGCTAGTTTGTTGTAGGCTGTGTCTAATCTATCTAAGGTGGTTTGGTTGGCATGCTGATAGACTACTCTCTGTACTCTAGTGATGGTAATAAGAGCCGTATCAGTATTTTCTTCCTAGTTTCGCTTGGGATAAAGTACAGTATGCTTTTCTCCTCAGAGCCTCTAGTTTTGTGTTTACTTTTTGATGGTGCTGTTTATGTGTGTATCAAAGTTCAGTGAATAATCTATGGTTACCCTCAAGTATCTGTACTTGTGGATCCTAGCTAATGTCTGCCCATATAGTGTTTTTATAGTTAAGGTTGCCTTGTCTTTGTTTTTTATCCTATTTTGCCTGAAAAGCATCACCTGGGTTTTCTTAGCACTCAATACCATGCTAGAACTCATTAACCAGCCCACCCCAGCCCACTCATATAGCCAACCCCAGCTCCCAACCTGTTTGATCCAAACTTTCCCGGGCTAGTGGAGGTTGCTCTCTAACCCCTCCCAGAATCCTTAGTGGCAGGAAGATTACTGGGGGCTGCCATCTTTGTTAACATTTGGCTGCCTAGCTTTTGCAGCAACCCAATTTACTTACAAGTCCCCTTTAGGGGCAGATGGCACCTTACCTTGGTCCCACTTACCCTGATGAGGCCAGGGAAACCCTTAATTTATTTAAGTAGAGCCCCATTTGCCTGTCAGGGATCCCAAAATAAGAGGCACGCATTTTGCACCTTCCCAGGCTGCAGGTGTGCATACACATCTCACCATTACAGTTCCCTGTCCCACTGATCATTTGGGGACCGGGGAAACCACCAACCATATGACCAGAGGTGTTTTTATACTTAGATCCCAACTCCACTGCCAGCCCTGGAGCTGAGGACCCCTCGGATTGTGTCCGCTCAGTCATATACTTTTAAGGGAGCCGCAGTTCCTTTAAGGATTATGGCTGCGCATGCGCAACCTCCGCATGCGAGGCCATGTTTGTTTACCTCCCGGTTCAGCCTTGACTACTGCCGAGCTGGACAGGGACATCCCTTGGATGCCCAGAGGTGCAAACAACACAACAGACCTTCAGACCCACTTTCCCATCAGGCCGAAGGACAGGGTGAGTTAACGGCGGCTGCCACAAAGAAAAGGAGGGAACCCAGATACAAATCCCACCCAGGCCTCCTAGGAAGCCCTCCGGTCCCATTTCCAGCAGTCCAGGGGACTGGAAGCAGAAACCAGGACAACAGGGGCAGCAACAGGCTATAGCCCAACAAGTAAGCCCCACACAGGGGTGGGAGGGGCTTACACCTGCATCTCGTAACTTTCTTTTAATTGGAAGAAAACCATCTCTTCTTTTAATAATCTCAGGTGGTTAATCATTAAATATCATTATCATACTGCCTTTGTATTCCATGACATTTTGTTTATCAAGGCGGATTGAACACACGTTTTTTGATGGAAATTTATTAACCTCGTAATGAAGCATCTAGGTGTTTCACCTGGGGCAGGTTTCAGTTTTAAAGCACAATATGCTTTTTCAGTGAAGTATTAGGATCATCTGGTGGAGCTCCTACAAACTGTACAAGCATGTTATGTGCAAAAGATATTGCACTACTGCCTTATATTCCCTATCTCAGTTCAGACATTCTCAGATTATTTCTATGATTCCTTGCTTCTAAATCTTCTTTCTTTGCCTCTAATCTTGTTAACTTTCTGCTGTTTCTGACTCTTTCATCCATTTCTTCATTTAGTTTGCCCTCTGTGCTTCTTACTCTGCAGTCAGTGTCATTTATTTTTATGCTCTGTGTAAATCCCTCCTTATTTCAGCTATGTTTGTGAAAGCTTCATTAACTGAAATTTTAATGGTGAGAACTAGAGGTGGGCAAAATGGTTAGGTGAAAATCCAACCCCCGAGCAAGCAGCAGCAATGGCAACAAACAGCTTCTGAACAGTTTTTACTGTTCAGAATGGTTCCGATAACTCCTTGTTTGCCACCCAATTCAGTTGGCAGCAACACAAGGAGTTGAAGGGAGGAGCGGGACTGAAGTGTAGTGCGTGAGTGGGAGAGAGATGTAGGAGGGAGCAGACAGAGGGCCGTGGCTTCTCACTGGATTGCAGGAACAAGAAACATTCCCATGTGTCTTGGGTGGCACCTTATTGGGTTGGGCTGGGAGGAAAATGGTGACTTTTATGTGCTGGCTGTTTGCTGCTGTACTGTAGTCTGTTCAGTGCATGGCAGACATTAGAGAGAGAAGCAGCAGCTCTGCAGTCTGCACTGCTCCGTGTTCATCATTGTCAACACAGTGGCTATAAAAAAAGTTAGGGTCATCTTGTGACTCTTTGAGGGTTATAAAAAAACTGATGTAAGAAATAAGAACTAGAGAAAATCTGTAAGGCAAAAGCAGAAGGTGGGGGAGGGGAGGAGAGGTGCAACAAGTGAACGTTACTGACTGAGGCAGCAGGCAGGCAGTCTGCAAAGTGAATTCTTGTTTTTTTTTTCTGTCCTGCAAAAACAAAAGCCAAATAAATAAATACTCCTTGCTTTTGAAGGACTGTGTCATAGAGGGTTAGGCCAGGTTTGTGACCCCTGATTCTTCAATTTGAACTCTAGTGTTATCTGTGGGTACTAGATACAGGTAGCACCAGCCCTTATAGTTTAGAAGTCCAGTGTGAACCAAATTAATACAGCAGACCTTCATCTGAATTTCAGTTGAAATCTGATAGCCACCAGGGCCACTTGCACACTGTCTGTGTGACCCCGAACAAGTCAGTCAGCTCTCCTCCCTGTATTCCGTGGGAGACACCTACAAGATTCAGCTCAGTGGGCCTTCCATGGACTATAAATATAAAAATACATAATCCTTGCTTTAGAAGGACTGTGTTGTAGAGGGTTAGGCCAGGTTTGTGACCCCTGAATCAACAATTTGAACTCTAGCATTGTCTGTGGGTAGCACCAGCCCTTATACTTTAGAAGGTCTAGTGTGAATTAACCAGAATAATATAGCAGACCTGTGTCTGAAATTCAGTTAAAATCTGACAGTCACCAGTGCTACTTGAAACATAGAAACACAGAAACATAGAAGTTGATGGCAGATAAGGACCACAAGGCCCATGCAGTCTGCCCATTTCTTTTTCTACCTTATGAATGTGCCAACGGCCTTTGCTCTGTCAATGGCATATCTATTCATACTCATCTGTATTGCTCCCTTATGCCTATCCCATGCCTGTTTGAAGCCCTGCACTGTATTCATATCCACCACTTCCTGAGGTAGGCCATTCCATGCATCCACCACCCTTTCTGTGAAAAAGAACTTCCTCACATTACCCCCAATTGGCCTCCCTCTAAACTCATGCTGTGTCCTCTTGTCCAGCTATTTTTCTTATATTGAAACATATTAGACTCTTTCACCTTGTTAATGCCCTTAAGGTGTTTGAATGTTTCGATCATATCACTTCTCTCCTTCCTTTGCTCTAGGGTATACTTACTGTCTGTGTGACCCTGAACAAGCCAGTCAGCTCTCCTCCCTGTGCTCCATGGGGCACATCTACAAGCTTCAGCTCTGTGGGCCTCTCATGAACTATGAATAAAAAAAATATTATCCTTGTTTTGGAAGGACTGCATTGTAGAGGGTTAGGGTAGGTTTGTGATCCCTGAATCTTCAATTTGGACTCTACCATTGTCTGTGGGTAGCACCAGCCCTTATAGCAGAGGTCAGAGCACCGTTGTGAACCAAAATAATATAGCAGACCTGTGTCTGAATTTAAATTCAGTTCAAATCTGACAGCCACCACCACTTGCATACTGTCTTTGTGACTGTGACCCTGAACAAGTCACTCAAGAAAGACTGGCATCATGAGTACTCAAATTAATTGTAAAACAAAAGCCAAGGGTAAACAAGGAAGTAAACGTAAAAGTTTATTCAGTAAACATAGAAACAAAAACATAGAAATTGACGACAGATAAGGACCACTAGGCCCATCTAGTCAACCCATTTTCCCTGCCTACTATAAAAGCTGCAGACCCTACTTGATCTCCAACTTTACTTCCTCATTCCCATTGCTAGGGTTCCCCTATGTCTGTCCCATGCATGCTTGAATCCCCCCCACTGTGTTTGCCCCACCGGCTCTGCTGGGAGTCTATTCCATGCAGGTACCACCCTTTCTGTGAAGAAATACTGCCTTATGCTATCCCTTAGTCTACCCCCTTCCAACCTCATGTCATGCCCCCTCGTTCCTTGACATTTCCTTTTCTGAAAGATGCTATCCTCCGGTACTCTATTTATGCCTTTTAGATATTTGTAGGCTTCAATCATATCTCCCCTGTCTCTCTTCTCCTCCAGGGTATACATATTGAGGTCTCCCAGTCTCTCCTCATATGACTTTTGGTACAGGCCCTGCACCATCTTCATTTTCCTTCATTAAACAGCTTCCAGCCTGTCTATGTCTATAGGGAGATGCGGCCTCCAAACTGGACACCATATTCCAAATGAGGCCTCACCAATGATCTGTCCAGTGGCATCACCACCTCCTTCCTCTTGCTGGTGATACCTCTCCCTATGCAACCCAGCATCACACTGGCTCTCCCCACAGCCATGGCATTTTGTTTGGCCACCTTTAGGTTATTGGATATGATTACCCCCAAATTCCTTTCCTGTTTGGTGACCATCAGCCCTTCCCCATCATGTAATCTTCCTCTGGCTTCTTGTGCCCCGAATGCATGATTTTGCACTGTTTTACATTAAATCTCAACTGCAACACTCTGGACCATTCCTCTAGTTTACCTAGGTCCCTCTCCATTTTTTTCCACCCTTCCCGGAGTGTCCACCCTCTTGCAAATCTTAGTGTCATCTGCAAAGAGGCACACCTTCCCCTTCAGCCCCCTCCGCAATGTCACTTATGAAGAAATTAAGCAGGACTGGGCTCAGGACGGATCCCTGTGGCACCCGGCTGGTCACCATCCTTTATTCAGATTGAGTATTATTTATCACAACCCCCTGTCTTCTATCACTCAACCAGTTCCTAACCCAGTTTACCACCTTGTGACCCACTCCCAGGCTGCCCAGCTTGTTCCCAAGTCTTCTATGTGGAACAGTATCAAAGGCCTTACTGATGTCCAGGTAGGCCACATCCACCGCTCCCCCCGACCTGTGACCTTAGCCACCCAATCAAAGAAATTAATTAGATTTGTTTGACATGACTTTCCCGCCGTGAATCCATGATGTCTCAGATCCTGTGCTCCACTGGACTCAAGGTGTTCCACAATCCTTTGTTTAAGTAGTGAAGTAGTGATTCCATAATCTTCCCCACTATCCAGGTGAGGCTCACTGGTCTGTAGTTTCTAGCCTCCTTCCTACTGCCACTTTTGTGAAGAGGGACTACATCTGCCCTCTTCCAGTCCTCCAGAACCACTCTCGTATCAAGTGGCTCAGTGAACAGGGCTGCCAGTGGTGCCACCAGCACCTTCTGTAGTTCCCCTAATATTGTAGGATGTATCCCATCTGATCCAATTACCTTGTCCTCTTTCAGTTTTATGAGTTCTTTTAGGACTCACTATTCCGTAAATGGACGGGTGTCCATCTCCCTCCCATATGTGTTCATGTTGCCTAACTGTGGTCTCTCACCTTCTTCTTCTGTGAATACATAACAAAAACATTTGTTCAGTATTGATGCTTTCCCAGGTCCCCTTCCACACACCCCCTTCTTCCCCTTTAAGCCTTACTACCCCACCCCTGTTTTTTCTCCTTTCACTAATGTACCTATAAAAAGCCATCTCCTTTTTTATCTCCTGTGATATTTTTTCTGTTTGTGCCTTTGTGCTCCTGACTGCTTTCCCTGCCTCCCTCTGTTTATCCAGATACACTACCATATCCCCTTCCTGCTGTGTTTTCTGAAAGCCATCTGTTATACCCTTACCTTCCCAGCTACTGCCTTTGAGAATCATAGTGGTTTTCTCTTTTTCTTGCCCTTGTTTACTTGCCTAATGTAAAGGTTTGTTGCCTCCACTATGGCACCTTTCAATGAGCCCACTGCTCCTCCACTCCTCCCTTTTGTCCCTCCCTGCAAGGGCATGCTTGAGACATAACCCCATCTTAGTAAAGTCTGCCCTCCTAAAATCCAGGACCCTTGACTTTGTGTGGCTTGACTCTACGACTGTATTCATGTTGAACCACACTGTGCGATGATCACTGGATCCCAGGTGTTTGCCCACCCTGACTTCCTCAATTCTGTCACCATTGGTTAGTAACAGGTCCAAAATTGCACCCTTCCTGGTAGTCCAGAAAGGTGTGGCCCATAAAAACAAAAGTTCAGGCTGGCCTGATGGCGCTGAGGGTTGAGACGCTGGATACCACACCTCGCGTCACACTGGTGACCAAGGTTCAGACATGAGCCCGGGCTGCCGGGGTTGGCAGGGGAGGGATAGGATAGAGCATTTGGCAGACTGCTCCCCTATTGTGGGGAGGGATCCAGGGAGCCACCACTCTATAGTGGCTCCTGGTGATGACCGGGGGCACTATCAGAGCGATGACAGTAAGGAGGGCAGAGTGGGCAGATGTCGGCACATTGTGCCTCTAATGTAATGGCACATCCACTCTGCAAGGGGCAAAGAAATCAGTAGAAAAACATGGTGGAGCAATGATCTCAGCGGCTCATGGCTGCACCCGGTGCCCCCGGTTCCGAAGAGGATCCTGCACAGAGTGCGTGAGTTGATAATGGCCGTCTCGTGGTGCCAAACCGGCCAGGGGGCGGGTGGCTGGAGATTGTAGGATGTGCATCAGGGCAGGAGCATAAAGAAAAATAAGATAAAAAAAAGTTCAAGCACCACAGTATATTGAAGGGTCTGAACTGAATAAAGCTACTACTATCGATGTTCCAACTAACTCTCAAAATGCTGAAACCTCAGCAACTGGGGTTTGGCTGTTTATGTTAGAAGGGCTCAGTAGTGCCAGAGCAAACAATGTTTCAAAAGAATCCAAAGCATCTTTTAGCAAATCGTCTGAGAAAATTGCAAAAAAAAAAAAGAATATTCCTATTATGCATAAAGTTAATGTACTTACAGGTACAACTAGCAGTGAAGTTACTTAACTTGCAACACAAGCATATCAAATAACTCAATCTCAAGTAACAGAGCTAGCTCTACTGAACCTGATGATGACGACCATTGTCATGGTGATACTGATGACATGGACGAGCTTGTAAGTCTTACTTTACCTATTTCGCATTCTGACAGTGACAATGTGAATGAATAGAGTACGAATACAGTGTCAAAAGGGAAAAAGAAAATTTCAAATGCACAAGCCAAACAAAGTGAAACAAAGTCTGACAGTAGTGATGGCAATGGTGCTGATGCAGAGGATAGAGACCCGTGAAATTCTTTTCATTGTTTATAATTTTAATTTTTATTTTTCTGGAATGTCTTGTTATTTCTTTTTATTCATTGAAAATTTTGTTTTATTTCTTGTTATCACATTTACACTCTTAAACTACCTTAAAATTACCTTATACACACTAGAAATCACATTCCTAGTATACTACATTGCATTAAGCAGCATTATGCTGTGGTCTTGCAAAGTTTTGTGACTGAAACAATTCCGCTGTTGCTTCTTTGTGGACCATCTCCGTGGTAACAACGGAGTCTTAACAACATCTGCTGCAAGCATTTATTTAGATTTTGCCAACCAAAAAGCAGTTTTACTCACTTTATTCATGTGTTTTTCTCATTTTATTCCTTTTATATGCTGAATTTCTTGCTATTTCTTGTTATACTTTGAATTTCTTGTTATACCTTGAATTTCTTGTATTTCTTTTTATACCTTAATTTCTTGTTATTTCTTGCTATTTCTTATTTAAGAAAAACATGGGTCTCTAGCTATGATTGTGTCACCCGATGAACCTGCATCCTCCGCTGATATGTCTTCCCCAGTTAAACCCAGTCACTCAAGCCCTACTGAGCTTGGTACTAGATATAGACAGTCTGCCTCTACTGTTTGGGATAATTTTACATAAACCCTAAGGATACTTGCCAAGCCATATGTGTGCACTGCAATACTTGTGTTAGTAGGGGGAAAATAAAGGTCATCTTGGAATCACAACAATGATGCAATGTCTTATGTGACTTCACCCTATCGTTATATATGGTTAAAACAAACAGTCTAACACTGGTGA
The DNA here is from genome assembly GCA_016271365.2 of Neoceratodus forsteri. Lineage (NCBI taxonomy): Eukaryota > Metazoa > Chordata > Ceratodontiformes > Ceratodontidae > Neoceratodus > Neoceratodus forsteri. The sequence goes on along the minus strand of CM057455.1, from coordinate 451,929,994 downwards.
CTGGAAGTGTAGTAGGGCTTTCGGTGAACAGGAACATTCTGCTGAAACAGTAGGAGACGGTAATCACCAGCCAAGATCCAAAAGTCCGCCTTTGCCTCAAGATAATTCTGTATGGTTCTATGTTTTGCTAGGCTGGGCATTTAGTACAACACCCCCAGGCAAATCTAATGATAGGAGGCAGTTGAAGTTACAAGAGGTTTTTGAAAGAAAGTCTACATATTCACGAAACCATCCAATAACTGACAATAAATCTTGAAATAACAGAAATTATTCTACTTGATTTGCAGCCATACTCTATTTTGGAAGACATGGGTTTCCAGAGGCTTATAGACTACTTAGACCTCCGATATTTAATGCCAAGTAGAAGATACTTTGCAGTAACTTCGTGCCCAGGATGTGTGACAGTTTAATACTTCAAGTAAGGCATGTTCTCTAAGAGGCTGAGAACAAGGTAGTTCACTTTAGTACGGACATGTGGATCAGCACCCAAACCATTGCCTATCTTTCTCTTACTGCAAACTGGGTCAGTTTTGTGGTAACTCATCATCCTCACACACCACTCTGCCTGCTACCCCATCACTTCAACCACCACAACTATCACTACTATCTCTCACGCTAAATAAAAACACTCTTTTCAGAAAATGGCAGTTCTCCATCTATCTCCCTTTCAAGATACACACTCAGCACAGTGCATTCAGCAAGAACTGGACAGACTAGTTGGTACCTGGATCACCTCGCAGGGTTTGAAAGTAGTTTTTCTTTGTTATTGATAATGGTTCAAATATTTAAAAATTACTTTATGATGGCAATTATGTACATGTACACCGTTTTGCACATTGTCTTAACCTAATCATTCAAAGCTTCCTGGATAATAACTAGCAAGTATCAACCACTCTGGGAACACTACGCAAAGTGTGTGGCCACTTCAACTATTCGGTCAAAGCTTGTGATATCCTTGCTGATATCCAGAAGCGCAAAGATCTTCCTCACCACCAGCTTGTTCAAGATGTACCAATAAGATGGAATTCAACTTACTTTATGATTTAACACATCCCTGAACAAAAGATTGCTATCATTGATGTAACAGCCCCTCTTGTGTCACTCACCTGAGCTGCACCAGAGTCCTCAGGCTCCTCAACGTACTTCCCTAAGGGGGCAAGGCCTAAGTCCTGGCCAGATCGCCAGTGGTGACTTGGTGCCTTCACCAGGAACAATGGTACGGCCTCCTGTGGGCAAGACAGGTTACCACCCCCCAGAAACAATGATATATCCCCTTAGTGACTGACCCCTCTGGCACAGTTAGATCAACACTCCAACCCCGCAATAATGATAACAAAGCACAAACACTTATGTAAGATGGCAAACAATAATCCCTCTTTATTTAAAAATTATCTAAGACAGAGGAGGTGAGGGCTACTCCCTTGAGCCTCCATAAAATCAGGCACACAACCCAGTATGAGCTCTCCCCTTCCCCCCCGGGTGCACCCGGAACAATTCCAGACAGTGGGTACCTCACCGTTCTCAGTTGCAGACCTGCAATCTATCGTTGGGGCCCTTGCAAAGCAACACAGGTTCAAGGAAAATCAGTCTGTTATTGGGGGTGGGGCTCCTCCCCAACCCTCCTAGCTGATGCAAACAAACAATCCCCAGTGCTGAAGCTTGGGGTACTCACGGCTTCCCCAGGAGGAGGATGATGGTCTCCCTAATTCAAGGATATGCACAGAGGGTGGAGAAGGTATTGTTCTTCACCTGCCTGGCTTTTCCAGCTTCACCCAAGGGCTTTTGTATACAGCATTCACCAGGCAGGCCTGTTCATCCTTCTATGTCTCTGGTCTATACTACAGCAGCGGATTCACACTGAAGACACAGGGTGGATCAGCTTCCCCTCAGCCAGACCTGAGCTAGTGGCCACTCAGCTTCCAGGGCTCTTCCCTGGCTGGAATTCAAGGGCCCCTGTGTGGAGCAGTCCCCAAAGCCAGAGGCTCACTTTAACTGCCCCTTCCGGTCCAGTCAGTTAGCTCCAGTCCCCTTAGGGAAACCTCCTTCTCTCTCTCTCTCTCTCTCTCTGCAGCAGCTCAGCCTTTCTGCCCTTTTTTCTTCCTGCAGGGGGAAGGGGTAGCCAGAGAGTCTCCTTCCCAGCAGGCAGCCTTCCTCCTCTCTTGCTTTCTGGAGGAAGGGAAGGGTAGCCAGAGAGTCTACATCCCAGCAGGCAGCCTTTGTAGCTGCCTTTTCTCTTGGTCCCAGCAGGTAAGCCCATTTTGGGGGGCTTACATTGAGTATATAATGTACAATGATATTGGGGAGGACATTGTTCTCCATTCTACTCAATGGTCTCTGATGGAACAGTTGTGTCACATTCTGAAATCATTCATGACTGCTATAAAAGAGGTCACTGCAGAAAAGGCATTCCTTAGCCAAGTTATTCCACTCATTCTACTTCTCAAAAAAAAGGTTGAAGAAAATGAGGAACAACTTAGATATAAGCCTCCCTGAGGAGGTCGTGGAGTCAAGAACAGTGAGAGAATTCAAGAATGCATGGGACAGACATAAGGCAGTCCTGGTGGAGGGTAGGAGGAAGTAAGCTGTTGGTTAACTAGGATCTGCAGCTTATCTGTTAGGTAGGAAAATGGGCAGACTAGGTGTGCCAAGCTGTCCTTTTCTGCCGTCACATTCTATGTTTCTATGTAACCAATCTTTAGTCAATAACATGTTTACCAGACTTAGCAATGATGATAAATGAGAAGCCATCACACAAAGGGGCAAGCAGTAGAAAACTGCTAAATTGCTGCTGCACAAACTCTAAAGCACATTGCTTTCAATGAAAAAATGGGAACAGCTTACCATTCACTGAGAAAACTCCTTTATTCAGTGTGTAAATGCTCAAGAACCAAAGTCTGTAAAGTGCAGGTGCCAAATAATTAAACTTAGCAACAAATCAGCTGATGTTTTGCTTAACAAGGCTTCCTCAGAGCTTTGAGGAAGCCTTATTAGGTGAAACATCAGGTGATCTGCAATGTAGCGCTGCATGTGCATGTTAGTATCCATGACTGCTGGCTGTTAGTATGGCTGTGGTGCACCTATGGAGGTGCTGACTTGTGTTTGTTTGATTTTTCATATAAAGTACTGTCACCACTGAGTTTAATTATTTGGCACCTGCACTTTACTGGCTTCAGTTCATAAGCACTTATGCACTGAATAAAGGAGTTTTCTCAACAAATGGTAGGCTGTTCCCATTTTTTTATTGAAAGCAATGTACTTTAGAACCTGTGCAGCAGCAGTTTAGCAGTTTTCTTACTGCTTGCCCCTTTGCGTTCTGCATTGTGTAACTGACTTTGCACCAAACTGGTCACCTCGAAGTGACGTGAGACCCACACTTTTCTTCTTTGTTGCAAATTATCAGCCATGATATAGAGCAAAGAGTATATCTTAGCAACATTTAGGAGGGACAGGGAGGGTAAAAGAGGAGGAGAAGTAGCTCTCTATGTAAAGGAAGGGATCAAAGAAATAGAACTAAAGAGTAAACAGGGAGCAGATGAGGCACTCTGGGTCACCCTGGAGACAGGAAATGGCACCAAAATCCGCATGGGGATTGTATACAGACCCCCATCTCAGGGGGAGGGAATGGACAAGGAAAGAATAGAAGGCATCCTTAGAATGGCAGAAAAAGGGGGAGATATTGTTGATGGGAGACCTGAATATGCCAGATGTTAACTGGAGCACCTTTGCTACAGGCACATCCAAGAGCAGGGTCATTCTTGATGACCTACAAGGGGCATGCCTCAGACAGCTAGCATTGGAACCCACTCGGGAGGGAGCAATCTTAGGCCTGGTACTCTCAACAGGGGACAGAGAAAGAATCTCAGATTCAGAAGTGGGTAGCCATCTGGGAACAAGTGACCACCAAACAGTGTGGTTCATTATAAACACAGCCATACAATCAAGCCATACAAAAGCAAAAGTATTGGACTTTAGGAGGGCTGACTTTGGGAAAATGAGAGAGTTCCTCAGAAAAGCACTAGCACACAGGCAAGAAGGAGGAGTGGAGAAACAATGGGGAGTAATCAAAATAGCCATCACAGAGGCAACAAGCGTTTGTGTAAAGCAAATCAACAAAACACAATGAAGGAAAAAAATGCTATGGTTCTCAAAAGAGGTGGCAGGGAAGGTTAAGGAGAAAAGGATAGCATTCAGGAAATATAAGGAAACACAGAAGGAGCAGTACAGAGAACTTTATCAGTTAAAGCAGAAAGAGGCAGGGAAGGCAATCAGAATAGCAAAGGCCCAAACCGAGGAAAGGATAGACAACTCTGTTAAGAAGGGGGATAAGACCTTTTATAGGTACATTAGGGAGCAAAGAAAGACCAAAGGAGGGATACTGAGGCTTAATAAAGGGGAGGAAATGTGGGCAGAGGGTGACAGCAAAAAAGCAGGGATACTGAACGAATATTTCTGCTCAGTATTCACAAAGGAAGAGGAGGGGGAGGTACCCAAACCAAACAAGAGAAACACTCTGAAGACAGGGGTCGATACCAGTCCATTTACAGAAGAAGGGTTCTGAAAGAACTAATAAAATTGAAGGTGGACAAAGCAATGGGGCCTGATGGGATTCACCCAAGAATTCTAAAAGAACTAAGGGTAGAACTAGTGACAACGCTGACTACTCTCTTTAACAAATCTTGGGAGAATAGGGTGGTACCTGAGGACTGGAGGAGGGCAGATGTGATTCCTCTTCACAAAAGTGGGAGCAGGACAAAGGCAGGAAACTACAGACCAGTTAGTTTGACCTCAGTGGTAGGGAAAATGATGGAATCACTTCTGAAGGAAAGAATTGTTGAGTACCTAGAGGCCAGTGGGGCACAGGGCCCAAGGCAGCATGGATTCACGATGGGAAGGTCATGTCAGATGAATCTAATAGATTTCTTTAACTGGGTGACCAAAGTAGTAGACCAAGAAGGGGCTGTGGACATGGCCTACTTAGAGTTTAGCAAGGCATTTGATACAGTCCCACACAAAAGATTAATACACAAGTTAGCCAGCCTTGGATTGGGTCCCAAGGTGGTAGCCTGGATAAAAAATTGGCTAGACAACAGGATGCAAAGGGTAGTTGTAAATGGAGTCCACAGTGAAGAAGGTAGGGTTACTAGCAGGGTACCGCAGGGTTCAGTACTGGGATTGGTCCTTTTTAATGTCTTTATAAGTGACATTGCAGAGGAACTGGAAGGAAAAGTATGTCTCTTTGCAGACAACACAAAGATCTGCAACAGGGTTGATACACAAGATGGAGTCGAAAGGATGAGAAGGGACTTGGCAAGGTTGGAGAAATGGTCAAATGTATGGCAGCTCAGATTCAATGCAAAGAAGTGCAAGGTAATGCACCTGGGAAACAAAAACCCAGGAGAAGAGTACACAATGGGGGGTGAGATACTGACAACAGTAAAATTGGAAAGGGACCTGGGGGTAATTATATCAGATAACCTAAAGGTGGGCAAGCAATGTGAGAAGGCAGTAAGGAAGGCTGGGGGGTACTGGGATGCATAGGGAGAGGCATCAATAGTAGAAAACAGGAAGTTGTCATCCCTCTGTACAGACAGTTGGTGAGACCCCATCTGGAGTACTGTGTGCAGTTCTGGAGAACCCATCTTCGCAAAGACATGGACAGAATGGAGGCAGTCCAGAGGAGGGCAACCAAAATGGTGCAGGGTCTGCACCAGAAGACATAAGAAGAAAGACTAAAGAAGCTTAATATGTATACCCTTGAGGAAAGAAGGGAGAGAAGGGGCATGATAGAAACTTTCAAGTACCTCAAGGGAATCAACAAAGTCCAAGAGGTTAATATCTTTCAGAAAAAGAGATGTGCAAGAACAAGGGGACACAATTTGAAGATAGAGATGGGACTGCTCAGAGGTAATGTCAGGAAGTATTTTTTCATGGAGACGGTTGTGGATGCATGGATCAGCCTCCCTGAGGAGGTCATGGAGTCAAGAACAGTGGGGGAATTCAAGAATGCATGGGACAGACATAAGGCAGTCCTAGTGGGGGATAGGAAGAAGTAAGCTGTTGGTTAACTAGGACCTGCAGCTTATCTGTTAGGTAGGAAAATGGGCAGAATAGGTGGACCACACGATCCTTATCTGCCATCAAATTCTGTTTTTCTATGTTTCATTGTTAGATCCACGTTTCCGGAAAAGACACCTTCCTGATGTTGTTTCTGAGGATATAGAGGAGTTGAACTACTGTACAGGCAGCTTTTGATTGATGCAGTAGATGAGCTTCCATTAGGAAGCAGTACTACAATGACACCACCTCAGAATCAAAAGACTGCTCCAAAAAACAGTACAGAAGCAGGCAATGAGGATGACATTTGGTGCCAGCTGCACAATACTGAAATTCCAAAAGGAGAAGATACATGCTCAGTAGTAAGCATGGTCGATGCATATGTGTCTGAACCCAACATTAGTATTAAGGCTGACCCTTTAGCTTATCGGAAAAAGAAAAAAATCATGCTAACCGAAGCTGGCTACCCTGGCTTGTAACTATATTGGATGTCCACCCTCCAGTGTCTGTTCTCAATGTTTATTTAGCTCTGCTGGAGATGTTACAACTGATAAACGAACAAGATTAACACCAGACAATGTAGAAAAACTAACATTCTTAAAGGTTAACTTGCCAGACTTTGGCTACATATTCAATGCTAATCTTGTAGAAGATGACACTAACAGTAGTACCTGTGCTGCATCTGTGGATTAAGTGACAATAACATCAGCTTTCAATTTTCAGACTGGACAGGTTACAACTAGAGATCTGGGACTTGCCTGCCTTTTTTGACCAAATCCTTATCATCCTGGGGATGGGTGGGAGGTGCAGCCAGTACATGACATTGTACTGGTAGCAAATGTGGCAGAAAAGTCCCTGTTCCCACACAGTCGCTTCCTCATTCTAAGGAGATCATTTAGTTAAATACACGTTAGCTGGATTGATTTAATTTAAGTGCTGCTACCTCTGTTTGTTCTCCCTGATAGTAATGGTATTTGCTGTAGTGAAGTGATGACTTTCAGACTGCCTGCTCTTCTCTCACGTTGCTTCCTAATAGTGCTCTGTTGACATTGTGTTCCATATTGAGAGCCATTACTAAACAAAAGGGGAGCCTGTGACTGAGAAATAAAACTAGCTATACAAACAAAGACACTATCCCCTTCTACAAAAATTAGACTCAGAAGACTGGTTGCAAACTAGAGATCTGAGATTTGCCTGCCTTTGGGCCAAATCTTCGTCATCCTAGGGCAGGGTGGGAGGTGCAGCCAGTAAATGACATTGTACTGGTAGCAACTGTGGCAGACAAGGTCCTGTTCTCACATAGTCGCTTTCTCATTCTCAGGAGAACATTTAGCTAAATGTGCCTTAACCTGATTGGTTTAAAGGTTGCTAGCTCTGTTTTCCCCCCTGATAGTAGTGGTAGCAGCAGTGGTGAAGTGATGACTTTCTGATTGCCTGGTGCTCTTCTCTCATGTTGCTTCTTAATAGTGGTGCATTCATGTTGCATTCCATACCAAGAGCCATTGCTAAACAAAAGTTGTGCCTGAGAAATAAAACTAGCTATACAAACAAAGACTCTATCCCCTTCTACAAAAATCAGACTCAGGGGACTGGTTACAAACTAGAGATCTGGGACTTGCTTGTCATCACAGTCACTTTCTCATTCTTTTCTAAGCAGTCCTTTTTGGTAAATGTGCCTTAACCATATTGATCTCAGTGCTGGTACAGTAGTTCTGTTTTTCCCTTGATTGTAGTAGGCAGGGGTAGTAGTAGCTGGCTGACTGGCTGATGCTGTTTCTGATTCTCTATTATGGTGGTGTCTTCCTCCTTGTTCATTAGTCTTAACTGAGAGACATTCACAGTGGTGCCTGTTGAAAAATAAAAGTCACTACTGTTATTAATTATTATACACAGTATTACTTTCTCAAATGTCAGAAACAGAAGAGTGGTTAGAGAGCATTCTGGGAGTAGCCTGTCCTTTGACAAAATCATACAGACAGTATGCATGTGATGGGCAGCTGTCAGAGTTTAATATACACAGGTCTGCTAACTGCTATTATTCTGGTTCACACTGTTGCTGTAACTACTAAGCTATAAGGGCTGGTCAGACTTCTATGACTTGCCTGCCTTTGGACAAAATCATCATCATCTTGGAGGGAGGGTACCAGTTGTGAGGTTCAGCAAGTACACATTACAGCACTCACTGCACAAGAAAACAAACAAGTCACAGCTGCTAACATAAAGATGATTTAATAGTGGGTCACACAGCAAACAGGAACAAACACAGGTAAAACAATTCCACAGTGCTTCGAACCTGATCTGGGTTCTTCCTCAGAGGGGTGTACACACCTTTAAATTACGTTTATTTTTGCAGCTGTGACTTGTTTATTTTCTTGTGTGGTGAGCGCTCTTATTTTGTGTTTGCATTTTGACTTGATTTTGTATTGAGCTGCTCCTCTGCTTTTATCCTTTGCGCTGGACTTCTAGTCCTTGTACATATTGCAGCACTAGCACTTCCAATAGGCACATCCACAGTAGCATAATTCACTCCTTCTCATCGCATTTCACTAATCGTGCTGTTTATTATTACTAAACAGTAGTTTAGTTGCTTTTTTCGACAGATATGTTGATTAAAAGCTGTTTTAAATGATTTTTTTAAAATAGTTACCATAAAACATAAAGGTTCTAAAAGGTTCTGATAAGGTTCAGATAATTATCCAAACCTGTTTTTGCTTATCAGAGCCTTTTAGAACCTCAAAACCTTTTGAAGTTCACTCATCACTTATGAGAACTCTACCATTATCATTTCAAAATGTCTAATAGTAATGGGAGCAGCCGCACCGATATCCTTACTGTCAGACCCTTACTTTTCTCCATTTTGCCCAATAAGCAGACTTTTATCAAAATTGTCTTTTAGATTAGTTTGGTTCCACAATGCTGGTTTAACAAAAATCCTGTCAACTGACATTACAGCAATGGCACAATGTCGACTGCGATCGCAGTCAGCATTGTGCTGTCAGGAGAAACAGTTGTTTTTAAAGGGGGGCTGTGCCCCATGCACCCCCTGGACTTTAATACAGTCAATTCCAGGTCAGAGTTCTTTCAGGGAGGGGCACAAGACCCAGAAAAGCTGTGCCAGGGTCCCACAGGACCATTACAGGTAACTGCCATTGTTGTGACTGTAATGGTCTTCACGGGAAATGTTTTGCTGTAGTAATGGTATATTATTTTCACATATAATTATTGGCATGTTGCAATCGGGAGTTTTCTAGAGCTGTTGTGCTGTCAATTTTATTATTTATGTATTTTCTAGTAAAAACTATGAGTGTAAAGTCTGTATGAAATTAGCGCTAGTGCTACAGTAGCACCAGTGAACAACCTGTTGGATCTCGACTTACTCAACAAGATAAACTGTTAGCTCCAGTTTGTAACTTAAAAAACAGGCTGAAGACTTGCTTTCTTGTTGCTTTGCAATGTGATGAAGGCCATCTACTGTTTCTGGTATTTAATTTAAAGCGTTTCTTTATAGATAACTTCAAATAACAGTGATTCTCGGTTTCGGGGCAATCACGGCGCTCAGTGACATGTGAATGCACTGACACAGGCACTTTAATATTAAACCCCAGTATTTGCATCTTAATAACCCATTCATCAAATTTTCCTGAAATTTGGTAGATGTGAAGTCATGCCAGCATCTCTGGATCCTGAAACATTTGTAACGGTTGAGGAAGGCAAAGTTCCAGAGGTTCGAAAAATGTAAAATGAAGCCAAGTAAGTTGCTCTTTTTGTTTGTTTGTCTGTTTGCTCAACTATAACTCAAAAACATTTTCATCTAAACCTGAAACTTACAGGTTTGATAGAATTTGACCTAAGGCACACAGTTTTGCAAGTGACAAGTTTTTACCTTGTATAGTTTTTGAAATCCTAGTTACAAACTATGTTGTTCTCTGAGTATGCTCAGTTCAAAAAATGAATGTTCTACAATTAAATGTATTTTTGTGAAAGTGTTCCTTCAAACTGATTTTGTCAGCTGAGATTCATGGCTGATGAAAGCAGTGTGAAAGAAATAGAGAATACTGGGTGGGCAACCATGCAGAACCAGTGTGTTCTACCACAGAGGGGTTTGATTCCCTGTGACCTCGAGAGCAAAGCGTCCAAGGAATCAAACCCTGAGGTGGCAGAACACACTGGTTCTACATTGGGTTGCCCATCCTGTATTTTGTATACTGTATGGTGCCCCTTGTATCCTATTTTAGGTTTTCTAACTAAATGTTTTTGTAGTCTCCTGTTTCATATTTCGGGAGCTATAGCTTGTTCTTGCCAAGTTGTGTGGTTGCTAGGGACTGGGCGTCAATGTGTAGCTTTACTTCAATTGATTTGCCACGCTGTAGCATGTTGGGTTTTCAAAGAAAAAAGACGGTGGGCAGATGTCTCGTTTAGCGAGCTTATCCACGAACTGGAGGCAGAAACTTCTTTTTTTATGCTGGTTCTCATCACAGAGAATAAACTGCTTCTGAGCAGTGAGTGTTTTTAAAAAAACGCCATGCACAGCTTCCATGTTTGAAGCAGATTACACTGCTGTCAATGCGCAGCGTTTTCTTTATGGTGGCTTTCACCCAGGGCTTGAGCTTTTCACTCTGAATGAATGGAATGCTGTTCTGCACGTATGGTTAGTACAGCATTCCATTCATTGTTGGGCGTGTGGTTGAACAGCATTTCAGTATGGTGGAATTTCCAGTTAGAACAGCATTCCACCATACACTATATCACTTTCCATCACACTGCTTCTGTGCAATAATGCACTTTGTAGAAATGCATTTCCGTATGCTCCCAGTTTCCAAGTGTATTTGAAACTGGCAGCAGCTCCTTAATGCTGCCTGAATACCACCTGGCCCAGCTATTTTTTTTATTTAAAACCAGTGGCAGCTGCTCAGTGTCACTGCTAGTATGTTCCTTCCTGCCTGACCAAAGTATTAAAGCCAACTGACAACAGGTGCCAAATCCACTGCCAGCATTAATGCAGAATGTTGGAGTCTCTGGAGTCTTGGCAGATACATGGTGTAGTGTCCCTTGGGGTTGTCAGCCTAATGCCATCCCCCTTCCCTTAGCAAACAAACATGTTCTCTTGCTTCATGCAGGGCCCACATGGACTTGCATGAAGAAAGCTATGACCGATTATGTTGGCCACATGTGGTGAGGTATACTTCTCTACCTCTAAAGAGTATATGCCTATGAGGTACTGTACTGACTTGGAGGTGTATTGTATGCTTCAGATAGGAGGCGATGGGCTGGGGGAGAGGGTATGCATCAGGGCTGACAACCCAAAGGAATGAACACCATGAACTGGTCAAGACTCCCAAGACTCCAAACCCTTATATTTTTCATTTCCTTACCTTGTATGCTTTGCGTTCTTCAGCCCCAATGTGTGAATTAACATAGGTTTGTTTTTCCAAAGAATTACACAGGCACAGTCGCACCTGTATATTAGGGTTGAGCAAGCACTTCCATGTTAAACTCAAATTTTTGTACCTTAATAACTTTGCCCCCTTTCAACCGATTTACATGACATTTGGAAAACTCAACCTCAGTGCCAGGATCTCTTGTCCAGTAAATTTCATGTAAATCGGTTCAGTGGGGGCAAAGTTACAGAGGTGCAGAAAAAACATAAAAGTTTCCATTTTTGAAAATTTTAAGATTTTTTTAGCCATCAGATAGCTATTAAAATAGGAGGCTTTGAAACCTGAAACTTTCAGGCTTGATAAAGCTTGGTCAAAGGTATGTGCTTTGTGGTTCTTAGGTCCAGCTGTTAACTAGTTTTTAAAAAATTTAATAAAAATGTTCTGTTTCTGAGCATGCACAGTTCAAAAAATCAACGTTCTGTTCATAACCTAATTTTTGTGAAAGCAACAGCTTGCACTATATGACACAGCTGTCTTTAATAAACAACAGTTGTGTCATATAGTGTGACTCTGGCTGCTGTCGTGACTCATAGGTCAGGGACGGGGCTACTGTCATTGTAGTTCCACCATCCTGACTGTGCTGTGCCTTCAACTGTACTTGTGCACTGGGAGACCCAATCCCCAGTGGCAGTGTATTTATTTATTTATTAATTTATTTGTACAGTCCAACACCGGGATGCTCTCCCCCAGTGTCGGATGCCTCCTTTCCCCTCAGCCCATTGTTTCATCTACACCTGTCAACAGCTGGGGGGACAATCTCTGTGTCAGCATTTACAAGTCCCATCATCCCCTAGTAATGTGGGACACTGGGAAGCCCACCGCCAGTGTTCCAAAATAGTTTAATAAATAATTTTGTATGATCCAACACCGGCATTCCAACCATGTTGGTTGCCCACCCTCCATTGCCCATTATTTTAACAATGTTTTCTAAAATAAGGGAAGGGGCCAGTCCCCATGTTGGCAATCAAAATTCACCCCCCAGCAGAGTGGGACACTGGGGAGCCCACCCCAAGTGTCCCTAAATAGATTTCTTTTATATGTATACCAGCAAAAAAGAAAACTCTTCCCCAAACTTCTTTTTTTTTATTATTTAAACCGGAAATAAAGAAAATGGTCCCTCATCATCGCTGCCATTCCTCTGCCTCCATCCTGACCCTCCCACTGAGTGCCCACCACCCCACACCCCCACTTACCCTATACTTACCTCCGGAGGTTGTATACTATCATTTTCTGTTGACTAGGACACATCTGCACTCTTCAAAGACAAACCGTGAACTGAGGAATCAAGGTAAGTGCTGTATAATGTATTTCTTTTTTTTATGTTTTCTTTATTGTGCATTTCATTATACAATGTCATTAAGCAGTTGGTGTTGTACCTTTGTTACATGCACTTTTATATTTTTGTCTTATACTTTGTTGATGCTAAATTTAACCAGTACAAGTCTAACTTACAGTAAATAACTTTATAAAAAACAATACAAAGCATGCTTTACTTTCTTCAGTGTATCTCGGCTAGGGGGGCTTCCCCCACCTTTTATTATTTTTTTTTTATCCTGCCTACCGGGCATGCTCCATCCACTCCTTCAGGCAGCCAGTGCTGCCATTGCCTCTGCCACTGACCCGCCATCCTGCTGCTCCAACGCTCCACTGACCTAGTGTATCCTTTCACCGAGGGGGGCCCCCTGCCACAGAGAGGGCAAAGGGGAAGGGAGTTTAGAATGCCTAAGTACTCTCTTGCTTCTGGGTGGAGTGTGGATAATGCAGCCCTGGATACTTCATGGCAGAGAGGCACAGGTAGGTGGGGCTGCCATCATCCGGTCGGAGACATGCCATCTTTCATGTTTTTCCTGGAGAGCCCACATTGCCTGAGACATGGAGAGTGAGAAAGCAGCCACAGCTTCCTTGAATCAAGGAGGTTATTTTCTAGACTACACTGAACTGAATTATTACTTTTTGGACCTGTGTAAGTAACTGATGTGTTTTTGGGGTAGACTTGTCTTAGTTTTAACTTTAATTTGCCAGGAAGGAACTGTAGCTGGGAGAAATTTGCAGTCAGTTGAGAGTAGATCTGTTACTTAGTCTTTGTGAAATAGGAGTCAGAAAGGTAGGAAGGCACTCCCTGGGGTGGAGGGTAAGAATTGTAGGTGATTGTTTCTGGACGGCATAGGTTTACTCCCACCCACCCCAAGTGCATAACTTCCTTTATAGCAGGGGCTCTGACATCACTTCCCCAAAACTGCTAACAACATACACCTGTTCATATCCTTAAAGGCACAGCACACTGAATAGGGGTAGAGACACTCACAAGCTTGCACACACTAAAACAAGAACAAAAAACAAAAAAGCATCTGTAACTGAAAAGGACACAGACATGTGGGGAGTGGTGAAATGCACAGGCTGTAGAGCAGCAGTCTTCCAGGAGACATTCTGGAGACTGCATTGCTGCCCTATTTACAGGCACCTCTCTGGTCTGAGGGAGGAGGTTGTTCATCTCCATGCTGACCTGGCAAGGATTTGTGAAACCTGGTCCACCACCCAGGGACCACCCAGGCCACCACCACTACCTCAGAGGTTGCCAAGAAAGAGGAGTGGTTGGACCATGGTGGGCTCAGGGAGGGTGAGGATGGTAGAACAGAGGTGTATCCTTCCAGTTGTGCCTTTCCACAATTCATTCAGCACTCTGGTGAAGCCTGGTTCCTCTATGGAGGCACCTACAGTGGAGACCAAGGAGGATGCTGGGAACCTCCACAATGGACACCCACAGGAGGGTGGCCCAGGACCCCACAGGGGAAGGAAACAGCTCCTGGTTGGGGAATCAATTGTTAGGGGGTAGAACTGGGGGAGGGAGGGGAAAGGGAGGTAAAGTGCCTGCTCAGTGCCAAGGCTTGTAGGGACAGGAAACAAATCCTCAGGATCATGGGAGCAGGGGCAAGGGATGGGAGCTGGATGTCATTATCCACCTAGGGATGAATGACCTGGCTGATAATGGGATCAGAGCAGTGCAACAGGAGTTTGTGGAGTTGGGGAGGGACCTTAGACAAGTAGCACACATGGTAACTTTCCCAGAAGTGCTACCTATCTATGGCATGGATGAGGCCAGGGCACTTTGCACCATGGGATTCAATGACTGGTTGAAAAGCTGGGGCAGAGCTCAGGGATTTGGCTTCACTGGGGACTGGGACTCCACCTGGAGGGATGCAGGCCTATACAGGCACGATGGTCTGCATCTATCCTGGAGAGGAACCAGGATCCTAGGTGATAGGTATAAATGCTTCAATGGCAAGCATTTAAACTAGCCAAGGGGGGAGGCACTGAAGAGGAGAAGGGAAATCCTAGCTCCCCCTAAAAATCAGGGTAATTAGTGAAGTAAACACCAAGACAGAGCAGTCGCTAGGGAGAAGGGCAGGGGTAAATGGAGAAAAAGACAAAGGGAGTAGGGACAGGGATGGGGCAAAAATAAATAAAGCCATAAAAAATGGAAGGTAATGAGTGCCAATGCCCATAGTCTAGGTAAAAAGCTCCCTGAAATGGTGGCTTTGGTGGAAGAGGGATGCCTGGATATTGTGGCAGTCACAGAAATATGGTACACAGAGAACCATGACTGGGATGTCAACATACCAGGGTACACAATCTACAGGAGGGATAGGGAGGGAAGAAGAGGAGGAGGAGTAGCTTTCTATGTAAGGGAAGGGATCAAAACAACAGCACTAAAGGGTAAACAGGGAGGAGAGGAAGCACTGTAGGTCACCCTGGAGACTGGAAATGGCTGCACAATCCACACAGGGGTTGTATACAGACCCCCATCTCAGGAGGAGGAAATGGACACGGAAATGATATAAGGCATCCTTGGGATGGCAGAGAAAGGAGGAATATTGCTGATGGGGACCTGAATATGCCAGATGTTGACTGGAGCACCTTTACTGCAGTCACATCCAAGAGCAGGGCCATTCCTGATGTCCTACAGGGGGCATGCCTCAGACAGCTAGTTTTGGAACCCACTCTGGAGAGACCAATCTTAGACCTGGTACTCTCAAATGGGGACAGAGAGAGAGGATCTCTGATCTTGAAGTGGGTAGCCATCTGGGAACAAGCGACCACCAAACAGTGTGGTTCATGATAAACTTAGCTGTAGAGTCAAGCCACGCAAAAGTGAAGGCACTGGACTTCAGGAGGGCTGATTTTGTCAAAATGGGAGGGTGTCTCAGAAAAGCACTAGCAAACAGGTAAGAAGATGGGGTGGAGCAACAATGAAGAAACATCAAAACCGCTATCACAAAGGCAACAAGCCTTTGTGTGAAGCAAATAGACAAATCAAAACAAAAGAAAAAAACACTATGGTTCTCAAAAGAAGTGGTGGGGAAGGTAAGGGAGAAAAAGATAGCATTCAGGAAGTATAAGGAAACACAGAAGGAGCAGGACAGAGAACTGTACCAGTTAAAACAGAAGGAAGTGGGTAAGGCAGACAGAATAGTAAAGGCCCAAACCAAGGAAAAGATAGCCAATTCTGTTAAGAAGGGGGATAAAACCTTTTATAGGTACATTAGGGAGCAAAGAAAGACTAAGGCAGGGATACTGAGGCTGAACAAAGAGGAAGGTGGTTGGGCAGAGAGCGACAGTAAAAAAGCAGGGATACTGAACAAATACTTCTGCTCAGTACTCACAGTGGAAAAGCCAGGGGAAATACCTAATCAGGTCAATAAAAGCACTCTGGATGGGGGTTGATAGAAACATAGAAACATAGAATTTGATGGCAGATAAGGACCTCTTGGCCCACCTAGTCTGCTCAATTTCCTACCTAACTGATAAGCTGCAGATCCTAGTTAACCAACAGCTTACTTCCTCTTACCCACCCCTAGGACTGCCTTATGCCTGTCCCATGCATTCTTGAAGTCCCCCACTGTTCTTGACTCCACGACCTCCTCAGGGAGGCTGTTCCATGCATCCATAACCCTCTCTGTGAAAAAATACTTCCTCACATTACCCCTGAGCCGTCCCCCCTCTATCTTCAAATTGTGCCCCCTTGTTCTGGCACATCTCTTTTTCTGGAAGATGCTACCCTCTTGGACTTTGGTTATTCCCTTGAGGTACTTGAAAGTTTATATCATGTCCCCTCTCTCCCTTCTTTCCTCAAGATTATACATATTAAGCTCCTTTAGTCTTTCTTCGTATGTCTTTTGGTGCAGACCCTGCACCATTTTGGTTGCCCTCCTCTGGACCGCCTCCACTCTGTCTATGTCTTTGCAGAGATGAGGTCTCCAGAACTGCACACAGTACTCCAGATGTGGTCTCACCAACTGTCTGTACAGAGGGATAACAACTTCCTGTTTTCTACTATTGATGCCTCTCCCTATGCATCCCAGTATCCCCCAGCCTTCCTTACTGCCTTCTCACATTGCTTGCCCACCTTTAGGTCATCTGATATAATTACCCCAGGTCCCTTTCTATTTTTACTGTTGTCAGTATCTCACCCCCCATTGTGTACGCTTCCCCTGGGTTTTTATTTCCCATGTGCATTACCTTGCACTTCTTTGCATTGAATCTGAGCTGCCATACATTTGACCATTCCTCCAACCTTGCCAAGTCCCTTCTCATCCTTTTCACTCCATCTTGTGTATCAACCCTGTTGCAGATCTTTGTGTCATCTGCAAAGAGACATACTTTTCCTTCCAGTTCCTCTGCAATGTCACTTATAAAGACATTATAAAGGACCAGTCCCAGTACTGAACCCTGCGGTACCCCGCTAGTAACCCTCCTTTCTTCACTGTGTACTCCATTTACTACTACCCTTTGCGTCCTGTTGTCTAGACAATTTTTTATCCAGGCTACCACCTTGGGACCCATTCCAAGGCTGGCTATCTTGTGTATTAATCTGTTGTGTGGGACTGTATCAAATGCCTTGCTAAAATCTAGGTAGACCATGTCCACAGCCCCTCTCTGGTCTACTACTTTGGTCACCCAGTCAAAGAAATCTATTAGACTCATCTGACATGACCTTCCCATTTTGAATCCATGCTGCCTTGGGTCCTGTGCCCCACTAGCCTCTAGGTACTCAACAATTCTTTCCTTCAGAAGTGATTCCATCATTTTCCCTACCACTGAGGTCAAACTAACTGGTCTGTAGTTTCCTGCCTCTGTCCTGCTCCCACTTTTGTGAAGAGGAATCACATCTGCCCTCCTCCAGTCCTTGGGTACCACCCCATCCTCCCATGATTTGTTAAAGAGAGTAGACTGCGATGTCACTAGTTCTACCCTTAGTTCTTTCAGAATTCTTGGGTGAATCCCATCAGGCCCCATTGCTTTGTCCACCTTCAATTTTATTAGTTCTTTCAGAACCCTTTCTTCTGTAAATGGACTGGTATCAACCCCCGTCTTCAGAGTGTTTCTCTTGTTTGGTTTAGGTAACTCCCCCTCCTCTTCCTTTGTGAATACTGAGCAGAAATATTCGTTCAGTATCCTCTGTTTCACTGTCACCCTCTACCCACATTCCTTCCCCTTTATTAAGCTTCAGTATCCCTCCTTGGTCTTTCTTAGCTCCCTAATGTACCTATAAAGGTCTTATCCCCTTCTTAACAGAATTGGCTATCCTTTCCTCGGTTTGGGCCTTTACTATTCTGACTGCCTTCCCAGCCTCTTTCTGCTTTTAACTGATAAAGTTCTCTGTTCTGCTCCTTCTGTGTTTCCTTATATTTCCTGAATGCTGTCCTTTTCTCCTTAACCTTCCTTGCCACCTCTTTTGAGAACCATAGCGGTTTTCCTTCGCTGTGTTTTATTGATTTTTGCTTTACACAAAGGCTTGTTGCCTCTGTGATGGCTGTTTTGATCACTCCCATTGTTCCTCCACCCTCCTTCTTGCCTGTTTGCTAGTGCTTTTCTGAGGCACTCTCTCATTTTCCCAAAGTCAGCCCTCCTAAAGTCTAGTACTCTTGCTTTTGTATGGCTTGATTGTATGGCTGTGTTTATCGTGAACCACACTATTTGGTGGTAGCTTGTTCCCAGATGGCTACCCACTTCTAAATCTGAGATTCTTTCTCCATCTCCATTTGAAAGTACCAGGTCTAAGATTGCTCCCTCCTGAGTGGATTCTGATACTAGCTGTCTGAGGCATGCCCCCTGTAGGGCATCAAGAATGAACCTGCTCTTGTATGTGCCTGCAGAAAAGGTGCTCCAGTTAACATCTGGCATATTCAGGTCCCCGATCAACAATATCTCCCCTTTTTCTGCCATTCTAAGAAAGCCTTCTATCATTTCCTTGTCCATTCCCTCCCCCTGAGATGGGAGTCTGTATACAACCCCCATACGGATTGTGGTGCCATTTCCTGTCTCCAGGGTGACCCAAAGTGCCTCATCTGTTCCCTGTTTACTCTTTAGTTCTGTTGCTTTGATCCCTTCCTTTACATAGAGAGCTACTCCTCCTCCTCTTTTACCCTCCCTGTCCCTCCTGTAGATTGTGTATCCTGGTATGTTGACATCCCAGTCATGTTTCTCTGTGTACCATGTTTCTGTGACTGCCACAATATCAAGGCCACTAGTTCAGGGAGCTTGTTACACAGACTACGGGCATTGGTACTCATCACCTTCCACTTTTTGATAGCCTTACCCCTTTTAGCCCCATTTCTGTCCTTACTGCCTTTGCCTTTATTTACATTTAAATCTGTTCTGCTCCCTAATAACTTCTGTACCTTGGTGTTTACCTCACTAATCACCATGTTTTGTGGGGGGATGCTCAGATTTCCCTGCTTCTTTTCAGTGCCTCCCCCCTTGGCTAGTTTAAATGCTTGCCAATGAAGCATTTAAACCTCTCACCTAGGATCCTGGTTCCCCCCCTGGGCAGATGCAGATCATCGCACCAGTATAGGTCTGCATCCCTCCAGGTGGCTCCCCAGTCCCCAATGAAGCCAAAATCCTGAGCTCCACACCAGTTTTTCAACCATTCATTGAATTCCTGGTAAGAGTGCCTAGCATCTCCTTGCCATAGACAGGCAGCACCTCCGAGAAGGTTACCGTATGCGCTACTTGTCTAAGGCCCTTCCCAACTCTACAAACTCCTCTTGCACTGCTCTGATCCATTCCTAGCCAGGTCATTTGTCCCTAGGTGGACAATGACATCCAGCTCCCTCCCTCGTGCAGCTCTCCCACGATCCTGAGGATTCGCTTCCTGTCCCTCCAAGCCGTGGCACCAGGAAGGCACCTTACCTCCCTCTCCCCTTCCTCCCCATTTCTACCCGCCTAATGATTGAGTCCCCCACCAGGAGTTGTTTTCTTCCCCTGTGGGGTCCCATGCCACCCTCCTGTGGGTCTCCTTTGTGAGTTCCCAGCATCCCCTTGATCTCCACTGCAGGTGCCTCCATAGAGGAACCACTATCCACCAGAAGAGTGAATGAATTGTGGAGAGGACAGCTGAGGGATGCAACTTGTCCACCATCCTCTCCCTCCTTGAGCCCACCCTGGTCCAGCCTCTCCTCTTTCTTGGCAACCTCTGAGGTAGTGGCACTGGCCCTGGTGGTCCCTGGGTGGGGGATGAGGTCTCACGAATCCTAGCCAGGTCAGCCTGGAGATGGGCAATCTCCTCTCTCAGACTAGAGAGGTGCCTGCAAATAGGGCAGCATCGCAGCCTCCAGAATGTCTCCCGGAACACTGCCACTCCACAGCCATTGCACTGCACCACTCCTATCATGTCTTATTTTGTGTCCCTTCTACTGTTTCTCTGGATGCTTACTCTCTCTCCTCTCCTTACAACTCTCACCCTTCCTGTTCTGGGACAGCAACTTCCTAACTTCTTCAGCAGTCTCCTTCTTCCTTGCTCAATATCAGACCACCAGCAGCTGGGGGGGAGAGTGAGCTACTTTTTCTACTTTAGGATTGACAAAACCAATGTTTCTCTATGATCCTTTCCTTCCTACTGCCAAACAGGAAGTTCCCGTTGACAGTCAAATTCAGTGGCTATAAAAGTAGAACTGGCTTTGGGTGGGTGGGATGGAGGGCAATTAGTAAGAAAAAAGGCTAGCAACAGGAAGTTGTAATTTGACTCACCTGCTTTTATAGTGTCTAAACCACACCCCCAGGTAAGCTCTCTTTCCTCCTACTGGTTTAGCAAAGTCAGCTGATACAGTACCCTTCACTGCACAGAATACACACTGACCTTCTTTCTTTTTTTTAACCCTAAATAAGTCCCCTTCTACTTCTAATAAAGTTATCTGTCTACTTAATCTTAACAGACACTGACTCCTGCTGAGATATATATACGTTTTAAATTAAGAAGAAAATGTAGCTTCTTTTAGTTAGCTGCTTTCTGCTCTACAATCAAGGTCCATTCACAGAAGAAAGGGTCCTAAAAGAACTCTTAAAACTGAAGATGGACAAAACAATGGGGCCTGATGGGATTCACCCCAGAATTCTAAAAGAAATAAGGGAAGAACCAGTAACACCACTGACTACCCTTTTTAATAAATCATGGGAGGATGGTGTGGTACCTGAGGACTGGAGGAGGGTGGATGTGATTCCCCTTCACAAAAGTGGGAGCAAGACAGAGGCAGGAAACTACAGAATGGTCAGTTTGACCTCAGTGGAAGGGACAATGATGGAATCATTTCTGAAGGAAAGAAGTGTTGAGTACCTAGAGGCCAGTGGGACACAGGACCCAAGGCAGCATGGATTCACAGCGGGAAGGTCATGTCAGACAAATCTAATTGACTTCTTTGACTGGGTGACCAAAGCAGTAGACCAGGGAGGGGCTGTGGACATGGCTTACCTAGACTTTAGCTAGGCATTTGACACAGTCCCACACAAAAGATTAATAAACAAATTAGCCAGCCTGGGAGTGGGTCCCAGGGTGGTAGCCTGGGTAAAACACTGGTTGGACAACAGGACACAGTTGGTAATAGTTAATGGAGTCTACAGTGAAGAAAGGAGGGTTACTAGTGAGGTACCACAGGGTTCAGTGTCCTTATAAGTGACATTGCAGAGGGACTGAAAGGGAAAGTATGTCTCTTTACAGATGACACAAAGATCTGCAACAGGGTTGATACACAGTGTGGGGTGGAAAGGATGAAACGGGACTTGGCAAGGTTGGAACAATGGTCAGATGTATGGCAGCTTGGATTCAATGCAAAGAAGTGCAAAGTAATGCACCTGGGAAACAAAAACCCAGGGAAAGAGTATACAATGGGGGTGAGATACTGACAACAACAAAAATGGAAAGGGACCTGGGGGTAGTCATATCAGATGACCTAAAGGTGGGCCAGCAATGTGAGAAGGCAGTAAGGAGGTCTGGGGGGAGACTGGGATGCATAGGAAAAGGCATCACCAGTAGAAAACAGGAAGTAGTTGGCCCTCTGTACAGACAGTTGGTAAGACCACATCTGGAGTACTGTGTACAGTTCTGGAGACCCCATCTCCACAAAGACATAGACAGGGTGGAGGCTGTGCAGAGGAGGGCAACCAAAATGAAGCAGGGTCTGCATCAGAAGACATATGAAGAAAGACTAAAGGAACTAAAGATGTATAGCCTCGAATAAAGGAGGGAGATGGAGGACATGATAGAAACTTTAAAATACCTCAAGGGAATCAACAAAGTCCAAGAGGGTAGCATCTTTCAGAAAAAGAGATGTGCAAAACAAGGGGGCACAATTTGAAGATAGAGGCGGACAGCTCAGAGGTAATGTGAGGAAGTATTTCTTCACAGACAGGGTTGTGGATACATGGAACAGCCTTCCTGAGGAGGTCGTAGAGTAAAAAACAGTGGGGGAATTCAAAAATGCATGGGACAGACATAAGGCAATTCTAGTGGGAGGTAGGAGGAAGTAGGCTGTTGGTTAACTAGGATCTGCAACTTATCTGTTAGATAGGGAAATGGGCAGACTATGTGGCCAAGCGGTCCTTATCTGCTGTCAAATTCTATGTTTCTATGCAAACGCTCCTTGTCTGGTCTCCACTGGAGGCCACTACAGAGCAAAGCACTTTCCCCAACCCACCCCAGGAGAGGAGAGGAGTCCTCCGGATGCTCAATCCTCTCCTCCCCTGCCAGCCCCGGCGACCCGAGTCCATTCCTGAAACCAGGTCACCGGCACGGTTCGAGGTGTGGTGTCCAGTGCCTCAACCCTCTGCACCACCGGACTGGTTTTCCCCCACCTTTTAATTATATTATTATTGTTGGGAGTCCCTTCAGGCAGTGGAGAAGATTTTTTCCATTGTTCTATCTTTACTAATTGTTTGTTTGCCTGTTAAAGCTGTCCTTCTTTCTTGATGGTACCATCCTTCTTCTTTGTTTTTTTATTTGACTCCTTAACACTTAGGGAACCCAATCTATTTCTTTTACTCCACCAACATGACCCACTTGATTCATCTCTCAAACTTTTTCTGCTCTGTCTCTCAGTGAATATGTTAGTCTCTCCAGTTCTTATATGTGATTTACAATGTTTTCCCATTCCTGGCATGTTCGGGATTCCTGATTAAGCCACTTCCTTGTGATTGCCTTCCCCAGGGCTGCTACACAGATAGCCCATAGGTATCTTGCATTGGCCCCCTCTAATTTCCCTGGATGGTAGGCCTAATATTAGGTGTTGAAGTTGCACAGGGGAGGTGATTTGAAAGAGGGTCCTCAGTTGGACTACTACTTTTCCTCTAAAAGTAATAAGGGAGGGGCAGGTGTAAAATATGTGACCATGTGTCACCATTTTTCCCCACATTTCCTCCAGCATGCTCCTTCTCCCTCCCCTGACCACTGTGCTTTGATATGTGGGGTGATAAAGTATCTAGTTTTAACTTTCCAAGGGAATTCCTTCCATCTAGGGGATGCTGTTGTTTTGAATGTGCTTTCCCATATTCTTCCTCAGTCCTTTACTGTTAGGTGGATTTCTGCCTCCTGCTCCCATTTCAAAGCCATGTGCTTAGCTGCTGTCTCCCCGTTTGAGATTAAAAACTGATATATTTGAGATATGGCTCCTTTGATCATTCCTATGTTTATTAGCTGGTCTATGGTAATTTCCCCCTCTCTATTAATCTGGATATCCTGAGTTTTTCTCCTTAGCGTTAGCGTGTAGTTTGTAATTGAAAGTATCTAAACCGGTCTGACTCTGTCCAGTTGTATACCTGTTTACATTCTTCAAAGGTAAGCATACTATTGACCCTCATTATCTGCTTTATATACTGCAATCCCTTCTGTGCCTGTCTGCTATACCATATATCCCATCTCCCTGGCTGAAAGTCTGGGTTCCAGGCCAATCATGTGTATTTCCATTTATCTCTCCTGATTTTGGGATGGGCCTATAATCTCCCTAGTGCCTGTATTGTGACCTTCATTGCCACGTACCAATTCTCTTGCACAAGTTGTGGGAGTCTTGACTGGAATATTATGGACTCCAGGGGTCTTTGTATCATCATGGATTCTTCCATAGTCTTCCAGTGCATTATCTGATGTGTGTGTTTCCCCACTATAGGGTCCCATCTTGATGGAAAAGGGGCAGATGGATATTGTAGCAGTCACAGAAACATGGTACACAGAGAACCATGACTGGGATGTCAACATACTAGGGTACACAATCTAAAGGTGGGACAGGGAGGGTAAAAGAGGAGGAGGAGGAGTAGCTCTCCACATAAACGAATGGATCAAAGCAACTGAACTAAAGGGTAAACAGGGAAGAGAGGAGGCACTGTGGGTCATCCTGGAGACAGGAAATGGCACCACAATCCATACAGGGGTTGTATACAGACCCCTGTCTCAGGGGAAGGAAATGATAGAAGGCATTCTTAGAATGGCAGAAAAGGGGGAGATATTGTTGATGGGGGACCTGAATATGCCAGATGTTAACTGGAGCACTTTTGCTGCAGCCACATCCAAAAGCAGGGTAACTCTCGATGCCCTACAGGGAGCATGCCTCACACAGCTACCGTTGGAACCCACTTGGGAAGGAGCAATTTTAGACCTGGTACTCTGAAATGGGGACAGAGAGAGGATCTTGGATTTAGAAGTGGGTAGCCATCTGGGAACAAGTGACCACCAAACAGTGTGGTTCATGATAAACACAGTCGTAGAGTCAAGTCACACAAAGGTGAGGGCATTGGACTTTAGGAGGGCTGATTTTAGCAAAATGGTGGAGTGCCTCAGAAAAGCACTAGCAAACAGGCAAGAAGGTGGGGTGGAGGAAAAATGGGGAATAATCAAAGCTGCCATCACAGAGGCAAGAAGCCTTTGTGTGAAATAAATAAACAAAATGAAGAAAAAAAAACACTATGGTTCTCATAAGAGGTGGCAAGGAAGTTTAGGGAGAAAAATATAGCATTCAGTAAGTATAAGGAAACACAGAGTGAGCAGGACAGAGAACTGTAACTGTTAAAGCAGGAGGAAGCAGGGAAGGCAGTCAGAATAGCAAAGGACCAAACCGAGGAAAAGATAACCAACTTAGTTAAGAAGGTGGAGAAAACCTTTTATAGGTACATTAGGGAGCATAGAATGACCAAGGGAGGGATTATGGGGCTTAATAAAGGGGAGGTGGTGGGCAGAGGGTGTCAGTGACAAAACAGAGATACTGAACGAATACTTCTGCTCAGTATTCACAAATGAAGAGGAGGGGAGGTTCCTAAACCAAATAATAGAAGCACACTGGATGGGGGGGGGGTCAATACTAGTCCATTCACAGAAGAAAGGGTCCTAAAAGAACTCTTAAAACTGAAGATGGACAAAACAATGGGGCCTGATGGGATTCACCCAAGAATTCTAAAAGAACTAAGAGGGGAACTAGTGGCATCACTGACTACCCTATTTAACAAATCATAGCAGGAGGGTGTGGTTCCCGATGACTGGAGGACAGCGGATGTGATTTCCCTTCACAAAACTGGGAGCAAGGCAGAGGCAGGAAACTACAGACCTGTTAGTTTGACCTCAGTAGTAGGGAAAATGATGGAATCACTTCTGAAAGAAAGAACTGTTGAGTACCTAGAGGCCAGTGGGGCACAGGGCAAAAGGCAGCATGGATTCACAGCAGGAAGGTCATGTCAGATGAATCTAATAGATTTCTTTGACTGGATGACCAAAGTAGTAGACCAGGGAGGGGCTGAGGACGTGGTCTACATAGATTTTAGCAAGGCATTTGACACAGTCCCACACAAAAAATAATAAGTAAGTTAGCCAGCCTGGGAGTGGGTCCCAGGGTGGTAACCTGGGTATAAAATTGACTGGACAACAGGACGCAGAGGGTAATAGTAAATGGAGTCCACTTCAAAGAAAGGGAGGTTACTAGTGGGGTACCACAGGGTTCAATATTGGGATCGATCCTCTTTAATGTCTTTATAGGTGACATTATGGGGGGACTGGAAGAAAAAGTCTGCCTCTTTGCAGAAAACACAAAGATCTGCAACAGGGTTGATACACAAGGGGGGTAGAAAGGATGAGAAGGGACTTGGCAAGGTTGTAGGAATGGTTAAAAGTATGGCAGCTTAGAGTCAATGCAAAGAAGTACAAAGTAATGCACCTGGGAAACAAAAACCCAAGGGAAGCGTACACAATGGGGGGAGGTATTAATGACAACAAAAATAGAAAGGGACCTGGGGGTAGTCATATCAGATGACCTAAAGGTAGGCAAGTAATGTGAGAATGCAGTAAGAAGGGCTGGGGGATACTGGGATGCAGAAGGAGAGACATCACCAATGGAAAAGAGGAAGTTGTTATCCCTCTGTACAGACAGTTGGTGAGACCTCATCTGGAATACTGCATGCAGTTCTGGAGACCCCATCTCTTCAAGGACATAGACAGGATGGTGGCAATCCAGAGAAGGGCAACTAAAATGGTGCAGGTCTGCACCAGAAGCCATATGAAGAGAGAGACTAAAAGAGCTTAATATGTATACCCTAGAGGAAAGGAGGGAGAGGGGGGACATGATAGATAATTTTAAGTACCTCAAGGGAATCAACAAAGTCCAAGAGGGTAGCAGTTTTCAGAAAAAGAGATGTGCAGGCACAATGGGGGCACAATTTGAAGATAGAGGGGGTACGACTCAGTGGTAACTTGAGGAAGTATTTTTTCACGGAGAGGGTGGAGGATGCATGGAACTGCCTTCCTGAGGAGGTTGCATGGTCAAAAACAGGGGGGCTATTTAAGAATGCATGGGACAGACATAAGACACTTCTAGTGGGGGGGTTGAAGGAAGTAGGCTGTTGATAAAACTAGGATCTACAGCTTATCCGAAAGGTAGGGAAATGGGTAGACTGGGTTGTCCAAGCGGTCCTTATCTGCCATCAAAGTCTGTCTTATCTGTGTTGCTACCCAATATTCCCCCCATATCAGGTGCTGCCCATCCTCCCCACTTTTTCCTTGCCTTTATTATACTTCCTCTAATTCTTACTCTCTTGTCTGAACACATAAACATGTGCAACATGTTCTGTATACCCTTTAGCCACTATTTGGAAAGTGTTACTGGGACACATTGGAAGACATGCAGGAATCTTGGTAAGTGGTTCTTTTTGGTCACTTGTATTCTCGCATGTGTTGGGATGAAGAGAAGACTCCACCTTCTTATGTCTTCTTTAATTTGTTTTATTAGGGGCAAATAGTTGTCCTGGAATATAAATTTATTAGAACTGCGTAGGGTGATCCCTAGATATTTCATATACGTCAGGGTCCACTTCATGGGATATTGGTTTTTAAATTTTTTGTGGGGGTAAAATTAAAGGTAAAAACTTCAGTCTTGGCTTAATTGTGTGTGCATCCTGCTGTTTTATTAAATTCCTCTATCGTAGTCATTAATTTGGGAATTGATTTTTCTGGAGATGTTAAGAGCAAGAGAACATCATTCACAAATAGGTCTATTTTTATGTTTGCTTGCACGCATGTGTAAGAAACATAGCGCCATCATCCAAGTTTTCGGAGGTGTGGCAGCCCTCTTCCAATTCAGTCAGTGTGTTTGCAGGCGCGGACGCAGTTCTCCAATGGCTGCTGGAGCTGTCTATGACAGCTCCAAAATGCAGTGGAGTACAGTTGAAAGGGGGAGCTACGCTTCAGTGAGCAGCGATAAGATATTGCCTGCTCATGCGCGGTCCCTCTACACACACACACACACACACACACACTGAGAAGGAGATGAGTCCTCTGGCTATACCTGAAGGAAACAAATACAGTTCCCATAAAATGCCTTGCTGAACTTTTTTCATTGGGGTGTCAGGGGTCTTTTTTGGCAGAAAAATGTAACCATCCAGTATTGATAGCGAATCCTAAATACCATCAACATGCATGCCCTTGCTGTAAACAACATTAAAAAACTGTGCCAGTCTTCATAATAAGTAACTAACACACATACACACTCTACATTTTAAACACAAGTTTGTGGGTTGCTTTATTCGCTTTCGGACCAATTTAGGTAGCTACATCTTCAGCAGCAAGACATTTTCACGGAAAAAGGAAATATGTTCACTTTTTTTCTATACAGGACCCTTCCGAGTTTAGGGAAACCCATTGCTCAATCTTCAGTTGGGGAAGACTTGGGTGTCGCATTTAGGGACATCGTTCTGCCAACCACTTGGTCTGTTTTTGCGCACTTGACAGAACTTTCAACATCTGAGGTGATTCGGGTTGTCAAGTGGATACTTTTTTTAAATAATATATCTCCCAATGATCATTAGATAAAGGATGCTTTTCTCGAGAAGAGACCACTCTGAAGTTCACACAGTTTTATTATTGCACTACTTACTGTAGAGACGTTTCCTTGAAATAACCATTTAATCCCTTTAGTTGGCAAAAGAAGCGTGGTTTCTCAACAGCAGCTTCATCTCGCAGCAAAAGTAACCAACTGGTTAAACAATTCTGTTAATCTGGGCAGCAAACAGACTTGAGTGGCCCATCAAGATTTTTACATTTTCAAGCAAGTTAAAAAAAATCAGAACAGCATGGTTATTATAAAGTTACGTTGTTTTCCTGTTGATGTAGCCGGTGCCAACTTCTCTAGGGTTTGTTTTTATTTCGTCTACAAACTTTACAAAACAACTTTTCATTGCAACATACGAGGCCTCCAGGAGGGCCGTATTCCCACGATCGACTCCTTTGCTGGATATATATATATCTTGTTATTAAAAAAAAGTCCATTTCCTTGTGAGTTTGACAGGAGAAGGTGACATCAGGCCTCAGGCGTCGAAGTGGCTGGCTGCCTGACTGGGGATAGTCGGCATCAAAAGACAGCCTCCCATTACTCAATTACATACTGTCAATCCTTCACCTCCCCCCCCCAAAAAAAAACTTCAGTACAAAAAGCCCCCAAGTACCCTACTAGCAAGGAAATCAAGTCATTCCCCCAAGGGCTGACCTCAGTTCTGTGGACAGAAGGGACTGGGCAGTTACCCCTAAAACCAACATGTCTTTGAGAAATGTTTTTGTGTTGCCAATTGTGGGTTAATTAATTTCAGTTTAGGAATACAATGACAAAAGTAAGACCCCACAATTAATAACTAATCACTGTTTAACAAGGGGTTCAGTTTCAAATTCATGTTTGAAATATGCCCGTAGAAAGTGATTGGACATGGACCACCATTAAACATGCAACAACTCTGCCTGCCTGTCTATCTATCTATCTATCTATCTGTGTAGCTATCTGTGTATTTATTGATCTATAGCTAGCTACTGATCTATAGTTAGCTATCCATCTACTTAAAAAATACAAAATTACACATGCCCCAAAAATTCTTAGTATTGTATTGAATTATACCGTATGCATGCAAATGCCCTGTACTTGCTGCCTTTTATAGTATATGACTCTAAACTCTTTGAAAATAGGCCCTGTCTAAAGGATTTTATGTGACATAAATACATACATACACATGAAAGAATCAGGCTGGTTCTAATTTAAGGCCCTGTGGAAGCCTTGATTTGAGAGGCCAGGCCTTGGGCAGGTTGGTCTGGCTAGCTCTCATGCAAACATGGTTAGAAGTGTAAGTTGGAATATATATTTTTTTAACTTTTACGCACTCTTTATACGCTAATAAAGTCACCTCAAATGTATTTTGTCCATCTCTTGTGTGCAGTATACCCCTCTTTCCTGGTTCTAATTTAAGCAGACCTGTATGGTGCCAAATGGTCTCTCACACTATCTGCAATGGCTAAAAACAGAGTACACATTCAGGTGTTTCTTCTTAGTTGGGACTCATTAATGTGCCTCATCTATAAAGGGTCCCACATTTGGGGGATATGGCATGTCTCAGAGTTAGGCGGTAGGACAATAACTCAGATATGTAACAGAGCCTGGCCCAGGAGTGAGTTATGCAAATCCTGCCTCGTACAAGTGATAAGTAGCCTATTCTAATTCTATTGGGTGTCCAGTTTACGTACTGTATTATATATTGAAAAAGCTTTTATTTATTTTTATGTTTGCTTGCACGCATGTGCAAGAAACATAGTGCAATCATCTGAGTTTTCGCAGGTGTGGCAGCCCTCTTCCAATTCAGTCAGTGTGTTTTGCAAGCGCGCTGCAGTTCTCCAATAGCTGCTGGAGCTGTCTATGACGGCTCAAAATACTGATGGTACAGTTGAAAGAGGCTACACTTCAGTGAGCAGCGATAAAATATCGCCTGCTCTGTGTGCTCCCAAAACACACACACACGCACACACACACACACACACACACACGCATACG
Organism: Neoceratodus forsteri; assembly: GCA_016271365.2. Classification (NCBI taxonomy): domain Eukaryota; kingdom Metazoa; phylum Chordata; order Ceratodontiformes; family Ceratodontidae; genus Neoceratodus; species Neoceratodus forsteri. The sequence goes on along the minus strand of CM057455.1, from coordinate 451,899,894 downwards.
GCGTGCCTGCCCCCCACACACACACACTGAGAAGAGCCGAGTCCTCTGGCTATACCTGGAAGGAAACAAATACAGTTCCATAAAATGCCTTGCTGAACTTTTTTCATTGGGGTGTCAGGGGTCTTTTGGCAGAAAACGTAACCATACATATTTAAACTCTTTAACAGAAACCAGCTCTCCACGTCCTCGCTTCTCCTTATTATAATCATCCCTGCAATTTGCACATTCATCATTTTATTTTGTGCTTTTTATACCCCAACAGTTTTATTTTTTGTTTTTTATTATACCACCCCCAACAGTTTTCTGCCACTTGGGTTTACTATACACTCAGTACTCACTGATCGCTGCGAATGAGGTTGTCCCGTTCTTATTTGTATAATTTCATCGATTTCCATGCTCCCCCTGACACACACACACACACTTTAGTTTGTAACCCCCCCACCTCCTTCCCTTTTCCCATTACACAAACTGGCAGTCCCGCTTGCGCTCGTCCTTTTCCCTCTGTCCTTGGCGCTTTCACCCAGGACAGGCTACAGCTACAAACCAAAGCTAAAAGCCAGGCTGAATGACCCTGCAGTAAACAGAGTCGGTTAGGGTTAACAAAGGGCTCAAGCAAGCCGCCACCACGGCACAGCTTTCAAATAAATAGAAACATCTCCACCGGCATTTCCTGCCCCAAACACACATTTTAAGGAGAGGGAAAAATAACACTTTTTTGGAGTGCGAAAGTTGCTGGGCACTGGGAGCACCAGCGTACCTGGTACACTAACGAGTTGCTTACGACAGGACACCTCAATAAAAAATATATTTCTGTAGCAACAGCAGTCAGTCTATTTGTGGGGACGAGTGCCCAGCTTTCTACCTTTGTGACTGTCCTTATTAGTTACTCACCACTGCTGCCCAATAAAGTTTATAACACACTGCTCAAACGGACTCTGTCCCCCATGTTGCTTGGTTCCGTTTGGAGCCTACACGCACATTTAGAACCACACACAGCCATTTGAATTGTGCACAAGGATGATTTTAAACCGGTTGATTTCCATACACAAAGTATAAAAATAGCACTCTTTTTTGATTATATAAACTTCCCTATACAACACCCAAATATACATACTGTGATGGGGACATACCTCTGAACCTTTTGTCCCCCAAATGTGGAACATTGCCTATTAAAATGTGGAACAAATGGGCAAAATGTGGAACACTTAATCAAATCTTTACCTAAGAAGCTCAAAACACTGTTAAAATGTTCAGAAAGTCTGTTACTAATCGAATAATATATTTTTTTGCATCATTTACTATGGAGTTATGCTGCAAAATGTTGACTTTGAATATGGAACAAGTCCTCACAATGTGGAACAGAGAGCTTTTCTGAAGTAAAATAAAGAAGGTTCCTCATAATGTGGTACAGTTGAGAGGTATGGATGGGGATAATTATACATGTAAAAAAGCAAAACGGAAGACCAAAGACAGTCTTACCAGCTAAAACAATAACAGGAGTCCATGCAAATTGATTGTTAAACAGCTATCAAAGTACAATGACATTATTATGTTTGCTTGCATGCATGTACAAGAAACATAGTGCCATCATCCGAGTTTTTGGAGGTGTGGCAGCCCTCTTCCAATTCAGTCAGTGTGTTTGCAGACGCGGCCGCAGTTCTCCAATGGCTGCTGGAGCTGTCTATGACAGCAGTCAAAAATGCAGTGGAGTACAGTTGAAAGGGGGACCTACACTTCAGTGAGCAGCGATAAGATATCCCCTGCTCATGCGCGCCTCCCCTACACACACATGCACACATACTGCGTGCTTGCCCCCCCACCGCACACACTGTGTAGCCGATGGGGGTGCCCAATCCCCCATCAGCTGTGCTGCGCTCCCCCCACAAACAGAGTTCCACATGCCACACTGGATGCCCACCCCAGTGTGGCTACACATCGTATAGCCGATGGGGGTGCCCAATCCCCCGTCAGCTCCACTGTCCCCCCCCCAGAGAGTACAGGGTGCCACGCTGGGAGCCCACCCCAGAGTGGCAACAGATGCTATCGCTGACAGGGTGCTCAATCCCTGTCGGCCCACACACCCCCAAACAGCCGTCATTGTGCCACGCTGGGAGCCCACCCCAGTGTGGCAAACGTCCTGCCACATCGCCCTTTTTAAAAACCCTGAAACACAAAAATGGTCCTCGCTGTCTCTGTCCCCACCCGTGCCCACCCACTGCGCACCCTGACTCCCTACACCCCCCTCACCCCATACTTACCTCCGGATTCCGGCGCGACGATCTTCAGTGGACCGGGAACACATCTGCACTCTTCAAAGCCGACCACGAACTGAGGAAATGCCAGTAAGCTGTACAATGGGATAGATAGGGTTTTTCAACTTTGCTGCATATCTCAGGCATTTTTTGGAATTTTTGCACCAAATTTTCAACATGGGTTTTGGGACCCCTTCTCATGAATGCTCTCACTGTCATGGCGTTAATCGGGCCGAAGGAAATTTTGCAGTCATGCGCAAAATCACCTTTCAGGACTGAGTAATGAAATGACACTGTCACTGTTCATAAGGTGGCTCTCAAAAGCCCATGTTGAAAATTTGGTGAAAAATTTGTAAATGACTGTTTTACAAGCTTGCATTGCACAGTTCCTATGCACGCCTGTAAGTTCGTGAATTTTCAATATTTTCACTCCAGATTTTCAACATTGCCATTTTACCACACCTCCTTATGAGCAGTACAGATGTCATTTTTCACATCTCGCTCAAAACGTGTTTCCGCCCATGTAGTGCACAATGGCGCAGTTGGTGTGAGAAATCAATGTATGGGACACATTAAGAAAATCACAGTGACACTGTTCATGAGCAGAGGTCTTAAAATGGTTATGTTGAAAATTTGGTGCCAAAATTCCTAAAAATGACTGTTTTACAAGCTTGCGTTGCGCAGTTCCTACGCACGCTCATAAGTTCGCGAATTTTCAATATTTTCACTCCAGATTTTCAACATTGCCATTTTATTACACTTCCTTATGAGCAGTACAGCTGTCACTTTTCACATCTTGCCCAAAACGCAGCCTGCCCATGTAGCTATTGCTGAATGGCGCAGTTGGTGTGCGAAATCAATATATGGGACACATTAAGAAAATCACAGTGAAATTGTTCATGAGCAGAGGTCTTAAAATGGCTATGTTGAAAGTTTGGTGAAAAAATTCCTAAGAATGACTGTTTCTGACTGCGTTGCTATGAGTTCCTACTGCGCTCATAAGTTTGTGAATTTTCAATATTTTCACTCTAGATTTTCAACATTGCCATTTTATTACACTTCCTTATGAACAGTACAGCTGCCATTTTTCATGTCACTAAAATGTGTTTCACACATGAAGCATAAATGGTGCAGTCGGTAAAAGTAAAGCAATGTTTGGGACAAATTAAGAAAATCACAGTTAACACTGTTCATGAGCAGAGGTCTTAAAATGGCTATGTTGAAAATTTGGTGACAAAAGTCCATAAAATGACTGTTATGAGTGACCATTGCACAGTTTCCACGCACCCTACTAAGTTCATGACTTTGTAATATTATCAGTCCAAATTTTCACCAGTGGCATTTTTCCACACTTCCTTATGAACAGTACAGCTGTCATTTTTCACAACATGGCCGAAATGTGTTTTCACACTTTCAGCGCAGAGATGCGTGGTCGCTGTGGGAAATCATTGTTCGGGACAGATAAAGAAAATCACAGTGACACTGTTCATGATCGGAGGTCCCAAAATGCCTGTGTTGACAATCTGCTGTAAAAAATCCCCAAACTAATTACATTACGGGTGTGCATTACACAGTTTCTATGCACGCTCGTGACTTCACCAGTGTTTTTTATATATTTTTACTGCAGATTTGCAACATTGCCATTTTTTACACCTCCCCATGAACAGTACAGCTGTCATTTTTCAAATCCTGTTCGGAATGTTTGTTTGCACCTGTGGTGTTAAATGCCATAGTCGCTGTGCATAAGCAGCTTTTGGCTAACAAACTGATATTGCCACTGTTCATGAGGTGGGGGTCACAAAAAAACCATGTTGAAAATTTGGAGTGAAAATACCAATGAATGCCTGAGGTGTTAGAGTTTCCAACCATAACACCTCACCATGTAGAGAATGACAGGCATCAGGGGTGTGACTTGGGATTCTTGCCTGTAATGCTCATACCATTCCACACTCTGCAGCCAGTGAGAGGCATCAAGGTATGCCTTGGACTCTTCGGCCCCAAAGTTCACCCCATTCTCCTATACCACACCCATCTCACTGTATTTCCTGATGGAATGGGGTGCGCATAAGGGCCAAAGACCCCAACACACACCGTGACACTTGTCAGTGTCTGCAGGGTAGGGTGTGGTGAAATGGCGTGGCCGTTATGCCTGATGACCCAAAAGCACACCCCAATGCCTGTCACTCTTGGCAGGGTGGTGGTGGGGTTGGCTTCAGTTCAATACTTCACTGCCATTCCTTTTATGCAGCTCTGTAACTTCTACACTACCAATGCCAATGCCAGCAAGCAAACATTCAGCATTGACAAATGCTAGTTTTGTTCTAGGTTTCCTATGCTGACTCCCATGATTTCTGCCTCCTGTAGTTTCTGTTGTGCCAGTGGCTCTATATAAACAACAAAAAGTAAAAGGGACAGGGGGCAACCTTGTCTGGTGCCTCTGCCCAAAGCTATTCTACTAGAGAGGTGTCCATTCACCCTTATATAGGCTTGTCGGCTGTCATAGAGGCTCCATATTATGTCTATGAGCTCCTCCTCAAATCCAAACCTGGAAAGGACCCCACACAGGTATGCCCAATCCACCTTTTCGGCGTCTAAGCTCATTATGACCGCTGTTGTTTTGGTAGAAGTTAGATGGTCAGTTATATGCATTGTACATCTAACGTTGTCTGCCGCATGGGGGCCTGAAATGAACCCTGTTTGATCTATGTTTACAAGCAGTGGTATTATACTTTCCAATCTTTTTGATAAAATGGTGGTTAGGATCTTATAGTCCATGTTCAAGACTGATATAGGCCTATATGATGCACAATTATTGGGATCCTTTCCTGGCTTGGGTATCACTGAAATAATTGCTTCGTTCCATGATGGGGGTATCCTTCCCTTCTCCCCACCACCTCCTGATACACCGTTTGCAACGGGGGAATTACCTTGTCCTAAAACTTTTTATAATTTTTACTTACTCTTTGAAATGCCTATTATATATGCTGTTTGTGTCTCACCTGTGCTGTTCCCCACTGTCTTGCTTCACAATTATATTGTCTCCCCTCCCTGTGACGAGGTGCCTTTGTAAATGAGTCTTTGACTCAAAGGTTTGTAAATCCGATATATGAATTAAAATAAAATAAAATAAATAAAAATAATATTCTGAGGGGAAACCATCCGTACCCAGATACTTTCTCATTTTGCTGTTACCTATAGCTCTCTGGATTTCTGCTGTCATGACTGGCTCAAGGAGGGACTGGTTGTGTTCTTCTGGAGCCTTGGGTAGGCGCAACTGAATTAAGAATGCTTTGGTCCTATCCATCTGCACATCCACTTTAGGGCTGTAAAGATGCTTATAATATTTTGTAAATGTGTCTGATATATCCTTTGCCCTGGACATCTTCTGCCCTGTACCTCGGTGTTGCATTCTAACAATCTGGGCTCTAGCCCTCCTTGCTCTCAGCCTGCAGGCTAGTAACTTCAGTGCATTTGTGCTCCCTTGTAATACCTTTGCTTTAAAACTGTGTGTTTCTTAATGTTCTAACAAGAGATTTAGTTCCTTTTTGAGTTTTGCTAGATCTTTCCTTCTCTGTCTATCCAGTTTGATTTGCTGTAAGATTTCTAAGATCTTTATGTGTGCTTCAGTCTCTGTTTGTTTATCCTGCCTTTGCTTTTGTCTGGCAGCTGATATTGCAGTTAATTTTCCTCTTATTATAGCATTGGTGGTATCCCAGAGTATTCTTGCCTTGACCTCTGTATTACTGTGATCCTGTAGGGTCTATTCTATCAGGGTTGGTATCTTTTCTATTATTTTTTTTCAACCAGGAGAGACACACTAAGCTAAAGCTTGTTTACAGGTGTGACCTGTGAGCACAAGGAAGTTAAGTGACTTGCTCAGGGTCACACAGTAAGCAAGTGGGGAACTGTAGGATTCAAACCCAGGTCTCCAGGTTTGCAGCTCAGAGTCTTAAACCACTGCACTATACTGCCTCCCTGTTACCTCTTTATCTTTTAATAATGCTAGATTGTCTCCAAAAGGTGGATTTAGTTATGGCCTGTAACTTAACTTCCATATATGGGGGAGTGGGGGTGGGGCACGATCTGATAAGCCTATGGTACCAATCTTATTTTTGACTAGTCGGGACACATCGTCCCTAGGAACTAAAAATAGGTCTAGCCTAGAATACATTTGATGTGCTGGCGAGAAGAAGGTGTATCCCCTTGTCTGACCCTCCAGGTATCACCATGTGTCTATTAGACCTAATTTACTTATCAGGGCTTTTACCTGCTTTGCCACCTTATAGCCTGTCCTTGGTATCGTGATGTACTGTCCAGGTTGGGGTCCAATGTGAGGTTCCAGTCACCCCCACAAATCAATGTGACCTCTGTCTTATGTAGCACTTTCATCAGGAGATTTCTATAAAAATTGTATGGAGATCCTGGGAAGCATATAAGGACATCAGGGTCACCGACTCACCATTTGGCCATTGAGTTTGCCTTTCAGAAAAACATATTTTCCTTCTGTATCTACTTTCTCATCTAAGTATTCTAAAGGAGTGGCATTCAGAATGAGAATCACAGTCCTTTGCCTTCTTTCTGTCTTACATGAGGAAACATATTATTCTGTGTATCCAAATTATTTTAACTTTTGATGTCCAATATCTTTCATATGTGTTTCTTGCAAGAGCACTATGTCAGGTCTTGCTTGTTTTACGTACATCATAATCCTTTTCCCCTTAATTAGGTTGGACAGTCCATGAACATTAAAAGTCATCACTTTAGTTGTCAGGGCTGCCATCATCCCTATTCTCCAGCATCGTTTGGCCACCCAGACATGTCTAGCGGCCTATCTGAATCTCCTCCTTCTGTTATCTGGGAAACCTCTGGTGTCTTTACTTGCTCTGTATTCATAAACTTTTTAAACTTTTAAACCATTGAGAGTATGCCAGCTGGACTTCTCTCCTTATTAAGCTGAGAACCAAAACTTTCATTACCTCCAAGGTAGGGAGGGATAATCATATCCCTCCTTTCTCTGGATATAGGCCTGCTACTCCTTTCTCCTATTCCCAGAGTGGTAGTGGTCTCACTCCCCCTGCTCCCAGGGGCCAACCCAGGTCCAATACTCCAGGACTTGCCTTTCCTCTTTGTACCTTTGATGTATGTGACCAGTGTTGGGTAAGTTTTTCTATTACTTTCTATTATACTTGGAAACTTGTTCCAGGAAGCTCTGTGCAGTCACTAGCAAGAGTGGATAAGTACTAGAAAAAGTAATATACCTTACAATTATAGTCACTTATTTATTTTTATACTAAAACAATACTAAAATAATAAATAACTATAAGCGATAACATTTTTTGAAAGTAATAGGTTAGTTACTAGTTACTTTCAAATACATGTAATCAGTTACAGTTACATATTTCTTTTGTATAAAAAGACATAAGTAATTGTAATTGTAAGGTATGTTACATTTTCCAGTACTTCTTCATTTTTGCTAGTGACTGCTCAGAGCTTTCTGGCACAAGTTTCCAAAAGTAATAGAAAAAGTAACTTACCCAACACTGTATGTGACCTACTATCAAGAAAGCTGCATACCACAGCCCAACCATCAGCCCAAGCTCCTTCACTCTCACCCCCACCAAGGATCTCATTAACATGTTTTGCCAGTCGGCCCTGAGATATGGACTGATTCATTACTTTAAAACCAACAATCAGCCACTTCTCAATAGTGGTGCCAGTGGTAAAATGCGTGCATCAAAGTCCAAGTAAGCCACGGAACACACTAAACACCAGACAGAACTTGAAAGTTAATTCATTTCGATGCCTTTATTGCAAAATTCAGCTACATAGGACCACAATCACCTCTCTCCACCAACCCAGGAAAGCACTCAACATTTTATGCAGGTGCACTATGCATCATCAAGAGTTACACAATAGCATCACTTGTCCATTTAAATAGTGAGACACAGGAACAACGCTAACATGCACCAAAAGGGCAAAAGTTGCATCCTGCCCAGAAATGACACCTCTTCCCTTTGCCAGTGGGTCCAAACTGATGCACCTATTCTATGACAATGTATAAAGGATTGTTCACTTGGGAACTCGAGCAGCAGGCTGGCAGGACAGAGGTCTGGGGTTATATTCTGTTTTAACTGAAATATTTGAATAGTTTGTAAGTGAAATTAGCTCTATGTGTTAAAAATTATTACCTTGAATTAGAACTGTTACTTGGGCTGTGATATTGTAACTTTGGAGGCTTGGGGACTGTTGTTTGTCAGGGTTAATTAGATGGAAATTTAAATGTGTTGTTTGCCTGGTATTAGGGAGAGGACATTAGCTGCAATTACCTTGTCTTTAAACAGGAATTACCCTGGCCTCCACATTGTTCACTTGGAACTTTCGAGCAGGCTGGTAGGACAGAGGTTATATTCTGTTTAACTGAAATATTTGAATAGTTTGTAAGTGAAATTAGCTCTATGTGTTAAAATTATTACCTTGAATTAGAACTGTTACTTGGGCTGTGATATTGTAACTTTGGAGAGCTTGGGGACTGTTGTTTGTCAGGGTTAATAGAAATTTAAATGTCATTTGCCTGGTGTTAGGGAGGGGACATTAGCTGCAATTACCTTGTCTTTAAACAGGAATTACCCTGGCCTCCATTGTTCACTTGGGAACTTGAGCAGCAGGCTGGTAGGACAGAGGTCTGGGGTTATATTCTGTTTTAACTGAAATATTTGAATAGTTTGTAAGTGAAATTAGCTCTATGTGTTAAAAATTATTACCTTGAGTTAGAACTGTTACTTGGGCTGTGATATTGTAACTTTGGAGGCTTGAGGACTGTTGTTTGTCAGGGTTAATTAGAAGGAAATTTAAATGTGTTGTTTGCCTGGTGTTAGGGGAAGGGGACATTAGCTGCAATTACCTTGTCTTTAAGCAGGAATTACCCTGGCCTTCATTGTTCACTTGGGAACTCGAGCAGCAGGCTGGTAGGACAGAGGTCTGGGGTTATATTCTGTTTTAACTGAAATATTTGAATAGTTTGTAAGTGAAATTAGCTCTATGTGTTAAAAATTATTACCTTGAATTAGAACTGTTACTTGGGCTGTGATATTGTAACTTTGGAGGCTTGGGGACTGTTGTTTGTCAGGGGTAATTAGAGGGAAATTTAAATGTGTTGTTTGCCTGGTGTTTGGTAAGAGCCCTCCCACCCACCCTGTTTTGTAGGCTTCTTAAATACTGAAAACCACTGGGGGTTGGGATTGAAGGGCTGATATTTCTGTTTTGGGACTGAAATTCAAGCAACAGGAGCTAGTGGGCCTGTGACATCATACGGTACCTGATGTCTGCCACACACACTGTTAGTGGGACCGAACACACACTGGACTGTATGTGTTTGTGAGACTTTGGAAACTTTTGGTGGGGTTGAAATTGGGTTTGTAAATAACTACAGTCAGTATAGACAGAAACTGTATTCCAGGGGAAAGGGACTGAGAAAAGGGGGTGTGCAATTATAAACAGAGGGGGATAAACAGGGTGGCCGTATTCCACCATGGCAGGCATCTTCGGAAGGGTTGTAGGCTGCACATGCTGTGGAATGGCAATAATTCTAAATTGGGCCTGGAGAGAGGGAGGCTGCCCACTCTGTAGACAGCTATCTTGTATCAGGAGTGAGGTATTTTGGTTAAGGAGTATCGCGGGGGGCTGGGGGTGTCAAGGATAAGGGTGTGGATATGCGCAGCAGAAGGGTGGGGCTGAGGGAGGCTGGGCAACACTCTGAAATTACAGGATGTTATGTTACAGCAAGCAGGAGGGGGATATTAGGGACAGAGAACCCTTAGATAGGGAAGTTGATGCAAGGGAAAGCGTCTGGGGTGAACATTCTGAATACAAAGAGTGGAGGGAAGAGTCAGGAGGGGGCTGTTGTGCGGGACCCTAAAACAGCAGACTGTGGAAGGAGCTCCTAAGGTGAACAGAGCAAGAGGGAAGAAGAGGCAGTTTAGAGGTGCAGTCAGGGAAACTCGGGTTACTTGATGGAGGCTGACATAGAGTGTCACAATAAATTTGAGCTACTAAGCAACCTAGAGGGAGGAAGGGGATGGTGCAAATGGGAAACTTATACAGAGGCCGGGAGAGTCGGATACCATAGGGCATCACAGACCGGCTATGGAAAAGATAGAAATAGTCCCAGAGGAGAGGAAACATATATGTTAAGAAAATGGGGAGATGCAACATATTCCAGACATGAGGGAGGAGAGCATGATTGGAGAGATACTGGGAGACAAGGAGGTGGGAGGAGGCCCCTTCAGCAGGGGTCAGTACAAGGATGGGGCCCTAGCTAAAGGGACCCACAGAGAGCCTCTGGAGGCAGGGTACTATTACAAGGGGAGGATGGCGGTGTGGGAAAGGGGAAACCATCAGGGCCAGGATAAATGGTTTGGATAAGAGAGGGTTAAAGGGACACCTATTCACAGGGGTTTGAGTTAAGTGGGCAAAATAGCAAGGAGGCAGAAAGGGAGGGTGACAGGGGTCTCCTAATAAGGCAGGAAGACTCTCACGCGGATTGAGATCATGAATAAAGGGGGAAGGGGGCTGGGAGGGCATAGTGGAGGTAACCATAAGGATGATGGCGGTGTTAAGGTTCTGTTATTGGGAGACTCGATGATTAGGGGTATCCAGTGGGAGGAACAGGGGGGTAGATACCATAGCCAGGTGAAGGTAGTGAGTATCTCTGGGCTGACAGTGCACAGAGCAAAGTTCATGGTGTATGAAATGGTTAGGGATTGTGGAGGGAAACTGGATTTCCTGGTGCATTTGGGAACTAATGATCTAGAGGGAAATAGCATTCTGGAAATCCAAGCAAGGTTCCAAGAACTTGCCAGAGTCTGTCGGGATAATGGATGCAACATTTCCTTTTCAGAGATATTGCCAGTACCAAAGGCCTCAGTGGAGAACAAAATGAAGCTCACAGAGGTTAATGACTGGCTCAGGAAGTGGGGTGAAGAGAGTGGGTTGGGGGTGTTAGGGAACTGGAATAGAGTTTGGGAGGTTAAGGGACTATATGCCAAGGACTGGTTTCATCTTGCCCCATTAGGGAAGGAAGTCCTTAAACAGGGGATGGCTGACTACATACAAGAAAGGTGGGGTTTAAACTTATGGGGGTTAAGGGAGGGCTGACCAGAAGCCCTCTCCTCCAGATGAGGGAGTAGCCTTCAAGCCCAAGGGGGAGGAGGAAACAGATTGGGGTGGAGGTTTCAGGAGGAGCAGAGGGAGGATGGAAGTATAAGGAATCTGGGTGGGTTCTACAAAGAGGATCAGGGATAAGGGGTGGGGGTTGGTGTTAGTAAATGCCAGGAGCTTGGGAAACAAGTTGCCAGAGTTCCAGGCCATGCTGTTGGGGAGGTGGATGTGGCGGCGGTCACGGAAACGTGGGCCAACAAAAACCATGACTGGGACCTAAACGTGCGGGGGTACACTATGCTTAGGAAGGATAGAAAGGAGGGCAGAGGGGGTGGAGTGGCTATGTTCATTAGCGATGACATAGAAATTGCTAGGGTAGAAGAGGCAGAGGGAAACGTGGAGGCCTTATGGGTCACCTTACGATCCCCAGCAGGAGATAAGGTCAAGCTGGGTGTAGCATATAGGGCCCCGGGATGAGTGATGTTCTAGAGGATGGTTTGCTGGACAACATCATTGCCCAGTGTGGACCAAAAGGGAAGGAGTGGTGTTGATGGGGACCCAATATGCCAGGTACAAACTGGGGAACCATGTCCTCTAAGGTGGCCAAGGAGCAGAGGCTGCTGGATGGCTTCCAGGATGTGTTCTTAACACAGCATGTGATGGAGCCCACAAGGGAGGGGCATGTCCTGGATGTGGTTCTGGCAGATGGGGATCTGGTAAGGGACATGGTTGTACAAGACCCCTGACTGGGAGCGACCACAATACTGTCTGGTTTCAAATAAGCATGGGGGTGAGATCTGGACACTGGCAGTGGACTTCAGGGGACAGACTTTATGGGCATGGAAATATTCTCAAGGATCACTTGATGGGGATTACCTCAATGACAAGTGTGGAAAGGAGATGGAGGTCATAAAATGGGACTTCATGAGGCAGTCAGGATCTGCGCTAAGTTGAAGAACGAGGGGCAAGGTCACATAAACCATGCTAGTGGTCCAGTGAGGTACAGGTAGCAGTCAGAGAAAAGAAGGCGCCTACAAAATTATAAAACAACAAGAGGGATAGGGATAAGAAATGTACCAGATGGCATCTAGAAAAGTCACCCATGTGGTGAGGAGCAAAGTCAGTAAAGAGCAGCGGCTGGCACAGGGATACATGGAAGGAAAAGGGGTTCTTCTGGTACATTGGAGGCAGAGAAAACTAAGGCCATCAGCAGATTGAGATCAGAAGGAGGATTGGTGGAAGAGGCGAGGGACCAGGCAGAGGTATTTAACGAGTACTTTGCCTCTGTGTTCACTAGGGAGGGATGGGATATCTACAAAGCAAGGCACGAAGGGATAGAAGACGTCAGTAAGTGGGATCAGGGAGCAACAGAAATGGAGCAAGAGGGAGAGAGAGAGGGTACCCAGGGTGTCACATCTGGGTAAGGATAAAAGGCCAGTAAGGTGGAGGCGGATGATGCTATCTCCACCAAAAGGGTGTGGTTAGCCGCAGGCCTAAAGAAAGACAAATCTCCTGAGCAGGATGGCATTCATCCGAGAGTACTCACGGGGTGGCGTATACTGGCGGCACCCTGGCGGAGCTTTTCAGCAGGTCACTTGAGACAAGGAGGGTACCTAGGGATTGGCGAGAGGCACATGTGGTACCAATCCATAAAGGGAGGTCGAGAAGTACCAGGTAACTATAGACCCATCAGTTTGACCTCGGTGGTGGGAAAATTAATGGAGAGTATACTGAAGGAACGATTGGGGTGTACTTGGAGGTGGGAGGTCTGGATAGTTGGCAACATGGGTTTGTGCCAGGTAGATCATGTCAAACCAACCTTGTGAGTTCTATGAATGGGTAGCATCAGAACTGGACAGGGGTAAACCCTGAATGTATTATTCTTGGACTTCAGCAAGTTTGGACCCCTGTCCCCCACAATGGTCTGGGTGGGAGAAACTGATGGGGTCAGGAGTAGGCCCTTGATGGTTAGATGGATTGAAAACTGGCTAGCTGGATGCACTCAGAGAGTGGTGGTTGGTGGGAGCTCTTGAACCCCTAGAGAGGTTGGTGATGGAGTGCCGCGGGAACTCGGTCCTAGGTCCGATCCTGTTTAATGCATACATATCGGACATCAGGAGGGTATAGGGTATGAAATGAGTCTCTTCATGGATGACTCCAAGATGGGAGCAGTAGTTGAGGGAGAAGAGGGAGGTTGGCCCTGCAAGGACCTGGACACCCTGGAAGCTGAGCTCACACCAGAATTAAATTTCAATATCACCAAGTGCAAGGTGTTGCATCATGGTCGGGAAACCCTAAACACAGGTACACCCTGGGAGGAGGCACTGGAGGACTCAATAGGGAAAAGACCTAGGGTCATGGTGGAATGCATGTCTGAATAACTCTGAGCAGTGCAGGACAGCGGCTAGCAAGGCAAACAGGATGTTGGGATGCATCGAAGGGGATCACCTCTAGGAGCAAGGAAGTGATTCTGCCGCTGTACAATGGACTGGTTAGACCACACCTTGAGTACTGTGTACAGTACTGGAGACCACACTTGAAGAGGGCATACAGCTCCTGGAGAGGGTACAGAGGAGGGCAACAAAGATGATCGAGGGCTAGAGGATTTGGCGTGATGAGGACAGACTTAAGGAGCTCTGCCTGTTTTCATTGGAGGAGAGGAGAGAGAGGGGGACATGATTGAGGTCTTCAAGTACCTCAAGGGAATAAATAGGGTAAACATGGAGGGATCTTTAGACTAAAGCAGGGAGGTATCACCAGAGGCATGGTTTGAAGTTGGAAGGTGGAAGGGTGAGGGGAAAGGAGGAGGTTTTCACTGAGAGGGTGGTGGACCCTTGGAATGCACTGCCTGGTGAGCTGGTTCAGAGTTCCACAGTGGAGGGCTTCAAGAGAGGGTGGGACAGACACAGAAAGTGGATGTATCAGATGATGGCCTGTCCCGGGGGGTGGGGATGGATGATACGGGTTTCTGGAGCACAAGGGATGGGAGGGTATGGGCACCCAACTAAGGATCTAAGGTTCGAGCAGACTCGATAGACCGTAAGGCCTAATCTGCTGGCAAATAGTATGTTAGTAACATGAATGGTTCAAAATCTGCCATTGATTATGTTTTAACTCACAGAGTTCCTCTTTAGACCACCATCTGTTACACCAATGGGTCCAGTTTGACCCATGTTTTAAACTCCCCCAGTGCTGTCACTGTTGAGACACCAATTAACTTAATTAAAAACAACTGTACAATTAATTGCTACAGCTATTGGAATATTTTCTTCAGTACACACTGTAAATAACTTTATACTGCAACTTCTATGAATTAATACAGATTAAAGGTGTGGAGGTAACTCCACTCTATCATTTAATCCTGGAAAGTGCATGGCTTGAGTTTTTAAAAATCCAATAGTTTTATCTTTTTCTGGTGCTGCTGGTACATCCCCACCCAGTGGGCCAAGGTTTACTCTATGCCTGTGAACATCCATTTACATGCAGCAGGGTTGTTCACAGCACTCACATGTCTGGCTGTTGCACATTCCACATTGCCGCCAATAATGCCTCTAACGTGTTCTCCCACACACTCTTTAAACTTACTGTAGAATGCGCCACACCAACATGTGGCCATGTAAACAACTTGGTAAGTATCACAGCTAATTAATTCCCTTATACATATTTGTGTGCTGTCTACTAGATTTATCAACAAATTTGGTAGGATTAACACTGGTCCAGTACTTACATCATAAGCACCCAAAACAGCCACTGGGAAATGAAGGCAACCAATTCACAGTTTCACCTTGTGAATCAATCCGGCTCACATCAGGCAGTGCTGGTCATGTGGGGGGATGAAAAGAGAAATGGAAGCAGAGACTGTGTTAGGCTGACCACTAATTTGGACAGGCTGATAACTTCTACTAAGCCTGTCACCTAAATTCCTAGGTCTTTTATAGACCACACATGCAGGGTCCTTAACAAAATCTCTTGATTTTGTTTTTGTATTTAATATATGCCAATTGTGGCAAATAATGTTTTCGATGTATCTCACTTCTGTACTGAATGTCGTAACAAAGTTCAGTCTCTTATCCCATTCCCTATTTATTTATACAACACTACACAACTCAATTGGATTACATAATAGAGACCCCCTCTCAATAATGCTGGCATACTCTCTAGCTTCAAGAACATCACAATGATTATACCCTCTGACCAAAAATCATCAGTCCAAATTATCAGCACAGTTTTGAAAGGCAGAATCTGTGCTGTAGTTTCTGTGCACATGGATGAATTGCCCTTACGTATGGCTCTGACTTTTTTTTTAAGTTGTTTAACCAGGAGCAGCACACTAAGCTGAAAGCTTTTTTACAGGTGTGACCTGGGAGCACAGGGAAGTTAAATGCCTTGCTCAGAGTCACACAGTATGCAAGCGGAAGCTGTGGGATTCAAACCCAGGTACCTTGTGCCTAGGATGGCATGAACTCACTAATAATACAATGTTTCTGTCAGTAGCTTTATGACAAAGGGAGGTAGCAATGTCATTATTCCTGCTTTTCATCCCAAGTAACATCTAAAAAAGGAATGCTATGTTTATGTACACAAACTTAGAATTTGAAGTTCAGGTTAGTTGATTCCAAATATCAAACAAAATTGTATAATTCCATTTCGCTACACTGCTAAATCTTAAGGCAATCATTGATATAACATTTATAAATTGCAATGCTGTTATAATATGGATTAACCTCCTGTTCATAGATAAATTGTTCCTCCTACCCATATAAAGACTGATGAAATTGGGGGTGAACAATGCCCCCATCACCATACCATTTCTTTGGAGGTAATGTTTTCCCTTCAACATAAACACCTTACATTCTAGAACATAACTCTACAAAAAATTCTGATGGTGGTACATTGCTATCTCTTTCATCTAAAAATATTTTAATGTCTGAAGTCCTTCATTGTGACGTATATTTGTGTAAAGAGACTGCACATCGAGGGTGACAAATAAGTCACTCTCCTGTATGTGTGTAGATCATCAAAGATGTTAAGGGCGTGTTTATTATCTCTGATATAGGAATGAAGCTGAAACACAAAGGGTTTTCATTAATAATCTACCAATTGACTAAATGGTTCCATAACAGAGCCTATACCTGCAATGACTGGTCTACTGGGTGGGTTAGCTAGGCTCTTAGGTACCTTTGGCAATAGGTAGATGGCAGGACGTATAGAGGAGTCTACTATTAGAAATTTAAGGGTATCATTGTCAATGTAGCCTGATTCCTTGGCCGAAACCAGGTAATTATCAATAGATTTTTTGAAAGCCAAAGTGGGGTCCCCTCCCAGTTCTTTATAAAAAATCTTGTTTCTGAAATCTGTGTAAACACTTCTTTCTCATAATCCACCATGTTCATCATTACTACACAGCCTCCCTTGTCTGCCTGTTTTATTGTTAAGGCAGAATTCTGCTCCAAACTTTTAAAGCTGCTGTCTCTTGTCTTGTTAAATTAATATTTTTAGGCTTGCCTTTTTCTTCAGCTAAATTCTTTAAATCCATTTCACAGGCTCTAAAGAATACTTGCACTGTTTGATTCTGTGGTGGCATAAACTTAGACTTTGGTTTAAACGACTTAACTGCATAACCATTTTCTACTTCATTCTAAGTAGAACTCTATGACATGTCTCTATGTCATCAACCCCTATGCTGTTCTCTGGGTCTGTGAAAAAAAGTTTTTCGAATTAAGATTACGAATGAATTTGCTTAAATCTATGTAAGTGTCAAACCGATTAAAGCTGTGAGTTGGCACGAACTTTAAACCTTTGCTTAACACTGCATACTGTGCATCAGACAATGTATACTATAACAAATTTATTACATTCAGCATCTCCCCCTCCTGCCCCATTTCCTCTGGTGAATCTGACTGAGTTGTGTGATGCTGTATCAACCAATAGGGAATGGGATAAGAGACTGAACTTTGTTACGACATTCAGTACAGAGCAAGAGACACTGAAAACATTATTCGCCACAACTGGCATATATTAAATACAGAAACAAAATTAAGAGAATTTGTTAAAGACCCTCCACATATGATCTATAAAAGACCTAGGAATTTAGGTGACAGGCTTGTGAGAAGTTATCAGCCTGCCCAAAATAGTGATTAGTCTAACACTGTCTCTGCTTCCATTTCTCTTTTCACTTCTTTCCCCTCCCCCCACACTACCAGCACTGCCGGATGTGTGCTGGATTGCTTCACAAGGTGGAACTGTAAATTTGTTGCCTTCAATTTCCAATGGCTGGTTTAGGTTCTTACGATGTAAGTATTGCACCCGTATTAATTCTACCAAATTTGTGCTAAATCCAGTAGACTGCACACACATATGTATAAGGGAATTCATCATCTGTGATACTTGCCATGTTATTTACATGGCCACATGTCAGTGAAGCACATTCTACATTGGGCTCACTAAACGTAAATTTAAAGAGCATGTGGGAGAGAGCACATTACAGCCATTATTGGTGGCAATGTGGAATATGCAACAGCCAGACATGGGTGTGCCATGAACAACCCTGCTGCACATAAATGAATGCTAACAGGCATAGACAGAGTAAACCTTGACCCACAGGGTGGGGATATACAAGCAGCACCAGAAAAAGACAAAACTATTGGATTTTTAAAACTCAAGCTATACACTTTCCAGGATTAAATGATAAGAGTGGAGTTACCTCCACACCTTTAATCTGTATTAATTCATAGAAGTCACAGTATAAAGTTATTTACAGTGTGTACTGAAGAACATATTCCAATTGCTGTAGCAATTAACTGCACAGTTGTTTTTAATTAAGTTAATTGTCTCACTATTTAAATGGACGTGTGGTGCTATTGTGTAACTCTTGACAAAGCGCAGTGCGTCTGCACACGAAAGGTTGAGTGCTTTCCTGGGGTGGTGGAGAGAGGTGATTGTGATGCTATGTAGCTGAATTTTTGCAACAATGGAATCAAAACGAATTGACTTTCAAGTTCCATCCTGTGTTTAGTGTGTGCCGTTGCTTACTTGGACTTTTATTCATTACTCTGTTGTCCGTTTATTTTAGTTTGTACAGATGATGTCTTACCCTCCATTTCTCCCTTTCTAGGCACTTTGTGTGCCCCTTTTCAAAGCCTACTTCTCTTTTCAGTATTCCTTCCGGGCATTCTGTTAACTTCCCTCCTTCTCTCCTTCTACTGGATAACCCTCAGGATATCCCTTTCAATCTTTCCTTTCAAACCCACCCCCTTTTCTTCCCCATTGTTCTACTATTTCCTTGACACCGTCCAATTTATTATGTTTCTTTCTTTTACTTCTGTCCCCCCCCCCCCAACTTGCTGCATTACTTCCTTGCATCAGTGTTTTTAAGGCTTATACACACCTGTGAGGATGTCCATTCCACCTTCTGTTGAGTCTTCTCAGCACCTTTCAGCAGGGCATCGCTATGCTAGAAGAGTCTTCCCTTCCCTCTGTTAATGCTCTCAGTGATGCTTCTGATGTCTCTTGGCAGAATGAGAACAATGGAGTCTTCATAAATATCACATAC
This sequence comes from Neoceratodus forsteri, assembly GCA_016271365.2. Classification (NCBI taxonomy): domain Eukaryota; kingdom Metazoa; phylum Chordata; order Ceratodontiformes; family Ceratodontidae; genus Neoceratodus; species Neoceratodus forsteri. The sequence goes on along the minus strand of CM057455.1, from coordinate 451,880,934 downwards.
AAACCTTTTTTTTTACATATTTATACTTTAAACATCTATCTATTTCATTCTATCACCAAATTTTATTATGTACAGTTTATACATTTGCTTTATTCTAAGCCATTTTCTGCTGTGTCCAGTTCTGTTACCCTGCCTCTTTAACCCTTCCCTTCCCCTCCTTAGTTTTAATTATCTCTTTAAGTTTGTCATGTTATCTCCAGGTCCCCCCCCCCCATGGGGTAAGTTCTATGTCTATATATTGGGTTAAAGCATATTTTATTCTCTGCTAGGTGGTTGCCCCGTCTCCTTTGTTCCTTGCCCTGGGAGATGTTTTACTTCTATATCCTATGCAGGAGTTTCTCATTTACCTTGATTTTACTTCTCTGCTGTTTCAAGTATGGCAAAACCAAATATCCTTTATGAGCTATACTACTAGCTTTGGACATCTCTCCTATATCCCATACCGTATTTTAACCTTTAAGCCCTCTTTCTTTCAAGTTTCTCTGTTCCATGGGAATCTATCTCAGCTAGAATTAGTACTGATCCGTGCTTGTTATTTCTAAGTCTTGCCATCCTTCTTTTGGATGCTCCATTCCACAGTTTTTACTACTCAATATTTCAGCAATCTAGGGTGTCTAGTTGTTTTTATTCCATGCCTTTACTTTGTTTATATCTTCCCTTCTGCCCTTAGTTGTCCCATCTTTTCCCCCTTATTAATTTCCCTTCTGCATTTCTGGAATCTATCTTCCCACTAGTATAATTATTCCATCCCCTGCTGTTGCCCCTTATATCTCCCCCTTGCCCTTCCCCCTCTTTGGTATTTGCTGTTTTCCACCCTGTTACCCCTTCCCCTCCCCTCCCACTTTCTTTGGTTATAATATTTTACCTGTATTTCGTGCTTCTGGTGTTTCTCCATTCCCTTCCCCAGTATAGTTCTCTTTTCTCCCCCCTTCAGGGGCTTATTGGGCTCCCCAGGCCTTTACATTATTGAACAACCCTCTGTTTGAGTGGCACTTAGTCACTAGCATTGTACCCCTATGTATAGTGTTGTTCTAACTTTGGGTTATGATCATTTCTGTCCCTTAAATTTGGGCCCTGATTCAACGCTTACAAGGGAAAATCTGGAACAACCCTGAATTAAATTAAATCCCAGGCTCCTGTTCTACTCATTACCTTTGTATAATTACTTAACTTAATATCAAGTATGTACTGGGTTCTAAAACCATAGTCATGTGATCAGTAGTTCATAGTCTTCAGTCCTGCTAGGTCAGCTGCAAGTCTTCTTGAACAGATTTCCTCCTCTGAGCCTATTCAAGTGTTTCTGTTGTTCTGCTCTTGCTGCGGTGGGTGGGTGATTCTCCTTAAGATGGTGGGTGTGTCCTGCATTGTTTTGCCTGCTGATCCTCTTCCAGCTGCCTTGTAGGTCTATTAGGGAACCTGTTGCCTCCACTCAGTTCTGGTCTGCTACTGCATAGGTCTCTGGGCCTTGTCTCTTTTTTCAATCCTAACTCCATGTTCAGCCATCGCCATCTCAGCTTCCTCAGAAGTTGAATATGTCTTTTTGCCATCATCCCAGAACACTCGAAGTATGGATGGGTAGAGGGTTTGAAATGTTCCTTTTCTTTCCTTAAATGCTCTGATTAAATCCAAATATTGCAATCTCAAGCGATGAATTTCAGGTGGATAGTCCTGTTAGAAGAAAAGTTGCGTTCCATTGTAAGTAACCACCCCCTTCTGCCAAGCTTTCCTTAGGACATTTTCTTTAACCCAAAGCTGGAAAATTTCATAAATATTTGTCTTGGTCTTTCCTTTGGATGTTTTGACTTTGGATGTAGTGCCCTGTGTGCCCGTTCAATTTTTAACGCCATTGTTGGTGGCAAACTCAGTACATCCATTAGCAAATCCTGCAGAAAAGGTACCATATCATTGGTTTCAGTGTTCTCATGGGGGCCAGACAGTCTTAAGTTGTCCCGAAGTTATCTCACTTCGAGATCAAGGCACTTCTCTTGTAGGGCCTCTGTGTCTTGTAAAAGCAGGTCCACCATGTTAATGAGCTGTGTTGTGCTGTTTTCTACTGCTCCAACTCTCTCTGCTGTTCCTTTCACCCTTTTTCCCTTTTTTCAATGCTAGAGAAGTGTTCCTGTATTTTCCTAAATTCGACCTTGTTTTTTAAGTCCTGGATGCCTTTATTTCTTTTAACAGGATTTTGAGCCTGTTGCAGGTTAGGTTTTCCTCCTCCTCCTCATCGGTCTCATACCCAAGGCCTGGCATGCTTGCAGGGGAGGTGCTGTGACTGCAGTCTGAGCTTAAAGCTTGATACCTGAAACCATTCTCCATTTTTCTTTTATTTTCAGTCCTTAATTGGGTATGTCTGTCATCTCCCTTCTCTTTTGTAGCCATTCTGTTGAGTTTTGTATTAAGTTTTATAATGATCTGAAGATGTTTAATTCCTTGGAGAACTCTTCCCTTAGGCAGCTATCCATGCCGTGATGTCACCCGAAATCCCATATAATGTATTTCAATGGTGTTTTGAACTTATGTTCATAACTTTGCCATTTTTTGAAAATTTTCACCAAATTTTCAACATGGTCTATTTGGGATCTCACCTCATGAACACTGCAACTGTTATTTCGTTTATTGGGCCCCTAAGGTCATTTTGCAGTCGCTGCTCAAAATCACCTTTCAACCCAATTAATGAAATTTCACTGACAATGTTCATGAGGTAGGGTCCCAAAACATTATGTTGAAAATTTGGTGATAAAATACTTAAGAATGGCTGATCTACACACATTTGTTTAAATTGTACTATGCACGAGCACAACCTTGGTAATTTTCAATATTTTAACACCAATTTTTCAGCATAGTCATTTTTTCACATCACCTCATGAACAGAATAACTGTCATTTTTCACGTCCTGTCCAAAATGTGTTTTCACACCTGTTGTGTGGAAGGGCTGGCAGTATAGCCTAGAGGTTAGAGGAACAAGGTGCGAACAAGCTTGGTACATCCAGCAGACCAGACCTGAGTTTGATTCTCACAACCTCCACTTTCATACTGTGTGACTCTGAGCAAGTCACTTAACTGCCCGGTGCTGCCAGTTAACCCCTGAAAACAGGCACTTATGCCTAGTCAGTCTTACCCAGCTACCAAAGACTAAAACAAAAAAAAAGGGCATTTTGGTACTGATTTGAACATTTTCACCTACAGGGTTAATGGGGTGGGGTCATAAGAAGACTTTGTTTAAAGTCTGAGGTCAAAATATTGAAAAAACAAAGAATTCATTAAGTAACATTGTTTGCAGGGATATATGTTGCACCACTGGGAAACATGCTGCCTTATTGTGCCAGTAAGCTGAGTTCAGGTGTGAACCCAGTGAGTCAGTTTACTGGGACAAGGCTGATGGGGAATGTGCTGCAGCATGCAGCACTAGCACCACCCTGGTTAGGGATGGAACAGTGTGTTGGCACAGATGCTACACCCTGTGGTGGGATGGGTAACCTCACCCACAAAGTATTGATATGTGTGCCAGGGCCTTTATTGCTGAACTCAAAAAAAAAAACACAGAGTATGTTGTTTACCTTAGGCCCTCAGGCTAAGCAAGAATCAGGGTTAGAAATTCTACTTATGGATGGGACTAGTATAGCTAATGTTATGACATATAAATATTTAGGGATCCAAGTCAATAATCGACTTACTTACTCAGAACATATAAATATCCAGGTTAAGAAAATAAATCAGAAATTGGGGGCATTAAGGAGGGTTTCTGCAAGCTTGACCACCGTGGACAGGGGAAAGTTGGTGGGCCAGTAATTAATATCAACATTAGCATATGGATCACACTTATATATGAACTCCCCATTGGGAGCACTAAAAAAGATTGAGCAGATGTACTACAGATTATCAAAATCTGTTATCAAAAGTAAATATGGAGTCCACCACTGCAAGACCTACAAGATGTTGAATTGGTTGCATCCTGGTCAGAAAAGGCAGTTCCTCTGGTTGACATGGTGTCATAAACTAGTTCATTCACCCAAAAATCCCCCCCTAGGTAAACTGGTGTCTTTAAAACCACAAAATGTCATCAAACACAATCTAAGACAAAACAGTATGAATATTCCTATGGGCAGAATATTTAACAGGTTGGAAGAGGCCACTTTTCAGATGAATTTGGCCTGGTACTGGAATTTTCTGCCAAATGACTTGAAAAGTATAAAATCAATTGTCACCTTTAAAATGACTTTAAAAAGATACCTGCATGACAATATAATAGTAAACAGTACAATAATATAATATATAAGATAATGTTTGTTTTTTGTACTTGTGTATATCAATACAATATCAAACAGGACATTCTTGAAAATAGGAGTAAAATCTTAACAATTAATCCTGTATAAAAATAAAATGTTATCAGATCAAATCAAGGTAGGTGCCACTGGATTTCAGTCATACTTAGATCCATACAGGGTGTGGAAGGGGAACTGAAATTGATTCTATTACCAGGGAGTGATTGGTTTAGGACAGGGTAAGGGTGGAGGTGTCACAGCATGCCAGAAACTATTTTGATTGCGGCAATGTAAAGGAGTGGATGCCCTGCAAAGACTGTTCAAAGACCAGAATTTTCAATTCAAAATAATGCATTATATATTATTAAATTCCCTTTTTAAAATGTAAGGAAACTGTATTGCAAAAAACAATATTATAAAATGGGTTGGAGATTTCCTGATTGTTGATAGGCTAAACAAGTTCTGAGACCCATATCTTAATTCTCCACAACTGCACAAGTTTGAACAAGTTCAGGGAGTGGGAATTAGAATTTGGGCAGCTCACCTACAGAATTCATGAGCCACTTCACTCATTCCTGATTTCTATCACAAACATGTTTGCCTCCCTTACTCACCTATAAAAACCTTCAACTAGGCCTTAAAAATATAAAGCCATTAAATTAAACAAAATAAGTAAATAATGGAATTTTCTTTACACTAATAAGCCCCTCCTTACACACATACACAAATTCAAAAAATTGAGTACTGTTAAGAGTTTCCATTGATGGTGTTTATTTGAAGACCATGAAAAATCTCCCTCTTATCTTTACCAGTGTGCCAGATAACTCATTGCTCTTTACCTTGCAATAGATGAAACTGAGGTTCTGGCTCCACATGAGGCCTTTGTGTGTGCATACGTGTGTATACCATTGGAATTCTCCAGAATTTTGAATTTATGTATTCCATGTTACCATTCCATGAGTGTGAAGGGTGGGGGAGAGGAAGGAACATTTTACTACTGGAATACTGCAGACTTTTGAATTTTTGTATTCCATGGTATGCAATCACACTACACAATTCAATACATTGAATGTGTAGAAAAGATAGATAACTGACAGGTGAAAACCATCTGTGGAGGGCCCATTTTACAATTTTTAGCAATAGTATAATTTTATTATGGATTTTAAAACTTTCAGAGAGTTCATTTTTTAAAAGTTGTCTATGAACCCATTTAATAAGCACAATAAGACCACACTTTCAGGGGCTGAAGACACTTGACCTGTAGCCTGGTACCCGACAACACTCCTGGATGTGTGGTACACCAGCACAACCAATGTCTTGTCATGTCTTATTGCTTACTTAATGCACTATTCAGAGTCTAAGCACAATTCCTAAAAAGTACAGAAATTTGATGTTAGGGTCAATAGGAAACCTGGCTTTTGGTGAACGTGTAGTGTGGCATTCCTAAGGGTTTTAATGATTGTTTGACACAGCATTGGCATTACCCTAACTTTGACACTGCTGTCTTAAAAGACAGTTGTGTAACAAACTTTATATGCATTTAAAGGCAGTGCCACCATTAGAGTAATGCCAACATTGTCTCAGTCACTTAAATCCCAGGGAAAGCCATACTAGACATTCCCCAAGAGCCAGTGTACAGTTATATACCCTAACATTGAATTTCCATACTTTTTATGCTTTGTGCTTGGACCCTACCTGCTATATTTACTTGGTTTTCTGAAATAAATATGTACAAATTGCTAGAAAAGGGTACTGTACAAGGACATAATGACGAGTGAGGGGAGGGAGCTAACAAACTCATAAATCTCAAACCCGGAGCAGGTGTATTTATGAGCTCTTAAGGTCCCCTCCCCAAGATAGAACTAGGTCACAAGTGCACAGCACATTTCTAGTCTGAATATATTTTGTCAAAGAACTACTTTAATTTTATTTTATTTTATTTTTGAACTGTAAAAAACTTCCCAGCTGTGCAGGAGTTAATCCTTGCTGTGTTTGATATTCCTTAATGAGTTTGCTAATTTTTCCAACTGACTGTAAATGAGGCAGCCTCAGTTTATCACCTGACTTACATATCATGCTACTGTGAGACAGAGGAACATGGCTACAGTACCATCAGCTTTTGAGCTGTGTGAGTACTCCATTCCTCATCAATGTGCTTTTCTCTTTGCTTGCCTGGAAACTGTCTTAAAATCTCCCATAGTTTTAAGGAAAGTTCATGCTGTGCATTTGTTGTATATCCTGTGATCCCAGGATGCACCTGAACACACTCCTCAGCTTAATGTGTCTTTTCTGGTTAAAAATGGTAAAGTAAATAAATAAATATTGAAATAATGTTCTGAAAATTACATTTAAAGGGGAACGGTCAGTATCAGGGGCCCCACACTCAAATGTTGGGCTGGTAGGGTTCCAATGTGAACTTTGCGTCCAGAAAATATTTTGGTTTACTTAGTGTTTACTGTAGTATAGTAGATTGCTTCAGACTAATTTTGCTTAGTGCTAGGCTGGCATCATCTGTTACATTCCCAGAATTCCCTGCTGCTGACATCAGACCAGTAGGCAGCAGTGGAAGATTCAGTAGCCTGCTGTACATGTTAGAGTTTATATAGACTCTGATCTTTTATTTACTGGTCCTGCTGTCCTCCCTGGGCTACATACAGTCACAGAAGACCGTGCTTAGCTCCTGGAGAAATGCAGACCTGGAAAAACATCTGATCAAAGACTATTAAAGCTATAACATGCATTGCAGGCTATTGAAACTCCAACTGCTGCCTACTACTCTGACACCAGCAGCAAGGTATTGTGGGATTTGTAGTAATAGAAGATGTCAGCATAGAACTAAACAAATGAATCTGCTACAGTCTTTTATACTACAGCAAACACTATGTAAACCAAAATGTTTTTGCACAAAAGTGTACATTGGGGCCAGCCTCACACTTTAGAGTGGAGCCCTTTGTGCTGACATTCCCCCTTTAGATGTTTTATTTTTTTACAGTGTTGAGTGCAAAATGTGCTTGATAAGTAGACTCAAACTGTCTGCAAAGCCATTTTTATAAAAAGCTTTTAAAATGTACTTTTTGTGGGCTGGAGGGTTCAAACTGTTACAAAATCCTTTAATGAAAGTTTGTTTTATAATGTGCTTGTTGCATACTTGTTTCAGAGTTAGTCAGTTACCTGACCACAGTAATTCTGGCCTTGTACTGATTGATGTGTTGTGTGATAAACTAGTTTGTGGAATAAATGAAGATTGCATGCAGTGCTGTTTGTTGTCAGGGTCCACACTGACATTTTATCAAGCACTATACATTGCCCAAGCTATGGAACCTGATACTAGAAATGCTTTGGATTTCCAAAGAGCAAATGTTTTGCCTTCAACTGTGAACAGCATGAAGAAGCAAGCAGGCAAAAATAAACAGGTCACAGCTACAACATGTTACTGGTGTAACTGCTAATGCCTAGCTGCTAGCTGTAAGGTCAAGGATGCAGTCTGACATTCTTGTAATAAGATGGCACATATTGCTTTAAAGTGCAGGGAAAAAATGATAAGCAGAAACCCGCACAATGTAAATCATGGCAATACCCACAGACAATACACATAGAAACATAGAAGTTGACGGCAGATAAGGACCGCAAGGCCCATCCAGTCTGCCCATTCTTGAAAATATGGGGGAAGAAGAGGAATGTCCCTTTACAATGTTTAATCAGAGAAAATCATGTGTAGAGCCGATTTTTGTTAGTCTGCAAGTAAATCAGAATGAACTAAAGGTAGACATTAATACAGGAGCATCATCATCAGTTATTTGAAAGAGAACATACAGAGAAACATGGAGACTTAATCAAGCACCTGTTCTAAAGCAGACCAAGGTAGTTCTGTGTTTGTAGTCACTGGTGAACAAATTAAATTACTAGGACCACTTGAGGTAAACGTGTAGTTCAATGTGCCTGTGCAACTGGTTTTGTGCTTGTGTAACAAAGATACTCTTTGGCTGTTCACCTCTCTATCCATGGGATATACCACCCTGTAGGGGTATGAAGGCAAAGAACCCTAGATGAGGGTTCTACCCCTTGAGGTGCCATGGGAGTGATTCCCTTGACTAAAGGTACCTTAGGAAGAAGCCCATGAGAGAGAGGGGTGTGTCGCTGGAGGAAGAGGGGTCGATGGAGGGGGGCAAGGAAAAAATACTTGTGTATGGAGTGAGGAGAGCAACCCTTAAATGGGCTGAATGGGGGTGTGGCCAGTTGCACCACGCCCTTGAACTACAGGATGTAGCCTTCCAATTCACTGTCTCTTTTCAATTGATTTCATGCTTTTATAACATAGATACACTTTGGCTGTTCACCTCTCTATCTATGGGATATACCACCCTGTAGGGGTATGAAGGCAAGGAACCCTAGAGGAGGGTTCCACCCCTTAAGGTGCCATGGGAGTGATTCCCTTGGCTAAAGATACCTTAGGAAGAAGCCCAAAAAGAGTCTCTGGTAAAGCATACAAGGTAGTGGTGAAGACCTGTTTAAGTTGGTTCATAGTATGTGTTCAGTTGGTAGCATGGGTCAGTGAAGACCTGCATGCAGGTCAAGTGGAAATGGGGTTCAGCTGGTAACATACGTCAGTTGGTCATATTGTTTGAGTAAAGTAAGCAGGAAATGACAGGTGAATAGTGACCCACTCAGAGGTCTGACTGTAAGGCATGGAGGCTTGTCTTCCTAAGGAGAAAGAACAGCCAAAGGGGGAAACAGGATGACCATGGGACAGCCGCCCAACTCCATCCAACAGCGGAAACCTACCTAAGTGATCTAGGGACTACAAGGATGCCTATCTAGTATTATGAACATTAGCATGGGGGAGAGGAAAAGCCCTCTTTGAGGAGGGAACCTCTGGGGATCCAAGGCCCAGGTCACTTTCCCTCCAGGCTTTGGGACAGTTTTGGTTAGTGACAACTCTGCTACTGCAATTTAGTAGACCAATCCAAAGGAATTGCAATTTTGGGAAACACTCTCACTATCCTTCTAATGGGAACATCATGGAGGGTTGCGAGCACACTCTGCAGCAAGAGATGACCAAGACGGGAGGAGGAGAGTAACGATTGTCGAGGTGCTCAGCCGGCCTACCAATTTATGAACAAACTAGGTGAACCAGAGGCAGTTGTAGGGATCCAAGGCCCAGGTCACTTTCCCTCCAGGCTTTGGGTCAGTTTTGGTTAGTGACAACTCTGCTGCCGCAATTTAGTAGACCAATCCAAAGGAATTGCAATTTTGGGAAACACTCTCACTATCCTTTTAATGGGAACATCATGGAGGGTTGCGAGCACACTCTGCAGCAAGAGACGACCAAGACGGGAGGAGGAGAGTAACGATTGTCGAGGTGCTCAGCCGGCCTACCAATTTATGAACAAACTAGGTGAACCAGAGGCAGTTGTAGGGAGAATAGCATGAAAAGGTGCCTCCGAACAATCTCAGGCAGCTAAAGGGGCCTTTCCCATGAGAGCCCCTCACCTTCATTGCTGAAGTCTTAAATGCTACATCGAGAGGTGCCATCAGTGTGGTTGACTACTGAAGGTCCACCTGGAGTGAGAACCTTCCCAACTATGGGGCCAGGTGACAAGAACCCTGCCCCAAGCTTTGGATGCTCAAGATGTGGACTTTGGTGTGCAGACAGAGACTGTCAGCCACAGGGCTAGCCCTGAATCCAGGAAGTAATAGATATGGTTAGCATGTCTCCAAAATGTGGCGGAGTGAATTGTAATAAGCATGGGACCCACACATGGATTGTAATAGATAATAGCAGACAGGGTCAGACTGAGCACTGTCGACCCTCATGTGGGTCTTGACTGGATGAGATCCACTGTTGCGAGACCTGTACATAGGTTAGGATGAACAATATGAACCCTCTTGTGGGTCTAGGCAAGATAAATAGCATATGCCAACAACAGGAATGCATGACTACCAAGTCCATTAGGAAGCCAAATTGGGAGTGAATTGAATCGTATACTATGAGTAAGAAAACAGCGAGGCTGGGCAAAGCCCAGGGCCGACAGTTGGAGAGGAGGAGGCTGTGAAGCCAGTTAGGTAGGAGAAGGCTGCAAAGCCAGTATGGTAGGAGATGTGGTTCAAGACAAGTAAACATGATATGCTGCCAGACTTGGAAGGGGATGAGCATTGCTGATAGTGCAAGGGACAGGAAGGCTGGGATGACTGAGTAAACTGGGTGCATAATGTTAGGAAGGGGATGGTAGAAGGCTGGGTAGAGCCAAAAGCCCTTAGGCAGAGAGTTTCCTAGAATCACTGGCTATGTAGTGCCATGAAGGCTATGCAGAGCAGCAGAAGAAGGCCAGGCAAGCCAGGGGCTTATACAATATGTGCCAAATAGGAGGCTGCTCCTGCCACCTGGGGCCACGATACCCACTGTGACTCTTCAGTCCCCCACCATAGGAAAAACAAAGAAGCCACAAACATGACACCACAACACCAAGCAGCTAATGAAATAAGTTAAATACGTGCCAGCCATGAAAGCAGGATTAGGTTATCATCAGAAACAAACTGCTGAGGGTTTGGTATAAGTAAGGTTTGGTAAAGGTGGGAGTAGCAATAAATGAGTCTAAATAACATAAACATAGAAGTGAGGAGTAATGCAGTAGGGCAGGACACTTCTGTAGCAGGTAGGGGAATGAGACATAGTGATAGCTGCTAAGGGGAGTGAATTGAAGTTTACACAAGACATTGGATGGTAAGACCAGATGATTGTGATGATTTCAGTATGAATAGTGAATTGAATGAGATGCATGATACCTTAAATGCCTTTAAGGCAGAGTTAGGTATCTGTAAGGCAGTAAACATTGTAGTTATTAGATAGGCAGCAAAGCCATGAACCAGATGTAATCAATTAAGTGGAACAAGGCAACAGACTGCAGTGTGAGCTGAAACAGACAATAACAATTGCAGGAACTGAGGACTGCTGGCCAGAAAAACAGGTTGAGCTAAAGCATGCAGAAAACCATGCAGTGGACAGAGGCCTGAATATCAGGTGAGAAATTGAGCCTAGGGGTATAGGCACAGGGCAGCTTGAGGCAAGGAAACAAAGTGTGTAACCTGAAGCATAATTAGCAATGTATACACAAGGCACTAAAAAACTAGAAAGCCCAAAAGAAACAAATGAAGTAAACACAAGGACAGGAGCAGGAAGGAAAGCAGCACATATGGAAGCATGGAGCAGCCAGAGGCCAGCAATACAAACCAAAAGCAGGACAGCAGAAAAACAGAAGTCCAGCACAAACCAAGCAGAGTCCAAGAAACCACACGGGGTGGGGGAGGGGCAAAGCCCCAGCTGGCCCCAGTAGAGAAGACAGATCGATAAAACCTCCGGCTGCAAGGAAAAAATGCTTGTGTGTGGAGTGAGGAGAGCAGCCCATAAATGGGCTGAATGGGGTGTGGTAAGTTGCACAACCATCTTGAACCACAGGCTTTAGCTTACCAATACAAGGACCAGCAAGCTAAACTGCCACTGCTAATGTCATGAGGTGAGTGTCCAAGCCTTCCAGAATGTGACTGGCTACATAAAATCTCATTAATCTGGAGTATAATTAAGCATATGGCAGATTTCCATGAGGTCCTAAACAAATATCCTAATGTATTTATGGATAAGGTAGGCATTTTCAGTGTGGTGAACCTGTTTGACTTTATGTAGACCTACTGTACATGTACCACTGTGCTTCTCCCAACCATGGCAGGTGCCATTAAGTGGGAAAAAGCTGAAGAGACTGCAGCAGGAAGGTAATATGGAACCTGTGCAAACTTTACATTGGGCAACACTGATTGTACCTGTACTGTATTAGAAAGAGATGGGATAATCCACAATTGTGGAGATTATACATTAACAATTAATCACGCATAGAGAATAGATGTCTACCAATTACCCCAGGTGGAGAATCTGTTTACAGTGATGGCAGGTGGAGGTCTTTTACAAAACTTGAGATGGTTCAGTCCTATCAGCAGGTGTTATAGGACGAAGAATCTATGTAGTATTTATGTATGTATATACAGGTATGTATGTATTTATTTAGAAACTGGTGACTGGGAAAGGCACACTGAGTCAAGGCTCATTTCCAGGTGCGACCCAAGGAAGGGTACATGGGAGATAGAATACATCAGCTAGGTAAAAACAAAATGGTAGTTACTGTAAATACAGTGCAAACAAATACAAGTTACTGCAAGCTGAAAACAGTGTGGATCTAAAAGATGAACAACAGTGGAACCATAGTAGATAAAGACAACTTATATGATAAGCAAGGTTCAAACTAATTAGGGTGATACTGAGTGGCCAGACAGGGGCGTGTAACCCAGCCTATCAGGTCCCTTGTCATACGCTCTAGAGCGTAATTAATTTACATGAGCACATACGGGCAGCAGCCTTCTTGTGCATCACATTTCTTAGTATGAACCTTAGTATGATCAAGGAACCCCCAAGGCAGACTGCCGTTTTCAACCTGTTGCTTACCAACTCAGAAAGGGTAGGTGAAGTGCTGATTGAAGTACCACTGGGATCCAGCAACCATAACACCAAATGGTTTGAGCTGGCCCTTGTTAACAGTAAGCCCTCATCAAAGGCTGAAGTTCTGGATTTCAGAAGGGCAGACTTAAACAAGATGAGGGAGTTAGTCCAGGACAGGTCAACTGCAGTGGACAGTATCAGAGGCGTGAAGAAAAGATGAGTGAAATAAAAGGGGACATTCTTGAGGCAACAAAGACATGCATGAGAATGGTTACCAAGAGAAACACGTGCAAGAGACCAATATGGTTCTCTGAAAAGGTCAGGGAGACAGTGAGGGCTAAAAAGAAGGCCTTCCTCAAGTATACAGAGAAGACGGGGATGAAGAATAAGGTAACACCAGATAAGAACTATGGAGGCCAAAAGGACTGTCAGGGATGAGAAAGAAGGCACAGTACTATGTATTGTAGAGAGGATCAATGGCAGGGAAAACAGTTCTTCAACTATAGAAGGGGAAAAAAGATGAGTGGGGGAATTGCTAGGCTTGCAGAGGGAGGCAGTGTAATAGAGGAGAACAAACAGAAGCAACCCTTCTGAAGGAATACTTCTGCTCCATATTCACTATGGAAGATGGGCCTTTGCCAGACAGCAGCAAAAAGGCTGCTGAAAGGGAGGTCCCATAAATGAGGCACCAGGTACTGCATTTGTTAGTGAAAGGGACAGAAAAGGGCTAGCAGCCCTGAAGATAGATAAAGCCCCAGAATTAGCTGAACCTCTCATAGGGCAGTTCAATGGCTCAGACCAACCTGATAGTATTCTTTGATTGAGTAACTAGGACTGTAGATAAGGGTCATGAAGTGGTTTTACTCTACTCTGACGTCAGCAAGGCATTTGACTCTGTGCCACTCAGAAGGTTGCTGAAGAAGCAAGGGTGCAGCAAAGAACATAAATAGATAAGTAGGAAGCTGGATAGAAGGGAGACAACAGAGGGTAGTGGTAAATTGAGTCAGATCTTAGGAAAGGCAGGTCACCAGTGGAGTGCCACAGAGATTGGTTCTGGGTCTAGTCCTTTTCCATATGTTTATCAGTGATGTATGAGAAGGAATACAGGGCAAGATGTATCTCTTTTCAGATGGCACTAAGCTCCTAGGTAGGGTAGACAGTGAGGAGGGGCTAAGGAAGATGCAGTCGAACTTGCACAGGATGGAGAGGTGGACCAGGATTTGGCAGTCAAAATTCAACACCAAAAAGTGCAAGGTGATAAACATAGTAGTAGTAGTAGTGAAATAGTTTTATTAATTTCATAATGAACAGGGATATACTTAATTGAGCCATTAACTCATTTACAATGAGGTCCCTTTGTGCATTTTGCAGTATAATGTCAAAATTACACTGGTCAATTAGTTCCAAAATAAAAGTAATTAAAAATAATGAAAGTTACAATACAGATACATATTCAAATAAATAAACTAAAATGTACCATTAACCTACAAATATACAACACAGATTATAGATTTAAAAAATACCATGAAGTCTATGGAAAATGCATGGGAATACAGACCAGTATCTATCTACTGGCAACAAGGTAAGGGTTTAGAAGGTTGCTGTATTATCCATTTTTTTTATTTCCCCTATGAGGGGTGTTCCCATCCTCCAATCTAAGGATATAAGGAATAGTGTTCCATAATGTCATTCTCAAGTAATACAGGGAAGCCCTTCCAGCCTCTAAATTACATTTAGGTACCATAAATTCAAATCCCTTAGCAGTTCTTAAATTATCCTTTTGTGGCCTTTTTACTATGTTCTCCAAAATATATTGTGGGAATTTTCTTTTATGGCACTTAAACACAACTGTCAAAATGTGTGTACTTCTACAGTCATTCAATCTTAGCCAACTCAAGTCTGCATGTAAGTTGCAGTGGAGCGTATCACAGGGGTCATCGAGGATAATGTTGGATACACATAGGGAATAAGAACCCCAGAATGAAGTATTGAATGGGAGAGGTTAAGCTGGATACTACTTCTGAGGAAAAGGACCTAGGAGTCATCATACATTACTCCCTTAGACAATATAGCCAGTGTAGCAGGGTCTGCAGTAAGACAAACAGGATGATGGGGTGTATTGGAAGGAGTACTGACAGCAGGAAGAAAGAGTTATTACTACCTCTCTATAGATTACTGTTGAGGCCACACCCCTGTTTACACTGCTGACTTTGCAGCACATCAACCCATGGGCATGGGTTGATGCGTTGCAAAGTCAGCAGTGTAAACACTCTTCGAAGTGCCTTAAGCCCCCTTTGGATCCTTTTTTTGATCTGACTCAGTTGGGGGATCAGCAACAGAGCAAGCGCTTTACACGGTGGTGTGAACGTGTTGCTGCACTCGCTCCGCTGCAAGGGCTATCTTTCCTTTCATCCTCAGTGAAATTATGGCCCCTCCTTTGAGAGACCTGCAGCACTGCGAGGGTGGGCTGTGTAAATGGGGAATCACCAGAGAAGCAGAGAGCACAGTGTGACTGGAGTGGCGCAGATGCTGGAGCACTGGTGCTGTGTAAATATGGCTCTAGAGTATTGTGCCTAGTTCTGGTGTTCTCACCAAAGGAAAGACCAGGAAAGGCTGTAGACATGGCTGTTTAGAATAACCAAAATGATTCAGGGCCAGCAGCACAAATCCTATGAGGAGTGCCTTAGGACACTGAATATGTACTTGTGTGAGGCTAGATGAGAGAGGGGTGATATGATTAGAGACCTTAAAGTTCCTGAAAGGAATGAATAAGGTGAGCTGAGAGGAACTGTTCAACAAGAGTAGTGATTCTAGAACTCGAAGTTACAAGTGGAAGCTGCTGGGGGGTGTTCAAGAGGGATGTGAAAAGGTTTTACTTCACAGAGAGAGTGATTGAGCCATAATAGTCTGCCAGTAAAGGTGGTGAGCACCAAAGCCTAGAATGGTTCAGTTTCAACACTTGGGACAGAGTTAAGGGCTTAGCAGTTACTCAGGGGGTAGCAGTAGTAAAACAGGGAGTAAGGGGGTGGATAGTGTAGACAAAAAACCCATATTGACAAAAGGTCTCTGGGTATGAAAGGGTGTAACAGACAGACTAGGTGGACCATTGGTCTTTTTCTGCCATCATTGTCTATGTTTCTGTATTAGGAGCTTGTCTGAGTGAGAGGCAGATTTGAGGGGACAGATTATTCCAAAGAAAAGGGAAGGTGAAGGGAAAAGGCAGTTTGCCCCACAGTCATTTTGCAGAAAGGGAGAACAAAATATCTGGAGTCAGCAGATTAGAGTTAGTAGGTGGATGAGAGACAGGGGAGGCTATACATAAAGTGATGAGAACCAGAATCCAGGCTGGCAGTATAGCCTAGAGGTTAGAGTAACAAGCTTGATACATCCAGCAGACCAGACCTTGGTTTGATTCTCACAACCTCCACTTGCATACTGTATGACTCTGAGCAAGTCACTTAACTGCCCAGTGCTCCCAGGTCGCCCCTGAAAACAGGCACTTGTGCCTAGTAGGCCTTACCCAGTTACCAAAGACTGAAAAATAAAATAAAATCTGAAAACAGGAACAATGAGACACCTAGACAGAAGTGGAGGAAGAGAGAAGTTACAGTAGTGCAGAGTGAGCAGTGGTTGATAAGGGGAGGAAAGTTAGTAACAAAATAGCAGAAAGCATGGAAAAGATGGTCTGGGTAGTCAAAACAGAAGAATCGTCTTAAAGCAATTTTCTTATTTTCAACAAAAAAATCACGATGTGCATCAGCAGAATGTCACTACAGAAAATTCCACCAAATTTGAATCTCTAAACATTTAGTTTTTATCACTTAACACATTTTTTACTAAACGCTTAGCCCTTTAGACTTTATCAGTTCCAGCTGCTCTTCCTGCCTTCCTGTGACATCAGAATCTTTTCAGTGGCAATAGAGTGTGATGTGACAGCAGAGGATTATGACTTTAAAGTAGGAACAGCAGCACGAACATATACACTCTAAAGAATGGAATGTCCTGAAATGTAATTTTTGGGGGAATAATATGATATTTGAGTTCTGGTAGCACCAACTATCAGTTTAAGAAAACTGGGAAATCACTTTAAGGAGGATTAGAAAATGGACTTCAGTTTACCCAAGCTCTGATTGGCTCAGCCCCTTGGCAAGGTGGGCATCTATCAGATAACAGTGCCCGGGGAAAAAAGGTGCCAGCTCAGCCTGTTTAGATTGGAAATCACTGGGCTGGAAGAAAGTTCAGTTTAAAATTGCCACCATTCTTTTTCTCTCAGTCAGGGACAGAAAGACAACCTCCAGCCAAATGAAATTATTGGCTAGCTGGGTTAATATAGAAATGTGTTTGCACCAAAAATCATGTAGCACATACTATCTAAGTTCTTTGAAATTATTTTTTGCTTCAAACAGGTTTGTATTTTAAAGAAAAAGCACTAGAACGTTGTGTGCTCAGTGTTACATCAACACAGCTTTCCCAGCTCACTTGGCTCCAACCCCACTCACGCTAACTTGACAACTGCTGGCTCCATCCCCTGATTTCACTAACCCACCTGGGAAGGCTGTATTCTGTCATCTTTATGATCACCGAATGCAGCAATCGGTACTCTTCTAATGGCTTTCTCTACAATCACTGGTCACCAACTGTTCCACTATCCCTACAACACTCATGGTAATCCCATCACTGGCAATCTCCCTGCAGTTTCTGCTTCCTTCTCACTACCCTCCCTGATCTGAGTATAGTCCTTATTGATGGCTGTCTCATATGCATGTACAAGAACACAGAGGTAATGGAGTGGGGGGGAGGTTGAGGACTTCATATAAGGAAAAAAGTTGTCAAATGCTGCAGTGCCCTCCAGGGGCAGGTATACCAGTAGACGGACTACTTTACCAAACAGTGGCTTAAAATTAATTTTTACTCTTTTTTTTTAACTCCTATATAAAATGTCACATGTACCCATTTTCTAAGCACAATAATACCATTCAGGGTGGGTGGTATTGGGCTATACCAGACATTCAGGGGTTATAAGGCCCTCTGCTTGCAACATCAGGCCTCATTATGCCCCTGGGAAGTCTGGTATAGCCCAATACTGCCCATCTTGTTGGGTATTATTGCTTGCTCTCATGGTGGCCAGGGAGAAGCAGGCAAGCTTTGTTAAATAAAGGGTGCAAAGTTTGGGGCAGAGCTTTTAATGGGTGCCACTGAAGTGGATAAAGAAGTCTAAGCATTGATCCAGCCACACATCAAAGTACTTGACATGAGAAACCTCATCAAATGGGGTACCATCCAGGGTTTTAAAGGGAAAGTCCACTCAACCTTTTTTTCCTGATTGCCTGTGTAGTGTGTAGGCATGAACAATGATTCGCTCTCTCTTGCAGCCTTCTAATTTCATTCTAATTTAAATTTAAATGAAGTTGCTTCACTCTTTTCTGCCCTGGTATGAAAACCTGTTTGATATCATTTCAAAAGACATGATCCCACTCATAAAAGGAAACATGGGAGGTGATGATGCATATTTACACATCTAAGGGACTGGAAGTAAGCAAAGAGCTACTAGCACCAAAGAGTTAATCAGCTGAATAACAAAATGTAACGAGAACCAACATCCTTCCAACTGCATTTTTCCAACTCAGACACACTTTAAACAACAGAAAGCATTAGAGAACTCACCTTGAAAAGTTTGATGGACAGCACAAGACAAGAATATAGGAGCTTAAGTAGACATACAATAAAACTAACTGACAGTAGCACTTCTGCTGACTTGTGAATGAACACACCATCAACTCTCATGATGTCTTGCATAAGTGGGGTCATGATCTTTGCAAAGGTATCAAATGGATTTTCACACCAGGGCAGAACAGAGTGAAGCAACTTCATTTAAATTTAAATCAGGATGAAATTAGGGGGGTGTAAGAGAGGGAATCATTGTTCATGCCTACATGCTACACAGGTATAGAGAAAATAGGTTGAGGGAACTTTCTCTTTAAATAAGTTAGGGTGGAGCCGAGCCTTGCAAGTCTTTGGCTAGTACCAAAGAACACAGAAACTGTCTTTCTGGCATTAACAGTTAGCTGGTGTGACTGGAACCAGTGTTGGATATTGTTGACATCAAGCTGCAGATCACCGACAGAGGTAGCAGTGACAATATGGTGTTGTCAGCCTACATGTGGAAGATCATTTCAAAACAGAGAGCGGGCAGGTCATTCAGGTAGACGGGTACCAATCAATAGTTGTTTAGGTATAACTGCTTACCACACCATCAAATACCAGCACATTTCCACAGGACAATGGTGACATACAGAAATAGATTAGTTGCTGTATTGGTCCTTGTAAGAACAGATCCCAGAAGCAAATGGTTTGATACCTTTTAATGGACCAACATATATATTACATAAAGAAAACACTGTCTTAGCTAAGACAACAACTTCTATGTTGGTCCCTTAAAAGGTATCAAACCATTTGCTTCTGGATCTGCCAGGACAATGGATAATCTTCTGTGATGGATCTCTCAGGTGGTCATTTAGTTTGATGATATTTTGATTACAGATAAGACGGACATGTCTCATCTCCAGAGCCTGGATCGAGTGTTAAAAAGACTGTTGATGCTGGGCTAAGACTGAGTCTCAGCAAGTGTACATTCCAAGCACCAGAAGTCACTTACATAGGACACAGAATTAATGTGCAGGGCTTGTTGCATTCTCTGGAAGAAAAAAGTACATGCAGTAATAGAAGCCCCAGCATTCCAAACCATTTATGAATTGAAGTCATACCTGGGTCTTGTACATTATTATGGAAAATTTCCACCTGATCAGTTAACAGTGTTAGCACCACCATATCAACTACTGCAAAAGCAAATGCCATGGCAGTGGAGTAAGTCCCAAGAGAAAGCTTCGAAGCTGTCAAGGAATTGCTTCAATAAGCACAACTACAGTACAAGTCACATTAAGCTGTTCCATCAACTCACTGGTGTAGCATTTCTTTTTTGTGATTCTACTGCAGTGGCAACTTGAATTGTTGAAGCTTTTAATTCTTTTCCAACCATTCTTCACTGCCTATTCAGCTCACTTGTACCTGATTAGTGATATGGCAGTAGCTGTTTTGCAGTGTTTATGCAATGCATTTTCATGGCATTGTTTATAAATATCACAGCATTCCTTAAGGGTTGTTTAGTCTGCCTTCTGAAATGAAACTCATAAGCACTCAGCTGAAAACAAAGCTTATTGTCCTAATAGCTAGTTGCAAACCAATACTAACTTTTTACTAATTCATTGAATTAAACACTGCACAGATTAGGAAACTCATTGAACAAGGCTACACCAGTGAGTTGAGGGAACAGTTTAATGTGACTTGTACTGTACAGCTCCATCTTGACACAAAAACTAATTCATCTTATCCTGTGATGCTTCAGCATACAGAGTTGGAGCCATCTTTTGCATAAAATGGAGGTTGGATTAGAAAAACCCATTGGGTTAACATCTTGGATACTGCCATCTGCTGAAAAATGGTATTAACAACTAGACAACAAAGGGCTAGTCATTGTATTCGATGTGAAGAAAGTTCACCATTATGTCCATCAACATCTTTTTTATGTTTATGTTTATTTATGGGAGATAATGCAGTCATTGAGCCAAAAGCTCATTTACAGTGACGTTCCAAGGACAATCATAACCAAGGTACAATATGTTACATAATAGCATTTCTGTACAAAATACACAATGTGAAATACTTTGGTACTTTACAGTACAAATATACAATATGGAAAGCAATAATATTTTCAGCAGTACAACCACTGTGGGCCATTAGCAACAATTCATTTATTTAACATGAAGGTAGGGCCACATTTACTGGACTTAAGTTGCTTGAAAGATTATTCCAAGCTAAGGGACCCCAGCCAGTAATAGACTGTTCACCTTTCACAATGTTTACATGCAAGATTTCAACTAACAAATAGTTAGATGACTGCATGCCTAGTCATGTATATCTCACAAATACTAAGTCCCTAATATAATTAAGAAATTATCTTTGATACATCTTTTTCATCTGCTGAACTATTTGTAATTCATGTCTCTGTTTCAGTGGAAGCTAGTTCAGAAGAGTAAACACCGCACAGCCGTGAGCATCACGTGATGCCAAGAGTGAAGCAGGCCAGCTTATTTACCAGAATGTCAAGAGTAACCAAAAGGTTAATCCCCGCTCCACCATAGTTCACATTCTCATATTCTAAGATCGATGTTCCCTAGGATCAGTTTTGAGTCCACTTATTTTTTCACTTCTCATGAATGGTGCCCCATCTTCATGCTCTTCTAGCTCCATCATAATGTATGCAGATGATGCAGTCATTTACGAGGATAGTTTAAATCCAAGGGAGGCCTTGGATAGACTCCAGGTCAACTTTGATACATTTCAAACTTGGTTGCTCTCTAATTCACTTGTGCTTAATTCAGTAAAAACCAAAACCATGCTCTTTTCGAGTAAAAAGTCCAATCTGTCCAATCTTCCATCCATCTATGACGCTAAGGGGAACTCCATTGAATATGTTGACACATTTAAATATTTGGGACTTACTTTTGACACTAATCTTACTTTTGATCAACATGTATTTTCTTCTATAACAAAAATTCATCAAAGACTTGGATGCCTTTATAGAGTCAAGCATTATCTAACTCATGAATCTAGGAGGCTAATGGCACACAGTTTCCTCTTTAGTGTTTTAGATTATGGGTTGGTGGTTTATGCTTCAATAAGCACTAAATTGTTAGGAAAACTGTCAGTCACATATAATTCTATACCGAGGTTTATGATTTCTGCCCCAGCCCGAACCCATCATTATTTATTGTTAAAGTCTTCCAATTGCCTTTCTGTAACAAAAAGAATTCAGTTTAAAATGTATATCTTCCTATATAAAATCAAAGCTGGTTTGTTACCTAATTCAGTGAGTTCATTTTTCTCAAGATATGTTAACTCTAATTGTACTAGATCTCAATCAGTGTTCATATTTAATGTTCCATTTTTTAAGAGAACTATGGCCCAACATTCATTATTATACAGGGGTCCATGTTTTTTAACTCACTCCCATGTGATTTTTCAGTCTGTAAGTGTATTCTCTTTTAAATCTAAGCTAAAAAGGTACTTACAGTGTACTCAAGAATGTACTTGTTAATAGTTTTTTGTAATGTGTCCTAATTATTGTATATGTTATTGTTTTTGTTTTTTGTTTATTGTATTGCTTGTCGTCTGTGAAAACGGGCAGTTTGCTCATCAGACTTACAAGGGTAAAAAATAAAATGAAATGAAATGAAATGAAAGATATGATCATTGTTTCTACAGTACACTTCCTGACATCCACTGAAAGAGAGACATGATGCCTATATAAAACCCTATTCTGGGATGGACTTTTATTTATTATACTATTGATACGAAAGTCTCAGTTAAGATGAGCATCTACCCAAACCCCCAGTATTTAAAGGAGCGAAACAGGCTGAAGGGGGTTTGTCATAGGTCTCAATAATTAAGGGGTCCTCTCCATTCTCTTAACATAATTTGTGATTTTTTTAGAATGTAATGCCAGGTCATTACTACCCAGGAAATCCATAAGCCTTTAAATACCAGTTGAAGGCCCTGATGAAGGAGCAAAGGCTCCAAATATGCATGGGGTTTGTAGTCACAGGGGGTTGCTGACTTTGCACAATGGCACTTTTAAGTACTTAATAAAAGAACATTTTTTGCATGACTCCTGAGTGTAAGTTCCTTTTCTTGTTTTCTGTTCTGACCTATTCAGGAACCTGCATCATAGAACTGTCTGTGCTGAAGGTTTTTTTGTCTGAGTCCAACTGGATGTCCACCTCTATCTGGGAAACAGATAGACCAGCACTTCACAAAACTGTATCATTGGCATACAAGTGGAAATCAACCATAGGCAGCCACCATTCTAGATTGTTCAAATGTATTTTTTTATTTAAACTTTTGTTATCCAGGTAAAATAGGATAAAGTAATATGGGATGAACAACAGAGGACCAAGAACAGACCCTTCCAACAGCATCTTGTACCCCATACTTCAGCTAGCTGCATGAGTTACATCAAATAGCAGGAGAACCACTGCAGCAAAGGTCCTTCCAAACCCAACCTTCTTTTATCATAATACTGTGATTGATGGTGCTGAAGGCACTGGAGGTATAAAAAACAAGGCCTAACACTTAAACCTTCATCTATTGCCATTTGACTATAATCTGTAATTTTGACAATCACTGTAGGTGTACTGTGATATTTCCTAAACCCACATTTATTATAATTCAGCACATCTTTGTTTGGCAAATAACTGTTCATTTGTCCAGCAACTAGTCTTTCCAGGACTGTCCTATAATTAATCATATGATTTCTCTGGCCAGCTTTAAATACAGTGACTACAAGTACTTCTTTTCACTCTTCAGGGAACACACCCTGACCAAAAGAAAAATTATAAATATCAGCTAGGAGATGATAAATTATCAGTGCTGCATACATCGGAAGGTGAGTGAGTGAGTGAGTCAGTGAGTCAGTCAGTCAGTAAGTATCCTATCCAGTCCACAAGCCTTCCTTGGATACAGTGCTAACAATACAGTTTTTCTCATGAAACACTTGGATTGTTTGCCTGTGAATGCCAGGCAGATCCAAGCATGGGACAGATCAAGGCCCAGTGCTATCATATGTAAGGAAGCTGATCTTGCAAGTATTTATTTATTTATTAAACTCTAGGATTACAAGTACCTTTGAGCAGGAACTGCTCATTTACAAAGGTTCCACGTCAGAGGATGGGGGGAAACATACAACAGTGGTAAACAATGGTAACAATAATAAAATAGATTACTTGTACATAGAGTGTTCAGACAAATACGCTGCAGTAGAACCAACCAAGCTAGCTTCTATCAGAGTTCATGGTAAAAACAGTATACTTGGTAGGAAAAGGTCAGGAGGAAGTCGGCAGATAGGTGCCATTGTCAGATAAGGATGAGAGGAGTGAGGGGGGTAGGCACCAGATGGCCATTGATATGAATGAGTCCATACAGAGGGGATGGGTGGGTGAGGGGTGGCAAAGGGTGAGAGGGAGAGGGCTGGTGCCAAGGATGCAAGGCTCAAATTGCAGGTTACAGTTACAACTAGGGTAGAGGGTGATGACCATGGCTTAGGGGAGGCAGTCACAAAGTGAGGTAGAGGGGAGGAATAGATGCAACTGCCTTTTAGGGCTTAGCGTTGCAGCAGCAAGAGTTTCTTTGTTAAGGGTATTGAACCACTGAGGAGCCCTGTGCAGGAAGGATCTCTGACCCAGTGAGGTCCGATGCCTGGGGATCTGGAAAGTCTGGTATTGAGAACTGCGTGTTGGCTGGGAGCTGCTGCAGGTAGTAAGGAGTCTTGCCACACCTGGTGGCATGAGTCCAAGAAGAGCTTTTTTGGCTATCAGACAGGTCTGGTATTGTATTCTACTAATGAGAGGTAGCCATCCAGCCTTGGCATATAGGTCACAGGTGTGCGTTAGGCAGTCAGCCCCATAAGAAGTCTACAGGCCTTGTTGAGTGTCACAGATATCCTCCTAAGGGCGGTAGGTGAGGCAGAGCCATATATGACTAGACCGTAATCGACAATGGAGGTAACAGAGCTGTGGATGGCCAGTCTTAGGGCTTCAGGAGTCATACAGTGTTTGTATTTGTGGAGCAGGCCAAGGTGTATGTTGGCAGACTTCACAACCATCCCAATGTGCTAGGAGTAGGAGAGTGAGCTGTCCAGAGTGATTCCGGGGTATTTAATCTCATGAACCTGATCAAGTGAGGTCCCACATTGATCCTTGATGGCGATGGGTAGTGTTTTATACTTGCTACGTGTGTTGCACAAAGACATGAACTTGTTTTGCTATAATTCATGACAAGTTTGTATGAGCCAAACCATTTTTCCACCAGCCAGAAATCATGTTGCAGTTGACTCTCAAGTAGATTAAAGTCCTGGTTGCTTGAAAAGAGGACTGCATCATCTGTGTAGAGTAGTATCTTCTGTTGGCAGATGCTGGGGAGGTTGTTAAGGAACAGGGAGAAGAGTAGTGGGCCCAGAATTGACCCTTGAGGGACACCTGAGAGGACTGTTTTTTCCAGCTGATGAGACTCCAGAAAGTTTAACACTTTGAACTCTCTCCCCAATATAGCTAGCAAACCAGGGCAGTGCATCATTGGCGTATAGTCTGCTACAGTACATGATGACATGTTAAAGCCATGTGTAGTGAGAAAAATTAGTTCATTGTAAAGGATAGATGTTTATTGTGAGGCACATGTACAGTAGTTACACCCCTAAGTCAAAGAGACTTGTTAGATGAGTAGCGACTTTGACTGATGCCAAAGGATGATGTAACATGTAAAAAAATATGAAAAATGGCCCCACTGACTTATATAGAGCATGACCACATGTTCTGTCTGGTCAAAGTTCAAGAAACATCTGAGCACAGAGCCGGTTCACTGGGAAGTGGAAGGGGTCAGCTGGCCTCTTCCTCAGGCCCAAATTATGGTCCCTTCCCTCCCAAAGGGCATTACAGTAAAGAATTGACTTATATATGGGGAGGTAGAATAGTGCAGTGGTTAACAACAGTGAGCTGCAAATCTGGAGAACTGGGTTTGAATCTCACAACCACCACTGTGTGACCAGGAGCAAGTCACTTAATTTCCCTGTGGTCCCATGATGCACCTGGAAACAAACTTTGGCTTAGCGTGTCTTTCCTAGCCAAAAATTGTAAAATATATATGCAGTGGACTCTGGCAGAGGTAAGAGAATTTTGTATTTCTCAGAAAAAGTACAATTTCACCTAAACTATTCCTTAAATATCATGAGCAAGGCAATGTTTTTGCCAATATAGGACTCTAATTCTGGGATTTACTTTACCAATTAGCTTTATAACATTGGTACCCCTTTTTAGACTAGTGTCCATCCACACCCCTAAATATTTATTAAAGGGCAGCAGTTGCAGGTATATGATACCCCAGGTCAATATTGTTAGCAAGCTGCTTTCTTTTTCAGTAGAGAGTCAGGCTGGAACAATATTATTATTTTTTTTTGTTATTTAAGACCAGTTTGTTCTGGGTCAGGAAATAGTGTACCTTATTAAAATATCCCTGCAGGTAATCTTAAATGACACTTGGGCTTTTTGCACTATAGTATAACATAGTGTTGTCAGCATAGATGTGTGCTTTAGTGTACTGAAGATGCAGATCAAGCCCATTAAGACAGATGGCAAATAGTGGCGGGCCCAGCACTGAACCTTGAGGCACCTCTGTGCTAAGAGTAGATCCAACTTTGTCCCTCTAATGGCAACACATTGCTGCCTGTTGCTGAACTACCCATGACTATAGAGGTGAGTGGGTAAATCAGGTGGACACAACACAAGCAAGTGATCTTTCAATACACCAGGTAGTGTATTTAGATTTATTTTCAATCAGGCAGCAATAATATAGCAAACTGAGCACATAACAAAAATAAAATAAAATAAACAGCAGCAAAGCAACAGACTGCTAAACAACAGGACCTGAAGACAGCAAGTCCTCACACCTGTCTGGTCAGAATCACACTGACCTAGCTATCTGAAGTGGGCTGTAACATCAGTCCTTATATACCTGGCTACAAGTCCATGTGACCTTGAACTCAACCCCTCTAGTGATTCAAACTTTCATTGTAAATAATACTGGTTGTCTTTGCTTTAGTTTTCAATTAGCTGTATCATTTTAACATTTGTATAGAATAGCAGTGAAAGAAAATGCTTTTGGATGTATATTTTTAAAGATAACAAAAAATAACTTTATGAAAAATTCATGAGGTCCACCTCTTTCAAACAGTCCTGCCCTGGGTTACATGAATATAGTGACCGCAGGGCCAGCAGGCTCCTAAAGGAGTCCTGACATTATACAAGGAGGAGCAGTCCAGGAGGGTAAGTGATATACTTGAATTTATAAGTTTACTTTTAGGTTTGTTTGTAAAAATAATAGTAAAGACCAAGTAAAGAACACCACTTACTTCAGTGGTTTCTTGGTAATAAAAGTGATATTATGCCCCCAAAGCCAAGAAGTGGCTAAAGTAAAATAAGGATGCCGAGATGCCGAGGGAATAGGCAGGTACGCACCTTTCTCGCACACCTCCCTCTGTGCTCCATCTCTCCTGTGGCTAGTTACTACATTTTTACAGCTACTGAGAAAGTTGTGTGGGAGGCTACTATATTAGAGGGCAGCCAGAATGTGCAGGTGAGCTGCACGGCATGGTGGTGCCTTCTGATGCAGCCTGCCACTGCAGTTGGCATCCTATGGGCATCAGAGGGGGTTTTCCCCTAGTGTGGCAGGTTCTTGGAACCACAGACAAGATTTGCATTCGGGATACCACATATAACATCCTCGTATTCCTACAGTTTAGTTATAAGACTTTAAACAAATATGGAAATATTGCATTAGTGTTCCAGGTTCCATAAGACTCCGAACTCCAGGTAATGCAGCGTGAGTGAAATGGGAGAGCATACCAGTGGGCACTCATACACTTTAAATCATATCAATTGACTAAAGAAATTTCTAAGACTGGTATTGGGGAAAAACTACCCTTTGCACATAGCACTTGAACTTGATACTTCAGGCACTTTATTCGTATTTATGCATTTTAGTTACATATATGCTTTGCACCTTATATTTTCCTAAATTTATCTCACCTGCACAATGGCAAAAAAATCTATCTTGGGACTGACTCCATTATGTATTCAAAACCTACTCCGACTGAATCCTGGCTCACGACCCTCCACCAGATCTGAACGCCAACCTTTCCTGGTTCTGAGATGCCGGACTGCACAGGGACAAAGATCTTTCGCATACAGGGCCCCGACATGGTTCAATGCGCTTAGTCCACCTACTCTATCCTCAACCTCGCTTGAAGCTTTCAAATCCATGCTCTATGCCCACCTCACCACCACTAGCAACTGTGATTGTGCTAGATAAAGACTACTACTCCTCATGTCCATCCTCACATCGGAGGCCTCTTCCTCCCTGACTAATGAACCCTCTGGTACCTCTACTACTTCCTGTCTCCCACCCAAACTCACTCCCCAATTTTTCCTGTCCCTCTCACTTACTCTCCCGCTCACCACCTTTCCCTCCTCTCTAGCCTCCTTTTGAGCCTAATGATCACCCTCTCTCTGGAAGTTTCCTTAACCTCTAGAAATTATCTTACTCGCTTGAACCTGTTATAGCTTGTTTTCTATGAAACTTAAAAACGTTACTGCCTTAAACTGTTAATAGCAAATTTATGATGTAACTTTCCTGTCTGGTTTTACCTGTAATGTGTATCGTGCTTTGTTAAATGTTCTTTGTGACGTGGAACCTTTGTAAAAGAGCCCTGGCTCAAAGGTATTAATTCCTAGACTAATAAACTAAACTAAACTAAACTAAATATCGTAATGTATTTCATTTCCATATGCACCATGCACCTTATTAAGGGAAGAAAAGGAGAAGGGTAGTGTAAGATAAAGAGGGAGGAGTTGCAGGTGGTCAGTCTGCAAGGAAAGGAGTACATAGAATAGAATAAGGGTAGCAGGCATAGAGAAAAATAGGCAGGAGGGGATAGTGCTTCAATTCAATCAATCAATCAATCAATCAAAATCTTTATTTATTCAGGCGAACATCATTGAGCATAGCTCATTTACAAGATGGACCTGAGTGGTCATAACAATAAAAGGTTACAAATTGTACACAAAAACATGATACTGAATAAGCACAAATACAATCATTTATGAATGAGACAGATATACAAATATTTACATATATACAAGGCAAAATGACAATAAACCTAAAACCTATTAAAGGAGAGAAACAAACAGTTTAGTAGGGATAAGGCTTGGATAGTGGGACTTGGGTGGGCATATATATGAAGTTTGATGGAGAATGAGCTAGAGGAATGATAGAAGAATAGGGGAGCTTTAAAAGGGGGTGGAGGGAGAGAGGGATGTGGGAGGAGTGGGGGTGTGGGAGGACTAAGCCTTGTGGAAGCAGTTGCATGAATCTGGGAATAGGCTGGTGTACAGCTTTTTGAAGGATGTTAAAGGAATCAGGGTATCCAGTTTCAATGTCTTTTGAAGAGAATTCCAGATAAGTGCCAGGGAATAGCTGATTGCAGCTCTTCCATACCGGGTGCAGGTGATAGGAATCTTCAGCATGATCAGTTTATTGATCCTCAGGGTGTAAGGCCTGGATGTGATCCAGTTGAAGCAGTCTGAGATGTAGGAAGGAGTTTGTTTGTCAGAGCTTTGTAGATCCAGATAGCAGCATTTTATTTCTTCTTTGTTGCAGGGATGTCCAACTGACTGCATTGTATAGAGACAATGATGGGTGCTGGAGGGAAGGTCTGTAATGAATCTAATAGCTCTATGATACAAGGTGTCTAATTTGTTTAAATGGGAGAGGAGCAATGACCATAGAGGAAGTCAGCATAATCAATGTGGGACAGGAATGATGCTAGGATTAATCTTTGTTTGGAATCTCTGGTCAGGTAGTGTTTGATCCTATAGAATAGACCAAGTCTTTGTCTTAGCTTTTCAGGAGCTCTTCAATGTGGGTAGTATAGTCAAGTTTATTGTCTATCCATACTCCAAGATATTTGAATTTGTCTACATATTCCAGATTTTCACCAAGGATGGTAGAGAGTTGTGGGAGGGTGAATGATGGGACAGTGGAAGAGCAGTTCTTGGTGGCAAAGAACATAGCTTTGGTTTTCTTGGCATTTAGTAGTAATTTCTTTTCTAATAGGTTGTGCTGAAGGAGGGAGAATTCAGACTGTAGAAGCTCACAGGCTTTTGATGGTGAGGGGATTGCTGACATATAGTACAGTGTCATCTGCAAAAAGGTGAATATTAGATTGTGAGAGATTGGAGTCAATATTGTTGATGTAAATGGCAAAAAGGATGGGACCCAGGATGGAGCCTTGCGGTACACCTCTTAGGAGTGGTTTAGAGGTAGATAGATCACCTTCATTTTTTACCAGTTGTAATCTTCCGGGAGAGATAGCATCTGAACCATTTCAGAGAGAGTGAGTCAAGGCCTATGGAGTTCAGAGAGGAGATTAGAAGTTCATGATCCACAGTGTCAAAGGCTTTACTTAGATCCAGAAACACAGCACAGGTATTATTCTTTTTGTCTAAGGCAGTCTGCCAATCATTTGTGACTTTTGCTAATGCAGAGATGGTGCTGTGCATAGATCTAAACCGATTGAGCTGGATTAAGGAGATTGTTGGTATCAAGGTAGGCAGTTAACTGAGAGTTTACCAGCTTCTCAAGCGTCTTGGATAGTACTGGTAAGATGGAAATGGGCCTATAATTGTTGAGGTCCATGGGATCACCTGCCTTAAGTAATGGAAACACTTGAGCTGTCTTCCATATTGAGGGGATAGAACCAGTGGCAAGTGACAGATTGAAGAGGTGGGTGAGGGGGGCGGCTAAGGCATGCAGTGCTACTTTTAGAAAGTAGGGATCCAGGGAGTCTGCACCTGCACTTTTAGTTGTATCAAGCTGGAGTAGAAGGTCTTCTACTTCTTTTAAGAGTATTGATTTGAATGAGAATGTGGAAGCAACCTTTTGTCCCTCAGTAGATTGTAGGTTTAGTGATGATCTTAATAGGTTTGAATCCAGCAAAATATCGTCTTACTACCTAGGGGCAGGAGTCAGGAATACCACCCTGCCACATACTTCCTCATCCAAGAGGAAACCAGTACAACTGGTTTTCAGGCTTATTCAGATCCCCACCTAGTTACCCTCGGGGGATGGAGCTTCTTCCCTCCCTCACTGGAAGCTCCACCTCAGGGTCACCCTATTAGAACAGTAAATAACATGATCAGGAAAGTTCCTGTTCACACAAGTCATTTACCCTGAGGTCTGAATCATGTAAGGTCTTTTGCCTGTGCTTCATATAACCATACGTACACATTCTGTACAGAGGGATAACAACTTCCTGTTTTCCACTGGTGATGCCTCTCCCTATGCATCTCAGTATCCCGCCAGCCCTCCTGACTGCCTTCTCACATTGCTTGCCCACCTTTAGATCATCTGATATAACTACCCCCAGGTTGCTTTTCATTTTTGTTGTTGTTAGTATCTCATCCCCCATTGTGTACTCTTCCCTTGGGTTTTTGTTTCCCAGGTGCATTACTTTGTACTTCTTTGCATTGAATCTAAGCGGCCATACATTTGACCATTCCTCCAACCTTGCCAAGTCCCTTCTCATTCTTTCCACCCCACCTTGTGCATCAACCATGTTGCAGATCTTTGTGTCGTCTGCAAAGAGACATACTTTTCCTTGCAGTCCCTCTGCAATGTCACTTATAAAGATATTAAAGAGGACCATTCCTGATACTGGACCCTGTGGTACCCCGCTAGTAACCCCCCTTTCTTCAGAGTGGACTATTTGCCAATAGCCTTTTGTTAAATCTAAAGTGGTGATATATTGTGCTTTCTTCAGTCTGTCCACAATGTCATCAATTTATTGCATAGGATAGCCATCGAATGATGAAACTGCGTTCAGCTTGCAGAAATCTAGGCGTAAACGAATGCCTTCCTTTTTTGGCACAATAACAATGGACAATGCCAATGCACTAGTGGATGGTTGGATCATTCCTAACTGTTTTAGTTTTTCAACCTCAGCAATCACCTTCCCTTGCACCTTTTCAGGTAGGCAATAGGCTTCCTGGTGGATTGTTTCATTTGGGGTACCTGAATGACATGTTTATCCCCCTTAGCTTTACCTGGTTTGTTGATAAAGGTAGATTGGTAGGTTTGTAAAATCATTTGTAAGTCATCTTTTTGCTTTGGGTCTAGGTCAGGGTTGATTAACAGTTCACTTAGTTCTCCAGGTTTGTCTAGCCTTTGGTATGCTGTTTTCATCTCAGTCCCTTTTGTCTCCAGGCGTATATATACAAGGAAGGGACCTCTGCTTTCTTCCATTTTTTCAAGAGATTTACATGATAAATTTTCACTTTGTGCCTCTTCTCTGATATGCTAATTTCATAATTGACAGGCCCAGTTCTTCTTAGGACTGTATAGGGTCCCTGCCACTTCATAAGTAATTTATTGTCACTTGAGGGCAATAATAGGAGTACCCTATCCCCTTTCTCAAATTGCTTTTCTTTCAGCCCCTGATTATAAACAGTTTTCTGCTCTGCCTGCTTTTGATGATTGTTTTTATGGGCCTGCTGGACATATTTGCACAGCCTTTGCCTCAGCTGTGTCATATAATCTAATATGGATGTATGTCCAACATCCTTGCCAGACTCCCAGTACTCTTTGACCACATTGAGAGGTCCTCTTGAATTCCTCCCAAACAGCAATTCTAAAAGTGAGAATCCAGTGGAAGCCTGGAGAACCTCATGATATGCAAAGAGCAAAAATGGCAAATAGTGGTCCCAGTCTTTACCCTCACAACTTTTTTAACATTCTTTTCAGAATTTGGTTGAACCTTTCCACCAAACCGTCCATCTGGGAATGGTATAGGGAGGTTTGAATGGCTATTACCCCTAGCAATTTGAACAATTCAGAAAGTAGTTGGGCACAAAAGTTACTTCCTTGATCTATGAGTACAACCTTAGGAATACTCATGCGATTAAATAACTCAGTGAGGACCTGTGCAATTTTTCAGCTGGTTATCATCCTCAGAGGAAAGGCCTCTGAATATTTGGTTGTGTAATCACAAACCACTAAGATGTACTTGTTGCCTCTAGCATTTTTTTCTAGGGGGCCTACTATGTCAAGAGCAATGCACTCAGAAGGGGTTGTGACTAGCAGTAATGGCTGAAAGGGTACTTGCTCCCTCTTACCAACTTGGGCTACCTTCAAGCACTCCTCACACGAGTGGCAATAGTCCGCCACCTGCTCATGTATTGAGGCCCAGAAAAACCAGAGCAACAAATGGTTCAGGGTGCAGTCCTTCCAGCATGTCCCACCATAGACAAGTTATGGGCTAGCTACATAAGTTCCACCCTTTCCCCAGTGTTTACATTAGTATATTCTCTGTACAAAAAAACATTTCTAACAACATACCGATACACACCCTTTTCATTTTCCTGTTTTACATTAATCTGCAAAAAGAAAGGGGTTAGTGCTGGGTCCTTTTCCTGTTCCTCTTTCATGTTACACCCTTTAAACCTTTGGGTTAAAGGGTCTTGTTGTTTTTGCGGCGTGCTGTTCCACTTTTTCTTTCCTTCGGCCTGCTTACTTTTTCTGTTTTTTCCTGGGCTGCTGAAAACGTCTTCCTCAAAAGGAAATAACTCTTGTACTTCTTGTTGTTGCTTAGCTTGAGCTCTTGTTGTGACAGCAGTCACTTCTGGGTTTATTAAGGAAGTATAATCAGGGTGATCATGCCCTATGATCACTAAGACAGGCAATTATGGGATGAGACCTACTGCAAGTGTTTGTGTAACACCTTGGATGATTAAGTCAGTAGTGACGGTGTGACAGAATTGGGAGTCCCCATGTATACACACTACACCAGTGCTGGGCCCTGAGGGTCTGCGTTCATCCAGCAGTTCTGATTTGAGTAGAGTTTGTCAACTCCTGGAGTTGATGAGTCCAATGACTTAATGTTTCCCAAATTGTACAATAGCAGTATACTGCCCCGAGTTGATTAGGACCATATGGGCTTTACTTTTAGGGCAATTTCAGGTGTTGGAGGGGTTTTTCCCCTAGTTTGGGGGATTCCTGGAACCACAGATAAAATTTGCATTGAGGATACCACATACAACATCCTTGTATTACTACAGTTTGGTCATAAGCTTTAAAGAAATATGGAAATATTGCATTAGTGTTCCAGGTCCCATAAGACCCCAAACTCCTGATAATGCAGTGGGAGAGAAACGGAAGAGCATACCAAGGGGCACTCGTGCACTTTAAACCATATCAATTGACTAAAGCCATTTCTGTGATTGGTATTGGTAAAAATTACCTTTTGCACATAGCACTTGAACTTGATACTTCAGGCACTTTATAAGTACTTATGCATGTTAGTTACATATATGCTTTGCACCTTATATTTTCTTAAACATTGTAATGTACTTAATTTCATTTCCATGTGCTCTATGAACCTTATTAAAGGAGAAAATGAGAAAGGCAGCATAAGATAAAGAGGGAGGAGTTGCAGGTGGCCAGTCTGCAAGGAAAGGAGTACATAGCATAGAATAAAGATAGCAGGCATAGAGAAAAACTGGGTGGTTCAGTGCCTCACTTCATCCAGCAAGATATTTTCTTGCTACCTAGGGGTAGGAGGCAGGAATACCACCCTGCCACAATGACACAAATGAAGGGAGACAGGATCTAGAGAAAGACTACCTAGTTTGTCACAGAGGATGTTATGGTTGACCATGTCAGAGGCCTTAGACAAATCTATGAAAATATTCCCAGAGAGAGAGAGAGAGAGAGAGAGAACGTATATTCATTACAGAACAATAGGTCATCAGTAGCTTGAGTATCCACTGTTAATCACTGTACTATTTAAAGTAGAAACTAGACAGGTTCCTATTATACAAGCTACTTCCTAATTAAAATGTATTCAACTGATGTGAGACATGCTTCTCCAAAAGTTTGGAAACAGTAGGCCAAAGAGAGATTGACCTATAATTAGTTAAGTGGTTAGAAGAGCCAGATCTAAACACTGGAGAAACCGGAGTTATTTTTCATCCAGCCAGGAAAATAACAGAGATCAAGAATGGATTATGCAAGTTGGTTAAAGGCATGTAAATAACAGCAGAAGCATATACTGTAATAAGAGTTTATCTCAAATCCCAATGGTGTGCTATCATTTTTAGAATTTAGGGCCAGCATCTCATTTAAGACCTCTTTGGGATAAAACTCAGAAAAATAGCATTTTGGGCAAATGTTAAGTGTAGACAGATAAGCAACAGGAGACATCATGGAATGTTGGTTACCTGTTGCCTGGAAGACAATACCAGTGTCGAAGAAATAGGAATCAAAGACTTGAGTGATATGATCTGCTTTGCTAACACTACAGCAATTTATTAAAGGAGAAGTCCACCCAGAATGTGCAAAAACATATGTTATGTAGAGTGTTTTGATATGTATGTTACGTCCTAGTGTGTCCTTCCCTCTGTCTGCTATTAGGAGTTTTTCCTAAATTAGCCTGCTAGCTGTATAGTAGTTTTATGACCCCTGGGGATCTCCATCACAAATAGGTTTATTGGCTTTCTTTCTCCTATGATGCACCCTGGTTCATGTGACAGTGATGTAGCTATGCCCCTAGATTTAGCAGGGTCTGTCACAGCTCAGCCACAAAGATAATACTTCTTTCAGAGAAGAAGTCACATTGCTACATTTTGGGTGAGTGTAATCACTATTATTTTTTGATATTAGTACCTTGTCCTGCTGTGTTACAACCTATAAGGTGATGTTCAATTTTTGCTACTTAGTACTGGCGCAAAAACTGAAAGTGACAGAGGAATAGAGTAAACAGTGACATGATTCACACACACTCACTCACACACACACACACACTCAGCACAGCATAGCAGGACAAGGTACTGATATCAAAAAATAATAATGATTACGCTCACCCAAAATCTAGCAGTTTGTCTTCTCTGGAAGAAGTGTTTTCTCTGTGGCTGAGCTGTGACAGACCCTGTAACAAGACACTGGCTTACTGCAGGGGCAATTAGACATCACACCAAAGGGCACTCTGGGAAGACTAGAGGCCATAAAAGAAACCAGAATGGCAACTTCCAAGAGCAATAAAACAGTTAGGAAAAGTTAGAAAAAAACATCTCTCACAGCCAGAGGAAAAGAAAATGCTGGAAACTGGTTAGAACACAGAAAAAAAGACTACTACATTCCTTTTTCTGATTTTAACATGGAGTTTTCCTTTAAGTAGGTAAGGAACTCTGGAGTTTATCATCAAGGCATCTAGCAGTTTACAAAATTATATAGTGTTAGATCTCTGGGTCCCAATAATCAATCGCAGTGGCAGGTGCACTATTTTCGGGTG
This sequence comes from Neoceratodus forsteri, assembly GCA_016271365.2. NCBI lineage: Eukaryota > Metazoa > Chordata > Ceratodontiformes > Ceratodontidae > Neoceratodus > Neoceratodus forsteri. The sequence continues at coordinate 451,845,185 of CM057455.1, read as the reverse complement.
CACAAGTGGTATGGTGGTACAGGGAGTACCACTTTGCACCGAAAATACAAGACTTATAAGGATACCACTGTCTTCAGGGGGTAGATTCTCCCCCCTCTAACAGCAGTGCACAAACTGATTATGCCAATCAGCTATCAAGATGTTAGTGGTCACACATAGGCTGTGTATCTACTAACATAGTAGACTGTGACAGCCCCAGGCATTGGCTCATGGAATGGTACAGTGCCATGCCATGTCATATAGAAACATAGGCTTTGATGGCAGATAAGAACTGCTTGGTTCTTATATAATTGTGGTTGGGCTTTTAAACCAGATAAGATTGGTACTGGGAAGTATATATGGCCCTAATGTGGACACCCCTGGGTTTTTTATGGATTTATTAAATATATTAAGTCCGTTTCAGCATCTTCCGATGCTGTTGGGGGGAGATTGGAACTTACCATTTACTCCGGATTGGGACAAGGATGGTAAGCGAAATAGAGGCCTTTCTCCAGCTCAGAGAGCGGTCAGGGATCTAGTTGACAACTTGGGTTTGTGTGACCTGTGGAGGTTTTGCACCCAACACGAGGGAGTACACCTTTGTATCAGAGGTCCATAAGTCTAGATCCAAGATAGATTATTTCTTCGTGAGTAGAGGGTTGTTGTCAGGTTTATTGAATAGCAGCATCATCCCTGGGATTTTCTCAGATCACTCTATAGTCCATTGCTCCCTTAATTTGGCACCTAATACTCCTAGACAGACTATTTGGAAATTGAATAACCAAATACTTCGCTCTATAGAAATAAAGGAATATATCGGACGCAGGATTAAACAATATGAAGTGGAGAATAATCATTTAACTATTAGGGGGGACTTGTGGTGGTGTACCTTAAAGTGTGTATTAAGAGGAGAATTTATTCAGTTATCGGTTGCAAGGAAAAGGAAGGGGGAGGAAAGGATTAGGTCTTTGTTGGAGTGAATCAGGGAATTAGAGAGGGCTCTGTCATGGAGCACCCCAGAGGAATCTAAGGAATTATTGATCAAATTAAGTCCACGAATATGATGGGATTCTGGGTGAGAAGGCAGAATCTACGATTAAGAAAACCAAGGCCTTCATTTGAATCAAGGAGAGAAGTCTGACAGGCTCTGGCTATGCGCCTAAGGGCAGCAGAGGCATCTAGAAATAGTACAAGTATCACATCTCGTGTTGATGGGTCAAGAAAACCTTGCCCAAGGATATTGTTAGGAGTTCTTTGAGGATTATTACAAAGCATTACAGCCCAATGACCCCTAGGCCTAATAAGTCAGAGGTGAAGATTACTTGTCCGCTTGTAACCTTCCCAGGTCTCAGATAATCAGAGGAGAGCTCTCACTTCCCATTTCTGAAGAAGAGATTCTGGAGGCAATACTTAACGCTTTCCAATGACAAGGCTCCTGGCCCAGATGGGTTCTCACCTAATTTTTATAAATGTTTTGTAACCCTGTTGTGTCCCTGCTTGAGAAGATTATTTCAGAGTATATTGACCCTGGGTGTAGTAGATGATTACTTATTTGAGGCTTTGATAGTGCTTATCCCGAAAGAAGGAAAGAGTTAGATAAAGTCACTAGTTACAGGCCTATTTCATTGATCAACTCGACATTAAGATTCTGGCGAAGATCCTAGCTTTCTGATTTGTCCAAGGTTATGCCTAGGTTAGTTCATCATGATCAGGTTGAGTTTATGAAGGGCAGGTTGGCGTCGGACCACCTGCGTAAACTGTCTCATGTCTTCTCAGTTTCAGGATTGTAACTTTCCATGTGTTTTGATGTCTGTAGACTAGAGAAGGCATTTGATAGAGTGGATTGGAAATTTTTAGCTATTGCTATGGAGAAATTTGGTCTTCCTGCCTAGTTAATAAATTACGTATTTGCTTTATATAGGAATCCCAAAGCTAAAGTATATTGCAATGGCGTATTCTCTGCAAGTTTTCTTCTCAACTTGGGTACTAGACAGGGTTGTCCCTTATCACCTCTTTTATTTAATTTATATCTGGAACCTCTCCTCTCCAAATTGAGATTAGATCCGAGGGTGGTGGGTATCAGAATAGGGTCACAAGAGCTCAAAGTTTCAGCATATGTGGACGACATTCTGTTGCATGTTGCTCAGCCAGGTAGCTCAATTACAGCGGTGATGGCTATAATTGGAGAATATAGTAGATTGTCTAATTATAGAATTAATGTGAGAACCCAAATTTTTCCATTAAATATGAGAGTACATAAGTTTGAGGTTTCAGAGTTGGGCATGCAATGGACTCATGATGTTGAAGTACCTGGTATCTACCTGGCCAGATCTGATCGGAATCTGGTTAGACTTAATTTGGATGCCATTAGAAATACCATTAAACAGGACCTGCAAAGGTGGAATGGTCTGCCGCTCTCTCTCTGGGGCAGGGTCAACATAGTTAAAATGAATATTCTTCCTAGGGTATTCTACCCACTTAATATGCTTAATGTAGTAATACCACTAAAATGGTTCAAAGAATTACATTTACTGATAACGGAGTTTATTTGGAAAGGGAAGAGGCCCCGTAGAGCTTATAATAAGCTGGCTGCTCCTAGGGAGAGAGCGGGATTGAGACTTCCACACTTTGATTTATACTATTGGGCAAGTAACCTCTGTAAATATCTAAAATTGCTGGCTCCTGCAGGCAAACTTGAATCTTTGCCCTATGTTCCCTCCTGGGTTGGATTGGAAATGGAAGCGATTAAAGAGGCCGGTATAAATCCACTCGCACTGCTTTATTCCGCTCCCCAGAAGGTGCCTCTTAAATTAACTGTTAACCCAATAGCAAATTCTTTGCGTATTCATAGACAGATCTGTAGCAGATTAGATTATGTTCCGGACAGGGACATGCATCAACCGATAATAGTCGTAATACCAATTTGAAAATTGGGGAGAATGATCTGGGGAATGGTTACCCCAACTAGAAGGTTTACGTGCTTGAGGATTTGATGGGGGATGGTTGTTCTCCCAATAAGGGAGATTCTGGAAAAGTATAACATAGATTCGAAGCAAGTTTTCAAAGTATTCCAGGTTACTCATTTACTAGGACAGGTGCGGACTAAGTTTCAGGTAGGGCGTGTGGATGGGAAATGGTTTGAGTCATTAGCTCAAGTTGTTTGGGAATCACATGCGATTTCTAGGGTATATAAGGTACTTCTTGACCAGACTCTAGTCGACATGGATTTTGAACCCAGGTATTGGACTAGATGTCTGGGGGGGCAGGAGCGGGACTGGGAGACTGGAGTCACGTGTACAGATATGTTAAACAGGATAGATTGAGGGTGATGCAGTTTTTTTTCTTGAATAACCTATTTTGGACCCCTTCCAAATTACATAAAGTGGGTAGTAGACCAGATCAAAAATGTTGTCGGTGCCACCAGGCAAATGGAACTTGTATCACATTTTTGGGACTGTCCACCGATAAAGCGGTTGTGGACACAGATTAAACAGAGGGCAGACCCTTTGCTGGGTATTGATCAATATTTCACGCCAGATATATGTTTGATAGGTGACTATTCTAGCATCACAGTCAAGGAGCGTAGATTTTATATGGCTCTGATTTCTGGTTCGCTTAAAAAGGTTGTCTTGCGATACTGGATGTCAGACTCCCTTATCACGTACATGGAATGGTTACAAGAGATGTTGTTTAATTTAAACATGGAAAAATTAGGAGCAGGAAGGGATAATCGGTTTCATACATATGAGAAGATTTGGAGCCGTTTCCAAGCATTATACCTTCCCCAGGAATAGGCTATAGTGGTTAAGTAGGGTGGAAAGGATGTTGGGTGAGCGGATCTTCCTAGGGGGGTTGTAGTTTGGTTTGGGGTGGTAAAGTGGGGGGGAGGGAGATTCTCTTTGGGGGAAGTGGGGGAGGGGGTGGCTGCTGGGTACTTGGTTTAATTTAAGTCATTTGTTGAGAAGTTATAAAATGTTCTGTGTATTCGGTACCATGCTTATGATATGTGCATTGTCGTAATAAACTTTAAATTTCAAAAAAAAAAAAAAAGAACCACTTGGTTCACCCAGTCTGCCCATTTCGCTACCTTTTGGATAAGCTGCAGATCGTGGTTAACCAACAGCCTACTTCCTCCTACCCCCACTAGAATTGCCTTAACTCTGTCCCATACATTCTTGAATTCCCCCACTGTTTTTGACCCCACTACCTCCTCTGGAAGGCTGTTCCATGCATCCACAACCCTCTCTGTGAAAAAATACTTCCTTACATTGCCCTTGAGCCATCCCCCCCTCTATCTTCAAATTGTGTCCCCTTGTTCTTGCACATCTCTTTTTCTGAAAGATGCTACCCTCTTGGACTTTGTTTATTCCCTTGAGGTACTTGAATGTTTCTATCATGTCCCCCCTCTCTCCTTTCCTCTAGTGCATACATATTAAGCTTCTTTAGTCTCTCTTCATATGTCTTCTGGTGCAGACCTCACACCATTTTAGTTGCCCTCCTCTGGATTGCCTCTATCCTGTCTTTGTCTTTGCGGAGATGTGGTCTCCAGAACTGCACGCAGTACTCCATATGGGGTGTCTCACCAACTGTCTGTACAGAGGCATAACAGCTTCTTGTTTTCTACTGGTGATGCCTCTCCCTATGCAGCCCAGTATCCCCCAGCCCTCCTTACTGCCTTCTCACATTGCTTGCCTACCTTTAGGTCATCTGATATGACTACCTCCAGGTTCCGTTCCATTTTTGTTGTTGTTGGTACCCCCCCCCCTTTGTGTACTCTTCTTCTGGGTTTTTGTTTCTCAGGTGCATTACTTTGCACTTCTTTGCATTGAATCTAAGCTGCCATACTTTTGAATATTCCTCCAACCTTGCCAAGTCCCTTCTCATCCATTCCACCCCCCTCCTTGTCTATCAACCCTGTTGCAGATCTTTGTGTCATCTGCAAAGAGGCATACTTTTCCTTCCAGCCCCTCTGCAATGTCACCTATAAAGACATTAAAGAGGACCGGTCCCAATACTGAACCCTGCGGTACCCCGTCAGTAACCCCCCTTTCCTCCGAGTGGACTCTGTTTACTATTACCGGCTGTGTCCTGTTGTCCAGCCAGTTTTTTACCCAGGCTACCACCCTGGGACCCACTCTCAGGCCGACTAACTCTTTATTAATCTTTTGTGTTGGGCTGTGTTAAATGCCTTGCTAAAGTCTAGATAGGCCACATCCACAGCCCCTCCCTAGTCTACTACTTTGGTCATCCAGTCAAAGAAATCTATTAGATTCACCTGATATGACCTTCCCACTGTGAATTCATGCTGCCTTGGGTCCTGTGCCTTGCTGACCTCTAGGTACTCAACAATTCATTCTTTCAGAAATGATTCCATACTTTTCCCTATCACTGAGGTCAAACTAACAGGTCTGTAGTTTTCTGCATCTGCTTTGCTCCCATTTTTGTGGAGGGGAATAACATCCACCTTCCTCCGGTTTTCAAGTACCACATCATCCCCCCATGATTTGTTAAAAAAGGTACCCAGTGGTGTCACTAGTTCTCCCCTTAGTTCTTTTAGAATTCTGGGGTGAATCCCATCAGATCCCATTGCTTTGTTCACCTTGAGTTTTAGGAGTTCTTTCAGGACACTTTCTTCTGTGAATGGACTGGTATCGATCCCCCTATCCAGAGTGCTTCTATTGTTTGGTTTAGGTATTTCCACGTCTTCTTTCTTTGTGAATACTGAGCACAAGTATTCATTCAGTATCTTTGCCTTTTCACTGTCGCCCTCTGCCCATCTCTTTCCCCTTTATTAAGCCTCACTATCTCTCCCTTGGTCTTTCTTCACTCCCTAATGTACCTATAAAAGGTTTTATCCCCCTTCTTAACTGAGTTGGCTATCTTTTCCTCTGTTTGGGCCTTTGCTATTCTGACTGCCTTATCTGCTTCCTTCTGCTTTAACTGATACAGTTCCCTGTCCTGCTCCTTCTGTGATTCCTTATACTTCCTGAATGCTATCTTTTTCTCCCTAACCTTCCTCGTCACCTTTTTTGAGAACCATAGGTTTTTTTCCTGTGTTGCATTTTGATTATTTGTTTCACACAAAGATTTGTTACCTCTGTGATGGTAGTTTTGATATTTCCCCATTGTTCCATCACCCCTCCTTCCTGCTCATTTGCTAGTGCATTCCTTATGCACTCTCCTATTTTGCCAGCGTCAGTCCTCCTAAGGTCCACTACCCTCGCTTTTGTATGGCTTGACTCTATGACTGTGTTTATCGAGAATCACACTGTTTGCTGGTCACTTGTTCCCAGATGGCTACTCATTTCTAAATCTGAGATCCTCTCTTCATTCCAGGCACGTCACTACAACTAAAGTTGTCTCCCCACTGTCTTGCCTCATAGCTTTGTACCTATTTCTTGCACATGTCTCTTCAGAATTAGTATAGTACATTCTTTGTTGGGCTGCCCTGGTGTTCCAGTGGCCCCCAAATCTCTCCAGTTGTTAAATTAATTCCTTGGTTTCTAATGGATCTCCACTCCATAGCCCTGTTCCCATCACATACTTTTATCAGTCTCACTGTGCACCACCAGACCCATCCCCTTACCAGAATGAACATTCCAGCTCATAAGGCTGTGATCCCTGCAAGAACTCCTTTGAGCAGTTCTAACATGGCAGGGGCTTCTGTGCCATGTGATCAGGGATTGAGGACACCAGGGAGCTGCTCTGCATAGCACAGCTCCTCCATGCAAACCAGTGACCCACCTCATTAAGGCAGGCTTTCCGCCCAACCCTTGCCTGTGCTCTTAGGCTGACCTGTGCACTACTTCAGGGAAATACTTGTGACTCCTTTGTGTACAGCACAAAGGGGTATAACACGGTAATGTGTTGCAAATTGGTCCAGGTTGCCACTTTCTGGAGCATAATTTTGACTAAGTATGGGTCCCCTGATGATTAGAGAGTTTATTTTTGAAAAAAAGGCTTTACGCTGCAAATCAAAGGGTAAATTAGTTTGTTTTGCCTTTCACTATGCTGGATCTCTGATTTTGTGAAATTTGCATAATTGAGTTTAGTTCCATAGCACATTATTAGCCTTAATTAGCCTTGTGACACAGATCCCACATCACTGTTACCAGTTGTGGCAAAACTGCTCCTTGGGCCCCTCGCTTACAGGGCAGTTCTTTGTCAGGGACTTCTAATCCTTTGCCACCATCTGATTTTTACCTGGAACAAGGAAACCACCCTTTTGCCAGCTTTGCTCAAGGTCAGGAAGGTCAACACAATAACTGTTGGTACAGTGCCCTTCAGAGATGAACTGCAAACACAGTCCAGCAGAAATAATAAAATTACCTTTTTAAATAAACAAGCAGTCACTGGTTCTATCAAAAATGGATTCTTTACTAGAATAACTACAAATATTTACAAACAGGATATATTTACAGTCAAACAAAAGGTTTACAAGTTTACTAGGAAATAAAAAATAAAGCAAGTTACTCAGAAAGTTGATGTATTCAAAAATCTGAACTCTCCTTACCTAAAACCTGTTTACCTATTGCTAGCTCTAGAAGATACTTTCTCTAAGCTGTACTTCTACCTGCAGCAGGGCTCCCCTTTCATCAGATGTTAAGTGTTTCAGAGAGAGACAGAGAGAGAGTGAGAGCTATCTTTCAGCACCCCAATTTGTACTGTTTTTGCCTGTGGGGAGTGGCCTCACCCCTTTGAGTGACAGTTTCCCACTGTCCCTTGCTCCATATAAATGAGTGTGAGTGTGTGTGTGTGTGTGTGTGTCTGTGTGTATGTGCATACATGAGCATATGTGTGTGTGTGTATATGTGACATTATCTGAGCCAAGTGGCCTACTTCACACCTAGAACATATTTTGTCCAGCTTTACGACCTTGTTTTGCAGGATGTCTGAGGTGATCAAAATTGTACCCTCATGTCTGCCATGATATGCAGCTTAGATGAGCTCATGGGAACTTTACATTGAGTCAATATTTCCCATAAGACCTGCCTGGACATGTGACCTGGGAACAGTGTTTGATTCCACTTCCAAATGAGAGAACTTATAACAGAAACATATGAATAGGCTGGTAGTAGAATGGCTATGGTAGCTTGAGAGGAAGCTCTCCCACAGATCACAATCCATCAATATAATTGTGGATTTAAAGTTTGGCCCAGGAGTTTTTTTCTGCAAGAAAATAATAATACTCCATTATGGGTGAAAATAGAAAAAGACATGTCTGCCCCCTTAAGTCTTACTGACCTGTTGTTTTTGCCTACTCCCACCTGTTTGAAAAATCATCCAACCCTTCAGATGTCTATATCAGTATGTAGACAGTTAAGTCAGCTAAAGAAAACTGAACATGTCCCATTGCAGTTGTATGCCCCTCTGGAACAATAAGGGGATAGCGCCCAATGAAAAAAGTCTTAGAGATATTGGATGGGCATCCAAAGGTATTAAAACAATTGGTGATTTAATTAATGATCAAAACATTCTGCTTTCCTTTGTGGAACTTAGAAAGAAGTTTAAATTAAGCAGATTTTAATTCTGTTACTACCTACAGATAAGGAATTATCTAGCTAAAAAATTCCTGGATGACGATTTTACTCTTCAAAAACCTAAAGCATGGGATTCTTTCTTTACAGTGGCCCACCTTCCTAAAGGCTTTAGCCTTTTGTACGGTGTTTTAAATGAGACTGGACCTCAGGTAACAGTCTCTGCTAGAGCTGAATGACAATCTGATCTGGGACTAGAAATCTCTGAAGAGGTATGGGAAAAAACTTGGATAAATGCAAACACATATTGTAAGGAAGTGCAAAGGAAAGTGATCCAATTTAAAATTCATCATTATTATTATTATTCTTTGGAGCAGTTGTTCAAATTAGGCCTTGTTCCAAATGATAAATGCTGGAGATGTTTAGAAGCAAAGGCAGGGTTGACGCATTTGTTATGGTATTGCAATGGAATCCTGTCTGTTTGGAAACAGATACACTCTATATGTCAGACACTTCTGGGAGTGGTTTTACATTTATCTCCATTATTATTTATTCTAGGGGACACCTCAAATATTTAGGTTGTAAATAGTCGGGCAAAGTTTTGGATTCTAGCAGCAGCCCTAGCTTTTAAAAGATGTATCCTGAAAGACTGGAAATTGATAAAAGTTCCCTCGATTAAGCAATGGATAGATACTCTAAGAGGGATAGCAAATAATGAAAGAATCAGTCATTCATTGCTTGGCAAAAATTAGTTTTTTAATACTGTGTGGGGACCCTTCTTAGTTTACTGCCTACTGTAGATCTAGTTCCCAGTACTAGAAGTATACGATGAAGAATATACAGTGCCCAATTATCTTTAACTTAGTAAATAGTTATTCATATTAGCTAAAAGTGATTAGTTATTTTTGTTCTGTTAGATTGCTTATATAAGTATAAATGTTGAATGGTTATTGTAATCCTACTGTAATTACTTGTATTGTTCTTTTATTGGAAAATAACATGTTGATTGAAAAAAAAGAAACATATGAATACACTAACAAAAGAAATGAATGGATAAATCTGGTCACATGTCCTTCACAAGCCTGAATGCAGGCATGTTTACTACAAACATTACTAAGTTCTTGCTTAAAAACTCAAATACATCATCAGTAAATAGTAATACCTACAGCCTGTTCCAGCTGACATTCTAAATGGAGTCTAAAGGCTTGGTAGTCAAAATGTTTAAAACAGCACATAATATGGTTCATGGACAGCCAGATGGTTTAACCCTTTTAAAATTTTGGATCTTAACATAGAAACATAGAAACACAGAAACATAGAATCTGTCGGCAGATAAGGACCATACAGCCCACCTAGTCTGCCCATTTCCCTACTTGGTGTGGCAGTCCCTACTCTTATCTTGACTGCCTTTCCCCTGCTCTACTATACAGCAGGGTGCCTTTATGCTTATCCCATGCACTTTTGAATCTCTGTACTGTTTTTGCTTCCACCACCTCTGCTGGTAGGCTAGTCTATGTATCCACCACCCTCTCTTTGAAAAAATACTACCTAGCATTCCCCCAACCCTCCCTCCAGCCTCGTGGTATGTCCTCTTGTCCTTGTGCACTTTCTTCTCTGAAATATGCTCCCCTTCTGTACCTGTTTATTCCTCTAAGGTATTTGAAAGTCTCTATCATGTTTCCTCTCTCCCTTCTGTCTTCCAGTGAATAGATGTTACGTTCCTTGAGTCATTCCTCATAAGGTTTGCGGTGCAGTCCATGCATCATTTTTGTTGCTCTTCTCTGGACTGCTTCCATTCTGTCTATGTCCTTCCTGAGATGCGGTCTCCAGAACTGGACACAGTATTCCAGATGAGGCCTCACAAGTGATCTATTCAGTGGCATCACCACTTCACTCCTCCTACTGGTTATGCCCCTTCTTATGCACCCCAGCATTCTGTTTGCTTTCCCCACTGCTTTTTCTCATTGTTTGGCTGACTTCAGGTCATCAGATATGATAACCCCCAGGTCTCTCTCCTGACTTGTGGTGGCTAGAACCTGCCCCCCCCCCATTCTGTATTCATCTCTTGGATCTTTGTGTCCCAGGTGCATTATCTTGCACTTCATAGCATTGAAACCCAACTGCCAAACCCTTGACCATTACTCAAGTAGTCTTAGGTCATTTCTCATTTTATCCAGCCTTTCCTGTGTGTCGACTCTGTTACAGATCTTGGTGTCATCTGCAAACAGGCATACTTTCCCCTCCAGTCCCTCTGCAATGTCACTTATGAAGACATTGAATAGGACTGGACCCAGTGCTGATCCCTGTGGAACCCAACTGGTCACCTCCCCCTCTTCTGATTTTATGCCATTTACTACTACCCTCTGGGTCCTGCTTTTTAGCCAGTTTCCAACCCATGTTACCACTTTAGAGCCCACATCCAGATTCCCCAATTTGTCAAGCAACCTTCTATGTGGAATGGTGTTGAAGACCTCACTGAAATCCAGGTAGGCCACATCCACCACCATGCCCTGATCCACCACCCTGGTCACCAAGTCAAAGAAATCAATAAGATTAGTCTGCCAGGACTTGCCCTCAGTGAATCCATGCTGTCTTGGGTCTTTTGCACTGCTTGACTCCAGGAACGTCACTACCCTATCCTTAAGCAGGCACTCCATCAGCTTCCCCACCACTGAGGTCAGGCTTACAGGTCTGTAATTGCCTGCCTCCTCCTTATTTCCAGTCTTGTGCAGGAGGACCACCTCTGCCCTCCTCCAGTGCCCAGGTACTTCACCCATCTCTAGTGATTGGTTGAAGATGGTTGTCAGTGGACCTGCTAGGACTTCCCTGAGTTCCTTCAACACTCTAGAGTGAATCCCATCTGACCACATTGCCATGTCTGTCTTTACTTTCCCTAGTTCCTTTAAGACTTTCTCCACCGTAAATGGGCTGGTGCCCACCTCTTCCACCTGTACACCTTTTCTCATGAGCCTTGGCCCCTGCCCTGTCTCTTCTTTGGTAAATTCTGAGCAAAAATACTTGTTCAGTATCTCAGCTCAGACTCTAGCCTGCTTCTCTGTTTTACTGTTTCAGGACTCACTTTCCTACCCCACTAACAGGAATATCATATCCCTGACCTGCTCAACTATGTACTAGTAAGCTGGGGGGGGGGTCTGCCAAGTGGAACAAGTAACAGGTGTGTCAGGTAGGGGTGGGCCCAAGTGGGATATTTAAAGCAGAACCACTCCACTGAAAAGACTGTTTGCAACCTGCTTCCCTGTTTTACAGCTTTGAGACTCAGTCTTCCACCCAACCAGCATCAGCATCCTGTCCCTGATCTGCTCACCTGAGTGCCAGTAAGATAAGGGGAGGGTTGCTGAGCTGCACAGATAGTGGGTGCTGTTAGTGGTGGCAGGTTACAAGTGGGAGATGTAAGCAGAAACTGTTTTCAGCCTGCATCCCTGTTTTACAGTTTCAGTATTCACTCTGCCACCCCACCAGCAGCAACATCACATCCCCAGTCTGCTCATCTGAGTGCTGGTAAGGCAAGGGCTGCTGCCAAGTGGAACAGGCAGCAGGTGACGTTAGTGAGGGTGGGTTCCAAGTGGAAGATTTAAGCAGTGCCACTCCACCGAGTTGTTTCCAGCCTGCTTCCCTGTTTTACAGCTTCAGGACTCACTCTGCTGCCCCACCAGCAGCAATAACACATCTCTAACCTGCTCATCTGAGGCCAGTAAGCTGAGGGGGCACTACCAAGTGGGACAAGTAGCAGGTGACATTGATGGAGGTGGGCTCCAAGTGGGAGATTTAAAAAGAGCCACTTCAGCAGCTCTCCATGGAGTGACTCCCACTGGCATGGTTGGAGCCCCCAGTGGGAAGCTCAGGGGGAGGCTGCTTTAGCAATTTTATTTTTTCTTGTTATTTTATACTTTAAAGTGACTGTATAATGTAACGTAAAATATGTTGTTTTAATTTAAAGAATTGAGGGACAGTTTTTAAGGGTAAGAGAGAATTTATTTAAAAGGTATATGGAAATAGGTTACAGGTGAACTTGTTAAAGTAATGAAACTGATTCAAATCTTATAAAGCTGGGGTCTGTGCATTTCTATTTGTGTAAATCTCAACTTTGCCTGGAATAAGGATTGGGAGGGAAAAGAGAAAATGTTCTTAAAATATAAGTTTGTGTTGCTCAATATTGCAGTTATTCAAATAAAAAAAGATGCACAGAGGAGGCAAAATAGGTTCACTAATATTTGTAAAAATTATAATGAAAGAAAACCAATTGGCTTGTTAACATCAGAGAAGCTAAATTAAGGAAAATAGATGTCATTAATTTATTATTACTAATTTTGCTGATGCTAAGAGGTGATTTTGAATTAAACCCAGGTTCTGGTTACATAAAAAAGAAGCTTTGCATATAGCACATGAAAACACAAGGAGCTTGATCAACAAAATTAACCTGTTTAAAATGTGGGTTTATAAAGGAGATTATGAAATAATTGGGTTAACCAGAACTTAGCTAAAGAATGCATATTCTGATAATGAGGTGGGATTGGAGGGATATAACCATTCTAGATGAGATGGGCCAAAACAAGGGGAGGGACATTTTTAACATAAAACATGAGTTAGGACAGGAGGATTTATTGTTTAAAGGTACAGGGGAAGGGAGAGAGTGAATTCTGTTACTAGCAAAGCATACTAAACTCTGTTGGAGTGGTGTATTCCCCGTTGAAGGGGAGACCAATTAACTTTGAAATTCTGGACCTAAACATTGATAATATAAAGGGGAAAGGGAATTAGTACTAATAGGGGATTTTAATGCTTATTGTGGGATGGGGTCCTGAGGGGGGAAGCTGGCAGAGTGCCTGAGGCCAATATGTTTAACATAGGTAAGTGATTAACCCACAAGGAAATGACAGAGTAAGGGAAGAATTTGGGATTTAATTTGTATTTCTCTCAATAAAAATAGGAGAAAGCAGAAATTCTAGATCCAAATTTAAGTGTTCCTTGTCAGGCTTCATGTTCTATAAGCTTGGATAAGCAAAGCCACTAGCAATGAAGCATATTTAATACAGAGATGCTATGAAAAGTTTTATGTATTCAAAATGTTAAATGGGAAAGAATAAATGTTATGCTGGACTGAGAACTGGCTATAACTGAATTTTCAACCAATTTCATGGAAATATATATATATTTTTTAAATGGCGCCATAATGTTAAGAAAAGTTAAAAATAATCTCATGTCCTGGGTATCAGTGAAGTTAAAATAAGATAAGTTACCTTAAAACCACAGGTTAGAGAAAAGCAAAGCAAACTTAAAGTAAGCAAGATTGGGAAGAATGTTAAAAGGCGAGGAATAGGTGCAAAAGAATGTTATAAAAAAGGAAAAAGCCAGATATTATAAAGGAATGATAATGAATGTAATAGATCCATCTGATTACTGGACTCTGATTAAAAGTTTTGATTCTTACAATAGTGCAAAATCAAACATAAAATTCAGTAAAGAAGGCGGTTTAGAACAGTGCCCTGAAGTAACAGCAACTATTTGTTATTTATCACTACACTGTAAGGTTCAATTTTTGCACCCCCTCTGAGAAGGCCTTCCCCTGTGGAGATGGTCAGGTACCACCCATTATAGAATATTACTTCCCAAAGCCTTGCGGCGGTCCTTGATCTATCATTCCCCGTGTTGGCGAGCAGTATTCCGGAGACACTGGTGGTGGCCTATAATGAGGCCGTTACGGCGGCCCTGGATTTTATTGCTCCTGTTCATGAGCGCCCCCTATCCCTTCACCTCAGGTCCCCTTAGTTCGATGGGACACTGATGGAGATGCGGAGACAGGGGCAAAGGTTAGAGCACTGTTGGCGCAAGTCCGTCCTTGATGCCGACCCGCCTTAAATTGATGGAACATTATTCTATCTATCAATCTGCAATCACCCATAAGAAGGCAGAATTCCTGTCCAGGGAGATTGCAGTTGCTCAGAATCAACTGGCTCAGCTGTTTCGGACTTTAGACAGACTGTGCAACCCAGCCTGTCTGCAAGTTCGGAAAGCCTTTTCGCAATTAGAGTGCGAGGAGCTCGCTCGTTACTTTGCAACTAAAGTGGCCGACATCAGGGCGGACTTCTGTCTGGCAGTCTCTAAGGGTGATGTCATAGAACAGTGTGAGTTCACAGTGCCTCAATTTTCTTGGAGTTCCTTTGGTCGACCTGAGTTCATGGATATTATGAGGATCATCCATAGTGTGCATCCCACAAGCTGTAGTTTGGACCCTGAACCGACTCCCCTAGTTTTGGGTTGTATTGATATCATCGGTCCAGTCCTGGTGCAAATAGTCTGGAGCTCCTTGGAGTCAGGTGAGTTTCCTAGCTCTCTGAAAGAGGTGATGATGACACCTCTCTTGAAGAAAGCTACCTTGGACCCAGACTGTTTCTCAAACTACAGCCCAATCTCTAACCTTCCCTTTATTGGGAAGGTTATTGAGAAGGTAGTGGCTGCCCAATTGGAAGACCATTTAACCATCTATAATATCTATGAATCCTTCCAATCCTGTTTTCATAAAAGACATAGCACCGAGACCGCACTGGTTCGGGTGCTTAATGATCTTCTGAGGGTGAGAGATCAGAAGAGATGTTGCATTCTGGTTCTCCTTGATCTCTCATCAGCTTTTGACACTGTGGATCACCTGGTGTTGATAGCATGCCTGAAGCAAATTTGTGGAATGTCGGGAACTGTTTTACAATGGTTCACCTCAGTCCTCACTGGGAGATCACAAAGAGTTGTGTCGGGAGTTTTTTCTTCTGGCCCAACTTCCTTGTTGTGTGGAGTGCCTAAGGGTTCCGTGCTGTCACCCATGTTATTTGCAGTGTATATGCTGCCCCTCAGAGACATTATAAGACAGTATGGGCTGAGATTTCACTGTTATGCAGATGATACCCAGCTATACCTGTCTTTTGCACCCGACCAGGATGGAGCTCTCGCGGTGTTTAACAACTGTCTGGAAGAAATCCAGGGTTGGATGGATTCTAGTTGATTAAAGGTGAACTCAGAGAAGACAGAGGTTCTGGTTGTGGACCTGGGAGGTCAGATAGAGAGGTCGTGTGGTGGCACACCTTCTGGAATATTTCTTGGTGGCATGTCACTTCTGACCTCTGAATGGGTGCTTAGCCTTTGGATTGTCCTTGATGACAGGCTGACATTACAGTCTCAGGTGTCGGCCGCTGTCAGGACTTCCTTTTACCATCTTAGGAATATCACCAGGTTTAGGCACCTTGTTCCGTCTGACTCTTTGCCAACGTTGGTCCACGCTTTTGTGTCTTCAAGTTTGGACTATTGCAACGCCCTTTACTTTGGGCTTTCTGAGGTTGAAATCCGCCACCTACAGCTGGTGCAGAATGCTGCAGCCTGGGTTCTGACTGGGACAAGTAGGTCCTGCCATATTACCCCGGTGCTGCGTGAACTTCACTGGCTGCCTATACGGTGGCGGATCACCTTTAAAGTCATTTTATTGACTTTTAAAGCCCTTCACAATCAGGGTCCAGCCTATCTGAAAGAACTTCTGGTGCCTTACTACCCCGGCTGATCGCTCCGGTCAGCCAATGAGGGGTTGCTAGAGATTCTGAGAATGAGTTTAAAATCTTCTGGCAGCAGAGCATTTTCTCATGCTGCCCCCCACTCTCAGGAATTCTCTACCATGCTGGTTATGGGAGTGCACCTCCGTGGAGGAATTCAAGAAGAACTTGAAAACCTATTTGGGGCAAATGGCCTTCTTGGATGCTTAAGTTAATTTATTCTGCTGAGATCTTAGTTTGTATTTATTAATTGATTTTAATATTTGATGTTACTATGATATGATTTTATTTATATGTATTACTGATTTATATTTGATGTTGTGGTTTTAATATGTTCAGTGCCTTGGTATGCTGAAAGGCGCTATACAAATAAGCTTAATATTATTATTATTATTATTTTAAATGAATATTTTTGTATATTACTGGATATAAAAATCCAAGACATTTATGAAAAAGCAGAGAATGATGTAAAGGTAGGAACAGATCAAACCGAAGAGCTCTACCCTAAGAGATCCTAGTTCTACTTTAAAATAATAAAGCAGAAATAGCTCCTAAAGTAATTAAATTCAACACTAGGGCCAGATTTTCCAAGGGTTGCGCCATGCGCCCAATAAGTTCTTTGTATAGCAATAGGGTTACACCTGCATGATTGGCTGCCATTCTGTGATATTCAGCAGGAGGCAGTTGCGCCACTGAAAACATGCTGAGCAACAGCACAATTCAAATGAATGCATGCTGAACTGGAGGGAGGAACCATGCATAAACTGCACAGCCGATATTCAGCCGGGCTGTGCCGAGAGTTGTCTGGCGCAACCCCAACCTGTGCCTGCACAACTTTGAGCCAAAAAAAGGATCAAGTCGAGGGCCACCCACAGGTGAGCTGCTGCATTGCAGGGCACAACACAGCAGCTGCCACCTGTGGCTGGCCCTCAACCCTCCTGTGCCCCTCTGCAGCCCGATTGCGGGCAAAAGAGTGAAAATCCCCCACCACCCCCATTGGCGATCGTGGGCAAGAGTGAAAATCCCCCACTACCCCCACTGGCCCAATCATGGGCATAGCTTAAATCCCCCACCAGCCCGATCGCGGGCAGCAATGTGTCCCCCTCCCGAACATATCCCTGGTGGTCCGTGGACGATAAGCCCGATCGTGGGCTGGGTAGTATAAGACACACACCCCGAGACACATCCCTGGTGGTCCAGTGGACGATAAGCCCGATCGCGGGCTGGGTAATATAAGACACACTCCCCCTGACACATCCCTAGTGGTCCAGCGGACCCGATAAGTCATCGCGGGCTGGAGTAGTATAGACACACCCCGAGAAACACATCCTGGTGGTCAGTGGACAGATAAGCCCGATCGCGGGCTGGAGTAGTATGAACACACACTCCCCAAACACTCCCTGGTGACCTAGTGTCCCCACCCCACCCACCCATGAAGCCCACCCCCTCCCCCGCGGTTGGCGAGCAGCAGCATCCACCTGCCTGCTGCCCGCCGCCTGCCGACTGACTGCCTGGTAGGGCTGCATGCCCATTGGTGCGACAAGAGCCAATGGGTGGCCTCATACCGTACAAGACAGTCCAGATTTGTGAATGGATGTATTCATTCACAAAACTGGACTTCTTGTACGGTATGGCGGGCTGCACGCATTGGCTCTGCTCTGCAACAAGGGCATGCAGATCTCACCGGCAGCCAGTCGGGGTGGCGGGCGGCAGGTGGTGATGCTGCTACCCGCCGGCCGCGGGGGTGGGGCGGGGTCTCGTGGGTGGGTGGGGTGGGGACACTAGGTCACCAGGATGTGTTCGGGGTGTGTGTCTTATACTACTCCAGCCTGCGATCGGGCTTATCGGTCCACTGGACCACCAGGGATGTGTTCGGGAGGGGTGTGTGTGTCTTATACTACTCCAGCCCGCGACACTTATTGGTCCACTGGACCATCAGGATATGTCTGGGAGACACATTGCTGCCCGCGATCGGGATGGTGGCGGCGGGATTTAGCTATGCCAACGATCGGGCCAGTGGGGGTGGCAGTGGTATTTTTCACTCTTTGCCCGCGGATCGGGCTGCAGGTGTCGGTCCTCGATGGCTGCTGCCTGGCAGGGCACCAGCGCAAGTCCTCGGGATCGGCGCACCTCCATGCTAATGGCATGCAAATGGGGCCATAATCAGATGCAAATGGCCCCCCCTGCGCCTTTCATGAATTATGGCCCCATTTGCATATCACCTTTTGAATATCGGAAATTTGCGCATGGCACAATGGTACTTGCGCCACCGCAAGTTGAATGCACCACTCTGACCACTTGCGGTGGCGCAAGTTCCACTGCGCCATGCACAGTGGCTGTGGCTGGTGGGTGATATTCAAAGGAGTTACTCAAGGGTGCAACTCCTTTGAATATCGCTCTGGCCACACCCCTTCGCAACTATTTTGTGCAGCACAAGGGCGTGCACCACAAAATAGCACAGTTTGAATATCCGGCCCTATGAAATCACCTGGATTTGATCAGATTGAGGGAAAGTTCTTAAAAATGGCAGCCTCTTTTATTTCCTCAGTATTAACTAGCCTATTTAATGGGATTTTATTGGAATGCAAATTTTCCAACACCTGGAAATGTGCTGAAATAATGCCAATTTTTAAGGGGGACATGAAAATATCCCTCAAATTATAGGCCAGTGGCACTATTGTCAATCTTATCAAAGTTGCACAAAAGATTATTATGCAAACAATTGTATGAGTATCTGAAAACTTATTTGGTGCTGACAGACTATCAGTCAGGTTTTAGAAAGGGGAGGTCAAAGAGCACCACCCTCATGGAGTGTACAAATTTGGAGGCAGAACCATTAGATGAGGGGATCTGTGGGTTCGTTGACCTCTCAGAAGGTTTCAGTTTGCTAAATCATGCCATTCTATTGGACAAAATAAAACATTTGGGTACCACTTCAGTTGTTGTATAATGATTTGGATCCTGCTTAGAGGGAAGATCCCAAAATGTTATTGTAGAAGGACATGTTTCACCTGTGGGAAATGTGCAGAGGAGGGTTTCCCATGAATCAATTTTTGGGGCTTGTCTTATTTTTAATCCAAATAAATGATTTAACAAATTATATAAAAATACTTGTGTTGGATTATTCGCAGATAAGTGAATTTGAAATAAAGTTTAAAAAACTGGAAGAAAACTTGCAAATAGATTTTACAAAAATGGAGCACTGGTTTAGAAATTCAACATGTGTATGAAGCCCTTCCCCCCAACAAAAAAATAAACAAACAAGGAATTGTTTGTACTGAACAGAATAAAATAAACAAAAATGACAGGAATTAAATATAATAACAGAAAAAGGGGCTTAATTAAAAAACGCCAAAAAATACAAATACTCGGGAGTCCTGATGGATAACAATTTAAAATTTGATGCACACATTTCAAGTATAGTAAAAAATGTAAATTATCATTTGGGAGCATTGTGTAGAAATTCTCATGCATTGACTAGAGAAGCAAGAATTTCAGTTTGATGCCAGCACTTAATTTCCATGCTAGATTATGGTAACAGCATTTTCAAGTATGCAAGCAAGCATCTTATCAATAAGTTGAGGTGCTGTATAATAGGCTGACCAGATTTATATTGAAATACCCATTAGATACACATCATTATCATGTGTATAAATAATAGGGAGGTATTCCATAGGATTAAGATAGGGAAAACAAAATGCAATTAAAAGGTGTGATTCTTGAAACTCAAGAAAGTGACAGTAAAAGAAATTAGATGAAATACAGGGGGACAGGCGGGATGAGAGTTCCAAAGATTAGAAATGATTATGATCAGATGACAGTAAATTATCAGATTCCACTGGTATGGCATAACATTCATCCTGAAATGAGGAAATTAAATAAACTATACAGCTTTAAATACACTAAAAATCTACAAATGATAGAGCAATGTACATACTTCAATTTATAGATAAACTACTTAGGGTTCTTGTGTACTAAAATTAGAATTTAGAAAAGGGGGAAGAAACTATAGTTTGTATTTTTGTCCTTTTTATTACCATGTAGAAAACTGTATAATGTCATTTGTATAGTCTTGTAAAATGTAAGTATTTTCTAAGGATTTTTATTATAAATAATGTTCAATGTGAAATGCACTCGTAACCTATAACACTCATGTCAGGGGAACCTTGTAAACAGGTCCTGCCAGGGCCTAAGAGTTTTATCATTTAAAAAAAATAAATGCTTTACTACTACTACTACTACACAGTTATAATAACAATGTGCAGTTTGTGTGAGGAGAATCAGGCCTGTGCCACATCAGTTTAAGGGCCAGATATTCAAAAATTTGCCCCTGGGCTAAGTTAACACTGTCTGGTGGGCAAACGTAGCCCGGAGCACAAAGCGAGCAATATTCAAAAGGAATAGCCCTGGGCAAACAGCTTCTGAATATAGCATGGGAATGAGGCCATACAAACTGGGCTGGGAGTGCAGGGCAAACGCAGCCCTGGAATAAGACAGCACTGAATACAGCAACCAAGAAGTGCAAACCACAACAACAACACAGTGCACAGCGACGTGAGGGTAGGTAGACATGAACTATGTAGCTAATGTGTGTGCCACCAAATGCATGGGCCCAGTATAGCTGCAGGCAGCAGCAGATGTGAAAGAACAGCGATCAAAACTGTATAATATTCCCCGAACCGTTAGCACCGCACTAACACGTTAACGCGGCTTTAGCTCGGAGCTAAGTTGTTTACCCGGTGCTAAGTTTTGCCATATTCAAAAGTGACATGCAAATAAGCCTACTTAGGTAGTCTCTGGGCAAACAGTCAGATTAGCATCTCATTATGCCCTGATTTGCATGCAGTTTGCCCAGTGTTACTGCAGGGTCCCACAGCTCCACCTGTAGGTCAGTCTGGAAGTACAGAGGCTGGCCAGGTCTGGCCGCAGCTCCACCTGTAGGTCAGTCTGACAGTGCACGATGGTTGCTGCAGGCTACATGTATGCAGTACAGCATAGCATTGTGTGCCCCAGGGGACAACACAGCATAGGCACATGCGGTGGTGGTGCTGCATGTAACCATCACACTGTAGGCCATGCTACAGTGCACAGCAGACACTACAGTAGCAAGGGGGCTGGTAGTGTGAGGGACACAGCAATGCCTATGGTATGTAGGGCAGCGATGACCACTGCACTGTACACAGTGACAGGCCCAGCTTGCAGGTGATTACTGACAGTGGACAGTACTGTTTCGCTGTTGTGTGCTCCACAGATGCTGCACCTGTGGCATGGGATGCTCACAGTGATATATACATGGCCGGCTGTGTGTGCTGTGGCATCTGTACAGTTGTGCGGTATGTGGCTGGGTGGGCATGTAAGATCCGACAGGCACACCGGTGGTGGGGTATTCCCACTGCAGGCCCATGTGCACTGCATGATCTGTCCCAGCCTTGTGGCCACACCTGGGCTGTGGTGAGGTCTGGCCACCCGTACACCCTCCCCTCAATCGCCAACATGCCTACAGTGCTGCATGTGTGTGCAGGTGTGTGCTGGATGGCCACACTACCATGATGTCCCCTGTGGGTCGGATCACCCCTTACTGTCTATGTTTGACTGGGACTGGTGGCTGCTGTTGGCATCATGGTGGTGCCATCAGTGAGCAGCATGTGTCCTCCACGTCTGGCATTTTCTAAGTGTCATACTCATATGTTAAGGTCACGTAAGCCGTGCAAATCCTGTGCAAACACCATGCAAAGCACCAATGTCATGCAAAGCTGTTTGCCCAAGGTTAAGACCAGCTTTTCCTGGGCGGTAATTTGTACCATGCTAAGGGTCACGCTAAGTCATGCTAAATACCTTAGCGTGGTGCTAGTTGCTGAATATCTCATAGTACCTGTATTCATGTTCACTTTGCCCCTTGCATATAATTATGGTTTGCCCAGCGCTAATGCAGTTTGTGTGCGCTATTTGGCCTTTTGAATATGGCAAACCCGTGCTAAACCCGCACTAAACCCGCACAAATGGTTTACGTACCATGCAAAGCTTTGAATATCTGGGCCTTAGGCACTTAATTTCTTGTATTATCATGAACGTAAGCCTTGCATCTGGGAAATATGGGTAGAAATAAAGGAAGTTTGGATACCATGGATAGAGTGAATGGGCTGGATGTATTTTCAGAGAACTGTGGCAAATTTTTACCATGATTGCACTACTTGTAACATGATTGTTAGACCACATAAAAGGTGGTCTAACTTCATGCCCAAGTACCACATGTTGCACAACAAATGCCATCCATCAAAATAAGGATCCTCATGTCATTGTTGTGCCTTAAATTGTGAAAAATGTTCCAAATACAGCAAAATGGTTTAAAACAGCATGCAAATGTTTGGATGTACGGTATTTGTAGTGATGCCAGCTGCACTGGAAATCAGGAATTGTGCCTGCCATCTCTTCCTATGAAAGTCCAGGTCATATCTTCACATGAAGGGCCAGATATTCAAAGCTTTGCCCCTGGGTTAAGTTAACACTGCCTGGCAGGCAAACGTAGCCCGGAGCACAAAGCAAGCGATATTCAAAAGGAAAAGCCCGGTGCAAACATCTTAATATAGCATGGTAATGAGGCCATACAAACAGGGCTGGGAGTGCAGGGCAAACATAGCCCGAGAATAATGCAGCACTGAATATAGCAACCAGGAAGTGCAAACCACAACAACAACATAATGCACAGCGATGTGAGGGCAGGTAGAGATGAACTATGTGGCCAATGTGCATGCCAGCAGATGCATGGACCCAGTACAGCAGCAGGTAGCAGCAGATGTAAAAGAACAGTGGTCAAAACTGTATAAATATCCCTGAACCATTAGTGCCACGCACTTTAGCACAGAGCTAAGCTGTTAGCCCGGTGCTAAGATTTGCCATATTCAAAAGTGACATGCAAATGAGCCTACTTAGGTAGTCTCTGGGCAAACAGCCAGATTAGCATCTCATCATTCCCTGATTTGCATGCAGTTTGGCCAGCGTTACTGCAGGGTCCCACAGCTCCACCTGTAGGTCAGTCTGGAAGTACAGGGGCTGGCCAGGTCTGGACGCAGCTCCATCTGTAGGTCAGTCTGACAGTGCATGATGGTTGCTGCAGGCTACATATATGCAGTACAGCATAGCATTGTGTGTCCCGGGGAGAACACAGCATAGGCACATGCGGTGGTGGTGCTGTATGCAACCGTCACACTGTAGGCCATGCTACAGTGTACAGCAGAGGCTACAGTAGCAAGGAGGCTGGTAGTGTGAGGGACACAGCAATGCCTATGGTATGTAGGGCAGTAATGAACCCTGCACAGTACAGAGTTACAGGCCCAGCATGCAGGTGATTACAGATGGTGGACAGTACTGTTTTGCCATTGTGCACTCCACAGATGCTGCTCCTGTGGCATGGGATGCTCACAGTGACATTTGCATGGCCAGCTGTGTGTGCTGTGGCTTCTGTACAGTTGTGCAGTATGTGGTTGGGGGGGGCATGTATGCTCCAACAGGCACTCAGGAGGTGGGGTATTCCCACTACTGGTCCATGTGCACTGCATGATGTGTCCCAGGTATGTGGCCACACCTGGGCTGTGGTGAGGTCTGGCCACCCGTACACCCTCCCCTCAATGGCCACCATGCCCACAGTTCAGCATGTGTGTGCTAGCATCTGTTGGTCACCACAGACGTATGGTCTGCAGGTGTGTGCTGTATGGCCACACTACCTAGTTGTCCCCTGTGCATCACATCCCCCCTTATTGTCTGTGCTTGACTTGGACTGGTGGCAACTGCTGGCACCATGGTGGTGCCAGCAGTGAACAGCAGGTGTCCTCCATGTCAGGCATATTCCCAGTGTCACGCTCTTATGTTAGGGTCGTGCAAGCCACGCTAATCCCACGCAAACACTGCGCAATGCACCAATGATGTGCAAAGCTGTTTGCCCAGGGTTAAGACCAGCTTTTCCTGGGTGGTAGTTTGTTCCACGCTAAGGGTCACGCTATGTCGTGCTAAACACCTTAACATGGCACTAGTCACTGAATATCTCATAGCACCTGTATTCATGTTCACTTTGCCCCTTGCATATAATTATGGTTTGCTTGGTGCTAATGCACTTTGCCCGTGCTTTGCTGTCTTTTGAACATGGCAGTCCCACGCTAATCCCATGCTAAACCTGCGAAACTGTTTGCAGATCGTGCAAAGCTTTGAATATCTGGCCTGAAATGTATTACTGCTCTGGTTAATAAGTAACTCATAGGTCTCATAGGTCATTACTAGGCCAAGAAGACAAAAGTCCATAACGGCCTGCCATATTTATACCCGGTAATACCTTGTTTAGTCAGATACTTATCTAAGGATTTTTTTAA
This sequence comes from Neoceratodus forsteri, assembly GCA_016271365.2. NCBI lineage: Eukaryota > Metazoa > Chordata > Ceratodontiformes > Ceratodontidae > Neoceratodus > Neoceratodus forsteri. The sequence goes on along the minus strand of CM057455.1, from coordinate 451,820,819 downwards.
ATCATTCATGGAAGAAGTAACCACTACTTCTATTGGCAGACCATTCCAGATACTAGTTATCCTTTTACTAAACCAATTTTTCCTAGCATTTGTACAGTAAGAGCTAATCTGAATTTGAAGTGGGTGCACTCTAGTATCATATAGCTGCATCCTTAATTCGAGTCCCAGTTGTTGCCATAGGTCATCGTCCGATAGTGCTCTATATACCCTGCACATGTCACCTCAGAGCCTATGGAATTCCAATGAATACAATTCCAACTCTACTAGTCTCTGCTGGTAACTTAAACCCTCTAGGCCTGCCACGTCTTGTTGCCTTCCTTTGTACTTGTTCCAATGATTTTATAGTCCCTTTCTCCTCAGGTGACCAAAATTGGGCACAATACTCCAGGTGCGGACGGACCAATGCCTTAAACAGAGGCATTACCACCAATTTGTCTCTACTTTTAATATACTTGTTTATACAATGTAAAAGACACTAGATTTACTGATAATGTGATTACAGTGTGTCTTAAAGCTTAGTTCACTGGTAATATAAATACCCAGGTCTTTTTCTTCTGATGTCTCTTGCAACACCACTCCATTTAGCGTATATTTATAATGGGTGTTATTTTTCCCCAGGTGCATAACCCTACATTTGTTGACATTAAACGTAGATTTGTTACTTATAGCCCAGTTTTCAATTTCTCTTAAAGCTAGTTGTAAGATGTCTGAATCCTCTTTAGACTTTATCTTATACCCTAGTCTTGTATCATCTGCAAATTTCGACAGCCACACATTTGTTGAAGTTTGCATAGATAAAATATATAAGTTGAAGAGGCAGGGGCCCAGAACCAAGCCCTGTGACACCCCACTGGTCACTGTCACCCAATCTGACAAAGATCCCTTCACCGATACTCTCTGCCTCCGATTTGTCAACCAATTTTCAATCCATAGAGAAATATTGGCATGTATACCATGCTTAATTAAAGCCTCAATCAAGAGACCATGTGGGACTTCATCAAATGCCTTTGAATAATCCAAGAAAATTAACATCCACTGCTATTTGAGAGTTGAGTGCTTGGTTTACTTTATCATAAAACTCCAACAAGTTTTTCTGACAGGACCTACCCTTCCTGAAACCATGTTGATTTTGGTCTAACTCTCCTGACATAACTAACATGTTGGCATTATGAGATTTAATGATGGCTTCCAAGATTTTTCCCAATATCGCTGTCAGTCTGATAGGTCTATAATTAGATACCTCCTGTCTTGACCCCTTTTTTATATATTGGTATAACATCTGCCTGCCTCCATTCAACAGGAACTTCAGTTTTGTCAATAGAATGTTGAAATAAGTGTGCTACTGGGGCAGCTAATACGTCGGCCAACTCTTTAAGCACCCTGGGGTGGAGACCATCGGGTCTTAACCCTGGGCAAACAGCTTTGCACATCATTGGTGCATTGCGCGGTGTTTGTGTGGGATTAGCGTGGCTTGCGCGACCCTAACATAAGAGCATGACACTTTGTAACTGTTGCTAATTTTTTAATAACAAATGCAGATCCAGAATGAATGTATACTATGTTGTTTTGTATTGGTACATGGCATTGCACTTAAAAGAAAATGTTGGAATTGTTTTGGTAGCACTTTTATTTAAAACAATTAGGCACTCTCACTTTAAGTAAATGAAATCATGCTGATGTATGCCTGTGATAGGCTGCAATGTATTTTTAAAGATAATCCTCCTCCCCTTCCTGGTATCCCTTGGAAAAAGCCTTGTTTGGCAAAAACAGTCAGGAGGTTCACTTGTTTTACCACACCGCTTTGGATTTGTTTTTAAAATAAGCTATTTTTGTACTGCATCTGGTGCCAGCAATTTTCTGCTTTGATGTATCTTCACATTGCAAATGCATGCAACAAATTAACTGACAGATTACAGAGAAGTTATGTTTGAGAGAGAAAGTAGGTTTTGGAAATAATCAGATTTGACCACGCCTATGGTTGGGGAGGTGCTGAAGTTGCAGTTAGTTTTGCAGTAAGGGCATAAACATGTGATAGGCAGTTTTTTTTTCCAACTCTATTTCACTCCAGTCATGGCCCTGCAGAGCCTCTCTGAGGCATCCTGCCTGTTCCTGCCTGCCTGAGGCCCCCTCAACCTGTGCCTCCTCTCTCCCCCCTCCATGCAGCCAGCACCCCAGGCTTAACCCCCTCTGGGGTGGGGCCACCCATCAGCTTTGGGCACACTTACTAGTCAGTCTCGGGCTGCATGTGAAGACCCAGGTGAAGGAACTGAAAGGCCAGGTGAGGTGGACCTGGCGGAGGGCATGGAGGTCAGGTGCCATTGCCTACCCCACGGAGCTGGGTTTTTCCTTGTTCTGGTAGCCCTCCCCCTTCCATGGGCACCCCTGATGCAATGGTGCATGGCAACCCTGCCTGCATCAGCCATGCTGTTCAACGTGCAGTCCATGCACTGCAGCACCCACTGTTCAACATGCAGCTCATGCACTGCAGCAGCCCCCATCTCCACCAGGAGCCGCTGGTGCACCAGGCCATCCCCTTGCCCTCCCCTTGGGGGAAGAGAGCAGCCCTGCGGGTGCTCAATCCTTTCCCCGTCCCTGCTGACACCCGGCACCCAAGCTCACTCCCGAAGTCAGGTCACCAACATGGTGTGAGGTGTGGTGTCTAGTGCCTCAACCCTCAGCACCACCAGGCCGGCCTGTGATAAGCAGTTTTAACATGGAAGAGAGCATATAGTGAGCAAACCATTTGCAACCAGAATGAATAAATAAATACAGAAAACTGCCTCATTCAGTATTATACAGATAATTAGCACATTGGGCTTTATACAAAGCTGGTGAGGTAAGCTTAAACACGTCACTACAAAATAACTGTTATGCATGCCTCCAGTAGTCTACAATGATTAAGCAAACAACTGATAATAACAAAGCTAAACAGAAAACAAGTTTGTGGTTCTCCTTGTTAGACTACCACTAGTAGCTTCAGATATGTAGTATATAAACACACTGGGTTTGATTCTCAAATGAGTTGGACTGCCACAAGCCATGGGTGCGCCGAACACATGGAGTATGAGGCTTGCAGCAGTACCTGGCTGACAATCGGTATTTTCGATCCTGTGCGCCACATGCTGCAAGTTAGACCACTTTTTGCTGGTCTAACCTCGCTGAACTTTTTGTGGGGTTTGCACCAATATTTTGGGCACAAGCCACTGTAAAGGTGGTAAAGTGCCACAAATGCACATGATCTTTGAGAATTGGGTGCATGGTGTGGCAATGTGTGTGGTGCAGCGACAGGGTTTGACATAGGGCTTGTCAACCTTTGAGAATAGAGCCCATTGTCTTTCTTTATATATAATTAAATTCTGACTCATTAAGGGATGTTGATAAAGCACTTGAAGCATGAAACATTTGGTGCCTCTGCGTGGAGTCTCACACTGTCATTGACTCTTTTGGAATAAAGATTGCTATGTTGACATCCTTGGCTATCCTGCTGCCTTATTTGGTGACAGCGGTGGTGAGTGCCCTGATTTTGTTGACTGTCAATGAATCCTCTGTCAGAGTTCACTACCACTGGAGCAGCATGGCTTTTTGACTGCATAACATGTAAAGACACTTTCTTTATATGTAATTAAATTCCTACTATTTGTATGTCAGGGTGTGTACATACAGTACTATTACAAAGTGTTTGATATCAGCAATTAATAAAATCAAATCAAGCTTCATTTGTAAAAGGCGCCTTTCCCAAACCAAGGCGCCTGTACATATCATAATAAAAATCTATAAATAAGTAAAACAATGTTAAAATTAATCCAAGGCAGCAATATTAAAAATCATTATATGCAAGGCTAAAAGGAAATGTTTTTAATGCCCCCTTAAAACTCTGGACAGTGGGACAATCTCGAACTTGACGAGGTAGAGAATTCCAAAGGGTTCGGGCCATAAAACTAAAAGATCTGGCCCTAGATGTCTTTAAACGAACCCTGGGAATCTCCAGCAATCCCTCATCAGTGGATTGGAGAGAGCGGGAGGGACAGTAGGGACAAAGGAGATCTTTCAGGTAACCAGGTCCCTGATCGTGTAGTGCCTTATAGGTCAGCAAACCGATCTTGAAGGTGATTCGTCAGCATACTGGCAGCCAGTGCAGTCTGCGGAGCACAGGCATTATATGACTGACCCTAGAAAAACCAGTCAATAGCCTGGTTGCCACATTCTGCACTAGCTGCAAGCGGTGAATATCAACCCCCGGTAGCCCAAGATAAAGGGCGTTGCAGTAGTCAAGGCGGGAGGTAAAGAAGGGGTGGCCCAAAGTAGGAAGATCGTCAGGAGGAACCAGGTGCTTCACCCAGGTGATGTTCCTCAGATGGTAAAAAGAGGCTTTGACAACTTCCGACACCTGAGATTTAAGTGTCAAACAGTCATCAAACACAACACCCAGGTTCTGCACCCGGTCTGAGGTAGTTAGCTGAACACCCCCAATCCATAAACCCGAGAGTGATCCCACCAACAAACCCACCTCCTGGCTACCTGAGTCCATAACCAACACCTCAGTTTTCTCTGGATTTAACCGCACCAACTCACATTCATCCAGTCCTGGATTTCAGCTAGACAGTTGTTAAAGACCGAAATGGCAGCATCTTGGCCAGGCACAAAGGACATGTACAGTTGAGTATCATCTGTATAGCAGTGAAAACTCAAACCGTACCACCTAATAATCGCTCCCAATGGCAGCATATACACTGCAAACAACATGGGTGCCAAAATGGAGCCCTGCAGTACCCCACAGGATAGGGGGAATGATGTTGAGGAAAAAATCCCAGACACCATCCTCTGAGTCCTACCCTCGAGGAAAGATCGAAACCAACTGAGGACTGTACCAGACAGCCCACAGATAAACCTCAAGCGCTCCAATAGCACACCATGGTCCACGGTGTCAAATGCTGCAGAGAGATCAAGAAGGACCAAGATGGAATGGGTCCTTCAATATCTCGCTATTAGGAGGCCATTTAGTACCCGGACAAGAGCTGTCTCAGTACTATGTCTCTTCCTAAATCCGGACTGGAGAGAATCATAAACATTGTGGCTGGAGAAGGGACTTGCCAAGGTTAGAGGAATGGTCAAATGTATGGCAGCTTAGATTTAATGCTAAGAAGTGCAAGGTAATGCACCTGGGAAACAAAAACCCAGGGGAAGAGTATGCAATGGGGGGGTGAGATACTAACAACAACAAAATGGAAAAGTACCTGGGGTAGTCATATCAGATGACTTAAAGGTGGGCAAGCAAGTGAGAGGGCAGTAAGAAGGGCTGGGGGGATACTGGGATGCATAGGGAGAAGCATCACCAGTAGAAAACAAGAAGTTGTTATCCCTCTGTACAGACAGCTGGTGAGACCCCATCTGGAGTACTGTGTGCAGTTCTGGAGACCCAATCTCCGCAAGGACATAGACAAGATGGAAGCTGTTCAGAGGAGGGCAACTAAAATGGTGCAGGGTCTGCACTGGAAGACATATGAAGAGAGACTAAAGGAGCTTAATATGTATAGCCTCGAGGAGAGGGGAGACATGATAGAAACTTTCAAGTACCTCAAGGGAATCAACAAAGTCCAAGAGGGTAGCATCTTTCAAAAAAAGAGGTGTGAAAGAACAAGGGGCACATTTGAAGATAGGGGGCGGCTCAGAGGTAATGTAAGAAAGTATTTTTCACAGAGAGGTTGTGGATGCATGGAGCGGCCTTCTGGAGGAGGTTGTGGAGTCAAAAACAGTGGTTGAATTCAAGCATGCATGGGACAGCCATAAGGCAATTCTAGGGGTTGGGGGTAGAAAGAAGTAGGCTGCTGGTTAACTAGGATCTGCAGCTTATCCATTAGGTAGGGAAATGGGCAGACTGGGTGGGCCAAGCGGTCCTTATCTGCCATCAAATTCTATGTTAAATGATCATCCAGCTGTGACACGACCACCTTCTCAATAACCTTACTCACAAAGGGCAGGTTTGAGACAGGCCTGTAGTTAGCCAGACAATCCGGGTCCAAGGAGGACTTCTTAAGAAGGGGCTGAACCACAGCCTCCTTCAGAGGATTTGGAAAAATCCCCCTCTCCAAAGACCTCCAGACTAGCTCAGCAAGGACCGGACTGATTTATCCACACAGCCCACTATGAGACGTGTGGGGCCCGGGTCCAAACCACAGTTGGTCGGATGCAATGACTGGATGACCATCACAATGTCACTGATTGTGGGAAGGCTGAAGTCAGACCACACAAATTGGGTGTCTGACATCTCCTGCCGACCATCACAGCTCCCATTAGGGAGGGTCAAGCGGACATCAGACCTAATTGTGCCAACCTTATCTGAAAAGAATTGAGCAAACTCCTCACACCATTCTTGAGAAAAGGCTCTTCTGGGCTGAGGACAGATTGTATTGCACAATCTGTCCACGGTCTGGAAAAGCTGAGCTGGTCGATTCTGTGCAGCAGCAATCTCTCTGGACAGGGATTCTGCCTTCTTATGAGAGATTGCTGATTGATAGACCACATAATGGTCTATCAAACTAAGTTTGTCACAATCCAGGCCCGATTTCCGACAGCACCTCTCTAACCTTCATCCAACTCTCCTCAACTCCCTCAGAGTCTCATCAAACCAAGGAGACCTTTAGTGAAGAGTCAGGGGATGAACATGAGCAGGAGCAATGGAATCCAGGGCCCCTACTACCGCCTTATTATAGGCAAGTACCAAGTCCCCTGGATCCATTCAATCACCCGGTAAACCCACTAGGTCCAATACCGCCATCAGGCCATCTGGAGAGACACCCCTCAAAGGGCAGTACCGGACCATCTCCATAGGGGCTGGTCTACTAGAGGTGAACTCAAAACTGAACCCAATGGTGTGATGGTCCGACCACCCAAATGGTTCCACCACCAAATCGCATATCTCCATCCCCAGTAGGAACACCAAGTCCAATGAATGACCATATGACCAATATGGGTCGAGGAGGAAATAACCTGTATGAAGCCCAGTGAAATCATTAACTGGCGGAAGTCCTAACCAAACTGTGAAAGATCATCGTTGACCCAGGCATTGAAATCCCCCAGAACCAACCATCTGGGGGATCCCAATGTCAGGTCGACAATGAAGTCTGCGACTTCCCACAGGAAAACATTCCCATCACCTGGTGGATGGTAAACGAGAAGTATCCTGCACCCCACACCGCCCATGATACATTCAAAGGAGTTGGTAGTTCCCACTGGTACCTCCACTCAGGCCCAGTTCCATCTAAAACAGATAGCAACACCCCCCCCCCTACAATCCATCCTAGGGCGGTGTATCACCAAGTATCTTGCCGGAATTGCTGATGCCAAAACTGGGCCAGCATTCTCATCCAGCCAGATCTTGGTGATGCACGCCAGGTCAGATGATCCAACAAAGTCCACTATAATAGCGGTTTTGTTTTTAATAGACCTGGCATTGCATAACACCACCCGAGTAAGATGAGAATCCGAGGATGACCGTGCTACCTGCTGACTACAGGCAGAACCCTTGGGTATGGGAACCAGACAGGGCGGACCCCTTTCCTGGACCCATTTCATCCCAAGGCATCTCCTTGTCCCCACTATCCCTATCCGCCCACTCCTTTCCATTCCCTCTCCAGGCCCAACCCTCGTCCTCCTCCTCTTTCTAACAATCCCCAGAGCCCTACAACATCTGTACACCTCTGGCGATAGGGGAGGACAAAAAAAAAGACAGAAGTCCCTGAGCCTGGAGGGGGAATAATACCCGACCATCCTTATGTCTTCCCAACACATATTTACCACACTAAACAAATACCAGTAAGTAAACAACCCCAAAATACAGATTTAACCCACACCCAAACATACAACACTCAAATACTCTAACAAACGTCCACAAAAACTAAACAAATACAACACCCTATATAACAATTTAACAGCAGAATATAACAGAGAATCCTTCACAGATCCAAGTCCAGTACACAGAGAGAAGAAAGAGCCCAAAAACTGCCAGTTCCCAATGAGAAATGAGAGATAAAGAGCAAAAAACTGAGAGTCACAGGTTGATCGGAGTGCAAGGTCGGCCAAAAGGTAAGTCACCTCTCTCACGGGTGAAAAACCAAATCAACAGACAGTAAATGACAGGCCCCTTTACTAGTCATGGAATATACCCTGGAGCTCTCACCTCCAGAGAAAGGTAGCACTGTTCAAACTCCCTCATGGGCTCTCACTTCCACTTGAGAGTCAACCGAGCCCCAAGCAATGATCTTAAATCCCGGGAAAAGTAAATACAGTTTGCAGCCGAAATCAAAAACTCGCTATGAAATCCAGGTCAGAGAGCAGGAAAACCAGTTAAGGTGCCCAGGAACCACGATCCAACTTCACCACTCCACCAGATTCCTTACATCAGCCGATAACAGGGCTGAAACAGCACTTTAGGTGCAAAAGATGTCAGGATCCCAGCCGATTCTCAAAGAATCCTGGAAAGACCCACCCAGACCCCAAGAATCTCTTCCTGGACCCACTCCCCACTACGGCTGCCCTCCAGCTACTGAGTGGCAGAAGCGCAAGTGCCATGAATATGGCAGCCCAATGACAGCAGCACCATGGCACACCACCAGGTCGAGGTCAGGGGCCAGGAAGGAGCTCCTCTCCGTAGTCCACCAGCATTTGCCTCCAAATCGAGTGGTGCTTAATCCAAATCACCGCTCGCTCCACCACCAAGACTCCACGCCCTGCTCTCCTCACTTCCGCCCTGCTCTTCACACTCCTTTCCAAGGGGCTCCACAGGTAATGGCTCCTTTCTTGTTCCAAATCGAATACAAATCACAGATGATAGTAAATCCAACAGCAGAAAGCAAGTTCAATCACGGAAAATGAGTCAAATCACCGAGAATGCCAGACAGTACTGGGGTCAGTGAAACAACCCCAGCGTTCACTTCAGGGGCGTCCCAGTGACACCCCGACACCCCAATAGTGCTATCGGACTCGGCGCATTCTTCACCAGCTGTAAAGCGAACGGAGAAGCAGCAAATCATCCAGGTAAAAATCCAAGCAGCACCAGGAGTAGTTCACGCAGTTCAAGCAGTTCAAACAAGACACAAATAGAGACAAATAAAAGCAAAAGCAGTGGAAAAACAACAAGAAAACAGAGAAAAAAATAACTATAAATGAAGAGGCAAAATCTAAAGTGCTGAAAATTGTCCTAATGATTTTAAATGTCTTTCTGTTCATATAGTACAAGTATGTTACTAGAATATAATTACTGGTTAGAGATGATTATCAGCTGTGGACAGAAGTTGTGAAACTCCTGTTATACACGGCCGTGTATAATCACCTGGAGTTTGATTATACATGGCCATATATAATCACTCGTGTATAATGGAGTCTGAGTAAGCACCTTTTGCAAAAATTCTAAAATCACTCTCTTGCTAGCATTACTGGCTTCTCACGCTGTCAGCTTGTGCTGTCAGCTTGATCGTGCTAACCTCACTGAAACTGCCGCATGAGAATCTCACTTACGTGCAGCTGAAGAAAAATACATTTCTCACAGAAGTGAAAAATAACCAGCAGTCTACCAATGTCTGTCTACACACCTAACAAATGGCACATTCATCACCATTCTCAGCAACCTAGTGACCTAGAAAGACAAGAATTCATAGAGCAGGAAGACAACAGAAACACTCTAAGAAAAACCAAGACCGATGTTAGGCTGCTCAACAAGTACAGTACCTGTCCAACAAAAAAAATCAAAGAAACCAGTTATTTATAAAAAATAAAACATGGGGGGGTGTGTGTCAGCTCGGATGTTATGCATACCCTCAGCATTAGGTGCCTTGATAAACCCCTCGAGCTTTGCTCTTGGGGTTTGTGAGGCGTCGCACACCTCGGATGTGCATAAAATCCTCGTTACGCACACTTCCCCATGCATTATCCTATTTGTATACCATGGGAGTGCAAATACATTTGGAAGATAAAAGCTGTTACTTTCACTGAAGACATACAGTAGCTACTGTGCAAATAGCATTTGAAATCATGTTATTTGACCAGTAGCTATTTTATTTGCATGGTAGCCACAACCCTTACTTTTCACATAAACTGGCTCCCTGTGAGCAGTACACCAAACAGTTGTGCTGTCGCTTAGCCATAAAAGTAAAAAGTTCATCTTAGCATCATTAATAAAGTAGAAAAGATGGGAAAACTGTAAAAAGATATACCATTTACATAACACAGCACAATAACAAAAAAAGAGGGAACTGCCATGGTACACATCGGATACCCCATGATGTAGCTCCAAATATGCATGTTCTTTGATTTGAAATGTTGGTGTTTTTGTTATTGTGTACTTATGGCTGCACCTCCACCACTCACACAAGGGTGCAATAACACCAACATTTCAAACCAAATAACAAGCATATTTGAAGCTACTTCATGGGATATTCCCTAAGAATGTAATGGCAGTGTGAATAAATTTGCCCAGATAAATTATGTTATTTCTACTTATGACAGGGGAACTGTGAGAACAACCAGGTTATTCTCTCAGTTATCCTGGTATCAGCATTTATCTCTCAATTGCCCTGTCATCAGCATTTATTCTTTCAGTTGACCTATCATCACATAAAAAAAAAATCCAACATTCTAATTAGGTCATAATTTAGAACCAGCTGTTAAAACAACTCACAAGCTCATTCTGAACATTATGGGCCCAATTCCAAAAGCCCATAGACCAATGCAAGGTGCCTGCTGAAAAAGTTGTGCCCCAAACTATGTGCTTTATTTAGGAACCGTAGCTGCCTTCTGCTACAGGCTTGGCATGCTCTTGTCCAGAAGATGATAATACCTGTCATTGACTACTGTGATGTAGTCTACAGTGCTGCTCCCAAGCCTTCCTTATCCAGATTGGACACCCTTTTTAATTCCTTCTGCCGTTTCGCTCTTGACTCCCCCCCCCCACCCATCATTGTGATCTCTACCGTTCTCTGGCTTTCTCCTCACTAGAAAACCACTGACACCACCACTGTGACAAATTTGTGTCTAAATTCTGGTTTGGCACTCTACCCTCCTACCTTACCTCCTCATTGTCCATCCTCTCCCCTCCTGCCCACTCCTTCAGATCTTTTGACTCCTGTTTAATAGTGGTCTCCCACCGGTCGACTGTGGCTGGTCAGCTGGCTTTGTCTCATCACTTCCCCAAATTATGGAATGTTCTTCCTCCTCAAATTCATCACTCATCCTCCCCTCACTCCATTTCTTCTGCACTGAACAACTTCTCAGTAAATTGTACTTGTGACTAATCCCTGTCTCTCCATTTTCACCCCAACTACTCTTCCCTCATCTATTAACTACAATGCCCACTCCTTACCCTCCCCTACTACCCCCCTCTTGTCTTCATCTACTTTAACGATAGTCACTTCAATCTAGTCCAATGATTTAAGTTATCCATCAAAATAACATGTACTTCAGCACTTAGGTCCTATCTGTCCTCCACGAATTATTGTACAATTTTTGGTTTGTGAATATGCATATGTAACCCCTCACCCCTGCCTTTTTAGCAAAATGATGGGTGGCATGCTGTTGAAGCTGACAGCAGTACCTGGTGGGGACTGGGTTCGGGGAGGATGGGGTTACTCGGCACAGGGGGACCTAGGTTTGGCTACTCTGAACAAGGGCACCCAAGTAAGTCCGAACACAAGAAGCAATAACTGTAATGTCCAGAACAGGAATGGGATTCTTCAGTGTGGCTTTTATTCACATCCAAGCTGAACAAACAAAGCACAGACGGACCCCCACGGGGCTACATTCCTGGTAATGCAGATTAGAGACAACAGAACACTTTATCACTATTTCCAGCCCTCAGGCTCTAAACCCAGCAGGCACACAGCCCAGACTTGCACGCAGCTTTGGGTACACAGCCCGACTTGTACACTACTTGGGTTTTCCCCACTGGCCTGGCTGCCCCACCGCCACTTGATCCGCGGTCCATTTGAGGAATGAACCAATTATCCTGTTGTGGCTCCCCAAACCACACTAGAGTCTTCGACTCCTAGAGAGAATTTTCCTTACAATCCCATGTCTGGGTACTTCCTCATCACTGGCCAAGTGCCTGAGGTAAAGTAGAAATCCACAGAAGAAATCCGTAGAGGACCTGGTCACTAAAGATGGGGGCCACCCTCCAGCTCCCACAGCCCATACCCAGCCATTTCTGTGGAAACTGAACAATTCCTTTACTGAACTTTCAAATGTAGATTCTGGGTAGACGTCTGTCACATCTCCTCTACATATCATTTGCATCCCAACAAACTCTGGACTTGAACCTACTTTTACTTTGCTTAGCCCATTACTCTAGGCTTCCCAATATTTAGTAGTTCAATCCCCATTGTCACACAAGTCCCAGGGTGAAAAACATAGGCCCTTTTAGCAAGAGCAAACACTCACCCTCACATTGCAGGTGCCCCACAGGTGACTCACAAATCTTCTTGTTCTCTCAAATAAACTCTGGAACACACAGGCAGCTTTTCCTTTACGAGCAGAACTAGGGGGTTGCCCCAGGAATCTGCAGGGAAACATTTCCTGCCCCCCCGAAGGGAGGGGGCACTGAGACCTGAAAAACAGCGGTCTCCACCACTTCAGTTATCTTCTGTGTCTCTCTTTAAGGTGGAGACACACACCCTTTTACTTAAAAGTAGCCATCTGTCAGGGCTGAGGCTCCTAGAGCCTTCACTGAGCTGCTTTCTCAGCAAGCTCCCAACTTCACACTTCACTGACTCACACTCACTGAAGACTGACTTCAAAACCTCCCAACATTCTATGCCAACTCCCTTGCTGTAGATTCCAATGTGGCTCATGCAGCTGCGATAGTTGTATTGGTGATGTCATCCCTCAGTCTCAGCTGAGACTGAGAACAGAGTGAGACAGTGTGAAACCCATTTAACTGGAGTTTCACAAGCTGCCTTCCCTGCCTACCACTAGGTCTTACTGGGATTCTAGTAACCCCGGGTAACAAGGGGGTTACACATATGCACTTATTATGTATTGTGTTCTGGAGCCATAAGCTATGTGGATAATGTCTCATCATCTCTGCATAATTGTTCTGTTGTGATTGAATGTATTTTTCCCCACTACCCTCTCCCCCCAGGATGCATCGTGAGATGAGCAACTTTGTTGTTTAGTGTACCCTTCCTGGTGAAACATTTCAATAAATAAATACATAAAAAATCTAACATCAATGACACAACTGGCACCTTGCATCATAAATTGCGGCATTCCCAATTCCAAAATGCAGTCTATGTCAGAATGGGACTCCATTGTGCCAAACTGGCACTGTGCCACCCTTGTGGCCTACATTGGGGTGTGCCAGGTTGCAAGGGGGCATGTGGCATGGTGGGGATGCAACATCCCCTTTTTGGGGATTTAGGAGGATCTGCCATGGGTGCACCAAGGGGCTTCAGTTAGACCAGCCAGGAGCCGGTCTAAGCCCCTTGCACCATTGGCCCACAAGGTGGGGAATTGGGGGGTTCTATATGTGGGATCTGGGGGTGGAAGAGACAGGAGAGTGATATAGGGGTGTTGGGGAGAGAGTGGGCCTGCCTGGGGGTAGTCAGACACCCAGTGAGGGTGCAGCGTTTGTCCATGGAACCCCCACCACCATCCATTACCATAATAGGTATAATAATGGGGCCCTGCCGGGTGTCTGTTCACTCTCCGGGCATGCCTACTCACTCCCCCTATGGCGTCCCATGACCTTCTGACCCTGGATCCCTCCTGGGCAATTGTATTTTGTTGTGCTGGGTGGGGAGAGCCAGATTTCTGTGGCAATTCCCTGAGGTGCACCTAATGGGTCCTATGCATGAATGGGTGGGAATTATGTACCAGAGGCACATAATCCACCCACGTAGCTCTAAGGCCCTGGACAGGTGCAGGGTGTGCGGTATTCACAACCACACACACCTGCAAGGCACCTGTCTGCGGCCCTGCCCCCACAAGACTAGGCTTGGCAGCCGGGGTGGCGTAGCAGACCCAGGCAGGCATCAGGGGTGCCAGAGCCAAGAAGGCCAGGGAGGCCATTGCCCCCCCCACTTTTAAATGAGGGTGACCATGCCCCCTCACTTTTCGAGTGTGTGTGCCCCTGCCTCTTTAAATCTCCTTACCACTGTCAGCAACTGTAGCGTAGTGTGTTGTGTATGGTTGCCCTCATCCCGGCTCTTTCCAACCCTCCCCTTTCCCAGTCAGATTGTCCAACCAGCATGTGGCTGATGTGCATGAGTCATGCTGATGGGTCACTGTTGCTGCCATGGCCGGAGAACGTGCCACACTTGACTCCAGCACTGTTAGGTCCGGTTGCATTACTGTTTGTATTATATAGCAGAGAGCCCAGCTGTTATTAATAACTATTTATTTAAAAGTACACAAAAAAATGTATTCTTCAGCAGGACCCAGTAAGTTGTCAATTAATTTGTAGAAAAAGCTAAGCAGTTTGTTGAGTGCACATTTTTGAAGGCTGTAAGTTAAGGAAGGTTGTAAGTGTTTGAGGAGTTTGTTTTAATGCCCTGGTTGTGAGTTTCACTATTGGTGGGGATATTATAGGACGTTGTGGAGCGGAGTCCAATTTCAACAGCTGATGGTGCCATTTCAGAGTGTGCCTCTGGGTGGTGGTGCTTTGGTGTAGGCCCAGATGCAGCCTGGGCTTAGTAGTAGTATGGGGCTTGATTTCGTCGGCTGCCACCAGTGCTGCTGATACATTGGGGGAAGTGTTGTGTTTGTGCTACCTGGTGAAAGCTCATCTGTCTTCGAAACCAATGGAGCAGCTATTCAGAACTTCACATTTGAAGTATCACGAACGATGATGACCGAGTAAAGTTTTTAAGTTGTTTATTTTAATGCTAGCCTCAAACGGTTGGGTAATGTGAACTGGTCCAGTGGGTAAATTGATTGATTTTGCTTAAAGATATTTTTGTGCAGATAGGCCAGCCTAACAAAAAAAACAAAACAAAAATAAAAAAATATATATCATATAGTGGCATTAAGGTGACCTGTCTAGTTGACATGTATATAAAAGCTTTGCATTTCAATTGTGATACTGATAAGGATGCTATGCCAGGCACTGTCTCTCTAAAAAGGAAGGCTTTGCTGGATCTGGTGGCTTTGCAGTGCCAGTATAGCCATCTGCTATTCTGGTGACCTGGGTTTTGGCTCCCTGACTTATTGCAGAAGTTCTGCATGACTTCTAGCATCACCCTATTGGGATCCGACTGAGTAAGAAAGCAAAGGGTAATGGTAGATAAACAGGGCAAAAAAAATCAAAAGTTGGGAGTTATGACTCTGGTTCTATGGGGGACAGTTCTGATTAGGGGTTGTTAGCTGGTATTTAACTAAGTCTTATGTTTTTTATGGTTTTTAATAGCTTTTATTGTTTCATTATGATGTTACAATTAACATGTATTGGGTGGATGTGTTGTTTTTCCCATTCACAGACATTAATATAATTTTATTTTTTTTCCCCTTGAAGTCAAAGGTGCGGGGAGACCTAACAGAACTTTGTTTGATCTTTAATGTAAGCCTTAAAATGCACTACAGAGCAGCTAAAACCCCAGAGCTTCTGGGGGTCTAGCGGCACCCAGACCCCCAGCTTTTCACAAAACTTTTTCACAGCTACTCCCTCACCCCCAGACCTTGCCCCCCCCCCACACACACACTTTTAGAAAGGCTCCGGTGCCCCTAGCGGGCATCCAATGGGATGCCCATCCTGGGTCCCATAGTGGATCCCCTAGGTGTGAAGGTGCGGGTCAGGGTACGTGAATAGCGAATGCAGATACCCAGACCCATGCAGCCATGCCCTGTCCCCATAGTTGCAGAGGCATCCCCACCACATGAATGCCCCAACCCCGAATGAGCAAGCCATTCCCCCCATGCCTGCCCCAAACACAACTGTGCCCCATCTACCTGTATGCAAGATATGACCCCCCAACACAAGATGGCCCTGACCTCATGAGAGCAATACAACCCCCCCACACATGGCTGCCCTGTCCCCGTAACAAGGCTAGCTGACCACATTGCAACATATACATACTTTAATACTCCCCCCACCTATGCACAGCAGTGCCCTGGTCCACATAACCATGACCCCAGATCCAATACCCCTACATTAACATTGATGGCCAGTGGTTCCCCACCCACTCACGGCACCGACAACCCCTCCACACCCTCATACCTGACAGTCGGTGCCACAGGGTGGGACAGCCAGTGGCACAACCCTTCACACACCTCCTCAGCCACCAGTCATCCAACTGATGCTGAGAGTGGGCTGCCTATTTATAGCAGCATGATTCCAGCATAAGTTGAATGGCTGGAAGCTGAGGAGGTGTGGGGAGGGTTGTGCCACTGGCTCTCCTGCCCCATGGCACTGACTGTCAGGTATCGGGGTGTGGGAGGGTTGTCGGTGTTGTGAGTGGGTGGGGGACCACCAGCCACCAATGTTAAGGCAGGGGTACTGGATCTGGGGTCATGGTTATGTGGACTGGGGCACCACCATGCATCCGGAGGGATGTACCAAACTATGTACATATTACAATGTGGTCACCCTGCCTTGTTATAGGGATGGGGTGGCCATGTGTTGGGGGGGTTGTATTGCTCTCATGGGGTCTGGCCATCTTGTGTTGGGGGGTCATGTCTTGCATAAAGGGGGATGGGGTATGCTTGTGTTTGGGACAGGGGCATGGCATGCTTATATGGGGACATAGCACACTTGTGTTGGGGTCGGTGGTCCTTTCATGCTCACACAGGGTCAGGGCATACATGTGTTGTGGGGTGGTAATGGATTGCTCATACGGGGCAGGGCTTACATGTGTGTGTGGGGGGGGTTGTTCGGGATGCAGTGGCCAGACAGACAGCCACACATCAGTGGTGCTGGTCCACAATGGGGCACGCTGAGTTTTGTATGGGAACTTGCCCATCAGCTGCCCCAGCCCTACCCATCAGCCTACTGGGCTGGGGCAACATGGAGGGACATTTCCCGGTCCTGCCATGGCCAGCTGGTGCAGTCTGTGGAGGCATGCAGTGGGTTATGGCAGGGTTCTAGCTGCTGTAAGCTGCACCCTCCTCCGCACCCCTGCAGGCAGCACTACATGCCTCAGTGAATCTTAGTGAAAGGCATGTAGTGCTGGCATGCCCCCCACCTGCCCCCAGCACATTGCTGTCCACACAGCCAGGGGATCGGATGCATATGGGATGTGCGCCCCTTTCATGCTTCCTGCTCAGGGGGAGCAATGTGTGAGGGGTGACTATGTGACGCAGATACACGGTGCCCAGGCACTCCTCACATTCGTGCATAGGGCCCATCATTTGGCACTAACCTGCAGGTGCAGCAACTCTCGGGTTTTAGATGAAGGGACCCCTGATTTTACAGAATCAGGCGGAGGGTCCCTGACACACTCAGAGTGCGCCGCAGCCCTAGATCACTGCACATTGCGGTGATCTAAGGGCTCTTTTGGAATCATGACCTATATGTCAACATTATGACAGTGCCATGGCAAGCAGAACAAGCAACAAATGGCTCAATGGGCAGAACAAGGTAGAAGTCCTCTGGTGAAGCACAGAAAGTACAGTAAAGAAAATTATAAAATGGAAGATGAACACAGTTTAGCTTTACAAAGCCTTTACATACACCATAACACAATCAGTGAAAACCTGAGGCCATTGCATAAATTGAGTATGTTATGGCTTCGCTGAAAATATCACATTTATTTTCATTTATGCTTTCAGAACCTGATGACCTCATGCCCTTGGCTATGCCACATGTAAGGTCACTGGGTTCTGAAAGCACTCTTGAAAATAAATCTGCTATTTTCAATGTAGCCATAACATATCCCCTATATTTATATAGCATAAGTATAATTCCATTATAGTGATATATTAAAACTACTTCTTTCTGTCAAAATAGTGAAATGGAATTATTGCTATATTAATATAATAAGGCCCACATATTCAAAGGAGATGGGTGGCCCAAAATGGAGATGCACGGCACATCTCAGAAATTGTGAGGAAGCACGACATTTGAAAGGGAGAGATGCGTTGCACATTTCTGAATGTGCAATTGTACAGAAATAATGTATACAGCGCAAAAAAGGGGGCGTGTACATGAATATGTCATGCATCCATATATTCAGCCAAAATGTGTGGCACATCTGCTGCGTGTCTCAGAAGTGTGCTGCGCAAAGTAAGGTAGATAAAAGGATGGCCTGAATCAGCCAGCCACCCACAGGCAGGCTGTGGAACTGCAGGCAGGCCATCCTGAGACAGCCCTTAGAGGTGCACCAGGGCATGCCCCAGGCATCCATACACAGCAGTCATGGCAGGATGGAAGTACCCAAAGCTACAGGTGCTGGGACACTACCGGCACTGCCCAGAGAGCCACCACCCACATTACACCCAGGACGTAGACACCCAGCACCTACATGCCAGTGCTGTCGGGTACCCCCCTAGCACACCAGTGGAGCAGACAGCCACAATGCAGCATTCATACCAGGGGCCATGGCCTACACCCATATGGCCTGCAGGGTGCCACCCATGCACCTATGATGATGTTTGGGGCAACGATGCTCAGGTAACCAGGTGGTACTACTAGCAGCATGGCACGGTCTAGGGACTGATCTGTGGCACACACCCATGGTGGTACACCACAGGTGCACACAGCATGCCTGTGCCAGGCCCACACAACAGGGAGCCACAGACATGCCACCGATGCCTGCCATGCGGTGTGACAACACCACAGGGGCACTGCGGTGGGTCTGTGTGGTGTTCCTGTGGTGGACATAGCACAACAGTGGACAGAGTGGGGCAGAGGTGACACAACCTGTGGCCTACAGGTGACATGGGCATACTTCACAGACACCTGACCCCTTTGGTGTTGGATGTGCAGCCACCATGGTCACATACTAGGCCAGTGTCAGACTGGCCCACTGGGTTACCTGGAGTGCTCCAGGTGGGGCCAATACACTCAGGTATCTGGTCACCTTCTGAACACTGACATTCCTTGCATTTACTGCCATGTTCCATTCATATGGGGGTATGTGGGACACTGCAGGTAACTGTAAGCTGCAAACATAGCTAGTATATCAAATTCCTGTGGTATACTGTGCAGAGTGTGTCACCCTGTGCCCTCCCTTGTTGCTTGACCAGGTAGGCCCCTGTACCTCAGTCTGACCCTTACATGGCCATGGGTAATAGCACTGTACACAGGCCAATTCAGTCCTCCCACCCACATACAAAACATTCCATCCCACCTGCCTGCTAGGCTGCAGTATCTCCTGTTCACCTTTGTGAAGTGGTGGGACAACCCTGCATAGCTGGTACTGCGCATGCCATGGGTATGCAAATTGCCTGAATACTTTTCAGTAATGAGTTGCACATGTGGGTAATGGGCTTAGAATGTGCAATGAGGCCATTTGTATATCCCGGCTGAATATTGCAATTGTGCGTGCCATGCATGTGGCCACCTGTCGTGCATTTTCCTATGCCCTGCACAGGTCTCAGGATACATACAGCGCATCTCCTACTGCATGATTGCACATGTTCAGGATATTCAGTCAGACATGTGTGATCGCATCTTATGGTGCATCTTCTGAATATACTATTATTTTGTGCCGGAGCATCTCAGTTGTACAACACAGGCACTTGCGCAATGCAGCCTGCCACTTTTGAATATGGGGCCCTAAAAGTGCATTTCCAGTACACTGATAAACTAAAAGTGCATCCATATGGTTTAACCATGTCACTCTAACACCAAGCTTACATTTAAAAAAATGTTTCTAGCCATAACAATTCAAAACTTAAGCCTTTTTTATAGAAATTACCTTTAACAAGGTCTAACTTTATTCTAAACGAACAGAACACGCACTAAGTATAACACTGATACAACCCTACTATTTAGAGCGTAAAGGTTTTGCATTTTGCCTTGTTTTATTTTTTCCTCTGAAGTTTTGTCTGCATGTCCCCACCCTTGCTTTTGTTTTCACTTCTTGCAGCTTCCTGCTTGTAAAATCGCTGCATCTGCTTGGCTGACTAATTCTGATTGTTTAACATGCTGCTCTGTACACTGTTTCTTTCACTGTGAAATGGGTAGAACAAAGCAGAAACTGAAACTAAGACAACTGTTTTGTTGAAGATCCCTAATACCTTTTGCACTCAGTCTTTTAATGTTGTACAATGACTTGTATCAAAATGGAGAAAAGTTTAGTAGGCATATCTATGGAAAAAAAGTCCCAGCTCAGAAACTGTTCACGTTAAAAACTTAATTTTTTTAAATGAAAGTGTGTACTTGGGTCTATGTGGACATACAATATTGATATACTTTCACTGTATTAATATACTGGAAATGCAGTTTATACTGACAGAAAGAATTACTCACTGATATACTGGAAATGCACTTTATGGAAATATTTAAAAAAATAAACCTTTTTAACATTGTGGGCACTTCAGTTCATATAAAAGCAACAGATGACAGTAGAAATGATCCTAAAAAAATATGTTTTTAAAGTAGTCTTGTTGTGTTACATAAAATCCTCATTTCCTCTTCAGGTAAGTCCTAAAACATACAACTAGTCAATACTGGCCGCTGGACTTCTATATCAATAGCCCCATTTTTTCCAATTGTTAGACCAGAAGAGACACTCTAAGCTGAAAGTTTGTTTACAGGTGTGACCTGGGAGCACAGGAAAGTTAAGTGACTTGCTAAGGGTCACACAGTATGCAAGTGGGGGCTGTGAGATTAAAACCCAGGTCTCCAGCACATAGTCTTAAACCACTGTGCTATACTGCCTCCCATGACCCTAATAAAGCTATTGCACACTGTTGTGGCTCACACCAGTGTCAGTCTGCACCTGGTTGTTTATGAAGCCAGTGGATGCATCAGCTCCCACACCAGTGTCATGGGAACTGCATCGTGGGACCCATCCTGCAAGGAGTTCCCTGTGTGTTGTTATTACAAATTACCCACAGGCAGTCAGGTGAAAAGTATTGTTTGCACAGCACTTGAAACTACCTACACCAGTTCTGCTCCTCGGTCTGGGAGAGGAAAGGCCACACCAGTTTCATGCCTACACAATTTACACACACAAATACACACCAGTGTGGTTCTCCAAATGACCTACACTGGTGTAGAAGTGGCCAGTATAAATGGGACTAATGTTTCATGGTTTACACTAATCACTTCAATGTTTGGGCTGAGGATAAATCTTCTATGTTAAGTTATAACCTCCTCCAGACAATGTTATCTCAAGCCTGTCACAAGAAGTTTCTTCCGTGACCAGAAGAGAGGCCACATCTTAGACCTGGTCTTCTCGCTGGGTCTTGAGGTTAGTAACCTCAAGACTGATCAGGTCATTTGGTCTAATCATTGCACTGTGGAGTTCTCATTTGGAGCCCCCCGAGAGCCCTCCCCCTACAGAGATGGTTAGCTACCACCCTTTGAGGGGTTTGACCCCAGAGGGGTTTCTGGCGGCTGCCGATCTATCTAGCGTGGGCAGTGCATACATAGCGGGTACAGGTAAGGCTGTTGCCACGTATCATAGGACAATGCCATCAGCACTCAACTCTCTCACACTGGTCCATGTATGACCCAAATCCTTTCACTTGAGGTCCCCATGGTTTGACAGGGAGCTCAAGGCGATGAAGATTATGAGTCAGAGGTTGGAGCGCTGCTGGCAGAGGTCCGGGCTGGAGGGAGATAGACTGGCCCTGCGCTGCCATTATTGTGAGTATCAGGGAGCAATTACCTGTAAGAAGGCAGAGTTCCTGTCCAGGGAGATTGCTGCTGGGAAGAATCTACCAACAGTGCTCTTTCGGACTGTGGACATGTTGCTAAATCCAGCCTGTCTACAACCAAAAAAACGTTTTCCGACACATTATGTGAAGAGTTTGCTCACTTCTTCTTGGACAGGGTGTCTGCTATTCAGCAAAGAGTTCCATCAGTGAGCCAGAGAGTGGCCAACAGTGGTCGCTTTGAACATCCGGAGAGAACTCCACCTGGTTGGGGGGAGTTGAAATCAGTGGAGGTGTCTGAGGTCATTGAGATTGCTTCCAAGCTGAAGCACACATATTGCAAACAGGACCAGGTGCCAATTCTTTTCTTGATGAGATGTGTTGACACCATTGGCCCGGTGTTTGCCTTGATTGTCCGGTGCTCTGTGTCAGAGGGGGTCTTCCCAGATGCCTTGCAGGAGGCACTGGTCAGACCCCTTCTGAAGAAACCATCATTGGACCCTGACATCAAGGTGAACTACCATCCAATCTCTCATTTGTAGGGAAGGTTGTTGAGAAGGTTGTGGCACAGCAGCTTGAGGAGCACCTCATGGCCTTTGATCTCTATGAAACTTTCCAATCTGAGTTTCGTACTAGGCATAGCACAGAAACCGCATTAGTTCGGGTGCACAATGACCTCCTCAGGGCAAGAATTTGAGAGGAGGGGACAGGTCTCATTATCCTTGATTTCTCCTCAGCTTTTGACATGGTAGACCTTTGGGTGTTACTCGACCACCTGAGTGAATTTTGTGGACTCGCCGGCACTGTCATCGGCTGGTTTGAATCCTACCTCACGAATAGGAGGTAACGGGTGGTGTTGGGGAATTTCTCCTCCTCCCCTAGCCTCCTTTCATGTGGAGTACCTCAGGGTTCGGTCCTGTCACCAATGTTGTTTGCCATGTAAATGCTGCCCTTGGGGGAGCTGAGTAGGAAATACAGTTTGGGTTTTCATTGCTATGCAGATGATTCCAACTGTATTTTTCTTTTGCCCCTGGAACACCCAATGCGGCGTAAGTGTTAAACAACTGCCTCACTGAGATCAATAATTGGATGGCCTCCAGCTGGTTGTGACTGGACCCTGATAAGACAGAGGTACTGGTGGTGGAGTCAAACAGAGGGCGTAATAGGATGGCCTCTGGCACAGCCATGGGATTGTTCCTGGGAACTGTGCCATTGAAGGCCTCCTCGGGTGTGTGATCTTGGTGTGACCTTCGACAGATGATTGACCTTTGAATCTCAGGTGTCATCTGTTGTCCAGACCAGCTTTTAATATCTCAGGAATATCGCCATGATCAAGCCCCTTATTCCACCCTTGGACCTCCCCACCTTAGTGCATGCCTTTGTGATGTCAAGGCTTGACTACTGTAATGCGCTCTACCTCGGAGTCTTGGGAGGTACCCTCTGCCACCTGCAGCTAATGCAGAATGCAGCTGCCAGGTTGTTGACAGGGCAGGTAAAATACTGCCACATAACCCCGGTGTGGCATGAACTGCACTGGCTGCCGGTCAGGTGGAGGATCTTCTTCAAGGTAGGCTTGCTCACCTTAAAGGCCCTACATGGGCTGAGCCCTGGATACTTGGTTGACCTTCCTACACCTGATACCTCGGCTCACTCACTCTGTTCCTCCTCTTGAGGCCTTCTTGTGATTCCCAGGATGAGGTTAAAAACTGCCAGTGACAGAGCTTTTAGTGTCACCTGCCCCGTCCTGTGGAAGTTGCTACCACCATCTGTAAGGAAGGCCCCTTCAGTTGAGGTATTTAGGGCCCACCTCAAGACCCTCCTGTTCAGTCAGGCCTTCCCAGACACTGTCTGTTAGATTTTAATTCTGGGACTGACACTAGAGACTGTTTTTAGCTGAGTTTTATTTATAGTGATTGTTTTAATTTATATGCTATTTACTTATTTGTGTATTTTACTACTACTTTGAATTTATATACGGCGCCCAGAGCTTCTGGGATTGGGTGCATTGAAAAATGAAATTTGCCTTGCCTTGCCACTTCAGCATGACTAAAAAACAAACCAAACTCAGTTGTTTCCTAGGGCACTGTAATGCTGGTTCAACAACTAAGTTGTCGACCGCCATCACGTGATGGATTTACGTTGACCGCAACCTGTGGTCGACATAAATCTGACTGGAGACCCCGGCTGTTTTTTTCAACGGGGATATGCCCCCTGAACCCCTCCATGCAGGGGGATTCTGCCCCCGCACCCCCTGATCTCTAGGATTCTAACTCTGAATCAGAATTGAATTGGGAAGGGGGTGCAGGACTGGGAGACACTGTTCCCTTTTTGAACTCACAAATCTGTCCATGCTTTCTCTGGCTATGCATGCTTGCAAAAGCATCAGAAGATAATAATCATATAGCATATGGTTTTGTGTTGTGTATAGAAATCCATGCAGTGCCAGATGATGTTGTACCACAGTAGTGATGTTAGAATGCTGTTGTACCACAGTAGCTATGTCACTACTGAGTACAACAGCAGAGAATCACGTGTCTTTTAAGATTCCTTATAGGGACATAAGAACATACGAAACTGCCAGCAGATATAGGCCATTTGGTCTATCTAGTCTGCTCGAGTGTGCAGTATTCTGTCTATTAAACAGCAGCTGCCCCCTCTCCCCATGCACCCTCATCCAAATTAGTGCCCCCTCTTCTGACGTCCCCCCCTCCCCATTGTTCTGACACTCTCTTTGGGCCTATCCACTCTCTCTTGAAGTGACCCACTTTCTGCAGTGCTACCACTTCCTTTGGCAATGCGTTCTAACCTGCCACCACCCTCTCCATGAAATAATGCCACCTCATCTCTCTCTTGAACCTACCTCCCTTCAGTTTCAGACTCTGCCTCCTGGTGTCTCCCCCCCTTTAACTTAAACAAGCCCCCTGAATTAACTCTGTTTATGCCCCTTAGGTACTTGAATGTCTCAATCATATCACCTATCTCCCTTCTATCTTACAGGGTGTACATGTTGAGCTCCCTCAATCTCTCCTCATATGACTTGTTCCCCATCCCCAGGATCATCTTTGCTGTCCTACGCTGGCCCCTCTCCAGTAGTCTGATGTCCCTTTTCAAATAGGGGCACCAACACTGCACACAGTTCTCCAAATGCAGCCTCACTAGAGACATATACAGTAGCAAAATGACTTCTTCCTTCTAGAGGTAATTCCTCTAGCAATGCATCCCAGCATTCTATTTGCCTTTGTTGCTGCCTTCCTGCACTGTGCAGAGTGTTTCATATCCCCTGTCACCTGCACCCCCAGATCTTTCTCCTCCTCCAAAGTGGTCAACTGCACTTCCCCCAACCAGTAGCTGTTCTTTGGGTTTTTTGCCACCAAGTGCAAGACCTTGCATTTTTTAGCATTGAACCCCAGCTGCCACGTGGCTGACCAGTGCTCAAGTGTCATCAAATCCTCCTGCAGTGCCCTACAACCTTCTTCACTATCCACCTCAGCACAGATCTTAGTGTTGTCTGCAAAGAGATTGATCTTGCTCCTTATCCCGCCTGTTATGTCAGCAATGAATATGTTAAAGAGTACTGGTCATAGCACTGACCCTGTGGGACCCCACTGGTTACAACCCTGGGTGTTGAGAGGTCTCCCCCAACTATGACTCTCTGTTGCCTGCCATGCAACCAGCTCTTAAGCCACCAAACCAGCTTTCTCCCTGACCCCAGGCTATTCAACTTACTGGCCAACCTTCCGTGGGGCACCAAGTCAAACTCCTTGCTGAAATCCAGGTAAAAGGACATCCACTGCATGGCCGCTATCCAGGGATCTCATCACCTAGTCAAGAAAGTCAACAAGGTTGAGCTGACATGATCTCTAAGACACAAACCCATGCTGCCTGTCATCCTGTAAGTCATTCTGCTACTGGAAACTCCTCCAGGAAGCTCACCAGTTCACTTGGCCTACCTTATGCTTACCTACACTGCCAATTCCTCATATGGAAGATGTCAACAAGACTGAAAACACCCCAAGTGAACTATTTTGTGACATGTTTTGTTAGAAGATGAACTACTAAGCCTGGCCCAGTTGAGCAGAGGACAGAGTTGCAGTGCAACTTACTTCCTACCATGCCTGCAGCATGCATTTGGGAATGAGCTTGATTTGCCAAGCATTGGCCAAGGGGTGGGGGAGAGGATTAAGTGTATATCAGACAGCTCTCCTCTCACAGGATGAGGAAGCATGCTGCCTGGGCCCTTGGCTGCCACCAGGTGGAAGCTAGGGGTTAGCATTGGCATTCAAGCAGCATTATGGGATGGGCTGCAGTTTCATTGTGTGTGTGTACCTCCACATGCATATGTGTTTATGAGATGCTGGGGACCTAAGGGAAAAATATGGAAAATGGTTTGTGCGGGCTTCATGAAGCACTACCTGATACCTACCTCCCTCAAGCACCCCCACCCAGATCACTGATCTAGTTCTTGATGTGAGTCACCAGGCAGTGGGGACAGCCCTCCCTTTGCCAGACCCACTACAGGAGCAATCTGTGGGAGACATGGGGCACAGTGAGTCTGGGGAGGTGGGTGTATGATGGGGCAAATGGGGATAGGGCTGAGAGGGCTGAGAGCCCACCTGCATCAGCTTCCAGAAGAAAAAGCTTTATGGAAAAAAAGATGAACTACTAGAAATGTTGCCAGCTCATCTAGCTATTACTTTTATCACATTACATGTTTTTATTCTTATCCTGTTTGACTAGAGTTCAAGACAGAGTTAGAAAAAAGGTAAATTAATTAAAACAAAAACATATACTATATAAAATAATGTATGGGCAACCATATGCAATGAGGTAAATGTCTCCACCTCAGACTAAGATGACAACATAGAAACCTCTTGATCTTCGTTCTCAAGGTCTATGATGTCATCTCACCACTCGATGGAGAAACAGAGCCATGTTGGATATCACTGTCCCTACATTATTCTCTATACCTCACCATAGCAGATCACACTGTCAGCTTTGTTTCTTTAGAATGACATGTTGAGACTAAGAGCACCATATTAGAAGGAAGCTGTTGTGCTGTTCAAACAGATTTGGCCCCCACAAATTAAGGTTTGTGTCACCAAGCACTGCACTTACCATATTGGAAGTCTCACTTTGTGTGGGTTAATGCTGTTCTTTAGCCAGGGCAAAGGCATTCCATGAGTGTATGTTAATTAGATGTGGAGCCATGAATATTGTCACAGTGGTGTATTGCAAGCTTATGAATTGCATTAAAAATGTCCTGTTTACTGAACTAAAAAAGGACTGAGACCCATGTGTTAATCGCCCAGAAATGCACAGGATGGAACAAGTTCAGGCACTAGTATTTGGAATTTGAGCAAATCGCATACAGAATTCATGACCCACTTTACTCATCCCAGATTGCCATCACAAACATGGCTGCCACCTTTACTCACTGAAAACCTTTAGCAATGCCCAAGAGTTAAACTCCCAAACTTTAAAAAATATATATATAAACAATCTTTCGCTCATAATCCCATCCTTACACACATAAGGAAATAAAAAATAAATGAAGTACTATTTTCAGTTTTAATTGCTGATGTCTGTTTGGTGATATAAAAAAATCTCATCCTATTCTTGCCAGCTTGACAGGGCAATTTCTGCTACTTACCCAGCCACAGATAAAAATGAGATTTTGGCATGTAAGACCCACTGTTGTGTGTGAGGGGTGAACATTTTGCCAGAGGAATTCTGCAGATGTTTGAATTCCTATATTCCATGATTAAAAAACACTCCATTGAATGTGTGTAAAGACAGATGATTGATAAGTGGGGAGTGACATCTTTTTAATAGTTACAATGCTAGGGTTTATATAAGTAAGAAATTGGAAAGTCTTTATTACAAATTATTAACGAGTTTTCAGATAGTCAGCCCAAGGGTGAAATGGCTTAGAAGTTCAAAGGACAAAAACTGCAGTTTGCATTGTAAAAATCTTTTCCAATTAATGTCAGACAAAAAACATTTGTTTGCTTAACGGTCATCTGCTTGGCGATCCTAATGGGGATTTTACTTATATGGGCCACTTGGGTTCTTCCATCATAGACCTGGCATGGGCTAACCTCCAAGCACTGAAAATGACTCACGATCTAAAAATTATAGACCGTGCTGATTCTTCGCATGTACCTGTATTGATAATACCAAATTCATAGTATTTTTCAGATACAAATCATGATTTGAACAGGAATGGGGATGGTCTTCAAATAATTAACAAGAAATAAATCAGATGGGATACCGAAATATGATATTCTTTTTCTGAAATTCTGAATGATATAACCACTTCCAATATCAGTACTTATATTTTGAATCCCAAAGTAAGAAAGGAGATTGTAGGAAAATGGTCTTTTCTAACCTCATATATTCAGCCATTTATGAGAACTAAAGCACTATCAAAGAAAAAAACATATTACTTGGTTTAATAAAACATGTAAAAAAGCAAAATAAAATCTACAGAAACTGGTAAGACAGTGCAAACTTTCAAGGGCAAAAAGAAAATATTCAAAATTTAAACAAATCAAGGAACAAAATACAATGCAAATTATATATATATATATATATATATATATATATATTTTTTTTTTAAAGGATGGACATTTCTTCCCCGTTTTGCAATGCAATTTGAAAGATGAAGATTATTTAAAACATATTTTACTTCTATGCTTCCTTTATGTTGAGGGGAGGCAGGAGTGGTTGAGTAGCATCCTGGGTGATCTTGACTTCTCCCCTAACCAAACTGTTCTTTACCTCCTCAACTCACATAACACAGATATACTGAATAAAGTCTGTGTTTTTTTTAACAACTGTTCATTTGTAATTCACATAGTGGGAGCAAATATAATAGAATATTGAAGACATTATATATATTTTAGAGACAAAACAACAATATTCTTTTAAAACCAGGATACAGATGACCTATTGTACCATATATATTGATTTATGAAGGGGATATTTATCAGGGACATTTTGAAAGTTGTTATGTATTTTAGTATTGCCTTGACTTCCGGTGATGTCACTGAACCTAATGGAAGCACAGGGCTGAGCTCTGTAAGCGTTGGTGATTGATCTATCCCAATCCAGTATCTGCACCAAATATTTTCTTCTCTGAAAGCATAAATTCAAGTTTAAAAATGAGTCAACTTACAAACAGTAAAGTGAGGTAGGTTGTACCCAGATTTTCAGATACCTATCACAAAGTATCAGAAATAAAACACATAAATTATATCCACTTTTAGACAGAGTCTGTCCTCGGGCTACTTGAGGGAGTTAAAAAGAGTGCAGGATTTAGAACTCCACAGTCTGGAAAATAGAAGTTATTCATTCCACGCTGCAGGGGAGGGGAGGGTAGGTGGAGTGTTCAGTATATATGTATTCATTTGTGTTTAAGCTATTTCTTCCCCCTCCCTTTTTTCTCTCTTTTCTTTCTTGCATTCTGTAATCTTTGTTTTTCTGTGTTTAAGATTGTATGTTTATCATTAGAAAAAGAGAAAACAATAAAAAGGCAATTTAAAAAAAAAGTATTGCCTTG
Organism: Neoceratodus forsteri; assembly: GCA_016271365.2. Taxonomy (NCBI): domain Eukaryota; kingdom Metazoa; phylum Chordata; order Ceratodontiformes; family Ceratodontidae; genus Neoceratodus; species Neoceratodus forsteri. The sequence goes on along the minus strand of CM057455.1, from coordinate 451,791,514 downwards.
ATGTCTGACCATTGTTCTGTCAACATGTGTATGATGAAGGAATTTTATGTATTGTATTTTAAATGTATTTTTGTAAAGGCTTATAGCTGAACAATGAACACAAACTTGTAAACATTGAAAAAGAAATGATGTGCAATTTCCAGTTAGGTCAAATTGTTTATTAATTTATCACTACAGTTTACATTTTAAATTACAATGATAAACATAAAACACAATCACACAAGCTCAACATACTGTGGTAACAGCTTACAAGAAATTGCTTGTACCATTTACAGAACAAGCATTTGTCAATGCCGAATGTTTGCTTGCTGGCATTGGCATTGGTAGTGTAGAAGTTACAGAGCTGCATAATAAGAATGGCGGCGAAGTATTGAACTGAAGCCATCCCCACCACCACCCTGCAGAGAGTGACAGGCATTGGGGTGTGCCTTTGGGTCGTCAGGCATAACTACCACGCCATTTCACCACACCCTACCCTGCAGACTCTGACAAGTGTCATGATGTGCCTTGGGGTCTTTGGCTCTTATGCGCACCCCATTTCATCAGGAAATACGATGAGATGGGTGCGGTATAAGAGAATGGGGTGAACTTTGGGTCCAAAGAGTCCAAGGCATGCCTCGATGCCTGTCACTGGCTGCAGAGTGTGGAATGGTATGAGCATTACAGGCAGGAATCCCAAGTCACATCCCTGATGCCTGTCATTCTCTACAGGGTTGGGCGTTATGGTTGGAAACCTTAATACCTCAGGCATTCGTTGGTATTTTCACTCCAAATTTTCAACATGTTTTTTTTGTGACCCCCACCTCATGAACAGTGGCAATATCAGTTTGTTAACCGAAAGCTGCTTATGCACAGCGACTATGGCATTTAGCACCACAGGTGCAAAAACATTCTGAACAGGATGTAAAAAATGACAGCTGTACTGTTCATGGGGAGGTGTAAAAAATGTCAATGTTGCAAATATACAGTAAAAATATTAAAAAACTGGTGAAGTCACGAGCGTGCATAGAAACTGTGCAATGCACACCCGTAATGTAATTAGTTTGGGGATTTTTTACAGCAGATTGTCAACTCAGGCATTTTGGGACCTCCGATCATGAACAGCATCACTGTGATTTTCTTTATCTGTCCCGAACAATGATTTCCCACAGCGACCATGCATCTCTGCACTGAAAGTGTGAAAACACATTTCGGCCATGTTGTGAAAAATGACAGCTGTACTGTTCATAAGGAAGTGTGGAAAAATGCCACTGGTGAAAATCTGGATTGAAAATATTACAGTCATGAACTTACGAGGGTGCGTGGAAACTGCGCAATGCTCACTCGTAACACAGTCAGTTTATGGATTTTTGTCACCAGATTTTCAACATAGCCATTTTATGACCTCTGCTCATGAACAGTGTAACTGTGATTTTCTTAATCTGTCCCAAACATTGCTTTCGCACACCGACTGCACCATCGTGCACTACATGTGCCGAAACACATTTGGGGTGACATGTGAAAAATGGCAGCTGTACTGTTCATAAGGAAGTGTAATAAAATGGCAATGTGGAAAATCTGGAGTGGAAATATAGAAAAATTTGCAAACTTATGAGCATGCGTAGAGTACTACATGCTTACGCTCGTAAAAGCAATCATTTTAGGAAGTTTTCACCAAAATTTTCAACATAGCCATTTTAAGACCTCTGCTCATGAACAGTGTCACTGTGATTTTCTTAATGTGTCTCATACATTGATTTGCACACCGACTGCGCCATTATGCGCTACATGGGCGGAAACATGTTTTGGGCAAGATGAAAATGACAGCTGTACTACTCTATAAGGAAGTATAATAAAATGGCAATGTTGAAAATCTGGAGTGAAAATATTTAAAATTTGCAAACTTACGAGCGTGCATAGGAACTGCGCAACGCACGCTTGTAAAACAGTCATTTTTAGGGATTATTTCACCAAATTTTCAACATAGCCATTTTAAGACCTCTGCTCATGAACAGTATCACTGTGATTTTCTTAATTTTTCCCGTACATTGATTTCACACACCGACTGTGCAATTGAGCGCTACATGGGTGGAAACACATTTTGGGCAAGATGTGAAAAATGACAGCTATACAGCTCATAAGGAGGTGTGGTAAAATGGCAATGTTGAAAATCTGGAGTGAAAATATTGAACATTCATGAACTTACGAGCCTGCATAGGAACTGCACAACGCACGCTCGTAAAACAGTCATTTTTTGGAATTTTTCCACCAAATTTTCAACATAGCCATTTTAAGAGCTCTGCTCATGAACAGTGTCACTGTGATTTTCTTAATTTGTCCTGTACATTGATTTCGCACACCGACTGCGCCATTGTGCGCTACATGGACAGAAACATGTTTTGGGTGAGATGTGAAAAATGACAGCTATACTACGCATAAGAAGGTGTGGTAAAATGGCAATATTGAAAATCTGGAGTGAAAATATTGAAAATTTGCGAACTTACGAGCCTGCGTAGGAACTGCGCAACGCACGCTCGTAAAACAGTCATTTTTTTGGAATTTTTCCACCAAATTTTCAAAATAGGCTTCTTGAGAGCCCACCTTATGAACATTGCCAGTGTCGTTTCATTAATCGGTCCCAAAAGGTGATTTCACGCAGTGGCTGCGAAATCACCCTTCGGGACCAAATAACGCCATGACAGTGACAGCATTCATGAGAAGGGGTCCCAAAAACCCCATGTTGAAAATTTGGTGCAAAAATTTCAAAAAATGCTTGAGATATGCAGCAAAGTTGAAAAACCCTATTCATTACATTATACAGCTTACCGGCATTTCCTCAGTTTGTGGTTGGCTTTGAAGAGTGCAGACGTGTTCCCGGTCCACTGAAGATCGTCGCGCCAGAGTCCGGAGGTAAGTATGGGGTTGGGGGTGTGTGGGGAGGCAGGGTGCACAGTGGGTGGGTGCAGGTGGGGGCAGAGACTGCGAGGGACCGTTTTAAGTTACAGGTTTTTTTTTTGGTTTAGGTGACGACGGCGCCCACGCTGGGGTGGGCTCCCAGCGTGGCACAAGGACGGCTGGTGGAGGAAGTGAGCTGACGGAGATTGGGCACCCCGTCAGCACACAGCATTTGTTGCCATGCTGGGTGGGCCCTGTGGCAACCTGTATGGGGGAAGAAACAGTGGAGCCGACAGGGGATTGGGCACCCCGTCGGCTATACAATGTGGCCATGCTGGGGTGGGCACCCAGTGTGACCCTTTGTAACTGTGCTTGGGGGAGTACAGCACAGCTGATGGGGGATTGGCCACCCCCATTGGTTATCATATCGGCCACGCCTGGGGTGGGCACCCAGCGTGGCCTACGTAACTGCACTTGGGGGGCGCGCACAGCCGATGGATTGGGCACCGGGCTACACAGTGTGTGCGTGGGGGGGGCAGCACGCAGTATGCGTGTGTGTGTGTGTGTGTGTAGGGCGAGTGCTCATGAGCAGACGATATCTGATCACTGCTCACTGAAGCATAGCTCCCCCTTTCAACTGTACGCCACTGCATTTTGGAGCTGTCATGGTCAGCTCCAGCAGGCATTGGAGAACTGCGGCCGCGACTGCAAACACACTGACTGAATTGGAAGAGGGCTGACACACCTCCAAAAACTCCGATGATGACACTATGTTTCTTGCACATGCGTGCAAGCAAACATAATCACACAATGTTGTTTAATTTGGCAAGAGACCACATCTAACATATGGCAATGTTTGGTAGAGCATGTCATGTGTCATTCACCAAGTAGCAAAATGCTGTTATCGCAATTAATTTAAGCATTTAGAATTTTAAAACCAGCCTACTTCTGAGATCTTAGTTGTTTGCGCATTCAAGAAAATGTCATATTTAAAGATGATAGTGTATATGCATAACATATTCACAGTAGTCTGTCCTACATTTTGTCTCTTTTTCCTTCATTTTGAAGGACTGTGGCACATAGTGTTTGGTAAGGAAAGATAGAAGGGTACCAGAAACAAGCATAACCTCTTACCATGATATCTTGCACATTTGAGGTCTCATTCTTGGCTCATGCCTTCATAAAATTGCCATGGGCTATAGCAAGAGCTGGAACTAAAACCAATAGCACAGACACAAAACATCACTTTGGGCTGGGAACAAAGTCTCTTAGTGGACTCTTCACCTCTCCTGAGAAGGCTTAATGCTCTAGTACGATTTCCAGTCCAGTCACATCAGTAAGGAAAATCTTTCCCACCAACCCATTGTTACTTAATAAGGATTGGAATCAAATAAGTTTATTTGTCAGAATGTTTTAATTTACTATTATTCATTTACTTTTTAAGAATATTTAGGCAGGGTAATTCCTTTGTGATACAAATGGCATGTTTCTGTGCTGGCTACTGGTCTTGCCATCTTTACAGTACAGAGTGGAAGTCTATGGAGCTTGAGACTGCTGAAGCATATCACTATGAGCTTTCTTTTTTTCACAGTGCTTAATTTGTGCCAGGGCTTGCTGGGGCATTGTCCCAGCTCCTCTTCCATTTTGAAAGTAATTTAATTCTGCTCTGCCTGCCCTTTAAATAAATGTGCACTGGGCTGGCAGTGGCACACCGTGAGTCACGGACTCAGCCTTTCTCTCTCTATCTCTCTCACTCTCTCTCTTAGAGTTGGATCCTCCTTCTGTTTGCAACTGCCTGCTGCTACTTCCTGACTCAGTCCTGACTCAGCTGCTCCCTTGAGGATCAAGTTGTTGAGGGGAGGGCAGCTTGTGAGCCTGCATGCACTACTGTGCTTGCACCATTTGCCAACAGTGGGTCATGGTCACAGCGTCATCTGACCAGCAGCTACAATATGTGGTCAGGTGGTGGGAAGGTCAGAGAGGTAAGCATTATTGCCTGAGGATGTCCATGCTGCTGTCTGAGTGCTGGACTGCATGCCTTGTTACTGCCTACATTTAACATCGTCTCTTGGGTGGTGCTTAAACAAAATTGAATAAAATAAAATAATGGTTTACTCGTCTACTGGCTACGGGAAAGTAAACATCAAAAAAAGCTAAAAAAAGAAAAAAAGCCAGGCAGGCAAGCCAAGGGCCAGGGAAATGGTGGGAAAGAACAGGAGGAAGATCATCACCCTGGGGGGGGGGGGCAAGGGAAGGAATTAAGGAAGGCCAACAAACAGGGAAAAAAACATGCCTGAAGTATCAGGTTCAGAGTCTGAGAATGTTGGTCATGATTTTCCCACCCCTGCGCGTCTCTGTCTCCTATAGTTAGATGCTGCTGTTCTTGTATGCAGTTCTTAAGAATAATGAAAAAAGAATGGTATTATCATCATTGCTTGCACCCAGGGCCCCAGCACATCTTTCTTTAAAAATTAAGCACTGTTCTTTTACAAAATATTTGAACACCAACTAGAGCTTAAAGCTGCAGAAAAAATTCTCCTACTGTACCTAGTGAAACAGTGGAAGGGTAAAGCTAGTCGTGCGAACCCACTGGTTTGCATTCAAGTTAAAATGGCACTTTCTGTTGCACATATTTCCATAATGAAATGACCGTAATGACTAAAAGAACAATAAAAATGCACATCTCTTCAGATGCTAAAGCAAAAGGGTGGTATGATATTACTGGCAGTCAGTCATATAGCAGACAGAATATAAACATTACAAAGACAAGAAACTTTCTCCAGTCAGGAACTGCTGTCTGGCTTCTTTGTAACACTGCTGTATTGATTATGTTCCCAAACAGTCATAAATCAGCCCAAGCAGTTATTTTTAAGAATATTTGCTGAGCCTGACCTGTCAAGTGAGGTTAATCTAATGGGCTTCCTGCCTCCACCTAGTCTGTGGAATAAAGCAGGAGGTGTTCCTGCCAGCTTTTAAAGTTTTGCTTCTCCACTGTGCACCAATGTTTAACACAAGAGCTGTCACTGAAAACAAAGACGAGTCAGATGCCAGGGCAGGTCAACCAGGTTGTGCAGCAGCCCCCATTGCGTTGTGACATTTATCACTGAAAGTATGCTGTCATTGTCAGGGGGCTCCTCAGATTCCTCAGTTGTATTTGCAAAGCTGCCATGAAAAGGACAGTGATAGGTTTGGGTGTTTCCCAATGTTCTGTGGTATAGCTTGGCCGTAACCAACTGGAAATTGTGCTGTGTTCATGTTATGCATGTTAGCATCATGTATAGATATGTGGTAAAGGCGAGTGCTTAAACAGAGCCAACAGTGTACTATTTCTAGGGACTTTCCAGGTTCTGCAAAAACATTACTGTCTGCATTGATAGGGGTGAAATATAAGATTGAAAAAGTGAATTTCTGAGCAATCCATTCTTTATTTCTGAACATATCTGCATTACAACAGGCTCATTGCCCCTTCCTCTTCATCAGTTCCTGCTGCCTTTCCCACTCTAAAGTCATAATCCTCTGTTTGTGACATCAGAATCATGACAGGGGCAACAGGTTATGATGTCATAAACAGAGGATTATGATTTCACAACCAGATTAAACAAGCAATAATACCCGACAGAGTGGGCAGTACTGGACAATACCAGACAACCCAGGGGCATAATGAGGCCCGACGCTGCAGGCGGAGGGCCTTATAGCCCTTGGAAGGTCAGGTATTGCCCAATACCGCCCACCCTGGAGGGTATTATTGCACTTGGAAAATGGGCATAAGTTTAAGTTTATTTTTTTAGTAGAAATATTGGAATAGAATGAAAATAAAATCTTTAAAACATATTAAAAAGAAAGTTTTATGTAAAGTAATCCCTGTCTGTCAGTTGCATTTCCCTGTTTGTCAAAGCTGTCAGTAGAGGGCGCTGCTATAGAAGGCCAGTGCTCATGGAAATGTTGCCAGAAATGTCTGTATCTTCTGCGGTGATCACGGGAGGGGGGCGCTTATGAGTTAAGAATGGCAGAGAACGTAAGGAGACACAGTAAGATAATTGATTTTTTTTAAAAGTGTTTTTCTGTTTGTTTTCTGCGAGCATGAAATGCAGTCAGGTGAAAGGGCAGAAGTGAGCAGGACTGTCTCGCAGTAATGCTTAGCACGCAACATGCTAGCACTTGGCTAGTACTTAAAATTTAGGGAAAAAAATGTGTTTTTTGTGACAGAATAGCGCTTAGCACCCGACGTGCTAGCACTAACATTTTGAAGTGGAAACCTCTTGCGTTTGTCAAAAAAAAATAGTTGAGGGGGGCCTCGGCCCTCATGCCTCTCTAAGCAAGGGGCAAGAAATGGCTGCTACTTTCTTTGAACATTCGGGGTGCCCATGTATACGCTCAGTAATGGGGCACCTCGAATTCACACTTGTTTCTATGTGGGCATCTATTGAAACTTAATGTACCCCCTTGCTGTAGCTCTCAGCCAATCAAATAGCTCCTACAATCTAGCCCATTTTCTAAGCAAGATGAATACATACAGCCTAAATGGAAAGATTCTGTTTTAATGAAACTGTTTTCAACAATAAAGAATGGAAGGTTCTGAAATTAAAATCTGGAGGGATGGCATAGTTGAGTTTTGCTTGTGTAAACTGTGAATTATTTTCTGGAAATCAGAAAATCTCTTTAAACAAACATGACTTCGGGTTTGTTGCTCTTTAAAAGTAAAAAGGAATATGGTATAAGCCATAATATTTTTATTAGTCTCTTGCACTTCCCAGTGTGTAGGGCAATACAAAGCTGAGGTGTTTAAACTTCTAAGGCACATCTGTGCACCAATGAGAATTCAAGAAATATGGATTCCATGCCCCCCCTTCACACACACACACACATACACACACACACACACACACCACACACTTTAATGTAAATGGTCAAAACTGTCTGATGGTTGAGGGAATGATTATGTCCATAGAAATTCTGATCATCAATTAGACCTCATGTCAGCTAAACCTGTTCCTGCTGTTTTTCATTAATGATTTACAAGCTGGAATCCACAGCAGGCTGCTTAAGTTCACTGATGACTCTAAGTTAACCAGGGTGGTGAATTCCCTTGAAGATAATGGGCAAACATCAGGAGGATCTGAAACAGCTGGGTGATTAATGGAGTTTCAGATCAGATGTAGTCAAATGCAAGGTGCTGCATAGCGGGAAGAGAAAACGGAGGTACTGTAGGACATCCTCATACTACAGTGGAGGAGGATATAGACAAGGGAATAAAGCACGACAAACTATGTATGGCTTCTGTCAAGCGGGCTGGTAGAATGCTGGGCTGCATCAATAGTGGGATGTCCAGCAGAGCAGGGAAAGTATTTTTGCCACTTTAGGAGACCCTGGTCAGGACCTGCCTGGAGTACTTTGTGCAGTTCTGGGTTCCTCAATACAACAATCATTGGTAAATGCCAATCATGTTTACTAACAAGTTTTAATTTTAATACTTAATAAGTGACTGAGGGGGCATTAATGAAAATAAAGCCTTACCTACGCAGATGGAGTCAAGGATTCGTGGGGACATGGGAAATCTGGCAGAAATCTGAAGAGCAAGCTATGAGGAGGCATACTTCTGTTTGGCCATGGGGAGGGCCTGAAAAGGGTGTTTGAGGACTGGGTGCGGAGGATGGTTGGGCTCAGATGGGAGGGAATGGGTTTTCTGTATTTAACAACTGAGGCTTGTGTGTGGGTGGTAAGGGGAGAATACATAAAAGCCCCTTGACTTACTTCTACTTCAGTCTTCCCACCTGTAAAAATTGATAGCAGCAGAACTGCACTGAAAACAAAGTGTTCATGACCAGAGTGGAATGAGAATGGAAAGAAATGAGAGGAGAGAGTGGTGAAGGATCAGATAGGTGGGAGTGGGTTTACACAATGCCCATGGAATTCCATGATTCCATGGCCATGGAATTTTCTGCAGAACTGGCATCATGCCACAGAATATATGTAGTGCCAAAGAATGCATCACTCTTGGTGATTATTTTTATAAATATGAATAATTTTCCATAGCGTTGACCTCATTTCTCGCTCCTTGTTTGTCCTGAAGCCCATCCTCCATACTTAGCATGTTATGTAATTGATGACATCACATTATTCTTTAGTCAATAGCTAGACTGCATTCTACCCAACAAATGCATAATTCATGTTGCAGGAATGAGTAAATGCTGCTGTCAAAGCCTAGGACCTCTGCAGAAGAAATCAGGACTGAAGTGTTCATGAGAACTAGGGGCCCTGGTTGTACTGTATTTAATGACTAAGGCTTGAGTGTGCATCTGTGCAGGGAACAGGAATGATGACAAACTGGGACCCTCAAAAGCTTTGTCAGGACTCTAAAAACGTTTTATGGGACCCCTATGTTTTTCTTCATGGAGTCCTGGACCATCAAAACAAAATTCCCACTTACAGCCCTGCCCTGGCATATAGCCGTTCCATCCCTCTCCTCAGTACCATTATTAGCAGTCACTGACATCTATGAGCCCCCATCCATCTCCTTGATTCCATCATCATCAGTCTCTGACATCCTGTAGCCCCCTCATTCTATTTGATCCCATCTTGAGCAGCTGCTCCCTTCTAAGCCAGCCACCTGGCCTCACCTAAGGAGGCCATTTTGACCCCTGGCCACTGCTGCAGGTTGCCCAATACCAGACTATTCAAACTTCCACTACACACTGCCCCGCGTCACCCATCTCCTGAGTTCTGGGTTACCCACAGCAGCCAACTTTGTCACTGCTCCAGCCATCCAGCTGGAATTGGTGTCAGTGACCAACAGCCTTCAGCCAATTTCCAGCAATGCAACTGGCAGTGAGCAACCACTACAGCAGCAAGAATGAGCTGGAGAGAGTCAGGAGTCTGAGAGTCCAGGACAGGCAAGGCTAGCTCACATTTCAGGTAAGTGCAACTATACAAAATAACTTATTTAAGATGTAACACCAATGAAAATAAAAGATTAAACTAAGTAATTGGCGTGTGTGATGTGTTCTGTTTCTGACTGGCCTGAGGCTGAGTCAGTAAGGAGGGTCTCTAGTAGTCCTTTAGTCTACAGATGACTATGTGCCCATGAGAAGGATAAGCACTGGGGACATTTATTAATAATTACGCTAAATAATAGTAATATAGTACTGTGGCAGCTGACAGGACCTAAGGAGCAGAATATTGAATCTACCACTGCTGCAGTCCTGCTCTGATGTCAGCTGTAGGGAATTGTGGGATTTGTAGTTACAGAAAATATTAGCCTGGTAGTAAGCAAAATTAGTCTGATGCAATCTGCAAGGAGAAATGAACATTTCAAGAAGCACAACTTAAATTAATATTAACAGAATTGTTACAAAAAGAGGTAGGTTCACAATAGGTTTGCAGGTTGTCCGGAATACCAAAATTCCGGTTACCAAAATTCTAAATAAATAAATAAAAATCTACTATACTACAGTAAATAGTAAGTAAAAAAACTGTTTTTGCACACAAAGTGCAAACTGGGATCAGCTCAACATAGGTGCAGGGGTCTTAGTAATGACTGTTCCCCTTTAAATGTGTTACTGCTTTTCTTTTTCTTACCATGCCTCTACCCTGGAGATCTGTTTCAGGATGCAAGTATTGGAGCCTTTAGTCTCTCCTCATAGAGCCTTCGATGTAGACCCTGCAACATTTTAGTTGCCCTTCTCTGGCCTGCCTCCACTCTACAGTATGTCCTTCTGGACAACCTGAAAACCTGTTGTGAATCTTCTTCCTTTTGTAACAATTTTGTCAATATTAATTTTAAGTTGTGCTTCTTGAAATGCTCATTTTTCCTTGCAGTACTTATTGTGATGTGGACAAACAGTTCTGAGTGCTGTATCATTTTTTTTAAATATAAAATGTATTACTGACTGTCTCTGCTGAAAAATCTGGTACTCTTAGAATGACCTCACTCATCCCCGCCCCCCCCCAGGTTTCAGCTGAAAGATGAAAGCCATGAGAAAATGCTGAAAACAGCATGTGAGATCACACACCCAGGTTTAGAGACAATATGTTACATGGGAGGCCTTAATCAAAGACCTCCTGTTTTTTTCTGAGTTAATTACAGCTGTAGTTGCTAAAATGGAAGATCATATCCATTTTATGATGTTGGATGGAAAACCCAGCTTATGACACAGGAGTGCGAAAATCATAAAGATGCTTTCATGTCCTGAAAGGGAGAAGCTTATCATGAGATCAAAGAGATGTCATTTGAAGAACATATGAGTCGTGCTGAAGATTGCAAAATTAATACTTTGAAAAGACATCCTGTTTTTTTTTTATTAGATATATTTTTATATATAATCTGACAGAGGAGGAGCTAGATGACCTCACACAAAAGGAGTTGGCAAATACAGTTTACTTTAAGGAATAATTCTGTTTTACTTAGACACTTTTACCTAGACTCTGGCAAGGAAATATCTGTTGGCATTGTAAACAAATATTTAGAAAGAGTCAAATCTAAGTACTATAAGTAGGAATTTGCACTGTTTAAACCTTGTTCTTTTAAAAGATGTGTATGTCTTGTGACATAACAGTTCTGTATTTTGTGTTTCACATATTTTTATCTGTTTTTAGTAAAACTCTTTTTAGAGCATACTTGGTTTGTCTTTTTCTTCTTTTTATTTGTAAGAAAAGTATATATGGTTAAAGCAGACAATAGACATAAGCTTGAATGGTGATACCAAACTGGAAAGAGAAGCGTTTTAAATCTGAGGTCTTTATTAAAGTTTTTAAGGGTTCATCTCTGTATCCCTGGTTAGGTGCCCATAGGCAAAGATATCTGGCCCCCCAAAGACAGAAATATTTGAGCCTGTGCATTGGGTATGCTAGCAAGAGGTTCACAGTTTGAATCCCTCTAAGACTTGAGACCAAAGGTTGATCCGAACTCACAAAACAGACAAGAGGGTTTCCTTGTTCTGTTAAACAGTTCACAAGACTGTGCTCGGAGGTTGGCACTTTGGGAGTAGAGGGCCTGACCTGCTGAGTGGGTTTGTGACACTTATTTGCTGTGCATCTACCTCAAACTGTAACAATTTCCATTATTTAATAATTACTTGCTACTTGTAAATGTCATACTTATATTGTAAACAACCTATTTACCAAATTTGTACCTTATTTTAACCCCCCCCCCCCCAGAAACAAGCTGTGGCTTGGTGTGCCTCTCCCGATTACCAAAATTCTAAATAAATAAACAAAAGTCTACCACTATACTAAACAGTAAGTAAAAAAAATGTTAAACTGGGACCAGCCCCACACTGGTGTAGGTGTCTTACTGATGACTGTTCCCCTTTAAATTTGTTATTGCTTTTTTTGTTCCTACCATGCCTCCAATCCCGTGTGACAGTGATGCATCCATGAAGAAAGAGTCAGCAAATGCTGGTTTAGAGTCAAGTTTTTAGTAGTAGAGCTGTGGTTCAAGCAAGCAAGCAGGCAAGCAAACTTTATTTATAAAATAGCAATATTCACAAAAGACCTTAGTGCTAGCACAATAAAACCACAGCTAAAACCTCATAAATTAAATAAAGTTAATACATATCAGTATCACAAGATTATACAGAATCTGGAAAAGCAAGATTAAACAAATATGCTATCAATCCAGTTTTAAAGCTCTCCACTGTCAGGCACTCTCTTATCTGATGAGGCAGAGAATTCCACAGGGTGGGGGGGGCCGCAAACTCAAATGCTCAAGCCCCAGAGGTCTTCAGAAGAAGCCTGAGAATCTCTAGCAGTACTTCATCAGTGGAGCAGAGTGGGTAAAGGGGGTGGTAGGGATGGAGAAGTTCTTGCAGATAACACGGTCCTTGTCCATGTAGGGCTTTATAAGTCAGCAAGCCGACCTTGAAGGTGATGTGCCACTGAACAGGCAGCCAGTGCAGGCTGCGTAGCACAGGCATGACATGACACGCTCGAGGCAGCCCTGTCAGCAGCCTGGCTGCCATATTCTGTGCCAGCTGCAGTTGGCAGATATCAATTCCCGGTAGCCCTAGGTACAGGGAATTACAGTAATCAAGGTGGGAGGTCATGAAGGCATGAACCAAAGTTGGAAGGTCCTCAGGTGGAACAAAGTGCTTAATCTGGTTGATATTCCTCAAATGGTAAAAGGCAGTTTTGACAACGGATGACACCTGGAACATCAGGGTCAGACCCTCATCAAGAATAACGCCCAGATTTCTCACCCACTCAGAGGTCATCAGTGGGCAGCCTTCTTGCCAAAGCCCAGATGACCGTCCAGCCAACAGCCCCTCTACCCGACAACCTGTGTTCACCACCAAAATCTCAGTCTTGTCTGTGTTCAATCTCAACCAGTTAGCACTCATCCAGTCACAAATCTCAGAGAGGCAGTTGTTAAAGCTCGAGACAGCTCCCACCTGTTTGGGCACAAAGGACAAGAAGAGCTGAGTGTCATCTATGTAGCAGTGGAAACTCAGCCCATACTGCCTTACAATGTCTCCCAACAGTAGCATATACACCACGAACAACATGGGTGAAAGCATAGAGCCCTGCGGCACCCCACACAACAAGGAGAACTTGTCAGAGGAATAAATCCCCATGGCAACTCTCTGAAACCTGCCAGTGAGAAAGATTGAAACCATCTGAGGACCATGCCAGATAGTCCACAGGTCAGCCATAGGTGCTCCAGCAACACACCATTGCCCACGGTGTCAAATGCCACACAGAGGTCAAGAAGAACCAACATGGAATTGTTCCTCTGATCTCTCACTATCAGGAGATCACTGAGGACCTGAACAAGGGCCATCTCAGTGCTATGCCTCTTCCAAAATCCAGACGGGAGAGGATCGTAAATGTTGTGGATGGTGAGATGATCCTCCAGCTGTAACATGACCATATTCTCAATACCCTTACCCATGAAGGGAAGGTCGCAGATGGGTCTGTAATTAGCAAGACAATCTGGGTTGAGAGAGAGTTTCTTAAGGAGAGGTGTCACCACTGCCTCCTTCAGGGTGTCTGGAAACACACCTGACTATAACGAACACCAGACAATCCCCACTAGAACAGGACCAATGACCTCAACGCACCCCACAAGGAGGCGAGTTGGGCCTTGGTCCAAACTACAGCAGGTCAGCCGCATACTCTGGATAACGCTCATGACATCCCCAATTGCCAGCTGGTCAAAGTCAACCTAGAACAACCAAGGAACTGCAACCTCCCACCAACCACTGCCATCCCCACTGGAGTCAGCTGCACAGATCTTGGACATGATGTCGGCAACCTTATCTACAAAGGATCAAGCAAACTCATCACATTTCTCTTGTGACAATGCTCTCTGAGTCTGCAGTAAGGCTGGATTGCACAGTCTGTCCACAGTTCGAAAGAGCTGAGCCAGTCAATTCCGTGCAGCGGCAATTTTTCTGGACAGGAACTCTGCCTTCTTATGGAAAATAGACAATTGATAGTCCTTATAATGGGTCATCAATCTAATTCTGTCAGCATCAAGGCCCAATTTCTACCAGTGATGCTCCATCCTTCAACCCACTCAACTCAGTTCCCTCAAAGTCCCATCAAACCAAGGGCACCGAGGGTGCAGGGTGAGGGGGCAAACCTGGACAGGAGTGGCAGAATCCAGCGCCTCCACCACAGCCCTATTATAGGCCTGTACTAGAGTATCTGGGTCACTGCCTACACTCAGTAGACCTGATAGGTCCAGCACCGCCACCAGGCCATCTGGAGTTAAACCCCTTAAAGGGTGATATTGGACCATCTCCATAGGGACAGGCCTATAGGGGGGAGCCTGGAAGTTGAACCTTACAATGAGATGGTCAGACCATCTGACTGGCTGCATCACCATGTCGGAGGTCTCCATACCCAGTAGGAAGACCAGATCCAAAGAACAATCGTGATTATGAGTCACAGAGGTAATCACCTGTGTGAAGCCCAACAAATTCATCAGTAGGATGAAGTCCTGTCCAAACTGTGAGAGTTCATCATCAATCCAGACATTGAAGTCCCCCAGAACCATCCATCTGAGGGACTCCAAAACCATGTCAATGATGAAGTCTGTGACTTCCTGCAGGAATTGCTTCTCAACCTCAGCTGGATGGTAGACAAGAAGAATCCTGCACCCAACACCTGCACCCATGATACAGTCAAAGGACTGGGTCTCCCCAACTGGCACATCTACAAGGCTCAGTTCTGTTCTGAAACATATGGCTATACCACCCTCGGGCAGTGTATCACCAAGAACCTGGCTGGATTAGCTGGCTCAATAACTGGGCTCAAGAAGTGCCCCTCCTTATCCAGAGAGCACTAACAAAGCCTTCATTTGCAGTTTGATAAACATCTGAGGGATAGTTGAGTGGGATGTTCTGTAAGGAAGCAGCTAGAGTCTTCATTAATTATAGCATTGATGACCTTGGGTGATTTGTGTGCTTTTTATGTGGCTGAGTGTAGTTTGATGAAATGAAAAGCTTTATATAGAAACATAGAAACTCAGACTTTGATGGCAGGTAAGTATTGCTTGGCCTATCCACTCTGCCCATTTCTCCCTACCTACACTATTACCACAGACTGTGCCCGATCCGCAGCTCTTTGTCCTTCCCCCTTCCCTTCCACTATGATTCCTTTGTGCTTATCCCATGAATTCTTGAACCTCACCACTTGTTTTGCACCCACCACTTGTGTTGGAAGGCTGTTCCAGGAATCTGCCACTTCTTCTGTGAAGAATTACTTCCTCACATCTCTCCTGAATCTACCGCCCCCAGCTTCATAGCATGTCGCCTTGTTCTTAAGCACCTTTTCTTCTTAAATACTCCCCTCCTGTACCTTATTTACCCCATGAAGTATTTAAAGTTCTCTATCATATCGCCCCTCTTCCTCCACTGTTCCATGGTGTACATATTGAATGTTCTTTAATATCTCCATATATGGCTTTTGATGCAGACCTTATACCATTTTAGTTGCCCTCCTCTGGACCATCTCCACTCTGTCTATGTCCTTCCGGAGATGTGGTCTCCAGAACTGGACACAATACTCTAATTAGGATCTTACCAGCAATCTACAGAGAGATATCACCCTTCCCTCTTTCTCCTGATGATACCCCTCCCTATGCACCCCGGCATCCCACTCGCCGTCCCTACTGCCTTGTTGCACTGCCTGGCCACCATCAAATATGATTACCCCCGGGTCTCTTTCCTTCTTAGTGGTCATCAATACCACTCCACCCATTTTGTACTCTGCCCCTGGGTTTCTGTGCCCTAAGTGCATTATTTTGCACTTTTTGTATTGACACCCAGCTATTATACTCTTGACCACTCCTGTAATTTTCTCAGGTCTTTGCTCATCCTTTCCACACACCCTGGAGTGCCCACTCTGTTGAATATTTTGGTGTCAACTGCAAAGAGGCAGATCTTCCTTTCCAGCTCCACTGCAATGCCACTTATAAAGACATTAAAGAGAACCAGTCCCAGCAATGATTCCTGACGCACCCCACTGGTCATCCTCCCTTCACTGGAGTGAACTCCATTTACCACCATCTTCTGTCACCCATCCCCTAACAATTTCTTATCCAGTTACCACCTTTGCACCCACTCCTGAGCTACCCAGTTTGTTTACTAGTCTCCTTTTGTGGAATGGTGTTGAAGGCCTTATTGAAATCTAGGCAGGCCACATCTAATGTGCCACCCTAATCTAATTCCTTGGTCATCCAGTCAAAGAAATCGATCAGATTAATTTGGCATGATCCCCCCGCCCCTGTGAATCCATGCTGCCGTGCGTCTTGCAACCTATTGGATTCAAGATATTACGCAATCCTTTCCTTTAGCAGTGATTCCATTAACTTTCCTAACACCAATATCAGGCTGACTGGCTTATAATTATCAGCCTCCTCCCTGTTACCACTTCCGTGCAGTAGGACTACATCCACCCTCTTCCAGTCCTCTGGAACCACTTCGGAATAAATAATCTCTGAACCAACTAGGCCCAACACAACAAATCCTACTAAAAGCACCTTACTTAATCTTATATTAACAAACAGGCCTCAAAAAATCTCATGATCCCCTGTGTTCTTCAATGATGCTAGTGACCACAACTTTGTGGTCTGCATAAGGAAATTGGAAAGACATATCTCCAGCTCTAAATTTGTGGTAAAGCATAGTTTCCACAAATTTAAGCTAGAGAATTATTTAACTGATTTTTGGAATATAAACTGGCAAAACATTTATCTAGCTTTCTCAGTCGATGACATGGTCAAAATCTTTAACACAATGCTTATAAATTTAATAAACGAACATGCCCCCTTCATAAAATGTAACGTTAAAAAGGCCTCCCAGCCATGGTTCTCCACTTGAGTTGAAAAAAGCCCTAACAGTATGGGACAGACTTTGGACCATGGCCAGACTCTCCAAAGCCCCTTTGGACTGGTCAGCTTTTAAAACAGCCAGAAATGCCTGCATGAAACTCATCAGAGCCACCAAGGTTAACTATTATATGAATGCAATAGAAGACGCAAAGGGCAACCCATCAAAAATGTGGCGAAGTATTAAATCCGTCAAAGGATGCAGAGCACCTCCTCCAATTCCTATCAAAATAAACACCCAAGGCACTTTGACTTCTGACCAAGCCACAATCCTTGAAAAATGAAATTCACACTTTGCTACAGCTGGGTTAGCATTTGACTCCTCTCTGGCCCCACAGCTAGTGAGTTACTCCTCACCTGAGGGCACTCATGCCAGCCTGCAAAATTAGGATTCCTTTTGTCTCTCCCCTATAACTTTTAAACAGGTAGAGGATATGTTAATGAAGTTAGTCACCGAAAAGAGTGTTGGTGCCAGTGGACTAGATTCCTATTTCCTACATGCAGGCTATCACTTCCTAACTGCCCCAATAACCCACCTTTTCAATTTGTTAATTACTACTGGTACTGTCTCCTCACTATGGAAAATAGCTCACATATTGCCCTTGTTTAAATCGGGCAACCCTTGCGATCTAGACAATTACAGGCCTATCTCAATATTATCTATTTTATCCAAACTACTGGAAAAACTTATTAACTTACAACTAAGGGAACACCTCAAAAACATGAAGCTATTTAACCTGCTGCAGTCTGGCTTCAGGCAAAATCACAGTACAGTATCGGCCCTGGCTAAAGTGACAGACTGCTGGCTCACTGCCCTAGATTGCAAACACTATACCGGAGCTGTCTTCTTGGACATAAGCAAAGTATTCGACAGGGTAGATCATGATCTGTTACTACTGAAACTTAAAGCACATGGCCTGAACAATTCCTTTGTAAGCTGGTTTTCTAGCTATCTCACAGGAAGAGTCTAACGCATTAAAGCAGATGGGCTCCTATCCTCCCCTTTACCACTCCTGAGAAGTGTGCCTCAGGGATCTATCCTAGGCCCTCCTCTTTTCTCAATCTATATTAACTCCTTAAGCAAAAATATCTATACAGTGAAACTACATTTCTTTGCAGATGACACAGTCATTTACATAGTGAAACCTTCCCTAGAAGATGTTAACATCGAACTACAATCTGACTTCAACCAGTTACAATTTAATCTTTTAAGATCAAAGCTTCTGTTAAATGCAAATAAAACAAAGGTAATGTACTTTGCACCTACACTCTCCCCAGCCTCACTACTTTGGCATGACACTCTGGTATCCACCGCAACCCTACTAGAGGATTCTCTAGAGGCTGTAGATAAATACAAGTGTCTAGGTGTTTGGTTAGATAATCACCTCTCCTTCACCGCTCACATTGAAACACTTACTAAAAAACTAAAAGCTAGATTGGGATTCTTCTATAGAAACAAATCCATGTTCTCTAGTGACATTAGGAAAATATTAGTCTAAGCTACTTCACTCCCTTTTCTTGATTATGTGGACATTATATACACCAGTTGCACAGTCTCCTACCTGCACAAATTGATTGTTCTCTTCCACCGAGCCATTCACTTTATATTAAACACCCCATCTAGGACCTATCACTGTGCCCTCTACAATGCAGTGTGCTGGACGTCCCTCATTACCAGAAGGATGATACATAGTTGTACGTGGGCATACAAAGCTATGCTGAATAAACTCTCCCTATAGATCTCGTCCCTATTCCACCCCTCCTATAGCTGTCATTGACTTAGGAAAAACGTCATTATTTTGTTAGACATACCTAAGTTCTGCATCCCTTTGGAAAAGCTGTCATTAGTTATGCTATACCTTCTGTCTGGAATAAACTCCAATCCACCCTTAGGCTCTCCAATTATGTCTCTCTTAATGTCGCTAAATCCCTAATAAGCAGTTCCCTTAAGGAAGACTGCCACTGCCATGCCAGTTAGCATATCTAGGCTACGTTACACTACCCGTACTCAACACTTCATTATGGAATTATTCCTCCCAATTATCTTTGTCATTACTGCACACTTAACTGTTTATACTCACTGTTATGCTAATTGTGAATGACTGTTCTACATCTTATATGTGTATGTAGTTGTCATGCTAATTGTTATTAACTCTTCCACACTTAGATTTTTGTATTGTACCTTTTCTTGAATACAATTCTGTATTATGTATCTGTTGTATTGTATTGCCTGGGGCAGGACATCCTTATAAATGAGCTTGCTCAGTGGAGCCTTCCTGATGAAATAAACGTAAACTTCAAGTTCAAGTTTCAAGTTCAAGTTTATTGTAGGAAAGCTCCATTGAGCAAGCTCATTCACAAGGAGGTCCTGGGTGCATGGTTACAACAAATACACAATGCGTGCAATACCATAACAATACATAAATGGCGAACCAGGTCCTACAAGGTACATGGGTAAACAGTCCTGGGTGAAAAACAAAACCCAAAAAAATATTTAGTACAAGTTGTTTAAGGAAGGTGGTGTAGTGAGAACAAACTAAGGAAGTAAGGAGAAAGCTAGGGGAGTTTAGAAACAGTTACAGGTGTCCTTTATTTTTGAAGCCACCAGTGTTTTGAAGAAATTTACTGAGACTACACTGGATAGTTTCAGAGTGGATTGCAGCTGGTTCTAAATAGTTGGTAGGGCACTCGAGAAGGCTCATCTGCCAAAGGAGGTATGAGTCCTAGGTGCGTCGAGTAGGATAAAATCTGATTTCCTAAGGATATAAGAGCTGTGGGCAGTACAGATAAGTGCTACTAAATAGCTTGGTAATTTATTCAGAAGACATTTTAGGGCCCAAATGCCAGCATGTAGTGTGCGTCTAATGGTAAGTGAAGTCCAACCAACAACTGCGTATCATTCACAATGGTGGGTTCGGTATGGGTAGTTTGTAATGAAGCACAGGGCGCAGTGATAGAGAATGTTCAATTTGTTTAGGTTAGTAATTGCTGCAGAAGTGTATAATATGTCCCCATAGTCAAGTAAAGGGAGGAAGGTGGTCTGAACAAGCCTGAGTCTGGTTTCCAGGGCAAAGAGGGACCTATTTCGGAAGAAGAAGTCTAGTCTAGCTTTTAGTCTTCTGGACAGGTCATCAACGTGCTCGTTGAAGGAGAGCTTGTTGTCTAACCAAAAGCTGAGGTATTTAAATTTAGAGACAACTTCCAGTGGTTCACCTAGGGATGTAACGATGAAGTCTTTAGGTGGGACAGTGAGGGTGATGGAGGAAGTATTAGGGGGGAAAATCATGGCCTTAGTTTTTTTAGCATTTAGGAGGAGTTTGGTATTGATGAGATTTGTTTCTAGCTGTGCGAAATCAACTTCAAGTATATCCCTGACTTCCGATATTGTATGGCCGGATGTATACAAAACTGTATCATCTGCAAAGAAATGCAAGGTTGACCTGGTTATTTGAGAATCGAGGTTATTGATATATAGGGAGAAGAGTATAGGACCTAAGATGGAACCTTGCGGGACTCCCCTAGTAACTGGTAAAGAGGCAGAGAACAGCCCACCAGCTTTGACTTTCTGCATCCTACCTGATAGGTAACTGGAGAACCATTTGGTAGTAGCTAGGGTAGCACCAATATTGGTGAGGCTGTTCACAATTAGAGTATGGACAATGGTGTTGAATGCTTTACTCAAATCTAAGAATGCTGCACCCGTAATTTTTTTAGCATCCTTGGCTGAGATCCAGTCATCGGTGACTTTAGCTAGTGCAGTAACGGTGCTATGATTAAAGCGAAAGCCTGTTTGGGCTGGATTGAGGAGAGAGTAGGTTTCCAGATGATTCTTTAATTGTATATAAATCAATTTTTCAAGGACTTTGGAAAGGACAGGCAAGATTGAGATTGGTCTGTAATTGTTTAAGTCGCATAGGTCACCAGATTTAAATAAGGGTATGGTATGAGGGAATTTCCAGCATAATGGAACTACGGCAGAAGAGATAAAGAGGTTGAATATATGGAGAATGGGAGCAGTAAGATAGCAGTAGCCGACTTTTAAGAAAAATGGTTCTAAGCCATCGCCCCCGGCACTTTTTGTGGTATCTAAATTGATGAGTGAATCCTCGACTTCTTTGAAGCTGAGGGGGAGCAGCTGGAAAGGATGGGCTGTAGCTCTCGGGACAGTGATAGAGCTAGCATGGATACTAGTACGAGATGCGTACGGTGATGCATTGAAAGCTAGACCAGCTGTGGCGAAGTGAGAATTCAGTTCTTCGAGGATTTGGTAATTGTTCTCAATAACTGTGCCATTTATGTTGATCTTAGCTGGGATGGAGGGAGCAGCCGGTTGACCTTCAGTAGACTTGATGGTCCTCCAAATTTTCTGCGAGTTTCCTTTAGCTTTTTCCAGCGTGGAAACATAGTAATTCGCTTTGGTAGAGTGAATATGTTTTAACGCAGGCGTTCTTAGCTGCTCTAAATGTCTGCCAATCTGTCAGATTCTTCCTGTTTCCTGTGACCTGTTAACTAGAACTGTCAGAGGTGCAGTAATATTTCTCTGAGCTCTCTCAGTACCCTTGAATACACACCATCTGGCCTTATTGCTTTGTCCACCTTCAGATTAGCAAGTCCCTTTGGGACTCTCGCCTCCAAAAAGGGACTAGTGTCCACCTCCCTCTCTCCAAAGCTCCTGCAACTTTTTTGTGGCCCCTCCCCTTCTCCTTCCTCTGTGAACACAGAACAAAAGTATTTGTTCAGGATGTCTGCCTTTTCTTGGTCCCTCTCTGTACAGTCAACCCTTCCCTTTTTAACCTTACAATCCCAGCCCTGATCTTCCTCTTTTCACTTACTTGCCTAAAAAATGTCTTGTCCCCTTCATTACCTCCTGGGCTAGTCTCTCTTCAGTTTGTACCTTTGCACTCCTTACTGCTTTCCCTGTTCTGTCTGTTTCCCCTGATACACCTCCCTATCCTCATCCCTCTGCATCTCCTTATACCTTCTTAATGCTCCCCTTTTATCGTTTACCTTTTCAGTTACCTCTTTCAAGAATCATAGTGGGCCCTTTGTCCTCTTGCTTTTGCTCACTTGTTTAATGCAGAGGTTTGTTGCCTTTACTTAGCGCCCTTTTATCTTTGCCCTCTGTTCCTCCACCCCACCCAGGTCACCCATTCCTCTTTGGTCACCACTGAAGCATTCACCCAGCATTTTAAAATCTACCCTCCTGAAGTCTAGGATCCTTGTGCTTGTGTGGTTTGATTCTGCAGCCATCCTTATATTGAACCACACTATACAGTGATCACTGGTCCCCAAGTGGCTTCCCACCTTGACATCTGCAGCATTGTCCTTGTTAGTGAGTAGCAGATCTGGTATTGTCCCATCACGAGTGGGTTCACTGACTAGTTGCCTGAGGATTCCTTCTGCCACCCCCCTTGGATAATTTAAATGTTCATCAAAGTAACATTTAAACAGTCCACTGGGGACTACGGCTCCCCTCCTGGATGGATGCAGACAAAAGATTTACCCCTGCTGTCTAGACATAGAAACACACCTAGGACAAACAAAACAGTTGGATTGGAAAGAATTATTTTGTTAAAGCCAGAACTCCAGGTTCATAACAGCAGATTGCTGCTGTAGCAGCTGTCACTCCCTGAATCAAAAGTCATGGATGCATCACTGTGACATGGGGCAGTCAGCATTTTTAATAAAAAGAAAAGTAATATAAAATTCAAACATGGAGATCCATGGGGGCCATAAAACTGGTAGGACTGGTACTCAAATTTAGAGAAAAACTCCTAACATCAAATAAAGGAAAATATGCAGTAGGACTATACACACAAATCAAAACACTCTGTGCACCGTGGGCCCTATGCACTATTGGAGCAGAGTGGCTACATGTACGTATCTGGGGCATGCAGCCACTCTGCAACCTATGCACCCCCTTCCCAGGATGCACCAAGGGGGTGCACACAGCACCTATGTGCACAATCCCCTGGCCACGCAAAGAGCAATGCACCGGGGGCATGCCAGTACTACACATCATGCACCAAGGTGCATACTGCTGGCTGCAGGTGTGCACAGGGGGTGCAGATTACTCCAGGGAGAACCCTGATGTAAGCCCCCTACACACCCCACACAGCCATTGGGACTCCACCAGGACAGGGCGGATAGCTCACCCACCGGGCCACTGCAACCTGCCTCTGTACACGTTTTCGTGGGGACCCTACCAGGTGCTCCCCCACACCACACACACCCACACAGGGACACAGGACTAAGGATGCTGCCTCCACACCCCAAGGGCACCGCTGGGCCACCCCCATCACCAGCCCCCATTGCTTCAGGTGGTAGCTGGACGTGGGGTTAGGCCCCCCACACCACTTGCGGACACCCTCCCCATCCCTGCACACTGCTTTGGTGCCACATCGGAGGGCTGGCAGCTTTGTCCTCCTCTTGCCACCACAGTCACTGGCTGTTGCTCATTTGCAGGGCACGCTGCCAATGTGTGACCCGTCGTGGATGGGATCCACTGAGCTGCCCAGTGCAGGCATTTGATTGAATGCCCAACTGGACCCGTGACTCTGCCCCTGGCCGCACTGTGAAGTCTTGCATGCCAGGGAGGGTGGGTTTCCAGACAGGTAGCCGGCAGTTGTGAACGCTGCTGGTGAGCACCTGTCCACAGGTGCAGAGCTCCATTGGCGGGTAACGTGCCTCCAGTGCTTATTACCCGCCCATTGGTGTATAGTTCCCTATATGTTTTTGCAAATTTTTACCATAGTTCTCCTTCATGTTCACCTGCTATAGCCAGATGGCTGCCCCCACTCATTCTCAGTCAGTCATTTCAGTCAGACTTAATCAGGCAGTCATTTTGAGTATCATCGCCACAGTCTTAGTTTTAATAAATCTTCCTACTTTTTCTGCTTATGGCTGAGTTTTACTTTTGATTTTGGACCCTGATATGAACTCATATTTTCTGTACTTTGTCATTCAGTTCACTCTCTATCATATCAGTCATTCCTGCTAGCAGCCATCATTCAGTCAAGGTCAGTCATCATTTTTTCAGCTGTCATCATTCAGTCAGTTCATTTCTACATCCATGCCATAAGGCACTATTAATGCATTCATACTGGCCATTATCATATTCCCAGAATCTTTCCCTCAAGTGTTGCCTCATGGGTAGACATGCTTACTCACCCCCCTTGAAGTCTGCATCTTGAGGGTGAGTCCTTCATCACAGGTGTCAGTCCTTCTCACTAGGCTGCTTATCTCCTTTGGTATCTCTAGGTAGTCCCACCAGGTGGTATGGTCCAATGCTCTGGGGGAAGCTTTGACAGTGCAGACCCACAGTTGGTGACACCTTACAGTGTAGTATTTATGACTTCAGCAGCTGTAGGGTGGGGGGGTCCTAGGACCATGTGGGATCCTTTAGCTGTGCAGATCATGTCAGCAGCACTTCTGAAAGCTACTCTCCCTGTGACTGCATAAGGTCCACCTAGTCTCATTCTGTATCCTCTTCCTTTAGTTTCCAGTCAATGTTAGGCATCCTCATGATCCTGAGTTTGGGTGCTAGCCTTTTAGCAGTTGCTACTGTCCTCGTTCCATGTTTTGGGGGGTTGACCTCCTTCACAGTGTGACTTCCTTCAGCTGCAAAGATGAACTTGTGGAACCCACAAAATATTATCTAGTTAGAGGGATAAAGTAAAAGTTACCTATCCAAATTTTTCCCCCTGAATAGTAACTCCAAATTATTAAGTGAATTTGTTATAATAATACAGTATGTACCTGTGCCAGGAGGGATGGCAGCCAAGGCCATGGATCCCCAGTGATTTCCTACACAGGTTTTTTTTTTTTCTCTTCTGGATACCAAAGATCATAATGTAGTCTATATATTTATTTATAATGTTTACCTCGATAATAGGAGTTCTGCTCTGAGTTGGGGTTGGTTGGTGGTTCATGTTCATCATCCTACAATCATGCCATTACCTCGCTCTCTCTGGAAGTCAAGCCTCTGTCTGCTATCAGTTGCCACCAGCTATCAGCTATCTACATCATTACCCCACTCACTTTGTGTTTGCAGCTTCTACTTTGCAGTCCTTTTGGGCTCCTTCCTATGGTACACCTAGCCTAAAGGAATTATGTTTACGTGGCAGCTTTAGGGGTGGAACCCTCCTTAGGAGTGTTCCTTTGCTTCATGGTACACCAACAGGATGGTAGCTACTCAGGGGGCAGGGACTGTGAATGGCCAACACATCCACATATAACACTCAAACAACTCAATCATATAACTAGCCTTCTGACTATCAACAATGTTGCAGAAGCATTACTCCACACTTTGATTGTATACACCCATTGATTAAAAGTCTATGTCTGTGGTATGATGGGTGGGAACAACCTGCCACAATTCCCTTCCTGGGCTATGTAAAGCAGTTTCTTCCAGACTAATTCAGAAGTTCTATTTCTTTGCTTGCACCATCCTCCTCCTCCAGTGCCTCGCTTCTCTCTTTGGGCTCCTTCCTAAGGTACCTTTAGCCTAAAGGAATTATCTTCCCACTATACTCCTAGAGATGGAACCCACTTCAAGAGGGTTCATTTGCCTTCATGGTGTATTGACAAAGTGATAGTCTCCCGAATGAAAAGGTGGGTTGTGCCATGAAGTGCCGGGGTAGTTCTTGCTCTGGGTTCTGTGCCATTTATATTTTTGCAACTGCTATGACTTTGCCATAGAGCAAAATATTCAGTAACAGAAATTAAATATTTTATTGAATCACATAGTAGCTGTCCCCATATGAGTGTTCCTTCCTGTGTGCCATTTTTTCCTTTCTGGAATCTATCGGGAGCACCCAGTTTTACTGGTAGCAGCGCATTCTTCTTTTGCTATAGAGTGGTAGTCCGTAATGGAGCAGAGAGTGCATATGGCCAAAGCATCCACATATAACAGCCAGACAACTCAGTTATACAGTACATCTAGCCTCCTGACTATCAATAATGTTGCACAACCATACTCCACAAGGAGGGCAAATATCTGTAAGATATGCATAGACAACTTAAAAGAGAACTAGGGCCTGATATTCAAAAATGGGTAAAGCGGAGCGCAAAGTTTTGTGCTACACTTGCCCATTGCCCATGACCCTGAGGATACCATATTCAGTCAGATAGTGTACCAGTGTTATCTGACTGAATATAGGGGCATGTTAGCACAATGTTATGTCGAGTAGTGTTGCCCTAACATGGATCCTGCCAGTGCAGGGAACAATGCCACCAGACCTAATAGTGCTGGTAGCTCCCACTGTGATATTTAGACAGCCCCATGTAAATGAGCCCATTGGACATGCAAGGTGATAAGGGGCAATTTGCATGCCCATTATGGGCACATTTGCATGGGAAGCGGCAGCAGGTTTGTACCCCTCTGACTGGCACTGCCCCCACCCAATTGCCTACTCCCACAAAAAGCATGTATTCCCTTGTGTCTAGTAGCACCCCCCACCCTCCAATCACCAGCCCATAGAGCTGTCAATCAGTCACTGGTGTCTAGTAGACCCCACTCCCTCTGATTGCCATCCACTACAGTGAGAAGCAATCTCTGGCACTTAGTGATCCCCTCACCCTCGCATTGCTGTCTCAAGTGTGATTTCAGTTATCCCTGGTGCCTAGTGGTGCCCCATCTTCTGATCACTCCCCCTGGTGTAAGTTTAATGATCACTGGTGCCTAGTGTCCCCTTCCCCCGATTGCCATCCGCAATGTAAATTCCATTATCCTTGGTACTTAGTGATCCCCCCACCCACTGATCAACATCCCCATCCCAATTATCAATCCCTGGCATCTAGCAGCCCTCCCTCACACTGCAGGTTCCAACAACCCCGCACTTCCCACCCCTTACCTTCAGCACCAGCGCGGCATATCCCATATGTCTACTGGCACAGCCTTCCTTTCGCTTCCTTAGTTGTCCATCATATGGGAAGACGGTGAGATCATCCAATGCACTGTACAGGGCATGTGTTCTCTGTACTGTACAGGTACTGTGCAGCCTGTGTACTGTAGGATGGGAGTACAGTACACAGGCCACGCACTCCCTCTACAGTGCAGAGGTCACAATCCCTGTACACTACATAGGACATGCACCCTGTGCAGTGCATTGGGTGTGTGCTCCTGTCTTTCCATATGGCATCCAGCTGAGGAGGTTAGAGGAGGGCTGTGCTGGCCACCATATGGGATCCACGGCACCAGTGCTGAATGTATGAGGAGGTTGGCAGGGTGAGGGGCTGCTGGACACCAAGGACAGGTACATTGAGATGGGGATGGTGACCAGTGGGTGGGGGGACCACAAGACACCATGGATAATGTAACTTAGAAAATGCAAAAAGGTCACCTCAGAATACTGGGTGCATGGGCCAAAAAATTAACAAGCACAGCAAAGAAGGCTCACACATCAAAGTCTTTACGGTCACAAAATATTCATAACAAGTAATGTGAAAAAATGCAAAAATATTTATTAACACTTACACATACAAATATAAGAAGCTAGACATATGATTTAGTGCCCCAAAGCCTGAAAAAATACCCAATGATGTTTCATGCCCTACACTGACACTTTGTCAAAGGTATCTAACTCACAAAGGCATACTGCATAAATATGTTAACTATGACATCATCACAGGTGTAACATATAAAATTCATACCCTCCAAAACACATATAAAGCACATTAAATACTGATGGTCAATTAATACTAAACTCAGCACATTTAGATAAAAACCTATTTAAAATATTCAAGGATAGCATAGTGAGTAATATGCTCAGCTTAAGTAATATATAACGTGGTGGGATTCAAACAGACATTTATTTGAAAAAGTTCATAGATTCAGTTTTCCATTCAGTGTTCAATCCCATTCAACCTGTATGCATTTAACAACTGTAGTGGACCACTCAAGCTCCTTGATAACACGGTATGAAAAACAAGACTGCACATCATAGGGTACTAATAAGTGAGGACAAGAAGATAAGATGTTAATGAATGACATTGTTAAAGTATCACAGATATTAAACAGAGTATCAGACTTTGCAGTTCCATAGTCACATACTGCAAACTATAAAAATGGTTACATTTCTGATCACTCATTTAGACCAAGTAACCTAAGACTGTCTAGTGTAAACATCCAAAACTATTTCTTGCATTATCACTATCTCAGACATGCTCCCCTATTCTTAATTTTAAAGCCCGGGTGTTTTTTTCAATATAGTTGGCACCACATTTACACTCAGCTCTGTATACAGCCCCTACCGTGTCACAAGTAATAAGCTGTTAAATTTGAAATTGTTGTCCTGACAAATTGTTCTGAAAATATTTACACTTCTTGATGTTCATACAGAATTTACATTTCCCACAGGGTGCACACCGAAAAACGTGTCCACACATCTGGTTGTCTAAATGGTGAATTGGGTATAGTGAATTAATAAGCATGTCCCCTAAATTCTTAGCTTGCTTAAAAACCTTAGCTACTAGAGGCGAGTTATACGCCACCGGCGATTTTAACACAGACTAGTTAGGTACCGACAAAGCCCATCTGAAGTCCAAAATAAAGGCTCTGAACCTAACACAACTCATTACTGATCCCACAAGACTAAACCATAAGACCCAGAACCATTCTCTTCTAGACTGGGCTCTCACCTCCCACCCCCACAGGATCCTAAGTGCAGGCCTACTACCTGACTCTGTAATTGACCACCACGTGATCTTCCTGGTTAGGAAGGTGTATAGCCTCCAGACCCCACCAAAGACTCTGCGCACCAGGTCCTACAACTCACTCAACTTAACATCTCTGTTGTCAGACTTAGGTCACAAAATTGGACCTTCATACCAGAGTCTCCCTCCATTGACGCAGCTTATGCAGGTTTCAAATCCTGCTTCCTAAAAATCTGGGACAGATACGCCCCACTACGGACAAAGAGAGTTAGAGGAGCGCATCTCCCCTGGATCTCAGCTGACATAATCAGGGATTGCCACACCAGAGATCGTGCATGGAAAAATTATAAGAGAACAGGAACACAGACAGCCCTTACCACATATAGAAAACTCCAAAATGCTTGCACAAACTCCAAAGGCATACTTTTTGACGGCTTTTAGTAAGAACATTAACCATCTGACTGATTTCTGGAAATCACTCAAATCCCTGCTCTTACCTCCCACCACGCCCCCATCCCTCATACTATCAGACCAGGGCTCCCATATCTCCGACCCCATCTGTGTAGCTGAAGCCTTTAACACATATTTCTCCAGCTGTGCAGCCAAACTCCTATCCTCCCTCCCAAACCCACTACCCCTGGCCTTCTCCCATAGCTCATCTCCCCCCTAAACCTACCCCCTCAGTCCTACCCTCTGCCTCCTCCCTTAGCTCATGCCCCCAAAACCTACTCCCAAGTCCTACCATTCTCTTCTGGCCAGTAACCCGTCAGGTTCTCAGCTCCACGGCCCTAAATCAAAACAAAGGGAAGTGCCCTACCTCCCTGAATGCGAAAATGCTATTCCTGTCTGCACCAGCCATAGCTGCCCCTCTCACTGCCCTTTTTAACCTCTCATTCTCCTTGGGCAAGGTACCCTTGGCCTGGAAAATGACTACAGTCATATCCCTACCAAAAGGTGGTGACCCCTCCTCCCCAGAAAACTATAGACCCATCTCCCTGCTCCCAGTTTTGGCCAAATTACAGGAAAGGCTAGTCATGTCACAGCTCACCCCCTATCTAGAATCCTCCTCCTTCTTCACCCCGTTCCAATCAGGATTTCGTAAATCCCACTCCACCACCACCTCCCTCCAGCGTGTCACTGGGGACATTCTCACGGGCATGGATAAGGGACATGTCACCTCAGCCATCTTCATAGACCTAGCAAAAGCTTTTGACACCTCTCTCATTCACTACTCCTTTCAAAACTCTCCAGAGCGGGGATCTCTGAGTCAGCCACTGGTTGGTTCCATGACTATCTAGCAGACAGGATGCAATCCATCAAATTGGCTTCGCATATCTCAAACCCTCTACCAGTCACTACCGGCATCCCCCAAGGATCAGTCCTAGGCCCACTACTTTTTTCCATTTTTTTAAATGACCTCCCCTCAGCCTGTTCCCGCTCATCTATCCAAATGTATGTGGACAACACTGTCCTGTATGCCTCCGGTCCCTCCACGCAAAGTGTCGCAACCATTCTACAGGAGAATTTCTATGCTATCCAGTGCTGGTTGCAGACAAACCAGCTATTCCTAAACCCCCAAAAAACAGTATCACTAACATTTGGAACCCAACAAAGACTCTCTCGCCAATCCACCTGTCCCCCATTCATAACCTCGGACGGGAACCCCCTGGACAACTGTACTCCTCCTTCAGATATCTAGCGCCCTTGGTTAGACCAGCACCTAGATTTTACTGCTCATATTGACTCACTACAAAAGTGACTCCTACCCAAACTGGGTGCTCTATTCCGAAAACAAAAATGCCTCCCTACGCAAGTTAGGCACGCCTTTGTCCAACAAATGATTCTCCCTGTTTTCGACTACGGTGACATAGTCTACTCCACAGCCCTCGTGTCCTCTTTAGGCAGCCTAGACACCATGTTCCACTCTTTCTGCCAGTTCATTCTAGACTGTCCACAATCCACACACCATTGCTACCTATACAGTTCCACTTCCCTGCTATCCCTACATGAACGTAGAGAAATAAACTGCGCCAGGTTCGCTGCCAAATTCTGGTCCCACTCCATCCCCTCATATCTGGCCTCTACACTCTCCAAACAATCCCCTCTGGCTTACTCCCTCAGGAATATGGACCCCAGACTGCTGCATCTCCCGTTTATGAGATCTGCCAAAGGCCAGGCTTTAGGTCACCGAACTCCACAGATTTAAATTACACCGCCTGCCTCCATAAGACACGCACAGAACACTTACCAACGCAACCCTCTTCTTAGTACCCACTTCGCTTCCAGCTGCTCCTGTTATGACTAATTTCTCAAATTATTTTTGCTTGTTGCAATACAAGTATATAAGAAATGTATATTGACCTTGACACTCTGTAAAATGTTATTGAACCCTTGTCTGTCCTCTAAATCAAATGTTTATCTACAAGTCTTGGCTTCCCTAACTGCTCTGCTATTGTATATATTCCATGTATTGTTATTGGGTGTCGGCCCCCAGGTTGCATCTGGAATCGAGCTTTTAGCTCAGTATGCTTTCCTGATAAATCTCGTAAATAAATAAATATAAATAAATAAATAAAAACAAACATAAGGAGATCTGTGTGAATTGATTACACACAGGATCAGCCTGAACAATATGCCAGTTTCTGTGAATAATTTCATACACTTCATTGGACCTTTTAGTGTATGTAGTAATAAACTTAAATCGATTGGCTTCACTTTTACTAACATCTCTTTCCCTAGTTACCATCAATGAAGCTTATTCCTGTGTTCCTGCCCAATTTCTAGCTGTCACAATATCTGTCTCACTATATCCTCTAGGTTTAAACGTCACAGACATTTCTGCTGCCCTTTCTGCAAATTTTTCATCTAAACTGCAATTTCTGCAGATATGCAGAAACTGTACACATGGGATGATCCTCACTGTGTGCGATGGGTGACAACTAGACACCTATAAAATAGAATTAGTATCAGTCTTTTTCTGATAAAGATTCATACTAATAGTGCCATCATGTCCTTTTTTAATCAACATTTCCAAATAGTTAATACTTTCTTTGCTGTATTTTGAAGAGAAATGTAAATGGGGTTTAGACTTGTCAGGAGGTCTAAACCCTCACTCTCAGGTTCTTGGCAATAATGGGAATGCAAGGAATCACAAACACATTGCAAAAGAGCAATACCTCTTGTTTATTACTACCAAAAGGAAAATCACAGTTGCCCTAAGCAGTCCTTACCATTAGAAACTGGGAGCAAATGCTATGCATTCCCTATACCTAGAGGAATCTCTGTGTCTCCAGATCTCTGAGGTAGAAGACATAATGTCTTACATTATATACCAAAGATAGTTTACCATAGTTACTGTAAGATAGAAACATTTCTAGTTACAGAGGTGAACCCTATTGGCTAAATTAGAGGTGGCTCCACAGTCCTAGATAACATTATGAAATTATGTTATAATCATCGCTTTGTGGGAACAAAGAAAGTGCAGTTTGTACATAGCCGTGTAGTAATACAAATCATCAGAAGATGACAATGCCGACTCATATATCATAACACTACAAGGACACAAGTGTCAACATCTTGTAAGCAAAAAAAATACATGTGTATATTAGAAAGTAAAGCATATAGCAATCATGTGCATACAAATCCTAATATCTACTCTAGTACGGTAGATATCCTTAGCCCCATATGTTAGTATAACATACACATAAATGCTAGCTGTTTGCCGTGTACCTCTGGGGTATCAATTAGGGTGCAGGGACCTCGTGTAACATTCCCCCCTTGTTGCCTCAGAAGGGGCAACACAAACAAAAGTAGGGAAGTGGAGAGAGGGTAGGTGTCATTTACAGACCTGATGCACGAGCCTTGTAAAGGAACTCCAGCTGCTCACGGTGTAGGTGGGGTGTTCCCTAGAGGCAGCAAAGTATAATGATAAGAAAAAATATTAAAAATGCTTGTATAATAACAAAATCTTTAAAGGTAATATCTAACCAAGTGTTAGTAAGTGCACTATTAAAGTCACCATCTTTAATAAGATTATATATTGCTTCATTTGCTTTGGTCATGTTATTGCTGATGTGGATGAGGTGTGTATCTTTCCTGTCTAAAAGTGACTTCAATGTTAAAGTCAGTGGATCAATATGTACATTAAAGTAAGGCAAATACTCTGAAAGAGTAAGAAGATAATCAGGGTCACCATCAATGATATCTGGTTCCACAAGGGGAACTGGGGTGATAACTATGTGCCCAAAAATAGTTGTCTGGTGAGGTACAAAACAGAAAATTGGATTGAGTAATAACACATAACTCAACTCTCAACTTGCTTCTTCCCCTCCTCAAACCTTTCCTGCCTGACTCTCTTCTGCTTCTCTTACTTTTTCTCACTCTGTTGGTCTCCCTCCACCAATTCTGCAACCCCAAAATCTTTGTTCTCTACCTCCAGCATTCATTCTCCCCAACCCCCTCTAGTGTTAATTTTTCACCTATTTTGTATGCTAAGGAATTAGTCCTGGTGCCGGGCCCCAGCCCCCGCCCCCCCCCCGTGCTGACCTCAC
Source organism: Neoceratodus forsteri (assembly GCA_016271365.2). Lineage (NCBI taxonomy): Eukaryota > Metazoa > Chordata > Ceratodontiformes > Ceratodontidae > Neoceratodus > Neoceratodus forsteri. The sequence goes on along the minus strand of CM057455.1, from coordinate 451,758,106 downwards.
ACTAATCCTTCAGCTCCCCTTCCCCTTTCTTTAGCTCATGCCCTGGCCTTTTGTTCATTTATGCCAGCACATTGCTGATGCTTGCCAGGGGGCCCTACTAAAATACCTTGTTTTCCTTTTGTCTCCAGGATCCTGACTGTGTGGGGCTTCTGCTGCTGCTAATCTGCCTGAACTGGTGGGGAAGACCGATGGAGGCGACCAGAAAGCTGCCCTGGTGTCACTCGCCCTCCTTGCCCAACATCTAGCCAGGTATGCAGAAGCCATAATCTGACCCACCCACAGCACTCTAATTGGACAAGGCCTCATGCTGTGTGGATTGGTGGGCCTCTTAAGCTGTGCTTTTGGTGCTGGTTTTTCAATCGGGAGCAACAGTGCAAAACAGCTCTTTGGCTGAACCTCATCAAGACCTGCTCTGCAAGTGTCTGGTACTCCCTTAGGGGTATTTTCTTCCCGCCCACTCGCCCCAACCCCGACCGCTATTAAATAATGCTCCTCCCCCACAATAAGGCTACACTTCCTAAGCCATTCCCTTGCACACTCCTCCTCTGACTGCCTCTTAAAAACAGCATTACCGTGAAGTCTCATCTCTCAGTTCTCCCCTTTTGAGTGTATGCTGCTCCTTTTATAACTGCTCTTCTCTCTCTTTATGCTTTTTATTCCACTACTGACTTACCTACATAACGTCTCCTCACCCCAGTTAAATAGTTATGACAGAGCATTCTAACCCTTGAAAACATACCCTGGGTGGTACAGCATTGTAGCCATTTTCACATGAAGGTGCCTCCCCCTGGACTCTTAATACCCTAGTGATGGCGGTCTTTGCCTCCTTACTCCTTGGATGCATCCTCATATTTACTTTTGAGCCCATCATGGACTTAAAAGAAGGTGGGAACAGGTCAAAATTTCCTTCATGCCAGGAGCAGAGCCCAATGGCATCGGCTACTCAATTAACTCCCTCTAAAGGCACTAATCCTCACACACTCACATTCCTTAATGCCCCACTCCCCCAAATTTGACCTCTTTTACCCTCTCCATCAGGATAATATTAATTGCTGTATCCAATCACCGAAGCCCCGCTAACACCCACCTCACAGACATTGCTTGTGACCAGAAAAAGTGCCTTAATAAAGCTTTTCTGAGGTTCTTGGTTAGATGCCTTAGGAAATTACTAATACTACTGCTTTTCTATGCAGGTGGCATTGAATTAAATCTGGGCCACCCCTTCTGTTAACTGCTCCCGGGGTACTCGCCCAGTTAAAGGGCCTGAGCTTCCTTCATATGAACATATGCAGCCTTGCCAGCAAATTTGACCAGACCCAAGCCTGGGTTTTACATGCCTCCTCTGATGTAGCAATGTTCTCTGAAACCTGGCTTAAAAGCAACATATCCAATAATTTTCTCTGCATCCCTGGCTATAATCTATACAGGTGTGACAGACCTACCAGAGGAGGTGGTGTCACCATTTATATCAAAGACAAATTCCAAATTACCGACCTTGACCGTACATCATTGTCCAAAGAATTTGAATGCCTCTCCCTTAAAATTATTCTGGCACATGGAGTTACCTTACTGGTAGCTGTATGTTATAGGCCACCTGCAGCCAGTCTGTGCATATTGACCCACCTGCATTCCCTCCTGGAAAAAGCAAGTTCGGAATGCATCTTAATGGGGGACTTTAACCTAAACTGGACCGATGCCAGTGCCAACAGGCTCAAGGATTTTTGTGATGGACACGGGCTAGCTCAGATGACCCCCGAGATTACTCGACTAAATTAAAAAAAACCTGAGCGAAGCTCCTTACTGGACCTTATTCTGGCCAGTAAAGCACATAATATCTCCCATACTGGGGTCTTTCATAATGAACTGAGTGACCACTGCGCAATCGCCTGTGTCAGGTACACCCCTCACCTTCCTTCCACTTCCACCTTCAAGATTAAACGCAGCATGAAAAATTTTGTGCTCCATGCCTTTCTAGCTGACCTTGGGAACATCCACTGGCAGGATTTCTACCTCGCACCCACTGTTTCAGAAGCCTTCTGCATATTCCAGGAGTTACTACTTAAGGTCATCAACAAGCATGCACCTTTAAGAAAAATGAAGTTAAGGAAATGTGCTCCTGACTGGTTCAGCCCAGCTCTGAGGAGGGCCCTGGGGCACAGAGATTTCCTATGGAAAAAGGCTAGGAAGTCACAGTCTGACACAGAATGGCTCTCCTTCTGAGTAACCAGGAATGCCTGCACCAAAATGGTCTGGTTGGAAAAAGCATGCTTTTTCCAGTCCGCCCTTAAAGAAAACAAAAACTGTTCAGCCAAATTCTGGCAGGTTCTAAGAGAGATTGAAGGTCACTCCCCTGCCACTCCTCTTCTGGCCAAAATTGTGGCTAATAACATCACAAATACAGCCAGGGCTGAGATCATTGAACAGCTCAATAACCACTTTGCAACTGCAGGCCTCTCCTTTGACAAATCGCCTGCTAGTAAAATAAGCACCACTTGCTACACCAGATCAACACCTAGCCCAGTCTCTGCCCTTGGGTCTGACAGCCCTCTGTTCAAGTTCCAACCGGTATCCTACAAACAGGTGGAGGACCTCCTCCTTTCACTGGATATTAAAAAGAGTGCGGGTACTGATTTATTAGAACCTTTTTTTCTAAAAGCAGGTTATTCCTATCTGGCAGCATCAATTGCCCACCTTTTAATTGCTCACTAGTCCAAAGGGAATTGCCATATAGTTGGAAAATTGCACATATTATTCCCTTGTTTAAATCAGGAGACCCTACAGACTTGAACAACTACAGGCCCATTTCACTGCTTCCCGTTTTATCCAAGCTACTCAAAAAAATTGTCAACGCTCAATAAAGGGAGTACTTGGATAATGAAAACATCCTCAACCCTATTCAATCGGGGTTCAGACCCAAACATAGCGCAGTGTCAGCTCTAGCCAAAGTCTCTAATGACTGGTTACATGCCCTGGACAATAAACAACACATCTACACCCTCTTCCTCAACCTTAATAAAGCATTCAACACGGTTGATCACTCCACACTACTTGACATTTTAGGAAGCATTGGTGTAATCCCCCACTGCAGTACAGTAGTTCCGCTGTTACCTTACAAATAGAAGTCAGCAAATCAAAAGCCAAGATAAGCTTTCTACACTAAAAATCTTGCCATGCGGCATCCCACAAGGCTTGATCCTAGGACCAGTCCTCTTTGCCCTTTATATCAATCGTATTGACTCCAGCCTTCTAGCAGGGAACATTCACCTCTTCGTGGACGACACTGTAATCTATTCAACGACCCCTCCCTTGATATTGCCCACAAGGTACTGCAACAGGACATTATCACACTGCAACACAACCTGCTGAATCTGAAGCTTCTACTAAATGCCAAAAAAACAAAAGCCATGGTTATCTCCCCATTCTCCAATCTCAATACGAAGGCCTCCAATACCACTCAGATTACCACCCTCCTTGGTGAATCTCTAGAAATAGTGGACAAATTCAAATACCTGGGAGTATGGTTGGACAACAAACTGAACTTCAATGTGCACCTAAACAAGTTATCTAAAAAACTAAGGCAGTGCCTTGGCATTTTCTACTGTATTAGATACTTACTTACCCTGGAAGCTAGAAAGAGGTTGGTTCAAACAACCTTCCTTCCCCTGCTTGACTATGGCGACTTTCTTTATAGTCACTGCCCTCAGCGTGAGCTCCAAAAACTGGACACTCTTTATCACCATGCACTGAGATTTGTGCTTGGTCTAGCCCTACAGACGCATCATTGCTTACTGTATCAAGCATTAGACTGGCCTTCCCTCTGAGGAGACAAAAAAATGCACTCTTGTGGTTCTTCCGGGCCCTGTCCAACAATCTGCCTCCATGTATCGGTGAACTATTTGAGCACTCAATGTCTACCTATGGTATAAGGAAGTCCTGTTTCATCAATTTTAAAATACCTCAGACCAGGACACGTCTTGGCTCCACTGCCATTAGCTAATTCCTACCAATGCTCTGGAATAACTTACAAAAAGCACTTAAACTCTCCACCCTGCCCAACTTTTACATGCTCAGGCAGCTGTTAAACTGATACTTGCACACGGTGTGTGACTGTTTGAAGTAAACAGATTCCCAACTGATCAACCATCCTCATAGCCTGAATGGACCAGGCCCTTCTATCTCTCCTTTTGGCAGGATCTATTTAGGGTCAATATACTCCCCCTTGGCCCGTTACACCCCGGCACTTAGCTAACTCCCTTGGGGGCCACCTCCCTTTTAGTGATACCCCTCCTCCTCCTCTCTCTTGTTTGTTACTCCCCTTTAACCTTCCTTGTGTCTACCTTCCCCCTCCCTGCATGAGGTTAGTTTATAGAATGTGAAATTTGACTATGTATGTATTCACCACCTAAGCTATGTAAAGTTGTTTTGACTTGTTTTTACACGGTTTTACAATCTGTCATGCACAAACTGTTACGTCTTGTTATTGAATATGTCATATGTGTCCAGGACCATTTTGAAAATGAGCCTGCTCAATGATGTAACTGCCTGGTTAAATAAAATTTGATTGATTGATAACTAAGTTCCATAAGTAAATTGCTTAAAATTAGTTACCACACAAAATTCACCATCTGAATTATACTGCATTTTCACAGTAGGTAGTCTCCATTTTTGTAGTTGTACTGGGCAAGTGTAAGTCTGGTTGGAAATCTGTGTTGACAGGTGATGAACATCCTTCCAGTAAGACTGGTACAGTCGAGAAGCGTCTCGAGCAGATGTTGAGTCCTGATATTGTGTGCCATTGGTGGTGATGTCATAGTCCGTGGAAAAGGATCAATCGGTACTATCTGGGGAATATCCACATACAGGTTTAATAACATCAAATACGTCACATTGACACAAATTAATATGCCCTTTCTTATCACAACAAGCCATGTGCAGTGAGATCCATGCGTCCAGAAGAGGATGAAAAACTAGAAGAGGTGGCAAGTTGAGGTGTTCTGTGTAGATGTCTTCATTAAGGTGCCCAATGGAGTGTACTGATGCTAGTTTATCAAATATAGCTGTATTGGGATCAAAACATGGTAAAGAAACAGTAAAAGACACAAACATAATATCCTTAATGGAACATTTCTTAGAAGTAAAGCAAGGACCAGTATTAGGGTGCCTGGTCACAAATCCTAAATTCCTAGAAGTAGAAATAGGAATAGGAACAGGCTGTAATTTACACATGGCAACACAGTTAGGGGATTTGCAGTGAGGGCAGTACCATTTAGAGATACGTCTAACATGTATGACATCAGGGATCCTTCCAGATTGCAGATTGCAGAAGAGTTTGTTGATGGTAGTTATAATATATGACCCATAGGCAGAACATAATATTTCATGGGCAATGTATTGCTTATCTACCTCCTTATTGTTCTGTGCAATAAGGGCGTTAATCTTTTCTTTTGAATCTGTAAATGCCTTAACAATGTCGTGCATATTATATACAGTATATCTTTCTTCTTGATTAAGGCCATCCACACCATGCAATAATGGGGGTATGATGTCATTGATCATACCAGCTTCAAACTTCTGTGAATGTGCTTTGATAGTAGCAATGTCTGCTTTATTCCAGATAGACATTGTAGTACCAAAGAGACCAGTAAGGGTGCCTGTGGCACCAGTGACATCCGATGTGTCATGTGTGTTTCTTTTATGACTTTGTAAATCAACATCTTGAGAAATAGGTTTTCTCCTAAAATTGTCTTTATGCTCAGTGGTATGTACCCTGGCAATAGGGTCTTTATTACAAATTTGAAAAGCTGCTAAGCTATCAAGTAACAAAGTACTATAAAATAATGATGTGTTAGTAGTATGACACATACCAAATTATTTCGTATTCCAGTAAGTCAAATTAAACAAAACAGGTATATGCATATATTGTAAGTTGTTAGAAAGTGAGCCAGGTAGGGCAGTGGCTGTGAGACCACTATGAGGACCAGGGTTTTGTTTTGGACATTCCAAAAGTTGTTTCTCAGTGGGGGGGTAACACAGATAAATACATGGCAGCTGAGGCCATGTTGTGCATGGCACAAAATTCCCTGGCAGAATCCTTAGAAAGTGTATTACAATATGAAGGGTCACTTAAGGCAGTAATATTGTATAAACCTGAATGTTGAAGAAAGGTTTGGTGCAAGGACAAGGTGCCATTTGAGGATAATTTTGCATTGGGCCATCCATAGAAAGTTCCCTTGGAAAGTTTGGCCACAGGGAGTATTTGTCCTTGAAACTTGGTTTGCTACTCAATTTGTAGGGTAGATCTATCAGGAGCAACAACTGAGGTAGTGAGGTAGGCATCTGAACCTTCCTGAACTGTATTCAAATTATCGGGGATCTTGATGGAGACTCCCTCTGGGGAAGTCGCAGGTGGATCAAGAAAAGGAAGGATGTGGTTTACCGTGCATTGGATACAGGGGATTACTCCTGAGATGAGGAGAAAATGGAACAAGCTAGCCATCTTGTCAGTGTCTCTGAAAAGGAAAATCAAACATTAGCAAGGTTAGTACTATTCCACCCAATGGGGTGAGGAAAAGTAATTATACTCCTTTATACAGTTTCAACTGGTTTGCATGTAACCATTTGTCAGTAAATTTGTTGTTTTGCATGAATCTAATTTGATAGACTGCTGGACTGAGCTTGTTGACAGGTAGGTCCTTCCCACTTGTTGGAGAAAGAGTGTGTTGGATGTGCTAATCTGAGAACCATCACCTGATCTCCATCTTGCCAATCCACTTCTTGTGCGTGTTTGTCAAACTGAATTTTGGACTGTTGCTGGGTCTTGCCCATGCAGTTTGTAGCATACAAATGAGTGTGTATTAGGTCTTTTCTCAACTTTTCCACATATTGATCCACAGAGACACGATCTGCAGTGGGAGTGTACAGGTCAAACAACAGGTGTTCAGGTAATCTCATACTTCTGCCAGTCACACCTCAAAGGGTGTCAACTGAGTGGTGGATGAGGGCGTGCCTCTAATTGTCATAAGGAGTAATGGCAGTAGGGAATCCCAATCCTTAGGATTGTCCTCAATAAATTTGGAAAGCATTTGCTTAATCTGTCTGTTGGCCCTCTCTACTTGACCTGATGATTGTGGGTGGTACGGTATGTGGAACTTTTGGTGAACTCCAAGGAGTTCAAGGGCTTCTTTCATTGACTAACCTGTAAAACTGGTTCCTTTGTCAGAGTCCACCTTAAGAGGTAGGCCTGGAGAAAATCTGTTCCACCAGGATTTTGGCAGTGGCTTTTACAGTGCATGTCTTGGTGGGGAAAGCCTCAACCCACTTAGAGAAAAGATCAGTTATCACAAGGGTGTATTTGTTGTTTCTACAGGTATTGGTGAAGGGACCAATAAAATCAAGCTGTAAAGCATTCCAAGGGCCAAAATGCCTTTGTGGAAGTAGTTTGGCATTTCTTTTGGTAGGGATGGGGTTGTTTTGCACACATACAAGACAGTTATCTATGTACTGTTTGACATCCTTGGTGACACCAGACCACCATGTGGCGATCTCGAGCCTCTGAAGTGTGTTTTCCACTCCCTGGTGTCCAGCAGTGGGAGTGTCATGTACTTGGTGCAAAAATTCAGACCTAAGATGATGAGGGGCCACCCACAATTTTGTGGTGGTGTCATATGGTTGGTACCAAATCAGCTTGTCATCCTGGGACAAGTGTAACTTACCTTAATGCCTTCGATATGGGTTATGGGAAGGTATATTCTTCTCGGTGCCTTTATCCAGAGGTCTGAACACATGCTTGAGTTCAGAGTCAGCATGCTGGGTTTCTGACTAATCCAAGGGGGAGAAGGATTCAGGTTTCTTCCTGACAGCTGCAATGTGCACAGATACTCTGGCTTCTGGATGATTCATCATCCAGATGTTCCCCCCCCCAGGTCCCTTCCTTAGCAAGGGTGTCAGCTGTGTCACTGAAGGTATGATAGGGATCATGTATGGAGTGGGCCTTAACCTTGTGTACATAGAGTCTGTGTGCACATTTCTGTGCCAGTGAATGAATGTATATTACCAGTTCCTTGTGTTTCACTGGGGTGTCATCAGAAGAGGTAAAGGAGTTCTTCTGCCAGGAAGGGAGAAATTCTATAAGAGAGCAACAAACCCAGTTAGAGTCTGTAAAAATGATGGTATCCCTGGTTCCATGTTTGATGAACTCAAGGGCACAGGCCACCGCTGCCATTTCTGCATACTGTGATGATGCTACACTGCAATGTTTGGAAATTTTAACAGTGTTACCAAAAGGGTAAATCACGAATATACCCATTCCTGCTATCTGTTCTCCCTGATAATGGGAGGCTGATCCATCTGTAAAAATGTGACACAATGAGGTGTTCTCAAGTAATTATGGTGTAGTAGGAAGGAAAGTGCCTGGATCTGGTAAATCAGGTGGCTACAGTGTACAGTCATGTGGTTGTCCTTGGAAAAGGAGGCCATGTGCCACCATGGATGGCATTTTGGTTGGGTGAACCTTGATGTCCCTATCCTGAAGAAGGAGGTACCAGTGTGTCAGCCTGGTATTAGAGACTGATCCATCCTTTACTCTGTCTGAGAGTAGGGAGGTTGTTGGGGTGTGGTTTGTACTGATAATAAAAGGGGAATACCCAATGATATACAAAAAGTGTCTGACAGCCCAGTAGGTAGCCAGAAGGTTCCTTTCAGAAAGGTTATACTTCTGTTCCACTGGGATCAAGAGCTGTGAGGCATATGCATTGGGTCTTAGGGTGCCATGAACCTTCTGGGCCAACACTGCAGGCATTGCAGTGTCAGAGGTGGCAGATTCCATATGGAATGGCAAGGCTGGATTGGGGTTGACCAAAGCTGGAGCTGAGGCCAGGACCTGCTTCAGTGACATCACAGCTTGGGTATGCATGGGGCCCCAAGTCCAAGGAACATCCTTTTTTCAGTGGTTCATACAAAGGGGTGGCCTTCTGCCCAAAATCACAAATAAAATCTCTGGAATAATTTACCATACTTAGAAATCTTCTAAGGGTGGCCACACTGGTGAGGAGTGGCAAGTCCTGTAATCCCTGTATCTTCTTCCAGGTAGGGCTTCTGCCTTTGTCTGTTATCCTCAGACCAAGAAAGAGTACCTCTTTCTGGCAAAGTTGTGCTTTTGCCAGATTACATTTGAGACCTGCCCTCTGAATGAGGGTCAGCAATTCATCCAAGAGATCCAGGTGTTGCTCCTGCATGGGTGTGGCCAGCAACAGGTTGTCCACTTACTGCAAGAGACACTGGGGTACAGAAAAACTCTCAAGAGCATCCATCATGTGCAGATGGAATACGGATGGGCTGTTATGGAACCCTTGTGGTAAGCAGGTCCACATGTACTGCCTACCTTCAAAAGTGAAGGCAAACTTATATTGACTCTTGGGGGCCAATGGCAATGACCAGAAACTATTGGAAATATCCAGGGCACTAAACCATTGTTAGGCAGGGGTCAGTAGTCATAGCACATCTGGTGCTGATGCCACCATTGGGGCACAACTAAGGGGTGACCTGGTTTAGTCTCTTGTAGTCAATTGTAAGTCTCCATGCACCTGTGTTTTTTTTTCACAGGCCACACTGGGGAATTCACCATGGAAACACATGTCCTGATTACACCTTGCTTGAGAAGTGATTTGATTGTTTCCCTAAGAGAAGGCAAGGCCTCAGATGAAAAAGGGTATTGCCTTTGCCTCTCATGGGCTGGGCCTGTCACCTCAATGACAGTGTGCATCTTGCCACAATCATGCTTGTTGGTGGAAAATGCCTCCAGGTACCTTTGTAGGATAGGAAGGAGCTTTGGGAAAAGCTTGTGGTTCTTAAACAAATCTATGATGTCATACTCTTTGTCATTGGTGGTTATTGTTGCAACCACATGTGAGTTAGGAATCATGACAGTGTGGTACTGTCCCTGAATCTGTATCAGCAACATTTTGGCCAGGTCTACCACACAGCCGTGAGGTGCCAAGAAGTCAATTCTGATAATACTAGGGTGATCATGCAGTACCATCAGCTGGAAGGTATGATAGGCCTTCAGGTATACCAGTGTCACAGGCAGCGGCAGTGAGTAGTATGCAGGCAGCCTAGTTCTGTCTATGCCAGACATATTGGTCTTCCATCCAGTGGACCAAGGTGATGTGGCTGGGTTGTCATCATGCAATACCGACACTGCTGTGCCTGTATCCAGCAATACTGTAACTAGGTGGCACCCAACCTCAGCCTCTGTACAGGGCCTTCTGTTTGTATGCAAGACTAGCTTATTTACAATATAGACTGGGGCCTGTAATTGTCAATCCGTACTAGTAGAGGCATGGGGAAGCTCTTGAAAGAGCCTTTGGGCCTGGTTCCTGTTAACCATTTCACCATTCTGTACTGATGATATATAGGGAGCCACTTCTGGGTTCAGGCCTGTAGAGGCCTGAGAGCCTGGATTTCTGGTATCCCCATGGCCTGTGGAGGCCTGCCCTCCTGGTTGTACTGCAGCAAGGGCCTGAACTGGGACAGCATCCGCTATGGAGCGCACTTGCCCGAGAAGGTCTCGGAGGCTTCAGTTCTCATCGGCTATTTCCCTATATGAAGGGCCTGGTCTCTATTGTTTACTCTTATTATTTTTCTGGTGTTTCTTGTTTTTGTGGTAGTTCCGGTTCCTGTCCCAGGATTGTTGTTGGGCCTGCTGGGGTTGTTGGTTATCTGTGGGGAGGGACTGTTTCTCTGGGTCCTGCCCCTCCACCGTGTAGTGCATCGTGGCCTCTGGGATGGATTCCAAGCTGGTTACCTTCTTGGAGCTGGAGCTTGAATCATGGATGTAGAGTTGATAAACTCTCTGTTTTCAGAAGAATATCGGCAAACCTCTCCATGGTGGGATAAGTGGTTGGCTCTACCTTCTCTTGCACTGCAGGAATCATGTTCCGAAGGAACAAGGTTTTGCACTCAATAAGGTCCACATCAGCGGCCTCTCCTACAAGATTCTTTCCTGCTCAGTAGGCCACCCAAAGCCTCTGGTGGAAGGTCACTGGACTTTCCTTCACATTCTGTTTCATAAGGTATGTGGGCATCACTCCTACCACACCTGGGTTATGTGCAGTAATGAGTTCAGCTGCAACTTCATCAAAGGTGGTGTGGCTATCCTGTCAGATAGCACCGGGAAGTTTTGCCCATAGGCCAGGATCAATGGTCTGGTGTAGGATCTGCACTTGGTAGTCTGCAGCTAGACTAAGCATTTCACATTTAGAACACACCTTTTCCAAGTGGCAACTGAGGTTATCGGACGGGCTCATCCGACCAATGCTGTCAGCTATCTGCTGAACAGAGTGGGCCATTTGTAGGGGATTGCTGGGATGATCGTTTGGAGGTAGATTGTCTCGGGTGCCCTGCAGGGATGCCTGAGCTGTGGCTTCAGTCACAGTGCAGACCTTTCCTTCACAAGTAGTAGTCTCCTGTAGCATCTGCTTAATCTGCATTCGAAGAGATCATTTGCTTCTCTCAGGAAGGGTCACAGTGCTTAAGGCATTATCAGTCATGTTTTCTATCTCTTCCCTATCATCCACAGAAATAACAGTGATCGGTGGTGCCATTGGGACTTGGCCTTGGCCTGCTCCCCCCCATTATGGGGACCACCATGTTGGCAGCGCCCATGATGGTCATCATGCCATTGATGACGTAGGGACATGTTGTCAAGTGATGGGGAGCCACCATGTTGTGAATGGTGGGGTGGGGTCACTGGGCCATAGTAGGGGCATGGCTAGGTGTTGTACTGAGAAATGTCATCATCCGACTCTGACTCCTCCTCAAATGACATTGCCAGGATGGGGGCTACACCACACATTGCTTTGACGTGACCAGCCAGCACCTCTTGCTGATGGAGCAGTTTCGCCATTTTACATTCACATTCTTCATGACTAACTTTTACAACATTCTGAACCTTTAGCTTCACACTTTCTGGCTGTTTGTCTCACCTCTGAGTACTGGGTTAAAATCCCCAGCATAGGCTTGTCAGTTTGACTTGTGTCCCATGTGAAGTCAACCCATCCTCCAGGGGAGGCAAGAAAGTTCGAGACATCAAGTCTCAAGTCTGTGAAAATATTTGATACAGTGGCCATTTAGTGGGAGGGAATGTAAAATTAAACTGTGAAAAGGTGCCGTGCTGTGTATTGATTCACAACAGATGCATTAATTCGCAGGCAGGCTACCGTGCATTTGTAAGCTTGCAATTCAAAACTGCCATGGAGTGAGGTAAGTCAGCATCAACCACACCCTGTAAGCAGCCAGACTTTGCAAGTAGTCACAAAGTGGGTGAAAAATGGGAGATGTGATGCTGGTCTGCACACCTTCTGTCCCCATTAGGAAGGGAAAGTAGTAGCAGCTAGTGAAAACTTTGCAAACACCAAATATTGCCTGCACACATTTGTCAACTGTCAGGAGGTCTAAACCCTCACTCTCAGGTTCTTGGCAATGATGGGAATGCAAGGAACCACAAATATGTTGCATAAGAGTAATAATCTTGTTTATTACTACCAAAAGGAAAATCACAGTTGCCCTAAGCAGTTCTTACCATTAGGAACTGGGTCTGGTAGCCAATGCTATGCGTTCCCTATACCTAGAGGAATCTCTGTGTCTCCAGGTCTCCGAGGTAGCAGACGGAATGTCTTACATTATATACCTAAGATAGTTACCATAGTTATTGTAAGATAGAAACATTTCTAGTAACAGAGGTGAGCCCTATTGGCTAAATTAGTGGTGGCTCCACAGTCCTAGATAACATTATAAAATTCTGTTATAATCATCACTTTGTGGAAACAAAGAAAGTACAGTTTGTACATAGCTGTGTAGTAATACAAATCATCAGAAGATGGCAATGCCGACTCATATATCATAACACTACAAGGACACAAGTGTCCTAACATCTTGTAAGCAAAAAATACATGTGTATATTAGAAAGTAAAGTGTATAGTAATCATGTGAATACATATCCTGACATCTATTCTTGTACAATAGATGTCCTTAGCCCTATATGTTAGTATAACATATACATAAATGCTAGCTGTCTGCGGTGTAACTCTGGGGTATCAATTAGGGTGCAGGGACCTCGTGTAACAGACTGATGCAAGAAATCAACAAATTCATGACGTTGTATTTCAGTACCTCTCCAAACCAGGAATAAATCTTCAATAAATCTGCAATACATTTCTATATACCTATAGTATGCATTACAATCTGGATCTTGTACAGTCATAAGTTTCCATAGCCCCATGTGTAAATTAGCACAACAGGGAGCTAATATTGCCTTGGTCGCTGTACTCTTGAGCTGCAAAAAGTATTTGCTTAGAAAGATAAAATTATTGTTTTTAATACTATTTCACAACCGCTGACAATAAATCATACAAAATAAGTATAATTTTCTCCCATTTGTTCTAAATAGAAAGATATAGCTTCCAGGCCACCCTCGTGTGGAATATTAATATAAAGTGACTCCACATCAAGGGTGACCAAGATGTAATCTGAAGACCAAACTCTACCATCCAAAAATTGCAGAATGTCTGTCGAATCCCTCACATATGAAGGAAGCTGTGTCACCAATGGCTTCAAAAATGAATCTACAAATTTTGAGAGGGGTTCAGTGATACTCCTCAGTACTTGCAATGATGAGGATCCACCAAGTTTTTATGTATTTTAGGCAGCACAGATATTGTTGTAAGTACAGGGTTTATCACAGTCAGATACTTTTTAAGATCGATACTGATAAAACCCCTTTCACATGATATAGCCAGAAAGTCATCAATTTTATTTTTGAACTCCTTTGTGTGATCTGATGGTAACAATCTATAAACACTTTGATCATTCAATTGTCACCACACTTCCTGCTCATACTTCACAGTATCCATTAGGATCACTCCTCCCCCTTATTCACCTTTTTAATAGTAAGCTCTGCATTCAGTCAAACTATTCTGTGCTCCACATTCTTCACTAGACATATTTAAAAAATGGTTATAATATTCAGATTTAAACACATTGTGAAGCTCTCTTTCACATACTTGTTCAAATGCTTTGACTGCAGGGGAGGCAGTGGGACAAAATGTGGATTTTTACTTTAATTAACCACTTTCATACTGACAATTATCATTGCTACTATCTGGTTGTTTAGCAAAAAATATTTCAAATTTAACTTGTGGGTGAATTTATACAGGTCAATCATACGATCAAATGAATTTATATTAGTAGCAGTAATAAAAGACAGACCTTTACACAATACTGAATGTTCTGCTGAAGTAAGGACATGACTTGAAAGATTCACCACCATTAGCATCTCTGAATCCTGTTGTAATGGGTTCTGTTCTGAGTCCAATTGTGCTGTCTCATCTGATGTTGATTCATTTGGCTTAGTCCTCTCCCTCGTTGTTGCCCGGCTATGTAGTTGCCCTGTTGCCTCTGCTGTTTCCCTCATCTTCCCTGTCTTCGTTTTTTTCTCCTCAGTAGGCTGGAATTTGAAATCTGATTCTGGGACTCTGTCTGTGTCCTGGTGTGGACTGTTGTGAGAGTCCCTCTTCTAAAAACATCATTGATACAGTGTTCTCAGCATTAGATTCTCCATCAGTGTGAGACATCTCATTAGTCCCATTATTCTGAAGTATAGATCTAGGTGATTGCTCATCTTTCTGCTTGGCTCACATGAAAATGCAGTAATTTTCATAGTCCCTTTGATCTCTCAGGAATATTTTCTCTTTGGCCGCTTTAACCTTCTTATCTTGCGTGGTATTATTTTCTAAAGATTAGACATAATTAGGAAATTCTGGGTCATTAGAGAAAGTCTGACCTTGGCATTCACATTCTTTCAATTCCTCTTCAACTTCAGTTTGTACATTTTTGGAAGAGGTGAGAAGAGGGCTGTGCCAGTCACCATATGGGATCCGCTGCACCATCACTGAATGTAAGGTAGGGTTGGCCTGAATTGGTCCTTATTTGTACTAAGACCCACTACTTGAAGTCAGGAGAACATGCCGGGAAGTTATTGGCACTTTGTCTCCATCATTTTGAGGACTTCAAAATGATTAGAGGTATACATGCTGGCCCCTGCTCGGATCTTGTCACTAATCCTCATGATAGTGTGGAAACTTTAAATGATTTCTATTGTTCTTTATATTCCATCAATCAAGATGACCCCTCCCTGTCAGAGAAAATTGAGTCCTACCTTGACCAAACAGCTCTCCTCTCTCTGTTACCCGAACAACAAGAACTGTTTCAACATCCTATTTCCATATTGGAGGTGGTCCAGGTCATCCAGCAGCTCCCTCATGACAAAGCACCAGGGCCAGATGGCTTTTCAAATGATTTCTATAAGGCCTTTGTTGCAAAATTGACCCCTTTTGTGACTAAGATGTTTAATCATCTGTTCGCCTCTGACCTTTCTGAGAATTCCCTTGCAGAAGCTTGGATCACTTTGATTTTAAGCTGGATAAAGATGACACACTACCAGGCAGTTACCGTCCTATATCTTTGATTAAGTCTGACTTTAATATACTTGCCAAAGTCCTGGCTAACAGGCTTCTTCAGGTTTGGGATAACTTGATTGGAGATGAACTGGTTGGCTTTATGAGGGGTAGGGTGTCTGCTGATCACCTCCAAAAGCTTCATCATTTGATTTCCATGGCCAGAGAGGGCAGGACCCCTGCGGCCCTGGTCTCCCTAGATGAGGAAAAAGCATTTGATTGGGTCTCATGACTGTACCATTTTGCTACTCTTAAGAAATTTGGGTTCCCAGGGGAATTTCTTAAGTGGATTCAAATAATATATCAAGTCCCTATAGCGAATATTTGGTGCAACAGAGTGATTTCTGACCCCATTTAGTTTGCAGCAGGGGACAAGGCAGGGGTGCCCTTTATCTCCCTTCCTTTTCATGCTCTACATCAAGCCACTCAATCACAGGCTTCATAGTAATCCTGCTGTAAGGGGAATAGTAGTGGGGAGTATGTTATAAACTATTCACCTGTTGATGATCTTCTCCTCCATGTGGAGAACACCCTTGTTTCAATTCCCACTGCTTTGTCTAAGATTCAGCCATTTACTGACCTTTCAGCCTATAAACTTAATTTGAACAAAATGAATGTTCTGTTCTTATTTCATTTACTGAGCAAACGGAAAGTGTTCAATATGGGTTTAGTTTGGGAATCCCATATATTAACCTATTTTGGTATTAAGATTTCAAGGTTTTCTTCTGATCATTTTAAAAATATTTTGTTACCACTTTTTCACACAATTAAGTCAGACCTACATTACTTGTCAGCGTTTCTGCTCACTCCTTGAGGATGCATCAGTATCCCTAAATGAATATCCTTCCCAGTATTCTGTAGCTATTTAGAATTCTGTGCATTTATCTCCCTAACACCTGGTATTTCCAGCTTCAACATCTTTTTAATGGCTTTCTTTATCAGGGTAGTGCCATTCAACATTCTTATTTTAAACTCACCCTTTTTAAGAAGTTGTGAGGCCTACAACTCCTGACTTTTTTCCTGTCTTACTCTGTCCTTCGCTCTAGTAAATATCTTAGATGGGGGCAGAATGTGGAAGGTGAGACCGTGGCAGGCTATACCACTTCCTGGTTGTCTATTGAGTGGAATTTGTGCTGGTTATCAGGGCTCCACCTTTGTAGCCTCCTTTTCTTTAAACCATCCCAGCTCCCACCCCCACAAAATCAACCCCACTGTTTTGGTTGCTGGGACCATGTCCAGCTTGACTCATATCTTGGAGTCTCATGGATGAAAAGCTTTAAGCAATCTTTATTGAGTAATCCTAATATTTAGATTGGGTCCAATCCCATTCTGTTGGCCTTCTGCCTCAATTAAAGACTTTGACAGTGGATACTCTCTTGGAGGAGGACAGGTTACTCTCATTTGTCCCCTTCAGGGAACATTTTCATCTTCCTACCTCGTCTTTCATTAAATATCTTCAATTGTCTTGTGTTATTGTATCATACTTCGGTCCCTACTACTGGAGTATGGAAGAGGAATTTGATCTCAATACCCTAATTGCTATTGCTCCCAAACCCCACTCTTCCTCTGGTTTATATAATGCCCTTCAAACTTTAGACCCTGGTAATCTGTCTGGGATTTGCTATTACTGGCAGCAAACCCTAAAGTTGCAATGGGACCAAGCTAAATGATAATTAGTCTGGAAGAATTTATATAAGTTTATCAAACAAGACCATTACCAGTTGATCCAAAACAAAGTTTTGCATAATATGTATTATACCCCACTTAGACTTTTTCAAATAGGTAAGTCTACATTGTCTTTTTGCTTCAGGTGTGGGGAGATTGAGAGTTCCCTCAAGCACATCTTGTGTGACTGCTTTAAGGTGACCCCCTTTGGAATGCCATCAGAAGCTTCCTTGATCCTTTTTGAGATTTAGAAGACATTTTTTCTCCCAGAGGTGTGTTTAGTTGGTTATTTTCAGCCACAGCCCTTTGGTTCCCATAAAGGTCACAAGGCTCTAATATCAGTGCCAGTGAAAACAGTTATTCTTCACCATTGGAAGGAAGATACAATTCTGTCCCACAAGGAATGGCACCAGGAGAAGCTGCTAGCTATGCAGGTTGAAAAGCAAATTGCTTTACTCAGGCATCCTCCTGACTTTTCCACTCCAGGTGAGAACCACTGCATGCTTTTTTATCCTTGCAATCTCCTCAAATTGATAGGAGGTCATTTAGCCACCTTTAGGGGGCCTTGTGTGATGGGGTTGCCTCTATTTTTCTTTTATCTTCTTTTTGTTTTGTCTTTTATTGATTTTTTTCCTTCTCTGCTCTGTTGTTTCTGTTTTTGACATTTTAGCACTCAGTATGGGTGGGAAGGGGTGGGGGTTGGGGATGTTGCTAGTTTGTTAGTGTTGGTTATCATGCTTAGTCCCGTGAATGGTCTTTTTATTCATCTGTTTCATGTTGGGCTGGTTTTTTTCCGTTATACTGTTGTGAGTTTGTTTATTTCATGCTGTTTGTTCTCAAAATTTAAGAAAGTTTACTAAATTTAAAAAAGGGGGAATTGGTAGGGTGAGTTTGTTGGTGATCACAGTGTGGGGGGGCTGCTAGACACCAGAGACGGGTACATTGGGATGGGGATGGTGATCAGAGGGTGGGGGACCACTAGGCACCAGGGATTCTTGAAATTACACTGAGAACAGGGATCAGAGGATGGGGGGGCCACTAGGCACCAGGAATAATGTAACTTACAATAGGGGCAGAGATTGGAGGGCAGGTGGACCTCTAGGCACCTGGGACCATTGGAATTGTACCAGTGACAATGATCAGAGTGCAGGAAGACCATTAGGCACCAGGGATCATTAAACTTACACTGGGGATGGCAATCAGAGGGGGGACCACTAGGCACCAGTGATCATTGAACTTACACCTGGGAGGGTGACCTGAGGGCAGCAGGTGCACTAGGCTATAGGGATCATTGAAATTATACTTGGGATGGGGATTAGAGGGTGGGGGGCACTAGGCCCTAGGGAAAGGATATTACTTTACTTGGGGTGGTGATCTGATGGTAGGGGGGACCACTGGACACCAGGGAAATGATTTTACTTTATTGGGGATTGAGGTCTGAAGGTGGGGGGACTACTGGACACCAGGGACATGTTGCACTTTACCAGAGACAGTCATCAGTAGAGGAGGGAGCCACTAGATGCCAGGGCAGGTGTGCTTCCCAAACACAAACATGATTATTGGCTGCAGTGACTCCAGTGGTCACCAGGGTTGCCTGGAGTAAGTAGGAATTTTGATTGGCAGTATTTGCACTATGCAAGGTGGCCTGCACTTACCCCTTTGCGCAACTTAAATGTACTAAAATCATGCTGTGATGGTATTCCAGTCTCCGCCCCTCCCTTTGCCCACTGCATACATTATTTTCTATTGTGTGTGCTAACCCTGTTAGCGCATGCAAAATTCCCCTTTAAATATTGTGCAAGGGCATAAACCCTGGGCAAACAGGGCACAATCACTTTGCCCACCGGTCAAAGTTCTGAATATCTGGCCCCTGAGTTAAACCTGAAAGCTATTTTTTCTCATAGAAGCTGTTTTTCAAATATGGGTTCCAATTCTTTTATTTTTCCTTTTATGCAAACCTTTTAGTAACCTCAGTGGGTGTTTCTGATTTACACTCTGGTGTTAAAAGGACACTGTCAGCCTTTTATTTAATTTTGATTCCCCATATCAAACCATCCCTGTAGTCTTCAGTAAGGCTACTGAATCTCAATATAAGCCACGATTTTTAAATGTTGCTAATTTCTACCCTTCTTTAATAACATAACCTAACTCAGATGATCCACATTGGTGCTGATGCACATGCCCAGCGTCACAGCTTTAAACTTTAAACAAATAAATATAAATATGTTATAACTTGCCAAATGAACATTAGAAAGTAGTAATGACATCAAATGTAGTTTTTTCTTTGCTGCCCGATAAATCTGAAATATGGGGTTTATACATGGAATTGCACAGTTTGGGGATGACTGTTGACTGCTCATACGTGTTTTAAGTAATTTCTATTTCACATTTACTTTTTTTTTATGTGTCACTTTATATGTAGTGGTTGTTCTTATTTTAGCTGTGTAAGTAGCAGACCACAGATAGCAATTTTTGATTTAATTCTCTTGCACTAAGCATTAAGGTCACGGTCCGGAGTATGGCAGTTGTTTATACACATAAGCCTATGGCCTCTTCAGATGCTGCTATGATTGGCTATTTAAGGGATGCTGGGAAAAACTTTTTATAGCTTCAGGTACTTAAGACTATCCAGAAATACATTTACTAACTCTCAAGAAGACATGATCACTTCATGCTGAAACGTTAGCTGATATACATGCGCATTTCTGTCTTCAACTAGCTCTCGACACCAGTGGGAGGGAGCCACTGACATTTTGAATGGGCAAGTCAGTAATGGAAGTTGTACTATGCTAAAATACAAAGAACCTTAATGTGCAAGCACTGAGGCAAGGGTTACCCCCAAAGGGTATTGGCCGGGAAGTGAAGTTTCAAAGAAATATAAAATCACACATACCCCATAATGTAAAGCATCATGGGCTACTGTATATATGCAGATCACTACAAAATATTATGCTGGTTCAATTTTAAGCAGAAATGCATGGTGCTGAAAGGCCTCTCACACAGTCTGCAAAGGGTGCCAACAGAAGACACAGACACATGTTTCATCCCACCAGGACTCATCAGTGTGCCTCACACCCTAGTGGAATGAACCAGCTACCCTAAGTTGGTCTATCTGGGTTGGGTTGTGGTGAGCCCAATAAAAACAAAAAACAAGCAAAAAGACAAAGAACCTTAGTGTGCAAGCACTGAGGCAAGGGTTACCCCAAAGGGCATTTTCTGGGAAGCCAAGTTTCAGAGAAATACAAAATCACACATACCCCATAATGCAAAGCATCATGGGCTGTATATGCAAATCACCACAAAATATTATGTTAATTCAACTTTAAGCAGAAATGCATGGTGCCAGAAGGCCTCTCACACAATCTGCACAGGGTACCAACAGAAGACACAGACATGTGTTTCGACCACAACCCAACCCAGATAGGCCAACTTAGGGTAACTGATTCATTTCACTGGGGTGTCATTCAGATGAGGCACACTGATGAGTCTTGGTAGGATGAAACACGTGTCTGTGTCTTCTGTTGGCACCCTTTGCAGACTGTGTGAGAGGCATTTCGGCACCATGCATTTCTGCTTAAAGTTGAACCAGCATAATATTTTGTGGTGCTTTGCATATACAGCCCATGATGCTTTCCATTATGGGGTATGTGTGAGTTTGTATTTTGTTGTATTATGCTGTTTGCAAAGAAATAGACTGTGGGATCTTTGCAGTCCTGGATGTGTGTGTGTGGGGGGGTAAAGCAACTGGATGAATTCGATGGACTGCATTTGACTAAGGAAGGAGCAGTGCATTGGGGCAGAAGTTTGACATCTTTGTAGAATATTTAAACTAGCAAATGGGGAGAGAGGTACAGCACCCCGATACATAGAATGGGAAGAACACCCCCCCCCCCAGCTTGTGATCAAACTGGAGTTCAGCATGTTTGTAGTTCATTTGCATCACCAGGTAAGGAAAAAAGTCTGGCTCAACATATGACACACAGGGGAAAAGCCTGACCTCACCACACAACTAACGTACCAAAATCTGGCCAATGGAAAATCATGTACACAAATGCCCTCAGTCTGAAAAACAAGATCCCAGACCTGGAGGCAACAATGACAGAGGCTAAACTGGACATAGCAGCCATTAGTCAGACATGGTTCACCAGTAACCACACTTGGGAGACTTCAGTACCCAGCTATGTACTGTTCAGAAAAAACTGAGGTGCAAAAAGGGGGGGGGGTAGTGGCCCTTTATGTCAATGAAACTATCAAAGCTGCAGAAATTCAGAATACACATAAGGAGCCAGAAGAACAGTGGGTCACCCTGGAAACAGAAAATGGTACAGCCATACAAACTGGGGTAGTCTACAGGCCTCCATACCAGGGGAACTACATAGACACATTAATATTAGAAGATATACAAAACATGACAGCTAAAGGGGAGGTTCTGATAATGGGAGACTTCAACATGCCAGATACAGATTGGTCAATACCAGCAGGAACATCAGCCAGAACTAGACACATAGTGGATTTCCTGCAAGGGGGGGGGTCAAACAATTGGTACAACAACCCACAAGAGACAGGGCTATCCTGGGTCTAGTACTGACTAACAGGGAAAGGATCACAGATCTCCAGGCAGAAGGTCACCTGGGGACCAATGACCATCACATGGTATGGTTCAATTTGGCCACTACAACTAAATCATCCCATTCCAAAGCAAAAATATGGGACTTCAGAGGAGCTAACTTTGATAAGATGGCCAACAGAGTTCAGCTAGCCCTGGCAAGAAGAAATACAGGTAAGGGGGTAGAGGCAAAGTGGGAAGGCATTAAGGATGCAATACTTGAAGCAACATCCCATTGTGTTAGGGAGAAAAGCAAGAGCAAAAGAAGGAGGAAACCACTTTGTTCTACATAGATACATAGATACATAGACAGTGTCAGCAGATAAGGGCCTATGGCCCACCCAGTCTGCCTATTTGAGCTTGTAAGTTCAGTTTATGTTTTCCTAGAAGTCTGTTGCCCCTTACCCCTGACCTCCAGAATTCCTTTATGTCTATCCCATGCATTCTTAAATCCCGTGATTGTTTCAGCCCCCACCACTTCCTGTGGCAGGGTGTTCTACTTGTCCACCACCCATTCTGTGAAGAAATTCTTCCTCACATTTTCTCTGAATCGTCCTCCCTCCAACTTCATCCCATGCCCTCTAGTCCTGGAACATCTTTTTCGCTTAAAAATAGTGTATTCCTGCACCCTGTTCCTCCCTGTAAGAGGGGAAAAGATCAGAGCCAAAAGATTGGCCTTCAGGAAATATAAGGAAATGCAGTGGGTCGAAGATAGGGAGGCATACTAAACTTCCTAAGGGAAGCAGGGAAGGCAGTAAGGCAGTCAAAGGCCCAAACCGAAGAAACACTAGCATGAACAGTAAAAGAAGGGGACAAAACTTTCTATAGATACATTAGTGAAAGGAGAAAGTCCAGAGGGGGTATTGCTAAGATCAAAGAGGATAAGGGGAAGTGTGTGGAGGAGGACCAAGGAAAAGCATCTATCCTAAATAGATACTTCTGCTCAGTATTTACTGAGGAGAAGGTAGGGCAGGGCCCACAGCTCAGCACCATGGACACAGGGGGGGAGGGAGGTGTGCACCAGTCCCTTCACTAAAGAAAGGGTCCTACAACAGCTTGCTAAGCTCAGGATGGGCAAGGCAATAGGACCTGATAACATACATCCCAGGGTACTAAAGGAGCTAAGGGTGGAACTAGCAGAGCCATTAGCAGAACTGTTTAGTAAGCCTCTGAGCACAGGAGAGATCCCAGAAGACTGAAGAATGGCTCATGTGATCCCGCTCCACAAGAGTGGCAGCAGGGAGGAGGCAGGGAACTACAGACCAGTCAGTCTTACCTCAGTAGTGGGCAAAATTATGGAGACATTCTTTCTATATTATCCGCTCTGTCAAAACTACTTGAAAAAATTGTCAATGCCCAAATTAGAGAACACTTGGATTCGCAGAAATTGTTAAACCCTACACAATCCGGCTTTAGAGCCAAACATAGCACAGTAACTGCCCTTGCAAATGTAACCACAGATTGACAAATTGCCCTGGATTCTGAGAAGCATGTGTTTGCCCTTTTTCTTGATCGTAGTAGGGCCTTCGATACTGTGGATCACAACATCTTGCTTACAGCACTGAGCAATATCGGTCTCTATAGTCCTGCAATCAAATGGTTGACCAATTACCTCACCAACAGGTTAAAACAAGTCAAAGCTGCAGGTGATCTGTCTCCACAAAAATCTCTTTTACGAGGTGTCCCCCAAGCCTCCATACTGGGCCCAATCCTCTTTGCAATCTTTATCAATAACCTGGACACACATCTGAGCTCAGCTAACGTACACTTATTTGCAGACGATACTGTACTCTACACCACAAATTCATCCTTGGACTTGGCCCATGAGAATTTACAGCAAGAATTCATTACTCTCCAATATAACCTCATCAAACACAAGCTCCTCCTTAACGCCAAAAAGACTAAAGTCATGATTCTCTCACCAAAGGCAGTCTCTGGACAAACACATATTCCCCAGATTCTAACGCTTTTAGATGAACCCCTTGAAATAGTTGAAACCTTTAAATACCTAGGGTTCTGGCTGGATAATAAGCTTAACTTTCTGTGCCACCTGAATGAAGTCTCAAAGAAACTAAGGCAGCAGTTAGGCTTATTCCATCATATTAAACATCTGCTTACCTTAGAAGCTAGAAAGAGACTAGTACAATCCACATTACTACCCATACTGGACTATGCTGACTTTCTCTACAATCGTTGTCCCTCAACGGTGCTCAACAAACTCAACACTCTTTACCACTGGGCCCTAAAATTTATCCTTAACCTACCTCTTCGTACTCACCACTGCCTGTTGTACCAGAAGTCGGGTTGGCCCTCACTTCCAACTAGGAGGAAGATAAATGCTCTCCTCTGGCTCTATAGAGCACTGTCTGATAATCTTCCTGCATACAATTTGAGCCTTTTCAAATGGGCCAAGGGATCTTATGGCCTGAGATGCTTCTCTATACTCTGTTTCCAGATTCCTAGAGTGAAAACACCATATGGCTCGGCCGCAATCAATTTTTCATTCCAATCGCTTTGGAACACCATGCAAAGCTCATTAAAGCTTTCCTCACTTCCAGGTCTATTCACATTCAAAGCTCTGATAGCTGAATTTCTGAAAGAAACATGCAGTTGTTTTAGATGACTCTGAGCCCTTAGCCTCTGGTTTCTTCCATGAATCCCACGTTCAGAATCTCGCTCACCACACATCCCTAGTAAGCGATAACCAACACTTACTAGCCAATTCCCTCTAATCCTGGCCCTCTTCATCCTATCCCCTTCCACTAACACACCTTTCCTCCCACCTTTCCTCTCCCTACTTATTACTAATAAGCTGGCGACAGCCTAGGATTGTTGGCTCTTCTCTCTCCTGTAAACTTTTTTATGAATTGTAATCTGCATACACCTATGTCAGACCAGTATGTATAGGCATATATTGACCTTCACCTGTACAATGTCTTCACATTATTGATTACCGCATCTGTGACTATGTATTGTATTGTATTACTGTCCAGGACCACTTTGAAAATGAGCTTGTTCAATGGTGTTTATACCTGGTTAAATAAAGTTGATTGATTGATTAATTAAGGAAAGGATAGTGCAATACCTAGAATCCAAAGTAGCACAGGATCCAAGATAGCATGGATTTACAAGAGAAAGGTCCTGTCAAACTAATCTCATAGATTTCTTTGACTGGGTAACCAGAGTGGTGGACCAAGGGGGTGCAGCTGATATCGCCTACATTGACTTCAGCAAAGCTTTTGATACTGTTCCACATAGAAGATTAATTAATAAGCTGGGTAGGCTTGGGGTTGGTCAGAGGTTGGTCAACTGGGTGGCAAACTGGTTGGCAGTGAGAAAACAGAGAGTGGTGGTAAACGGTTACAGTCTGAAGAGATGCAAGTCACAAGTGGGGTACCTCAGGGATGAGTCCTGGGGCCAGTCCTCTTCAATATTTTCATCAGTGACATTGCAGATGGACTGGAGGGTAAGGTTTGCCTGTTTGCAGATGACACCAAGATCTGCAACAGAGTAGATGATCCGGATGAGGTGGGCAGAATGAGAAGAGATATGGAAAAACTGGCAAAATGGTCTGAAGAGTGGCAATTGGAGTTTAAGGCAAAGAAGTGCAAGATCATTCACATAGGGAACAGAAACCCTGGAGCTACCTATAGGTTGGGAGGGGAGTTGCTGGAAATCATAAGGGAAAAAAAAGAGACTTGGGCATCATCATCACAGATGACCTGAAATCATCCAAGCAGACCACTAAAGCAGTAGGTAAGACTAGAGGGATGTTGGGGAGTATTAGTAAGGGGATCAAAAGTTGTAAGAGGGAGGTAATAATCCCTCTTTACAAGACACTGGTTAGGCCCCACTGGAGTACTGCATGCAGTACTGGAGGCTGTACCTGCACAAGGACATTAACAAAATGGAGGCAGTCCAAAGAAGGCCAACCAAAATGGTGCAGGGACTGCATCAGAAAACATATGAGGACAGATTAACAGAGCTCAATATGTAAACCTTAGAGCAAAGGAGGGAGAGAGGTGATATCAATCAATCAATCAATCAATCAAAATCTTTATTTATCCAGGTGGGCATCATTGAGCAAGGCTCATTTGCAAGGTGGTCCTGGTCACAAATACATCAAAGTACAGTACAGAAGCAGGTATACGAAAAGCAATAATATACAAGGAAGAAAAAGTATATACAGTGTATACAGTACAGTACAAGGCTGAAATAAATTAAAAAAAGCATTATTTTACAATTGAAGAAGTCAGCAGATGTACAATCAACCATAGGCATACATGGGTTATAAGCAGAGATCTTTTGAGTGAGGCAGCCGGCAACTACACATATAGGGGAAGGAGGCCATGTATGGGGTGGCAGGTTAGAGAGGTAAAGAAGAGGAGGGATATATTACCGACGACTGGGGAAAAAATTGAGCTAAAACCACTGAAAGTGACGATGGCTGTCATGTACTTAATTATTATGATAATGAAGGAGGAGGGGTAGATAATTGGGACAGTACTATGGATGGGGTGGGACTTTAGCCAGGCTGGAGTGGACAGGGAAGGGTGGGTGCAGCAGGAAGAGTTAATAGGGAAAGAGTGAGAGCCAGGGGTAGAAACATGGCGGCGGCCAGGATGGAAGGGGGAGTTGATGGAATTAGTGGGCTAGTGATGGGAAAACATTTGCAAGGTGCTTTCATGTACCGATCGTACAGCACCTTGAAAATATTCAGGCTAATAGGGCAGCTCAGCTTCAAGTTCCTTTGTAAAGCGCTCCACAGTGTGGGTAAAGAGAAGCTTAGAGCAGCTTTGCGGAAATGAGTTTTGACCCTTGGAACTTGGAAGGCAATTAGGGAATAGCTCCTTAGAGTGTAGGTGCCTAACACACTCTGGGGAATACAATCTGAGACATATAAGGGGAGCTTGTTAGTCACTGCTCTCAAGGCCCATAGGGCGGCATTTCTATTCCTTCTATAGTGAAGGGAAGTCCAGCCTTATGATGAGTAAAGGGAGCAGTGGTGTGTGGAAAGTGGAAGGCCAGTAATGAACCTGATAGTTCTGTGGTAGAGGGTGTCCAACTTAGCCAGTGCAGGGGCAGTGTAGTGGCTGTAGAGCAGGTCCACATAATCTATTAAAGATAGAAAGGTAGCTTGAACCAGTAGAATCTTGGCCTCCTTTGTGAGCAGGTGGTTAATTCTGTAGAATAGTCCTAATCTTTGCCTTAGTTTCTTCTATAGTTCTTCGAGATGGTCGGCAAAGGAAAGTTTATGATCGAGCCAGACTCCTAGATATTTGAATTTAGCTACATACTCTAGTGTTTCTCCAAGAACAATGGTAATTTATGGGATAGCTCCCCCCAGCAGGAATTGCCGCATGCAAGGAGGGGGAGAAGAGCATGGCTTTTGCCTTTTTCATATTGAGCAAAAGCTTTTTGTTTATGAGCTGGTATTGTACAAGGTTAAATTCAGCTTGGAGGTCTTCACAGGCTGCTTCCGGCATGGGACGACTCAAGTACAGTACAGTGTTGTCCGCGATTAAGTGGATGTTGTCTTTTTTCATGGGGTCATTGATGTTGTTAATGTAGACTGCAAAGAGGAGGGGACCAAGTATAGAGCCCTGGGGCACGCCCCTCAGCATAGGTTTTAATGGAGAAAGATCACCTTCAGCTTTAACCTGCTGTTTCCATTCTCCGAGGTAGTCTGCAAACCAGCACATAGATTTATGGTCCAGGCCTAAGGTGCTTAGGGAGGAAAGAAGCAGGCTGTGATCGACTGTGTCGAATGCCTTACTAAGATCCAAGAAAACAGCACAGACATGCTTCTCGTTGTCAAGGTCTAGGAGCCAATCATTGGTCACCTTAGCTAGGGCTGTTATGGTGCTGTGCTTTGCTCTGAATCCAGACTGAACCGGGTTTAATAGGCTTCTGGATTCTAAGTATACCCTAGCTGGTCGCACACAATTTTTTCTAGTAATTTAGGCAGGATGGGGAGGAGGGAGATCAGTCTGTAATTATTTAGACCGTAGGGGTCACCTGCTTTTAATAGAGGGATGACATAGGCTATTTTCCATTGACGGGGGAGGCTACCCTGGGAGAGTGACATGTTGAATAGGTGGGTGATTGGTACCGCAAGCACATGGTAGGCACATTTCAGATAGTATGGCTCTATGAAGTCGGAACCTGCTCCCTTCCTGGTGTCCAGTTGCAGCAGTAGGTCTTCCACCTCTTTTAGAGAGACAGACAGGAGGGAGAAGGCCTCCTTGGTAGAGGGGGACTCATGGGTTGATGGGCCCTGAGCTGTGCGGAGGTCATTGGCAAAAGAAGTATCAAATGCTTGATCGAAACATTCAAACATCTTAAGGGCATTAACAAGGTGAAAGAGTCTAACATGTTTCAATATAAAAAAAATAGCAAGACAAGAGGACACAGCATGAAATTAGAGGGAGGACGATTAAGGGGTAATGTGAGGAAGTTCTTTTCACAGAAAGGGTGATGGATGCATGGAACTGCCTACTTCAGGAAGTGGTGGCTATGAATACAGTGCAGGGCTTCAAACAGGCATGGGATAGGCATAAGGGAGCAAAACAGATGAGTATGAATAGATAGGCCATTGACAGAGTAAAGGCCTATGGCACATTCATAAGGTAGAAAAAATGGGCAGACTGGAAGGGCCTTGCAGTCCTTATCTACTGTCAACTTCTATGTTTCTATGTTAAATAAAAGTACAGTAAAGCCTCTCACATTTTTCTACCACATTTGAGTGTTGATGGATATGGTTCTATCAAGCCACCTCTGTTTATGGCCATACATTTATTTATTTTGCTGGTGACTGCAATATTTACATGCTGTAGCCATTAATTACAAAACCTATACAGAGCAACAGAGAGTACATATGCAGGGGTACTACTCTGACTGGGAACCCGTGATGAGTGGGGTGCCCCAGGGCTCTGTGCTGGTGCCACCATTGTTTAACTTATTTATATCTTCCATGTCAATGTCGTCAGGCTCCTGGATAAGCAAATATGCAGACAACACAAAATTTGGGGTGATTGTTAATAATGAGGAAGCTACATTACATTTTCAACAGGACTTATACAAATTAGAATTATGGGCCAAAGTGAATGAATTAAAATTTAATGAAGGCAAATGTAGGGTAATGCACTTCAGCCATGGCATTAAAATGGCAGAATATAAGTTAAATGGCAAGGTTTTACAAGTTACAGAAACAGAATGCAACCTTGGTGTTATTATTAACAATAAATTATCTTTTGATACTCATGCCAGAGAAGCAGTTTGAAAGAGTAATAGGATACCTGGCTGCATTTTTAGGCAGATCAAAAGTAGGGATGCTGATGTAATAATTCCCCTCTATTTGGCATTGGTTAGACCACACATTGAATACTTTCCCCCTTTAGTGCACCCCAAAACCTTGGCAGCATTACACTGATGGAGGGGGCGCATAGGAGAGTTACCAAAAATATAAACACTGTGAGGAATAAGCCCTATGGGGAAAGCCTGATGGATCTGGGCCTGTACTCTTCAGAATACAGGAGTCTTAGAGGAGACTTATGTTTTTTATAGCGAGCATTTAACAAAGAGGATTTATGGGAGTGTGCGGGGTTCCACAGAAACACAAATGACATATCAACTAGGACTCATAAACTTCAATTAAAAGGAGAGATTTACAGAACAAGAAGGAGAGGGATTTGGTATAATCAAATAATAGTCTCAGTATGGAATGACATCCCTGAGTCTGTGGTACTTAGTACTAATATGGAGGTTTTCCAAAAATCCATGGATGAGTATTCCGAAGTAGCCCACACTAAAAAATACCACTGATATGTGGCGAGTCTATATTGGCCTCTGCTGACAGACTCGATCCCTTTCTATGTTTCTATGATAAATAGAAATCTGGTGATGATGAATTGGAGGCTGTCAGCACTACATTACTGCTTAATAACTGCATGGTGAAATATGAATTCTGTCTGTAAAAGCTGATTTAACTTCTGTATCCTAGAGCTCATGTCAAAATTATTTGTCTTTATTGTTTACTTTATTGGTCTTTCTCCCTATACTCAAGAGACCCATGCATGTTCTCCCTTCCCCACCCACACTGTTCAGCCAGTAAATCTGCTTTCTCATAGCAGCTCCCCTCCCTCTGGAACCAGCTATCCTCCTCCATCTGTCTCCCCCTTCCCTCTGTTAGACACCAGTTAAAACTCATCCCCTCACCCATGCTTCTGCCAGACTGATTCCTGAACCCTTCCTTACCCTTGCCTGGCTTTTGACCACTCCATAGCTCTCCTTCCCCCTTAACCTCATAGTTCCAGCAACCTCGTTGAAGTTTATCAACCTGTTTTGACTCCTACTTTCAGCACCAGCTCTGCCACCCTTCACTCTGGCACCATGCACTTTGAGTTTGCTCAGTTTTCACACATGATTTGTATGCTAATTCATTTGTCCTCCATATACAGTATTTTGCCATTTTTGTCTGTACTGCACTCAACTTATGCTCTTTATATGATCCTCACTGTAACCACATCATCTGACTTGTATTTTGTTTGTAATTGTGCTTCTCTCCTTCCCCTTCCCCCAGGTCATACTTGTAAACGAATGTCAGCTCAGTGTGCTTCTCCAAGTTACCAATTTTAAATAAATAAAAATAAATTAATTAATAAAATTATAGTTTTTTACATTATGTTTTCCATTTCTGTATCTATGCAAAGCATAATGTAAAAACTATACACAATAAAGAAAAACAATTTTGACATGAGCTCCTGGATACAGAAGTTAAAGCAACTTTTACAGTCAGAATTCATATTTCATCATATTCTTATCATCTTGGAGTCTTGGTTCTCTTATAAGGTCCAAGACTCTGCAGTGTCTATTTTTGGTTATACCATAACTAGTCAAGATCGCCCATGAGGGGAGGTGGTGTTGCTATCGGCCTAACCTCCAGCATCCAATGTCTACCAGTGCTTTCAGTTACTTCCTCCATCAGTCTATGAGCTGCTTCTCCTCAAACTCACCCTCCCGTTCTCAGTCCCTGTATTTGTTGCAATGGTGTGCTGTTGCACTGGTCTTCCTCCTGCCTCAGTCACGGAGCTCATCTCAGCCTTCTGCTCCCATGCTTCTTCTGGTGAGTTGCTACTCCTTGAAGACTTTAACATGAATTGTTTCTGCTCCTCTGCTCACAAACTTTGTCATTCCAGTTATCCCAATGGATTTTAGGCCCTACCTGGTGAAATCACAAATCCTTGAACCACTCCCTTCTGGACTGGATTTGACAGCAGAAAAGGACTGCCTCGCCCACCGAATCTGCCCATTTTTCCCTATCTACAGTATCACTGCAGACCCTACTTGATCTCTGACTCTTCCCTCTCCCCACCTTCATTTCCACCAAGATTCCCTTGTTCTATCTCATACATTCTTGAATCCCACCACTGTTTTTGCCCCCACCACCTCCACTGGAAGGCTGCTCCAGGCATAGTGGCATCAACCACTCTTTCAGTGAAGAACTGCTTCCTCACATCTCTCCTGAATCTGCCCCCCTCCAGGTTCATTGCATGGCACCTTGTTTTTGAGCACCTTTATTTTGAACAATACTTCCTTACTGTACATTATTTACACTCGTGAGATATTTAAAGGTCTCTATACTATCCTTCCCCTCCTTTCTTCCAGGGTGTATTTATTGAGGTCCTTAAGTCTCTCCTCATACAACTTTTGATGCAGACCCTGCACCATTTTAGTTGCCTTCCTCAGGGCTGCCTCCACTCTATCTATGTCCTTCCAGAAATGTGGTTTCCAGAACTGGACACGGTACTGTAGGTGGGGTCTTACCAGTGATCTATACAGAAGCAACATCACCTCCCTTTTTGTACGACTGTTACCCCTCTCTATGCCACCCAGAATCCCACTAGCCTCCCAACTGCCTTGTTACACTGCCTGGTCACCATTAGGTCATCCAATATAGCTACCTCCAGGTCTCTTTCCTGTTTGGTGTTCATCAATATCAATCCACCAATTTTGTACTCTGCTCCTAGCTAAGTGTACCCTAAGTACATTACTTTGCACTTTTTTACATTGAAATCCACCTGCCATACCCTTCATAGGGTGATACCGGCTCAGGAGGAAGAATGCCCTTAAAGAACTCACCACCAGCATGGTGAAATAATTACCATTGAAGATATTATATTTTTTTTACTTCCCATATAACTGTCTAATTGTTTTTTAAATGATTCCATATTGTCGCTCTCCACTATCTCCCTTGGCAGAGCATTCATTGAGTAACTACCCTTTGAGTGAACCATTTACTCCTTTTATGAGTATTACACTTTACCCCTCTAAGTTTGAGACTATGTGTACGTGTATGGGTCTGAGAATTATTCTTTATCAGACCCAGAGTTTCAAAGATAAGCAAGTCTCCAGTAGCTTTATATATCAAGCAAAAATCCCCTCGGAATTGTCTATATTCTAGGGAAAAAAGGCCCAAGGCTTGCAATCTCGCTTTGTATTCTAGGGATCTCATGTCACTAATCTGTTTTGTTACTTTCCTTTGGACCCCCTCCACTAGATTTTTACCTTTTTTTGTAATTGGTACACAAAAAGAAGAACAATACTCAAGTTGGGATTTAACCATGCTCGTATAGAGTGGTACAATCACCCTTGGGTGTCTGCTTTTAATGTGTTTAAGAATACATCCAATAATTTTATGACATTTTATGACTTTAGCTGAAGTATGGTTATCAAAAGTTAACTTATTATCAACAAGACCTCCTAGATCTTTTTCAGTAGTTGTTACAGCAAGTTGAGCGTTGTTAATTTTATAGGTAAGTTCTGGTTACTATACCCAAAGTGCATTACCTTACATTTTTGTTCATTAAAGCACATTTTGTTATTTGTTGCCCAGGTGCACATTGCATTTAATTCCTCCTGGAAATGATTTGTGGCTTGTATATTGTTGACTATACAACCAGGTTTGCAGTCATCTGCATACTTGGTCATCCAGACATTATTAGATGGTTGCATTGATGATATTAACAAATTAAACAGAACCGGGCCCATAACTGAGCCCTGTGGGACCCCTCTACTAACCTTCACCCATGGTGATGAATGACCTCTGGTAATAACTCTCTGATATCTACAGTACAAGTCACATTAAACTGTTCCCTCAACTCACTGGTGTAGCATTGTTCAATGAGTTTTCTAATCTGTGCAGTGTTTAATTCAATGAATTAGTAAAAAGTTAGTATTGGTTTGCAACTAGCTGTTAGGACTATAAGCTTTATTTTCAGCTGAGTGCTTATGAGTTTCATTTCAGAAGGCAGACTAAACAACTCTTAAGGAATGATGTGATATTTATAATTATACAATGGAAAGAAAATTTCCTGGACCCTGATTGGTCAGTGTGTGCCCTGAGACAGTGATGATATTACACAATAACATCACTGTGCTGATTTTATGGATGAGCATATGGCTGATATGGATTTTTTTTCAGAAACAAAGATATACTGCCTCACTAAAAATCTACTAAAAACATTTTTATTTTTTTTTTATATAACAACGAGCCATTGTATAATTGCAATAAGGCACTCCAAGGTGTGTGTTATCTTGTGTAATAACGTCACTGCTGGGGTGGCTTTGCCTCGTGCTTCAACCCACCCCAGGAGTGATGTTATTACATGATAACACACACCTTGCCGTGCCTTATTACTTTAAACAATGCTCTTATGGAATGCTGTGATATTAATAAATAATGTTCCTAAGGAATGCTGTGATATTTATAAACAATGCCATGAAAATGCATTGCATAAACACTGCAAAACAGCTACTGCCATATCACTAAACAGGTACAAGTGAGTTGAATAGGCAGTGAAGAATGGTTGGAAAAGAATTAAAAGCTTCAACAATTCAAGTTGCCACTGCAGTAGAATCACAAAAAAAAAATGCCACACCAGTTTAATGTGACTTGTACTGTATTTTGTAATCATGATTTGACCCATTTAATTATATTTGGGTGAAAGTCAAACATGTACATATAATTTATCAAAACCTGGTGTGAAACTGTATCAAAAGCTTTAGAGAAATCAAGGAGGATTATGTCCACAGGTAACCCCAAGTCAAGAGATGCGCTAACATTCTCAAAGAAGTTTAACAAGTTAGTCAAGCATGATCTAGTTTGGGTGAACCCATGTTGTGTTAAGTCCTGTAGATGATAGGTAGAAATATGTGCTTTAATTCTAGTTAGTAGAGTTCTTTCAAATAATTTACCAATTACTGATGTAAGGCTTATGGGTCTGTAGTTGGATACAAGTTGTTTATTACCAGCTTTGTATAGGGGGGTAACAATAGCCGCATTCCATGTATGAATTGTTTCACCTTGATTAAGTGAGGCATTGAACAAAATTGACAGAGGTCCATATACAACATTAGCTATTTCTTTTAAGAATCTGGTATGTATATTATCAGGTCCTGGCGATGAGTGGGGTTTAAGTTTTTGAAGTAAAGTTTTAACCTCTGTCATAGTGATTGCTGAAATATACTTTTTATGTCCCTGTTCTGTAGGTTTTGATAAGCTATCAGGTGGAGTAAATACACTTACAAAGTAATTGTTAAATTCAGTTGCCATATCTGATTCCTTATTAATAATACCCTTACTAGTATCAATAGGTCCAACTGTAGAATAGTTTCCTCTTACATAACCTATATAATTATAGAAAGATTTGTGGTTGTTTAAGGTTTTAGTTGCCAGTTTTAGTTCAAAATCACTTTTTGCTTTTCTAATATGATATTTTACTTTTTTTGTTTTTTCCTTATATGCGTTCCAGGTGGTTTGGAACAGATTTTTTTTATATTTCCTGTAATAGGTCTTTTTTTTTTATTAATAGCTTTTTTTATATTCCTGTTCCACCATAGTGGGGTTCTGAGGCCATTATTATATTTTGGCCTATTGGGCACCCATGTATCAAAACAGTGATTAATATTGGCACTTACGCAATCCCCAAATCTATTCCAACTCTAGGTCTTGAAGGTCAGTTTCCCAGTCCCAGGAACTCAGATATTTAGTTATTTCACTCTTGATTTGCTTTACTGAAATCTTTAACTACTGTCACACCATTAATGATATCATTACGCAAATTTAATTTTACTGAAACTATATTATGGTCACTATCTCCCAATGGTATATTAATAATTGGGGTAGACATCCTATCTTCTATATTGGTTAGAATAATATTGAATATGTTATTCTGTCTAGTCCCTTTGGTTACTATTTGGGTCAAATTTTGGTTAATGGTAAGTTCAATAAAAGCAGTTTCTACCAAGCCATGACCCTCAAGTTTAGGCCAATCAATGTTTGGGAAATTAAAATCCCCCATAAGAATATAATTGTGTAATGTATCCATACCCTTGACCACTTCTTGCATTTCTTCAGGTTTCTACTTATCTTTTCCCCATACCCCTAGAGTATCCACATTATTACAGATTTTGGTGTCATCTGCATGAAGCAGACATTCCCTTCCAGCTCCTCTGCAAAGTAACTTATAAAGACATGAAAGAGAACTGTACCCAGCACTGGACCCTGAGGCACCCTGCTGGTCACCCTCCCTTCCCTGGAGTGAACTATGTTTATCACCACCCTCTGTCACCTATGCCCTAACCAATTTCTTACTCAGTTTAGCACAATTAGATCCACTCCTATGCTGTCCAGTTTGCTTACTAGTCTCCTATGTGGAACTGTATCAGAAACATTACTGAAATCTAAGGAGGCCACATCCACCGCTCCACCCTAATCTGATTCCTTGGTCACCCAGTCAAATGTCTCTGCCAGAATCATTTGACATTACTCCCCCCCCCCGCCATGAATCCATGCTGCCTCGAATCTTATAACCCATTGTTCCATTGTATTCAAGATATTCCTCAATCCTTTCCTTCAGCAGTGATTTCATTAACTTTCCCACCACAGATGACAGGCTGACTTGCCTATAATTGCCAGCCTCCACACTGCTCCTACTTTTATGAAGCAGGACTACATCTGCCCTCCTCCAGTCCTGCAGAACCACTCTTGTTTCCAGTGACCTGTTAAACAGGACTGTCATAGGTGCAGTCAGTGCCTCCTTGAGCTCCACCTCCCTCTCTCCAAAGCTCATGTTACTCTTTTGTGGCCCTCCCCTTCTCCTTTCTCCATTCACACTGAACTAAAGTATTTGTTCAGGATGTCTGCCTTTTTCTGGTCTCCCTCTGCACAGACCCCCCCCCTTTTAACATTACAATCCCTCTGCTGTCTTCCTCTTTTCACTTGCATACCTAAAAAATGTCTTGTCCCCTTTTCTTATCACTTGGGCTATTCTCTCTTCTGTTTGCACCTTTGGTCTCCTTACTGCTTTCCCTACTTCCCTTTGTTTTCCCTGATACACCCCCCTATCCTCCTCTGCCAGTGTCTCCTATATCTTCTGAATGCTACCCTTTTAGCCTTTACCTTTTCGGTCACCTCTTTTGAGAACCATAGCTGTTTCTTTTTCCTCTTGCCCTTGCTCACTTTCTTGATGCAGAGGTTTTCTGCCTTTACTATACCCCTTTTAGTGTTCCTCCACCCCACCCAGATCATTCCTCCTGCCAAGTCATTCCGGAAGCTTTCACCCACCTTATAAAATCTGCCCTCCTAAAGTTCCGGACCCTCCCCCTTGTGTGGTTCAGTTCTGCAGCCATCCTTATTTTGAACCACACTGTATGGTGCTCACTGGTCTCCAGCTACCATCGACACCTGCAGCACTGCCCTGTTAGTGAGTAGTAGGTGCAGTATTGCCCTATCCCTAGTGGGCTCTCTGACTAGTTTCCTGAGGAATGACTCCTGTAGTGAGCCCAGGATGTCCCTGCATCTAGATGAAGCTGCAACTGGGATGCGTCAATCTACATCCAATAGATGTGCCCATATCACGCTGATATTTTAAAAACGGGGACCGTGTCCTCACTAACAACTACCGACCTATCTCCATTCTCCCTCCCCTATCCAAGTCCCTTGAGAGGATAGTCTCAGATCAGCTAACGGACCACCTAAACAAATACAACCTGATTAGTATGCAGCAACACGGCTTCCAGAAGGGTCATAGTACCACCACTGCCCTCCTGGAACTCACCTCTCATATCCACTCTGCTTTAGACCGAGGTCAAATCTCAGGGGCTGTCTTCATCGATCTCACTAAGGCGTTCAACACAGTGAACCATCCGCTTCTGCTATCCGCACTGACCAGCACTGGATTCTCTCAGGATGCTCTTGGTTGGTTCTCCGACTACCTGTCTAACCGTTCCCAGCAGGTCAAAATTGGAGACACCGTATCTACTAGGCTTCCTGTCCTCTCGGGTGTCCCGCAAGGGTCTGTCCTCGGACCATTACTGTTCAGCCTCTTTCTTAACTCCCTCCCCAGTACCTGCTCCGGGAACCTTCTCCTCTATGTGGACGATGCCGTACTCTATTCCTCCAACACTGACCCAATGCAACTCCACCTCTCCCTCCAGTCCTCCTTTAATTCTGCAGAAAAATGATTCACCTCTCATTGGCTTATCCTGAACTATTGCAAGACTAAAGTTATGTACTTTTCCAACCCGATCAATACTAGAAAGGAACTATGCCCTCAAGTACGAACTGCCAATCAGACACCCCTGGAGCAAGTGGACTCCTTCAGATACCTAGGCTTAACACTTGACCCTGCACTCACCTTCCACCAACATATCCACCTCCTATCTACTGCTCTCAATGTGTGGCTAGGGCTCCTGTATCGCCTCAAACACTGCTTTACCCCAAACCCATTGAGGCTTGCTGTCTCCTCCTCTGTCCTCTCCCTGCTAGATTATGGCCTAGTCATCTATGGGGCGGCGAACTCATCGGCCCTCAGCAGACTATGTATCTCCCTAAATAAAGCCTGTCACCTCACCTTGGGCTGTGACCGTCTAACTCACACATGCTCTCTATACAACGATACCAACTGGCTGAACCTTGACAACAGGATTAAGTTCCACACCTGTCTCATGGCAAAAAAAATAGCTCTAGACCTCTGCCCAGTAGGACTCACACCATTAATAAGACTGGCCCTGACACTCAAGCACACTCGTAGCTTTGGTAAGCAACTCCTCTCTGTCTCCCACTGCCGTACTTCCCAATACCAAAGGTCCTTCAGCTACAGAGCCCCTTCCTGGATGAATAGTCTGCCCACACCACTTACAAAAGAGAGCAGACTCGGACCATTCAAAACCGCTCTTAGAGACCTACTACAGTCCTCAAATCACTGTGATTGCCACTGAAATACCTTACACTATTCTGACCGGCATAGGCTGTAGCCGGATTCCCCTCTCTCCCTGCCACAGTCTGCGTCCCCTTAGCCTAGTTCTGCACATGTGTGCAATTTGTTTTTGTGTGTTTGCACTAACTTTTCCCTAGTTATTTTTTCTTACACTGTTAGCCTCACAACTGCTACTGTAACTACCTGACTATGTACTACTGTACTGCTATGTAACCTGTCTTTCTCTGTTTGTGATACTTGTGATGTGGAACCTTTGTAAAGGAGTCTCTGACTCAAAGGTATTTCCGAAATCTCCAATAAATTGAAATTGAAATTGAAGTCCCACCCCCCCACCAGCATCACCTCCCCCTTTTCTGCTGTCTTGCCAGTGACTTCCACCAGTACCTTACCTAATTCTTCCCCCTGTGCTCAAGCTCAGTAGATCACGCCACTGAGAATAGTGTCTCTGTTCCCTGTCCCCAGGGTGGCCTTCAGTAGCTCTGCCCACCTTTATTCCTTGTATCTCTGTCACTATTATGCTTTTCCTCTCACAAAGCACCACACTACCTTCCTCCCTTCCCACCCTGTCCTTTCTGAAGAGAGTATAGCCTGGTATGGCCATATCAGAGTCATGATTTTTAGTACACCATGACTCGGTAATGGCTACAGTACCCCAGGTTGGCCTCTGCTCTGATGGCCTCTAGGTCCAGAATCTTATTTCCTAGACTTATAGTATTCACACACATGGCTTTCCAGAATTTGTTATCAGTCTGCTTGTTACTCCCTTTCTTCCTTTTTTGCACTCCCTCCTTCCCTTCTCTCTTTTTAATGGTCTTCTTCCCATCCCCATTCTTTCCACCACCCTGCTTCCTTTATTAATTTGCACCATTGAGGATTCCTCTCCCCTCAGGTTCTCACTACTCTCTACTTCATCCCATGGGGGGAGGCAGTTTCTGACACCCTGTTTTCTTCTGCCACCCCCCCCCCCCAGTTAGCTTAACTGTTCATCAAAGTAACATTTAAACCATCAACTGAGGATTGTGGTTTCCCTCCTGGATGGATGGAAGCCATCACCCCTATGTAAGTCCTTATCCCTCCAGGTGGGTTCCCAGTCCCCAAGGTAGCTGAACCCTTCCTCTTGGCCCCATTACTTCAACCATTAGTTGAAGCTCCTGGTGCAAACATTCCTCTCTTCCCCCCCTGTTGTAGACAGGCAGAACCTCAATGAAAGACACCGAATGTGCCACCTGTCTAAGACCACTGCTAGCTCCCCAAACACCTCCTGCACCATCCAAGCCCCATCCCTAGCCAGTTCATTAGTCCCCAGATGGACAATGACATACAGCTGTCCCTCCTGGTCTGTTGTCCTAGCAATCCTCAAGATCTTCTTTCCATTCCTCCAGGCCATGGCACCATGTAGACACCTAACCTCCATCTCCCCTCTTTCCTATTCGCAAATCTATCCCTCTCACAATCGAATCCCCCCTAGATATTTTTTCCTCCTCCTCCTCCTCTGGAGTCCTCTACCACTCTCCTTGGGATCTCCACTATGGAGATCTCCCACATTATCCTTGGTTACTACCATAGGTGCCTCCTCCTGGTAGACCCACCCCACCAGAGTGGTGTAGGAATTACATTGTGGTACTGGTTGAGGAATGTGCCTCTGACCCACCACCCCCTCCCTTCCAGAGCCCACCATAGTCAAGCTGTTCCTCTTCCCTGCCATCCTCTGAGGTAACACTGACATTCGTTGTAGCCCCTGGATGGGGAAAGAGATCCCCTGAATCCAAGCCAACTCAACCTGGTGTCTAGTAACCATCTCACTCAACCCAGAGAGGTGCATGCAGAAAGGGCAGTACCACAGTCTCGAGAAGATCTCTTTGAAAACTGTTGCACCACAGCCACTGCACTGCACTACTCACAATATTCTCAATTCCTATCCTTCCTGTGTCAGCTGGAAATACTTTTGTACTCTATCCCCTGATGGGGTATTTTTAGTTTTACCCTTTTTATGTTTGCTTGTACGCATGTACAAGAAACATAGTGCCATCATCCGAGTTTTTGGAGGTGTGGCAACCCTCTTCCAATTCAGTCAGTGTGTTTGCAGGCACTGCCGGAGTTCTCCAATGCCTGCTGGAGCTGTCTATGACAGCAGTCCAAAATGCAGTGGTGTACAGTTGAAAGGGGGAGCTAAGCTTCAGTGAGCAGCGATAAGATATCACCTGTTCATGTGTGCTCCCGGTACACATGCTGCGCATACTGCATGCTCCCCTGCGCACACTGTGTGGCGGGCAGGTGCCCAATCCCCATCAGCTGTGTTGCCCCCCAAAACAGTGTTCCATATGCCACGCTGGGTGCCACCCCCAGTGTGGCCACACATCGTATAGCCGATGGGTGCCCAATCCCCCTCAGCTCCACTGGTCCACCAGAGTACAGGGTGCCACGCTGGAAGCCCACCCCAGCGTGGCAACATATGCTATGCGACGGGGTGCCAATCCCCATCGGCTCCACACCCCACCAGCCATCCTTGTGCCATGGTGGAGCCCACCCCAGAGTGGCAAACGTCCCGCGTTGTCATTTAAAAAAAAAAAACTGTAACTGAAAAATGGTCCATCACTGTCTCTGCCCCCACCCGTGCCCACCACTGCACCCCGCCTCCCCACACCCCTCGCCCCATACTTACCTCCGGACTCAGGCGGCGATCTTTGGTGGACCAGGAACACGTCTGCACTCTTCAAAGCCGACCACGAACTGAGAAATGCTGGTAAGCTGTATAATGGGATAGATAGGGTTTTTTCAACTTTGCTGCATATCTCAGGCATTTTTTGGAATTTTGCACCAAATTTTCAACATGGGGTTTTTGGGACTCCTTCTCATGAATGCTCTCACTGTCATGGCATTAATCGGGCCCAAAGGGTGATTTTGCAGTCACTGTGTGAAATCACCTTTCAGGACTAGTAACGAAACTACACTGCCACTGTTCATAAGGTGGGCTCTCAAAAAGCCTATGTTGAAAATTTGGTGGAAAAATTCCTAAAAATGGGCTGATCGTCATGTAGAAATCAATGTATGGGACACATTAAGAAAATCACAGTGACACTGTTCATGAGCAGAGGTCTTAAAATGGCTATGTTGAAAATTTGGTGAAAAAATTCCTAAAAATGACTGTTTTACGGTGGCGTTGCGCAGTTCCTCATGCGCTCGTAAGTTCGAATTATCAATATTTTCACTCCAGATTTTCAACATTGCCATTTATTACACTTCCTTATGAACAGTACAGCTGTCATTTTCACATCTTGCCCAAAATGTGTTTCCACACGTAGCGCAATAGCGCAATTAGTTGTCTTGAAATCAATGTATGGGACACATTAAGAAAATCACAGTGGCACTGTTCATGAGCAGAGGTATTAAAATGGCTATGTTGAAAATTTGGTGACAAAAGTCCATAAAATGAGTGTGTCTGAGTGAGCATGTACAGTTTCCACGCACCCTCATAAGTTCATGACTTTGTAATATTTTCAGTTCAGATTTTCACCTGTGGCATTTTC
Source organism: Neoceratodus forsteri (assembly GCA_016271365.2). Lineage (NCBI taxonomy): Eukaryota > Metazoa > Chordata > Ceratodontiformes > Ceratodontidae > Neoceratodus > Neoceratodus forsteri. The sequence continues at coordinate 451,716,519 of CM057455.1, read as the reverse complement.
CACACTTCCTTATGAACAGTACAGCTGTCATTTTTCACAACATGGCGAAATATGTTTTCACACTTTCCAGCGCAGAGATGCGTGGTCGCTGTGGGAAATCATTGTTCGGGACAGATAAAGAAAATCACAGTGACACTGTTCATGATCGGAGGTCCCAAAATGCCTGTGTTGACAATCTGCTGTAAAAATTCCCCAAACTAATTACATTACGGTTGTGCGTTGCACAGTTTCTATGCACGCTCATGACTTCACCAGTTTTTTTAATATTTTTACTGCAGATTTGCAACATTGCCATTTTTTACACCTCCCCATGAACAGTACAGCTGTCATTTTTCACATCCTGTTCGGAATGTGCTTTTGCACCTGTGGTGCTAAATGCTGTAGTCGCTGTGCATAAGCAGCTTTCGGCTAACAAACTGATATTGCCACTGTTCATGAGGTGGGGGTCACAGAAAAAACATGTTGAAAATTTGGAGCGAAAATACCAACGAATGCCTGAGGTGTTAGAGTTTCCAACCATAACACCCTACCCTGTAGAGAATGACAGGCATCAGGGGTGTGACTTGGGATTCTTGCCTGTAATGCTCATACCATTCCTCACTCTGCTGCCAGTGAGAGGCATTGAGGTATGCCTTGGACTCTTTGGCCCCAAAGTTCACCTTATTCTCCTATACCGCACCCATCTCACCATATTTCCTGATGGAATGGGGTGCGCATAAGGGACAAAGACCCCAAGGCACACTGTGACACTTGTCAGTGTCTGCAGGGTAGGGTGTGGTGAAATGGCGTGGCCGTTATGCCTGACGACCCAAAGGCACACCCCGATGCCTGTCACTCTCTGCAGGATGGTGGTGGGGTTGGCTTCAGTTCAATACTTCACTGCCATTTCTATTATGCAGCTCTGTAACTTCTATACTACCAATGCCAATGCCAGCAAGCAAACATTCGGCATTGACAAATTCTTGTTTTGTTTGCTATGCTCCTTTGTACCTTTACTCTAGATAGGGTTTTCCCTTCTACCCTCAAAAAGTAGTTCCCTGTTGTCTGAAGTGTTCTCCTCCTTCCTTTACCCCCATATCTTTCTCAGCTTTTTCCTATCATGGTAGTAGCACTTTCACATTCCCCTAACCCTTTACTACCTGACCCTTGATTGCTATTAGTGTTCCCCTGTACTCTGTTTAAATTCATTTATACATCTACCCTAGATAGGGTGTTGCACCTATTCCCAGTGTTGGCCTACTTTTGACCCTCTACCCTTCCCAGCAGTAGATGATTACAACAGTAGTGAACACTTTACCTTAGTTGACTGGCAGGGTCCCCCACCTCCCTGTTTCCTTCTGCAGATGCCTCCTGATGCCTAAGATGCCAGTCTTACACCTGTTCCACTACTTAGCTGTTCCACTCACTCACTATGACATAAACATGCTGAGATATGTTGGGTGAAAGGACTTTTATAGTTCCTAGGGAGACTTCCTGGTGTCACTGTATTGGTCATGCTTGTCACGCGACCAGTCTGCCCCCTCAAGTTTATTCCTACTTCCTGCTGTCCCCTCCATAAACATAGAAACATAGAAGTTGACGGCAGATAAGGACCGCAAGGCCCATCCAGTCTGCCCATTCACCTGCCCTCCAAGCTTTCGATAGCAGGTGAGTACTGAATTTACAGCCTTTTTTTCATGCAGTGGCCTTCAGAACCCCCTTGGTTGGCACTCCATCCTGCTCCTCTGCGTGCCAAACCTGTAAGAAACAAAGCTTTTAAGTACCTCAGGAGACTTCCTGGTGTCTCCCTATTGGTCGTGCTTGTCACATGACCAATCTGCCTCTCTTAGCTTACTCCTGCTGCCCCCAATGTTTCACCTGCTCTCCAAGCCTTCAATACCATACAAGTAGGAATTGACAGCCTTTTTTCACCCATGCAGTCTTTTGAGAACCCTCTCCACTGGTGCTCCATCCTGCTTCTCTGCTACCCTCACTCCCACTGCATTGTTCATGTAAGTAACCTCCCTGACACTCTCAGTGACCATGATATGGTCTACTTCATGGGCAAGATTCACCATCCAAAAACTCCCCTCCCCCAAAATCATTCCCCTTGAGTCTTTCAGGTTCACTGGACTTGCCCTCCTTCCATGCCTACCTGTTAGCCACCGATTGGTCCTACATCTCCACAGCCACTAACATCAACTCTGCCCTCCAGTTCTTCCATACTAAATTTATGGCTGCCTGGGGTCACCATGCCTCTTTCTGGAAAACCAGGATCCAGGGTCCCCATCTTTCCTGTATCTCTGCTGAACTACTGGCCTGCCTTCGAGCAAGAGTTCAAGCTTGGCAGTTCTATAAGATCACTGGTTCACCTGCTGCTCTGTTAAATTACAGGAGTCTTCACAATGCTTACAGCAAAGCCACCAGTCTTTTGAAATCTGATTACTTTGCATCCATAGTCCAGAGCAACTTAATCACCCCTTCAATTTTTGGAATGTTATCCACTCCCTCTTCTCTGGGCAGAGTGGGTGGGCCTAATGCTGGGCAGACTGGATGGACCAATCGGTCCTTATCTGCTGACAAATTCTATGTTTCTATGTTTCTATGTCCCCCCCCCCACCCAGTCCTCTCCTCCCCTCACATTCTCATAACTGGCAAGTCCCACATCATTGACCTGGCTCAGGGATCTCAACATGTGCACCCTGGAAGAGAGGAGAGTGAGCGGGGACTTGATAGAGACCTACAGGTTCCTCACGGTGGTGAACAGGTTGAGGGAGGGGAGTCTCTTTCAAATGAGAAAGAGCACCAAGACCAGAGGGCATGTGATGAAGCTGGAAGGAAGAAGTTTAAGAGGGATGCGAGGGATTACTACTACACTGAAAAAGTGGTGGATGTCTGGAACAAACTGCCAGCAGAAGTGGTGGAGTCAAAAACAATAGGGGGCTTCAATCACGCACTTGTGGTGTAGAAACCCAGAGTCAGAGAATAAATGGGAGGAGTGGTACTGGTGACCACCAAACAGGAAAGAGACCTGGGTGTTATCATATCTGATGACCTAAAGGTGGCCAAACAGCATGACAAGACAGTGGAGGATTCCATGTTATGAGGGCGATCGGAAAATAGTGATTGCCATTTTGCCGAGTGTACATCGCTGAAAATGAATTTCTGCGATGCACACTCGTTATGAGGAAAAAAAGGGCACCCCTAGACCTATGAGTTTAGTTTTTAATGTGGGGGGCTGTGCCCCTCACACCCCCCTACTTATAGATTCTCAACTCCAGGGGAGTGCATGTCAGGGGGGTAAAAACTTAACAAAATGGAAAGCCACCTGCGGAAAAAAAAACGCACCACGATGGACCCGAACACTGCACCTTCCAGCTGACCACCCTCCCCACCACGCTAGCAAACCAGCTCGGCAGTTGCCTACCACACCCTCTCCCACATACTATCCCTCCCCTGTCTGTCCTCTCATGCATGTGCGTGGGCGCATACTTCCTGTCTCTCTATTAGTCCACCCCAGTATCCAGTCGCCCTCCTGCTAGGTAGCCATGAACACGGGCACCGTAACTGAGTCGCTCTTTTTTGTAGGCACCCAATTTCAGTCACCTTGTTCACGTGATACCCAGTGGAGAGAGCCAGTGGGATGCTAGGGTGCACAGGGAGGGGTATCACCAGCAGAAAGAGGGAGGTGGTGATACCTCTGTATCACTGTATCACTAATTTCTGATGAGACCTCACCTAGAGTACTGTGTCAAGTTCTAGAGTCCTCATCTCCAAACGGACATAGACAGAGTTGAGGAAGTCCAGAGGAGGGCAACTAAAATGGTGCGGGATCTGCATCAAAACTCCTAATAGGAGAGACTGAAGGACCTTAATATGTACAGACAGGAGGAAAGGAGGGAGAGATGGATATGATAAAGACTTTCAAATACCTCAAGGCTATAAATATGGTTCAAGAAGGAAGCTTTTTTCAGAGAAAAGGATGCACAAGAACAAGGGGTCATGCAATGAAGCTGGGGGGGTGGAATCAGGGAAAATGTAAGGAAACGCTTCTTCTTTACAGAAAGGGTGGTGGATACCTGGTATAGCCTCACTGAGGAGACGGTGGAACAAAAACTGTAATGGGATTTAAGAAAGCATGGGAAAGGTATAAGGGAACCTTAGAAGCAAGAAAAGGGAGGGTAAAGCCAGAGATCAAGTAGGGTCAACGGTGTGACAGTAGGTAGGGAACATGGGCAGACTACGTGGGCCAAGTGGTCCTTATCTGCTGTCAAATTCTATGTTTTTATGTTTCTATGTTTCTAATCATGCATGGGATAGACATAGGGGAATGTAAATAAATAGGCAGGTAGGAGGGAGGTCACAAGAGACCAGTTAGGGTATGTGGAGACAAATTAGGCAGGGACCATCAGGGCAGACTTGATGGGCCAAGCAGTCCTTTCCCTTTTTTTTACCATAGAGCTTTCTGGCCCTGATCACCATCACACCTGTGTCAGATGAGTTTGGTCCCCCAGTCCCATCCACCACTCCCCCCCCCACTGTTGTTCCAGTGGGATCCACAGAGGATGGGACCCAAGGGAACCTTTGCCATAGTATAAGGTGATGAGTTCACATAAATTATTTTTTGTGTATTTTCTTCCTTGTCCCCCCTTCCCAAAGCTCAGCACAGGAAGTGCGTCCCCACACATATCCCTTGAATGCACTTAGTGCTGCCTGGTGGTGGAAACCCATCCCCCTTGGCCCACTGCATGGGTCGCTACTGTGCTAGAACTGGAGCACCTCACTCCCCTAGCTAGCAGTGCTGCAGCACGAATGTGCTACTCCAGCCCCCCCTGCCACCTGACCTGGCTCTCTGAGACTGCTCCTAAACCCAGGTCACCAATACAGAAGCATGTGGTGGTTCCACTGGGCCATTGGTCACCTTATGGTCCTTTTCTGATGACAAATTCTGTTTCCATTTCTTGCTGCTCTTGCTTCTTCCTTCAACTCATTTTTCACAATCTGTGTCCTCTTTATCCTTCTCCTCTCCCTCTCCTTCTCTCACTGTATCACTCTTCCCTTGCACTCTTTCTCTCCTACCACTCCCCTTGCTTCTCTCAAAGCTTTGCAAGCTCTTAACTCTCAAATGGGTAAAAGTCCTGACATCCTTGACTGCAGGCTTCTACATCTTTCTGCTTCTAAATCTTTCTGCTTCTGCTATTGCCATCCCTATTACTCTTCTCTTTAACCTCTCCTTCTCCTCTGCCTCTGTCCTGGATGCCTGAAAACAAACCACTGCCACCCCCCCTCCCTAAAGGGAGTGATCACTTTTCTCTGGAATCTATCACCTTATCTCTCTCCTCCCCATCTTGGTCAATTTTCACGAACATGTTCTCTCACAACTCTACCCTTTCCTCAATTCCTCCTCCTTTTTCACACCCTTCCAGTCTGGTTTCTGGAAGTCCCACTCCTATTCCACCTAAAGTACCTCCTTTGGCTCATTGTCTCCAACCAATCCAGTATGGACAGGGTCTCTACACTTCCGCCATCTTTGTCAGTTTAGCCAAAGCTTTCAAAGCTATGTCACATCTCCTTCTCATGGACAAGCTTAAGGCAGTGGGGGATCACTGTCTCATCTGTCAGCTGGTTCGCTCCTACCTTGAGGTGAGGTTGCAAGCTGTCTGTATCGGAGACATCCCCCCCCCCACCCACTTCCTATCTGCTCAGACATTCCTGAAGATTCTGTCCTGGGCCTCATACTCTTCTCCATCTTCCTAAATATTCACTAAAAATACCACTAACAGCTTAATCTGCTTCAGTGTCAGTTGGCATCCATCTGTATCCCCCTCCCCCGGGACTAGGCTGAAAATAGGCAGAATTGTCTAGTCCTCCTTTCCCAGTCAACAAAAAGTAAAATAAATAAATGATCTCCCCTCAGCCTGTTCTCTACATCAGTCCACATGTATGCTGGTTGACTCTGACTCTTCTGCTGCTGACCTAGCTGCCCATTTCCAAGAGGGTTTTGATAGTGCTCACATTGGTTCCATTCCAACAATCTGTCCCCTCAACACCAAGAAAATGGTCTCCATGATTCCTGACCCTTACAGATGCATGGCAGGCTCTCTCCTGTCCCCTGCTTCCACATCCTCAATGATACTAGGACTGAGGATGTCTCCTCCTCCTATAAGTACCTTGGGGTCTGACTGAACCATCTCATTGACTTCTCATCTCACGCTCCACCCCAAACTGCGTGTGCTGTACAGAAAGAAAGTCAGTATCCCTCTCCCAGTCTGTTGAAAGTTAGTCTCAAAGATGATTCTCCTAATTTTCTATTATGGTGACATTGTTTACAGTGTAGTAGCTAAGTCCACCCTTGCCAAACTGTACCTCATCTTTCACTCATTCTGCCACTTTGCCTTAAACTGCCATCTCCATACCCACCACTGCTCCCTTTACCACACTCTTTTCCTCCCTTCCCTTGATGCAGGATGCCTCATTCACTGTACCTTCTTCACCTCCAAATTCTGGCTTGGCACTCTCTCTACCTTCCTATCTGCCCTCCTATCTCTCCCCCACTTCCTCCTCCTACCCCCTCTGAAATACTGCTTCTCATGCCTTCTCCCTCCTTTCCAAGAAAACTACTGTGGGCCATGCTGCCTTCTCATATCATTTTCCTATGTTTTGGTCCTCTCTTCCTCTATTTGTCTGCTCAGCCTCCTCTTCCTCCTCCCTTCATGACTTTTCTTCCCCCTCTTGCAACTGTACCTGATCCTTGAACCATGTGGTGTTGGTCACCCTCATTTCACCTGGTCTGTGTGACCTAAATTACTCCTAATCAGTGCTTTTAGTATGGTAATGTCCTGCTTCTGTACCTACTCTACTGCACTGGCATTTGCTAATTCCTGTTCCTTTGTGGGAGTCTTGGGGGTATATGTCTGCTCCTGCTCTCAGCACTGTATTGACCTGAACAGTGCCTCTCCTCTTCGCACAGCCATACCTTGCTCCTCTTGGCCTCATCACATCAGGCAACCCAGGTTTCTCTCTTCTTGTACACTTTCCTTATGTATGTCTAACGTACGCAATCAAAAGCATTTCCCTCCAACCGGCACTTAAAACTAATATTCCAACTCCCCCACTACTCCGTCACTGCTAAACTCCACTGCCCTCCAGATCTCCCCTCTCCAAATTCCACTGCTCCAGCTTCCATTCTCCACTGACCCCACACCCCCTTTTAAAATATCCACCTTGTTACTCACCCTGGGTATATCACTTTGTCTTCTACCAGTCAGTGGACCACACCACTTGTGTACCACTGACACCCTTCCTAATTGGGATAGCTACAGTCTCCACTTCAATAACTCCTCCTCCTTACCTACACCTCCTAGTACTGTGACTTCCCCTTTGTGTACTCCACCACCCACCCTTGGGACACCAAACCACTGTACAGCAGCCCTCTGTTCAGGTCTTCCATTAAATGACTTTGTCAACCTCATTTGCTTTCAACAAAGTTACTACTCCCTATGAGTAGGCTACCATAGGAACCAGCATCTGCTAACCAGCATCTTGCCCACTTCCCAAAAAAATCTCTATCCCCTCACTTGGACACAGATGTTTAATCCTTCTCTTACTACTACTCTCTGGTTCCATACACCCCAACTCTGCCTCCCCCGACACAGACAGCAATGTCCATCCCCCACAAGATGAAAATATGATCAGGATTTTACAAGTGAATATTCAGAGCCTTATGGCAAAAAAAAATCCTCTTTTGAATCTTGGGTCTCAACCAACATCTTCGACATTATAGCCCTCACTGAGACTTGGCTCTCTGACAAAATTCCCTCAAGTGAAATTAATCTTGATGGTTACTCTGTGGCCAAAACAGACAGAATTGGCAAGAGGAGTGGGGGTTGCCTCTTCTTCATCTCCAGTCAACTCACAGTCTTTGAGCTCAACACTAAAACTGAGACTCCCATGCTTGAAGCACTCTCCATTAACCTAGTCCTCGGTAACAGCAAAACCCTAACACTAACCATTGCCCATCTTCTCACAGGCCCTGGCAGCGAGCTTGAAACTCTCCTAGATCTAAAAGCCTCCCTTCCAAGATGTAGAGAATGGAATATCCTAGGGGATTTCAACCAAAACAGGCTCACAAGCCAGGCAGATGTGACCAGAGTAGCTACTGTAGGGCTCAGCCTTCACCAAATTATCTCAACTACCACCCATATGCTTTGTAACACTTGTTATGAATCCATCCTTGATTGGGTCATTGTTTCCAACACCAACTGGGTTGTGGAATCAGGTGTGCTCCTCAACTCAATTAGTGACCACAATGCAATTTTCTGCAACTGATCAGTTAAAGGTCTCAAAATAGAACCTAAGTACATTTCCTCCAGACACCTAAAACAATTAAACATGGAAGAAATTTACCAGTGCCATCTCTCCAGCTGACTTGTCCTTCACCTACAACATTGGAAGTATTAATGATGCTCTAGACTCCTTTACTAGAACCTTTCTTTCCATCTGCAACTCCCTTATTCCCTTAAAAAACTCAGAGTCAAGAGAAAAAAATCTGAATGGGTCACTCCTGATCTGTTAAAAATTATGCGTAAGAAGGACAAGACATAGTCCTCACATAGGAAATTTAAACTCCCCAACCTTCTGCAGCTGTATAAGATGCTCCACAACAGATGCACATCAGCTGTATATGCAGCCAAGGTAAGATTTCTCAAAGGCAAACAAGTCAGTGGTTTGGGTGGCATCAAACTCATCTGGAACACAGTAAATGAACTTCTTGGCAGGGGAAAAAAGGATGAGCAATTCTCCCTTGCCAAAAATAGAAAACTCTTCCAGGAGCCAAGGGGTGTTGCCAACCTGCTCAACTCCCACTTTGGGGACCTCAAAAAATATAAGCCCAATATCAACCAATCTAACGACACAAGCCCAGTCAAAACCCCTAACCCTCCAAAAATTCCCACCAGCTCCAGTTTTCACTTTTGTTACCTCTCTCCCTCACAGGTTATCTATTACTTTAAAAAAAAATGACCCCAGGCACAGCTTAGGTGCTGATGACATTGACTACCGTGTTCTTAGACTTGTATATGAACACAGCGTTCTCCCTCTTACCAACATTTTCAATCACTCACTTTGCACTGGTGTCTTTTCCAGCAAATGGAAAATTGGCACCATTAAACCACTCCACAAATCTGGTTAAAAAATGATGTGCATAGCTTCAAGCCAATTTCTCTTCTTGCTCCCCTCTCCAAAATCTTGGAAAAGATTGTCTTTGACCAAACCATGGAATTCATGGAAACCTATAACCCACTCACAGATTAACAACATGGATTCAGGTCTAGCCACAATACAAAGATTGCACTGGTTAAACTAACCAACTTCATTGATAAGGCCAACGACGAAGGTCTCTATACTGGTTCTATATTTGTAGATCTCACCAAGGCCATTGAGCTAGTTGCCCACCTCATACTCTTCAAGGCTTTATCCCACCTTAATTTCTCAGATGAAGTTCTAAACTGGTTCTAGCACTACCTAAATAATAGATCTCACACTGCCTTGATCAAAGGACTGTATTCAGATATCTGTCCCATTAAATATGGAGTCCCCCAAGGCTCCATTTTGTGCCTCTTACTCTTTTCCCTCGTCATTAATTCCTTCCCCGAGATCTGCAAGCACACAGAGTTAATCCTTTATGCCAATGATGAAGCTCTTTTCTGCAAAGTCAGGTGTCCCATGACTCTCATCTACAATCTCTAGCACAATTTCTATAAGCTGCACTCTTGAGTCTCCTCCCATGGACTGGTCCTCAATGCCAAAACAACTAAATCTATGGTTTTCTCCAGTGCTAAAAAAGCAACTGATTTCAATTTTACTCTCACTGATAATGACGGCAACATCATTGAAAGAGTCATAGAATTTAAACATCTTGGTATTCACCTAGACTGCAACCTGTCATACGAATGCTACATTACCCAACTCATCAAAAAATATATATCAAAGGCTCGGGATGTTATACCGAGTTAAATCAATTCTTCATTCATGAAACCAGGACACTGGTTGCAAATAGCTTACTGCTTCCCCTCCTCTATTACGGATCTATTGTCTACTCCTCCTCTCCATCACAAAAGACTCTCTGTAGGTTAAGAGCCACCTACCATAATATTATCAGGTTCATAACAGGCCTCCCCAGAAGCACACATCACTGCAATCTTTACAAGGCTGCTAATTGGCTATCACTTGAAGACAGATTTAACTACAAAATCCTGACCCTTTTCTTTAAAGTTTATTTATTTATTCATTTGGTAACTGGGTTGGTGCACTGATCCGAAAACCTTTTTTAGGCATGGCCCAGGCCAGAAACTGGCACACAAAGCATACAATACAGTGAGAGAATAGTATGGATCAGTTCTATGTGATAACGGTGATCGTGGAATAGCAATCACTGTTTGGGCGAGTGTATATCACCAAAAATGAATTTCAGCGAAGCACACTCACGGTGAATGGCAAAAGGGCACCCCCTGTGCCCCCCGCTCCCCCCCACTAAAGGATTCTCAACTCCAGGGGGCTGCGTGTTGTGGGGGAAGTGAAATGCTTAAAAAAAAAAAAACAAGCCACCTGCCGGCAGAAAAAAATATGCACCCTGCACCTCAAAACTGACCACCCTCCCCACCACACTAGCAGACCAACTCAGCAGCTGCCCACCACACCCCCTCCTACATACCTTCCTTCCCCCCCCGCACATGTGCATGCACATATACTCACGTACGCTTCCTGTTGCCCTACCTCACCCACCCAGGTATTCGGTCGCTACCCTGCCAGGCAGCCCTGGACACAGTGCCATAACTGAGTCACCATGTTTGTAAGTGTTCAATTGCAGTCACCATGTTCACTGGCTACCATGTGGGATCATACAGGGAACATAAAAGGGAATCCAGTGTAGGTCAAGCTAACAGAGAAATTATAAGGTAAACAGTACTAGATGCATCAACAATTGAGCATACCAAGGTGTATAACATTTAGGTAAACAGGGTAAGGTTGCTCTATCATTCAACAATAGGAATAACAATAGTGATAAGGGCGGGAGAGGACATCGGAGCACTAGAAGGGGGAGGGGGTAAGGGTGGGCTGCAAGGGAGGTGTAGCTGTGCTAGTGACCTGTGGGCAGATGCAGGTTGTGGAGGACAGAAAGTGCATTCTTAATAGGAAATTTAGATTCTGAGGGAGGTTGGGGGAATGTAGGGAGGAGAGGAGGTCATTCCATAGTGAAGGTCCGGCTGTGGAGAAGGCTCTTAGGAGAAGGTTCTAAGTTCTCATCAAGAATTGCTCTCTAACTGCATTGTCTTGGGCTTTCAGAAGCCCACAGGGGCTTGTACCACCAGATCCACCACCCTCTCACTCCTTCTCACAGCCTTTCTGTCACACTACCCAAGGACTGTACTCCCTAGCCTCCAGGGGCACCAGACTCTTTAACAGCCTCCCTTACTCTCTCATTCAATATCCATCCCTAGGAATATTCAAAAGTAACCTGAAATTTCACCTCTTGGCTAAATCTGTCTGTACCTGCTCATAACAATCTCCACTTCACCAGTTCATTATCATCCCCTTCATTCTTACTTTCAATGAGTTTTACAGTTGTTTTGTAACCATGTGTATTGATTAGATGCATATCTTCCACCACTGTGTATATAAGATCCCAGGTTTTTCTTACTTTCAATGTGTTTTACAGTTGCTGTTGTGACCATTTGTATATTTTGGATGCATTTTTCCACTGCCATGTATATATTATTTCATGTTTTCTTGTGTGTCTACCTCTATGTATATATGTTTTTATGCCATGTTGTCCTTTGACTGAACACTTGTGAAAACGGGCAGACATGCTCACATGCCTTCCAATATAAAAATTAAAAATGAAGTGAAATGAAACTGTATTGCACTTTAAACTTAATTCATTGTTTTACATCTTTGTATTGTGTTGTGCTCTTCGCCTACCTGTACATGTGACTGCACTGCTCCACTGTAATTGTTTTATTATACTTTTATTGCAATGTATTTTATTTGTATTACCACTGCACCTTACAATGTGCAATCCTCACTTGCTCATTTTGTATTGTTTTCTCTACTCCCCTCCCCCCCGGATGATTTACCTGGAAATGAGCTGTTATCAGCTCCGTATGTCTTTCCTAGTAAAACTCTAAAATAAATAAACATAACCTCTCTTCTCTCACCCTCCCCCAATCATCCACCTACCAACTCTGGTCTGCTAACTCTTGATCCTTCACTCTTCCTTGCTTTGAAACAAATTGATTTCTTCTTCTACATTCCCAGCCTTTAGAATGACCTACAACCTCTATTCCATCACTCCTCCTCTTTCTGCTCACTTAAGCAGCTCCTAACAGATTACTTTACTCCATCCTGTTGCTGCTCCTAGTTCCTCTCTGCCCCAGTACTCTTTTAAGGGGCTGCTGCATTAGGTACTTCTCTCTCTAGCTACTCAGTATCAAACCTAAGCAGAAAACTGGGCACAAAGTCCACTGTCCAGAGGCTGACTCAGGTTAAAATATAGAAGACTGGAAGACAGCTTACATTGTCCCTCTTCTTAAGGGTAGCAGCAGGGAGGAAGCTAACAACTACAGACCATAAAGCCTCACATCCGAGATGGGAAATTAATGGAAACCCTGTTAAAAGAAGGTTAGTGGAATATCTTCAATCCAGCGGATTGCAAGGCCAAAAGCAACATAGGTTCATGGGAATATCTTGAATCCAGTGTGTTGCAAGACCAAAGGGAACATGGGTTTACGAGGTGGGGAGGGGGGTGTCATGCTAGATAAATCTGGTCAATTTTTTCAGCTGGGTGACCAGGGAAATAGATCAAGGAAGGTCACTGGACATGGCCTACTTGGACTTCAACAAGGCCTTCAACACTGTGCCACATAGAAGCCTGATAAAGAAATTGGGCTGCCTAGAGGTGGTATCCAAACTGATAAGCTGAGTAAAAAACTGATTAATGGATAGGTGGCAGAGAGTAGTAAATGGCAGTCATGCTAATGAGGGGAGAATGACTAGTGGGTGCCACAGGGCTCAGCACTGGGCCCAGTCCTCTTCACTGTCTTCATAAGTGACATTGCAGAAGAACTGGAAGGAAAGGTATATATTTTTGCAGATGTCACCAAGACTTGTAATAGGGTGGATATGCGGGGGAGGGAGTGGAAAGAATAAGAAGGGACCATAGAAAATTTGGAGTGGGAAAGGGTATAGCAACTGAGGTGCATTGCCAAGAAGCGCAAGATCATGCACCTATGGCACAGAAGTCTGGAGGTGAGTAAAAAATGGTGGGGAGGTACTGTCGGGCACTAAGCAGAAAAGAGACTTTTGGGTTATAATATAAGATGACCTTAAAGTGGTAGAGTAGTGTAACAAGGCAGTAGGCTGGGCCAGTGGGATGCTGGGGTGCTTTGTGAGAGGTATCACCAGCAGAAAAAAAGAGATGGTGTTACCACTGTATAGGTCGTTGATTAGACTCCACCTGGAGTTGTGTCCAGTTCTGGAGGCTGTATCTCAGAAAGGACATAGTCAGGGTGGAGGCAGTCCAGAGGAAGTCAATTAAAATGGTGTGAAGGTTGCATGAGAAACCCTACAAGGAAAGACTAAAGGATCTCAACATACACACCCTTGAGGAGAGGTGGGAGAGAGAGGACATGATAAAGACTTAGTACCTCACGGATGTGAACAACGTACAGGAGGGGAGTCTGCTTCAGATGAGGAAGTGCACTGAAACAAGTGGGCATGCAATGAAGCTGGAAGGGGGGATGTTTAGGACAGATGTTATTTCACTGAAAGAGTGGTGGGTGCTTGGAACAAACTGCCACCCAGTGTAGTGGGGGTGAAAACAGTGGGGAGCATCAAGCATGCATGTGATGGCATGGGAGAATACTGGTAAATAGGCAGGCAGGGGGAAGGGTCACCAGAAACTAGTTAGGGTCTGCAGGGAACATCTGGGCAGACTGAGTGGGCCAAGTGGTTCTTTTCTGCTGACAAATTCTATGTTTCTGTAACGTAGTTTATTGTTGGTCCAAAGGCAGTGCAGTTTATGATAACACACCAGAAAAGACACACAACTTTTTGTGCCAAATCAAGCATTTTGTCAGGGTTTCTGACCTCTGGTGTTTGCTCATGCAAGTGAATGTAAAATGGCAAGGAGCAATATATATGAAAAAACAGAAAACACAAATGAAAAATAGACCATATGCACCTCCTATCTTGGAGCAGTATGTTTTTTAATACAGTATCTGCCTCTCCATGTGTAGCCAGATTGGAGCATATCCCTCTCCCTCCAAATTTCTACTCCACTGTCCCATTAAGCCCAATTGCCCAGCCATGTAATATAAATAAAGATCTGGAAGTTTAAGACCCCCCATGTGTTGTGGAAGACGTAAAGTGCTTTGTTTTTTCCTGGGCGGCTTAGAGTTCCACAGAAATTCAGACATTAGTTTTTGGATTTTGATAAACCATAGTTTAGGGATGCTATATGGAGCCAGGTGAATTGGGTACAACAGTCTGGGCAATAGGTTCATTTTGATCAATCCTAGCCTAGCTGTGAAATTCAAAGGAACTTTATTCCATCTAAGTATGTCACTTCTGATTGTTGACAGCAATTTTCCTATATTTGCTTCCGCCCCTTCCTTTGTATTTGCAGTGATCCATATGTCCAAATATTTAATCTTTTTTGGGGCCCAGTAGATTTGCAGTGGTTCAAAGTCTGCTTTATAAATATACGAGATGAGAGGAAGAACTTGTGTTTTGCTCAAATTCAATTTGTAATTCGAGACCTTAGAAAATTGCCTTATAATTTCTATAGCCCATTTGAAACTCTCTGCTGGATCTTGTAAGTGTAATAATATGTCATCCACAAAAACAGAGAATTTGAATTCCCCCCCCCCACAACAATTCCCTGTATCGTAGAATCTATATTAATCGCTTTTAGTAGGGGTTCCAAATAAATGTTAAACAAAATTGGTGATAGGGGGCATCCCTGTCTGGTCCCATTGTCTAATTGAATCTTCTTCGATACATATCCATTACATAGAACCCTGGCTGTGGGGGCTGCATATAGGTTTTTAAGTCCTCTGAGAAGGCCCTCTGGGAAACCCACCCTCTCCATGGTAGCGATTAAAAAGGTGTGGGAGACCCTGTCAAAGGCCTTCTCAGCATCTAATGAGATCAACGCCATGGGTAGCTTAGAATTGGACACACAGTTAAGTATATGGTGGAGCTTCCTAAGCGCATTGTGTGCCCCTCTGCCCGGCACAAACCTTACCTGTTCCTGACTAATTAGAACTGGAGCAAGTTTTAGGATTCTATTGGCCAGGATCCTTGTCAGTATTTTGATGTCTTGATTCATCAAGGCTATAGGTCTGTAACTACCTGGCAATTCTTTTGGTTTGTCTGGTTTCGGGATGAGTGTAATATATGCCTGATACAAAGGGGGGGTGAGGGACTCCTTCCTGCATTATTTTAAGAAATAGATCTTTCAGTATGGGGAGTATGGTTGAAATATGAGATTTGTAAAACTTAGCTGAGAGACTGTCCGGTCCTGGTGTTTTGCCATTTGGTAATGAGTTTACCGCATCAAATATTTCAGATTCCTTTATTGGGGCTGCCAATGTCTTTGCTTGCACATAGTCAAGCCTGGGGATAGGTATGCTGTCCAAAAACACCCTTATTTCCTCCTCATTGCTAGTCACACCCCCTTGATACCTTGATAGATCCCTTTATAATAGGACTCAAAAGCATTGGCCATTCCCTGAGGATCCGTTATAGTTTCTCCTTAAAAGTTTATTAGCATAACAGTGCATGCCACTTCCCATTCCCTAACTCTAGCTGCAAGAAGGTGGCCAGGTACATCCCCCTGTAATAAATATTTATCTTGAAGCTTTTCTAACCAGTAGTCCACCTTGCCATAGACTATATCCGCCATTTCATCTCTCAAATCTTTAAGTTCAGCATCCAAGTCAACAGAGAATCCTTCCATAGGAGCGAGTGAGTTAATAGCCCCCAATATAAACTCCTCCCATGCTTTTCTCATGCTATTTCTTCTAGCTGTGTATCTTTGGGCTATTCCCGCATATAGTACTTTACATGTTGGCCAGGCTAACTTTTTGTCCTGAAGTGCTAGTATTTGGGTCTGGATAATCTCAACAAGAGCATCCTCTAGCTTGGTCAAAAGTGTATTGTCTGCTAATAGAGATTCATCTAATCTCCATCTATATGGCCTAGGTGGAATAGATTCAATCTCCAATGACAGCTGAATTGGGGAGTGGTCAGACAAAACTCTGCTATGGGTGATTAGCTCTTTGATTCCCCTTAGCTCTTCTTTATTGACCAAGAAGAAATCTATCTGAATGTGGTTTTGTGTGCTCCTGAATAAAATTGCTATCCTCCTTATTGTGTGTCTGATAGGGGTCGACCAACGCCGTGACCTCTAAGAATCTATTCATGGCTATCTGGGCCTTAGATGGTGGTTTTTTTAAGATGGCAGTTTCCTATCTGCCCACAATACGTTTAAAAATATAGTAATACATTGTAATAGAATGATCAAATTTCCACGGTGGGAGACTGGCACAACCCACCTGCCTCCACAGCAGGCCATGATCTTCCCTTGTCTGAGGAGCCAATAGTAACAATAAATGAAAAAAAATGGGAAGCACCTTATGTGGTACACTGGATGTGTGTTTGCTTTACAAGCAAAGTGTCAGAGGTTTGATTCTAGTTGAGGGAACATATTTGCCACCTTATCAAGAATATTTGGGGGGGGTGGCTCAGGGGCAATGTGAGGAAGTATTTTTTCATGGAGAGGGTGGTGGATGCATGGAACAGCCTTCTTGAGGAGGTCATGGGTTAAAAAACAGTGGGAGAATTCAAGAATGCATGGGACAGACAGAAGGCAATATTTGTGGGGGGGGTATTAGGAAGTAGGCTGTTGGTTAACTAGGATCTGCAGCTTATCCAATAGGTAGGGAAATGGGCAGACTGGGTGGGCCAAGTGGTCCTTATCTGCTGTCAAAGTCTATGTTTCTATGTTTCTAGCAATTCTAAATGTCCCCTGCTCCCCAACCCTGGCTGCACCCTGCTCCCCACTCTTCCCCCACAAAGCACCCATTTCTAAGTTGGGAAGACAACCAGCACAACCCGCCCTTCTCCACTGCTGGCTGCCTTCTCATAAATGAACACATTGCACACTTGCTTTATAATAGTAAAACCAGCTGATCACAGCAGGATGATGCCCCTTTGCAGGCCCACATGGCCAACTGTGGTACTCACCCTTCAGATACTGATTCAGGACACGTGCTGGAGGTACATCCAAGGCAAGATGGGTGATGAGGTGAGGAGGGCCTGCAGATGGGGCAAGCTAAGCAGACCAGGAGATGAAAAAAAATCTCTATGTACAGAAACAGCAAGTGAAATGGTATGATTTAGAATTTCATTGATTTTAACATTACTTGCAGATTAAACATGCTCATCAGTAGAACTACCAACTTTCCAATTTATCACTTTGATAGAATGAACACTAAAATGATCATTCATCCCAGTCTAGTTTTCTTTCCTGCATGAATTATAATGACAATGCCCCCAGTTTAAAGAAGCTTCTGAAATGACCTTATTAATTATATGGAGGATCAAGCCTGCAGCAGTGTGTCATACTGCCCCTGACCTGTTTGGTAACTGTCGTCACTGAGAATTTCATTTTATAAAAGCCGTTCAACACATAAAAGAGCATCAAAGGGCAAATTGCTGTCATAAGGAATTCTTTATTGCTTGCCTCTTTTATGATATTTCACTCTTCAGCCCTTCCCTTAATTCCTTTCCATTCAGGACGCTACTGTAACAACGTTACTCACTATGAAAAAAAGAGCTGGGCTATTTATGGCCTGGAGATGTTTACCTTCAGTAAGAGACACTATAAAGAGGGCATTGTTCTCTCTTTCCCAGTTAATACAAATAAAATCCTCTGCTGAAATAGAGAAATCTTTCCTACAGATGTAGCAAATATGTTCACCACATTATTTCTGCCCAGCTGTTTCAAACACTAATAATTTATTACTACTAATTTTATATTTATCCGGCACCCTTCCATGGTCTCAGAGCACCTGAATATGAACATATTTCCTCCAATAATGCTTTTAGATGTCCAAAATTGTTTTTTGCCACAGTGGTTCTTGTACAACAATTTGCACAAAATAGATGATTTGATACATTTTATTGAACCAACAGAGATTTACAGAAAGCCCATAAGCTTTTGAACCTTCAGAACCTTGTTCCTTTAGAAGTCCAGACATTCCATGACTTAATCTTGTTACAAAATGGCCATCTCAGAGTGCTTGCAAGAGGGAGAAGACACAGCTACCAACCAACTTGTCAAAAGCACCATATAAACAAGGCCAGTGATTTACAGTGATAAGAATAATGAAATTATGTTTTCAAGACTTGAAATTCAGAGAATTTCACCAGTCATTGTTAATCTGATTTCTGGATTTTAACAGGATTCTGCTGTCATTCTTTTAGTATGTGTATAAATGATCAGAATAAAAGAAGGCTTAATATACACAGCATTAAATGAAGCAAACTGAAAACAGAACAGGAAGCAATTATTTAAAAAAAATACAAGTTCTGTTGATTTACTTATGTGGTATAAATTGCAAAATTATGTGAAATTCTTTGTTTTTAGTGGTGTGCAGGCAGTCCAAATTCTGGAATTTTACGAGGTTTTCCAGAAAAAATGAAAATCAGTGGCCTTGCATATAATAAAGTACAATGCTCAAAAACAGCTGCATGATAGATTATAATATGACGTTTGCTTTCGTTCTGTCTTTATTTTATATAATTAGTTATAAACCTGCCTACAGTTTTTCCTGTACCTGTATTTAGTATTTTCTTTAGCACTTTGGTTTATTTTACAAGTGCTGACTGCTATCTGGTTACTTTCAAGGCTTCCCCTGCTATCTCTGTGGCAGATGCTCTAACCTGTACCCTCCACCAGTCCTTTCCAGCTGTTACTCAACATGCATCACTCTCCCCTCCTCATCTTAATTACACCGCTGCTGTCTCGTCTACACCTTCTGTCTCTCCCTCTCCTTTCCCTCTATCATACTCCCCTTTCCCTCCCACCTTCCCATTTCCTGCCTCTCCCCACCTTTAATTCCCCTTACTTGTTCAACCTTGTCTTCTCTTCTTCACTTATCTCAGTCTTGAAGCACTCTTGCAATCTTGCCCTGAAACCCCTCCCAACCCTAACTCTCTAGTACCTGTCCATCAGTGCAGGTCTCTTACCCTCATGTTCCTCCTAACCTTCCCACTACTGCTCTTTAGTGATGTGGAGAAAAACCCTGCTCCCCACCCTTCCTTCCTTCCTAATTCTTACTCTTGACAAGGGCTGAGCACCTAGAATGTAAAAGCCAGGAGCCAAATCCCCATGCAAGCCCAGCTAAGGTTGTACTAATATACTACAATCCTGACCCCCTGGTAATTACAGAATCCTGGCTGTCTGCCAAAATCAGTGATGCAGAGGTTGAACTGTCTAGTACTGTGGTCCATACACAGGACCATTGGAAGCATTTCGGTGAAGTTCTGCCATATATATGTGTGTCTCATCCTCAGCTGTGATATTGTATATTGTTCCATTACATAGGCCGTCTTTCCCTTGCTCACATCCCATTTTCATTTTTGGGATTTAATCATTCTCAAAATTAAGCCCATCTCCTTTACTACCACCATCTCCACTATTTCTTCCCTCCCTTCCTGCTTCAGGGGAGCTCATAGTCCTTTCAAATTTATATTTAAATTGATTCTCCCCTTTGGTAAAAATTCTGTTCAACAAATTGAGCCCCTCAACTAGAACTATGCAAATACTTTTCCCCAATGTCCGATAAAATATTTAATATTTCGGTGTTTGGTATTCGGATATTCGATATTTGGCCAGGAAAGATGCTTTTTTCATGAACTGTTCTAGACGCCCTTAAACAACACCATTAAACTCTCTTTAAACCTGATGTTCCATAAACACCTCAAAAACAGCTCAGTGACTGACTCAGAACTGTCAAAAACACAATGAAAGGTATTTGACATGTCCCACATGTAGTTATAGTTATTCAGTGTTGAAATTTTGAAAGAAAAGGTGGCTTTGTAAAGAATACTTTTACAAGTAGTTAAATGACACCATTACACCCTCTTTTAAGAACCTGATGTTCCATAAACACTTCAAAGACACCTCATCAAGTGACAGAGCTGGCAGTTATGCAACTCACAGTATTCAGGCTCCATATTTTATTATTTAACTAGCTACTATTCAGCCAGGAAAGGTGTTAGATTACTCTAGAAGCACTGTCTGAGAACACAGGGTTCTATGAACATGTCAGTGATACATCAATGACCAACACAGAACTGTCAGTAACATAAAGCAAGGTACTTTAGTTGTGGCTGTGATGCTTGGCCAGCTGGTTATGATTGTTCTATGATTTGTAATGTAGAATGTGGTATGTGACCTGTCTCACAGGAGACATTCTGTGCC
Source organism: Neoceratodus forsteri (assembly GCA_016271365.2). Lineage (NCBI taxonomy): Eukaryota > Metazoa > Chordata > Ceratodontiformes > Ceratodontidae > Neoceratodus > Neoceratodus forsteri. Next base: position 451,695,989 of record CM057455.1, on the reverse strand, counting down.
TCTGGGATGGCATCCCCTCCCCAGGTTTCAGTTAAAATTACAGAGTATATGTTAAACAGCAGAGCTATGTAATGTGATTAACTTCCAAGAAGTGACATTCTATGGCCTTGTTAATGAGCTGTGCTTCTTTGAAGCTAAGAACTAAAATATCCATGTTATGACGTCTTCAGAGGAAGAACAGTTAATTTCAGCTGGTGTTAAAAAGCTATATGGCACCTAAGTGAGATATGGCAGAGTCAGTCATAAAAGTCCTGTGATGTCTTTGAAAAGCAGGAAACCACACTAGATCAAAGGAAAGACTCAAGATCAAAGAGTCATATTGGGAAATGAGTTTTTGCTGATTTTACCTTATTTAATATACCTCCTGAGTGATAAGACATCCTGGTTGTATAATTTTTAATATACAAGGAGGAGCTAGGTGACATCATGGAAGAGCCAGGTTTAGAGACAGTTTAAACTATTATGTATCTGATCTTTAGGCACACTTTTCTTGTGGGCTCTTAGAAAACAACATCTACTTTAAGCACTGTTTAGAAGGTAATACATTAGATAGGAAAGTCTAATTGTATTGAGGTAGGTGTTCATGTTTGTACTTTTTCTAAGTTTTCTTTTAAGTGATTGTATGCTTTGTGATATATTGTTCTGTGTTTACATTGTACCTCTTTTTATCTATTTTCTAAGTAAACCTCTTATTTTAAAGAGACTGTCTGGTGTTCCTTTGAAATTCTTTCTTTTGCAAGTGAAGTATAGATGGTTAAAGTTGACAACTGTGCATAAGCTTAATGGTGTTACTGAACTGGAAAAAGGTAAGAATACCTAAAGTATTTTCATAGAGTTTTAAGGGTTCATTTTGGATACCTGGTTAGGTGCCCCTTGGCAAAAGATATCTGGCATTCCCCGAAGAGCAGATTATCTGAGCCTGTACATTTGGGTATGCTAGCATATGGTTCACAGTTTGAATCCCCCCAGAACTTGAGACCAAAGGTGATTTGGACCCACAAACAGACAGGAGGGTTACCCTGTTCTGTTACCTGTCCACAATACTGCTCTCAGAGGTTGGCACTGTGGGAGCAGAGGGCCTGACCTGCTGAGTGGGTTTGTGACAGTGGCATCCTTGAACCCCAATCGGACACAGACCAGAGATCATCAGTGCTGTGAGTGACACACCATGGTCACACAGTGGTAGAGACAGTAGGAGGGCCAGGTGTGGGTGCAGTTATGGTATCAGAGGTGGCGGAGGAGGAGGAGGAGGCCAAGGTGTCTGTAGACTTTACAGTGGCTGTAGTGGTGACAATAACAGCAGGTACACTGGTGGTACTAATTGTAGCAGCAGTGGTGGTGGTGGTCACAGAAGCTGTGGTAGCAGTGACAGCAGCACTGGAATTGCCTGGTGTAAGGATAGCACTGGCTGGTCAGGACAATAAGCACACTAGCTAGGGAGTGGTAATAAAGGCAACAGCCTTGCTAGAAGCTATGATATAAAATGGATAGGAATAGGGGGTCTCAGCTCTAAGCACCTCCTTGTCCCACATAAAATTGGCACTGAAAAATGCTGTGTCATCAACATAGTACTTGTGGTTGTGGTGGTGGTGACAGAACCAGCAGTAGTAGTAGGAGTAGTGGAAGTGGAAGACTTGGTGCTGCTGCTTCCCCAACTCACATTGGTACCACTACCAGAACCTGACTTTCTGGGAAAGAAATAAAGCTTGGCATGCCTAATATGCTGGGAGGGTCTAACACTATCCCCCACAACATCTGGGGCTGGCAGGCCAGGAGATTTGCTACGGCTGGACCATGCATGTTTGTCAGGTGGCTGATCTCAGTACGTGATTTAATATCGCTAATATCTCAGCTAATGCTATATAGTATAACAAGTTACTGTAAGTTAGAAGGAAAGGTAACTGACTAAAGTTAGTAGCACAGCTAATAGGTGGTGAGGAAAGCGTGGGCATAGAAAGAGGAAAAAATAGCCAAAGTCATCATTAAAAGAGATAACACTTTCTTCTTCCAATACATAAGTGAGAACAGGGAAGCAAGGGAATGGATAGTGAGGATTAAAGGGTTGGAAGAGGGGGACTGTGCAGAAGAGTACCAAGAAAATTCTAACATCCTGAACAAGTACTTCTTCTCCATCTTTACAATGGAGGAAGAGGGGATGGGCCACAAAGGAGTAGCAGGAATGGGGGAGGAGGTTGTCTCAAGTCCATTTTCAGAAGAAAGAGTTCTGAAGGGACTTACAACTCTGAAGATGGACAGGGCTATGGGACTGGACGGGATACACCCAAGGGTACTGAAAGAACTCAGAGAGGTCCTACCAGCACCATTGACAGCCTTGTTCAACAGCTAACTGGAAACAGGCATGGTTCCAAAGGACTGGAGAGGAGATGATGTGGTCCTTCTGCATAAGAGCAGCAGCAAGGAGGAGGTTAACAACTATAGTCCAGTCAGTCTTATTTCAGTGGTGGGGAAATTAATGGTAACCTAACTGAAAGAAAGACGGATATAGTATCTTTTTTTTTTTTTTTTATGCTCCCTTCTTCACTGCACCAGGATCCTTTCTTCAGGGACCATAGGCCGTGCTCGCTCCCGTAGTCACACCCCAGATACCTCCCTCCGGGTACCAGTGGGCCTGTTCCCATCCTGCCTTGGTTTACCCCCCAGGCGGGGAGGAGAGGGTGTCCCCATCCCTCTCTCAGTCCTTAAGTATGTGTCGGAATGCCTCGCCAACCCCTTCTATGGAGCCTGGTTATGGGTGTTCTCGGGTCGACCGGGTCCCATCTACTGGAGCCTGGTGCAGGGTTTTTCCGTTTTCTGGTCTCCCTGCCCTCAGGACGTCCGCATGCTAGGGAAGCCTAGGGGTGAAGCACGTAACGATGTGCTAGCACTCCAGCTCCTGGCAGATGTCCTCCCACCCTACTGTATGCAGTCTCACTGCACCTCCACCTGTGGTCACCCAGGTGGCGGTATAGCAGTGGGACTTGCATTCCCACCCCACCTGGAGGAGGAAAGCAGCCACTGGGCACTCAGTCCTCCTCTCCCTGGCCAGCCCTCCAGCTGCCCAAGTCTGTTCCCAAACCCGGATCGCTGGCACCACAAGTGGTAGCCCTACCGCTGCACCAGCAGGCCGGCCCTACTGATATAGTATCTTGAAGCCAATGGTGTGCAAGACCACAGACAGCATGGATTCATGGGGGGGGGGGCATACCAAATGAATGTGATAGATTTCTTTGACTGGGTATCCAGGGAATTAATTCATGAGTTTAACAAAGCATTTGACACTGTGCCACGCAGGAGGCTGATTAGAAAACTGAGTGGCCTAGGAGTGGGATCCAAAGTGCTGTACTGGGTTAGGAGCTGTTTGACAGATAGGAGACAGAGAGTGGTAGTTAATGACACTCACTCTAATGATGGAAGATTGACAAATGGCATACCACAGGCCTCAGTACTGGCACCAGTCCTCTTCAATGTCTTCATAAGTGACATTGCAGGAGAATTGGAAGGGAAGGTATGCCTTTTTGTAGATGATAACAAAATCTGTCACAGGGTGGACACTCAGGCAGGGGTGGAAAGAACACATAGGAATCTTGGGAAACTCAAGGAGTGGTGAAGAGCATGACATTTGGGAGTCAAAGCCAAAAAGTGCAAAAACATGCACATGGGGCTTGGAACCCAAAAGCTGAGTATGGGATGGGGGCAGGTATTGACAGTCACTAAACAGGAAAGAGACCATGGGTTAGCAAATCTGATGACCTTAAAATGGTAGGGCAGTGTAAGAAAGCAGTGGGTGGGGCTAGTGAGATGCCGGGGGACCTAAAGAGGGGTATCTCCAGCAGGATGAGGGAGGTAGTGTTGCCACTGAATCAGTTGCTGTTGAAACCCTACATGGAGTACTGTGCAAAGTTTTGGAAGTCACACCTCAAGAAGGACATTGACAGGGTGGAGGCAATTCAGAGGAGGGCAACTAAACTAGTGCAAGAGTTGCACAAGGAGCCCTACGAGAAGAGACTATGGGATGTCAGCATGTATACCCTAGACAAGAGGAGAGTGGCAGGTGACATAATAGAGACCTACAAGTACAGTATGATGAAGCTGGATGGGGAGCAGTTTAAGAGAGATGTGAGGAAATACTTCTTGACTGAAAAGGTGGTAGATGCCTGGAACAACCTGCCAGCAGAAGCAGTGGAGACGAAAACAGTGGGTGACTTCAGCATGCATGGGGCATATTGGAAAATAGGCAGAGAGGAGGAGGGAGGGAGGGAGGTTTGCCAGAGGCCAGTGAGGGTCTGCAGAGACAGATTAGGAAGGGAACACGTGGGCAGACTGAGTGGATCAAGCGGTCCTTTTCTGCCAACAAATTCTATGTTTCAGTGTTTCACAGAATTAATCATAACTTTCTCTACACATGGCCCGGTGTGCCATGGTCAAAGCATGAGGTCAGTTATAGCTTTCTTCGCAAAGGACCCTGCATGACGTGGAAGGTCAATCATAACTTTCTTTATGCAGGGCTCTGTGAGAAGCAGATAGGTAATAACTTTCTTTATGCAAGCTCAACCAGATCTTGCCTGAAGCAAGAGATGACTCTTAACTTTCTTTGCACAGGACTAGACCTATAGATTGAAGCAGCAGACCTGTGGGGAACAGCCTTGGAACAGTAGTTTGACCTTAGTTCACCAGTCTAGGAGCTGGGAAGGGATTGGACGTTAGGGCTGAAAAACACTAACACCACACTTCCTTCCTTTTGTGGCTTTGGAACTCTAACAACTCATTAACATCATTTTTTGCAACAAATTTCCTTACTTCTTGTGAAAGTATAATCATAACATGCTGACAAGTGGCCAATCAGGCTTTACAGTAGTGAAGGACATTATAATTCATTCATTCTGAATCTGGACACTGAAGAGTGAGGACGCTCACTCCAGCATGGAATGATTTTCTGTTTTTTACAGTTTTCTTCTACTGTATCCTTCTTTGACTACTTAGGGAAGAGGGAGACTGAGTGCTAGAGGGTAGGTAGAGTGGAGGTTATGGATTTGCTTAGCATACATTACCATGCAGTTTGCCAGGTGCAACTGCATGGAGCACACAGCTCCATCCCTTGGTTGGAATGGAAGTACAGTCTGGAAGCAGCAGGATATGGGTGCTGGCAGGCACAAGCAGTACATATACCTCACCCATGCAGCACTTCAAACAGTACAGTATATATATATATATATATATATATATATATATATATATATATACTGCCTGTGTCCAAACATACAGCCCCCCAACACCAACATTGGCACCCCACAGCAGTCCTTGGGTGCAATAACAGTGGGGTGATTCACGAATGCATGGAACAGACATGAGGCAAGTGTGGGGGGGGGCAGAGGACATAGGCTGTAGACTCACTAGGATCCCCAACATATCAACAATGTAGGGGACTGGGAAGACTGGGTGGGCCAAGCAGTCCATCTGGGCTGTCAAGGCTCTGTTCCCATTGGTGTTAAAATCCCTGGTTGTCTAGTGCCCCCTCCCATCACAATCCCCGACCCCCGTAGAAGTAAACAGTTTCCCTGGCAGTCTAGTGGTTCCCCCACCACCCCCCAGCATGATCCCCAACCACAAATCACAGACTTTCCTGGCAGTATAGTGGCCCCCCACCTGGCAGTGACAGTCCCCACTCCCCCCAATAACATCCCACAAACAGAGCCGGTGACCGGCTCAGCCCTCTTCTCTCCACCACAGCCAGCCACCGACTGAGGTACGAATGAGCGGTACTGTAATGAATGAGCTGTTTTTTTATGGATTCCTCTTTAGTAAAGCATTACCAACCAATTTTATCTGCAAACTTTTGCTGCACAGCCATTTTATTTATCTGGAGCACAGTTTTCTTTTTGCAATTTTTTTAAAGCTTCATGACCCAGTTTTCAGTTCCTTTATTATATAAGTGTGTGTGTGTGTGTGTGTGTGTAATGTATGTAGAATTGTTAGTATCCAAAGAAAAAATATATTTTGCCATGAATCTGACCCAAGTCAGGCAGGCCAGCAAGGAGGGTACCTACTTGCTCACCCCCCACAGCTAGCAGTGGAACCAGTGAACCAGAGGAGTGGCTATCTCTGCAAAGCAGTGTGCGAAAGATGGAGATTAGTGCCCAAGAGGTGGATAGACAGAAAAGCGGCAAAATTCAGCAGAAGAGCAGATAGCAAGGAGAACCAGGGATAAAGGACAACCAAGGAAGGGGCTGGAGTAGAACAGCGAAACAGTCTAGGGAGGTCAAATCATGAAAGCCATGTGCAAATGCCAGGAGCCTTAGCAACAAGATGGAGGATCTGGAGGCTGTCATGGTGCAGTCAGACCTGGACATTGTGGCCATCACTGAAACCTGGTGTAATGATAACCACGACTGGGAGATGGCCATACCTGGCTACAATATATTCAGAAGAGACAGAGCAGGCAGGAAGGGAGGAGGACTGGCACTGTATGTGAAAAATGACATAAGGGCCACAGAGATCCAGGAGGAACAAAATGGGGGAGAGATACTGTGGGTTAAGCTGGAAAGGAAAATGGGGACAGCCAACCGCACAGGTGTGGTCTATAGACCACCAGCCCAGGAGGAAGAAACAGATAGGGAGCTGATGCTAGCCATCCAAAGGATGGCAGACAAGGGTGAGGTAGTACTGGTTGGAGACTTCAATATTCCAGATGTGGACTGGAGCATCCCAGCAGCAGCATCAACTAGGAGCAGATTTATCCTGGACTCCCTTCAGGGTGCCTTCCTCAAGCAACTGGTCATGGAACCAACTCAGCAGAAGGCAATACTGGACCTTGTGCTCACAAACAGGGACAGTGTGATGGGGTAACAGTGGGGGAGCACCTGGGGAACAGTGACCATCAGTCATTGTGGTTTGAAATCACAGAAAGAGCAGAACCAAACCACACAAAAACACGTATCCTGGATTTTAGGGGGGCAGACTTTGGGAAAATGGGGAGATACTTGAAAGAGGCATTAAGGGGAATGGGACAGGAATCAGGGGTTGAGGAACAGTGGGCAGTATTTAAAATGGGGATTACAAGAACAACAGAATTATGCATTAAGCAGGTTAGCAAAAGGAAAAGGAAGAGTAGACCATTATGGTTTTCCAAAGAGGTAGCAAAGAAAGTGAAAGCCAAAAAGATTGCATTCAGGCAATACAAAAAGACACAGGCAGAAGGGGATAGGGAGAAGTACCAGGAGAAGCAAAGGGAGGCAGGGAGGTCAGTAAGGGAAGCCAAAGCTCAGACAGAAGAACACATTGCAAAATCAGTGGGTAGAGGGGACAAAACCTTTTACAGGTACATAAGGGAAAAAAGAAAGACAAAGGGAGGGATAGTGAGACTGAAGGGGGAGGATGGGTGCCACGTGGAGGATGACAACAGTAAAGCTGACATATTGAACAGGTATTTCTGCTCAGTCTTTACTGAGGAAGAGGAGGGTAATGGGTCTGAAGGGAGTACAAGGGGTGAGAATGGTGCAGAAATGGACACAAGTCCCTTACACAGAAAGGGTCCTAAAGGAACTGGAAGATAAGAGTTGATAAAGCAATGGGGCCAGATAGGGTGCACCCCAGGTCCTTAAAGAACTAAGAGAGGTGGTGGCTGAACCTCTGGCTATCCTGTTTAGCCGATCACTGGAAATAGGGAGGTACCCAAAGACTGGAGGACAGCAGATGTAGTCCCTTATACAAAAGTGGGAACAAAGAGGAAGCAGGGAACTACAGACCAGTCAGCCTCACCTCGGTGCTGGGAAGATCATGGAAGCACTACTGAAGGAGATTGGTGGAACATCTGGTTGTCAATGGACTACAGGACCCAAGGCAGCATGGTTTCACCCAGGGAGGTCGTGTCAGACCAACCTCTTGAATTTTGACTGGGTGACTAGGGAGGTGGATCAGGGGAGGGCAGTGGACATGGCCTATCTGGACTTCAGCAAGGCCTTTGACACTGTGCCACATAGAAGACTATTACACAAACTGGGGAATATGGGTGTGGGCAGACAGTAGTGTGGTGGGTAGGTAACTGGCTGGGTGGCAGGACACAGAGGGTGGTGGTAAATGGCTGTCACTCCACAGAGGGAAGAGTGACTAGTGGAGTACCACAGGGATCAGTGCTGGGACCGGTCCTATTCAACATCTTCATCAGTGACATTGCGCAGGACCTAGAAGGCAGAATTTCACTGTTCGCTGATGACACAAAGCTCTGTAACAGAGTAGACACAACAGAGGGTGTAGACAGAATGAGAAGGGACCTGCAGAAACTTGAAGAATGGTCAGGGGTTTGGCAGTTGAAATTCAATGCAAGGAAGTGCAAGATAATGCATATGGGGCACAAAAACCCTGGCACAATATATCAGTTGGGGGGTGAGGATATAGCATGCACCAAGCAGGAAAGGGATATAGAGGTTATCATCTCTGATGACCTCAAGGTAGGGAAACAGTGTGACAAGGCAGTAGGTAAAGCAAATAGGATGCTGGGATGTATAGGCAGGGGCATCACCAGCAGGAAAAGGGAGGTCATAATTCCACTATACAAGACACTAGTGAGGCCCACCTGGAGTACAGTGTACAGTTCTGGAGACCATACCTCACGTAAGGACATAGACAGGGTAGAGAAGGTTCAGAGGAGGGCAACAAAGATGGTGCATGGATTGCATCACAAGTCCTATGAAGACAGGTTGAAGGAACTGAACATGTACTCCTGGAGGAGAGGAGGGGAATATGATAGAGACATACAAGTATCTTACAGGGAGGAACAGGGTGCAGGAAAACACTATTTTAAGCGAAAAAGATGTTCCAGGACTAGAGGGCATGGGATGAAGTTGGAGGGAAGACGATTCAGAGGAAACATGAGGAAGAATTTCTTCACAGAATGGGTGGTGGACAAGTGGAACAAGAGGAAGTGGTGGGGGCTGAAACAATCACGGGATTTAAGAATGTATGGGATAGACATAAAGGAATTCTGGAGGTCAGGGGTAAGGGGCAACAGACTTCTAGGAAAACATAAACTGAACTTACAAGCTCAAATGGGCAGACTGGGTGGGCCATAGGCCCTTATCTGCCGACACTGTCTATGTCTATGTATCTATGTAAAAATAAACAATAGTCTCACAGTGGGTCAATAATACTGTTTTTTTTTCACTTGCTTACATAATCCTTTTACATATAATGTCAATCAACTTGATTGACATGCCATTCTCGTTAATCCCAGGATGAATCAGCCTCTGCATGGCAGCCACTAGTGATCAGGACAGAAAAGTGAGGATCCCACTCCCACCACCATCTTATTTTTCCCATTCCCAAACAACCATTTAAACTTTTAAATCTAAAAATCATTCTGCCACCATTTTTTAAGAACTATAGGTCCACTCTGATTGGTCAGACAGGCTTCTCACACCATTTTCCAAAAATCTGAAACTCCCCCCCCCCAAATACACCACTCCTTCTCCTCTTACACCCTAGCCTCTGCCTTACATAACTTTCTCTTATCTTACTGCTCCTGCTTTAATCCTCCATAACTGTTTCCCTAAGTGGCTGCTGCTCCTCACTCCTCCCCCTTCATCGCCTACCCCCTTCTTCTACCCCCTGGCCTTATCTACCCCCTCCTGCCTCCATTAACAACTTGCCCTTGCTTAGTTGCCCCGACAGAGTTCTCAGCATCCTGGAGGGGTCTAGCACCGGTCAAGCCTTTTCCTCTTCTCCCTTCCTCCTCTATCCTTTCTACCCAACCTTGCCCCTGCCTGCTTCTGACCCCTGGCAGGGTTCTCTGCATCCAGGAGAGGCCACTATCATATCAAATATTTTCCTTCCCTCCTCTTCCTACCTTCTCCATTCCCCCTTCTTTCCTCTCTACCCAACTAGGCCTTGCCTAGTTCTGTCCCCCCCAGCAGGGTTCTCAGCATTCTGGAGGGGCACAATACTGGGCAAGCCTCTTCCTTCCTTCCCCCTTCCCCTCAATCCTTCTACCTTTCTTGTCCTAACCTGATTCTGACCTCTGGCAGAGTTCTCAGCATCCTGGAGTGGTCTAGTTTTAGGCTAACTTCTACCTTCTCTCCTCTCCTTCCTCTTCTCCCCCTTCCCCTCTACTCTCTTTACCTTATTATTGGCCTTTGCTTGGTTCTGTCCTCTGGCAGTGCTCTCAGCTTCCTAGATAGATTTTAAGCGGCTCTCTCCTACCTCCTCCATCACGCTTACCCTCCCTCAAATCTCTACACCTTCACTACTCCCCTTGCCATTCCCCTGTCCTACACTCACTTTCCCCCCTTAGTCAAAGTCATCACCTTCTTCTGCCACTGACAGGCTTCCCCCACATCCTGGAGGGACCAACCCTTGGCATGACTCATCCTTCCCTAACCCAAGCCCTACCCCCTTTACCCTCCTACCCCTCCTCTCTCCCCCACGGCACTTAACATGCAATTAGTTCACTGGTGTAAATCACTTGCACTTTTTGTGTCCTGTCTGGGCTGCTTCCAGCTTGCACTGACCATGGTTTAACTTTCTCCTCACAGTAGACTTTTGTTCACATCATATTGCAATACTACCCCCCTCCTTATAATCTTTCCTTCTCCCAGCTGGTTTCCCCTATCCACCCCTCGACCCACTTGGATGTCCCCTCACAGCACCCCTTTTCATTTCAAAAAATGTCCTAAATCATCTTTCTCTTAGCTGTGGCCCCATCCTGCAAAGAGCTGGTAACACGGCTGTGTTAAATCACTGCACTGTGTTCCTCAGGTATATCAATTGTAATTGTATGCACATTCCACAGGTATCTGTTTTATGTAACTGCACGTTCATGTCACAAATGTATTTGTCTAGTTCTCAGTTATGTTAAAGTAAACTGTATGTCTGTTTCAACTCCCAGTTGTACCCCCCCAACCCCCCACCCAGGGTCACACTGGGAGACAAGCAACTTGTTGTTCAGTGTGCCTTCCTGGTGAAACATTTCAATAAATAAATACATAAAAGCTGTACTTCCAACATGTTTTATTAATTTTAAACAGTTTTCCCCTGTTCGTATTTTGGCCAAACAGCTGCACAATGCACTCGCTCACAGCGGGAGTTAGCATTCTCAATTACACACTCACTCTGGGAGTTGGACAACATGAGATTGCAACAGCCATGAAGGTAGTACCCACTGCTCAAAAGGGGTCAGAAAGGCAAAAACAAAAAGGTAGAATAATGCACCCTCTCATTTGATGGGAGGGGGAGCAGAAGCTTAGGATAATGAAAGTCCAGCCGACACAGTATTTGTCCAGCCTGCACTATACAACATACAAAAAGCAACAAAAGAATATGAAAATATACTCTAATGCATTCATTTGTATACTCAGCACATACAATGGCCTGTGGTAATATTTGGCACTTATTTCCATTTGTGAGGGGGCAGAACTTTCGTAACTGTCTCACGGCTTCGCCACTTGTGAGTTATGGTACCGCTGTCTCACTCATGAAAATAAATGTCTCACAGGCCATTGTATCTTTCTCGCTCTCTCTCTCTCTCTCTCTCTCTATATATATATATATATATATATACATATATATATATATATAAAATTCTGTTAATGCATCAGTTAGGGTTTCTATTACAGAGGCAAAAGTCTGTAAATTTGGTGTTAGGGATACCAACTCTACCACCCCACCACACCCCACAACATACTCCCACTGTCCATACACCCAAACCTGGCTGGATCTGTACAACCCAGACATCTTGGCTGTGTCTGAGACGTGGCTCAAGCCTCAAGTACTCCCACATGGGGTCACTGATCTTGGGTACCACTCCTTCCGCAAAGACAGAGCACACAAAAGAGGGGGTGGGGTCTTAATCTATGCAAAAGACACCCTCAACTCAGCGCAGGTCAAACTGCAGCATACCACCAGGGATGATAGTGAATCTGTATTCATTCGCATCACCCATGGTCATTGCAAGCACCTTACCGTAGGGTGCGTATACAACCCACCCAAGAATGCTCTTCAATCCCTTGAGTCTGTCCTAAAGAACATTGGTGGGGAGGTCTCCTCTGAGATACTCATACTAGGTGACTTTAACCTGAACTGGGCCCCGAATACAAACCAGACTTTAAAAGGTATGATTCTAGAAGCAAATCTTACACAGGACATCACAGGACCTACTAGATTGAACCCCAAAACAGGGAATCACTCCATCCTCGACTGGGCACTGGTGACCAACCCCTGCAATATCAAGGTTGCCGGCACCCTAGCGGATGCCCTGAGTGACCACTCCCCCATTTTCTGTATCTGGAGAAATAAGGCTCCCAGATTCCACCCGAGAATCCTGGCAGCATGAGACTACACCCACCTAGCTCCCAAACAACTCTCCAGCTACCTTAGCAGTATTGACTGGAGCCCAATCAGACTCCTCCCCTCTCTGGACCAGGCGGTTACTTTCTTCCAGAGCATACACAATACTGCAGCCAATCTATTCACCCCCATAAAGAAACTATGCGCCAAGGGCAGCTGCTATAAGTGGATTACCCCCCCCCCATGAAGGCCTTTATGCTAAACTTAGATAAGGCCTGGAAAAAGTACAAGATCTCCTCCCAACCTGCTGACCTGGTGAGCTACAAAACCCTCTGAAACAGGTGCAAGGTGGCGATAAGAACGGCAAAAAGAGAATACGTTACTCTACTTCAGAAAAAGAATCTAGGGAACCCTAAATTATTCTAGGCCCACATTAATGGGTTACTAAAAGGAAGCGGCAAGTCCGAACTAGGCCCCATCGAGGTCAAAAGACAATTACTACATAACAACCCCCAAATTGCCATCTCACTCAATCACCACTTCACCAACTTAGACTCCTACAAGGCGGGGCTACCACTTCCCAACTCTGACCATTACATGAGGTCTGCTCCTAACCTTGACCGCCCAGACTTCCATCTCAGACTGATCAAACAAATAGAGGTGCTATCTCGATTAAAGATGCTCAAAACATCTGGTGCAGGGGAACCCGATGGGATTCACCCCAGGCTGCTGAAGGAAGGGGCCCCGTCCCTGGCCAGACCCCTAACCTGGCTCTTTAATCGATCTTTAAAAGAGGAAGAAGTCCCCATTCAGTGGAAATAAGCCCATGTGGTCCACATCCACAAGGGAGGCCTGCAGGAGTCCATCAACAACTACAGGCCTATCTCCCTGCTCTGCACCCTGACAAAGTTACAGGAGAGGCTGATCTATGGGCAACTCCAGGATTACCTAGAGCTCAACAATCTTCTTGCTCCTTTCCAGCACGGCTTCAGGTCCCAGCATTGGACGGACACGGCCCTTATCAATTTCACTTCGGCCGTACCCAACAATCTGGATAAGGGGAACCCTACTGGCGCGGTCTTCATTGACTTATCAAAGCTGACCTGGTCAATCATGCTTCTTCTTACTAAATTGGGCAATGTGGGCTTGACCACCATTCCCTAAAGTGGTTTGAAAGCTACCTTACTGATCACACTCGGAGGGTAAAATGGAAAGATTCCATTTCAGAGGCGCTTCCACTAAAGGACGGAGTGCCACAAGGGTCGATACTTGGCCCACTACTTTTTTTCCTCTTCACGAATGAACTGAGCCTCCACTGTGGGGGGAGCGCAGTGGTCCAGTATGCGGATGATGCCGTTATCTACCGCCCCTCCACTAATCTGCCAGATCTTGGCTCCTTGCTCCAAGACGACCTGTGCTCCCTTGAGAACTGGCTTGTCAACAACAGATTGGTCCTTAACACAGATAAGACCAAGGCCATGTTGTTCGGTCCAAAATACCTGGGGTATGATAGAAAACAACACTTACACATCACCTCCACATCTGGTGCTAGACTAGAGGTAGTTGAGACTCTAAAAGACCTCAGCCTTACCCTGGACCAGGGCCTCACTCTCAAGAACCATGTGGACCAAGTCACAAAAACCTTACATGGGAAACTAGGCACCCTCTACTGACTGAAAAATCAGCTGACACCGGCAGCCAGGGTCTCCATCACCACCAGCGTCCTCCTATTGACAATCACCTATGCGGCCCCAGTACTACAGGGAGTAGCTAGGACCGAGATGAACAGACTACAGGCCCTGTACAATAAGGTGGTTCGGTTTGCCACCCAGCCAAACCCCAGAAATCACCACTGCGACACGCAATTGCAACTTAATTGGCCTTCACTGGAAGCCCGTCTCCAGTACCCCCTATTATGCCAAACCTTCAAATTAATTAGCCAGTCCCCCCCCTCACAGCCTATCTGGACTCATTGCATGAAAGACCAACCCCGATCCCTTCGTTCAATGGATTGCATTCTACTAGCAGTCCCCAGAGTGAGAACCAAGGCAGAAGGCAAGTCCTTCACCCACACTGCACCCACCCTATGGAACTCCCTCCCTCCTGGAGTGCAGGAAGCACTGTCAATCAAAACCTTCCACACCAGGCTCAAGGCTCACTTGATCACAACCTCCAAATGCCGCTGATAGGCTCCGGGTACCACCTCACGGTCATCCAAAGACCATAATCCAACTCTCCCACCTTGAGTTACCTGCACTCCTCTTAGTAAACTGCACTAGGAAAGTTGGAGCTCACCCTTCTCTGACATCCTTTGCGCCTAGCCACTTACTTTGCCTACCCCAGTACCCAACTCTAATGCAGGCTGATCTCAGAATTTACCACCAGTTATCTGTATATTACCATGTAATCTGTATCATACTGTATAATGTTGTCACTTTTACGTTGTTATCAGGCCAATCCCAGCATATGTAACCAGCTGGTTGTACACTACTGTATAATCTGTATCATACTGTATAAATTGTCATTTTGACTGTGTTATTTACCCTTGCCATGTAATCCTGGGTCGCCCCTGAAAAAGGGACCTCCGGGGCCCAGTGGGCTTAACCAGTCACCAAAATTTAATAAATAAATAAAATAAAATACACCAACAAGCATATGTGGTTGCCTTGGGTCATCAGCCTTAACTCTCACCCCATTCCATGTGTAAGGAAGCTGAGATGGTACAGTATAGGAGAATGGGGAGAGTTAGCCTGATGACCCCAAGGCACACCCCCCGACACCTGATGGTGTGTGGAAGGTGGGGGGGCAAGGGGGGCTGGTAGGGTTGATAACCCTAACACCAAATTTCCAGACTTTTGTCACTGTAATAGAAACTCTAACTGATGCATTAACAGAGATTTTTGCAATGAATTTCCCTTCTTTTTGAGAAAGTGTAATCTTACTCATATGTAGTTGTGGAGGGCCCTGTGCTCCCATCAGTCTGTAGTGTGTTGTGGGGCCCTGTGCTCCCATCCATGCATATTGTAATTGTGTCTGAATTTCATGTGAGAGTGCAGGTCCCTCTGGGCCCTGGGCTCCTATGTAACCATAACTGCAGAAACTTGTAATTAACCCTCATCTCCCTGTGGGAGCACAAACTTTGGAATCTTATAGCAGTGGAACCGGTGCAAATTTTATCACCAAACCATCAAAAGGCACATCTGAGTGGCAAGCCCTTTCTATCCTGCGAATTTTAGCCCAAAAGTCCTAACCATTTATTTGCTATAAAGTGGCAAAGAAACAGCTGTCATCACTCCACAATGGTATCCATTTGTAGGGCCCTGTGCTCCCATCTATCCATAAAGTGTAGAGACATTGTAATGAACCCTCATCTCACTGTGGGAGCACGGGGCCTCCCAGTACTGCATAATGGAGGGCCCTGCACTCCCATTATTGCATAATGGTATCCATATGTGGAGGACCCTGTGCTCCCATCTACCTGTAAGTATAGAGATACAGCGCAGGACTAGAGACATTCCAAGTAACTCTTAAGATGCAAATGGCGCAATATGTCTGTAACCATAGGAACACTGGAAAAAATTCCACCAGAGTTGTAATCATGGCCTGGCAGCCTGCACACATGCTTGGTACACCTACAGGTGTACCAAGCTGTATTTAACAAAAAAAAGGTATCACGAACTGTTTTCAAGATATAGGCGCCAAAAGGTACCACAGTTGCCACAATGCTATCCTATGGGAAATTTCTAAACTTTGGAATCTTATAGCAGTGGAACCGATGCAAATTTTATCACCAAACCATCAAAAGGCACATCTGAGTGGCAAGCCCTTTCTATCCTGCGAATTTTAGCCCAAAAGTCCTAACCGTTTATTTGCTATAAAGTGGCAAAGAAACAGCTTTGTTTCGCACTTTCACAAATTTGTGAATGTTTTGCAAAATTTTGTGAAAGTTTCATGAAGGTTTCACAAAAGTACTTTCGCAAATTTGTAAAACTTACAATGGAAAAATAAAAAAAACATATTTCTCAGCATTGTTTTAAAAACTAATGTCAGGATTGTGTTCCTCAGGCCCTGGTTAGGTAAACAAAACTGTTGATGTTTACCAAGGGGCAGTATTTTTTCAATTACAGCATTTTTTAGCTATCGCTAACTGAAAACAAGATGATGGAGGCTGTGCGAAAGTGCAAAACCCGTTTGCGTCAGTAAAAAGTGCCTTCGCGAATGCAAAAAGTGCTTTCGAAGCTGACATATATTTTTTTCCTATCTGCTATATTGTGACACTTTAAACTTTAATAACTTTTGATTGGATTAATATTTTTTCACTAACCCTTCAAAAGGCACATCAGTGACCCAGACCTCATATACCCTGACAATTTCAGACAAGACCCCCCAAACTATTTTGGCCAGAGCGCCGAGCAAAGAATTTGCAAAAAAGTGATATTTTTCACATTTTGTGGCACTCCACAGCTCCGCAATGACACATCTGACTGGAATGAAACTTGTTAGATCCAGTGATCTATGGTACCAGACAGTTCATGCAAACTTTCAGACAAATCAGACAAACAGTTGCAAAGTTATTAAAGTGAAAACTTTTGGATTGAACATAGATGTGGCCAAGGAACTAGATATATATATATATATATATATATATATATATATATATATTTAATAGATAAATATATAGATCGATAGATAGATAAATATATAGATCGATAGACAGATAGATAGATAGATAGATAGATAGATAGATAGATAGATAGATAGATAGATAGATATAGATTATATATATTGGTAGCTCATCCATAGGTTATGCTCTGCCATCACTGTGGTACAAACTCCAAAAAGTCCTAAAACTGGCCTCCATTAGCTATCAACCTTTAAGATCATATTTATTCAATTCTTTAAGGAGTCCTGCAGGTGTATTCAATGAGGAATAAATCCTGCCTGTCCTGCTCCCCACCTTTCCAACTACACCACCATTTTCCACCCCATCTGGATCCTTCTCTTCCTCTTCTTCCCTTCCAACTGCTTCACCATTTTCTACCCCCTCTGGCTCCTTCCCTTCCTCTTCTTCACCTTAACTCTTCAATCTTTAGGCTAGATTCCTACCTAATAACTTCAACAAGCCAACACAGAGAATAGTCTAATTTCAGCAGCCATCTACCTTCCTATCCCTTGTCCTCCCCCTCTCTAATTCCGAGGTAGGTCGACCTGTAACGGCTCGCCTCCTTATATCTTTATCCTGCTTGGAGTCTGCCAAATGTTCATTGTATCAAAGATTGTTATTAAACTTTCTATCTCTCATGATACTTAAATACTCTATGCAGATTTGCTGATATGCTAGACTGTCTACCATGTTCTTAAATATGCAATAATGGCTGAACTAATCTTCCTGAAATGACTGTACTGGCTACCATGTTTTCTTGTTATTTTTTTGTACATGCAACAACAACTGATCTAATTTGCAACAACAGCTGATCTAACTCAGCCATACTAACTCCTCTCCTTTGTTTTATACCCAGCCGTGATCCACCCATATCTAAGCATATTGAGGCCTATGTACTGTATCTACTGCCCGTATTTGCTGTAAATTATACATATTGTATCCTTGTACTGTATCTACTGCTTGAATTTGCTGAATATCGTAATTATCGTGCTTTATGTATACCACATCGAATGTCTAAAAATAATATTGACTGTCTTATACTGGCCGAAAGTCCACCTTGGAAATGAGTTCTTCTCAATGGTATTTTGACTGGCTAAATAAAGATTGTGAATTGACTATATATGTGTGTATATATATATATATATGTGGGATATGCAATGGGTGCGAGTTAAATAAATGATTTATGTGCACAAGAGAACTTCATGAGTGGCATAAGCCACAAGTGAGGTGTCCAAGGTCAAACTACTCAAGTGCACATAAATCATATATTTAATGAGTTTCCTGTTGCATATTCCATTTATGCAATAGGGTTATGGTTGGTTGGTTGGAGTTTTTGTTTTGTTTTATATTTTCTTTATTTTTTGGGGGGAAATAAACGGGATTTTTTGTGCTGTGCCTTTTATCGCTGTGCAGCAAACAGTGATTGAGTATGTGAGTACGTTTGTAGCATGCCATTTTCTTGCCTGTGATTTTGTACATGGGTGGGCTGATCATTTTTTTTTTAAATGGCGTCTGTTTTTCCCTTATCGAGGACTCAGTAGCTATTTGAGTGAGAGCCATGGTGTTACCATGTAGAGCTTGCTGTGGCAGTTTAATTTTTTTTGTAATAAAGTTTAGTCGGTTGATTATCCCTTTTGTTTTCTTGTATGATTGAGTCCGAGGCTGAAGCACTTGTTCTGTTTTGAATCGAGCCGGAGGTAGAAGTTGTGTGGTTTCATGGCAGGATTTAGTGTTCGGGGTTTATGATTTTGGGGACAGTTTGTCAGCACAAAGTATTGGATTACTCAAAATGCGGATCCAGTGGTGTTTTTTTGTGTCATTTCTTCAATGGGACAGCAGATGATGGACTGTGGTGGAGCTGAGTGGAACAAGGAAGAACAGCAGTTTGAATGGAGCAAGTGGGATCAGCCAGTTGGCAGGTGCAGCATCTGGAGGGCAGGTACTTTTGACAACATAAGAAGACAGAGGTAGTGTTAATATGTGAGGGGAGTTTAAAAAACCAAAAATAAAAACATCTTTTACTGTACTTTGGGTGTTTATCTGTATTTTGTTAAAGGCTTTGGGGGGGGGCTGGCTGGCTGTGCTGCTGTCCTTGAGGTGGCATCTGAGGTGACAGTAGTGAGTGTCAGTGAAGCTGGTTGGCTTTTTTCTTTTTAAGGTTGGGGCCTTAGGAAGTAGTCCAGCACTGTATGTATAAATGGGCACTGTGTGTATAATTTGTTTTATACATACAGTGACTGAGATAACTGTGTTTATTTAATGAAATATATGACCACCCCATTGCATAAATATATATATATATATATATATATATATATTCATTGCAAAAATCTCCATTAATGCATCAGTTAGGGTTGATGTCACAGTGACAAAAGTTTGGAAATTCAATGTTAGGTTACCACCCCTACCACTTTCATCCTACAGGCATAGGCATTGGGGCATGCCATGGGGTCATCAGGCCTAACCTCACCCCATTCTATGTGTAAACAAGCTGACACTGTACAGTATAGGAGAATGGGGTGAGAATTAGGTCTGATGACCCCATGGCATGCCCCAATGCCTGTGGCGCCTGTAGGGTGGGGGTGGTAGCGGTGGTAACCCTAACATTGAATTTCCAAACTTTTATTGTGGTGACATCAACCCTAACTAATGCATTAACAGAGTTTTTTTGCAATGAATTTTCCTTCTTTTTGAGAAAGTGTAATGTAAGTGATTAATGGTATGTGCTTGTGGGAGCGAGGGCCCTCGGGGCCCTGCGCTCCCTTCACATTGCCCATTTTTGCATAATGATATGCGTAGGTGGGAGCATGGGCCCTCTGCACCCTGCGCTTCTACTTACACTTAAATACAGAGCCATACAGCAGCCCCATAGTACTGTAAAGTAACCCTTGTAACACTTATTTGGCAAAATCTCAGTAACTGTAGCAGCTCTGAAAAAAATTCCACTGCAGATGTAATCTACGACTTCGAAACTTCCTCACTGGCTTAGTCCACCTAAACTGCAGGGAGCGAAAAATCCGTGTCTTGAATCGTTTTCGAGATTTGGGCACCAAAAGGCATCGCGGGCACTCCAGTGTTATCCTATGGGAAATTTCTCAACTTCAGAACACTGTAACTATGGTCCCATTAAATGGTTTGGGACCAAACCACCAAAATGCACATCTATGGGACCAGGGCTTGCAACCCTGCAAATGTCAGCCCAAAAGCACAATCCACCTTGGCACAATGAAGTGACAATAAAACGACACGTGGGACAATGTTGTCGAGCATTGTTTTTGCAACAACAAAATTGTTTTCATGACATCCCTATACCTTATAATTGAATGTTTTCATGCACAAAAAAAAATGGTTTTGTGAAAGTTTTCACAATGCACATATAAATTTTCCCATAGGCTACAGTGGGACATGAAAAACTTGCATAACTTTTTTAACGGATTAATATTTTTTCACCAAATCTTCAAAAGGCACCAGTTTAACCTAGGCCACATACAGACATGCAAATTTGAATCCACTCAGATGCATTTTTCAGTCCTTTAAGCCCGACCAAAAAATGCACAAAAGTTGTTGTTGTTTTTTTTTTTTTTCACTTTTTTGACGCTCTATGGAACCGCAACCATACATCCAACTGGAACGAAACTTTGCCGATCCAGAGATCTAAGATTGGACGTCATGCCTGCAAAATTTCAGCAAATCAGACAAATGATTGCAAAGTTATTAAAGTGCAACTTTGGGGTTTAACATTAAAGTGGCCCTCCAACCCTAACTATACTGGCCCTACAGGGCCAGTATAATATGATAGGGGCATGGTTGCGCCCCATAGCTAAATGGGCAGACTAGGTGGGCCAAGAGGTCCTTATCTGCCATCAAAGTCTATGTTTTTTATGTTTCTATGTTTCTGTCGCTAGGGTTGAGTAGTCAGTTTAACTCAATTTTTGCACTTTAATAACTTTGCAACAATTCAATGGATTTGCATGGGATTTTGCATGTGCGGTTTCGTGTTGCAGATCTATGGATGTGCCAAATTTAGTTTTGGTTGGATGTGTGGATTCTGAGTTCTGGATAGTGCAAAAAGCAAATTTTCACTCATTGGTTTTGTTGTTTTTTTCTTTGAACTTGCGTATAGCTCAGATGGTTTGGAATTTTAGTTTGGAATTTTCAGGGTAGAAAGGGGCTGGCCCACAGATGTGCTTTTTGCTTGTTTGGTGAAAACATTAATTCATTCCTAAGTTATTTAATTTTGAAATTTTGAAAAAGAAATACATGTGGATATTTAATTTAAAAACACTGGCATAGATATTTAAACTGCCATATTCAGCTGATGCATCACAGGATGCGCTAGTGAAACCGTGGCTGAATATATCATGGATGCACTATAGCACAACCGCATATGCACAGCGCAGAAGGGCAGGACTGAATATGGCAAGTGGAGCAGGTCTGCCTGAGACTGGAGCAACATGTCAGTGCCCAGGGTGGGCCATGAACACAATGCAAGTGCAGAGACAGGGAGCCCCAGCAACCATGGCCATGGTGAACAGAGTGGCACTACACAGGATCAGGATGGGCACAGCACAGCAGGGGCACAGGATGTAGCAACACACACAGAGGCATGAACTGTGCCCAACACACACTGATGGCATGGCACTGGCAAGGACATGGATGACAGGACAGAACATTGGGGATGGCAATGGACAACATAGCCAACACAGGCACTGGCATAACAGTGCCAGGTAGCCAAATGTGCCAGATGTGCGTAGGCCACATAGGGTGAACACGTCCAGGGGCTCATGATGTGGGAAGCCGTGCAGCATGGTGCATGGTGCAAACACCACAGAATGCAGAACACTAGGAGTGAGACACACTGAACATGCCACTGTGAGAAACTGGAGGTGTCAGCACAAATGCACCACAGAGATGATCATGGCAAGCAGGGCGTTGGCCTGTGTGGGCAGACAGGGAGGTCCGTGCACTACAGGACACAAACAGGCAAGCTATGCAAGCCAAATTGCAGTGGGCAGTGTAAGCAACAGAACAGCAGTAATCTACCACAGCATAGACCAACCGCAGATGCAGGAAATGTCCAGTATAAAATGCTTTAATACAATACACAAGAAAAAAGGTAACACAAATATGTAACAATGCCAAGAACAGCAACCAAAACCTCAAAACTGGGGGGGGGGGGTGAAAAGGGTACAGGGAATGCAGGTGGGGTGGAGAACTGTAGGTGATGTAACAAGGGAGGGGAGTGATGTAGGGGTGCACAAAATTAAGTCTGGGCAATGCCAGTCCAATGGCCACACATAATTATTTACAGTTCCTGGTTCCCCCTCAAGGGGTGGTTGATCAGGCTCAACCCTCTGAGCACCACTATCTGCTCCTGTATGGCATGCAGAATTGCCCCCAGCCACCTAAATATCACCTCCTGCCTGCGATGTATTGCAGTTAATGTCCCCGGTGAGCTTTGGACCTGGTCCCGTCTTCTGCCTCCACACCGGCCTGTACCACAGGAACCACCCTCAGCAGGCTGAACTGTGTAGCGAAACAAAGAGTATGCACTCAGTGCCATAATATACACAGGCTTGTCCCCCCCCCCCAGGAATGACGCACAAGCTGGAAATTGACGGGACACAGGCAAGGACCCAGCAATGCACCATGCACACATATCGCGATGAACAGCAGAGCAACAGTGCCACACAGTGACCCAACTGTGGGACAGTGTGATGTAATGGCAGCAGGTGCATGCAATGGACATTGCTGTAGGGCATGTTGCCATGCCCACACACACTGTATATGGCCACTAGCCACATGCACCATGTCTGGAGGCCCAGTGGGCCATGCGTGTCCCATGCTGGGTACCCACAGTCCTGATGGGACACAGACAATGTGTCGGACTAGCATGGGCATGATGCACAGCGGGATCACCACACAGTGTCAGGACAATGGCCACACTGTGCCGACTGGCACAACTGGGGCATACATGACTAGCAGCCATGTGGCTGTGGTGGACACAGGAATACCTCACCACCCACACCCCCCACCACAAACAGCACAGTACAAGAACAGAAAAGCACACCTACCTTCTGCAGGACAAGATGGCACCCTGCGCAGCCCAGCACCTGCTGCCTGTGGTCCCCTGGACCTACCAATCAATCAATCAAGCAATCAATCAATCTCTTTATTTAACCAGGCATAAACACCATTGAGCAAGCTCATTTTCAAGGTGGTCCTGGGCATTAATTCAATACAGTACACTTCATAAGATTACAATTACGGTGGACAACGGTGCAAAAAAAAAGAAAAAACAATGTGAAGGTGCCGGTCAATATGGGCCTATACATACCAGTCAACATAATTAACATGCAAAGGTGCATAATGATAAGCTTTACTGAAATGAGAAGAAACAACAATCCCATATAGTCTCCGCTAAGTAAGAGCTCATACCTAAATGATAAAAAATAAGGAGGTATTACGCTCATTGCACCTGTCCGCTGCCCACTGGCACTCTTTCTGGCCTGTAAGGGGAACACAATGGAAGGGAGACATGAGCAGCATGCTGACACCACCCCCCAGCCCCCCCAGCAACACTACACACAACCCCCCCAACCCTGCAGCACCCACAGGATACAGCAACTCCACCTCTCAAGTACAGGAACAGCATGCAGGCTATGGCAGAGTGAGAAACAGTGTACATTCCTGGTCTTGGCACATCATCCCTGCTGGCACGCTTCTGCAGCACCCTCAGCCACTCAAGGTCCCTCCTCTGTAGGTCCCTGTAGCGGTGCCTGCACTGTTCTCCAGTGCGAGGCACCCCCATCCTCCTCATGAGTCTGTCTGCCACATTGGCCCAGATCTGGGACCTAGCCTCCTGCAAGGCTTCAGCACCGAACAGCTGGCCCTCCACAGGCTGCACCAATGCTACAAGGTTGGCCAGCTCAGTGTCGCTCCAATTAAGTGCCTGAGGCCCTGCTACCCCTGCACATGCCATTGTTTAGTCAGTGTGCTAACAGACAGTGACACTTCCAGCATGCAGCACTGCGTGCCATATGGCCTGCTTGGGGCCGATGCACGATAGGCATGCATGCGATGGCCTGCTCAGCACACGGATGCGCAATACCAATGCACACTGTGTAGTCCATTGTGCATCAGCATGAATCCAAGGTGCCGTAATGCTGGTTAGGAAAATGAGGTCATGTCATCGTGCACTGCACATGCGCGACCGGAATGTCGGCCATATTGAGAAGGTCGCAACATTTATTTATTTATTTATTGAAGTCTAGGATAACACCACTTGAGCTCAAAGCTCTTTACATAGGTTCCACATCATGATAACAATACAAAACTGAGTTGTACAAAATTACAAAGTTTGAGGATACAGCAGATGCAAGAGGGATTGTACATGTTACAGAGGCAGTTAGGATATTGGAGGCGGGGATAACAAAAGACTCTTAGAGGTATAAGAATGCCTGAAAGGAAAACCAATCAATTGTCTGTGGGGACATAGGGTTAGCAGAAGAATAAGTGCTAGAAGAGGTGAGGAGGAACCTCAAATGCAGGGATATTGTGAGGTAGTAAGTCGAGCGGGGGGGAAGCGTATGAGGAAAGCAGGAAAAAAGAGGGGGAGAAGAGAGGTAAGGAGAGGAGGCGCATAAGTCAGAAGAGGAGTCAGTGTGAGGGGGAGAGGGGAGGATCATAACTCAGGAGAGGAGTTGGGGAGGGTGAGAGAGCATGGGAGGAGAGGGATCAAGGGAGAGTTTAGGGGAGGGTAGGGGGATGGGAGAAGGATGGGGTGGTAAGGCACGGGGAGGGAGAGGCTGAGGACGGGGAGGGAGGAAGTGGAGGGGTGAGGGAAGACCAGGGAAGACCAGGAAGGAGAAGAGTGTGGAGCTAAAGGTGACAGTCACAACGGGCGGAATTTAGCAGGAGTTGCTTGAGGTGGACTTTGAAAGCACCCAGTGTAGGCAAATGAGCAAGATCTGCCAGGAGGGAGTTGAACCAGAGCAGGGCATGGTATGCAAATGATCTTTGGCCTAGGGAAGTGTGACATTTTGATACTGTGAAGGTCTGAAGTTCAGAGTTACGTGTGCGCCACTGGTTGATGCTAGGCAACAGGAGTTCACAGACCCTAGTCGGAAGCATTTCAAGGTTAATCTTTTTTTGCCAGTAGGCAAGTTTGGAATTTAAGTCGAACATTGAGCGGGAGCCAATTTGCATTGGTATACAAGTCACAGGTGTGAGTCATCCTAGTTGCTCTTAGGTTAGCCGGCATGCTTTGTTTAAGGCTGTTTTTAAATGCCTGAGTGCAGTGTCAGTGGCTGCACCATAGACAGGCAGGCTGTAGTCAACAAGTGAGCCCACAGAGCTGTGGACAGCTATTTTGAGGGCCTCTGGGGTCAGACTGTGCCTGTGCCGATAGAGCATCCCAGTACGTTTATTAATTGCCTTGGCCATGTTGTCAGTGTGTAGAGTGTAGGACAATGAGTTGTCACTAGTGATCCCCAGATATTTATAGTGTTGGACCAGGTCCAAGGGGTCCCAGCAACATTACAAATAGATAATTGGTAGCCATGATGCTTGTTTTGGGAGCTGGAGAACAGCATAGTTTTAGTTTTTTTATAGTTCAAGATTAATTTATGATCTGTGAACCACTTCTTAAGATGGGTAAAGTCACTTTGGAGTTGTTTCTCAAGCTCAATTGGATTTGAGCCATGTGCAAATACAACAGTGTCATCAGCATAAAGAAGAATGCAGCACTGGCGGGCTTGAGGGAAACTATTCAGGAATAAGCTGAATAGTAGGGGACCCAGTATTGATCCTGAGGGACAACCGAGCAGACAGGATTGCTGTCCGAAAGGGTTGAGCCAATTTTGACTCATTAGGATCTGCAGTCCAGGTAGCTGCAGAACTACGAAACCACCTCAGAGGCCAGGCCCGGTGTGGCAAGTTGCTTAGTAAGGAGGGAATGATTAACAGTATCGAAAGCTTTGGTCAGATCGATAAAGATTGCCCCAGAAAGTTGTCCTTTATGAAGAGAATTGTATATGTGACCAGTGAACTCTAAAAGTGCTGTGGTGGTGCTATGCCCTGTTCTAAAGCCATGCTGCTCAGGGCAGAGGAGTTTATATTTGTCAAGGTATTCAACCAGTTGGTCCGCAACTATTCGTTCAAGGGCCTTCTACAGAGGTGGTAGCAGGGAGATGGGTCGATAGTTCTCTGTGAGGGCACGGTCCCCATTCTTATGCGCAGGAATGACTATAGTGGCTTTCCATTTTTGAGGGAATATCGCCTGTCGAAGTGACAAGTTGAGGATGTGGGTAAGGGGGGGACAGGACTTCTTCCAAAGAGAGAGAAATTAATTTAAGATCAAGGGTGTCCCCACTGAATCACCCCTTACCGAGTACCTTTGAGAGGTATTTTCTTGCCTCTCCAATAGAGATGGCCTTGAACCGAAAGAAGGGATTTGCAGGGGGCTGTGGGGCTATGGTTGGGTAGCCCAGATGGAAGAAATTGGGTGGGAGGACATGGCTGAGGTCCGTGAAGACTAGGTTAAAAGTGTCGGCTATAGTTTTTGGGTCAAGGATGGAGGTACCATTGACACAGATCATGTCCGGGGCAGATTTGGGCACCTTGCCAGTAACCTTTTTGAGGTTTGCCCAGAATTTTCAGCCGTCATTCCAGTGTTTGGACAGGGCAGCCTTGTAGTAGTGGTTCTTGGCTATACGGATGGCTCTGGTGCAGTTATTTCTAGATTACTTGTACTTTAGGATGTTCGGCTGTTTCCCCGTGGCTCTGGCTATATGCCAGAGACGATCTCGGTTTTTCATCAGACCCAAGATGTCAGGGCTCATCCAGGGGTTGTAAAATCCCTTGACTATCCACTTTTTTATGGGGGTATAGTTATCACAGATAGAATTGAAGAGGAGGATGAAGTGGTCCAGTGCACTATCCACGTCCGGGGCCCCATACACAGCTGACCAGTTGGCATGTCGGAGATCAGCTCTAAGATGGTCGGTTTGACCGGGCCTGAGGACTCTGTTAGTGACTGTTCTGGGAGGGGGTTTGGTGAAGTTATTGGTCCAGTTGAACATGACAGGGGAGTGGTCACTGATATTATCTGGGAGAACAGAGGTGTTAGCGATGTGCTCTGGGCGGTTAGTGAGTACCCAATCAAGCAGAGAGCTATTTCCAGTCCGGTAGATGGTCTGGGTAGGGGCTTCTATTATCTGCGTGAAGTGAATTGCCTGGATAGCATCTTTAAACTGGTTAGCCGCTGGGGTGAGCCAGTTAATATTAAAGTCACCAAGTAATATGACCTCGGAGCTGAGGGTAAGGCTACCAAGGCAGTCGATGATGACATGTAGACACTGGAGTGAGTCCTTTGGCGGGATATAGATGGACAACAGTGTAAGAGACTTGTTATGTGTCCCGCGGAGGATCCTGATGGCAAGAGCCTGTGTAGTGGTCCCAAGACAGGGAAGAGTATGTGTTAATCCCTGAAGGCCCTCCTTGAGATAGAAAGCACAGCCTCCACCTCTTTTAGTTAGGCGGTCCTGCCTAAAAAGCCTGTAGCCCTGGAGGCTAACGTGCGCATCCAGAATCTTTGGAGTCAGCCATGTTTCAACAATTGACAGTACATCAGGGTTATGAAGGGCTACCCAGGCCTGGAGGCTGGTGAAGTTAGCAACAAGACTGTGGATATTTAGAAAGGCAATTTTGAGCATGCCTGGCTTATGGGCACACATCCCCTGGTTTTGTGGAGGGCCTGGTTTGGGATGTATGTTACGTGAGAGAAGAAGCCGCAGGAAGGCTAGTCTTTGCAGGTAACTTTTTAGGTGTTTAGCATTAACTTTGAGTTGCTTTCTGGAGCATATGTTGGTGTGGTTTACGTCAGTGATCAGGACAAGTCTGAATGGGAGTAAAGGTGAGGGCGGCCATGGTTGGGCCCTCAGCGTCCAGATCCTGGCATGCCAAGGAGCATCGTGTGGCTTGCAAGTGGGAGACAGGTCAGAGACAAGCACTGAAGTGATGGTGCAGAAGGCATTGCTGGTGGTGTTCCCAATGGTGTGGGGGGCTGGCAACTTAGTGTCTAGGTGGGGATGGCCAGCAAGTCCAAGGATTATGGGCAAGAGCAAGGAAAGTGGTATTACACTTGTGGATAGATGCATACCTGGAGAGGGGTAAGTCCAGGTCATGCCTGGGCAGGGGTTTGAAGAAAGGAGTAAATGTAAGGTCAGATGGAGAGGGAGTAGGAAAAGTGGGGGGGGGGGAGGTAACTGCAAGAGGGAACTTATTTGTGGGGTGCTAGGAGGAGGCTAGGACAACTGCCAGTACGTTCACACACTGAGATTAGGCCAGGCTTGGTGCTTTTTATTTAGAAACGAATGGAGAAACAGCAGGAAGTATTGGCAGTGAGTGTTAGGTTGGATAGTCAGGAGGGGTGGAGCAGGGTGGGAACTCGGGAGGGAAGGTCCAGAGTGGGGGGAGGATGAGTAGGACTCCAGAAGGGGAGTGATTTAGCAGAGGGTGGGGGAAGAGATGTATTTAATAGCGGCCAGGGTTGGGGCGGGTAGGCGGATAGAAAATACAGTGAGACAGTAACTATATACAAATTACAGCACAGAGAAGTTGCAGGGCGAAAAGCCCGCCGCCAGAGCTGCCTTGAATTGCAGCCAATGCCAAAAGTCCAGGGACTGGAGAGTCCAATACGCTCTAGATTGGTGAGCGGTTTAGCCAATCAGTGGCAAGGCCATAGGAAAGTGCAGTCCTAAAGACGTACCTGGTAGCTGCCGGGGGGATGCAGACCCCAGGGCAGGCTGGAGTGATGAGGTTGTCTTCCTGAGCAAAAGAGTGGCCCTGGCGCACGGGCAAGCCCTGTGATTTGGGCAAGATCTGGGAGGAGGAATTCAGAGTTAACGGGTTAAATGCAGCAGCAGGGAAGGCACAGAATTAAAACAAAGGGAGTGGGGAGGAGGTATGGAAATGTAAAGAAAGGACTCAGATGTGGGGTGGGGGTGCTCTGAGATACTGGCGCCACCATAGGCTTTTAGAACAAAAGGGAACAGCGAGTGGTGGGGTTGGGGGGGGCGTGCGTGAGAGAGTGCTTCAGAGAGGCAATAGTTAGCAAGTTGGTGAGAGGGGGAGCTAAAACACTCAAAGAGGCAGAGTGGTTTAGTTAGAGAGTAGAGGAGACCTCAGTAAGCTCTGGGGGCAAAGATAGAGAAAATAAGTGAAGAGGGGACCCAGTGCAGGATCGAATCACCAGTGCACAGGTCAGCAGCAGAGCGTGTAGGAAATATGGGC
This sequence comes from Neoceratodus forsteri, assembly GCA_016271365.2. Taxonomy (NCBI): domain Eukaryota; kingdom Metazoa; phylum Chordata; order Ceratodontiformes; family Ceratodontidae; genus Neoceratodus; species Neoceratodus forsteri. The sequence goes on along the minus strand of CM057455.1, from coordinate 451,666,759 downwards.
GGTAAGAGCAGAGTAGGTAGGGAAAAAAAGAAAACCAAAAAAATGATTAGCGATAGGGAGGTGAGAGAAGTACACTTATCCTGACCTTCTTACAACTACGCAATGCAACAACAGTTAAATGTAGGCTAATCTAATCTAAACTGGTAAAAAACATTAGATGTACGCATGTGCTAGGAGGATAACATTAATTATACAGTGAAGAACAGTACTGTTTTTTAACAATTAACTCTGGTTTACACTAAAGAAAAGAGAAAAATATAGTGAGACAGTAGCTATATACAAATTACAGCGCAGAGGAGTTGCAGGGTGAAAACCCCGCCGCCAGAGCTGCCTTGAATTGGAGCCAATGCCAAAAGTCCAGGAACTGGAGAGTCCAATCAGCTCTAGTTTGGTGAGCAGTTTATCCAATCAATGGCAAGGCCATAGGAGAGTGCAGTCCTGAAGATGTACATGGTAGCTGCTGGGGGGATGCAGCCGCTAGGGTGGGCTGGAGTGATGAGGTTGTCCGCCTGAGCAAAAGAGTGGCCCTGGCCACACAGGCAAGCCCTGTGATTCAGGCAGGATCAGGAACATGCCACACATCAGCCAACGGAATCGAGCATCAATGTGTACATGTGCTGTGCAATGTCACAGCGCATGCACTGCCACGCATGATGTGCGAGCCACATAGTATCTTGCATGTGCAATGATTTGCTGCACTGCTAAGAGGAATGCATTGCCAGGTAATGGCTGGTTGCGCTACCACACATGGTGAGTATGTGCCAGTGAACTGTGCATGCACTGAGATACACAATGCAGATGTAATGGGCACAATTACATGCACGGAGCAAATTGAGATGGGCTGGGAGCAAATGAGCCATATTCAGCAGGATATGCAAATTGCCTGACTGCCCAATCCTAGCACAAGTCTCCACCAGTGCCAAAAGTGAATAGGAATGCACAGGAACTCGGTTCCTGTACCTTTTTTGCAGCAGGAATGGAGCTCCTGTACTTCTTCCCATTGACACTGGAACTAACATTCTTAAACCAGCAACATAATGACAGTTTTTGGACCTGTGCCCTGATATCAGGGTTTCTGTAACAACATTTGATTTGTACAACAGTGCTATTTTTCTAGAAATACTTCAGTATCTCTAACTGAATCTACTAGTGTCTAAACAGATAGATGTGTTTTGACACAGCTATCCTTCAGATTGAGGATCTTCATTCTGCATTTCATATTTGCCTGTGCCCGAATTCCTGTACTTCTTGTCTACCACTTGCACCACTGGTCCCCGCATTAGCATCTCATTCTAGGCTGCACAGACCATCATTTGCATGTGCTGAGCTATAAGTGGGCTGCTCTGCACCACCACACGCCACTGGTGACCAGCAGGTATTGTACCTTGAAGGTTTGTTTACCGCAGCTATACTGTTTATGGGTCTCTGGCCAGGAAGACTCCATGCCTGGAAGCAGTGCAGTATTACTGTGTACTGTGCTAACAGCCATCACACTTTGTACCCCACAGGCACTAGCATGGCAGCAGAGGAGGAGGTGAGATGGAAGAGATGTCCAATCTTCATGGATGATGAGCTGGGGGCCCTTGTTGAGGCCTATGTCCAGATGTAGGACCTCCTGTCAGGAAAGACAGGCACATGGCAGGAGAGGACACAGGGATGGGATGTGGTGGCACAGGCTGTGAACACCCATGGAGTGTACAACCACACCCCCTCAAGGATGTATTACGTGCATGAACAGAGAAAAGACCAGGACCAGGGAGTGCCTGGCCACCATGCAGGCATTCCTGCAAGCCACAGGGGGTGGTCCATGCACTGTGCCACCACTAACTGCATGGGAGGAGGTGCTCGTATCCACACTGTCCTGGGCATCTGTGAAGGGTATCCCTGGAGGTGGCTTCCAGATAGGCGGAAGCCCTGCACAGCACTGTGAGTATGCATGTGTCACATTGTCTGTCTGGCTGTGTGATATGATCCTGAGTGTGCAGGGCATGCCACACATGGATGTACACGTTGTTGCCATGCCGCTATGCAGTGCATCCACCATTGCAATGAAGTGTCTCCCATGCAGCCCGTGTGTGCTGCCGTAACTGGCTGTGACACTGGGGACATCTGCCTGCTGAGGTGGGGTGGTCAGTGGTGGTCACTGTCCACCCGTGTTCATGTGCCACATTCCTGAACATCAGCAATACATGATGGTGCAATGCACCATTGTGGACTGTCACTGTTGCCGGTGTGCCTGCACACAGGCAGAAGTGCCCCTTGCCTGGGGATGGGGCTCATGCACAGCCATGGCCCGGCAGTCATCTACATTGCAGAACGTGAATGCATGGCCCTTTGGCATGCAATGCACACATCACACAGCAGTGTGTGTGACACAGATCACAGTGCTAGTGCATGCCATGTGTGGCAGTGTCTGCACAACTGTGCTTCATGCCACATGGCTCCATGTACACCTGTCAATGGACATCCATGGAAATGCCACCCTGACCATGCATACCCATCTGCCTTACAGCACCATCATGCCTCAGGGGAGCTGCAGGGCACAGCATGCAGGTGGAGGGGCTGGTGGAAGAGGTGGAGGAGGAACCAAGGCCATCAATATAGGACAGGATTGAGGCCAGTGCAAGCAGAGATGGCCTTTTCCAGGATGTGCTGAGATTTGTAGGTCTGAACACCCTGCCTGACATTGAGTTGCCTGATGACCTCATGGTGCTGGCATCAGCTATGGAGGATGATGATGAAGATGATGCCACACAGCTTGAGGTTTTGGCACACAGCGGTGCCACTGCCACAGTGCAGGTGGCCACACAGATTGCAATGGACAGGGTGGGGCAACCAGCACCCATGCATGGCCCCAGACAGGATGACCCACTGACTACCGCACCTGCGGTGGTTGTGGGCAGCCAGATCTGAGGTGCAGCTGTGGAGACAGTGGCCATCACCCTGGAGCAGCAGGGCATTGTGCGGCAGCAATGTGCTGCCCATGCACATGACTTGACTGTACAGGGATCCACTGTGCCTGCCCACACACAGTCCTCACCCGAACAGAGGCCAGCCATGCAGCGTCCACAGGCTGTGGATGTTGCACTGCTGACTGGTACACCACCCACCCATCAGTGCCCCCCGCAGAACAGGTCCTCTGCTGACGGGCTTGATGAACACCCCTGGCTCCTGCGGGCCTCCATGGGGCATCAGGGTGCACTCAGGGAGGCATGTCAGGGCCTGCATGTGCAGGTGGACATCATGGATGACCATGCCTCTGTGGGCTGCTCCTAGTTGGTTGGACGTTGTTGGCAAGAATGGTCAACTGCGAGAGGACATGACTGCAGGCTTCAAGAGGATAGCACAGGCCATTAAGGTGGGCTGTGCCACCCTCACACCCCCCAGATGCAGGAGTGCCCGCAGCACACCATGAAATGACACCAGCATTCTCGCCTCATAGTGTAGCATGGCTCCATTGCTTCTGACACCATCCCTTGCCTCAGGCATCCCCAACACCCCTGAGTCCCATCTGGACTTTGGCAACAAGACACCCATGAGCACACGGTCACAGTCTCATGGGTCTACCCCTGCTAGCGTGGTTGTGTCCTCTGCCGATGTGGTTGCCACCCCAGAGGGGTGCACACATCATGAGGGTGGCTGCCCATGTGTCCGTGGTGGCCATGGTAGGTCACAGTGATCCCACCTGTGTGCAGTTGTCATGGCACAGTCACCATCTAGCCATTGTTTTCCCACACACCCTGCTGTCTGTTCCCAGGTCCACATGCAGGGCACACATGTGGCCTGTGGCTTGTGTGTCAGTGCTGTCTGTGTGGTATTCTGGGCTTGTGGTGGGGCACTGCTGCTGTGTTGTCTGGCATGGATGTGATGACTGCAGCCTTGTGTGTCCACTAGGCATGCATGCAGGCATTGTCCACTGATCCATGCCATACACCGCAGTGCCCCATGTAGGCCCAGACATGACTGTTCCACTGTCGCCACACCTGCATGTGTGTGTACCTCCACCACTGTGGACCTGTCAGCCATGCCACATCTGCCAACCTTTGCATGTTATCCCCCCATTCCCACACGACATTGCCTAACCACACATTATCCCACTCTGTTACCCACCTGCGGTCTTCAAAGGGCTCCTCCATGATCACGTCCCTGTGCTGCCTTGCCCTGGTGACCAGCCTTGGGTCTCTATGGTCATGGCATTCCTGCCCACTTCCTGCCAGTGGCCTCTCATCCTCAGAACTGTCACCTGACTCAGGCTGAACATGGATTCCATGGTCTATATCCATGTTGTTTAGCATGCAACAGGCCAGGAATATGCCACAGGCCTTTGCTGGGCTCTACTGTAGGGCACCGCCAGACCTGTCCAGGCATCTGAATCTCATTTTGAGCATGCTGAACAAACGCTCGATGATGCTGCGTGTTGTGGCATGTGCCTCATTGTACCCATTCTCTGGCACAGATGTGGGCTGGCATATGGGGGTGAGCAGCCACGGCCATAGGGGGTATGCACAGTCACCTGTGGAAGAGAGAAAAGCATTAAGTGTACCTCAGTCATTCACAGGTTTACTACAGCCCTACGTTACTGCATGTCTGCCATTGATTGCTCTGTGTGGCCCCCACCCTGACTCCCCCACCCCATGGCACACAGATCATGCATGCATCATCACGTCAGTGTGTGTACTGCATGTATGTTGCATGCAGGGCATGTGCCTGGCATGCCATGGCCTCTCATGGCCAAGCCCTGCTGTTGACGTGCCCTGCCCCTGCTAGTGCACAGCCACTGTCCTGTCCAGGTGTGGTTCTCTGTAGCACCACAGCACCTGTGTTGGTGCCATGCTCTGCATGCTGTACACATGTGGCTGCTGTGTGTGCCCCTGGAAATGCCCACCCAGCACACACCTGCCACATGTGGTTCACAGTGCAGTGGGCACATGTGGCCCATGGCACTTCTTGCCTGTTTAGCATGGCAAGCCCTGTATGTTTCCCACACAGTGGTTACACACACTGTATTGTGTGCAACTGTGTGCTGTGTGGGCCCGTTGTCATGCCCCACTCACCCACTAGGTGGCCTCTGGGTATTCCCCCCACTCTTGAACAGGTGGCGCAGGGCCGACTGGTGCCAGATGTTGGCATCATATTCACTTCCAGGGTGCGTGTCACACACATTGGTAATGTGCCCCATGGCATTGAATACCACCTGGCAGATTACAGAATGATAGCCCTTTCTGTTGATGTATGCCACTCCCTCTTGGCTGGGTGGTGCATGTATTGCCACATGGGTGCAATCTATGGCCCATAGCACACCTGGCATGCATGCCACCCTGTGGAAGAGCTGCATGGTTTCTGTCTGCTCTGCCTGTGTGCTTGAGAATTTAATGTACTCCAAAACATGTGGCAGCAGAGCGGTGAGGAATTAGGTGAGGAGACAGGACACGGTAGACTGTGTGATGCCAGTGGTGTCACCCACTGACATCTGCCACCTTTGTCTCCACTGACATGGCATGACTCCTGTGTGTTGGTGCCTGCAGGTCATAATAGAGCAGTTCACAGAGCTGTCTCAGCCGCGCCCTGTTGAGTCTGTACTGGCCCAAGATCTCCATGTTACTCAGGGGGTCGAATGCGACACGGGTGCAGTACCTTCTCTGCTGGGCATATCATCTATGGGGCCTTCCACATCCATGCTGTTGTTCCTCCCATCTCCTCACTCCCCTCATACCTGCTGCCATCAGGAAAGCTGTCCCATCCATTGCTGCTATGCTGCTCTCTGCCTGTGGGTGGACTGCACTTAGGCATGCTTTTTATATGTGTATCTTTGCACAGCACATATGTGGGTTGCACCATGGATGCGCTGCTCGTCTTTGCTGAATATGTGGCTGCGCGGCACATTCATGGGAACACTCCCTGCCCATGTGCTGCATACATTATATTTGCACTCAGGCTCATCCAGATTTGCGCTGTGCATCCCTGTCCTTTCAATATTGCACCGCGGCGCATCTTCTGATTTACGCTGGTGCATCTCAGGATGTACAACGCATCTGCTTTGAATATCTAGACCATTAAAACCAAGTGGATTTAATGATTATATGGAATGGCAACCGATGCTCTGCTGAAAGAATGAATTGAACATGAGCACAATGTGTCGTTTAGTAGCTGGAAAAAGTTTTCTGTTATTTCTAAACATTCCGTTTTCTTGTACCAGTAATGAATTAATTATTGGATGATTGTAAAATTTAAGGTGCCAGTGACCATTTAATTTAGTCCTTGGAATATGAAATTACATATTAGGACAGTGCTATAGCACTAGTGCAATAGTACATTTCAAAGGGCTAAAATGATTGTTTTTTAATGAATTAAAAAACACTTTTTTTCTTAACACTCACCTCTCCCCCTTTTTTTCTTTTTACTTATCTCATATATATGAACATATAATAAAATATGTGTGGCAATTTATAAATAAAAGGGGTGATTTAAAATGATTATAACAAGTAAATGTAGGGTACCATCACTGTTGTCTTATCTGGCCCCCTGTTTTATACAATGTAAATGATCCAGTAAATATATAAAAAATTAAAGGGATATACTGGATTTGGACGAGCCAACAGATATGATGCCCAATTTTATAAATGGGTGAACTAGGTATTTTTTTATGCAATTTTTTAAGATGATTATTCACTGATTGTTTAATTATTTGATTGTGTATTGCATTCACCTGTAACACTATGCATAAATTCATGAGGTTGATGTTGTAAGCCACACCCCTGATGAAGAGGTATTGTACCTCAAAGTGCTGGGCTGTTGTGTGTTTGTGGTTTGGAACTTGATATAACATTGGATCTCTAAAGAAGTACAGACATTGCAATTTAATTCATTTTGCACTGTGAATACAATTTTAAACTGATGCATGGAGTGCTGATTTTCTTCTACTGGTTTTGAATTTGCATCTGGAATTTTCAGGGTAGAAAGGGGCTGACCCACCGATGTGCCTTTTGCTTGTTTGGTGAAAAAATATTAATCTGTTCCAAAGTTATTTATATTAGAAATTTTGAAACATTTGGATCTGAGCACACTTAGTAAGCAATTCAAGATAACTGTATGAAATGAAAAAGAAATTCTTTTTTGTATTGGAGTAATCCTTTTTTCATTTCTTGCCATCTTGTTTCCTTTTTTTCTAAAAAAGAAATCTCAAAAGCCACAAAAAGGACATCCTGGAGAGATCATCACATCTACAGTATGTGGCTGATCAGGACCCCATTAGGTGTAATATGTACTTCACTGTTGGAGAAATGCCCTTGAAATGTTATTTTTTTGAATATTATAAATCTTTTTTCATGATGAGTAATACGAAAAAGAATTTGTTTCCGTGTCAAGAGTCACAAAAAAGATCCTTTTTCGTGAATGAAAAATCCTTCTCCATTTGCCGCATTTTATTCCAGTTGCCATCCCCATTAATGTTATGTATTTCCCTAGTTTCTAGTAACACCCCCCCCCCACACCCTCCGATCACCATACCCGTTAAAGACCTAGTGGATCCTGTTAGTTTTACATTGTTTGTATTACCGGAGCACACACTGAACTGTTTTTAGCATTTGTTGGACTAAGATTTGTTTTTCACATACCATGATGCAACACTAAAATCTTTTCTGCGGCTGTATATAATGGATCCAACTCACATCTGAGGACTGCAGCTGTGTGTACTCATGCTGACCGAAAGTGATGCACAGGGAGGAAAGCGTGGTCATTTAAAAAGTCACTCAGCATTCAGCTTGTAGCACCTCAGCGCTGTATGCTGTGCTCAGTATCGATATTGTGTCTTTTGACAGTACTCAGTCATATCACAACAGGGAGAAGAAATAAACTTGTTTGCCCATTGTTTGTCTCATTTTTTCCTAAAATTCTACAGTCTAGTGAACTAGACAAAAAATAATTAAATGAAATGGCTTATCATACAGAGCAACTTTAGAAGATTATGTATGCCCAAATAATGGACTTTATCCCCCCCCACCCAAGTCAGATAGAACGTCTACATTTCTGATGCATAACAAAGTTAGCAAAACATATTTGAAATAAACCAGGAAACTATTCATGTGTTCCAGTTTCATTATTTTATATCAGCTACCTGAACAAGCTAGTTTCTCCAACTCTCTACCAACTGATACAATGCTGGCCATAGATATTGTGCTAATACCCAGCAAGCTACCATTGCATACATCAAAGCAAACTGCTGGAAAAGGGGAAGAACTACCCACCAATGACATCTCAGCATGGAACCCACAAAGTAAATCTCAGCATGGAGATGAGCTGGGAATTTTCAATGAGTAACTGTGCTACATGCCTCCTTTGGCAGTTGATACCCCTAGCTGCAATATACCATTCACCGTCTGCAAAGTGTCACAGTTTACTGCTTGTTTGTTTTGTAATGCTGCCTCCTTTAGTACCAGTAATCTGAGGAGGGAGTTCATGCAGAGAGAGATGCCATGAGGTGTTAATGTGGCATGACTAGAGAGGTATGGTTTGAGATCTACGACTACTATATATCTGTCTCTTACCTGTCACATGCTCCTTTTTGTGTAGTCTTTCAAAACAGCAAAAACCACACTGAATGCAAAAGTTATTTAAATGTATTTAGATGTATTTCAAAATACAACTAAGTGGAATAAAGACACGTACTTGCACCTTGACAATTATTTTCATGGTACAAGAGGTTTTTACTTCCAGCAGGTGCTGAACATTTGAGGAATTGTTTCACACACACTCGAAAAAATATACAAACCACTCACATGTTACATAGAGCAAAACCTCTTTTATTAAACTATGATAAGCAGTAGTAGGCTAATCATCAGCAAAATGGTTTGGTATATATGTAGATTTGACATATACACTGACAGATATGAACTAGAGCATGCTTGTAAGGATCTGACCCCCCCCCCAGTGTTATGTCTGGTTGGGTGGCAAGGGATGATGTTGTGCCTTCTGTAAGGCAACCAGAATTGAACAAACAATACAAAAAGCATCAAAACAAGTCCTAATGAACCCAAATGAACTAAAACAGAGAAGAAAAGGATTCTGTATATGAGATTTATATATATAATAAATAACAATCATTTTACTCTATCGGCTAATTCTTTAATTTCATGTATTTCCATGGTATTTACTTGCACCCCCCACCACCCTCTGATCTCCATCCCCATTATTGTTTTTCTTTCCCAGGTGTCTAGTAGCACTCCCCCAACCTCTGATTGCCATCCTCATTAGTTTTATGTATTTCCCTGGTATCTGCTGGTACCCCCCACCCTCCAATAGCCATCCCCATATTTAGCAATGTTTCCCTGGTGTCTAGTAGCTCCAACCCTACAATTTCCATCCCCATAGTGCCTGTAATAAAGAAAACTGTCACGTCATCTCTTCTTTTTTTAAACCTGCAGAAAAGAAAAATGGTCCCTCACCAATCTGACTCCCCTCCACCCCCACCTCCCACTCAGCACCCAGCACCTCCCCCCTCCACACACACCCACACATCCTCACTCACCTGAACAGGTCCCAGGGTGAAGATCCACTCTCCCATAGAAGACATGTCTTGCTGCTGGTACTGGCGACTGCAATATGAGAAACTAAGGTTAATGCAGTTCAATGTGTTTCAATCGGGTTTCAACTTTCATGCATAACTTGGCCATTTTTGCACCAAATCAAAATCTTTATCAAAGATTTTAAACATGGCCTTTTGGGGACCCTACCTCATGAAAAATAGCACTGGAATTCTGCAAATCTGGGCCAAAAGGCAATTTCATGATCGCTTGGCAAAATCACCTTTTGGGTGGGATATGAAAATGTCCACTGTCCTTGTTCATGAGGTAGGGTCATAAAAAGGCTATGTTGAAAATCTGGGGTTACAATATGTAAAAATGGCAAAGTTATGTGCATGAATTGAAATTCCGCTACGGTCACTCATAACTCTAATAATTGTCAATATTTTGACCCAAAATTTCCAACATAACCATATTTTTACAATACCTCATGAACATGATAGCTGTCATTTTTCAAATTTTGGCCAAACTGTCTTTTTGTACCTGTGGCGTTGAATGACATTGCTGTGGCACAAAATCACATTTTGGTGGGGATTTGGACATTTTCAGTACCAGGTTCATGAGGTGGGGTAATAAGAAGGTTATGGTGACAATTTGATTGTGGTTTTGCTAAAAAACAAACATATACGCATTTTTGAAGGGATGGGAGCACAGGGCCCTCTGAGCCCTGTACTCGCACAGGAAAATAAGCATACCATTACACCATCTCAAAAAGTATGGATGCGTAGACCTGGTTCTCTCAAATGGAGATGGAGAGAGGATCACAGATGTAGAAGTGGGTAGCCATCTGGGAACTAGCAACCATCGAACAGTATGGTTCACAATAAACACAGCAATAGAGTCAAGCCATACAAAGGCAAAAGTACTGGACTTTAGGAGGGCTGACTGCCAAAATGGGTGATTGCCTAAGGAATGCACTAGCAAATGGGCAGGAAGGAGGGGTGGAAGAACAATGGGGAATAATAAAAACTGCCATCACAGAGGTAACAAGCCTTTGTGTGAAGCAAATAAACAAAACAAAACAATGTAAGAAACCACTATGGTTCTCAAAGGAAGTGGCAGTGAAGGTTCAAGAGAAAAAGAAAGCATTCAGGAAGTACAAGGAATCACAGAAGGAGCAGGACAGAGAACTGTATCAGTTAAAGCAAAAGGAAGCTGGGAAGGCAGTCAGAACAGCAAAGGCCCAAACCGAGGAAAAGATAGCCAACTCAGTTAAGAAGGGGGATAAAACCTTTATAGGTACATCAGGGAGCGAAGGAAGACCAAGGGAGGGATAGTGAGGCTTAATAAAGGGAAGGGGGTGGGCAGAGGGTGACTGTGAAAAGGCAGAGATACTAAACAAATATTTTTGCTCAGTATTTACAAATGAAGAGGGGGAGGTAACTAAAACAAACAATAGAAACACTCTGGATACAGAAGTTGATACCAGCCCATTTACAGAAGAAAAGGTTCTGAAAGAACTCTTAAAACTAAAGGTGGACAAAGCAATGGGGCCTGATGGGATTCATCCCAGAATTCTAAAAGAACTAAGGGTAGAACTAGTGACACCACTGACTACCCTCTTTAACAAATCATGGGGGTGATGGGGTGGTACCCGAGGACTGGAGGAGGGCAGATGTGATTCCCTTTCACAAAAGTGGGAGCAAGGCAGAAGCAGGAAACTACAGACCTGTTAGTTTAACCTCAGTGATAGGGAAAATGATGGAATCACTTCTGAAGGAAAGAATTGTCGAGTATCTAGAGGCCAGAGGGGCACAGGACCCAAGGCAGCATGGATTCACAGCAGGAAGGTCGTGCCAGACGAATCTGATAGATTTCTTTGACTGGGTGACCAAAGTAGTAGATCAGGGAGGGGCTGTGGACATGGCCTACCTAGACTTTAGCAAGGCATTTGACACAGTCCCACACAAAAGATTAATATACAAGTTAGCCAGCCTGGGAGTGGGTCCCAAGATGACAGCCTGGGTAAAGAATTGGCTGGAGAACAGGACACAGAGGTAATAGTAAATGGAGTTCACTCTGAAGAAAGGGGGGTTACTAGTGGGGTAGCGCAGGGTTCAGTATTAGGACCGGTCCTCTTCAATGTCTTTATAAGTGACATTGCAGAGGGACTGGAAGGAAAAGTATGTCTCTTTGCAGATGACACAAAGATCTGCAACAGAGTTGATGCACAAGGTGGAGTGGAAAGGATGAGAAGGGACTTGGCAAGTTAGAGGAATGGTCAAATGTATGGCAGCTTAGATTCAATGCTAAGAAGTGCAAGGTAATGCACCTGGGAAACAAAAACCCAGGGGAAGAGTACACAATGGGGTGAGATACTAACAACAACAAAAATGGAAAGGGACCTAGGAGTAGTCATATCAGATGACCTAAAGGTGGGCAAGCAATGTGAGAGGGCAGCAAGGAAGGCTGGGGGATACTGGGATGCACAGGGAGAGGCATCACCAGTAGAAAACAGGAAGTTATTATCCCTCTGTACAGACAGCTGGTGAGACCCCATCTGGAGTACAGCGTGCAGTTCTGGAGACCCAATCTTCGCAAAGACATAGACAGGATGGAAGCTGTCCAGAGGAGTGCAACTAAAATGGTGCAGGGTCTGCACCGGAAGACATATGAAGAGAGACTTAAGGAGCTTAATATGTATAGCCTCGAGGAAAGGAGGGAGAGGGGGGACATGATAGAAACTTTCAAGTACCTCAAGGGAATCAACAAACATAGAAACATAGAAACATAGAATTTGACGGCAGATAAGGACCGCTTGGCCCACCCAGTCTGCCCATTTCCCTACCTGATGGATAAGCTGCAGGTCCTAGTTAACCAGCAGCCTACTTCTTCCTACCCCAACCCCCTAGAATTGCCTTATGACTGTCCCATGCATGCTTGAATTCCACCACTGTTTTTGACTCCACAACCTCCTCTGGAAGGCCGCTCCATACATCCACAACCCTCTCTGTGAAAAATACTTCCTAAATTACCTCTGAGCGCCTCCCTTCTATCTTCAAATTGTGCCCCTTGTTCTTGTACACCCTTTTTGAAAGATGCTACCCTCTTGGACGTTGTTGATTCCCTTGAGGTACTTGAAAGTTTCTATCATGTCTCCTCTCCCTCCTTTCCTCGAGGCTATACATATTAAGCTCCTTAAGTCTCTCTTCATATGTCTTCCGGTGCAGACCCTCACCATTTTTAGTTGCCCTCCTTGGACAGCTTCCATCCTGTCTATGTCTTTGCGGAGATTGGGTCTCCAGAACTGCACACAGTACTCAGATGGGGTCTCACTAGCTGTCTGTACAGAGGAATAATAACTTCCTGTTTTCTACTGGTGATGCCTCTCCATGCATCCCAGTATCCCCCAGCCCTCCTTGCTGCCCTCTCACATTGCTTTCCCACCTTTAGGTCATCTGATATGACTACCCCTAGGTCTCTTTCCATTTTTGTTGTTGTTAGTATCTCACCCCCATTGTGTACTCTTCCCTGGGTTTTGTTTCCCAGGTACCTTGCACTTCTTAGCATTGAATCTAAGCTGCCATACATTTGACCATTCCTCTAACCTTGCCAAGTCCCTTCTCATCCTTTCCACTCCACCTTGTGCATCAACTCTGTTGCAGATCTTTGTGTCATCTGCAAAGAGACATACTTTTCCTTCCAGTCCCTCTGCAATGTCGCTATAAAGACATTGAAGAGGACCGTCCTAATACTGAACCCTGCGGTACCCCACTACTAACCCCCCTTTTTTCAGAGTGGACTCCATTTACTATTACTCTCTGTGTCCTATTCTCCAGCCAATTCTTTACCCAGGCTGTCATCTTGGGACCCACTCCCAGGCTGGCTAACTTGTATATTAATCTTTTGTGTGGGACTGTGTCAAATGCCTTGCTAAAGTCTAGGTAGGCCATGTCCACAGCCCCTCCCTGATCAACTACTTTGGACAAAGTCCAAGAGGGTAGCATCTTTCAAAAAAAGAGGTGTGCAAGAACAAGGGGGCACAATTTGAAGATGGGGGGGTGGCTCAGAGGTAATTTAAGGAAGTATTTTTTCACAGAGAGGGTTGTGGATGCATGGAACGGCCTTCCGGAGGAGGTTGTGGAGTCAAAAACAGCGGTGGAATTCAAGTATGCATGGGACAGTCATAAGGCAATTCTAAGGGGTGGGGGTAGGAAGAAGTAGGCTGCTGGTTAACTAGGATCTGCAGCTTATCCATTAGGTAGGGAAATGGGCAGACTGGGTGGGCCAAGCGGTCCTTATCTGCTGTCAAATTCTATGTTTCTATATGTTTCTAGGGACCTCTCACAGGAAAATGATGATGCAGTTATACTATCTCAAAAAGTAAGGAAATTCATTTCAAAAAACTTTGTTAATGCACTGGTTAGCATTAAAGAGACAAAAGCAGGGACATGTGGCATTAAGGTTTCCAACCCTAACACCCCACCCCTATCCTGCAGGCAGCAACAGGCATGGGGTGTGCCTTGGGGTTGCCAACCCTAACACTCACCCCATTCTCATGTACAGTACCCATCTCAGTTTATTTACCCATGGAATGGGGTGAGCATTATGGCTGTCAACCCCAAGGCACACTCCACGCCTGTTGCAACCTGCAGGGTAGGGGTGGGATGTTAGGGTTGGAAACCCTAAGGCCTTCTTTCCCTACCTTTGTTGCTTTAACCCTAACTAGTGCATTAATTAAGCAATAAGGCATGACAAGGTGTGTGTTATCATGTAATAACATCACTCCTGGGGTGGGTTGAAGCACGAGGTGAAGCTGAGTGCTTCCACCACCCCAGGAATGGAGTTATTACACAATAACACACACATTGGAGTGCCTTATTGCAATTATACAATGGTTCGATATTATACAAAATAAAAAAAAATACTTAAGAAAGGTTTTGGTAGATTTTTAGTGTAGCAATATATCTTTGTTTCTGAAAACAATAAGTTGATGTTAGCCAACAAATCCTCACAGTGATGTTATTTAAGCAATAATGCCCGACAGGGTGTGTGTCGTGCTGGGATAACATCATGCCTCAGGTGGTTGGGCACGAGGCCGCAGGCCGAGTGCGTCCAACAACTGAGGTGTGATGTTATCCCAAACGGCACACACCCTGGAGGGCATTATTGCTATTATACAATGGCTCGTTGTTATACAGAACAAAAAAAATAATTTTAAAGATGTTTTTGTGTGGAAAAAATGTTTTTGTTTTTTAAGAGAAGATGAAACAATCAATCAAAGGCTCCATAAAACAATCAAGAAAAAGCTCCATAAAATGCTCATCTGCAGGTTCACAGTGAGGCTGAGACTAGACCCGTGATGTTGTACTGGGATAACATCATGGGTCCAGCCCAAGACTGACCAATCAGAGACCAGGATTTTTTCTTGCCATTGTATAATGAGGTTTTTTGCACTGAATATATATATATCTATATATTATAGTAGTACAGTAGCACCACTATAGTTAGGGTTCAACTATCAACTATGTTCTACTATGTTAAAACCAAACTTTTCACTTTAATAACTTTGCAATCGTTTGACTGATTCACATGAAATTTTGCATGCACTATCGGAGACTAAAGATTTCTTGATGTGGCAAGTTTTTTTCCGGTTGGATATGAGAGTGCGGAGATACAGATTGTCCAAAAATCTGAAAATTACTATTTTTGTGCAAATCCTCTGTCATGCTGTTTCTCAAAAATGGCTTGGCCGTTTGCTCTGAAATTTGTAGGGTATATTAGGCTTGGGTTGCAGATGTGTCTTTTAAAGGTTTGGTGAAAAAATATCTATCCGTTCAAACATTACTAAAGTTTCAATTTTCCCATTATTTCCTATGGGAACATTTAGATGTCCAGTGTGAAAGTGTGTTTCTCTTTTGCAAAAGTGCCATTCTCTTTCACAGATGGGAAATGTTCTTTCTAGCTTCTGCCATCCTGCTTTCAGCTAGTGAGGTGGAAAAAGTTAAATACCTAAAAAAATAATGGCAGTTGGTAAACACGAACAGTTCTGTTTACTGAATTGGGGCACGATGAATCAGATTCTGGGGTCAGTTTGCCCCAATAAAGCCCAGAAATATGTTTATTTTGTCCACAGATGTATTTCTGCTACAAATTGCGGCAGTTGTTTCACGAAACAAAAGGGAGTTTGTGCTGCAAATTGCTGCAAAATCCCATTGTTTCGTGAACTAAGGAAGAGTGTCTCCTGAAAGAGCTGCCGCAGTATGCTGCCAAATCAATCCATCAATCAATCAATCAATCTTTTTTTAACCAGGTGAAACATCATTGAGAAGAACTCATTTACAAGATGGTCCTGGACAGTACAACATATGAATACAGACAGTAATATATACAGTGCTATGAACAAATAGTAGTCCAAACAGTAACACAGTCAACACAGTGATATTCAATAAGGGAGTGCACATAATATTAGGAATAATAAAATACATAATAAGGGACAACACATCTATGTACAATAGCAGCCACAAAAGACCTATGGCAGCTGGATAGGGTCAGGAGGGGTATATAAGGGGCCAAGAGGATGAGGCAGCATGCAGGATTGGGTTAAAAGGGGTATATAAGGAGCCAAGAGGAAGAGGCAGGGTGCAGGAAGCAGCCAGGGGATGAGGAATGGAGGTAAAGGGGTGCTTTTTTTTTGGGAGGGGGAGTTTTGTAGCTTAAGGAAGAATCAAAGTACTGCTCTGATGTAAGATGAAACAGGGCACAGAATGGACATAAAAGAGAAAAGCCTAAGTAGTAAAGTTAAGTGCATCCAGGGACAACACTAACATATTTGTGTGCATTTCTGGGGAAAACTGACCACAGTTACCTAAATCCAGTATGGTTTTCCATTTTCAAACATCTAAAGGAAGGGGGGCTGAAGTATTGAAAGAGCATAAATATAAAATGCCCCTTGAAATTCAGATCCTTGGTTCCCATTTATCTTTTTATAACATGGTGGTCTAGTGGCCATCCCTCTCCAATCCCTGATGCACCTTCCCCCATTATCTTTCCCTGGTGTCTAGTGGCATCCCCACTCTCCTAATTCTCATCCACTTCTCAGCAGAGTGGGACATTATGGAGCCCACTCCCAGTGTCCTGAAATATTTATTTTATTGTTTTGCTGTAAAGAAGAAAACTGTCCCCAACGTCTTTTTTTAAAACCTGAAAAAAAGAAAACGGTCCCTCGTCGTGCCTGCCATCCCCCATCCTGACCCTCCTACTGATCACCCACCACCCAACCCCCCTTGCCCTATGCTTACCACAAGAGAGGTCAGATCATCGGCTGTCATATTCTGTGGACCGGCATGTCTGCACTCTTCAAAGTCGAATCGTGCACTAAGGAATCAAGGTAAATCCTGTATAATGTATTTCAAAGGTGCTTTGAACTTATGTCAATAATGTTGACATGTTTTGGACTTTTTTCACCAGATTTTCAACATGGTCTTTTGGGACCCCACCTCATGAACACTTCAACTGTCATTTCATTACTTGGGCCTAGAAGTTGATTTTGTGGTCGCTGCATGAAATCTCCTTTTTGGCCTGAATAACAAAATTTCACCACCAGTGTTCATGAGATGGGGTTTCAAAAAGGCCATGTTGAAAATTTGGTGAACAAATTCCGGAAAGTACCCGAGTTGCGTGCTTTCATTGAAATTTTTCTACGCACACGCATAACTTTGGTAATTTTCAATATTTTACCACCAAATTTTAAACATAGACATGTTTTCACACCACCTCATGAACAATATAACTGTAATTTTTCACATACTGCCTGAAATGTGTTTTTGCACCTGTGGCGTGGAATGGCATTTCGGCATAGATTTTTTTAATTTTCACCTATCAGGTATATGAGGTGGGGTCATAAGAAGAGTATATTGAAAATTTGGGGTCAAAATATTAAAAAATGTCAAACTTATGACAATTCATTGCAATTTTGCTATGCCCACTCGTAACTTCAGAAATGTTAAATATTTTTACCCCAGATTTTCAACATAGCCTTCTTATTACCCCACCTCATGTATGTCATAGCTGTCATTTTTCAAATTCTGCACAAAATGTGTTTTCATACCTGCATTACAAAATGGCATTGCAGTTGTGCAGAATTACATTTTGGTATGGATTTGACAATTTCTCTGTACTGGGGTACATGAAGTGGGGTAATAAGATGGCTATGCTGAAAATGTGGTCACTGTTGTGCTACAAATGGAAGAGCAGGGTCCAGAGAGTCCTGTGTTTTCACACCTACATAAATACATAATATGCACATCTATGGAGGGATGGAAGGGCCCAGCCCTCCACAGGCAAATAAGGATATGATTATAGTATCTGAGAAATTAAGGAAATTCATTGCAAAAAACATTATTAATGCATCACTTAGGGTTCTTACTAAAGCAACAAAAGCAGAGAAATGTGGTGTTAGGGTTTCCTACCCTAACACCCCACCCCCACTCTACAGACACTGACAGGTGTCGGCAGATGGCTTCAGGTCATCAGCCCACTTCTCACCTCATTCTCCTATTCTGTGCCCATTTCAGCTTATTTACTTATGGAATGGGGTGAGCTCTAGGGCTGATAACCCCAAAGCACCCCCCGATGCAAGTCAGTGTCTGCGGTTGGAACCCTAACACCACTTCCCTGCTTTTGGCACTTTAGCAAGAACCCTACCGGATGCATTAACAAAGTTGTTTGCAATAAATACAGATATATATACACTATATATATATATATATATATATACATACACATATATACACACACACACACACTGTATGTGTGTATATATATATATATATATTTAGGCGTGGTTGCACCCCAATAGTTAGGGTTCAGTAGGCACTTCAATGTTAAACTCAAAAATTTGCAATTTTATAACTTTGCAACCATTCAATGGATTTGCATAAAAATTGGAATGTACTGTCAGCCATGGTAGATCTCTTCATGTGGCAGGTTACCTTCCAGTCGGATGTGCAGTTTCGGACTGCCAGATAGATGAAAAAAGCATTTTATTGCTATTATATTATAGCTAGAAGGAAGCTACATTTAAAGACTGCCTTAGAAAGATTTTGCTAGTAGCTTGGCAGAAGATACCAGGAGAAAGGACTGCTGTGTGACTGGACTTCTCTACTGAGACTATATTGCCCTCCTTCTCACCTCTCCACCCTCCCACTCAAAGCTAGTTCTACTTTTATAGGCACAGAATTTGACTGACAACACGAATTTTCTGTTTGGGAGCAGGAAATGAATGATCACAGAGCCTCCAAAGACCCTCCATCCTAGAAGGGCAAGAGTAGCTCTCTGGCCCCCTCTAGCTGCTGGAGGTCTGCCTCTGAGCAAGTAAGGGGTCTACTGAGAAATATAGGATATTCTTGTCTCAGAACAGGACAATCAGGAGCTTAAAGGGCACACAGGCAGAAAGTAAGGAGAGAGAGGAAAAAAAAAACAGAGGAAAGAGTAAGGATTGCAAATAGTTAAGGGGCCAGAAATAAGACATGATGGGAGTGGTGCAGTGCAGTGGCTGTGAAGCAGCAGTCTTCCGGGAGATATTCTGAGGAATGGTGTTGTCCCATCTGCAGGCACCTCTCTGGGTTGAAGGAGGAGGTTGCTCATCTCCAGGCTGAGTTGGCCAGGATTTGTGGGACCTCCTCTTCCATTCAGGGACCACCAGTGCCACTGCCTTTGCCTCAGAGGTTGCCAAGAAAAAGGAGCAGTTGGACCACAGTGGGCTCAGGGAGGGTGAGAGTGGTGGAACAGAGGCGCATCCCTCCAGTTGTACCTCTCCATAATTCCTATGCCATTCTGGCAAAGTGTGGTTCCTCTATGGAGGCATGCGCAGTGGAGACCAAGGAGGATGCTGGGAACCTCCACAAAGGAGACCCACAGGAGGGTGAAGGGGACCCCGCAGGGGAAGTAAACAACTCCTGGTGGGGGACTCCATTGTTAGGAAGGGAGAACTGGTGGAGGAAGGGGAGAGGGAGGTAAGGTGCCTGCCTGGCACCATGGCTTGGAGGGACAGGGAGCGAATCCTCAGGATTGCCGGAGCAGCTGCACAGGGAAGGGAGCTGGATGTCATTGTCCACCTAGGGACAAATGACCTGACTAAGAAAGGGATTAGAGAAGTGCAGGAAGAGTTTGTGGAATTGGGGAGGGGCCTTAGACAAGTAGCACGCACAGTAACCTTCTTGGAGGTGCTGCCCATCTATGGAGTAGGAGAGGCTAGTGGGTTTGGCACCATGGGATTCAATCAGTGGTTGAAAAACTGGTGTGAAGCTCAGGGATTTGGCTTCATTGGGGACTGGTGGTCCACCTGTAGTGATGCAAGCCTATACTGGCATGATGGGCTGCATCTGTCCTGAAGGGGAACCAGGATCCTAGGTGATAGGTTTAAATGCTTCATTGGCAAGCATTTAAACTAGCCAAGGGGGGAGGCACTGGAAAAGAGCAGGGAAATCCTAGCTCCCCCCAAAAAATCACGGTAGTAAGAGCGGTAAACACCAACATAGAGGTGTCAATAGGGAGAAGGACAGGGGTAAATGGAGTAAGTGACAAAGGCAAGAAGGACAGGGATGGGCCAAAAAGGAGTAAGGCCATCAGGAAATGGAGGGTAATGAGTACCAATGCCTGTAGTCTGGGCAACAAGCTCCCTGAGCTGGTGGCCTTGATGGAAGAGGGATGCCTGGAGATCGTAGCAGTCACAGAAACATGGTACACAGAGAACCATGACTGGGATGTTAACATACCAGGGTACATAACCTACAGGAGAGACAGGTGGGGAGAAGAGGGGGAGAGGTAGCTCTCTATGTAAAGGAAGGGATAAAAGCAACTGAACAAAAGAGTAAACAGGGAGGAGAGGAGGCACTGTGGGTCACCTTGGAGACTGGAAAAGGCACCACAATCCACACAGGGGTTATGTACAGACCCCCATGTCAGGGGGAGGGAATGGACAAGGATATGATAGAAGGCATTCTTAGAATGGCAGAGAGAGGGGAGATACTGTTGATGGGAGACCTGAATATGCCAGATGTTAACTGGAGCACATTTGCTGCAGCCACATCCAAGAGCAGGGCCATTCTTGATGCCCTACAGGTGGCAGGCCTCAGACAGCTAGTTTTGGAACCCACTCGTGAGGGAGCAATCTTAGACCTCATACTCTCAAATGGGGGCAATGAGAGGATCTCAGGTCTAGAAATGGGTTGCCATCTGGAAACAAGTGACCATCAAACAGTGTGGTTCATGTTAAACTCAGCTACAGAGTCAAGCCATACAAAAGTAAGGGTACTGGACTTCAGGAGGGCTGACTTTGGCAAGATGGGAGAGTGCCTCAGAAAAGCACTAGCAAACAGGCTAGAAGGAGGTGTAGAGTAACAACAGGGAATCATCAAAACTGCCATCACAGAGGCAACAAGCCTTTGTGTGAAGCAAATAAACAAATCAAAATGAAAGAAAAAGCCACTATGGTTCTCAAAAGAGGTGGCTGTGAAAGTCAGGAAGAAAAAGATAGCATTCTGGAAGTATAAGGAAACACAGAAGGAGCAGGACAGCGAGCTGTACCAGTTAAGGCAGAAGGAAGCAGGGAGGGAAGTCAGAATAGCAAAGGCCCAAACTGAGGAAAAGATAGCCAACTCGGTTAAGAAGGGGGATAAAACCTTTTATAGGTATATCAGCGAGCGTAGAAAGACAAAGGGAGGGATAGTGAGGGCCTGAGGCTGAATAGAATGAATGGTGGGTGGGCAGAGGGGGACAGTGAAAAAGCAGGGATACTGAACGAATATTTCTGCTCAGTATTCACAAAAGAGGAGGGGGAAGTGCCTAATCCAATTAACAGAAGCACTCTTGAAAGGTGGTCAATCCCAGTCCTTTCACAAAAGAAAGGGTTCTGCAAGAACTCCTAAAACTGACGGTGGACAAAGCAATGGGGCCTGATGGAATTCACCCCAGAATTCTAAAAGAATTAAGGGGGGAACTAGTGAAACCACTGACTACTCTTTTTAATAAATCATGGGAGGATGGTGTGGTACCCGAGGACTGGAGGAAGGTGGATGTGATTCCCCTTCACAAAAGTGGGACCAAGACAGAGGCAGAAAACTACAGACCTGTCAGTCTGTCCTCTGTGGTAGGGAAAGTGATGGAGTCTCTTCTGAAGGAAGGAACAGTTGAGTACCTAGAGGCCAGTGGGGCACTGGACCCAAGGCAGCATGGGTTCACAGCAGGAAGGTCATGTCAGACGAATCTAATAGATTTCTTTGACTGGGTGACCAAAGTAGTAGACCAGGGAGGGGCTGTGGACATGGCCTACCCAGACTTTAGAAAGGCATTTGACACAGTCCCACACAAAAGATTAATAGTCAAATTAACTAGCCTGGGAGTGGGTCCCAGGGTGGTAGCCTGGGTAAAACATTGGCTGGACAACAGGACACAGAAGGTAATTGTAAATGGAGTCCACTCTGAAGAAAGAGGGGTTACTAGTGGGGTACCACAGGGTTCAGTATTGGGTCCAGTCCTTTTTAATGTCTTCATAAGTGACTTTGCAGAGGGACTGGAAGGAAAAGTATGCCTCTTTGCAGATGACACAAAGATCTGCAACAGGGTTGATACACAAGGAGGCGTGGAAAGGATGAGAAGGGACTTGGCAAGGTTGGAGGAATGGTCAGAAGTATGGCAGCTAGGATTCAATGCAAAGAAGTGCAAAATAATGCACCTGGGAAACAAGAACCCAGGGGAAGAATACACAATGGGCGGGAGGTAGTACAATAACAAAAAGGAAAGGGATCTGGGGTAATCATATCAGATGACCTTAAGGTTAGCAAGCAATGTGAGAAGGCAGTAGGGATGGCTGGGGTATACTGGGATGCATAGGGAGAGGCATCAGCAGCAGAAAACAGGAAGTTGTTATCCCTCTGTACAGACAGTTGGTGAGACCTATCTGGAGTACTGTGTCCAGTTCTGGAGACCCCATCTCCGCAAGGACATAGACAGGATAGAGGCAGTCCAGAGGAGAGCAACTAAAATGGTGCAGGGTCTGCAAGAGAAGCCGTATGAGGAGAGACTAAAGGAGCTTAATATGTATACCCTTGAGGAAAGAAGGGAGAGGGGGGACATGATAGAAAATTTTAAGTACCTCAGTGGAATCAACAAAGTCCAAGAGGGTAGCATCTTTCAGAAAAAGATATGTGCAAGAACAAGGGACACAATTTAAAGATGGGGGCAGTTCAGGGGCAATGTGAGGAAGCATTATTTCACAGAGGGTTAGTGGATGCATGGAACAGCCTTCCTGAGGAGGTTTTGGGGTCTAAAACTGTGGGAGAATTCAAGAATGCATGGGACAGACATAAGGCAATTCTTGTGGGGGATAGGAAGAAATAGGCTGTTGGTTAACTAGGATCTGTGGCCTATCCTGTAGGTAGGGAAATGGGCAGACTAGATGGGCCAAGCGGTCCTTATCTGCCATCAAAATCTATGTTTCTGTGTTTCTATTGCTCATTGACTTTGCTGGAATTTTTCTTTGAACTTGCCTACAGCCCAGATGGTTTGGAATTTTGGTCTGAAATTTTCAGGGCAGAAAGGAGCTAGTCCACACATGTGCCTTTTACTAGTTTGGTGAAAAAGAAATGATAATGATAAGCAGTTTGTAAGTTATTGCATTTTAAAAATTTGAAAAAAATTGTTTCTGAGCATGCTCAGTAAGCACTAAAGGATAGCTGTATGAAATGAAAAAGGAATCCTATTTGGTATGGGAAAATTCCTTTTTTGTATGGCTGCCATCTTGTTTTCAGTTTTGCCTGAGAAATTAAAATCTGGAAACCACAAAATTGATATTCTGAGGGGGACCAACACATGTAGCTTTCTTATTGGGATCCCCTTAGGTGCATTCTGCACATTACTGCTAAAGAAATACCCTTACAATGTGCATTATGGCTGATGACCCCAAGGCACACCCCTGATGCCTGGTGGTGTGTGCAGGGAAAGGGTGGGGTGTTGGGGTTGAAACCCTAATGTTGTATTTACCTCCTTTTTACAGTTTGATATTAACCCTAACTGGTGCATTAATGTAGTTTTTTGCAAAGAATATAGATAAAGCTATAGATATAATTTCAGACCCAGCACTAACCCCTGTGGTACTCTACTGGTCACATCCCCTTCACTGGATAACAACATATTAATTCTCAATGTTTGTTTTCTGTTACTTAGCCAGTCATTATCCAATTTATCTTATTACTAATTCCTGTTACTCAAGTTTGCTTATCAGTTTTGCATGTGATACCGTATCAAATGCTTTGACGAAATCCAAAAAATATGACATCCACTAGTGTGCCCCTGTCTATACTTTCACTTACCGGCTCATTAGAGGTCAATAAAGTGGTCAGAAAGAATTTCCATTTTTGTGAAGCTGTGCTGTGTTGTGTCAATTAACCCTAGTTTTTTAAGTTCCTCCTCAGTTAGTTCTTTAAGGCAATTTATTGGGAAGGGTATGTGGCTATGGTTGTTTTGCATGCATGAAATAAATTGCACTAGTGCAATATAACCAATTTCTGTGTGCACTGCTTATCCTGTATTCATTGGGACTTGGGAAACAAATAACATTTAGAAGATATGAGGGTGGAGCAGGGGTCACGTGACGCTCATGGAGGAGTAGCAGCAGCTTTCTGGGGCTCCCACTCCTAACTCCCGTGTCTATCGTTTTAAAGAGCATTGCTGTCCTAAAGTGCTTTTATCAGGAAGTTTAAGGGCTAAAGCAAGTGCTGGTGCGGAAGTAAATGTGACCGCAATGCAAAATGCAAGCTCCCGACCTAGAATTGGAGGCGAAAAAGCCACGTCGCAGTTCATCACCTTCAACTCCACCAGAGGAAATTACTCCTGCAAAATATACAGCGATTTATCCACGATCAAGGAGGCTTTATTTAAGCTGGTCGACGAGGTGGCGGAATTCAAGCCAGCGCTAACCCAATTAGAACCGGTCGGCCGGATACTGAAGCTTCAATCTCGCCTATCGAAGGCTCGATGGAGAAGTCGGGCCTACAATCTTGGAGTGTAAGAAGTTGGTGGCAGCTAGAAGATCGCCTCGACGATCTGGAGGGGAGAAGCAGGCGGAATAATTTAGTCCTTCTGGGGCTCCTGAAGGAGAAGAGGATCGAACACGTGCTCTTTTTGCAGAAATTATTGAAGAAATCTGCTGGGCCTCTCCAAATGGGCCGGAGTATGTTATCGAGAGAGGCACCGTGCCCTCAGAGCTAAACCCCGATCCACCAAGACCAATAATTTTAAATTATTAAACTACCTTGATCGAGAGCATTTACTGAGAGAAATCTGAAACTATCTACTTTCACTGGGAAGGAAAGAGATTGCGACTGGTCCCGATCTAACTTGGAAGATGAGGCAGGCGAGGGCTAGCAGGTCTGCTACATCTAAGCTTTGGCGGCTGGATTCGCCACGAATGCTCTACCCGCTAAGCTTGAGATCACACTTATGGAAGGAGTCAAACGATTTGAATCTGCCGAAGAAGCGTTAACATTCCTAAGGGCTTCATTACCTGAACTGTTCCCCAAAAGTTGAAGGGAAGATCAGTATTGCAGTGGATATCAATAGTTGGAAGTTATGCTACAGCATTCATGTTGTTGCTTGCATGCATCTTCTCTGGACCTTTATGTGAATATTAGCAGTCTGCTAAGCCACTGAAAAACTGCTGGGACTGCCTATAGATAATAATTTGTTTTTTTTACTGTATGCTTTCTCACTTAATTGCTACTATTCAGTGAGATAGGGAGGGAACATTTTATTTAAGTAGCTCACTAGAGGGAGCTATTGATCCACCATTTTGCTTTCTCCCTTGAAATGGCTACATTACAGTAATGTGAGCTCCTCTCATATTCAGTTGTGGCATGGCAGAATTGAAAATGGGTCTTTGTGGGGAGGGGTTTAAGGCCCTCAAGTTATAAAGTTTTACGTTGCCTGTTTGGCTTAGGTGGTATTTCGGCCATAGCTCAGCAGCGTTATGAGGATGGGGCATCCGGCTGCCCTGAGGCTCTTTCCCCTTCGTTTCCTTTAGCAGCAGGATGTGTATTATTACACGTTAGGGAGCTTCCTATCTGGGCTGTGTTATTTTTTTTTTTTTATATATACAGCATTAAGGGGGGAGCATATGGGCAGTCTCTAGGCACCCTAGGTATTTTGGGTTCCCTCGTTTTACTTTTAGATCCTGCCCTATAAATGACCATGCTAGAGGTTTAAGCTGGTCAGATGGGTTATGGTCAACTGGCATCCCAGAGCTCATTTTTATTTCGTTTTTCTCTCAACTGGTTGTCTCTAAAGTTGGACAGCTATGTTAGTTTCTACACGGTATAGCCCTATAGGCAGTGTATTTTAGGGCTTATACATCAGGTTATTAACGTTCAAGTTTGTCTTTGCTATGTACTACGTAAGAGTGGGTGGCCCCACCTCTATAACGCACTATGAACCAGAGTCAGAGGAGTAGGCTTCAGGCCAGGGGGCGTGTTTAAGGTTATTTTTGAGGGGATTTTGGGATACTTGGTGGGGGGTTTAATTTTAGGATTGTGGGTTGGTCTGGTCAGGATGTGGGTCGGGGGGGCAGCTATCCTAATCTTCTCTGTATGGGAAAGTGCTTAATACGGCTACCAAATTAAACTTTCTTTCTTGGAATATCAAAGGGGTAGAGACAACTGTAAGAAATTTATAATATTAAATCATTTGGCCCATTACAACCCGGCAATAGTATTCTTGCAGGAAACCCATACCCTCGGATCGTTTATCTCACCTAAAAGAAATGGGTAGGTCAGGTCTTGAGGGCGGGTTTTCTTCAAGCAGTCGGGTGTGGCTATCTTGATAGCCGAGGTGTGCATTTATTCATTCGAAATAATTTCTGACCCTAATGGCAGATACATTCTAGTTTTGGGAAGACTCGGGGGGCAGCAATTAGTACTGGGATCAGTATATGGCCCTAACCTGGAGTCACCGTCCTTTTTCACCCAGCTCGCAACGGTTTTATCACCCTTTAAAGAGATCCCAACTATCTTGGGGGGAGATTGGAACATAGTCCAGTCTAACAGGCTGGATCGCTCCTGCTGGAGAGGTACACGGTCCTCGCCTGCCCAACGGGCTCTGGAAGAGCTGGCGGCCTTCTTAGGTTAGTAGACCCTTGGAGGTTATTTAACCCTGCTATTCGTGAGTACACTTTTACTCTCCGCTCAC